>CM029783.1:4399904-5649904 GCA_017562165.1 Ectropis grisescens
TAATAGTTATTTTGCCTGAAAGAGTTATAATCATACGAGTACATACAAACATTAACACAACAACGTTTTTATTATATTAGTGGGAAGTAGGGCGTTTGTAGTTATTATGTTAATTATTTTTATAGGTGAAAAATAATTAACATAATAAGTACAAACGCCCTAAATTTCGTTATTATTATTGATCTAACGAGCCGTATAGTGCACTGTCACCTTTAATAAGTCTTCGGGGAACATGTAAAGCCTCACGTGTAATTTCAAGACATAAAATTAACAGAACGGTTTAGAAAATTAGAGTTTTTGTGTGATGTAGGTGGTCTGGGAAATTGTGATTTCAAGAACATGTCGTAAACCCGCTCCTAGTTTCATTATTTACTGTTTTAGTTGAAGACTAGCAGTGCCCCGCAGGATCACCCGCGTATTTCATAGATTCTGATCCCGTTATTTCCCGGGATTTAGTAGAAGTAGCCCAGGTGTTATTCCAGACCATTATCTTTATGCATATGTATGCACCAAATTTCATCCAAATGCATTATTTATATGCATATGTATGTACCAAATTTCATCTAAATCCACAGCTGAATACATTTCAATCAGCGGGTTAATTCACGTACCTATAATATGGTCGTTCCAGTCCGACTTAAGTTTTAGCCGCGCTTGACCACACGAGCCCTTTAAAAACCTCACCGGATACGAACGAAACAACACCACCAATTTTGTTTTACTAAGAAAACTAGTGTACTAAACGAGCTGCGAACACGCGCGCGTCCGGCGACTTTTGCAAGGATGGGGATCCTTGCAAAAGTCGCCGGACGCGATCGAAACTTGACTCGGACTGGAGTGACTATAACATCAAACGTCTTTACCTGTGTATTTATTTAAAACTAGTGTGATTATGCACTTAGTCATTCCAACCCAACTTAAGTTTCAATTTCATTTGTACAATCATTTTCAAAGAGAGATCGTACCCGTGCTCGATTTTGTCGCTTTTGGAACCGGCCAATTTCATAAAGATAATATTTATAGTCTTCAAAAATAGGATAAAAAAATAATAGCATATCGGCTTTATATTACTTACTTAAAGAACAAAAGAATATGTTTTATTTTAAAAATACTTTGTGTAATCAATTATCATTTTATCGTTTTTTTAAGAGATCGTTAATGTTTTTTTATTTCTCCGTAGGTAGGCAGGATTTGCACTTGTCTCGCCTGATGTTAGGCGATGATGCGGTCCATGAAACAGCGCACTACCTAGAAGTTACTGATTTGCTCTGATTTTGCTGATATACATATTTTATAATCAGAGTGTCTTCAGGTCTATCAGGTAATACCCACTCCGACGTATTCCGCAGTCTACAAGTACCTACATGCTTGTAACAGTAGAAGTTGAGTCAAACCCCTTCGTTAAATTCTTAGAAATCGACCACGAACCAATACGATTTCGCTTTTTCTAACTACGTTCCGATATAAATAAGGGCAAGATTATATAAGATCCTGCTGATAATCCAGTTGCACACTATTATAATACAGGTATAATCATATAAACTTTCAACTTCGCGGCGATATTCATGACTTCAAAGTATTTTTCGGACAAGGAACTCGTTGTATATGAGCCCTATTTTGTTTCTGAGATTTACTCCAGCAAAGACTCTACTATAAACTAATCGTTACAACTTTCCCAACAGTAGGTGTCGTTTGTTGATATTTATTAACGGCATAAAATCGGTTCTGGGCTCGCGTGTGGGTCCGAGATTCGATTCCCGCCACTAATTTGCAGTCACGCTGCTTGCTTTACATCTTGTAATTGCTCAGCTTCTATTGCTATGCGCCTTATAAAGTGGCTAATATAAATTCGTAGCTGAATAGTGATAGAATTTATAGTGTGCTCGTCCATCGTTCCTAACTGGCAGTGGCCGCGTAATGTGTATCGCGTAACGGCGTACTTTGGAAGTTTAACTAATGGAATGTGCCTATAACTTCGATAGTTACGTGTAATGGTTCTAATGTACCACTCGTATTATTTATGATATTTTTGAAACTGCTTTAGCCGTTTTGAACACTTTTAAGAAGAGAAGAAGGTAAGAGAAAATCTTATGAGCTCGTGTCATCAACATGCTAATAGTGGCGTAGCTTCGACCCAGGTCACGTAAGTGCAGCATTCAGCATTAGTATTACGTAATACTAGAATTTTTAATTATAAAGTTTCACTTCTATCGGCATTCCCTATTTTTTCAAAGTAAGTTACTTTACCCAAACAATATGTTGATTGATCTATTTTTTCCATCTTATTATCTAACTTTGTGATTTTAATATGCTAAATGTTTTAATAAATGTATAACTTTTAAAGACTAGCTTCCATTTCAAAAACGTAAACCGAGCAGCCTATGTATATAGAACTAGAAGCTCCGTGTTTGCGACGCTTTATTTGGTCTTTTAAATCATCTATGTCTCTTAGTGACGAACGGGACACACTGAATACCAAGCACTGTACTAATGTTAGGTATTTAGTGTTTCTGATCCTTCATGGTCAAATAGCTGAGTGACACTGTGCTGATATGAGGAGGCGTGTTTCTTATCATCAGTCGCTGGCCCTACTCGTTTCATCACTCTACATGAAATAAAAAAACATCTCATAACATACCTATATATTCTTTACTTGCATGATATATATCGCGATTACTCTGTATCATTGTGTGATGTATCGGAATAGTTTTATGCCCCATATTCACAAGTAAACATTGTAGTAAACAATCGTGAAAGCTTAAAATCTGCTATAAACACTCAACCACCATCAATCTCGATTACTGTCGAGTATTAGCACAGATTTACCACCGCGATAAAAACTACGACATTGATATAAAGCCTTATTCTGTAACGCTTATCAGGCAGGAACGCATAAATGCGTGTACCGGGTTTGCGTCGCGTCGAACTCGAGTTGCCTTCGACCTTATCGATGCTGTCGCGATAAACTTCCGATGTAGATTCGATACGAGATACCGCGACAGAATAAGGAGTTTTAGAGGGTTGGATTCAGGAATTAGTCACATTACAATACTTAACATTACGTTAATTTTACTTTTATAATACTATACATCAAAACTTTCTATCGGTATGTACCTACCGATTTGACTTACCTAACTAAAAAATTTCACAGACTTTGGTTTGCATTACCTTTGAGTAAATAATAATATATTTTGAGTTATTTCATCTATATATATAAAACTCAAAGGTGACTGACTGACTGACTGACTGACTGACTGACATAGTGATCTATCAACACACAGCCCAAACCACTGGAGGGATCAGGCTGAAATTTGGCACACAAGTAGATGTTATGACGTAGGCATCCGCTAAGAAAGGATTTTGATAAATTCTACCCCCGAGGGGGTGAAATAGGGGATGAAAGATTGTATGAAACTTTTTATTCTTTTGGCATATTTGCATGAACTTTCATATAAATTGAGTTCGGCTAAAATCATGGGATACGTATTACAGCGTTTATCGAAATTCAACCCTCAAAGGGGTGAAATAAGGGATGAAAGTTTGTATAGAAACGGTTTTATTCCTTGGGCATATTTGCAGGAAATTTCATATAAATTGAGTTTGGCTAAAATCATGAGGTAAGTATTAATGCGTTTATCGAAATTCAACCCTCAAAGGGGTGAAATAAGGGATGAAAGTTTGTATAGAAACTTTATATTTCTTGGGTATACTTGCATGACATTTCATATAAGGTGAGTTCAGTTAAAATCATGAGGTACGTATTACAGCGTTTATCGAAATTCAACCCTCAAAGGGGAGAAATAAGGGATGAAATTTTGTATCGTAACGTTTTATTCCTTGGGCATATTTGCATGAAATTTCATGTAAATAGAGTTTGGCTAAAATCATGAGGTAAGTATTAATGCGTTTATCGAAATTCAACCCTCAAAGTGGTGAAATAAGGGATGAAAGTTTGTATAGAAACTTTATATTTCTTGGGCATACTTGCATGACATTTCATATAAGGTGAGTTCAGTTAAAATCATGAGATACATATTACAGCGTTTCTAGAAATTCAATCCTCAAAGGGTGAAATAAGGGATGAAAGTTTGTAGAGAAACTTTTATTCCTTGGACATATTTACACCAAATTTCGTAGGTATTTAGTGTGGCCAAAATAATGAGTTATGATCATATTTTTTTCAAAATTCAACCTCTCAAACGGGTTAAATAGGGAAAAACGTTTTATAAATATCAACACGCCGGACAAGCCCTTAGGACATACTTAATTTTTTTCACACACGTATTATTTTTTTACGTAGGCAGTAGGCAGCCACCAAGGAGGATTTCTCAAAATTCAACCCCTAAAGACATGAAATAGGGATGAAAGTTTGCATGAAACTTATTATTCCTAAGACATAATTGCATGAAATTTCATGTAATTAAGTTTGGGAATATCATGCGGTATATATTACAGTGTTTATTAAAATTCAACCGTGAAAGGGGTGAAATAAGGTTTGACAGTTTGTATGAAACTTTTTATTCCTTGGACATATTAGCATCAAATTTTGTAAGAGTTGAGTACGGCCATAATAATGACTTACGTAGTACATTTTTTTTTCAATTCAGACCCTAGGCTTAAAGTAGGGGATGAAAGTTTTATGATAACGCACAGGATGTACCCTTAAGACATACTTAAAATTGATGACGTAGACATATTCACTAAGGACGGATTTCTCAAAATTCAACGCCTAAAGAAAATATGTATGAAAGTGTGTATTATGAAACTTTTTATTCCTTGGACATATTTGAATGAAATTTCGTATAAATTGAGTACGGCTAATATGTGTCATGAGTTATGTGTTTCAGTGTTTTTTTTTTCAAAATACAGCGTCTAATGTAGTAAAATAAGAGAAGAAAGTTTGTGTGAACATTTTTATTTCTTGCGACATATTTGCTTTAAACTTTGTAGGATATGAGTACGGAAAAAATAATGAGCTATGTAAAACAGAGTTTTCCTAAATTTAATCCCAAAGAAAGTGTATGAAAAGAAAATTTTATGTTATGAAGCAAATGTATGAAAATTTTATATTATGAAGCAAGAAAGAAGGATATTTTTCAAATTCATACTAGGTACGTAATAGTGGATAAAATTTTGTACGAACTTCTTACCCCTTGGACATGTTCTAAAGACTATGACGAAGAGCATCGACGGACTACTTTTGTTACAATAACGCCTAGGCTGTGAAAGGCGTTTACAGACTAAGTGGAGAGTCCAAGACGTTGCCTGAATGGATTTTTCATGATGATTACAACGCTGGTGTATCCAAATTGAGACTGAATCAGTTTCTTCTAGGATAGCAAGCTCTACTGTAGATCACATCATCACTTAACTTTAGTCGACATTGCGGTCAATAGTAAACATATAGCAGTTAAAACATTTATTTGCATGAACATTAAAAATAATGAGCGTATTAGTTTTCCAAAATTCAACCCCTAAGATGGTAAAATAGGGAATTAAAATACATAATAACGCATAAACTACCCTTAGGCCTATTATAGACGAGCATTAGTTATGTTACTATTTGACGCTCATGCTATCCAAGTAGGAATCTACAATAAAAAACTTACTGAACGCGAGCGAAGCCGCGGGTTAAAGCTAGTCATCCAATATAATTCAAAAATAATGGAACCAAAAACAATGTGGGTTACATTGTACAACTTTAACGGAATAAAAGGTAGCCTGGGGTCAATATTTGTTTTCATTCTATATAGAGATACGTGGGAGTGAACATACTCACTTTTGTAATATAAGTGTGGTTAGGCTGTATTTTAATTCGGAAAAACCAAATACTTATAGGGTTAAGCTATTATATTGTTTTATATATTGTATTTATGTTGAAAATAACGGAAAAGTCAAATATAAAATCGTGGGGGTTGCAAACATACCTCTAGGCAATACATATAGCTACAACTACATACACACCTTCCTGAATAATCACAATATTATCTATTAATGAAAACTTGCGTCATTTGCAGCATCCTTATTACGTCCTTGAGGTCAGAGGCAGTAGGTTACTCCGATATCGCAGGGAACAAGCCCGGAAAGGTTGTAGAGATTGGTGACGCTTACAATAGTAGTAAGTACTCTACATTTACGGACGTTTCAAAAGTTCACTCAGGACTTTGGCGCGCTAAAAAGCTGCAATTATTTTGAGTAAAACTAAATAGTATATTTAGTAGTATTCTTGGCAGAGTCCGCCTGGAGAAGTACCGCACCTTTTCCAGTTCTACTACCGCCAAGCAGTAACGTGCAAACATTACTGTGTTCCGGTTTGAATGGCAATCTTTCCAGTCGACTGTCGACTGCTTACTGAACGATGGTCTGAACTCCTGCGCTAGTCTACCATCACACCTATATTTATAAAAATAAGTTGATTTTAATGTCAAGAAATCTATTGCAAACTATCATTTTATAATTTCAATTCAGTAACAAATAACCTAATCATATATTTTCTGCGCAAGATAAAGTACCTTCCAAAGAACTAATTATAAGGCTTTATTACTCTCTTATTAGTTCGTGAGCCAATTCAAACTGCACGATTAATATTTTAATAACTTCATAGCGCGCTCCCGTTCAACTGCTTACTGGAAACTGCTTAATCACTTATGAAATTAACTACTTTAGCAACTTTTGACGCAAATTTAATAATGTCAGACTTTTAACTCACTTTTGTTCGTGGGTCGATGACGTTTAATAAAGTTATTATGTACTATGATGTCTTAATTTAGATATTATCTTATAATCTATTTTTTTTTATAAACTTTGTTAACTTCCCTACTGTGACAGTTGGCCTCAAGTGTCTAGTGTCAAGTCAGTCTAGTCTCAAGTGCCTCAAGTGGCCTCTACTGTCTAACGATCAAATTAAGTGGCAAAGAGGATACATAAATGTAAGAAAAATTAGAAAAACATATTCCATTTCGAGAGCTTTCGTTGCGTGCGTTTACATGCGATGAATTCCGTGACACCATGCGTATATCTTTTTTTAAACCTTTATCTAAGTTAAGTGGCTTTTAAGTTTGTGACTTACCATCAGTCTCACGTCTTGCTCGTTTTGTCACACTGCCTAGTAAAAAACTTAAAAGAACGACTATTATGACTAGAAGTTTGATTTCACGAGCGTGACACCAAAGGCTTGTCACATCTCGAGATACCAATCGAATACGAAATCTGCACCTCTGACTATTTTAAGCGTAGATGTACAAGTTTGTCAACACCACTGGCTTTCTCGGTGGTGGAAAATATAGAGAAGAACCCGACATTTTCCAAGAAAGAACTCTTTCGCGGATTTACATAATCTGTCAACCCGCACTTGGCCGGCGTGGTGAGTTTCACCTTGCTTTTTTGTAAGAGTACACCCAGAATGTACATCAATAATGTCCAAACAAGAACTTCTGCGTTTTCGTTTTGATTTTCAAACTTACATGGTTTCTCTCCCAAAGAAAAAGTCCAGGCAAAAATCCATTCTGAACAAGTGAGGGTTGGGAGATATGCCGATTTTCCGTCATTGTTTTAACGGTACATTTGAGATTTTTTTGATTATTACAACCTATTGAAATTTGCAACCTTTGATATTTTTTCCAAGTGCAACTTGAAAAAATTCATCATCATCAGCCGCAAGACGTCCACTGCTGAACATAGGCCTCCCCCCTAGATTTCCACAACGATCGGTCCTGCGCAACCTGCAACCAGCGGTTTCCAGCGACCTTTGTGAGGTCATCTGTCCATCTAGTCCATCATTGTTACTTTATTTATTTCTTAGTTTTTGTATATTTTTGTAACTTTGTTTACTTGTGAAGTGCAATAAAGAGTTAATCTATCTATCTATCTATCTATCTAGTGTCCATCTAGTGAAAAAATTATCAAAGGTTTATTTAAAGGTGGCATTTATACGTGACAACCACTAGGTCACTATAATAACGATTTCTCCAAGCAAACTGCAAACTCTCCTACTTCTATCGAACTTACATTCTACATTCACCAAACATGAAAAGCGTTTCCAACAACGTAATAGCTGTGTAACTTTATCCTCAAACAATGTACTATGAAATATCATGAGCTACATCGAAAGTCCGACAATATATTTAGCGCTGTAACACGAAATCGATTCGTCTAAAGTATCGATATCTGCTGAGCCTTCAAGTAGATTGGATCGTCGATAGCGCGCGATCTCGACTCGATAACGTCTCCCGCTACATATGTTATCCTCTGACATTATAAAGTAGGTTTTATTCGTGTATCGGAACGCGCCTAGTTTATGGCACAGCGGATGCGGCTGTACCGTGCGTGTTTTCGCGCGAAAACTGATTTGAATTATTTTTCGCTTTCGATACACCTTTTCACCTTCCAACCTTTCATTTTATTTCTTTTTTGCGCTCTGGATTTGTGCTGTTAGTAGTAGATTTTCTTTTTTCTACAATTAAAATCAATCCTCAAAAAAATATTGTCTGTAATACGATCCCAGCGGTATCTAACTAATTATATGTAAATACAAAAATCACTAAAAGCTGAACCAAGTTTCACTTCATACAAAATATTTTCATCAAGAAAGTATTACAAAAGCCTTGCAGACAATTACGATACTGAACTGTCGAGGTATACTTATATAATAAATTAGAAATCAATGACATTCGTCATTTACGAGTAGAGCAGCACTATCGTAAATTCTACACAACCTAAGAAAACCAAATATAAACTTGATATAGTTGTAGTCTTTAAAGTCGTACCTGGGTACTGTAAAGCCGTTAGGCTCTGTACCTGAAATAGCAATTAGTTGTCCATAAATCATTTAACAAAGAGATAAAGGTTCTCAGCCGTTCGTGTGGATTTATTGCATCGATTATTGCCGATCGGCGGCGGAATTAACCGAAGCTTCCCGATAGAGATATCTAACTGCTACTTTAAATTTGCTCATGTAAGAATTGACCTCGTAGACTGTGGAGCTCGGAATATGACAGAAGCTTAGATTTTTATAGAGAGGACTAAACGAAACTAAATAAATTTCCTTGACACAGCGAAAGTGATGGAACGAGCAAACCATGCGCCTAGAGATAAACAACACGCCTTCTCATAAACAGCACAGTGCTACGCAACTATTTGAATATGAAGAGTCCAAATTATTGCGTTGCACTGCGCTCCGCTGATCACTCAAAGATATAGGATGACGAACGTTTTTGCTCTCTCATTTTTCTAGAAACTAGAACACAGTAATGTTTGCACATTACTGATTGGTAGTAGAATAAGTGGAAAAACTGTGGTAGTTTCCTAGACAGAATGCAGAGAGTCCTACCATTGTAAAATAGATAGATATATACATTTTGTTGATCGCACCAAAGAACAATTACACTTTATGCTAATACGACAGATGGTGGCCTGATTTCTGATAGCCATCTCTTCCATGCAAGCTTAGGGCTTGCCATTTGAAAATATTGCAGAAAGAGGAACTGTGTTTAGAAAATACAGTTACAATTAGCTCTTGATAATTCCTGTCCGGTGTACTTACTATGTAACAAGTACTGTACCCAGTAAATAAGACAGGATATCATAAAAAAACATTGACCCTGTAATTCGTGGAGCTAATAATATAATTTAAATAAAGTTGTAGTGTCATGAGGCACCAGGTAGGAACGAAGTTCCTTCGGATAATATAGAAGCAACACAATTTGCAACAAGAACAAAATTAAAAAAATTGACTAACCCCCGACTATCTCAGATTTGTTATCCGTACAACATTCTACTAGTCAAGCCCTTTCATTTGATACCCATATTAAGGGAGTTGTGAAAAAAAGAAATGTATTTCGCCATTTTGTGGAAGCCATCTTGGATTTGAAATTTGTCATAGTGCATAGTATTTTACTAGTCAAGCCCTTTCATTTGATACCCATATTGAGGTAGGTTGTGAAGAAATACTTTATTGTTTTTAAGCTTTCGCGATTTGAACACATAATGTTTATAATGTCTTCTCGTGACTACGGCGGTTGTAACGCTGCCGAAACGTCGAGGTATTTAAACAATGAATTAAATCGTGATTAAGTCCTGTACATTATAAACATTAAGAAATACTTGGTCCGCCATTTTGTGGCGGCGGCCATCTTGAATCGATATTAACCAAACATAGCTAAGAACATCCGCACGGATATTAACTTTCAAATAAAAAAAACAGCATCGAAATCGGCCCATCCGTTTGAGCTCTACGGTGCCACAGACAGACACACACACAGACAGACAGACAGACAGACAGACAGATAGACAGGCAGACAGACAGACATCGACGTCAAACTTATAACACCCCTTTTTTGGTCGGGGGTTAAAAAAAAGAACACTTAGGTAATTTTATTAATTTATGGTACGCTCATCTGAACTACAAAGTTGGCAGCACTGACTATGGGCAGTTTTTACGCGTCACTTTCGTTATATATTTTTCTTACGGTTTTTTCTCTCATTTTTTCATTTTGATGGCGCAGAAAAATCCCTATCTCCTCCAAGCCAGCCATAAGAAACTTCGTTCCAAAGAAACTTAGGCTTGGCAGTTGTATGTTTGTCGGTAAGTGTCCCAAGTCCGCGTAGCCGTGGGTCTACCCATCCAATCCGTCGATTATCATGCTCTTACAGCTTTCCCATTAGGCCGATAGCTGCCCGGCTGAATAAATACCGCACTTGTCACGCATTGCCCACTTAACTCGATTAGATACCGGGATTTGTACTGCACGTGTACTACGACCCTTAATGAAACGCGGCGCGGTACCTTCTTTGGCGTTTGTTTTAAACAAAACGGCAGAGTGTTATAGGTTAAATGTGTATTAGGGTGCACACACGCGTATGTGTGTAGTATTCGTAGAGTATTCTTGGCTATATTTCATCAAAAAACCAACAGTTTCAAAGTTATCAGCTCTTTTGATAGAGCTGCGGTACGAATCTTAAACTCGTAATTGATTCATTACATATAGCCTGCATCTTTTTTAAGTACATGAAATATTAAGGTTTATTCTACAGTTTTTAATTTTTTTTTGTCGCAAACTCGTAACAGGAGCGCGTGTACCTTTGAACCGTAGAGAAATGAATTTCCGGTGCAAATCAAGCTAAACAGTGTTAGAGATGACAAATACTACTTTTTTATATATATATTGACTTTTAACAAAAGTTGTACATAGAACATACCCTTACATAAATTGATGCAGGCTGGTTAGCAGTAACCCTGTATACATTATCAAAAACTGGTGTTCTACGTAACCGTGTGTATACTTGGAGGAACAAGAACAAAATTAAAAATTTTGATTAACCCCCGACTACCTTAGATTTGTTATCTGTAGAACATTCTACTAGTCAAGCCCTTTCATTTGATACCCATATTAAGGGAATTGTGAAAAAGGAAATGTAATTCGCCATTTTGTGATAGCGGCCATCTTGGATTTGAAATTTGTCATAGTGCAAAGTATTCTACTAATCAAGCCCTTTCATTTGATACCCATATTGAGGTAGTAGTGAAAAATATTATATAATTCGCCATTTTGTGGTGGCGGCCATCTTGGATTTGAAATTTGTTATAGCGTTTAGTACTCTACTAGTCAAGCCCTTTCATTTGATACCCATATTGAGGTAGGTTGTAAAGAAATATTTTGTCCGCCATTTTGTGGAGGCGGCCATTTTGAATCGATATTAACCAAACATAGCTAAGAACACCCGCACGGATATTAACTTTCAAATAAAAAAAACCGCATCGAAATCGGCCCATCCGTTTGAGCTCTACGGTGCCACAGACAGACACACACACAGACAGACAGACAGACAGACAGACAGACCGACAGACAGACAGACAGACAGACAGACATCGACGTCAAACTTATAACACCCCTTTTTTTTGTCGGGGGTTAAAAATTCTAATATTCAGGCATCATTTGATATTCAAACAGCGTGAGGCGAGCCAGACAGCGCGTCGAGTGGGCGGCGCAAGCGCAGGCGGCTGACACGCGGCCGTGACGTCTGATCGCGACAGAACGACTGATTGTCGGAAAACGAAACGTAATCCCTACTAATATATTATAAACCACTCCGCGGTTTTACATATTATATAGTTTCCAATTCCGTAAAAAGCCTTGCGGGTTTTAAACTTGTCCTGTAAGGTGTTTACAATTAGGTGTTCAAATCGCGGAAGCTTAAAAACAATGATATGAACCATCTGTATGTCAAATTTTAACCCTATCTGTTCAGCCGTTCCGGCTTTATTGAGCAACAAATATTCAAACTTTTTTCAATCTATTATAGGTTTACACTTCACCATCATCTCGCCTGTTGTTAAACGACGATGTCGATGGAGGGTGCTTATCTATAAAAACCCCGATTCACTCTCTATTTTAAGACACCAAGGATTGTAGCCATAAGGAAAACCCACTCAGGCCACGTACAGCCTGGATATTATTAGCACTGATATGATTTATCCAAATTTTAGTAGGATGTGAAAGTCACTGTCTGTCTTTCTCTTATGCTTTCACGCCTAAACTACTCGACCAATTTCAATGAAATTTGGTAAAATCATGAGAACATGAACATGCGGTAGTTGAGATGCGTTAACACAGCGGGACAAAGATGGTAGGTATGCAAAAAAAAATTTTTTTTTAAAAATGTGTGAAACCTAGATCTTTTTACGTGTTCTTATTGAAATACTATTTATACTAATATTGTAAACTTGAAGAGGATTTTTTTTTGAACGCGCTAATCTCAAGAACTACTGCACCGTTTTCTAAAATTCTTTCACCATTGTATGCATACGTAATCCCTGATTGTTATAGACTATATTTTACGGGCAAAGCCAAAGCGTACCGCTGGTTTACCTATATAAGTATAATCAAACTCTACACGCCAAATATGAAGTATCTAATACGTTAATGCTTTTTCAACAAGACAAGATTTAGAAACATAAACTTGGAGTTCTCCGCATTTAATTCGTTATCTATTAATAGGTAGGCAAGCTATTCATAATTTCAAACAGTAATAAAACGGAATTACCCTTTGTAAGTGGCTTAGTGAACTGGTAAAGATAACCTCACTTAAATCGGTTCAATTTGATTCTGCAATACAAGAACACAAGTGATTGTTTGATTGTTACATTGTAACATTTAGATAGGCAGCGAGATAGATAGGTAAATAACTTCCCTGTTTTATTATAAATAACATGTTTCGCAATTACACGTCAAAAGAAATAAAGCTACGAAAAACCGTGCTAGATTGTGGTACTTAGTCGATTTTTGAATTTTGAAGATATAAACTTTAGGCGCGCTTGGAAAAAAATATGATTGAACTATGAAACTTTTGATGATATTTGGTTGTCGGTATGCGCTGCGCGCGCAATTACGCACAGTGAAGTTAGTTGCGAGCTTGCGAGTTTTTTTTGCCACTTATGACGCCGACGTTTACGTCAAGTGACCTCTTTACTGTCTAGTCAGTAGTCAACTTTAAACGTATATTACATTCTCTTTGCTTTAGATTAGCGCTTTAGCCCTGAAGGAGCGTTAGTTGCACGTAAGCGTTACTTATAATTCTTCAAATTAAAGACACACACACATACTTTTTTGTAGTTTTACATACTTACACGTTACCTAATTTCTTTGTAAGTGAGGATAAATATGTAGATTTTACGGGTACCTACCACTGATTCTTCCATTCAATACGTTTGGGCACATGTTGAATAATGATGCGTAAGAAAAGA
Organism: Ectropis grisescens; assembly: GCA_017562165.1. Lineage (NCBI taxonomy): Eukaryota > Metazoa > Arthropoda > Insecta > Lepidoptera > Geometridae > Ectropis > Ectropis grisescens. The sequence continues at coordinate 4,413,646 of CM029783.1, forward strand.
TTTTTTTTAAATACATATAAAAACCATAAACCAAAACCAATATTGTAAACATTTTAGATAGGTAGGTACAAAGCCTAATCACGATCTAAATTATTATTTAATTACAACCACGTTTCTTCGGCAACGTTACAACCGTCGCGCCGTGGTCACGAGACGACTATACATCTAAATTTATAATGTTTCCGAAATGAGTTCAAATCGCGCAAGTTTAAAAACAAGATTAACTAAAACAAACTTTATAAACTTTTTACTCCTGTGATTTGTGAATCATAAGTCAATAAATCCCATTTTCATTAAAAGAACTTTAAATTTTGATAAATTTTAATGTTCGAATTATTATATTTCATGTAAAATTTTCGTAATCTAACATATTGTGTTTGTTATCATTTGAATCAAATTACTCGTATGTTGGTGTATGTTTGCGTTTTGTTCATCAATGATATGTGATCATAGCCCAGGTTAGTAACTCAGTGTAAAAGCACTAGTCCTTTATAAAAGAGCTTCGTTAGCGGCAAATTTATTTCCTTTGGCTGGCGCAATCAAGAAAACGTGCACAGCAATCGATTCAGAAGATAAACATTCAATTATAACAAATACAAATAGGCTTCGTAGATAAAATAGCGAACACAGACAAAGTCGAGTAGCGTTAATTTGGCGATACACGTGGCAACAGGGTTGGCATATATCACAACCATGAGTAGCCTATTTTAGTGCACCAATGCTGGGACTCGACGCCTTCTCTGACACAGGAATAGTTAAGGTCATAAACCACCACGATGGTCAAGTGTGGATTAGCAGATGACATATTTTATGTCTTCGTCTTTTTAGGAATATACCAGTTTTCTCACGAAGTTTTCTTTCACTGTTAAAGCCGTTGTATGATTGATGATGACACACCCTTACATCATAAGTAGCCAACTAAATGTTCCCACTGCTGGGACTCTGGGCCTTCTCTCACAAAGGAAGAGTCAAGATCATAATCCACCACGCAATCAGTATTACATAAGCTCCTACTCCTTAGCTTCTTACGATAGAACCTTGCGAAAGAATGACATTTAGATAGAGAGTAGACAAACATGAGGTCCTTAATGCCCGAGCTACACGAGGATAGTTTTTCAAGCTAGGATAGCAAGCTAACAAGCTACTATTTCAACCGTCATATAGACAACGCTACGCAAAGCTAGTTTTGTCCACGCGAAGCTAAAAGTACTTGCTTGCTATCCTAGTTTGAAAACTAGCCTTGTATATCTCGAGAAATAGTATTTTTCCTAAATTCAACGCGATGCGCGCAGACGCTAGATAGTAAATAAATAAAGCACGGATGCGCAGTGCGCACCTGTTCGCTCGCAGCGCATCACGGCAGGGCAGGGGTCACGCAGGAGCCGCGGGCGCACTCAGTATTTGAATAACAATGCTTTCACGCGCTTGTAAATCACTACAACTTATACTGTAACAGGTTTAGATGTCGAGTTATCGTGTAAGAGATCACTGCCATGGACTTTTGTGAAGTTATACTTCTTATGGCGCGTTAGGGGAGAGTAAATAAATAAAAGTAAAATGAATATTGGTGGGCATTTCACACACAACACCATCTGACCCCAAAGCTTGTACTATGGCGGCCAGAGTATGAGAGTAAATTTTTACCTTGCCCGCACACCGTCATGGAAAACCGAGCTTACCTAGTCCACGTTTTAGTAAACATTGTAATATATAGTTTACATATACTACGTATAGGTAGAGTAGGTAGAGATTTATTTGTGTCAATCGTAAGCAGATGACGTGCATACTTTCAATGGCAACAGTACCTACGACCTACGACAAAACACAACCGCGACAAAAGTATGACACGTCCACAAGAGCGACAAGACAAGAAAGATGCTACCCTACCCGTGCTTTCGGTGTAAAGCGTTTGTGCCAACTCCATACGTAGTATATGTAAACTCTATGATTGTAATTAATTTTAAGGTTAATACTTCTTGCGCTAAAGATGTTATTTTTATTCTATGCTTGAAGTTAAGACTTCTTGCACGAGGGAAAGAGAAAAAGTGTTAACTTCTTGCGTGAGTTCGTAAGTGCACGCTCACACACTTTTTTTAGATGAAAGCTTTTTTAGCCGCGACTTAGAAAATATTTTAGAGTATTTTTTGGTAGGAAATCTTACGAGTTCGCTTCGTCGTTTTATATTAAAATTTTCACTACTAATGTTACAAAAACCCAGTTATGTAAATCGATACTGCTCCAACATGGCTGCCACCTTGCTAATTTACTTACCATCTTACTTACTATGTTTTTAATTTAACTCAAATATATTTCGAGAGATACATGGAAACAAACATAGGTGCACACAACCACAAAAACTATCTTTACTAGTATAATATTAGTAGTTACGTATCAACTAATCATGTAATGAAGATTTTAGAAGAATTAATAACAATACCAAACCTAAACTTTGAAAGACATATTACTGGTGTAAAAGCGACGAGAACGCCGGACCTCTCGCTTAAACTATTGACGTGCATTGTAAGCTTATTTGCTGAATAAATTAGATCAATACAATAGTTCCTTCGTTTTCAGGAAGAGCCTCGATGCATTCTACACTGGAAGATTACCCCCATCCCGTTAACATCTCCTTATAAATAATTCATAGTGGACGTGTTTCTAGGCCAGTTTAATGATAGCAGACTTCGGCATGCCTACGCTTTGTTAACTGATATTATTTAAATAAACAGCTGGGCTATTGTTTTAGTTGCTAATGGGGCGAGGTTCCTGTAAAATGTTGTCGATGGTATCGGATGGTCCGAGTACTGTTACATTCTTGTATTGTCTCTGGAATCTCTTTCACCTCTCTAGTGCTCTCGTTTTATAGAGCAACACTAGTGAGGTGCTCTGTTCTCACTTCTCAAGGAGGATAATTGATCTTCGCTGAACACAACGAACTTAAATTAAAATTTAAAAATTAAACTCACAGCCAACTAATCTATTTACAATGTTTACACATACATAAAAACCAAAATAGTATTATTATACCATACCATTTTGGTAGTGGTAGGGCTCTTGGCAGAGTTCGCCTGGGGAAGTACCACACCTTTGCCAGTTATTCTACCACCAAGCAGTAATGTGCAAACATTACTGTGTTCCGGTTTGAAGGGCAATGTTTCCAGAGAAATTACAGGGCTTAGAGATATAACATCTTAGATCTCTGGGGGGCGAGCACAGTGCAGTGCTGGGTAATGATTTGGACTCTTCATGTTCTAATAGCTGCGTGTCACTGTGTTGTTATGTGGCAGGTATGTTGCTTACCATTAGGCACATGTCCTGCTCGTCTAGTCGCTCTTTATTTAAAAAAAATACCATAAACATAAACAATTTTACGAATTAAACACGCCGTCGAGATCACTACTGCGCGGCAGGGTACCCAGAATGCTGGAAGGGTTGCCTCTTTGAATAGCTAAACCCAGCTTTTGGGCAAAGTAGGTGGCAGCTCTGGTCCCTTGAAGCGAGGACCAAACGTTTCGAAAGATCTAATTTAGCCAGCTAGTTGCGTTATACTGTTATAACAACATGGCCCCAAAAAACTTTTATGTTCATCATATCCTATATAACTATAAATAAACTAATCTCCGTATTCTAAAACTAATATGACTACAGTTTTACTTAGTACAATTTATTTGTATCGCAAACATCCATAATTTTAAAGCCTTTTGAGTGTTAATAAACATATTTTAAGATCTAAAAAACTTTACTTTTGGGTCTCGTAAGTTTTGAGCAAATGTTTGCGTATTGCATATGGCGTAATTTTTAACCTCCGACCAAAAAAGGGGTGTTATAAGTTTGACGTCGATGTCTGTCTGTGTGTGTGTCTGTCTGTGGCACCGTAGATCTCAAACGGATGAGCCGATTTCGCTGCAGTTTTTTTTATTTGAACGTTAATAACCGTGCAGATATGTTCTTAGCAATGTTTAGCACATATCGGTTCAAGATGGCCGCCTCCACAAAATGGCGGACAAAATATTTCTTCACAACCTATCCCAATATGGGTATCAAATGAAAGGGCTTGACATTCTACTAGAATGTTGTACAAATTACAAATCCGAGGTAGTCGGGGATTAATCAAATTTTTTAATTTTGTTCTTGTAACTTTACACATCGCGTTGCATTGAGCCTTATAAAACTCTTACAATATGCGCTAAAGTCAAAAATGTATTTACTTAGATAAGTCATGGGAAAACGTTTGATATGTTCGATCCAGTGTTTAAGATTTAAGTCGAACAGGACCGATTTACTGAAAACATACTGTTGCAAATTCGTACTTCGTCGAATGGCTACATGTCTGTGCCTTATGCGAAGAAGGAAATAAAAGCTTGAGCCCCGAGGCACCTCATACTTTAGAATCCCGTAAACAGCGCATCCATTTCCCGCTCATTTGATCAATTAATGTCGGTTCCCGCAGTATTGCGCAATCAGGGATCACTGCCGAGGGCTGCGCGGGCGCAGTTGATTCATATCCTCCTCCCAGGCACCAACAGATTGAACCAATTTAAACACGGTATTAGGTGCACGAGGACTGGTGTGCACCATGGAAAATGTTCCGCGTAAAACGCCTCGGGTGGTGTCTCGGAACAATGAAATGAATAACGTAAAAAGCCCATCTCTGAATAGCATCATTGCGTCTAAAACAAAATGCAGTTATCACAAACGCAATTAAGTGTTTTACTGTGAACACTAAGGGAATTGTTATGAGGCCAAAACACTATTGGTTACTGCTCGTAGTTCGATATAGTGACATCGTTTCATGGTCGACGTTTCAAAGACTCGAAAGAAGAGGTTTGACTCTAATTTTGTTATAAGAACGTATAGGCTGTGCAATGCGTTGCTAAAGCGGGTCTTCCCGATGGTAACAAATTTTGGTGTCTTCAAATCGAGAGTGAATCGATTTCTTCTAGGTTAGCAAGCATCGTAAACCTTCGCATCGCATCATAAAGCGAGATGGTGGTTAAGTGTAATATACGTAACAGTTAAAAAAGGAAAGAAACGTATCACGGGCTATTAATTTGTACATGTAAACTGTGTAAATATAGTGACAAATAAGCAAGCAAGTGTATTTTCACGCATTAATTGAATGCTCACAAGAAGAAGTCTAAGGCCATCTATTAACTGTACATAGGTAACATAAGACGAAAGTCTTTAACCAGTGCGTGTTGCCAGTGATGTCTTATGGAACTGAGACGTGGTCCTTCACTGTGGACCTTATAACGAAGCTCAAAGTCAAACAGCGAGCTATGGAGAGGGCTATGCTCGGAGTCTCTTTGCGCATCAGAATCCATAATGAGGATATTCGCAAAAGAACAAAAGTGGCCGACATAGCTCAAAGAGTAAGCAAGCTGAAGTGGCAATGGGCAGGCCGCATCGCTCGCAGAACTGACAACCGATGGGGAAGAAAGGTTCTCGAGTGGCGACTACGAACCGGAAGACGCAGTGTTGGACGGCCTCCCACTAGATGGACAGATGACCTCACAAAGGTCGCTGGAAACCGCTGGTTACAGGTTGCGCAGGACCGTTCGTTGTGGAAATCTAGGGGGGAGGCCTATGTTCAGCAGTGGACGTCTTGCGGCTGATGATGATGATGATGAGGTAACATAAGCGTCTCATATTCTATTCCCTTGTTGAAACTCGAGGGCTTCTCTCGGAAGAGAAGGGCTAAGCCCATAATCTACCATTTTGACCAAGTGAGAGTTCGCGAAGGTCGTTTCTCCTCGAAAGACTTCTTTCTTGGAGCATGTCGGTTTCCACATGATGGTTTCCTTTACAGTTAAAATCATCGGTTTCGGCAAACTTGTACAATTGCACTTGGAACATTACCTACCTTTACCATTACCTTTTTTGTACTTCCCCTCCTCCATATTCTCGAATCTCTCATTCCATTCTATGGTTGCCTGGAAGAGATCGCTTTTTGTGAAAAGGTCGCCAATTGCTACTTTATTTTGTTTGGTTTTAAGTGACTTTTGTTTATTTCCAAATTAAGTGCAATAAAGAGTTAATCTATCTACATATCTAGCTAAAGGTGTAGACGTGTTTGGAACCTACGACCTTTGGTTGGAAATCAAACATACTCGTCACTAGGGCACCCAGGCTTAATTTACACATACGTACCTAAATTTGCAAGAATTTAGAACAGGGTAAAGCGCTCATATACGTTCTTTCCGTTATTTACCCATTAAAGTTACCTGGCACCTATCGTGTTAGGTTGCTTTCAAGCCAGCAAAGGTGAGTTTTACAGTGGTTTTACATCATGAATCGTGAATTTTGACATGAAAGTCACATGGCACACATCAGTGCCAAACGGGCAGTTATCTCGCGCGCGCACTATCCTTGAAAAAGGCCGCCGGACGCGGTCGAAACTTGAGTTGTATTGTACCGACCATATCACATGTTACCCGTTTACCCACAAATAGGAAAAAGTATCTGTTCAATATTTTACAATTTAGACTAAAGCTAAACAACATGACGCAAGTTCAGCTTTCAGCCCGTAGGTAGCTGGTATCTCCGATCGACGCCATCAATCACAGCTTTCTATAAGGTGCAGTTATCGCACTCGCCGAGGTGTGTCTTCGGCGAATAAATTCGTTAAGATTCCACTTCCGAGAACAATAACTGTCACGGTCGCGCGTCCCTAAGGCGAATCGATATGAGAGGCTCAAGCACAACCCACTGTGGACGATACGAACAAACAAAATTTCATCCTACTAATATTATTAACTAGGTACCGGCTAAACTAGGCTCCTGCTTTGACCGTGGTACATAATATATAGCCTATAGCACTCGGGAATTACGTACGTGTTTTTTTTATTTAAATTAACCACTCCACAGACTCCGGGGATCCATGATCTTTGTTATTACAATTATCTTTTATTTTACACATTTCTTGGATAAGGAGAAGAAGAGGAAAATAGGAGGGGAAAGTTGGGTACATTTAAAATTACGTACGTGTTCAAAGGTGAAATAATTTTTGTAGTGTCGGTCCAGTAGTTCCTGAGATGAGCGCGTTCAAACAAATAAGCTGTTCAGCTTTATAAGATTCGTAGAGACGCGAAAGTTTAGATGTTTGAATTTATTGCTCAACCAAGTCGTAACATCTGAATGCATTGAGTCACAATTTGGAACGGCTGATCAGATCAGCCGATACAAGTGAAACATATAACTTAAAATTTAAGTATTGAACGGCACTAATGTTGCACTGTATCATCATCATCTGTATAGCTACTGCAATGTCGACAAAAACAAAATTAAAATTTTTGATTAACCCCCGACTACCTTGGATTTGTTATCTGTAGGTACAACATTCTACTAGTCAAGCCCTTTCATTTGATACCCATATTAAGGGAGTTGTGAAAAAAGAAATGTAATTCGCCATTTTGTGGTAGCGGCCATCTTGGATTTGTTTTTTTTTTATAGTGCAAAGTATTCTACTAATCAAGCCCTTTCGTCGGATACCTGTATTGCGGTAGTAGTGAAAAAAATATATAATTCGCCATTTTGTTATATCCGATGCTATTTCAAAATGTTTTTCAAGATTTTTCTTGATTTTTCTACCAAAAAATTGCTCAAAGCAGACGCTCAAAACGAGCACTTTTCACTTCAAAAATGTATGTTCCATCGGATTGGACGCAGTGCGTATCAACTTAATATCGTCATAGCAATAATAGAAATGCCCCGTCTGCGTCGCCGTCACGTCGGCTATGATTCAGATTTCGATACGTTTGTTGTACCGAGTGCTGACGGGAAATTGAGTGCTGAATCGATTATTCGAATGTTATTCGAATGTAAGTAATGCCACGCTCCAGGCCAAAGTAAATAATGCGAAGTTTGTTATATCGATGCGATTTGTGGTGTTCGATTATTTATTTATAGATTATTCTTTTGTGTTGTGGTTGTGTTTACTGGTCGTTTGTTGTATTTTGTTTTAAAATTGTTGCTTGTCAATCCTTAGACTGATAACTTTTCAACCATATTCCAATATACAAGGTTGAACTAGAAACGACTTTTAAATTTTTGAAGTAAGAGTAAGATAAAACTTTTATAAGTTAGAGGTATTTTTCTGTCGATGTTTGTTAAAATACCTAAATTTCGATTGATGCGACAGTGTTATATCGAGTAGATATCGTAGTGTTGACGTATCCTGATATGTTATGTTTTGTAGCGTTTCAGCCATAGTAATTTTTTGCGTTGATCGAGGTAGCTTGACCTATTCTAATGGCTAATCAAACCCATTTTAATCAATATAGTAGGTACGTATTGCAATAAAGATGAGGCTTATACAATATACATAGACAATATATACTTAGACAATAGAGATAATGCTTAATTATAAGACCATGAACAGAGGAAAGTATTACAATAAAAACTTATTTTATTAGTATTTTGACTAGATCAGCTTTATTTCTTAGAAAGGTAACAACAAACGTTCATGGATAGGATATACCGAAGTACATAGGTATTTTAAATCCATTTCTAACAAATCTTTTACATTGTTTCAGGTACCTACTCACGTATCCATGGTATGGTAGAAGTAAGTATTCAAGATTAGGCGGAAGTCATTTTCCCCTACCCAAACTTGCACGTTTTGATAACTGTGAAATATAATATTAAAATAAACAATTCTGAAAATGACACAACATAGTTATAAGCCAAGAAAAACAAGAAATTCAAAACGTAAACTTTAACAAACAAAAGACATCAACGAATGATGTAGGTATTTTCAATATTATCCATTGCAAGTTGACCTACTGCAGTCAAATAACCCACCACCAACTGAGGTCATCATATACTGGACATTGCAACTATTTATCTGGAACTATGGAATCGAAGAGACCCAACCGCGGCAAGGGTCTTAGCGGTCTGGTCGGTGTGTGGTTTCTTACTGGCCTGCTAAGTCCCAAGCTGCGGTGGGCCCTGTCAACAGCGTCGCACCGAAGACCTCATCAGGAAATGTACTACATTTAATGAATTTAATACGTCTAGTATAAGTCCTTAGTTAAGATCGTTAAGATAAATGCGGGAGGACAGTTATGTAAGTGCAGATAAATCATGTGCCTGTCAGTGTAAAATGTAACTGTGAAATGTAAAGCGTCTGTTACACGGTCTGTAACCGGTCCGGCCGAGGTGACGCAGATGCTTTTTGATAGAACTATGTAGGTACTTCTGCCTTATTATCAAACTTGACATAAGCCCAATCTTGTATGTTTGAGTTCGTTGGATGTTACAATCGCCGAAAAACATTTGAGTTAACTTTGCTTGAAAATTATATAGGTTATAGGCTCGTATAAGCTATGTCTATTTTGTTTTAAACGGTAGTTAATCCTAGTATATTATCTTAGCAATATTGCCAGACCCAGATTTTTATCGTCTTACTTCTGAAGCGAGTTTTCAGAAGTCCCGATAGCTTTCCCCAGCACTTCCATTGTTCAATGTTTTTTGGGCTGTTAATAAAAAATATACCATTTAACTTTTTAATTGTGTTTAATACAAGACACCTTGAACTACTTTTGTGTTTAATTTCATTACTGAACATGTTAATTTCTTTTTAAATTTATAAAATTTAATTTTATTTTTTCTTAGTTGTGGAACGAAATTTGAAATACCTAATGTGACACTAATTGATTGTCCTTCGTAACTCATGTATCGTGTATATTGCAAATAAAGAGTTACAAAAATATCCATATCCATGTAGCCTAAAGTTAACCCAATGGGGTTAGTACAATGGCACTTTTTCGAAACCATGTAGCCTAAAGTTAACCCAAAAGAGTGCAATGGCACTTTTTCAAAATCATGTATTTAACCCAATGGTGTTAGTGCAATGGCACTTTTTCGAAACCTAGATAGATTGAATGCAGCATACGTTTATATGTACCTTGCTACTTAATACCACATAGTTCGCCAGGATGCGAGGGTCAGCTAATTAAATGGCATCTGATGGCTTTGAAACACCGCTCATTGTAAAGCCGTAGTCACGAGTTCACGAACATATCGCAGTCATAGACGACCCTACTGAATTACGCAGCTGGAAGAAACCACCCAGAACAGGAAATAGATAGATAGAGTAACACTTAATATTAAGACCCAAAATACGAATAGCTCGAAAAAGCGACATCGTTTCATGGTTAACGTTGCAAAGACTCGAACTCTCTATTTGACTCTACGTTTGTGATAAGAATGTCTAGGCTGTGGAATGCGTTGCCTGAATGAATTTTTCCCGATGATTACAATTTTGGAGACGCTTAACATCAGGCGAAGTGGCGGTCAAGTGTAAACCTACAATATGCAAAAAAAAACACAACCATTTAAAAACTGAAAATAAGTACTTACGAAAGTAATAACAAAAAGTGTAGTAGTAAAAGATACACAGAAAACTTTATATGACACACTAAAATAATAGAGTAAGTAAAAATGTTGTAGTGGTAGGACTCTTTGCAGAGTCCGCCTGGGGAAGTACCACTTTTGCCAGTTATTCTACCGCTAAGCAGTAGTTTGATAACATCACTGAACATGTTAGATAGAATTATTTTTTGTCAAATGGTTTAGCTAAATCATCCTTGGCCTCAATTGACGCCACTGTTCCTCCTAATGAGGCCTTTTCGAGATCCAAATAGTCCTATCAAACATAGTTCGCAATTTCGCCAAATGTGGCACTTATGTTTCATTTTCTATCATTCCTATAATAAAACGAAACATTAATGTCTCCTTTTTAAATAAATACACGGGTAACCCACGTTTGATATAGTCAGTCCAGTCCGACTCAAGTTTCGATCGCGTCCGGCGATCTTTTTCAAGGAGAGTATATCAGACGTGAGTTACCCGTGTATGTATTTAAAATGTGTAATAACCACGTAGGTTTTCATACTAAAATTGATGTCTCCTGTAGCGAAATTGCAAACTATCTTTCTATGTTCTATGTTTCTATATAATATTATATTTTTGTAATATCTATAATTTGTACTATATAGCGTATAAACTTATCTGAAAAATTCTCATTAGCGTAGGTACATAAGGCCACACTTCTGAAACTTACTCAAACCTGGAGGTGATCGTTATCGTTGTGGGTAGCGAAACACACCGAGTTGTTTTCGTTTGAATTTTTGTCAAAGTCAAAGTTATAATTTATTCACATAATAATTGTATGAAGTTCTATGGACTAGAGCGAAACCTGCGTGCCGATGCCGGCAACAAATCGAATAACACTTAGTTTCGAATAGCACTTTAACCTCACCGTGAAACTAGACTTAAGCTCAAGTGTGTTCCTTTTTTAAAACGAAAATTTCTATCACGGGTTAAAGTTTACAGGTTATACAGGTAAAATTTTACAGGTTTTCGGCTCGCGTAAGACTTAATTAAGCAAATGTTTGGAATACAAAAGGTTAAGAAAGAAAACTATTTGTTATTTTAGACTATTTTCTTGATGAACTTCTTAACCATAGTATAATTAGAATTTGATTAAGAAGAAAGAAGAGGATATGAGAAGAAAGAAGACAAGTCGCCGTAGAGCTGGGGTTTCAAAGCGGCATGTGCCTTCAATATGCAATGCCCTTGGAAATCCCAAACGTGCTGGCGACAATCCACCCCGACATTACAATCAACATTCTGAATTTAAGAATTTAATTATTAGCTAAGCAAGAATACGTAAAGTAGTTTAGCGTATCATTATGTTGATTAAAATATATATCAACTATATCATTATTTTAAAGATGTAGGTACCTACCTATACTAGGTACTTATATTTAAAATGTTGAGACAATATTGTACCGTGGTGTGGTGTGATAAAAGATAAAATCACAAAATACTACATTATTTGCAACAAATGTTGCAAAGCCTCAATGAGCGACTAAAACTTAAATTAATACTATAGATAATACCTTATCGAAACGCTAACGCGTTTCTAGATAGCCAGTGGGAAATGCTGACGCATTTCTAGATGACCATTGCCCATGGTCCCTTAGTTTACCCGTAGATTTCTTATCATTCCCGAGCGTGACGCCAGAATTCAATTCACAGCCCACGAAAAATCAGTCTATGACGCGCCAAAATAAGTTTTCACTTCAAAAAATAATTAAAAAAATAAGATTAACATTACTGTCCATTTTTTATTTGAACTCTTCATGTTCGAACAGCTACGTGGTATAGTGCTGATATGGGCAAGTAGACGTAGTAAAATAAACGACGTAAAATATAGTCACTTAACAATCTTTGTTTTTAAGTACCTACCTGCAGATCTACATTGCACTTAGTTTACTTTTTTTCAAGGTATTCTTAAAGGACATTAAAGATCATTTCTAATGTTTTTTGGTTTCTTATTATGGATCGCAGAGGCCATATAAAAATCAGTTTTAGTTAAAACTTGATTGTAATATACAAACTACATAGACGAACGGGTCAGATTTTGAACAGCGTTGCGTTGATTATGGGAAATAAAACAACCAAAATACACTTACTTACACATTTTATTATGTCAAATTGATTAATTATTATTCCTACAAAATTAATCCCAACTATCACTTTCCTTGAAAGCTGACACACAAGTCGTTTTGGCGCTAGTGTCGAATCTTTCAATGATCTTCTTTGGCTCTAGGACGTTGTCTTCTGCTGTTTCCGACGTTTCCGACGTTTTCCGTCGCCCGTTCGATATTAGTTTTTTCTTCGGCACTCCCTCGGGCTGCGCTCGAGTGGGTTCGGTCTTTTCCGGGGGTGGCGGCTCGGAATCGTCAACCTGGAATTTCATAAATAAATAGCATTGTAAATTTGTCTGTTTTTTAAATAAAGATACAGATTTATTACACAATTTAAGGCCGTCACATACGTAGCTATAATATATATTTTCATATTTTCGTGATGTCAGCAAAATATACCGTAATATATTCATATTATGGCATTTTAACATAGCCAGACATATTTTGAGTTTACAGCATGTTTCAACATTGTCTGAGCGCACGTCACGAGTCTTTTGATCTTTTTAACTCCCGACGCAATGACGACGGGGTGTTAAAAGTTTGACATAAGCGTGTATGTGTTTGAAGCATCGTAGCTCCCAAACGGATAAATCAATTTTGTTTTTTAAGTTGGGTACACACCAACCGATTTTGTTTTGATTTTGGGTTGGTAAACTCGATGGGGTAATGTCGTTGAATCACCAAGTTCATATGGCCATCTTCCACGTTTATCATCAGACCCTAATTACCATCAAGCACCAAAGTACTCGTCAAGGCGAATAAAACGAGCTCTATCTCGATGGTGATATGTCGTTTACTTACAAGATTCCTGTGGTTATTTTCCAGCTTCATCATCAGACCATGGTTTTCATCTAGCACCAAGGTACTCATCAAGACAACTAAAACGATCCTAGATTTGACGGGGTTTCGTCGCTTCATTACAGAGTTCCTATGACCTACTTCCAGATCCATCATCAGACCTTGGTTAATATCGGGATAGGTGAAACTAATAAATAAAAGGTTGTAAAACAACTTGTGATGTGTGCTCGAATAGTGATGAAACACGCTGTACATTCAAAATATGTCTTGATATACCATAATTTATATTAATATGCCTTAATATATATTACGGTATATTTTGGTGACGTCACAAAATATATATTATAGCTGCGTGTGTGGACACTCGAGGATTTGTATAGAAAATATACGGAAATATGTCCAGCTATGAAATATGAAAATATATATTATAGCTACGTCTGTGACGGCCTTTGTATTTTCGTGACGTCAGCAAAATATACCGTAATATATTCATATTTTATACGTGCGCTCAGACAATGTTGAAACATACTGTAAACTCAAAATATGTCTTGCTATGTTGGCATATTAACATAGCAAGACATATTTTGAGTTTACAGTATGTTTCAACATTGTCTGAGCGCTTGTCAAGAGTCTTTTGAACTTTTGAACCCCCGAAGCAATAACGACGGGTGTTATAAGTTTGACATAACTGTGTATGTGTTTGTAGCATCGTAGCTCCCAAAAGGAAGAACCGATTTCATCAGACCAAGACAACTAAAACGATCCCAGATTTGACGAAGTTTCGTCATTTCATTACAGAGTTCCTATGACCCACTCCAAGATCCATCATCAGATCTTGGTTAATATCGGGATAGATGAAACTAATAAATATAAGCTTGTAAAACAACTCGTGATGTTGTGCTCAGACAATGTTGAAACACGCTATACATTCGAAATATGTCTTGCTATAATGCCTTAATATACATTACGGTATATTTTGGTAACGTCACAAAATATATTAGCTGCGTGTGTGGACACTCGAGGATTTGTATAAGGAAATTGTAGGAAAATATACGGAAATATGTCCAGCTATGAAATATATATTATAGCTACGTCTGTGACGGTCTTTATCCGGAAAACCTGTACTAAGCTGCATTGATTGGTTACAATCATCATTATAACACCCTTAACTAGCAGCACCACGCAGTTTTACCATAGTTACTCATTTCCGCCGCTAACTTAAAACGGTGAAGAAATACATCGTGAGAAAACAAAAAAAATTGTTATCCCATAATAAATTACCTCTAATCTTGTCAAAATAAATGGAAGCGATAGATAATCTCGGTGTAAATTTATTATGTATACCTGAAAGACGCCAGAAGACGTTCTCTTCCTGGTGGTCTTGGTGGGCGAGGGCGAAGCCGCGGACACGCTGCTGGACCGCGCTCGAGGCGCCTTCTCGGGCTGCGGCGCGGGCCGCTCCACCGGCCAGGGGATTTTCGTGGTCAACGCTGCTAACACAATATCTTTATATTAACACTGGCGGTCCGCCCCGGCTTCGTCCGTGGTAAACATATACATGGACTCAGGGATCGCCTGAATATCCAACGCCAACGGTGAAAGAATTTTTGATATCAATCTAGTAAGTTCTAAAATTAGAGCGTTCCAACAAATAAACTATTCCGCTCTAAGAGTTTACATAAATATACTACGTATAGACTATTGAGTTAGATTTTCCGCACGGTTCCTTTGTGTCAATCGTAAGCAGACGACGAGCATACTTTCTATGGCAACAGTGTGATGTTTCGCGACAAAAGTATGACACTTCCACAAGAGCGACAAGGCAAGAAAGATGCTACCCGTGCTTTCGGTGTAAAGCGTTTGTGCCAACTCTAGACGTAGTATACGAGTATGTAAACTCTGTGATTCCGCTTTATAATATGAGTAAAGATCATCAGTGTCCCGTCGTATGTAGTTCCCGTTCCCGGTATTTTCGCGCATTAAAAATAGCCTATGTTTTTTTATATACGATGAGTGGCAATAAGCATACAGTCCGCCTGATGTAAAACTTACGAAAATAAAATATGTTATATAAAAATAGAGCTATTAATTAAAGATTAATGTAATGGTGGTTTTAGTTGTCGTGTGCATAAGCGCCATCATAAAAGCGTTAGCAATTTAGGGTAAGCTTTAAACGCATCGATATAAACCATTGAATGTGCCCTCTCAAACTTCAGGCGCACGAAATTCTGTCATCGTTGGGAAGAGTGACCTCACTCTTTCCGTTCTAGTCGGTTGCAGGAAGCGGTGAACGCCGGACGTTTTTATCTATCGCAATTCGTTGCCAATAACCAAAATAAGTAGAACCAGTGCATACCTCCCTGCTAGCGATTTTAGGGGTCAAGTAGATTGGTGGTAAGTAAACCACTTACGCTACACACATAGACGCAGTTCATTACCAATTTCAAGGTGCTCAGGGCGCATCTAATGGTTTATATCGATGTTTAAACGAGTAGAAGCAATGACTAGGATGGTGGACTATCAAATCAAATGTTTGTTTTTTTTTGTAAAGGATAATTTCAAAGATATTTATATATTCCCCAAGCGAACTCCACAAAACAGTCTAACGACTACAGAACTATCATAAGTACCTTGTTGACTCTTGGATCCTGATGAATTTCTGAAACAAAAAGCAAGAGTTAACTTTACCTACATAGGTTTAATACATGATAAAAGAGTTCCAGATTCAATTTAAAAAAAGTATTTGGTGAGTAAAACCGAACACGATCAAAAAAAGTATAAAGGATCGGAAAGAGCGAATAAATTACTCATTGACATGTAATTTAAGACAATGATAACACGACGGCAAGTATAGAGCGTTTCGATAATTGTTAATTAATTGCATTCGATAATATTCTTTATACATAATTTAGTATTAAAATGATTTGACTGACAAAGCCCCAGTTCAGCTGCAGTAATCTTTAAGGCCTCTTAACATCCGTTTTAAATTGTGAACTTATTTTGTAAACGAAATACCTATTTTATTATTTTTATAATTGTATAAATACGACATTGCATACCCAATGTATGAATGAATAAATTGAATTTAATTGAGATCCGATTATAGAATCATGCGGTTCTTTGTAAAGACTGAGGCGTTACATTTTTTTAACCCCCGACCAAAAAAAGGGGTGTTATAAGTTTGACGTCGATGTCTGTCGATGTCTGTCTGTCTGTCTATCTGTCTGTCTGTCTGTCTGTCTGTCTGTCTGTCTGTGTGTGTGTGTGTCTGTCTGTGGCACCGTAGAGCTCAAACGGATGGGCCGAATTCGATGCGGTTTTTTTATTTGAATGTCAATTACCGTACGGATGTTCTTAGCTATGTTTGGCTGATATCGATTCAAGATGGCCGCCTCCACAAAATGGCGGATAAAATATTTCTGCACAACCAACCTCAATATGGGTATCAAATGAAAGGGCTTAACTAGTAGAATACTATACAGTATAACAAATTTCAAATCCAAGATGGCCGCCACCACAAAATGACGAATTACATTATTTTTTTCACTACTACCTCAACATGGGTATCAAATGAAAGGGCTTAACTAGTAGAATACTATGCACTATGACGATTTTCAAATCCAAGATGGCCGCCACCACAAAATGGCGAAGTACATTTCTTTTTTCACTACTCCTTCAATATGGGTATCAAATGAAAGGGCTTGACTAGTAGAATGTTGTACAAATTACAAATCCGAGGTAGTCGGGGTTTAATCAAAATTTTTAATTGTTTTATATTTGCCGTTGCAGCGCTGACAAAATCTTTCATCGTTGTATTTAGACGTTATCTTTGAGTGATATAGGCTACGTAACACGGACGAAGCCGGGCGGACTACTAGTTAAATAATAATAGATCGCATTTAAGTCCTGTGTTCAACACGAATTCAAATTGCGAAACTTTCTAAACTGTTTATCCTTTTTTTCTTAATTAATAAAATAAAAAACTTTGTTGCAGTGTCATGCCGTCAGCCGCTTGGAAGAGCTCAGGAAGGTGCGATTGCATACAATTTAAAGCGAGCGCTGAGCCTGCGCGTTTAATTGGTGTCAGGGGACATCGCTAATTGTACAGTACGACCAACTCATCTGTAGAACGTAGCGATGGCGCCACGATCGTAAAGTGTTGGCACCTGTCTCAAAATTAGGCTGCTTCTGTGCTCTTTAATACTCATTACTCACTAGTTCCGCTTTCGGCCGTTCGACAGATAAGTTGGTGGTACAGATAAGTTGTAACCGGGGGCTCGTTCACCTGTCTTGGTACCGCGGGCCAGCCTACGTCACCGTGGTCACGACTACCCCCGCCGGGAGACGGGTTAAACGGCGCCTCAGGACATCTAACTATCTCAGGATTTGCATATCATCACGGAATAGTTCATGCTTTTTTACACATATGTTTTGTTGAATGTTGGTAGGGATTCTTAGCAGGTAATATTTTGTTTTAAATATTACAACTTTCGCATTGACTCTATGGTCTGGGGCTAGTATAGTCACTTTGTTTTATTATTATTTGTAAGTATATTGAGTTCTAAATTAAACGACTCCAAAAATGGAGGAGGTTCTCAATTCAGCTATGTTTTTTGCATGTACCTACATTTCATTTGTTACCAGATAGCTCTTCTAATTATGAATCGATTTAACCATTATTATTTTTAAGATAATGATTCAAATTCAAATAATTAATTTTAAGATTCAAAGATGGCCATATATTTTTTTTCGAAATTGGTCTTAGACACAACAACCTAAAATTTGCATACATTATTCGTGTACTCCGTAACCTCGTTGTATAATAGGGACAGTGTATTTGTTTAGTAGGTTTTACAAAATTTGTGACATTTAGTCGAATATCCGAGTTTCATTTAAAATTGGTTTTTGTGATTGTTTTTTTTTTTTCTCAAAAAAAAACTATTTTCACTGCCAATACTTCTGACTTTTCTTCTTCTGCTTTATTTAAAGCTCGGTGTTCGAAAGCCTGCCGTATTTAAGAGAATTATCATGGGTCCCTTACAAAGAAAAAAATGAATACTTCCAACGAAAAACAGATTAACCTACTTATGACTCAGTGTAGTTACTGCACTCTTGTTTATTATTTCAACACGACACAAGAACGTCCGATTAAACAAATGTGAGGTTTTAGGTCCAATATCTCTCAACTCTGAGAGTCCATGTTATAAGATCCTAATCCTCACAACTTGCTTTAAAGGTGAAGGAAAACGTCGTGACAAACCCGAGAATTTATAAGAAAAACAAATTGCGAGGATAACTATCACCCGCAAACCAGTACTTGGCCAGTGTAGTGGATTACGGCCCTGATTAATTCCTTATGAAAAAAGACCGCAAGTCTTAGCAGTGGTAACATAAAAGTCGGCAGCTAATGATGTACGCAATTTTGCTTCATGAAAAAACATTTTCACCTCCCTCAGATAAAGATACTGAAAACATAGCGCAGCGTGATCCAATTTATTTGTGGTCGACAACATTATGTTTTTATTCAATTCGAAATAAAACGTTTAACGACGACGATCAACCAAAATAATGCCATAAAAAGTCGATTAAAATTCAAATCGTGCCGAGTGTCCACAGATCATTAACCGCTGGTCAATCAACAGCCTGCTTAATCCGTCGTTTTCATAAATAAATCAGTTTGTAACGACCGCCCCGGGCCGCAAAAAGCGCATACGTGAGTGGCCTACGAGAGGTATGGTATGCGAGATTTTCTCATGGAATTATATTTATTAGTGTTTTTTATTAATCGTCGCGTTGAAGCCTTTGCGCCGAGAAATTAAGAGGGAATTATAAGTTGTAATGTAAAAATCCGCAGTTTTTTATTTTATCACAGTTTTATCATATACATTTAGACGTTATTAGGTACATTTTATTGTTTTTCACCCCAGCACACACACGCACGCAAAATCCAGCACGCACACTTATGCTATACTCTTTATCCACACACAGTAGATAGCTCAGTACAGTCAAATCATGTATGGTATACGTCAAATCATTTATACATTTATAGGAATAAAATGTTGCTCACCAAAAGAATTTACCGCCGCATTGTCAACATTTTCTCATTAGACATGAGGACACGCGAGGCAAAACCAGTAAAATTTTGAGCAAAATCGAATCGAATAAAAATTTTTTTTACGTATAAACAAATAAAGATATAAATCTTTGAGTCCTACTCAAAGAGATTCAATGGATCCAACTACGATTTGGTAACGGTTTCGTGATTAGTAAGCAAATAGCATAATCTTCCAAAACGTTTTAGTTTAATGCTAGAGGATAACAATAGTCTTTTGCCGAATAAGACGAGTAACGGGGGTCCGTTACCATTATTTTTCTACTTTCAAAATATTTTTTTATAATCGGTTTTTACACTTGACCGCCTTCTCGCCTGGTGTTAAGCGACGTTGTTGTCTACGATAGAGGATGTTTACCCAGAAGAAACAAATTCAATCTCGGCTTATGTCACTGATATCAGGCTGACGAGCTCAGTTAGTGGAGAGTACGCTCTCAAAGGTCGGATACGATTTCCATTCACAACAAACATTTGTGTTATAAATGTTTGTTCTTTGCCTGGATATTTCTAAGCGTCGTAAGTATTTACAATTATTATAAACATATTGTAGCTATCTCTCGCTCATAGAGCTGGGATAGAAGGCGTCGCGAGGAACAATGTCGACCGAACAATTATTATTTTTTCCCAAAGTCTATATAGAAAGGTCTTGAGCGCCGTATTACAAAACCTTACTCAAGCTCAATATTATCTCATTGCATTTGAAGTCACAAACGTCAAAATATCTATACCGATTAGATTTTGGTTAAAAATTGACTAGTTTTACAGGGTGACAGGCTAGCTTTGAGAGATTGTTTAGAAAACTGAGATTAGCCTCAACATGGAAAAAGATCAATTTCGTTCCGAGAGAACATAACAAAAGACGATCAACCAAACAAGTCAACACCCCTACATAGCAATTTTCATTATAAACTAGTAAATCGGCATTTATTCCAGTTTCCTCGAACACTGTATATTCGGGATACAGTTGTACCGTGTAGCGTCCAGACGCGCGGTGTAAATGGCGTCCATATACGGCACAATCTCGCGGACATTACCATCAGCGTTCGGCAGTCGTTACCGAGGGAATCCGCGGAGACAATGTTGGCGTGTGCCGATCATAGCTGGAATAACTTAACTGTCAGGACGCTATTCAGTTACCAATAAGAACATAAATAAATATAGCGCATACGAATAACTCAAATGTCAGGACGCTATTCAGTTACCAATAAGAACATAAATAAATATAGCGCATACGAATAACTCAATTGTCAGGACGCTATTCAGTTACCAATAAGAACATAAATAAATATAGCGCATACGAATAACTCAACTGTCAGGATGCTATTCAGTTACCAATAAGAACATAAATAAATATAGCGCATACGAATAACTCAACTGTCAGGACGCTATTCAGTTACCAATAAGAACATAAATACATATAGCGCATACGAATAACTCAACTGTCAGGACGCTATTCAGTTACCAATAAGAACATAAATAAATATAGCGCATACGAATAACTCAACTGTCAGGACGCTATTCAGTTACCAATAAGAACATAAATAAATATAGCGCATACGAATAACTCAACTGTCAGGACGCTATTCGGTTACCAATAAGAACATAAATAAATATAGCGCATACGAATAACTCAACTGTCAGGACGCTATTCAGTTACCAATAAGAACATAAATATAGCGCATACGAATAACTCAATTGTCAGGACGCTATTCAGTTACCAATAAAAACATAAATAAATATAGCGCATACGAATAACTCAACTGTCTGGACGCTATTCAGTTATCAATAAGAACATAAATAAATGAATATTCGTGGACATTGGTGGGCCCAAAACTAAGTAAAGCTTGTACTATGGAAGCCAGATAGCTGGTATAATACTTATATATTTTTAAATACATACTTATTATACAAAGAAAACACCAAAAAATCATTTTAACCGTAAGTGTTATTAGGCAGTTTCACGTGAAATAGGTCTCGTATCCCGAAAGCAAGAAAGGGGCTCAACAATAATTTAAAGATATGTAAATTGCGAACTCAAATTAACTACTTTATAGGATTTTTTCCGGGTTAAAAAATACTGTATAAATTTATGTAAATTCTATAACTTACATACATAAAAAAGCAATAATAGCAAAAGTATATAATAACCAAAATAAAAAAGAAAACAGGTTGTGTGTAGGTACTGTGCGCACACTTCTCTTCATTCACACACACACTCGTGCTAAGAAGTGTAACTTCAATCATTAGAATAAATAATATCTTCAACGCAAGAAGTATTAATCCGAAGTTAGAATATTTACTAAAATGTGGACTAGCTACGAGTATCTACACGGTGTCGGTGTTTCGTGATGCTGTGTGACGGTACCATAATATTTTTTTATTTACTCTTATCATGATTCCCCAACGCCCCAAAATAAGTCGGTATATAACTTGAAATAGTTTTTATATAGTAAGGGACTGCATTATGGCCAAGATGAAGATCTGATACATTTCGGTGAGTGTGCTACTGATATACATCATGTACTTCCACCTATAACTTTTCATTATTACTAAAGCTGTCCGGTTTGGCAAGAACAGTCCGTTTTGATGATTGACGTACCTAAAACCCGAACTAGAGGTTTGGTGGATACAAAGGCAAGTATCTAACTATTTTCTTATCTGTGACCAAGGCAACCAGATTAGCCGCCAAGACACGGACCACCATTTCAGTTGACCCCGCATATATGTTTAACAAACACGCATAATCACCGTCACAAATGTTTATTTAAGTAATTATTTTTAAAATTTTCAAATAATAAATTGGTGATCACTGAAATCTTACGAATAATACGAGAGTTTGTATGTTTGATGCTCAATCACGTCGGAACGGTTGAGCGGATCGGGTTTAAATTTTGAACGCTGGCTTAACGCAGTTTTAATGTTCTTAAATAGCACATAGGCTACTTTTCGTAACAGGAACATAACGAGTACGACAACAACCCGGATAAACCCATGGGGAGCTGATAGTACTTACATTAATAATTGTAAATTTAAGCGACGGACAATCCGACAGAAAAAGGAACTAAATGGTATTAAATAACGCATATGAGCACTGTCAGAAATGTTTCAGATAAAAACTCAATAAGCCTGCAACTTTTGTATTTATGGATAAATCACTCGCTCGAGCAACTTGTCAAATAAGCTGCATTTCTATTGCAATTGCGTTTATTTTAATTACACCGTGGGTGGTTAACTGAGTAGCCATTAACGATTTACAAAGTATGGTATACCATACAGGGAGGTAAGATCCTCTTGATTGTTACAGTTAGTCCTTGGTCCTTCCCGACGGCGGCCGGGGCGCAGGGTTTTTGTCTACACGACTTACAAGTCAATCAAAGAGGCTACAGTGTCATAGGCGCAGTCGCGCCGCTCACCTTATACGGACGCCGTCTTTGATGGATGGGCCATCGGTGGCACACTCGACGCTGAGCCTGTGGATGGGACGAGACATGGACACGAAGAAAAACCGTTACTGGATTACCGGGATTACGTACATTTTGACAGATATCTGACATTGTGGCTCAGTTGCCAGTTATTATATCGCCAACCGTAATGTGCCTACATTGTGGTCCGGTTTGAAGGGTCCAGAGTAATTAGCGGGCAAAGAGATAAATTATCTTAAATTTCTGGGTGACGAACACAGTGACAGTGATATGGTCTCTATTTATGTTCACATAGCTCTGCGTGTCACTGTGCTATTATGGACAGACGTGTTGCATACCTACTACATATTTTAGTACATTCGTTAAATTGCATATGTTTTTGTAACCGGAATTTCTCATAAAAATAGTCATTAATTGTGAACGAGCGCTTTTCATGGTTTTATAACAACCGCGGTATAACAAAAACAAGTGACTTTTAAAAAATAATGTTAAAAATATACTGTACAAAACAAATTTTAGTATCAATCGTTATTTGCATCACTGTCATTTCAGAAAAGGTTTTATTTATTTAAACGATTTGAAAAATAGTGTTTTGTTTGGCCATATGTATTTTTGTATGAATGAACTGTGAACATGACCTTATAAATTACTTTGCCTATTGCAATGTGCGCTTTGCTATAGGATTTGAAAAATAAAACTTTATTTTACAAACTATTTACCTACGCCAGCATAACCGCTCCCTAGCAAGGTACACCGTTGATTTATACGTTAAGGAGGACAATAGCCTATTTAGGTTTATAAGTATTCTGTGCATGTTTGTAATAAAAAACAAACTCATCCTAAACTGATGGAGCGATTTTGATGATTTTTTTGCGTACGGTCATTTTTTTTTTTTTGTAGGTAGGTATATAAGACGTGTATGCAGACCAATGTGTGTCGGGTCCTCCAGTTATTTATATTTTAATACTAGCGGCCCTATCCGGCTTCGCTCGGATATTGTCATGTAAAGACAAATAATCGGAATAAAAACTATCCTATCTTTCAAGTTGGATCAAACTGCAAACGGTGTGCAAGTTTTACTGAAATCGGTTGAGTAGTTTAGGAGCCCATCGCGGACAAACAACATGACGTGTAATTTATATATGTATATTAAGATTTACACATCTACAGGGGTATGTATCTTATCTTTAGTATGAATGCATTATCCCGACATTGAAATGGGTATTCGACCCTAGTAGTAAATAGTGTCTGAACTTGCGTTTACACGACAATAGATCGCAGGTCGTGTCAAAGGTCACTGTAATTCCGCAATGCTTAATACATTATAATAGCAGTAGGGTTCAGTGATGGACTTTCAACACAACTAAATATTATACATAAAAAAAAAATACCTACACATTTATTTTGCATTTAATTGGATTCAATTCAACTCTATTTCGAACCTTCGCTGATTTAAAAAAAATATTGAACTGATATTCTTAATTGCATGCACGAACTGCGAATGAATGTTTTGGTAACAAGAAAAAACAGTTTTTGCGCTGCCGCCGTTTCAATCTGTGTTTAGTTACATAGTCATTTAGCAAAAGGGATGTACGTGTATGTAGCACCTCCCTAGAATCAGTATCAATAAAACGCCAATCACAATGCCTTAAAATAAGACATGGGCAGCCCACTATTCCAACTGCTGGGACTCGTGGCCTTCGCACACAAAAAGCCCTTGGTACAAACGTAACCTATAGCACTCAGATATACCCAAATATCCAACGGTGAATGAATTTTAGAAATCGGTTCAGTAGTTGCAGATTAGCGCGTTCAATCTAATAAACTCTTCAGCTTTATAATATTATAGTACATATGAAATTCAAATTTTTCAAAAGGGAGTAAAATCCCCTAGTAATAGTAACTAGGTTTAGGTTAACGTAGCTAAGGTAGTTAAAGTAGCATCCTTACTGTCTCTCCTGAACCTGACTTAGCTAAGGGTCAAACGTAGCAGTTTGCAAGCAATATCCACAAATTTCACCTACGCCTTAGCTAACTGTGACCGTCCATTGCAGATTAAGCGCACTTTAAATTAACTTAACTAGACGTTATCCGCTTCGTGGTCTTGTACGCCAGAGGGTCTCTCATTGCTGTATCACGGTTCGAAATAAAACACCTGTACTTAAAGCGTCTGACAGTTACTCACATTTTTGCATACTACACTTACAGGCACAATTAACCGCCCGCCCGCCCCGCCTATATTTTTCGTCACTTCTGTTATCAAATTTCGTCGGCTTTCGACTATTTTCAAATGTTCTCTTTCATGCTGTTATCTACAACAAAATCCAACAAGAGAAGAGAAGTATATCTTATGTCAAATAGAAGTTAAAACAATGAATAGAATTTTACAATTTAAGTTTGCAAGAATTTAAGTTGTATACGAGACTGATACAGTTACAGTAAACGTTAATTGACCGAAGTGAGTTGATGACAACCTAAACCTAAAAACCAATACTATAAGAGGAAAGATTTGATTTTTGGCTCGTTTTTCTTTCACGCAAAATCTACTGGACCGATTTTAGAAATAATTTCACAATTAAATTAAATTGATGGCTACAACTTTACTGAGCGTCATAATCTATACTATATTTAACTCACACTAATATGGCACTCATGGTTGATACCATGATAAATTTTGATAAATTTAACGAGGTCGGCCAAACTACGCGAGTGGAGCCGCGGGATACTACTAGTATTAAATAAATCGTGTTCCTCAAATACAGCAACACCTCAGCTACTGGTTGCGCGTGCGCAACTACTGGTGCTTAGATTTAAAACACCTGCGGCCGACATGTCGCGCAGATTTCCCCAATTACGTCCACCGCTGATAGCGCTGCCGGGAGGTCCTACTGCCCGTGTAGATACGCTGCGATTTACTTTACTACTACTGTGTTTAAGCCAATAGCCAATAGCTTTAACAAGACGACGAATAACTTACGCCAAGTAACCCCGACGTCACGATTTACGCGGTATATTTCGCACGTGTTTATTAGATTTATATACATAAGTAGGTAAATATATAAGAATATTTAATGAAATAAAATTTTAAACGTAAATTTAATTCAACTAAAAGTATTTTGCTTAGTTTGTGAGCGTACTAAGTTTATAATAAAAGGTTAATTTACCGAACACGATGAATCTAGGCCTATGTTCTTAATGTTTAATGTTTTAACACGCCGAGCTTTTATCAAATCCATCAAATATATCGGTTGTTCCTTAGGCACCGAGTAGCCTGCGTTTCTCATCAACGCTGCTTCAGATAACCTGCTGTTTTCATAAATGCTCCTACCGTCGTTCCTTTTTTACAGGTACTCTTGTCGCATTTAGATAATCTTCGCTCTTCGAAAATTTAAGTTTTGTTAGAAAGTTGACAGTGAGCGGATAAGCGACTGTCTGCCCATTATAAGAACGGTATTGGATAATGTTCCAGGAGATTTGATATCCAAGGTGCAACTAATTTCATCATATCTTCGCTCAAGTGGTCATACACTAAATCGCCATGACCAAACGAAACGTTTCCCACGTGAATAGGTTCATTCAATGTAGCATTCCGTTTAGTAAAATTGCATTCGTCTTGAAAGCGTGGCTCCAAATAATTAGATATGTTTTAAAAAAATCTAAACAATGATTTTGTTTCTTTTTAACCCCCGACAAAAAAAAGGGGTGTTATAAGTTTGACGTCGATGTCTGTCTGTCTGTCTGTCTGTCTGTCGGTCTGTCTGTCTGTCTGTCTGTCTGTCTGTCTGTGTGTGTGTCTGTCTGTGGCACCGTAGAGCTCAAACGGATGGGCCGATTTCGATGCGGTTTTTTTTATTTGAAAGTTAATATCCGTGCGGGTGTTCTTAGCTATGTTTGGTTAATATCGATTCAAAATGGCCGCCTCCACAAAATGGCGGACAAAATATTTCTTTACAACCTACCTCAATATGGGTATCAAATGAAAGGGCTTGACTAGTAGAGTACTAAACGCTATAACAAATTTCAAATCCAAGATGGCCGCCACCACAAAATGGCGAATTATATAATATTTTTCACTACTACCTCAATATGGGTATCAAATGAAAGGGCTTGATTAGTAGAATACTTTGCACTATGAAAAATTTCAAATCCAAGATGGCCGCTATCACAAAATGGCGAATTACATTTCCTTTTTCACAATTCCCTTAATATGGGTATCAAATGAAAGGGCTCGACTAGTAGAATGTTCTACAGATAACAAATCTAAGGTAGTCGGGGGTTAATCAAAATTTTTAATTTTGTTCTTGTTATTGTATATTTGTTTGAGTTCTTTGTAAACTAATGTACTTACCTATTCAAAAATATTGCAAATTGTGACGCCAAATTCTTTGTTGTTACCGCCGAGCCAATAACTGATAGCTCTTTTCTTAGAATCTTTTGTTTGTTATTCGTTAGGTATCTACCTACTTTTCAAAAATAAATTACTTTAACTTGACCATAGGGCAGTCTGGGTAAATGTTCCTTTTCTGGCGATTTTTTATTAGTTTGGTATGTTTTACTCTATGTAATAGAACTTTTGAACAATATTTTTGCTTGAAACGACGAATAGATTTGAAACTGCACACTTATCAACGATCGATAATAACTGACTGTTTTCCGACTGTATACTGATGGGCTACCTTATATAGCAATCCGTCGTGGAAGGTATCTAGACGCCATTCGAATAGTAGAACATTGCTCATCTACCTAATACCTGTAAACGAGCAATTCTTGTATGTCAGATTATAATCTAACAACGCTATTTTATGAACTAACCTACCGTGAGATTATAATCTCGTGCATTATATCTACGAATCAAATATTGACACTTTTATTTGAAGAGTGCCTTTAATAAACGTAATTTATTCGAATTTTGTGGCTTTAAAGTTTCCAAACAAAATCACTTCAAAAAAATAATATACTTATGTTGGTATTAGGTAGGTACTGGAAAATATAATTAGTCGGTATTAGAGGCATTGTCTCGTACTAATTACCTCTGTAGCATTTTTTTTTAAATTAAAAAACGAACAAATACTCCTCGCATATATTTCCGCTCTAGCGTTACGTTATTGTAAAAAAATCTGACATCAGAGGTAAGTATTGTTTCGTATCAATTACTATCAGGAGAACACCAAGCATGACTTGTTTTATTTTTTAATTAAAAAAAAACGATAAAACACGCCTCGTATGTACGTCCGCACTGGCGTTTCGTCTTTTGAAACACACACGTTTGTGTGGCGCCGCACCGGTGCATAGCAATGCAGCTTTACACGACAGGCGTGTTTAGCCCGCATACGCGTTGCACTAAATAAAACACAACGTACCTACGTGTTTTCAGCAGCCAATGTGTTAAAAATATTATAATTCTATGCACTTCAGAAGTTCCTTATCTGGTTCAAATGCTTCTCTCCATGCTTCTTTTTGTATCAGCTTTATAACCCAGGTTATAAAGCTGGTAAGTAGGTTTTGCAAAATTTTAGCTTCAATTATCTGTTTCCGATCGAGAATCGAGAAGTAACTTTTACAATATACACATCATACACATATATAAATAAATGTAATTCTATAAACTTACAGATGGCCATCAAGGGCAGAAATGCGGTGTGGTGAAGGTTCAGAGCCAGGAGGAGTTTAGAGTTTACAGACTTAGAAAATAGCCAAACGAACTAAAGAGCACTAGAATTTGGTTGAAAATGTTCCCTACTCCCTCCTATTTTCCTTTTCTTTTCCTAATCCAAGATATATGTTAAAAAAGAACCTAAATGACAAAGATCACGAGCCTCGGAGTCTGTCGAGATGCTAAATTTTAAACAAAAAGTACTTTTATATATTAGATGGTTAACTCGTAGTTACCTTACCTAATGCGCTCGAGCGGAGTCACTAACTCGCTACCAGTATTTATTGAGTCTGAGAGACACGACACCGTCTTCAGTGCATCACTCGCTCTAAGGCTGGTCTACATGGTTAGCTTTTACTAAAATTGCACTAAATTCTGAACATAAATCCATAAATATCGTTTCTATAGATGACTGATATTGTGGCTCAGTCAATGGTGTAAGTACTCAGTGAGCCATAAGTCGTAGATTTCGATTACTACCCTAGACAAAGATTTATGTGATCAACACGGATGCTAGTTCTAAAAACATGTATTTAAAATAATATTTATGTTACATCAGCTTTCTTATTTCCACAGCATAAGCTTCGCTATGCTTGGAGTTAGAGGGTGTTTTGTGAAAAATCGTTGACCTATATTAATTTCTTTAAATTATATCAACATTACTAGGAGCGCCCAGCGGTTTTACTCGCGTGATTCCCGTTGCTATTATCTCACCGAGTCAAATTGTAACCTATGAGTTATTCGAGTTATTTATCATATAGTAATTTAACTAAGTGTATTCCAGATGTCAACCCTACAAACTTTACACAAACATCCAAACTTTGACATTTATAATATTACTAGGATATCTATATTAATATCGATTTTGAATCCACAAACTATGTCCACAAAATTCGGATTATGGAGAATTTCGTTAAATTCTGATGGCACTGACAAACAAACCGCTGTCGCCATCTTTGGTGTGAAGCACGTGTCGTTCCATCAATCAACACATTGCGTACGTCCGTTTGTGTTATTTATCCAAAAAAGTATCCAGGGGTACGGTAGACTTGATATGAATAAAAAACATTAAAAAAATATTGATTTTGAGTCGACAACATAAGTCCTTATATGTGTCGGCGCGTATCAGAAAATGGTAACACCAAGAAGTGACGATATGTGACGTCACTAGCGAAGCGTCGTGTCTATGGTAGCGAGGCGGGCATTTTTGACAGGATTGGTCAATTGAGGGCCGTCAGCGCACCACGTTTGCGACGAATCGCTATAATTTTGTTATATTTTAATTTACCTTTGTAACCCCACGCCGTATGAAATTATGTTTACTGATAAAGGTCTTCCTGCGCCTTTATCAGAAGTGGGATAGAACCAACTACAAGTCGAAGTGAACCAAACAAATCTCACCCACTACCGCTGAAAAACTTTTGGGTAGCATGGAAGCATTACTTCCCTGAGTTCCAGGAGCGCTACAAGGTTCGGATGTCAATGATTGATATAAAGTGATAGTGCAAAGTAAAGATCTTCAAGAAGTGAATTTACCCTTGGCATTCACGGAGGAAATTTTCCAAATCTAAATGTATTCAGAATAACTTCGACCAAATCCTACGTTTACGAGTTGAACCTAAGGAAACAGCAACGGAATTCGCTCTGCTTGAAAGCTTGAAGAGACTATTATAATTTTATCTCCACTGTGTAAATTTGCCATAAGTTGCACACATGAACCGCAACGAGTCAAACTCTTTTATTCTGAATTCTCTGCGGAGGATACTACATAAACGACATCTGGATGGCGAAGGACAAGAATGTAAAACGAGCATATTCAATGTATTGATTTACTATTGTAGCACTATTGCGGATTGTTAGGGCACATTGTAGCCAAACGTAGAAGACAACGTGATGAGATTGGCACGAAGTTGTATCTACATGTATCTACATGTGGAGTCCATTGCGTACTACAGAGGAAACTACCAATGTGACCTGCTATATATGCGGTATATGCGATGTATGCGGTCACGCCGGGTACGTAGCGACTATTTTTTACAGTCAAGAAGAACTGTGGCAGTCCAGCGATTAAGAATATTCATCAGTGCGAACACCGCCTTTCTAGGCACCTTGGAGACATCATTGGGTGAGAGTCTTTTTTTCTGTTAGATAGCGGATCACCGTGTTTTCTTTTGAAAGTGATTTGTGAACAGTTTGCGAGTACTATACTGCGCGTAAAAGTCTCTGTTATTTGGCGGTGCAGTTATACACTGCGCGACTCAAATCAAAACTAAAGTTGTGAATGAAAAGCTTCCAGTTAATTTAAGTTTTCACGTTGTTTCCGATACGGTTATATTTTATTTCAAAGCCATAATAGTCGGTAGAGATATTTTTTAGTAAAGGCTATGTATTAAAATTAACAACGACAAAATGTATGCTCTATTAGATGAAAGAAAGTAATTATATTTACAGTTTAAAGTAATGCAAACCTGATATTTCTAAAATTAATACAAATTGTGGGAGCTTTATGTCCACTAACGAAACTAACAGGACTCAAAAATATTATGCATTCACACGTCACAATCGGTACTCTTTTTGATCCGACTCTATTAGAAGAGTCGTATACAGAGGCTACGGAACCTGAAGTGATATTTTTGCAAAAGGTAAATGACGTATACTTCATGTCATCAAGTATTACTGCCGTTGATCGTCGGAGGTGGAGTCACGCTACTCCTACGAGCTGGAGACGTTAGTAGTTTAGTAGTAGTAGTCGTCGGCATTTTTAAGTTCTTACGGAATGTAATTCTTCAAATTCAATTTGTAAAAAAGGTGTGACTCCTTACATACACAGGTAGTGTTATCTATTTAACAGGCGTACGAACATCATTTATTGTAAAGGTCGACGAATGGTACAAACAGACGTAACAAGCTTCTCGCGTAATTATCTTCTTGAATTAAAGGTTCATTCACAAAGAAAGTTACGTTGAACATCATCAGGGTTGACTCTCTGTTGAACAAAAGCGAGACAGCGATATTTGAGACCTTTTATTAAAGTCGGTTAATAATTATTTTCCTGAATCGGTAGAACAAACATATTATGTCAGGGACGGCATCATATTCAGAAAAAAATCATTCGAAACCAGGCAGATTTTTTGGTTGCTTACTAGTTGCATAGTCCCTAATTTGGATGAAAATTAATCAGATTCATAATTTGAAACAACATTAAGAAAAACCTTAGATAATCTCTACAAGAAATACTGGTTCCCTGAGATACGAAATTAAATTAGGTAGGGCTGGTCTGGTTGGGAGAGCGGCGACTGTGTTTCTGGAGGCCCCGGGTTCGGGACCGCACGCGCCACTGTCTTTTGTAGGGCGTGTGCGTGATGCCGCTGACTTGAAGCGGTAAGGTAGTGAGGAGACCGACGTGCGCCTGGAGTTCTCCGAGGTTATTTGTCGTCCGCCATCCCGCGCTGCGCCGGCGTGGTGGAGTGTGGCCTTGACGCTCTCCTTGCGGAAGGGAGGGGGGGCGTGAGTCCCAGCGGTGGGAACATTTAGTGGGCTGTTTAAGCAGATATGTCAAAATGCACACGTAAGTTCATTAAATCTTGTATTATTTGGAAAACACCAAAACGTCCGTAAGTAGCTCAACCCGTTCAGCCTTATTCAACCTACAACCATTAGGTGTGTCTAAATCTTGATTTGGTGCAAGTAAATGCATCAGCGAACATCAAATAGGTAAGCAAATCTGATGTTAAACGATTTTATTAAAGCCGCGGAAAACAAAACGATTTTCAAAGGGGGTTTTTGATTTAAAAAAACAGCTAACGGAATCAAACGAAACGGACAGGAAACTCAAAGGTCCTTTTTATTATTACGTCAATATTCAATTACCTAGATAGTTCTCATCGAAAGTTATATTATGCAAGCTATTAAAAAAAATGCGTCCAGTACCTTATGGACACGGATACTTGGTTGAAAGCACCGCTAATCTTCTGAACCCGTGACCATGACCGAGTCGGCGTCAAAAAAAGATGATGCAACTCAAAGAGATGACTTACTTACACTTGACGATAACAGTGACACCTCGACCGCGTGTTCGGTCTACTTCGACTATGTCCGCCGGGTCTAGTACTATTACTGCTCAGTTAGATACTCTCAGTGCACGCCCTGAGACATGGGAAGTACAGTATGAGATTGAAATTTTTGATGATCAAGATGATGATGATCGGTGTTAAGCTGTATCTGTCCTTGATTGCTCAGTAATTGCCCAGATTCACGACCCAGTTCAGATGTTGAGTTCTAGTAGTCTATCCTGGTCGACAGTGTCATCCGGGCTACACCTGCTAGGGTTAGCTGAAGGATGCACTCGGTCGGTCCAGATGTGAAGTCGATCCTGATCGAACAGTGTCGTCCGGGCCATATCCGTATTGTCTGTATGGATTGGTTGAAGGATGCACTCGTTCGGTTCAGATGGTGTGAAGTCGATCCTGGTCGGACAGTGTCGTCCGGGCCATATCCGTATGGATTGGTTGAAGGATGCACTCGTCCGGTACAGATGGTGTGAAGTCGATCCTGGTCGGAAAGTGTCGTCCGGGCCATATCTGAATAGATTGGTTGAAGGATGCACTTGTCCGGTACAGATGATGTGTTGTCGATCCTGGTCGGATAGTGTCGTCCGGGCCATATCCAAATGGATTGGTTGAAGGATGCTCTAGTCCGGTCCAGATGATGTGTTTGTCGATCCTGGCTGCACAGTGTCGTCCGGACCACAGCCGCAAGGGGTGGTAGTAGGTATGCACTCGTCCAGTCCAGATGTAAATTTGATTAAATAGACAGTACTGTGCGACATCTGAACTTTGGTGAGCTTTCTAGTGTGGTGCCAAGGTTAACATGAACAGCTTTATATCTATCTGATGATTGACGTGTAAATTGTACATTTATCAATAAAGAACTTTAACTTTGACTTTGATGATGTTGACAATGTGGTTTACATTTTTGACGACAGTAAGTTATGGTATCAGGATGAACGAGCGAGTGTCCTACTGATTGGACAATGTTTATTTCAGAAAATCATTAACGCCCGAGGACGGTCGTTTGTCAGATTGGCCGTGTCGGCGCGTATCAGAAAATGGTAACACCAAGAAGTGACGATATGTGACGTCACTAGCGAAGCGTCGTGTCTATGGTAGCGAGGCGGGCATTTTTGACAGGATTGGTCAATTGAGGGCCGTCAGCGCACCACGTTTGCGACGAATCGCTATAATTTTGTTATATTTTAATTTACCTTTGTAACCCCACGCCGTATGAAATTATGTTTACTGATAAAGGTCTTCCTGCGCCTTTATATGAATAACAAAACATTAAAAAAATATTGATTTTGAGTCGACAACATAAGTCCTTATATGAATAACAAAACATTAAAAAAATATTGATTTTGAGTCGACAACATAAGTCCACAAAACTCGGATTATGGAGAAATTTGTTAAGTTCTGATGGCACTGACAAACAAACCGCTGTCGCCATCTTTGGTGTGAAGCACGTTTCGTTCCATCAATCAACACATTGCGTGCGTCCGTCGCGCTCGCGCGCCAAAAAAGTATCCATCACAAAATACTATGACTTAAAATTAACGTGGTTGTTACACATATTTAATTGAATAACGGGACACTCACGTATATACGCAGTGCCAAACGGGCAGCCACCGCGCGTGTGCACTCGCCTTGAAAAAGGCCGCCGGACGCGGCCGAAACTCGAGTCGGATTGACCGACCGTATATACGTGAGTGTCCCGTTATTCAATTAAATACTATGACTTATTATATGTGACTACGTAAAACGAAACGGCTTGCCGCCGGACCGGAATTTTATTAGTAGATACTTATATTTAGTATCAGCATTGCACCCGTGCGAAGCCGGGGCGGGTCTCTAGTAACTAATATTTTGGCTAAATTATATAACTATCACCAAGATAACAGATGTCTAGTCGTAGCATTACGATTATTTACTCGGGCGGGCAATAAAATCGATTGTTTTTACGGTCATGTAGTCCCAGGGCGGAGTTACCGACGCTAATCGAGTCGTGCTTACTTTAGTACTTAATGCTCATGCTTAGGGCCGTGGCGTGTCGCATGCGAGCGCTGAGAGCGAGGCGCCTGCGCAACACAATGTTTCCACACTTCCTTGTTTAGACTGATGCTGATGGCGAACTTATTTCTCGTCTTTTATAGCTAATTTTCAATGATACAGATGTTCTTATATGTGATAGTTTTCATAAGTAATTTTCAATGTTAAGCATAAACAGCACACTTTATATTACGCACATTAGTAGGTGCATCTGTACTCAGAAGCGTGGGCGGAATTCGAACCTGCGGCCTACGACTGTCAAATAAAATGTTCTCACCACTACGCCACCACGGAGAAGAATGTTTTAAAACTGTTTAATTATTTTTATTAAGTGGGTGTTAGTTTACTAAATTACGAATACGAACGGCTTGAAAGTGGTCTAAAAACAGATTTCAACGCACGTATGTATTAAGATAGACCATGATTTGAAATCTCTCGCAGCTCAATATCCATTTAATGAGAGCGTGATTTTAACATGTTTTATTTATCTCCATTATCGCCAGCTGTTCCCATAACGGAGCATCAGAACTTCTTCCAATGGCGGCGGCGTCGAAACCGTGCTTTTAAATGAGTATCCATGATTGGTCCACAAAAACTGCGACATAAACGCTTTTGATTGAAGGTAAAAGCCGTTCCACGAAGCTTGTCAATCACCTAACACCGATAAACAATAGGAAAAATGATCGCGACACCACATCGGTCCTCACTAGAGCCCACTCACCGCCGTAACCGGGCGGCACCGTTCATAGATAAGCATTTCGCACATCGGTTATCGGGATCTGAGATCTAGACGAGACAGTGAGTTAAATCCGTCTTGTCGCCTGCCCGCTGTCATCGTCAGCCACCTAACGGGTACGGCGGTGTTGGCTTTGCGCCGACGCAGATGCAATCGTAGATCTCATTAGCTAATAGCCAATTACGTTGAGTGACGCGTCCGGGGCAAATTGCCGTCTTGCAAGTGGCAACATTTACGTATTTGGGCCTCTTTCGTGTGTGACGCGTGTCGATGTGCTCGTCAATTAACTTGAGGGTTGGCAGAACAAAAACTGCTGCTTGTGGCGCTTTCGAAATCTGATGGCGGCACTTCTTTTGCCGTACCGCATGTGTTAGGAATGTCGTCGTTAGATTGGTACCAGTAAATCAATCTCATCGTTACGTGCATTCCGCACATACTTACTTATACCTAAGCATATAAGTGTAAACTCTATGTTAGTGTTAACATTTACAAAGTTACACTTATAATTTAAAATCAGCTTATAAGCATGTGTTCTTTTACAGTGGTGAAACATTTAAGAATTATGACTATTTATAATAATATTTATAAATGTATTCAGAATAGATTGATGTTAGCGAAATATCATTGAAAACCTACGACTAATAAAATTATTATATCTAGTTTTCTTTCTCTTTGTTCTTACTAGTAAGGTAGCTTGGAGGAGATCATTGTTAGCTATAAGATAGCACTTGCTTTCTCACGTGATAAAGATGTGCCTAGCTAATAATTTATTTATGTCTTGTGTTTGACAAATCGATCTATCTAACAGTTCTATTTTCCTGTTTATCTATTCTACCATCACATAAATTAATGGTTTAATGTTCTAAGATTTTATCTGTCCAACAATTTGTCAATTAGGTATTCAAATGTAGGTACCCAAAGCAAAATAAACCCAGCATACGCAATTTGTAACAAAATCAAGTTAAACGAATAGTTTACACTGATTTAGAATCGGGGTACCTACATTTTGTTCGCTTATCAGCACCAGTGTTGCCAAGTAAAACGTTTTCCATTTGAAAAGAGCGCCAGACAGATACTGATAGCCGGCCGTTAGGCGCGGGTGTCGGGGAATTAATCTAAAGAAACTGGAGATTCTGGTCCGTTGTCAAGCAACACAGTTTGTTAGGCAAATAGGACTTTATTTTTAAAGTTGAAATACTGAGTAGAGAGATTGAAGAACGAATGTGTGCCACTATTATACATATACCTAACAAAACATTCAGAATCATTTGTTTAACTTACTCCCTACTAATATTATGTATTTCAAAGTTTGGGTGTTTAATGCTCAATCACTTAGGAACGGCTGATCGGATCGAGCTGAAATTTTGAACACAGGCAACCTTTTTATGACGGGGAAATAACGAAAACGGTAAAATACGTTGAGAAAACCGCAAGGCGCTAATAAAGCAAACTCTTTTTTACAGGTCGATTGTTAGGTGCTAATAATATTAAGTTACTTAACAACTTAGCTTTATTAACTTTTGCTAAGTTAGAGTTACGTAAAATGTCCTCCATTATTATTTTTTTCAAACACAGTAAACGGACGGTGTTTCTCTAACAGTTTAACATGAAAAGGCTAAACGAGATACGAGTATATTCTATTTTTTTTTTATATTAATTAGCAATTGTGAAAGAAAATTAATTAATTCATAAAAATTATTTAACCATAACATAATAAATCTCTTTACAAAAAGCCCCCAAAAAAAAACTCAAGAACATTATAAACTAGATATTTTAATTGGCAACCTTATCGCGTCGAGTTATCTCTTCTAGACAACGGTGTATGGATATGATACTAAGATACACAGTAATGCGTCCTTAACGTACCTATCCGTAAAATTAAACAACAAATTAATTAGCTAGTAATTAACTTTACCAAAATAATTTAAAAAATAATAACCTTTACAACTTTTAAGCAAAAGTTGAACTTTATGAAAACTTTATGTAATCCATAATCTCGAAAAGAAGGCGTCGCGCGGCATCATTAGTATGCCATGAATAAGGCGGCCGTGCCCTCGCGCCGGGTTATCTATCATACCGAGTGAATGCGACTGAAACGCTACTGTTTAGAATTAAGCCTTTAGAATGTGCTTCAATGGAATAGCTCGTTTTGGAACAAGGGCAAGATGGAGTAGCAAGACAGCACACAAAGGACTCTTCCTTAAGAGATACGAGTACTAGTCGTGGCTTTTTTGTAGTGACAACCGTCCAACTACGTTTGGGTTGAACAACATAACTAATCTATATAACCCATTGGGGCGTCTTTCAAGCCTTATCTCCCAATCGACAATTAACATTAGTAAAGCTGGTTGCCTGTAAGTAAGCAATAAGGCCGCCATTTGTGGTGCTAGTTCATAAGTGTTCTACTGTAATATTTCTGTTTTTTGTGTCACAATAAAGAGTTATCTATCTATCTATCTATCTATCTATATATCTTTTTTTTTTTTTTTTCTCTGATTGAAAACTTCTGCATATTACTTTTACAACATAATGTCGATGTTTCACATCTGCCAGGCGTCCCGTGACGGCTCATTTTAATTTTTTAATTAATAAGTGACGAGACGAACATGACATGTGCCTGAATGGTAAGCAACATGGCTGCCACATAACAGCGCAGTGACACGCAGCTATTGGAACATGAAGAGTCCAAATCATTACCTAGCACTGCACTGCGCTCGTCACCCAGAGTTCTATACTTTAAACACTTTATTTTGTAGAAAAACAGATTACATTTAAGGATTTATACAATGGCCCCACACTAGGCTCTGGGCCCGTGTCGTGGGTACCTTTATCAGACATTTCAGAGCTCAAGTTACATTGGGGTAATCTATACAAAACAGAACAAATAGACAAAAACTAATAAAGACGATAATTTGGTTTGTAATAAACATCTAAACAGTTTATTGGTAATTATATATTGTCGAGACCATTAATCGAAATAAAAAACTATCCAATGTTTCATTTTGGACCAAATTGCAAATAATCGCAAACTTTTAACAATATCGGTTGATTTGGTGAAGAGTTAGTTCTCTGCGAACTGGGAACGAACATCATGACACTGAATTTATATGTATATTAAGATAAGCTCGGACAAATATATATATGGATGTTTTATCTAACAACAACCAAATAATTCAACCGTCAATCATTAACATGTAGTCTTTTTTTAGAATTTATATCTACACAACAATGTGATTTTGACATTTTAGTTCATTTGTTTAAATGGCAGAACAGTTAGAGGGGTCCACTAGCTTAACTATAATTTATCTAGGTACTTCATAAAGCATACTATTAACCCGGAAACTCCAAAAACTTTGACTAAAATAGTGACTACATGGAATCTAGTTAATATTTCAACAATATGTAGAATCTACAGAATAATTTTCGATCACGTTTCCTCTGTAGTTACCTACGACTATGTGTGACTAGCGCCTTGCTATCGCCGGCGCGAAGGAGCTTGTCCGCGGCGCGTGCGCACCCTAACTACAGATTAGATACCACAGACGCGGAAGCCTTCCGTACCATGTTACCGGTCTTAGTCTAACGAGACTTCTGTGGAATATTATACGGACAAGAATTTATCAAATCTAGTAAGTAAACAAAGTACATATTTAGGCTATTTATATTGGCTAATTAGAACGGATTGATTTAATCATTAAATTCTAAAATCAGACATGTGGATTTTGTGAAGACTACAGCCCGATAACATATGTATTAGATGACTCTTTTCTTGAAGCATCTTATGTTTACGTCATTTTAGAAAGAAAACGACCAATTAGAAAATGTCTATGGCTTAAAAACTACTAATTTTATAAATGTAAGTGTAGTACAGTTTGGATGTTGCTAAATCGTGTCGGG
Organism: Ectropis grisescens; assembly: GCA_017562165.1. NCBI lineage: Eukaryota > Metazoa > Arthropoda > Insecta > Lepidoptera > Geometridae > Ectropis > Ectropis grisescens. Next base: position 4,452,862 of record CM029783.1, read on the forward strand.
TAAACGGAAGGTTGAAATTTGGAACATTAGACCCTTGTCTAGAATAGCACATCAGCTACTTGTCTGTGCATCGGAACGCGTACTAAGCGTTCCGCGAAATAAACAAAAACCCCTTGAAACGCGCATGAAACCAAGGACTAGTACAAATTATTATTGTAATAATTCGTTAAAGTCGTGGAAGTTACTACGACACAACCGCTTTTCAAAAAACCGTCCGTCTAGGATTCAAGATTTTTCATACTACAATTCCTTCTGCTGCATTTAATCTATACAGTGCACGACGTAAGTCAGCGAGCGGGAGATACGATCGGCACGCGCGATGAAACGCGCCTGTTTACGAGCCCGGCCCGCAATTGTGTTTGACTGTTATTGTTTACTAGCCACGTCTGACGAACACCTGGAATTTACTAGGTTCATGCTAAAATAACCCTTAAGGGAACTACTTATTAAACGCTTCTCCTCCGCGTGCCGAAAGTGAAGTAAATAATCATTTGAAAACTAACATCACTTAACCCGAATGATCTGACATCCTAGAAGTTTGTTTCAAGTCCAGTTTGCTTTGGGTAAACGCACTGCAAACAGAGACTGAGACGAGACTGTGTCGACAGTTCTACCTGGTATACCAATAACAAGGGTACTTCGAGATAGGACTAGTATCTATACTTCCATTATCCTTTACAAGCTTTCACTTTTCTGATATAATATTAAACCCGTAGTTCCTCATTCCTCACGTCTGTAGTTACTTCGTATAGAATAAATAGTTATTAAGTATTTTCTGAAGGTATTATGCTGCCGATACGGTATCATTGTGAAAGAAACAATGGTAGATGTCGATCGCGATCACGACCACGGCCAAACCGACGCCATTAGGATTAAATTCGGCTATCTAAAACACATTGTACGGGAACTATTGAAATAACGCAAGATCCTATCAACACGGAAATTTGTACGACTATACCGTAGCAAAGAAAATACTACGCTTACTCTAAACTCTAAACCACACCAGACGTAATCGGCTTGAATCGAACTGTTAAACTTTTTCACGTTTCACTTCGTTTATTTTGGTTTACGTTGCTGTTCTCTGAATTGTAATTTTGGTTCTCACTTGTTTTGTTACAAGCCAAAGTCCTTTATCTGTACTTTATACTAATCTTAAAGCTTGTCTGTTTGAACACGCTAATCTCAGGAACTACTGGGCCGATTTCAAAAATTCTTTCGCCGTTCGATATGTACGTGATTCCTGAGTATCCTATTTATCCTATTATTATTATCCTATTTGCTATTTATGTACCACGGGCGAAGTCGGGGCGAACCGGTAATTTATTCATAAATGTATTTTTTTACGTCAATTAGATGGTTGAACAATCCGAGAGATAGTAGCGAATTTGGTATAATAATAATGATGCCTCATTATTATAATAAAAAATTATCACAGTTCTTCTATGATACTCCAACAAGGAGGTGCAGATTTGACTGGTGATGAGCGGGCCAAAATGACACCTCAATCATCTAGCAGGTAGAATGCCCCACCAAAAAATATCGTATTTTAGAGAGTCCCTGTTTTAGTCATCAATTATACCTGATTAAAATTTTAACGCATGCAATAGGTTAATAAGTACTTCTCTTTGTTTCTCGTGCTAAGAAGTCTAACTTTAATCACGTCCATAGAATAGATAATACCTCCAAAGAATTATCAACCCGAATTTAGTTCCAATGTTTACTAAAATGTCGACTAACTTACCTACTTGAGGACATCGGTTTTTCATCCTAATTCAGGAAGTATAAACGTGATTTAGCTTTAGCGAACAAAAAGCTCCGAGAAAATAAACGAGGATGGAATAATCGCGGGCGCACGTGGACACAAAATGCAAATGTAGCGCATTAAAATGCAAGATGGCTGCGGCGGCACGCGAGGTCGGAGGTCGGGACTACCACCATTGTCCGAGCTACCGGCTCTATGCACACAAACTATATGATGGATTACTTTTTTATTTAGCTTAAGCAGCCCAATTAATGTTCCCACAGCTGGGACTCAGGATCATATGTCAGAAGACAGTCAAGACCATAATCAGGGGTGATGATTCCGCCGTATCAGCCGTCTCAATGATACGGGAGTCCGGGCTACAGAGGCCCTAACGTGTGTAAGTAAAAATTTGTAAATGTAATCCACAATCTTCCCCCTTCATTTGGGGCGCCCAACTAGTTATGATACAGGGCACAAGGCTCCTAGACGTGCTACGCTTCTGACCCCAATCCACCACACTGACACATCATCCACCACAGAGGCAACAGCGGCAGCCCAAGGTACCTTCGGCATTATACATAGGTACATGTATACACTCCGCGAGGTATAAACTGAGCTTTGCATTAGTGTGAGTGATCACCAATCAGGCAGGAGCGCGGCGAGACAGAATGGTGCCGCGCCTAAGGCTGTCACACCTACACTATCCATGTACACTCACACAAATGCAAAGCTCAGCTTATGCCTCGCGGAACCTGGGTGTAGAAAGAAAGGTGGGCGGGTCTGGTAATGAATAGGCCGGAAACCGGTGCTAAATAGGCAAAATATAGGATTGGCACGCGAGGTCACGGAGTCGAGACGATGCCACGCGCCATTGTCCTCCCTAACGAACCTGACGCCCTACAGTGGCGTACAAACAATACATAACGTGATACATGATCTATTATAGCACTCAGTACCTACATATCCAATAGTAAAAGATTTTTTGAAATCGGTCCACTAGTTCCTGAGATTAACGCATTCAAACAAAAAAGCTTCTTCAACTTTATAATCTCTATGTATAAAAATGTTATTTGGTTTGAATAGGTACGCTTCAAAAACTCAAAAAGTTCTGCACCGATCGAGCTGAAATTTCAGAATGATATTTAATCCGCATCAAGGATTGTTTTTATCTAATTTTTGCATCACAATGTGCCACAGCGAAGCGAGGCAGGGTACAGCTAGTATGAAATAAATATTGGTCATAATTTCACATACCTATTAGTTTAAAGTATACGAAAAAGTAAACGAAAGAAATGATTTAATGATTTTTTTTAAGTAATGAACTGACTTAAGTATAATCATCTCATGAAAACTGTTCAATATCAATTATTATTTATTATCAAACTAAACAATAAGCTTCTTTGAATTTTTTTAAGTAACCGTAAAAAAACACCATCAGATTATAAACTAACCAGGTTGCGTGAGTTTATAATCTGACGTAGGATTATAATCTCATGCATTAAATTGTAATCTGACGGTGTTTCCATTTTTTACCGCGACATATTTAAACACTTTTTTTACTTGTTTACGTACGCTACTTCGGCGTCGATTTGTATTCGATATTTTGTCAGGGCAGTGAACGCCTACAAAAACGTAACAGCAAAAATCAACAAACATATTGCTATATAAAATATCAGGCGCCACTAAACCCAGGAGCTGGATAGAGAAATCAGTAAAGGGTGATGATATAGTAGGGACTATTAAATATACCGTGGATACACGGCCGTTCCGGCTTCGCTAGGATTTAGTCATATAAAGACCATTTAATCGGGATAAGGAACACTATACGAAAAGTGAGGTAAGCATACGTAAGCTTGACTGTACACTCATAGTTTTGTGGGACTGATTGAAATCTACCAACTAAGTTTCGCTGAAACAAGCTGGACCGCCATCTCAGTTATATTTCACAACGGACAGCGGAGATGGAAAAGTTGGAGCTACACTGGGAATTTTTGTCTTAAAATAAGATTATTACGTAATTGTAAAATTAACCGACTGTTAAACATGCTAAGTTCGCACAATGTGACTCCAACTGCCTTAAGATTTTGTAAATAAAACCAATCAAGTAAAAGTAAAAGTTTATTCGAGGAATGGTACAAGATTTTCTTAATTATTTTATAAACGGACATCTTAAGACTATACGAAATGTTTATTTTCTAAACCAGTGCTGTTAGAGTCACATTGCACTCTTGGGAAATGAAAATAACCTGGGTGTTCGGACAAGGAACATACACTTTAAAAAGACGTACCTAGGTTCAGATATTTAACATTGAATTCAACTACGTACACTAACACGATCCACCTACAATATCTAAATATAAAATGTCTAAAATCACCTAAGAGGTGAAACATCTTTGAATGGAACTTTAAAAACAAACCTTTTTTTGTTTTGAGTAAATTACGGGATATTGATCGTTGTTTCTTTTTTGTGGAAACGAACGCCCGAATTAAAAAAAAGGCTGTAAGTAACGATACTTATACTAGTATCAACAACAACTTAGATATAGTTCAAAACAATGTTTCACCTTCTTAATGAATGGCGCGAGATAAGACTTTAAACAGTCAAATCTGTGCCAATGTCCATTACGTAGCAGCTTCGTAAACGATGTTTCAATAAGTCACTATGATTCATTGAATCATTTCTACAGTTCTAATAATATAACGAAATTCATAAAAAACACCACGACACAATTGACGTCTTTCATAGCAAAATGTCAAAATTTAAAAATGAAGTTAGGAAAATAGTATTTACGTAATTTGTCCGCTGAAGCTGATTTACATTTTCTTTAATTAGTCTGTTTAGTAAATTATTAAATATTTCTTGGTTGCATTTAGGTATATACTATGAGTGACCTTTCGCTTTTATATAGTTTAGTTGCATAAAGGTACGTGTTAAGTTCATCTTATTGCTTTATATTGTATGTATTTAATTTGGAGACTGCCTCAATATTATAGTTAAGTTGTGTGTGCATGCTTTGGATAACAGTTTAGAACATCGGAATTGGAATAGATCTGTTTTGTTATTATAATTAACTGTAATCTGTTATGTGCGCCTAGTTAAATAAATAAATAAGTTCTTTCATTCATAAATCTTTTACTCCTAGAGCGGTTTTTCAGACCCCCAATCTTTTAATGCCTAAAAGATTATTATAGATCAATTGTTATTCTATAAAGGATTCATTTTACATTCTATTCAAAGTAGCAGTGTTTCCTCACTCACCTTTAACCTGGGAATCTATAAACGAAGAGTGAATAGGTATTTTCTGTTCAAGAATTTAAACCTTGTCTGTCCCTGTGATGTTTGGTAACACGAGGGGAATCATAAGCCCACATAATAATCAAAAAAAAACATTTAAAAATATTTCTAGTTTGGTTGAATACTAACTTATTTATAGTTTAAGTTAGTATTTAACCAAAATGCACTTTCTACTTTCTATATTAGAGGGTAGCCTTGATATCCTTTTTTTTTTATTCATTTCCTTATTTACATATTCATGCAGACTTACAGGTAGCACGAAGATGCGCCCCCTCTTCTTTCTAAACGCTTACAATAGAAACATGCATGCTGGAGGCTGGAGGTATTTTAGTTTTTTATTAAAATAAACATGTGCCACAAAACGGATACATCAAATTGTGAAATCATCTTTTTGACTCGCACATGCAAATATGTTATTTACTCAAAAATGGTCGTAATAATATAATTGAACAACCATCATTATACAAAGATAGCGTTTCATAAAATGTTTTCAGAATGACATAAGTATAGGAATGTAAATTAATGATGTAAAAAGGTCATCAATTTCGAAAAAAAAATCCCCTAACCGAACACCAAGTTTACGTTTCATTTTAGTTTTAAATATCATGTCTTGTCATTTTGTGTATCTTATAAGTAAACGGTAACTTATTTTACGTATTTCAATGTAGTTTTTAAATGTCTTTCTGGAAATCCACTTATGAGAAGATTAAATACTACAAAGGGATCCCATGCAAGCCTCAACCGAGAACATTAAATACAAGCCTTATTTCTATACCATTAAAAAACTATATCCGTTGAAATATAAAACACGTACATACATACATACACATTATGAAACCATCCGTCACCACAGCGTCTAATTCACATCACACCAATACTATAAAAGTGAAAATGTATGGGTGTATTGTTCATCAATATTCATATGCATATCATTGCATAAATAATCATTTATGCACCCACGCATGCACACGTAATGATTAGTGTTCTAACTACCCTCTGGATTCGATGGAACTCGATGTGACATTAAATTAATAATTTGTTCTAATTTACAATTAATATCAGTCCTAAAAAAAGCATTTAACGTGCCTTTGACACAATAGGATTCAGCCGGAAGTGCGTTTCAATACCACAACCTTCCCCATTGCTGTACATAAAGATGTTCTCATTCTGAGATAATATAAGCCCAACAACTTAGTCTGTCATATTTTCGACATCCGAGTTTCCCCACCAAATTATTTCTACACCGTTACGATTTCGCTAATAATTTTAGTCATATCACGAAATCTACCCTGTTTTAACCAATCCTTCGGTTACTAGACCTTCGGGTCCTGTTCCAATACTTATATAATAGGTCAATTGAGATTACAAAGGTCAACACATCAAATTATATTGTGACCTATTTTCATACTTTACGCACAATACGTACATAAATATACATACGTAATACACATACATAAAGAGGGAAGCATAAGCTGTCCACTATATGTTCCCACTGATAGTACTCAGGGCCTTCTCACTTGATAGTCAAGGCCATAATGCACCCATCACACTGGCTAAGTGCTAATTTACTGATGAACATAGTACCCTCATTTTTTTTTTAATTCTAGAACCTCCTTTTTCCTCAAGTTTTATTTGCCGTTTAATTCAGTGGAGATAAAAAAATCGTACATAAATATACACTTACAAAAATAGTTATAAATATTTCGTTTCGAATTAATAAATAATTCGAACCCGCGATACGCCCTTTACTGTTCGTACTTATTTTATTTTAAAGACAAATTTTGAACCAAGTCTACACAAAGATGTAGGAAGCTTTCGCTTTCGAATGCTACAATATAATGCTTAGGACATATTTAAGAGTGTTGGCCGTGGCAAAATTATATCTGGAGCTTTGGCTCCGTAATACGTCTCATAATAAAAAAAAACTTGGTTTTGACTGACTTCAACCAGACCTTGTTTTTAAAGATTTACATACGACCTTACTCTGAGTGCACCCATAAATAAGGGCTATTTTCGCGTGCGCCCAGGAATCTGTCTGGGCTATAATATAATAGCTTCAACCGAGACCTTAAAAAAGTTCCATAACGCCAGACATGAAATCCAAGTTCAGTATCGATATCAGGGTTAGTGTCAACTGTTGAAGCGCCCGCCGACATGCATCGTACAGCGAGGGGTTGAAAGCAAACAATAAATAAAGTAAGAAAGAGAGGAAGACAGAGAAAGAGAATGCTAAATACGTTATTATGCTGGTCTTCTTCAGCTGGTCCAGGTCCTCTGATCGCGAAGCCTTGATGCCCTGAGGACAAGAAACTTAAGATCAGATAAGAGAAGCAAGCATCTAATCATACTTTTTTTTCTGAAAACCGAAAGAACCAATTTCCATTTGGAAATTCCGTATTGTTCCGACTCCATCTAAATAGGTATATATATAAAAGGGTAACAAGATGATTATTCTTTACTGTGAAATGTGTCGCCTGAGTGGGTAACTCGAGGCGAGTTACAGGGATTCTTCACACTCCTTGCCCTGCCTCTACCATGACCGCCGCTTTGGCGAGGACAGCTGAGTGGAATAGAGGCCATAGGCTAAGATGAGAATTACCCATAGTCTCCACGCTGGGCATGCGTGTTGGCGACCGCAGGGGCACAACTTCTTGTGCCAGTGAGGCTGCTGGCCATCACCGGCCGAGATTTAAGTACCATTACTGTGATGGTTTAACCGCCATCAGTCGTCTCCCCATTTGTGGGCTCTTACCACAGGCAGGAGGGACAGATACCACATTGTATGCCTGGGCACCAGGGACCAGGGCGCAGGGTGGAGCTAGTCTTCTATATTAATAATTTCGTCAACGGGTACGGTAGACTTGATTGAAACCTTACATTCATGTAAGGTTTCAATCAAGTCGATTCAATCAATCAAGCACGTTTCGTTCCATCAATCAACACATTGCGTGCGTCTGTCGCGCCAAAAAAAGTATCCATCACAAAAAACTGTGACTCATGTGACTACGTAAAAACGAAACGTCTTGCCGCCGGACCGGAATTTGATTAGTAGGTACTTATATTTAGTACCAGCATTGCACCCGTGCGAAGCCGGGGCGGGCCGCTAGTTATAAAGTAACCTTGTGCAGATGGTAGGGGCGCACGACGACGCGCGCGCTGGCCGCGAGCCCGCGCAGCGCGTGCCGCGCCTGCTCGCGCCGCGCCAGCCCCACCCACGCGTGCGTCTCGTCCACGAACTGCGTCACCACCGGGCCTGAGGCATACACACATTCTACTGTCACTGTGCTGTTACGTGGCAGACAGGTTGCTTACAATCAGGCACATGTCTCGTCTCGTATCTCTGTAAAAAAACTACTGCAACGTATAGACCGACTTTTACGGGGCCTTCATTGGCAGGCAGCTGATGGTACAAACGAAGAGCTTAAAAACTAGTTTATTTTAAACCATTCCCTCGATCTAAGTTCAAACTATTGAATCTACATAATATATCTTCAAGGTGAGCAAAAACCTAAACCCGCTCTTCACCGGGAGCATTCGCGTGTAATGTTAACGTTATAGATACGACTTTGAGAATTACATTACAATACTACCTCCCTGGCTGACGAGCATTCGCGTATAATGGGGCGAGAGAATCCGCGTCCGGGCAGCCGCAACAATAAAACCGCATCGATGTTACAAGTTGTATCAAAATATTATACATTGTATCATTAATAAATTAATAAATTACAAGGCGCGCATTGTAACGCTCGGTTCTCCTACTTCACTTATCTAATGCTTGACTCTGCGTGACGTTAAATTAAACGCAAATGCTCACGGTGAGGGAGCACCTTAACGCAATTTTTTTTCGTAGCCACCATTAGATTTATCGAAATGCTAACTTTTTATCAAAGAAAAGAAGAAAGACCTTACCGTAAGGACTGAAGAGTAAATTGATGTCATTCCTAGTCCATTCTTTGGGAAACGTCACGTGGAACACGTGGTCTCGCGACGGCGACGCTGCAAAACACACATATCATTAATATAATACTTCTGAGGTGTAGTTAACGAACAAGTCTGTACAGTGTGCACCATACGAGCAGGTAGGTATGCAGATTACGATGGGCCAGGTTTAGTTTGCGATTCAGGAAGATAGGAAGTTCTCCCTTCATTCGTTCTTTCGTAGACCAGTAGCTCTTCCAGGCGTTGTCAATGTCAATTCGACGAGTAATGTTTTATAATATAACTAGCGGCCCGTTCCGGCTTCGCACGGATATCGTCACATAAAGCCCATTAATCGAAATAAAAACTATCCTATCTCTTAAGTTGGATCAATCTACACACAGTGTCCAAAGGACAATGCCCACGTCCCATACATTGAATCCCCTGTCAAAAATTATTTGATACTGAAAGTGTCTAAGGATTAATAGTGTCTAATTAGAATTGTAAATGCTTCTAAAAACGTCTGCTGTCGGTGTTTTTCATTTCCCAAATACCAAAAATGAGATACAGTTAAACCAAAAGTAAGGTTATGTTTACTATCAAACTACATTCGAACTATGTTTTCTTTCGGATTAGAACAGAAAAAAAAAATTAACTGTGGTTTTATTACTGAAAACGTTTTTCATAACAGAATAAATAGGAATAATAGCAGTTCTCACTACCAACTGATTACCATGAAGTAGTTCTCGGATAGAATTTTCCTAGTTTCACAAGGCTTAAAGTAACAAGCTCAGTGCAGGGCTAGGTCTGATGATTTGTCATCATGTTCCAATAATTTGTGAAACTGTGTTGTTATAGGCAAGCCTATTATGTTTGCTTACCTTCAAGCACATTATTTCTTGCTCATCCTGTCATTTTATACAAAAACAAAACTTAAATCAGTGTAGATAATACTATTCACCGATATCTTTCCACTGAATCTATATTCAAACCAATGCAAGAGGGGATAAATAAAAGACATAGTTTGCGATAATATATATTTACATTTAATAATAATGTTATATATTTAATAGTCCAAAACTGCTCCATAGCCCAAGAACCCTGCTGGTGGATTTATGTGGTGGTCCTGGTATCTGGCCCATCCTAGGTATCTCACTTAAGACTCTCCGCAATGCAAGTACAGCAGTACTGAGGGAAGGCCTCTGCTGTTCATATCATTTTTTAATTCAATATACATAATATACTTCTTCACACCCGTTGTTTTTGCTTGAGCAGCAGTCAGCTGGTGCCTGTGTTCTAAAAGTAATTCAGGGGTTTGAAATTGGTAATTGCATAGGTTTTGTGGCAAGTCAGCGGTATCCTGGAATTCCCTGTCTAGGATGAACAATTAGGAATTAAGTTGTTGTGACTTAAGGTTTCTAGACATTTTTTCAATAATTTGTGTTAGCATCTGTCCTTATATTCCTCTACGCACTTCAAAAATTCCTCATATTTCTGCAATAAAGTTAAAAGAAATGTATTCTTCCTGGAGCAGTCTGTTCTGAACAATCGGAGTAAATCGGTAATCGCCCACTCTTCAGCATACTTACATGACCGCGAGGAGAAGGCCCTTCTCCTCGCACATCAACATCAACAACATCAATTTAACTATGCTCGTCAAGTTAAGCATTAATTGCTTGTACAGCTAAATCATTTTTCAAGTTTCGCCACTACAGAATGATAAATGCTGCTATAACTCCACAATGCTAACGATAATACCAATCTTTTGTCTTATGCTGCATTACAATAAGCACAGTATTTGCTGGGATTCTTCCGTTGTACGTAGTTTGAGGTGGTATACAATGCACAAACTATTACACCGCTTAAGAGGCTAAAGAAATCAACAAAACTAGTAGTAGGTAATCAAAGAATAAAGAAAACTTAGAAAACAATTCAATTATGTAATTAATTCATTTTGTTTATTTTTTACTTTTTTTATTTGACATCACAGACTAAGCAGATGTTTGACATTGACCAATTTGAGATAACCGTTCCGTTTCACGATTGCGAGCCAACTTCTTCGTCATTTACATTTCTATAAAAAGCTTTGATAGTTTTCTTGTCATCATGTTTAATTATATACGTTATTAAACTATGTAGTAAGTAGTAATTGAAGGACATTGTGAAAGAAATTGGTAAACATAACATCCATATTTAATTTCAATTTATCGCGGATCACTAAAACGAAACGTAAGTACCGATTCGTATTGCTTTGTTGGTAAATGATAAGTTTAATTTATACAAATGCAAATTATTATTTTTTTGCAATTTCAGAAAGTTATATAAATTGTCAATTGAGTACAACAAAAAAATCACCGATTTTTTAGTATATGACTCATACGTATCTACGACAACTGCTTAGACAGGGTAAAAAATGGACATTGTCCTTTGTTTAAAATCGGCTAAGTAGTTCAGGAGTCCATCGCGGACAAACATCGTGACAGGAGATTTATATATATTACTAGCGGCCAGTTCCGGCTTCGCTCGGATATTGTCACATAAAAACTATTAATCGAAATAAAAACTATCCTATCTTTCAAGTTGGCTCAAACTGTACACGGTGTGCAAATTTCATTAAAATCGGTTAAGTAGTTTAGGAATCCATCGCGGACAAACATCGTGACAGGAGATTTATATATATTAAGATAATAATATAATAATTCCTTGTTTTATCTGATATTTAAAGAAACTATCTGGCCCAAGTAAATGTACTCATTGACATAAAGTATTGTTCGCCCATTTACCTCGACTCTAAGATTTGTGCTAGTAGTAGTATGTTACTGTTGTGTTTTTGACCTGTTCATCAGAAGTTCCAATTCACGGCTGGCCCTACTCTGACCTTGCAGCATGATCTCTAGTTGTGGTGCTCATGTGGAAAAGAGAACAATGTCATCGACAAACCTGAGATTTGTCAGAAAATTGCCTCCGATGCCTTTCGTTGCCTAAGATAGTACCAGTGTTTTGAAAACCTCTTCGTGAGTGCTTGTGAATAATTTGGGGGAGAGTGGATCGCGTAGTTTGACACCTTTGGATAGTTAAAATGATGGGCCCGAAGACTGTTGTATGCTAGTATGTTTTTACAAATACTCGTATTTTTTAGGAGATCTGTGTAAGTTCACTCCACATTGTGTTTTAGGAAAGAAGAAATATGAAACGAAATATGGCAGTGTGCGCCAAGCTATACAACTGGGATTCGCATAATCCACAAAATCAAAATACTTCTTTTGGAGCGCTTTGAAACAATGTTGAAAGTTAATTTTAGGAGAAGTAACAACAATGCGCGGGAGAATATCGACAGCCAATAAATGACTTGAAGCTGCCAACACTCTCTGAGTATGTACACACACACTTATTTACAAACTAAATGAGTAGTTACATTTCCATCAGCTAATTTTTAAAATATTTTTTTTTTTACTTTTTGTACGTCTATCTGTTTGTTCCGATTAACCTCCGAAACAGCTGGACCGATTATGACGAAACTTTGACTACCAGATTACAGATATTCTAAGGCTCCTGTTAACATTGGATAACATTGGCTCCTGTTACTTGACAAAATAATTAGGGTTTCGTGGAAAATTAGCAAAACTCCAAAACTATGGTGAAACATATTCACGGTCAGGCCCACTGAAATTCATAGAAGGCGAGTTTTGATGTACCGTCTTAGCTAGGTTATCAGGAACGGGTTATCAGGAACAGGGGAGGCGGGGTCGGGGACGAGTATCTATTTCCAAGAATATATTCATAAAAAGACAGTGATATCAGACACCAGCAGCTGAATGTCTTTCTCGCTCTTGCACACTCGGCGGTCCCGAGTTCACCCGAAATATTATTTCACTTACGAACGTGACGATGAGGTTCATTCACAGCCCACGAAAAATATGTGTTGTACGCCGAAATAATGTTCCTCTTCAAAAAATAGGATACTCACGGTCGGGGCCATTGAAGTTCATATATGGCGAGTCTTGGTGCGCCGTCTTCGCGAGGTATATCTTATTGAGGAACGGCTTGAGGACGGGGGAGGCGGGGTCGGGGCGCGGGTCCTTGTCGCCGCGCATGGCCGTCAGGTGCGCGTGCATCGACAGGAAGCACAGCCCGGTGATGTAGGCGTCGTAGCCCGCCTCGTGAAGCTTGTCGTCGGTGCGCAAGTACCCCCGCCCTCCGAACGACCCTGCCCAAACATTCAAACACTTATTGAGGAAATTCCACTATTAATACCAACCTACGAGTACCTTTGCTCAACAGTGGGACAACTGAGTTTAATTCGAAAAATATCATATCAAGATAACACAAAATGACAGACTTACCAACTTTCGGCAATGAGAATGGAGGTTCCGACAGTGTCTGAATCAGATGTGACAACACACTTGAATTCACCAAATCCTTGAACGGAGGTAAACTTGACATGTACTTTGTGTCCAATATCCTGAAACACAATCAGTATGATATTTATTAAACTTATTTATAAACTACACAGTTTACAGGGTTCTACTTGTGTTATAAAAATAGCACACAGATTCCAGTTATTTTGTGAGTCAATAGAAGTTGAACAATTGGTGTGTGGCAACCATCCACCTTATTGCTGCGTATACTATATGAAAAATGTATGTTGTCACAAAATTTAGTTTTTTTTTATATTGTCATAAGAAATCTTTCTAGGCTACCATTTTCGTCGCGATTTTCTCTTTCACCGTTAAAGTTAGTGGTAATGACAAAATTGAAAATTGCACATGCAGATGTTCTCTTTTTTAGGGTTCCGTAGCCAAATGGCAAAATACGGGACCCTTATAGAAAAAATATTTTTTTCCATCAAAACAATACGTGTGGGTTATCTATGGATAGGTCTTCAAAAATGATACTGAGGTTCCTAACAATTATTTTTTTTCTAAACTGAACAGTTTGCGCGAGAGACTTTTCCAAAGTGGTAAAATATGCCCCCCCCCCCCCCTGTAACTTCGAAAATAAGATAATAACTAAAATAAAAAAAGTGTATGATGTCCATTACCATGTAAACTATCAACGAAAATTGGTTTGAATGAGATCTAGTAAGTAGTTTTATTTTAATAGTCACAAGAACAAAATTAAAAATTTTGACTAACCCCTGACTACCTCAGATTTGTTATCTGTACAACATTCTACTAGTCAAGCCCTTTCGTTTGATACCCATATTGAAGTAGTAGTGAAAAAATATATAATTCGCCATTTTGTGGTGGCGGCCATCTTGGATTTCATTTTTTTTTACAGTGGATAGTATTCTACTAGTCAAGACCTTTCATTTGATACCCATATTGAGGTAAGTTGTGAAAAAATATTTTGTCCGCCATTTTGTGGCGGCGGCCATCTTGAATCGATAACCAAACATAGCTAAGAACATCCACACGGATATTCAAATAAAAAAACCGCATCGAAATCGGCCCATCCGTTTGAGCTCCACGGTGCCACAGACAGACACAGACAGACAGACATCGACGTCAAACTTATAACACCCCTTTTTTGATAGGGATTAATAAATTCGCTTTTGTTAAAACACTGATTAAAGTAACAACGAACTACAAGAACATTTATATTATGTTACTTGCTGCTACGGAAGCCTTCATGGACGAGTCCGACTCGCTCTTAACCACTTTCATTTAAATTTATACAATTACAATAAAAGTGGTCAAGAGCGAGCAGCAACCTAATTTTTTTTTTACAGTACCGGCTATCAGACACAATAAAAAGCAAGCTTTCTAGGGCCCTACGCCTTTTCGACCAGCCCGAGGTCAAAAGGCAATAGAGACCAACGAAAAAGCAGGCTTTCTTTCTTTTCATCAACTTTGAATGACTTATACAAGCTTGTATAAGTAATTATTTTCACCTTTCATTAGGATTATCATTATGGTGATTTGGATTTTGGCTAAATAAATTGTTGTTTATTTTTATTACCTGGGGAACATACAGTGTGTGAACTCTTTGAAAGCCTGGTAGTCGTCAGGCAGAGGTTGGAAGAAGTGGCTGAGAGTGTGTATCACATCTAATAGCATGTTGTGACCAATCACCAATTTTTCCTGAAAATGATACGAGTTGAAATAATTTAGTTATTTAAAGATAGTATTATTTACCCACAGCTTAATCGTAGCTCTATGCATTTGGTAACTGTTAATAAAATATGATGCCCAGAGTCTGGCTAACGATAGTTGATACTGACAAAGTGCGGCAAATTTAAAATATATCAGCATGGCAACCCTAATCTGAAAATCTCGTCAAAAATAAACACAAGCCAGCCACTACGAATCATCAAAAACACGCCATTTTGTTGCGTCAGAGATAAGGATACCATACACTGATTCTACCAAATCTTTCGGATAATTGCCAAAAAAAATAATTTCTTAAAAATGAAATTGTACAAGCTTTTCTCTATTTAATAGCGATGGACCCGGCACCCGCACGGTGAATACATGGAATGCTAAGAAAATCGTCTTGTCTCTCTAATGTTTAATTAAATCAGTTTGTTTTAAAAATGCCTTTTTGGAATCAAGTGTTAGGAACACTTTCTTTTTAGGAGTACTTTCTGTTTAAAATATCCCAATTCATTGGGTAAATACCCGATGGTAAATCCAGTATTTATCCAGTATTGCATAAAAATCCAGTATCTACTTTCATTAGCCAGACTCTAGTATTATTACATGCTGAATGTTTCTTTGTGGCTCAAACAATTCATATTTCGTACAAGCACTCAAAACTTCGTCACTTTCGTAACTGGACAAAATGCAATTTACTATAAAAATATTTTAAAAAGTTGATTACCGATTGACTAATCATGCGGGCAACTTTAGAAAACCCTACAGCTTCTTCAAAGTCTTCCCATTCTTTCTCTATCTGTCTGGCAGTGTGGCTTTTTTTGTATCTGAATCTGATTTTACCCGCACTACTTTCAATACCCTGAAATAAATTATGCGCTTATTAAAAATAAAGATTGTAAAAAAACGTAATTTTATTACACTATTAACTAAACTAACTAATCTCTATGCCATGTGATTTCAATGGAAACATTGGCCTTCAAACAGGAACACAATGATATTTTCCATTTACTGCTTGGCAGTAGAATAACTGGCAAAACTTCCCTAGACAGACCCTGCAAAGAGCCCTAGCACTGACTGTCAACTCACCTAGATTTGTTTTCTAAGATTTTAGTTTCAACTATGACCTCATCTTTGAAGTGCCGCCTCAGCTCTTGATAAATCAGAAGCCTTACAAATGCATTACACCGGTCTATCTCCATTTCATCGTTTGTATTGTCATCTAGGAATTTCCGTACATTTTTACTGAAACAAAATAGTCTTAAAAAATATAAATGGCCGCCTTTATGGCACAGGTAACAGAGAGAAATGAAAACCTTGAAGAGGCCTATGTCGAAAGACAAACTGGAGAATAAATTATAAAATTAGATTAAACATATAAATATTGTTAATACTCTAGAAATAAAGGCTGTCTTTGTCTTTATAGCACAGGTTAAAAGATAAATTCATCTTTTATTCCTGTGGTTTTTGTTTTATAATACATTTGCACTTGACTGGCTTCCGCCTGATTTTTAGCAACAATGCAGTCTATGATGGAGTATGCTTTTCTAGGAGAAACCAATTCACTTTTGACTTGGGTGACACTTGGGAAATAACTCACTCATGAAGCACATTAATTTCTTATTCTTCTTATTATGAAAGTGGAGTTAATTTTAATCTCATAATTTGCATCGTTGCAAGGTCAACCATGTATCAATGTGTGTTTTGAACTATCAGTATTAGTTTTTTGAAACTATACTTCATTGCATACAATCCTTTACAATTACCCTAAATAATTTAAAAAAAGTATTCAATAATTAGGACTAAGATTAGCCGATACTGAAACTAAAACCCAGGACTTGTATATGACCCTAAAAAGATAACAATGAAATTTAACAAATTATGCATTTTCTTTAGAGATGAAACGGATGAATTGGCCAGATTCTAGATAGTCGGCAAGCTATGAGGCCAGAGTGCCAGATATCCAGGTACAGGATAATCGGTCCTTTAATAATTGGAACTATTTAGGACTACTTGGGGGCAATGAGTGTCAGTTTGAGCTTGTTTCTTGGTTTGATAAGTTTGTTCGTTTATACCATTGTGCTATCACTTGTTGTCATGGTTTTAAAATGTCATTATTAAAAAATTACAAAAATAAATGGTGTCCATTTTTTTTATTATGCTATCCGGAATCTGGCCAGATTCTGAATTACTACCCGTTATCTGGCTGGATAGTGAAAAACTGCCCAGATAGGCCAGATACCGGATAATTACCGGATATCCGTTTCATCTCTAGTTTTCTTAAGTTAATGAACAATAAGGATATTTAATAATAATCATCTAAGGGATAGTCCATTAGCCCTACAATGCTCAAAACAATGGATGACTCTTAAAAAAGTATAATATCAGAATGGCGGCCTACACTTCAAGAAGCTTTAAGTGAGGTATGTAGATAGATGAGAATACTTTATTGTGACACAAACACATTAAAATATTACAGTGCAATACTTATGAACTAGCACCCCAAGTGGTGGCCTTATTGCTGAGAGCAATCTCTTCCAGGCAGCCAGCAGAAAGTAAAAAATCCTACCTACAAATACAGACATGTACCGGTATGTTTTTTTTAATGCAATATTAATGAAAAGAAATACATCCCAGAAAACAAAACCAACCCCTGGAAAAGAATTGAAAAATGGGAACTGATAGTTTACTAAGTACAGCAATACATGGAATTTGGAAAGTGGTGTAGTAGTCTAAACCCTCACTATGTCTTCCCTCTGGAAGACAGAGGGAAGTTTTAAAATTTGTTGAGAAAAAAGAATTGTATCCATATGTTTCTACAATAATTATTATTTTTAAGTTTCTATGGCCATACGCATGCTTCAAAACAAAAAGTCTTATATTTTGAAATTGTCACTTACATAGTTTCTTCAATAAAAGCTTTGTTTTCCTCAGGAATATTCACCAAATCTTTTTCCTTGGTGTATGACTTATGTCTCTCTGTGAGGTGATCTCGCAATTTGGTCTCTGTTGGCTCTGTCATGTATGAAATTCCTAAAAAAGTTTCTAAATTTAATATCTTCCAAGATCACCAAAATTATATTATCCATTTATGTATCCTTACCATCTTTTATCCACTTGTTGAAGTTAAATCCCTGAGCAGACAAGAAATCTAAGCTGGAACTTTGACACATAAATATTTTTTCAGCACCAGGAGGCCCACGAGGGAACAAATAGAAATTGTATGCGTCGTTCATAAACATTTTTTCTTCATCGTCGTAATAAAAGGCACACAGACCAAATTGAATCAGCGAAAATTGAGTGGAGCCGTTAAACAGCCGTAGAT
Organism: Ectropis grisescens; assembly: GCA_017562165.1. Lineage (NCBI taxonomy): Eukaryota > Metazoa > Arthropoda > Insecta > Lepidoptera > Geometridae > Ectropis > Ectropis grisescens. The sequence goes on from CM029783.1 coordinate 4,471,239, forward strand.
AGTATTCTTCAGGAGTATCAAATACATGCACATCCGGACCGTTTCTGATACCCGTAAATTCTGCATCGATCACTAGAAAATCTGCCCTATCGATAGAAGCACTGATATGTGGCAGTGAGACTTTAAAATCTGAAAAGAAACAACAAAATAAGATGCTTTCGAAGGCGAGTCGTGTGTCGTGTGAAGTTGGTTAAAATTTCTAAATTATATCCTTACTCCTTCTTAGCACCTCCATGTTTTCAGGAAGTTCTAGTTAATCAAATCAATTTATTCACATTTGTTATAGGTAGCGATTTTGTTACCTATTATGTTTCACAAAAAACGTGCACACAACATAAACAATACCAAAGCAGTGTTGTCAGAAGTCAGAAGCAGTGTTTCCACTTTAATCATTTCCTTTCCCCTCGCCTCAATTAGATTTCCCCTTTTTCCCCCTCAAAAATTATTCTGCTTTGGTTTTGGCACCCCTCCCCCCCCCCTCCTTACAGGAGAGATTCAAAAGTTTTGCAACCAATCTCAAAAATGCCTCATCGAAAACCAAAGAAACATCGCCGAATGGAAACTGAAATCTGTATGGATTAATAATAGGAAATTTTTCCTCAATATGATGAAGTTTTTGTATTTGTTAGATTAGGCATAATTTCCCCTTTACATCTCTTTCCCCTTTTTCTTTCCCTCTGGACCCTAATTTCCCCTCAAAAGGGGAAGTTCCCCTCATTGTGGAAACACTGGTCAGAAGTCTATTTCAATTTTCCCCCAAAATCCAAAATGTTCTCGAAATCTTCCCCAAAAAGCGGGGTTTCTAAAAGAAAAAAAAGTCTAATTACTATGAAGCCTCTCCCAATTTTCAGGGAAAAGTGTAAATCAAATTATTTGTGATAACTAAAAATTTCGGAGGTTTCCCAAACACATCACTTATTTTAGATAAATAATAATTTGCTTCTCAGCTCAGCTGATGTGTTTGGTTTGTTTACCTTCTATAAACCCCAAATACTCGAAGAAAAAATTTCATACTAAAACAATTTTTCTTCTTTTTAGTGTTAAAATATTGGGAATAAAAATAGTCAATTAAGTTGATAATGCAATAAAAATCGTTACTGATTACATTCGATTTTCAATAAAAATCTTTAAAACTAGGGTTTTATGTGTTGTGTGTTTATGGTTTCGAGTTTCTCGAGTTTTATGTGCAAAATCATAAGCAGCCCAATAATTGTTCCCACTACTGGGACTCAGGACCTTCTTTTGCAAATAAAGAGTCAAGACCATAATCCACCTCGCTGGCGCAGTGTGGACTGGTGGATGACAAAGTCATGACCTCGAAAAATTCTAGGTAAATGTCGGTTTCCTCACGAAGTTTTCCTTAGCCGTTTTGCGTTAGCGGCATTACGCACATATTTTCGAAACGATAGGATCCCAATCGACAGTTGCCATTCTCCCAACGAGACCAGCCGGAACTTTTCTTAATTCACGTGAAATTTTTGTATTTTACATAATATGAAATAACTAAATTTTGGAGCGCAGTGCGAATAAAAAAAATGCAATATTGTCTTCTACAATATTTGAAAAAGACCGAACGAACAAAATATAAAAAAATTCGGGTGCTGCATCAAAAGATGTTATCACTTCAAAAAGTAGCATGTATAAATCATAAGATTTATGATTTCTACTATTCAATATCAGTTCTGTAACGACATAATATTTCGGAAATAATTAAATATTAGCTAAATTATGGTTAAATGACAATGTGATGATGATGACGCGATGAAAATATCGAGATATCGATAGTTTTTGGAACAGTCTTATCCATCTCTAGCGCAACTCCATTTTTACCTACCCACGACAGAAAATACTGTCTGGTGTGTCACCGCCCAAAAGGTGGCAACTACTCATTTAATATCGGTAAACACAGGAGGTGCCAGGCGCGGTCCCAGCCTCGAATTTTGGGGGGGGTCACCAGTAGATATAATACAAATAATAATTTAAAATAATATAAATACTTCACTAGTAGCGCACCACGATTTTACCCGCGTAGTTCCCGTTCTAGTTGTTTTGCCGCGTTAAAAATTGTCTATGTACTATTAGATATTTTTAATTTTCTTAGATTTTTTGTAGAACGTCAACAATTTTGGGGGGGTCATGTCCCCTGTGACCTCCCCCTTCGGACCGCGCATGGGAGGTGCAGAGAATTTTCGTCAACTGATTTGATGTTGGGAGGCCAGATCATTCAATTTGTTTACTATCCAATCTTTTTCTGGACGAGTGTCGCAAACGAAAAGTTCACCTTTTCAAAAATGTTGATACAAACTAACGAGTTTTTGTAAATCAGTTGAACATTATTCGCATCGCCACCCAAAGTTCCGTCGTCCAAGTACCAAACGTTTAAATTGGACTGGAGACGTTAAATGATAGAGCGAATGGCCAGGGCGAAGGTCGCATGGCCGAAGGTTCACCAAGTTCATAGCCAACGGAAGATAGCATAGGATTGTTTTGATAATTTTGTGGGTCCGCCATAACATTGCCAAAGAAAATTGTAGAGGTCAAGAATTGTATTCTTCACTTCGGACAACGGGGCTCCACGATCAACCAAATTAAAGGCGTTTTTAAATAATTACATAAATAATTTGGTCTACGAGTATCTTCAAAAAAATCATAATCTATATTTTACCTTAACTTTAGGGAAAATAATTTCAATTTAGTATAGCAACACTAACCAATTTTCGTTGAGGTGTTGTGTTTCTATTCATCAATCGAAATGAAATCGCCTAATTTATATAAAAATAATATAAAAATATTTAAACTTTCCTATGAAATGATATTCCTCTTTTCTTTTTTTATTTTCGGGAACAATGTTTGCAATGTTTGAAGACACAAGACGGCATAAGCTTAAACAAAACTTAAAATCACACGGGACTCCCGTACGAGACGGAAGTCCGATTCGTACTGACTGGAGTTTATATTTGCTTTGGCATTTGATATTTGCTTTCAGAGCCCTCTCACAAAAAGACAGAACTCAACTTTAGGTAAAATCCTGCAACATTGTCAGCGTGCGTCCGTTCGATTCAGCTCGAGCGTTTAGGCGGACAGAACGATCTTGAGCCGTAACGGCAGTGTACTAAAAATTTTTATGAGATTTTCTGACGTGACAACGTCTACTAAATTGATGAACGCTGGCTGCGTGCACGAAAATTGAAGACTTATTGTCCCGTTACGTTCGTTGTCCCGTAACGTTACGATAAATTATTCTTGCATTTCAAAAATCTGATAACTAGTAAAATTTATTTTTCATTGTAAGGGTAATTTTTGTGCATTGGTTCTTAGCTATGTTTGGTTAATATCGATTCAAGATGGCCGCCTCCACAAAATGGTGGACTAAATATTTCTTCATAATCTACCTCAATATGGGTATCAAATTTAATGAAAAAGTTTGACCAGTAGAATACTATGCACTATGACAAATTTCAAATCCAAGATGGCCGCCCCCAAAAAATGGCGACTGTCATTATTTTTTACTACCACTTCAATATGGGTAATAAATGAAAGGGCTTGACTAGTAGAATACTATGCACTGTCACAAATTTCAAATCCAAGATGGCCGCCACCACAAAATTGCGAATGTCATTATTTTTACTACAACCTCAATATGGGTAACAAATGAAAGGGCTTGACTAGTAGAATACTATGCGCTATGACAAATTTCAAATCCAAGATGGCCGCCACCACAAAATTGCGAATGTCATTATTTTTTACTACTGCCTCAATCTGGGTAACAAATGAAAGGACTTGACTAATAAAATACTATGCACTATGACAAATTTTAAATCCAAGATAGCCGCCACCACAAAATGGCGACTGACATTATTTTTCACTACTTTTCAATATGGATATCAAATGAAAGGGCTTGACTAGTAAAAACTACGCACTATGATAAATTTCAAATCCAAGATGGCCGCCACCACAAAATGGCCAATGTCATTATTTTTTACTACGACCTCAATATGGATAACAAATGCGCCACCACAAAATAATTTTGTGGTGGCGGCCATCTTGGATTTGATATTTGTGACAGTGGATAGTATACTACTAGTCAAGCCCTTTCATTTGTTACGCATATTGAGTTGGTAGTAAAAATAATGTCAGTAGCCATTTTGTGGTAGCGGCCATCTTGGATTTGAAATTTGTCATAGTGCGTAGTATTTTACTAGTCAAGCCCTTGCATTTGATTCCGATATTGTGAAGTAGTGAAAAATAATGACATTCGCTATTTTGTGGTGGCGGCCATCTTGGATTTCAAATTTATCATAGTGCGAAGTATTCTACTAGTCAAGCCCTTTCATTTGTTACCCATATTGAGGTGGTAGTAAAAAATAATGACATTCGCCATTTTGTGGTGGCGGCCTCTTGGATTTGAAATTTGTCATAGTGCATGGTCAAGCCCTTCCGTCGAGCGCACGACGCGTAAACAAATGCCATGTACCAAAGCGCCACGCTTCCCGCCAAAAATATTTTTTTGAGGTTGGGAAGATTCTAAATTGGATAAATTTTGATGTATTCGTTAATTATATTGTACAAAATATACATCACTGCAATGGTCTTGAACCGCTTTATCATTTTTACGATTAATAAAGATAATTACACTTACCGGAATCTAGTATTTCTGTGTGGAATATGATGTTTACAAATTTTGGTCTCACCTCGCACAATTCGCATGATTATGGCACTTTACGATGTAATTATTACACTCACAACACATTCACGACAAAGAAGGACCTTTTATGCACCCATTTTAGTAACACTTTCACCACAAAACGAAAATCTAATCAAGAAAAAAAATTATTATCACGAAACAGAACGGTCCGCCATGCCGCTACGAAATTTCTTAGATAATTTTTTTTTTGTAATGTTTTTACAATTGGACTGGAAACAGATAATAGAAATCGAGATTGTTATGTTGGCAATCGATTCGTGTAACGAAAACAAAGGATTGTCTATAGGCAACCGAGACAAAAAATAACAAATGAACGGCGCTCGCTTAGTATCACCCGTTAGATACTAAAACGCTCGTGGCATTTATTCCTTAGTTTCACCCGTTAGATACTAAAGCGCTCCAGGGGTTAAATTGATACCTTCATTTAGGTAGTAGTAAAAATTAATGATGATTAATTAATATTGGAAGTTCGTTGCTCAAACACGTCGGAACAGTCATTGGTCATGGCCATTGCTCATGGTCATTGGTCGTAGTCATTGGTCATATCCGTTCCTCATGATCATTGTAATTGGTCATGGTCATTGGTCATGGTATAGAGGTAGTAGTAAAAAAAAGGACAGTCGCTATTTTGTGGTGGCGGCCATCTTGGATTTGAAATTTGTGACAGTTCATAGTATTCTACTAGTCAAGCCTTTTCATTTGTTACCCATATTGAGGTGGTAGTTAAAAATAATGACAGTCGCCATTTTGTGGTGGCGGCCATCTTGGATTTTAAATTTGTCATAGTGCGTAGTCAAGCCCTATAAATTGATACCTATATTGAGGTAGTAGTAAAAATTAATGATGATTAATTAATATTGGAAGTTCGTTGCTCAAACACGTCGGAACGGTCATTGGTCATGGCCATTGCTCATGGTCATTGGTCGTGGTCATTGGTCATATCCGTTCCTCATGGTCATTGTAATTGGTCATGGTCATGGTAATTGCTCATGGTATAGAGGTAGTAGTGAAAAATAATGACATTCGCAATTTTGTGGTGGCGGCCATCTTGGATTTGAAATTTGTCATAGCGCATAGTCAAGCCCTTTATATTGATACCTTCATTTAGGTAGTAGTAAACATTAATGATGATTAATCAATATTGGAAGTTCGTTGCTCAAACACGTCGGAACAGTAATTTGTCATGGCCATTGTTCATGGTCATTGGTCGTAGTCATTGGTCATATCCGTACCTCATGGTCATTGTAATTGGTCATGGTCATGGTAATTGGTCATGGTATAGAGGTAGTAGTGAAAATAATGACATTCGCAATTTTGTGGTGGCGGCCATCTTGGATTTGAAATTTGTGACAGTGCATGGTATTCTACTAGTAAAGCCCTTTCATTTGTTACCCATATTGAGGTGGTAGAAAAATAATGACATTCGCCATTTTGTGGTGGCGGCCATCTTGGATTTGAAATTTGTCATAGTGCATGGTCAAGCCCTTTAAATTGATACCTTTGTTTAGGTAGTAGTAAACATTAATTATGATTAATTAATATTGGAAGTTCGTTGCTCAAACACGTCGGAACAGTCATTGGTCATGGCCATTGCTCGTGGTCATTGGTCGTAGTCATTGGTCATATTCGTTCCTCGTGGTCATTGTAATTGGTCATAGTCATGGTCATTGGTCATGGTATAGAGGTAGTAGTAAAAAAAGGACAGTCGCTATTTTGTGGTGGCGGCCATCTTGGATTTGAAATTTGTCATAGTGCATAGTATTCTACTAGTCAAGCCCTTTCATTTGTTACCCATATAGTGGTAGTAGTAAAAATAATGACATTCGCCATTTTGTGGTGGCGGCCATCTTGGATTTGAAATTTGTCATAGTGCATAGTATTCTACTAGTAAAGCCCTTTCATTTGTTACCCATATAGTGGTAGTAGTAAAAATAAGGACATTCGCAATTTTGTGGTGGCGGCCATCTTGGATTTGAAATTTGTCATAGTGCGTAGTATTTTACTAGTCAAGCCCTTGCATTTGATACCTATGTTGAGAAGTAGTGAAAATCAATGACATTCGCTTTTTGTGGTGACGGCCATCTTGGATTTCAAATTTATCATAGTGCGTAGTATTCGACTAGTCAAGCCCTTTAAATTGATATATATATTGAGGTAGTAGTAAAATTAATGATGATTAATTAATATTGGAAGTTCGTTGCTCAAACACGTCGGAACGGTCATTGGTCATGGCCATTGCTCATGGTCATTGGTCGTGGTCATTGGTCATGGCCGTTCCTCATGGTCATTGGGCATGGTCATGGTCATGGTCATGTGCATGGTCATGGTCATGGTATTGAGGTAGTAGTGAAAAATAATGACATTCGCAATTTTGTGGTGGCGGCCATCTTGGATTTGAAATTTGTGACAGTGCATAGTATTCTACTAGTCAAGTCCTTTCATTTGTTACCCATACTGTACATACTTAATTAATATTGGAAGTTCGTTGCTCAAACACGTCGGAACGGTCATTGGTCATGGCCATTGCTCATGGTCATTGGTCGTGGTCATTGGTCATGGCCGTTCCTCATGGTCATTGGGCATGGTCATGGTCATGGTCATGTGCATGGTCATGGTCATGGTATTGAGGTAGTAGTAAAAAATAATGACATTCGGCATTTTGTGGTGGCGGCCATCGCGTTCATCGACTTATTAGACGTTGTCACGTCAAAAAAAAATTGACAGATTCTGCTTCTTCATGAAGTAAACAAGATCAAATGTGATGAAATGAAATGTGATCCGATCCGAAAAATCAGAATGAAACGTTATAAAACGCCAAACGAATTAAAATTTTGTGGTCGCACTATAATTATTCTAGTTTATGTCATAAACGCGCGAAATATTACGTAACCGACTCCCACGCTAACTGACGCAGGTCCTCCCCCGACGGCCGCTCGCGGCATACTAAATTGCGCAGCGTAATTTATTGTAATTTCGACTGCTGGTAATTTATATTTTTTGAAAAATTGACAACTATGATTTGAAAAGTAACTATAGAATTGGATTCTACAAAGAACAAAGTATTATCGTGTCTAATTTTTATTTTGGAGTTATTGTGTACTTTACACAGAGACAACGCTAAAACTGCAATATAAAACTTAAAATTGGCTTATGATTTTGTTTTTTTTTACTAATAAATGGGACCAAAATTCAGATATATGTGACTTGAATGAATTAATAAAATATGTGTATGATGTTCCCCATATTTTATAAGTATAAATTTTGAGTATCACTTGTAGATTTAGAAGTCTGAAACTGACACGGCGGCGACTTTTCGGCGAAATGGTCATGGGAGATCGTTCCCTACGACTAAAGGCTTTATTATTAGGAAAATTGAAACAAGGAAACGTCAACAAGAAAGATCGGCCTATTTTTTGAACGTAATTATCCTTTTCTAGATAATACTAAAGATGGAAATATCGGAACACAAACTTTTTGAATTTCGTGCGACGACGTGAGCCGGCTCTTCAGGACCTCAGGATCTGTGTTCCGAACGTTCCATCTTCATCCTTTTGTTTTAGAAATCTGTGTGGTAAGTAAGTACCTAGAATGGCCCAGCTCCCATAGGCCCTTGCTACACTAGACGGAAATTCCGTCGTCGAACTTCCGCGGCGGTCAATCCGTTCTATACGGTACCAGCCACCAGTGTTTCCACAATGAGGGGAACTTCCCCTTTTGAGGGGAAAAAAAGGGGAAAGAGATGTAAAGGGGAAATCATGCCTAAAATCAAACAAATACAAAAACTTCGTCATATTGAGGAAAATTTTCGTTAATAATTCAAAATAATTAGTCCATACAGATATCAGTTCCAATTTTTTTTCAATAAGGCGATGTTTCTTATAATATGGTGTGTTCGATGAGGCACGAAAGCTTAAATATTATTAAGATTAGTTGCAATTTTAAAATTTGAATCTCTCCTGATGGGGGGGGGGGCGGGTGGCAAAACAATACCAGAATAATTTTTGAGGGGAAAAAAGGGGAAATCTTAAGGAAAGGAAATAATTAAAGTGGAAACACTGCCAGCCACACTGAATATTCAGTGGCAGTCGGCTGCCTGCGCCAAAGAGAATGTAAATACTAGCTAGTTCCATCATGGAACAAAGCAATGGAACTAGTGCGAATGAACCCTAATTTGAGTATTCGCAGTAGTTCCATCATTTCAACTTTATGAATAAATGGAACTAATGCGAATAAAAATTCGCAGTAGTTCCATCATGGAACAAAGCAATGGAACTAGTGCGAATGAACCGATCGTTCGCTTGGCGGTGTGCGATGAGGCGTTGTCGTGGTGAAGGAGGATCCTACTGCGAGGTCGTTTCTCTCGAACTTTTTCCAAGACAAGTGGCAAACAATTGGTAGTGTACCATTCTGCAGAAACTGTTTTTTGATCCTCTAACACAATTGTTGCGAAATGACCTATCCTTCCAAAGAACGAGGCCACCATTTTTTTCCCCGCACTTCGATCTCTCTTCACTTTAGTTGGCAACTCCTCGAAAGGAAACACCCACTGAGCAGATTGTCTTTTGGTTTCAGGATCATAACAGTAAATCCAGCTTTCGTCACCTGTTAGTATGTCGAACACAGCATTTGAGTCACCTCCGTTAAATCTTTCAATCATTTTACGGCACCAATCCACACGATGGAGTTTTTAAGCCTCAGTCAAATTATGAGGTATCCACCGGGCGCAAAGCTTCCTGACCGCTAAATGTTCGTGTAGGATTTTGTGCACTTGACTCATACCGATGCCTAAGCTTGTCCGAATCTGCTGATAGGTCATTCTTTTGTCAGTCTCTATCATACGCCGCACAACACAGATGTTATCTTCAGTCGTCGCCGTAGAAGGCCGTCCCTCACGTAAATCATCAGTGAGATTAGTGCGATCACGTTTAAACTCATTAAACCAGTTGTAAACAGTCGCACGAGATGGGGCTTCATCGTGAAAGGCCAATCTTAGTCTATCATAACTTTCTTGTTGACTTAAATGACATCGAAAGTTATAAAAAAATCATTGCACGAAAATTTTCTCGTGTTAAATTCATGTTGACGTGACACAGACAATTTTCAATTTGCCGCCAAATCGTAAAACAAATGACAAATGAATGAAGTATATACTCAGTAATATTGGCAAAGAGTTCTATTTTCAAATTATAGAATTATTTTTTTATTATATTGTTTATAAGTGGCCAGTTCTAAGAACTTTCAGTTTGACCCTCGTATTAAATATATGCACCCGTTTTGGCGTAGATAACAGGTGCTTTGCGTGCACAAGCAAAATAACAAGCAACGTTATACTCTCATTAGATGGCGCTAATGTCAGTTTAAATCTAAAGCACTAAAGCCCATTCTATTCTTTGGTATTGTGGTAAGTATTTTTTCTTGCATCGCTAGGTGGCGTTACTGTTATTCTAAATTGTACTAATGAGTTTTTTTGCTGCTCAAATGATTTTAATGCCGAATTTGGATTCTTTCGTTCTTTGATTCTTTTTCTGTGTTACAATTAAATGTATAGGTACATTAACATTTCACTTAGATTTGGCTTTAATTTACGGGTTCAGCTTGCTTGCGTAACATTAAAACTCATTTTTTTTATCGTTTTGAAGGCTTCATTCATAATTTTACGCGGGCGAAGTCGCGGGTGACAGCTAGAGAAAAAGAGATAAGTAGGTATCAGATCATGCACATCAGCTTCAGACTTTTCATCATGTATCTTATTAAAATCCTACAAACTTAACAATTGCGGCTATGTTCGCTACTACGAAACGTTTGTTATAAAAATTGGTTGCCTGTAAAGTCGGTATACGGGCGAAAGTTTTACGTGACAACGACTTTGAGTGGTAAAATAATTTTACGGAAGGGACGCGTGCCTTTCACTTTTTATGTCTGTCTCTCTCGCTCTTAGGCGGGCTAACCATGCCCGAGTGGAAGGGACGCGTGCCTCTCAGTTGCTCTCGTTGTGAGCGCATAACGTGAGCGGAGCGTAACGCAGTTTCTTGAAGTGTCACCCGGCAAACCAATTTATAAGACGTTGTCACGTCAAAATTAAATACATTTTTGTGTGGAAAAACAAATCACTCGGTTTTTCAATGGCTACTTATCCAAATATTTTAATGTACTTTCAACTAATGTATAAGTCCGTAACATCTGCTTACGCGAACGAAGTAGCGGGTTCAGCTAGTATAGGAATATAGATGAAAGAGACAGAGATGATCTTTTTAGCATGCCATGGATTCACCGTGCGGGTGCCAGGTCCATATAATTTTTACTTTTTATTCTGAAAATATAATGGGAATGGAAATAAAGTGCCGTGGGGCACTGCTAGTGTAGTATATTGTCTGTTTATTACAAATAAAAAATTCCTATGCCTAATACATTCAGCTTGACCTCTACTATTGGTTATCAGACAACCTCACAATATACTGATAAGCGGAAGCGCTGAAAATGTCCTTTGTAAGTGCATGCGCCTTTCGTGTGCGTGCCCTTCAGATTGTAGAGAAATGGTGTGGCGAACATCAACTGTCAGTAAATGCGAAATAAACAGAACTCATTCTTTTCACCAACAAAAGAAAGTTACCAGAACTACAACTCCCAAAACTATTTAATACCAAACTCTCCCTATCAACTCAAGTGAGATATCTGGGCTATATTATCTTTGCTATGTGTTAATTTGTGTTTTTTCAAGCAGCCTGCTTGTGACGCTCTATAATCACACATATCACACTCATATCGTTTTTCTCCAGAATGTGTCAATTTGTGTCGTTTTAATTGGCGTTTTTGTGATGCTCTATAATCACACATATCACATTCATATAGTTTTTTTTCAGTATGTGTAAATTTGTGGTTTTTTAAAGTAGATGCTTCTGCTGCTCTATAATTACACATATCACATTCATATGGTTTTTCTCCAGTATGTGTTAATAGGTGTTGTTTTAATCTAGATGCTTGTGTTGCCCTATAATTACACACATCACATTCAAATGGTTTTTCTCTAGTATGCATTAATCTGTGTCGTTTTACACTAAATGCGTGCGCTGCTCTATAATCACACATATCACATTCATATGGTTTTGTTCCAGTATGTGTTAATTTGTGTTGTTTTAATCTAGATGCTCGTGATGTTCTATAATTACAAATATCACATTCAAATGGTTTTTCTCCAGTATGCATTAATCTGTGTTGTTTTAAACTAAACGCTAGTGATGCTCTATAATCACACATATCACATTCATATGGTTTTGTTCCAGTATGTGTTAATTTGTGTTGTTTTAATCTAGATGCTCGTGATGTTCTATAATTACAAATATCACATTCAAATGGTTTTTCTCCAGTATGCATTAATCTGTGTTGTTTTAAACTAAACGCTAGTGATGCTCTATAATCACACATATCACATTCATATGGTTTTGCTCCAGTATGTGTTAATTTGTGTTGTTTTAATCTAGATGCCTGTGATGCTCTATAATTACAAATATCACATTCAAATGGTTTTTCTCCAGCATGCATTAATCTGTGTCGTTTTAAATTAGACGCTTGTGATGCTCTAAAATTACAAATATCACATTCAAATGGTTTTTCTCCAGTATGTGTTAATTTGTGTCTTTTCATGTTGGTCGTGTGTGATGTCCTATAATCACACATATCACATTCATATGGTTTTTCTCCAGTATGTGTTAATAGGTGCTGTTTTAATCTAGATGCTTGTGTTGCCCTATAATTACACACATCACATTCAAATGGTTTTTCTCTAGTATGCAATAATCTGTGTCGTTTTACACTAGATGCGTGCGCTGCTCTATAATCACACATATCACATTCAAATGGTTTTACTCCAGTATGTGTTAATGTGTGTCGTTTTAATTGGCCTTTTTCTGATGCTCTATAATCACACATATCACATTCATATGGTTTTGCTCCAGTATGTGTTAATTTGTGTCGTTTTAAATGGTTTTTTCGTGATGCTCTATAATGACACATATCACATTCATATGTTTTTTCTTCAGTATGTGTTAATTTGTGTTGTTTTAATTTAGATGCTTGTGGTGCTTTATAGTTACACATATCACATTCAAATGGTGTTTCTCCAATATGTGTTAATTTGTGTATTTTCATATCACATGCTTGTGATGCTTTATAATCACAAATAACACATTCAAACGGGCTTGCTCTAGTATGTGTTAATTTGTGTTTTTTTAAAGTAGATGCTTCTGCTGCTCTATATATACACATATCACATTCAAATGGTTTTTCTCCAGTATGTGTTAATTTGTGTCTTTTTAAATGGCTTGCTTGTGATGTTCTATAATTGCACATATCACATTCAATTGATTTTTCTCCAGTAAGTAACAGTTTTTTTCCTTTAAATGGCATTTTTAGTTGGTTCATAACCACATGTATAACCACATTGTAATGATTTTCCTTCAGCGTGTATCTGTATACGTTCGTTTAAACCGCTGGAAGGAAGTGTTGTATTGTACCGCATATGGTGTGGTGAGTTCCTGTTCGAAAGACAGGATTTCCTGCTGCAAGTATGCTCTCGTCTCTGCTGGAGTTATCAGTTAGCGACAAGGCAGTCTTTGTAAGTATCTGCTCAGGGTCTCTCGTCTAGGGATGCCCGTTACGATACGATATATCGGAATATCGATACAGCACTATACGATAAATCGATATTTGATGCGATATTTTGACCATACGATACGCTTCGATATATCGCATTCTTATAAAAATATCGCATTACCATATCGTATCAAACTATGTCGGTGATTAATTTGTAAAATTTTAAAGTACCTATTACATCATCACTAAACGATAATAGACAGTGCCATTGAATATATTGTTATTAGTAATAAGAGAATGATAACGTCGACAAAATTGTTCATGGAACAAGAACAGCCGGCTTTTATTTAGACTTGGAGGTAGATTTAAATAATCTTTGAACTTTGTAGTACCATCAAATATGATTAATAAATGTTTAGTTTATGTTCTCCTTTGTCATTCCGTTCGTAGCTGGGCACACACTTTCCGAAAGCCGTAATAGGTTAAATCCACAGCGCTTATCAAAATTATTATTTTTGCGTTGTTTAAGTGCTGATCAATGGCAATTGTGATTTATTTGTTGAATAAAACTATTCTAAATACATATAATTATTTGTTTCTTTTAAAAAAATAAAATAATATAGTAAAACTACTAAAAAGATAACCCTTTGCACGATATATATACTTATTATATAGCATATTAAATGAAAGGCATGCGATACGGTTACGATACGATATATCGATCCAAAGGAAATCGATAAAATCGCGTATCGATACAACCAAGTTCGATACAGTTACGATGCGATATATCGATACAATACACTTTTTTGGGCATCCCTACTCTCGTCATTTAGTAGTTTAGTACGACAAACGAGGGCTGCAGCTATTTGCACGCAGTAACACAGATTAAAAATAGTACAGATAATTAATTTATCGTTCATTCATTCGTTCAATGTTGCCAAGCAAAACCTTCACTAAATAACACTAATGTGACAATGTGTACAACGAAAAAGTCATGAATAGGGTCTTTAATGTATGAAATGTTACTGTTATCTGTCATAGAGCAACTCAGAGTAGATGGCGCTTCTATCGATATTATATCGGCATGTGACGATGCACAGCATCTATAGAGAGATTGCGCTGTTTTTCTTTCTGGCAACACACAGGAAATACGTCACTATTCTGGTAACTCTAGTCTATGAAAATGGCAAGATACAACCTGATTTCCGGTTCTGGTCACCTGAGCTTGAGCTAAGGCGATCTACCCTCATAGCGTCGTATTCTTTCGTTGAAGCAACAACTCAAGCCGAAACTCTCACCGATTTTGAGAAAATTTCGGTAATTTGAATATTTTAATCCGATAAGGTCAGTTATTTGTCTAGTGAGTCGCGCTGGTGCTATATTAAAATGAAAATAACTGATCAAGTGCAATGAGTGATTGCAAATCTAGTGATCGCGACGGGTATCTAGTGGTACCGATGAGAAATGGATTACCTTCGCCCGCCTTGGAAGTGGGCCTCGAGGTTGAGCGAGTGTCACACACTCCCAAACAACAGACTTCGTCCGAGGACGAGACTGGGCCGTGCAGCTAGCGGCAGGGTTCAGCGTAAAATGAACCACCGCCGCGATGTCACAAGCGGCTGGCTTCACCAGACTACCATGAATGAGCAGAGGTAAAGAAGAGGAAGCAGGTAAGTGAGATGCACAGTGGTTTTAGTAAATTTCTTGATGAAATACGAGTGATTCCGGAGTTTTGCAATTAAGTAATGAACGGATGGTGTCTGCTATCTTTCTGAACGCAGCACGTTACAGCAACTTTTTACTACAAAATCTGAAATCGTTTATGCTTTTGAACAGACCAGACAACTGCATCAACGGGGACATTCTTTCGAAACTCGATCTAGGTTTTACTTAAAACATCAGTCAAAGAAACATCGATTTTAACTACCGTTTTTGTCAACTTTTATAGGCAAGAGATTGTCTGGATACTAAGTAAAAGGCGTTGGCTCCTGCTAACTACAATGTTTTTCTAACACTATTTACCCTTACTTCAAAATTTCACAAAACTAGTGAGGAAGTCGTACATGTCGTTTGTGGAAATAGAGCTGAATGCACTAAAAACCCGACGGGAGCGAATCCTGATGGAAATCACCAACAAAAGCTTCGGGTAGGTTTGCGTCAAATCTCCCTGAGTCACTCGGAATCTTTTCATTTCACAATTTCAGCAATATTTCTGTGTTCTGTGTTAAGTGTCTTTCTGTTTTGACTGTGTTCACAACTGCTAAACTTCACATCAATTTTTTTCATAAATTGTGAGTAGGTAGTGCACACTGTTTGCGGAAACTGTCGGGAGCATATCGGGATAGAAATTACGACAAAAACTCTTTGTAAAGATCTGCGTAAAATTCCTCCGATCCCGTTCTTTATGCATCTCGTCAATGACAGACTTACTTGAAAACAGGTAATATCGACGAGTGGAGATGGCTGTAATTTTGCCGAAAGGAGGTCCGGTCAGGGCCAAAGACCTAAATTTACTGCTTCTCGTAACACATGTGAACAGTTTTTCTACTTCAGTTTTCAGTTTTTCTAGGTTTTCGACACAGCGCGCCCCATAGATGCTAAGCGTGATTTGTAACTACCCTGCAAAGGACCTGCCTGCGCTCCGGCCAGTGGGTCTCCAACCTGCCTGCGCTCCGGCCAGTGGGTTTCCAACCTGCCTGCGCTCCGGCCAGTGGGTCTCCAACCTGCCTGCGCTCCGGCCAGTGGGTCTCCAAACCGCCTGCGCTCCGGCCAGTGGGTCTCCAAACTGCCTGCGCTCCGGCCAGTGGGTCTCTAACCTGCCTGCGCTCCGGCCAGTGGGTCTCTAACCTGCCTGCGCTCCGGCCAGTGGATCTCTAACCTGTCTGCGCTCAGGCCAGTAGGCCTCTAACCTGCCTGTGCTCCGGCCAGTGGGTCTCCAACCTGCCTGCTCTACGGCCAGTGGGTTTCCAACCTGCTTTCCCTAAGGGCAGTGTATCTCTAACTCGTCTGCACTCGACCGGTAAGTCTTCTCCATATTGTGTACACTCCGCTTAGTTGATATCCAGTCAGTGGATTTCTTACCTACACTATGGTTAGCGCATATTCTAAACCTCTCTGGCTGCTCATCTCGAATTTTGCCACTGGATTACTCTTACTCATGGCAGAGGCCCACCGCAAGTTGCTCCAGCTCATACACAAGCACCAGGTTCTGCAAATGACCAGCTTCCCATTCGGACTGTCATGTGCACCAAATAATTTCGCCGCTCTCTCGAACTGGACGGCGCTGTTTCTTCAGAACAGAGGTATGCGGGTATTGTATGGAGTGAGTCTATAAACTACGAAAAGTCGGTCCTGCGACCATCGCAATCCCTGGATACCGAATACCTCGGTCTGATTTGGGACGCGTGCCAAACCGCTCCTTGTCAACAAGATACTACACTACAACAACTACAGACTATCGTACAAAGACCGAATTGAGTGCTCCAAAGGGACACATCATCTCTGAAAGAAAGGCCAGATTCTGCCGAGCTTTTAAAACTTCACAACCTTCGAAACACCCTGAGGTTGGCTGCACTGTCATCACATGCAGCGATTGGCGAGATTTCTAAGCACCAATCTGCTCTACAGCGAGTGCAAATTCCACTAGCAGTAAGAACGGAAGATATAGTGGTGAATTATTGTAGCCGAACAATTGCTTACAACAAATTCTGTATCAATCTCGAATTCAGCACTTTTTGACAACCGAGACCGCAGACAATGGTTGAAGAGCTCAAATGAAAGACTCTGATATACGGCAGGTGAGACCAGACTCCACTGGCGTTGCATAGAGAAAGAAATGTACATAGCGGCAATATCCCTCTTCATACACGAATAGAATGTAAGGTAAGGTAAGGATGTCATGTAATTTTACAGACTCGCAACCGAACGATTCGCTCTACAAGACCTAACCTACCAACTGATGCATCTTCTGCAGAGATTGTATGTAACTCTTAGCCACCTGGAGTGTAACCTACTCGTATCAGGCAGACTAAACTAAGTTGTCGACGAGTTGTCCCGAGGGACGAGTGTATTAGAATGACAATTACGAGTACTAAGGCCAGCTCTAGTTTCATCGTCTCGGAAGTTCAATGTACACCAACCAAGATTGAGAGGATCGTGTCAACATCACTCGGGCAAAACAGTATTTCACAATGCGCGGGTTTTCCGCAACCGTATCAGTTCTTCATTTTCGAGAATACTTTTGAACTCTCCGAGAAATACGCGCCCAAGCGCGGCCGCAGCCTCAAATTTCAGGGGCCCAATAAGAGTATAAGATGTGGAGTACAAAGATTTCATTAATAGCGCCACACAGCTTTGCCTGTGTGATCGCCGTTCAGTTGTTTTCCGCGGTAAAAAGTGGCCTGTGTATTATTCGTTATTTTGTTTGTGATTTTGCAATTTAAAGCTTTTGATGGGGTCCGTAACCCCTGTAACCCCTCTATTCGGACCGTACCTGCACGCACCGCCGCTGGGTTCTCACAGACTAATCAGGCCGAACCTTTATTGGTCTGCCCTATTTTAGGTCCTAGTAGACGTGGATACGGACTTGCCTCTTCCACATATACTTATAGTACGGAATGTGGCGATGGATTAACATAGTAGAGTTGAGGTCTGGCGTGGAAAGCAATCTACTTAAGAGCGAATTACTTAGCTAAGATCGAATAAGCGAGACACTACTCGTAAAACTTATAAACCAGCTTGGGATCATTGTACACAGAAGTGTGCAGCCAATAATTTCAATTATAGCCTCGCGGATCTAAACTCGCTGGGAAGGTATCTAGCACATTTGCTTAGCCAGTCACAACACTCTGGTCTTGGTGCTCATATGCTAATCATGTTTGATGAGGGAAAGTTTTGAAACCTATTTTCTTAATAGCTAGAGGGATATATATACTCTTAGCTACCCTAGCTAGCTTGACAGAAGCCTTATGCTACACAACGTTAGTTTGGGACCCAAATGAGATGTTTACGTAGGGAAACAATGATCTATCGCGTATCATTCTGTTTGAAGTATCACATGCCTAGTTGTATACTCTTGTCAGCATTAGGCACCAGGTCATACACGCGTGAGACCTTATTTGTTATTTGTGCATGACGTTACTCTTTCTAGAATATCTTCAGAACATCTTGTAGGTGAGGCCGTAACAATACACATACACAATCAGGTTGGGAAACTTTTGGAACATCCCAATAAAGATGTTTGTCCTGTTTTGGAATAAGAAAATTTGTCGAATTGCGTCTACGCACAGCTGATGGCAATAATTCCCTTTTTGGGTTAATTTACTGGTAAACGGATAATGCCAGTTTATTAAGACGCCAATTTGAAGGCTTTGCTTGAAAATTTTAGTTCAAAGGTAGCGTCTCCTATTTCATCTGAGTGAATACCTAATCATTTGATTTCAGAAATGTCTGGTTTCTACTATATACATGATTTTCAATTATTCATAGCTATAATGCAAAGTTTATTTACTGTTTGTAAAATGATTTATCATAATTATCCAACTAATTTATTTTTTACTCTTTTCTACACATAGCGTCGTCGTGGTCACCAGGAGCTAATAAACACATCTCTCACTATAGATGCTGTGCATCGTCACATGCCGATATAATAGTCAAGTTTTACATTAAATAAAACTTGTATTATTGAGCAGAGACGATGCACAGCATCCCTTTCAGGCCTCCTGGCGAGTGAGAGACTTCTATGAGGGTAGATCGCCTTAGCTCAAGCTCGGGTGACCAGAACCGGAAATCAGGTTGTATCTTGCCATTTTCATAGACTAGAGTTACCAGAATAGTGACGTATTTCCTGTGTGTTGCCAGAAAGAAAAACAGCGCAATCTCTCTATAGATGCTGTGCATCGTCTCTGCTCAATAATACAAGTTTTATTTAATGTAAAACTTGACTATTATCATGATTCCTAAAAACTGTCCGGGTGCTCGTCTTGTTTGTTTACAATTACAAATACGTTTTAAGATCTGTATTGGAAATAACTAACTTCATAGAAGCATGTCATATTATTCGAAAAGAGAACGAGCTCGGCGGTAAGATTTGTCAGCCATCTTCTTGCTATAGTAAGGCCTCATTCGCTCGGGAGCTTAAAAAGCGTTCGTATTAAAGAAATTGGAAAATAAATTGATTCGTATGAACAGTAGCTTCGAGAACGTTATAAAATAGGCCAGGGTAGAAGCCTTTGAATACTATATCGTAGCACCAGTAACAACCGACAACCGTTAGCCTAGCCAGTATTAGAAATACAGTACAGTACACAACGTTGTTTATAAAAATAAAACCTTTTAAAAATTCACGTGCACGCTGAGTTTCTTTATAAAAATTGTGATATATATTCACAAATATAGGTAAAACGTCGTGAAAACTTTGTTTAAAGTACCTACATGAAACTAGACAACCGTACCTATAATCTCTATGTATAAAAATGTTATGTTGGTTTGTGTACGCTTCAAAAACTCAAAAAGTTCTGCACCGATCGAGCTGAAATTTTAGAATGATATGTAATCCGCATTAAGGATTGTTCTTATCTAATTTTTGGATTACAATGTGGCACAGCGAAGCGTGGCAGGGTACAGCTAGTATAACATAGATTTTGGACAGTACAAATGAGTGCATAGCTGCATAAGCGTCTGTTAAGCAAAACGGCCGACGGAAAGAGTCTGACATAGAAATGGACATAGAAGACAAATAACTAAAGTATCTACTTATATTTACTCAATGGTCTGGGAGTACTGGGGCTTTATTTTTAAAGATATTGCCTACTACATACCTACGTGAAAATCAGTTATCAGATAAACAATTTTCGTACAAAAAATTAAACCGACTTCAAAACCACAATTAGGCACTCAAAAGCGAAAAATAAACTAAAATCATTGTTATAAGCGCTACTCACTCATCTATTTGAAGTCGGTGCCAGCTAAATCTAACAGGTATAGGATAGATACTACTTACCTGTGCCTACATAGCATCAATCTACTAACTTTTTGACCTGACTGGCACCGACTTCAAATAGATGAGTGAGTAGCGCTTATAACAATGATTTTAGTTTATTTTTCGCTTTTGAGTGCCTAATTGTGGTTTTGAAGTCGGTTTAATTTTTTGTACGAAAATTGTTTATTTTACTCTTTTTAGTGTACAAGAACAAAATTAAAAATTTTGATTAAACCCCGACTACCTTGGATTTGTTATCTGTACATCATTCTACTAGTCAAGCCTTTTCATTTGATACCCATATAAAGGGAGTTGTGAAAAAAAAAATGTATTTCGGCATTTTGTGGAAGCGGCCATCTTGGATTAGAATTTTTCATAGTGAAAAGTATTCTACTAGTCAAGCTCTTTCGTTTGATACCCAAATTGAGGTAGTAATGAAAAATATAATATAATTCGCCATTTTGTCGTGGTGGCCATTTTGGATTTGAAATTTGTTATAGTACATAGTACTCTACTAGTCAAGCCCTTTCATTTGATACCCAAATTGAGGTAGGTTGTGAAAATATTTTGTCCGCCATTTTGTGGAGGCGGCCATCTTGAATCGACATTAACCAGACATAGCTAAGAACATCTGCTATGGTATTAACCTTGAAATAAAAGAAACCGCATCGAAATCGGCCCATCTGTTTGAGTTCTACTACGGTGCCACAGCAGATAGACAGACACACAGACAGACATCGACGTCACTTATAACACCCCTTTTTGGTCGGGGTTAAAAACAAGTTTTATTAAAGCATTTACACAATTTTGTATTGACAGGGTCGAGATTCATAACTTTTGTGAAATCTACAACGTCATCCAGATACGCAATTTTTCAGTTTTTGGTTCATATTTCAAAAACTACTTGACCGATTTCAAAAAGATTTATATGGGACCATTCGGGAAGCATACCCATCCGAACACAAAAAGAAATTTTAAAATCGGTTCAGAGGTTCACGAGAAATCAGGTAACATACATAAAAAAAAAAAAAAAAAAAAAAAAACATAGGGGTCGAATTGATAACCTCCTCCTTTTTTTGGAAGTCGGTTAAAAATACGTGAAGTAAGTAATGTTTTTATGTACCTTCTGGACCCCATATCCCAAAATTAGCCGTCTTACTTTGAGAGAGCATAGCCGTAATAAAAACACTACGAGTACATACTTAGGTAGGGGAGGTCTGCCCAAAACGGGTAAACAGTTTAAATTTCGCACTTATGGATTTAGTTCGAAGTTCGAATGTGTGTATGAGAAAGGATGGCGCCACGCGTCGTCCAATCACAGACAGTCTACTCACGAATCTGAACCAAGCGATCCCATGGTAATTCTGCATCAAAGATTTTAACTGTTTTTGCTAAAATTTATGAAGTTTACTATTTGCTGTTTAGTCGATTCTAGTTTCTTGAGCGTTTTCATTGGTCTGATTACATTATTCTCTTATGTTTTGACTTTCGTTTCAGAGTAGTGTTTTATTATATGTTGCTTTGGTTTCGAGGTTATTAATGATCAAAGAAAAAGTTCGTCTTTGGGCAAATCAGGTAGGGATAAAACGGGTACCCGTCTTGGCCATACCTGATTTGCCTTGTTTCAAAGGATATTGAGGAAAAGTGGACTATCAAAGCACTATGTCTCCGTGTATTTTAGAACATTGGATCTCTGAAACACAAGAGCCAACTGAAGATAGTGAGAAAATAATTGAAAATAATAAAATGATATGACATGGATACAATGTGATGATTATGAGTGTTGGGCCTATGAAATATGCACTTATTATGCAAGCATAGGTTTATACTATTGTGAAATGTGCCAGGAATGATTTATAATTCCTATTTGATTCCGATTACGTTAAATTAATTTGAGTTTTGTATTTTAGAATGATCAAAAGTGTTATATGCCCGGGTATAAGACTAAAAACATAAATAGTTAAGTTAATTTTAGATGTTTGATATCAGTTTTGTAATCACTACCCGTTTTGCCCAAAAGCCTTACCCACTTAGGCACCCCCTCAGGTCAAAACGGGTTTTTTGAGAGGTTTAGTTTTTTTTAAGTAAAGAAGACATTTCTTTCTGTTTGAGACTGATTTGTTAACGTTTTAATAAAGAAAAATAAGATTTAACTAAAATGAAAGCCCATAAAATTACAAAAACAACTTTTTTATGCATCCTACCTTAGCATACCCGTTTTGGGCCAACCTCACCTACGGCTATCCAGCTAAAACTAGATATTTTCTTTTTGTTTTGTAAACGCCAAATTATATTTATTTATTATCTTATGTACTTAATATCCATGATTCATTCACCTGATTTCACCTGAAGATGAAGATGTCTTTCATTTACGAGCGTGACGCTTCAGCTCAATTCACAGCCCACGAAAAATCTATGTGTGGTACCGCCAAAATAAGTTCTCACGTCAAACGTGAGAATAAAAACTCAAATGTCTCGTTTAAAAGCAATTTATTAGCCCATTTCATGTTTTACAAAATTAATAATAATAATGTTTACAGGTTTTCACACAATTCTGTATAAATGTTACACAGATAGGACCGAACCAAAATTGGAACGTCAAGCACCAACAGGCACCTATACGAACAATTTTTAACACCGGCAGTTCTACCACCTAACTTTTAGAGCCTGTCCAGATGGAGCGTTTTACGCGCGAAGCACTCGCGCGTAAACACTCGGCGTTATCTAGATACTAGAGCTACATACAAACATCCCGTCCAGATCAAAATGCGTGTAAACGCGTGTAACGCGTCGGACTCTCGACACGCGATTTTTACGCGCGAGCGCCGCGCGAGTTGAGATACTCTGGCGGTCTGGCGCCATTGCTGCGTCCAGGGTCCAGTGGTACCAGCGAGCAACACGGAAGGGAGTAGGCATACACAGCGTTTCCCCTCTCTCAAAGTACAAGTCCGCGTGGACCATGGAGTTTGATAATATACTGTGGCTGAGGGCGGGGCTAGATTTGTGAATGGTGCTTTATTTTTTATGTGTTAGTGACTTGGCTGTGTGAGTATGATCGGCAATGGATAATAGTGCGGCTTTGCGCTAGTGTGCAACTTTCCCCTCCCGCAAGAAATGACAAACATTTGAACAATATTTTTTAGCTAAGGCTACTACTTCCTTCCGTGCTTGCGTGGAAGACCGAGTTGCTCGGTGAGTGGTACACGTAGTGATTACTTCCTCTGTGGTGGTACGCGCGAGTCCGTGGCGAGCGGACGTACTTTGTATGAAATGGAGCGTGATAACTTCGATACAACTTGTTTGCCGGCAACTATACTTGAGGTATTTTGGTTTGTCATTACCCTAGGATACGTTTTGTTCAAAATGGCGAATACGACCCTCACTCCGTAACCCCGCAACATAACAAAAGTACTTAGACGCATTATTTTTAACTAATAGAGACTAGAAATAAAATCACACTTAACTACAACTAAACAGTTAACTAAACTGCATTTCGTTTGGTTTAAACTAAAGATATCTTTTTTGTTTAAATTATTCATGAACTTCTATTGATAAACATGTTATGCACTCCACTTGGTGCAACGTATTTGTCCACCATTGTCGCTGTGTGTTGGCAAAAATATTTTATGCTTTCACAATTAATATGGAGATGATAAAATTATCATGATAATTTAATAATATGTAATAATAATTTAATATTTAAAAAAAAAATCTTCGCTAATATTTAGCACTTTTTTTTTTGGTCGTGCTTACAACAACATTCCGCCTTAACTACCTACCTACGTCCTTTTTTTGTAAACATTTGTCGGCGTGAAATTGAAACAAAATATTGTATAACTAGAATACCTATTCGGGAATGACAATAACGCAAATTAGAGTATTTTCTCAATATGTCTTGATAACTTCTCATAGGCCGCCTTGTTTCTGTAAAGATGTACGTTCGCCTTCACTTTCTTCATCAGGAGCTTGGGGTCGATGTCACTAAGTTGTATCAACGCATCTGAAATTAACAGAGCTTAGTTAAGTCTCGATCAACAATACAACATACCGAGTCGGTAATCGTAATCAAAACCAATGCAAACATGAAGCTGCTAGAGAGCGTGCCCCATGCGGTAGTGGCAATCTCACGGCACACGGGGACCTTCACATACTACGCTGACGACACCGACGACGCCATCGGTCGGTTCGTGCGGCGAGCGTGGGCTGCATCACCGAAGACCATCCGCGATTTTAACCTACAGATGGCCATCAGGGACAGAAATGCGGCCGTTGTGGATGGAGGATCTAGGCCGGGAGGAGGCAGTTTAGGCAAATGGCAATTAGGCAAACACTCGATGTCGAGTCGATTACTAGCGGAATCTCAACCGGTAGTGATCGGATCTACAGACGAGCACTAGAATTAGATTTTAAATGTACCCAATTCCCTCCTATTTTCCTCTTCTTCTCCTTATCCATGAAATGTGTAAAAAAAAGATAATTGTAATGACAAAGATCACGGACCCCGGAGTCTGTGGAGTGGCTAATTTAAATAAAAAAAAAGTCTCGATCATACATTTCGGAGAATAGGGTATCGACTGGATCAAAATAAAACATTATTTAAGATTATGGAAAAATATGGAACGCGTATTATTTTTTATCATATTATTAAAAACCCACAAAGATAAAGATCATCATACTACTAGAGTGGGGGGTAGTGTCGTCACTTGTGGGTAAAAATCGTACCCACGAGTGACATCACGCGAAACTTTTAAGCACTGTATCTACGTCATTTTTAACACGGTTTTATTAACTTCACTTGTAACTAACTATGTATGTAAGCAAATCTTGGAATCTTAATTTGACCCACTTCCCGGTCTTCGATTAGGATGTAATTTTGCACACGCTCTCAGTTCGTACGCAGGCACATTATAATATTTGTAGGTTAGTAAGATTACTCACCAAGCATCTCAGCCCTGAAGGACTCCTCGACATCGTCGAGATGTATCAGCATGGCGCTGTAGACCGCGTCGACGTGCGCCCCGAAGAGCACCGTGTCGTAGGGCTCCGGCCGGTGCTTGAACAGCGCACACGTGGTCTGCACGGCGAACGAACGGACCTTGTCGCTACTGTCGTCTAGACGTTTTAGGACCACTGAAAATGATATTAAAATTATTTATTAGGTATATAGTATAGTACATATAATTATAAGTACATTATCTACGCAATTTAGGTAAATTGAGCACACTCACAACTCTCATAATGTCTCGTAGCACATTGCAAATCACGCAACACCTACATTAAAGAAAACTTGGAGTCGTAGGTGTAAGTAATATTTAAAATACAGCTCTTGGGAATCATGCGATGACAATGACGCGAGTTCAATTATTTTTTTTCACCCAAAAAAATGCGTTTCACTACAAAAGTGGTAATAAATTATTTGCTAAAATATTTTACTGCAATACACCTACAGCCTCATTTGAAACTTAATCTCAAGGCTACAAGCCTTAATGGTTATGTCAGACTCGCCCCCACTAGTACTCCTACCGGGTAAGACCTCCACGGGGTTCCAGGGGGATTTGACGCCTACGGCGGAAACGCGATTTCGCTCTCGCATCCTCCCGCGAAACCGCCGCGGCGGGCCTGTCTCCGAGCCCTCCTCTGGCGTCCCCGACGCTCCTGGACCCAAGATACGCCGTGACCACCCTAGTTATTTGAAGACACCTAGGTTAAGTTGCCACAGTGCCACTGTATGTTTGAACTCATGCCGCTAACTTAAAAACGGTGAAAGAAAACATATGAGAAAACCGAAATGTACCTATTTTTTTTTAACTTTTTTAGGTTTACACTAGACCGCCATCTCGCCTGATGTTAAACGATGATGCGGTCTACGATGGAGCGTCTTTACCTAGAAGAAACCGATTCACTCTCGATTTTAAGACACAAAGATTGTAACTATCGGGAAAAACCCTCTCAACGTATTCCACAGCCTAGACGTTCTTATCACAAAAGCAGAGTCAAATCTCTTCGTTCGTGTCTTTGGAACATCAACCAGGAAACGATGTCGTTTTTTCGAGCTACGAACTGTATCCGATAAAAACCCGATAAGCTAGCAATTTTCCGGCGATGTTCAAGACTTTGCAGTCTTTTTCGCACCTAGAATCTTTCGAGCTCATGCGTCATCCACCGACCAGCACTAAGCCAGCGAGATGGATTATAGTCTTGGCATTTTCCTTGCAAGAACAGGCCCCATGTTTCAGAAGTGGGCACATTTGGTGGGCTGCTTATGCCGAGTTATTATGCAGGTTATAGTTAGTGTATCTCGCGTATCAAAGTACATCTTGTGCAATAATTATATCAGCCGTGAAGCACCCTCGGCGAGCGGCCAGAGCGGCTAGCCAGCACGCAGCTCGAAGGGCATGCTGCCACGTCAGCGTCGAGCTGTCGTCCGCCAACCCCGCCACCAGCGGGACTATCTGCTCCAGAAATAGCCCCAGCGCCTCCTACGACGGGAACAGGTGTATCTTACTGACTGAAGTAAGTAATCAACAATAATGAAAGAAGTAATCAACGGTGAAGCATCTCCGTCGCGAGGTCAGAGCGGCGGGGCAGCACGAGGCACGTAGCGTGTGTTGTCAGGGCCGCGTTATGCAGGTTTTCATGCAGGTTATAGTTAGTATATCTCACTGATCTAAGTTTGCGAGAGAAAGGCCCGAGTCCCAGCTGTGGAAACATTTAGTGGTCTGCTTATGAAGGTTATAGAGTGTATCTCACGTACCAAAGTACATCTTGTGCAGGATATCAGCGGTGAAGCACCCCCGGCGCGCGGCCAGCGTCGCGAGGCAGCACACAGCCCGCAGCGTGTGCTGCCGCGTCAGCGTCGAGTTGTCGTCCACCAGACCCACCATCAGCGGCACTATCTGCTCCAGAAACGGCTCCAGCGACTCCTTCGACGGGAACAGGTTCACTTCCTGAAGTTCAGAAACCAACACCAGAATTATTCATTGCATAAACTTTGTACAAAAATCAATCAAATGATTTGATCACCACATGGTCACCACAACACGGGCCACAGTGTCTAGTGTGGGGCCAAAGGTCAAGACTGGGAGAAACTTTGTAATATGTATTTAAATGTAGTCTCATTTTGTTTCATGTGCTTATTTTATGAGTTTCTTGTATGTGGTTATTGGTAAAATAAATTATTATTTATTATTATTATTGATTTATTCATCCAAAAATAGTACCTACATTTATGTTGTCGTGCTACTCTAACCACCAAACTGGGTGTTAAAATCTCTACAATTAATATATTCCGATGTTCAGATCTAGATATAGTCAGACATTTGTTGGAAGAATTCTGAACTAACATGATTTGAATAGGAATCGGAACATAGATGGGAAATGCCACAAGCAGTAACAAGAAATTCAGAATGTATCCAGTTTTTTTTATTTCAGCAATAAAAGTTACGGTTTTCAGACTAAAGTCGCTAAACAGGCGACTGCCACTCGACTCTGTGGGTCGTCCCGTGCTGATTCATGCCTTCACAAGTCTGCCGCGCGGTTCTCTCAGTACAAGTCGCCGGTCGCTTCGCCAGTCGTCTAATGCGTTTGTTTCAGTCACTAAACGCTTCGCCGTTCGCACCGCGCGAATATTCGCATCGGCGATTATGTGGCCAAGCACTTAGTATTAAACAGCACTAATGGTACACAGTATGTCAGAGATGGTCACAGATGTATAGAATTACACATTTGTGGCGAGAACACGGGTAATAGAAAAAAAACTTGTGTACTACAATAAAAAATGTAGTGAAGTGAGGTGAAGTGAGGTAAAGTGTAGTGAAGTGAGGTAAAGTGTAGTGAAGTGAGGTAAAGTGTAGTGAAGTGAGGTAAAGTGTAGTGAAGTGAGGTAAAGTGTAGTGAAGTGAAGAGAAGTAGGTAACTCACCTTGGCGGTGGTATCACCGTCGCCTCCGTCGTCGTTGATCGCATCTTCCCGCGGGTTGTCCTGCAGAGCGGCGCAGAGGCACGCCACCGCGGCCGTGCGGACCGCCTCGGCCGTGCGCCCCGGACACCACACCAGGTTCGGCATTATCACCTCTAAACACATTCACGATTACTTCGTGATACCATACATTATTTGGAATCTTCATGTTCAGATAGCTGTGTTAACATTTCCCTAATAGGTAATCAACACATAGTAGGTACAGTGCACGCATTTGAAACGTGATGCGTCCAAATCATTACCAATCACTGCACTGCGGATTCAAATCGAAACAGTAGGTAACTGGTAGACTAATTGGCAAAGGTGTGGCGCTTTTCCAGGCGGAAGGCGACTCTACAACGAATCCTAACAACTACAAAAAACTTTAACAAATTTAATAATTTGTAGAAGGTTTTTGCAGTAAGTTAGAAATCTTTGAAATAGTAAAACAATTGCAGTTTAAAAAAACTTATAAATTTATCCCCAGCTCAGAATTTGATAACTTCGGAAATTACGCGGGAAACCGGAGGCCGCGTGGCCATGAACTAGAAATGAATTAACTGAATCTAGAAATGTCAGCTTTTCTAGATGGCAAATGGGTAATTCTGACGCATTTCCAGATGGCCAATGACCATGGTCCCGAGTTTACGCGAAGATTTCTTATCATTTCCGATCGTGACGTTTGAATTCAATTCATAGCCCAGGAAATATCTGTCTGTTGCGAGCTAAAAGAAGTTTTCACTTCAATAAAGAAATCTGTGTGTCTGTCTGTTTTTTCTCTAGTTAATAAATAAATAAATAATAATAAATATTGGTGGACAATTCACACACAACACCATCTGACCCCAAACTAAGCAAAGCTTGTGTGATGGCAGCCAGATAGCTGATATAATACTTATATAGTTTTAAATACATATTTATTATACATACATACATAGTTATCAGCTTAACGAAGATAAAATAGTACCTACGTACAGCTACCAACAAACCTTCAATGACGATCTTCAAGAAGGCCTCGAGCTTGTCAGTCTCGCTCTTGTAGAAGTTGTCCTGCCGCTTCAGCAGCACCGTGGACAGCGTGGTGAAGATCTTCAGCTTCACCTCGGGGTCCACCTTCGGCGTGGCGAGGCACTCGCGCAGTAGCGGAGCGATCAGGTGCAGCTGGGCACCCATCGCCGCTCCTACCAACATACGAACAAGAGGATCCAATTTTTTTACAGAAGATTAAAAGCCGTGGTAGCCCAACTCTGACCTTTTTCGAGCCCGAAAAAGGGACATCGCGTCATGGTTGACGTTCCAAAGATTCGAACGAAGAGCTTTGATTCTATTTTTGTGACGAGAACTTAGTGTGGACTGCCTGAGTGGAGATTTCCTGATAGTCACAATTCACAATACCGGTGTCTTCGAATCAAGAGTGAATCAGTTTCCTCTACATAGGTAAACATCGTTGACGGCGGCATCCTGCGAGATGATGGTCAAGTTTAATCCTAAAAAAACTGTTTCAAAACTTCAAACCGGAACACAGTGATGATTTCACATCACTGCTTGGCGGTAGAATAACAGGCAAAGGTGCACTTTACTATTTATTTGATTTTACTCAAGCAGCCGGGTGTCATTTATTTATACAAAAAGTATAGTGTTAAAAAGCATAAAATGTTAAAAAGCATAAAATTTTAAAAAGTATAAAGTGTTAAAAAGCATAAAGTGTTAAAAATGGTATAGTTAAAAACATAGGTTACCAGAGTGTAGGAGCGTGGTCTCTAGCAAGCAGCAGTCGGGAGTGAGCAGGGTCCACGTGAGAGCGTCGCTGGTGATGTCGGCGAGAACCCGACCGATGTGTTTCTCGTACAGCGTGGTCAGGGTGCGGCCGCACTTCTCTATGTAGCGCAGTTTGTCCAGATTAGCTGTCATAGAAATAACATTATAAAAATAATAGTTTTTATCAAAAAAAAAAATGTTCAGTGCAGATGTTTTTTGAAGTCAAAAACCAATTTAGGCGCACCACACACAGAATTTTCGTGGGCTGTGAATGGAGCTCAAGCGTCACGCTCGTAAATGAAAGAAATCTAAGTAAACTCGGAACCATGGCCAACTGAATGCGTCAGCATTTCTAGATGGTCATGGTTAGTTAGACAATGGCCAATGTGAAAACTACAGACCCATAAGCATACTGTCGTGCTTTGCAAAATTATTTGAGAGTTTAGTGTATGTCACCATTTATATCCATGTCAAGATCCTAATACATCCTAATCAACATGGGTTTATAACTAATAGGTCAACAACCTCTAATCTTCTTGAATATAAGAATTACTTGTGCAATGCGTTTGCAAAACATCTCCAAGTGGACTCCATTTATACCGATTTTTCAAAAGCATTTGACAAAGTTAACCATGCGGTTCTGTGCAAGAAATTGGCACAATTTGGAATCCACGGTAGCTTGTTTCGCTGGGTACAGTCTTATCTGAGTCTAAGAAGTTAGCTTGTTACAGTCAAAGGTTATTTATCCAAACCAGTCACGGTAACATCCGGAGTACCACAAGGCAGTCATTTAGGACCTTTACTTTTCGTAATTTTTATTAATGATCTCCTTGGCTCACTCTCTTGTCCATGTCTTCTTTATGCTGATGATCTAAAAGTTTTTAATATAATCAAAGATCGTACAGATGCCTCCAGGCTGCAAAATGATCTTAATATAATCTTAGACTGGTGCGAACGGAACTATATGCAACTAAATATCAATAAATGTCAAGTTATCACTTTTACCAGGAAAATAAATAAGCTTGTCGTAGACTACATGCTTAACGAATCGATCCTTACAAGAAAATCTATTGTGAAAGACTTGGGTGTTATGTTTGATGACAAACTTACGTTCCATAACCACTATGAATACATTGTGGAACGAAGTTCACGGTTGCTTGGCTTTATTTCGAGAACCACTAAGAAGTTTCGTCAAACAAAGAGTTTCCTGTATCTTTACTACACTCTCATCCGTAGTATACTGGAGTACAACTCATCAGTCTGGTTTCCTTTCTACAATGTACACAGTGATAGGATAGAGCGCATTCAAAAACGATGCCTAAAAATTATGAGTTACAGATGTGGCATGGGTCGCAAGCTCCCATCGTACAATGATCGTCTACAATATTTTCACGTTACCTCCCTTAATATTCGTCGTAATTATATTGATCTTACACTGTTGCATAAGATCGTCCATTCTTCGATTGACTCCCCAACCCTGCTTTCTCTTTTAAATTTTAATACACGTTTCCGGTTTCGTAATCGTAATTATAATACCTTCAGTTTGCAAGTTTTTACCAATAATACATCTATACTTATAATAAAACTGTAACGGGTCGAATTCTGTACATTGAAGATATTTAGAAAATTTTTTTTTGGGGCACTCCATAGTCGATACTGATGGCGAAACTGCATTTTTTTCTTTCATGTCTGTCTGTCTGTCTTTCTGTATAGGGATCACGCATCACGCCGAAACTACTGATTCAATTCAGCTGAAACTTGGCATGATTTTAGTTTATACTAAGGACATTGCTGTAGGTTACTTTTGATCCCCAAATTCTGATTGGTTTTCTTGCGGGAGGGGGTGAAAGTCAGAATGTGTATTTGGTTGTAACTCATGTTTGCGTTGTTTAATTTCATTAATTCTTTTTTTGTTAGAAAGAACATTTTTTATATTGTCCCGTCAAAATTTGAACAATATCGGTCTGTTGGTTCGGAAATTACACAAACATTAAATAACAACGACACGCGCGGCGCGTTCGGTACATACTAACTTCTAAGTATTCTGTGTATCACAGACGATCCACAGAATACCTAGATTCTAGATTCTAGAAAGTGCCCACGTGATCGCGTCGCGTCGTCTTGGATGACAAAATAATTGTCAAAAATATATTTTTGTGTGGAAAAACAAACATCATTCGGTTATAATCGACTTCAAACAAGGAGGATGTTCTTAATCGGGTTGCATGTTTTTTTATTTGATTTTATTTTACGCGATAACTCCGCTAATTGTTAGTTGATTTTGATGATTCCTTTTTTGTTTGGTAGAAAATATTTCAGAGGTGATCTTAGATATCGAAAACAGGGAGGTAGTTTTTTCAAACATCAACATGTACGACATAGTTATACCTTCTTATAAAATTTAGTCGAATGACAGAATTAAATTACCTGTCATTGAAGAAGATTTTTGTATTTTGGAGAAAACATATCAGCATAATAAGTAGCAGCATAAACAACCCATTAAATGTTCCCACTGCTGGGCGTCGGGGCCTTCTCTCGCAAGGAGAGAGACAAGGCTATAATCCACCACGCTGGCCCAGTGTCGGTTGGTGGATGACATATGACTTAGATTATAGGTAGATTTCGGTTTCTTCACGGTGTTTTCCTTCACCGTTTTAATTACCGGCATTACGAACATGACTCTGAAAAGACAGTGGTGCGCGTGGTTTTGAACCCTGGGTCTCCGGATCGACAGTCGCCGTTCTCCCGACTAGGTCAGCTGTAACTTACTAGACCAGCCGTAACTTATTAGAAAACGTATTATTTCCATCCAAATACTGTTTACAATTTAAGGTAGTGTTCAACAAGCTTCGGTGACCGAAGCAGTCCGTTGTTAGGGTTCCGTACACAAAGGGTAAAAACGGAACCCTATTACTGAGACTTCGCTATCCGTTCGTCCGTCTGTCACCAGGCTGTATCTCAAGAACGGTGATAGCTAGACAGTTGAAATTTGCGCAGATGATGTATTTCTATTGCCGCTTTAATCATGGCGGAACGTATCAAGTGATCGGGTTGAAACTTGAAATAGAATTAGATTACAGTCTGGAAGAACACATAGGCTAAACATTGCCTATGTATAAGTACTCTATGTATTACGTAACAAACATCCAAACAGTGACATTCATAATATTTACAGGACAACGTTGGAACGGCTGAACATATTTGGATGGAATTCGAAGCACACGTAGTTTGAACTCAGAAATAGCAAATCGGTTACTTATAGGTTACTGTGACGTAGGAAAGACTAACCAAATTTGGTAGAAAATTGAAACAGAGATAACTCATAGTCTGAAATACCACATTTATGTATTTATTACCTATCAACCTGAAAAGAAGCATGGGCCCTAAGGAAACAAATATTAACCATCACGTTAAAACGGCACAACGATATGGGTTGACATACGAAACACATATAGTTTAGAGTCTAAAATTTCACATGGGCTAATAAGTCTACATTTTCATTTAACTCCATATTAATATAAGCATATATTTTCGTAAGGAACTTGATGTGATGGTAAGGTAAAACCAAAATGAAAAATAAATGCACCCGTTTTGGCGTAGATAATATAGGTGATTTGCGTTCACAATCAAAACAACAAGCAACATAATATTCTCATTAGACGGCGCTAATGCCAGTTTAAATCTAAAAGCACTAAAGGCCATTTAAATCGATGTTTTGCTATTGTGGTATATACTGGTATTCTAAATTGTACTAATAAGTTTTTGCTGCTAAAAGGATTATGATGCCAAATTTGGATTCTTTCGTCCTTGATTTTTTTCTGTGTTACCTACAATTAAATTCATACATTAACATTTCACTAGGACTTGGCTTAGATTTACGGGTTCAACTTGCTTGAATATCATTAAAACTCAAAATTTTAATTATTTTGATTCCACACAGGCTTCGTTCAAAATTTTACGCCGGCGAAGTCTCGGGTAACAGCTAGAAAACAGCTTACGGATAAAAAGAAATAGGTAAGTAGGTATCAGATCATGCACATTAGCTTCAGACTTTTCATAATGTATCCTATAAAAATCCTACAAACTTACACTTGCGGCTATGTTAGATACCTACTACGAAACCTTACTAAGTATGTTTGATTTTGTTTAAAAAAAGAAAAATAAAGATGATAAAATTAAATAAATTTTTGTGTGGAAAAACAAATTCACTCAAACACAAAGGTTTTTCAATGACTACTTATCCAAATATTTGACGTACGATACTTCCAATTAATATATAAGTCAGTAACATCTGCTTACGCGAACGAAGTAGCGGGTTCAGCTAGTATTATTATAATCCCATAGTCAGAATGAGTCGCCAATACAACGAAGTCCTTGTCTCCGATAGGGACATTGATATTTTCCACTTAAAGTTATTCCAATTTCAGAGGAAAATCAAAGAAATTTTACACTTTAATCTAAAAGAATAACCCTGTTGTGCTTACTGTAAATACTATCATGAGTTTTTTTTTTATATTATTTGTTTATACATTAATTGTTTCACACTGTTAATATACTTACCTGTTGTGTTATAATATTCTATGTTTATATCTTATTTATCTACTGTTTTAACGCATGTTAGTTTTTAGTTTTAAGTTCAGATATGTTGGCCTAATTTTCTTTATGTATTATCACTAATGTAATGTTATTATTATCAAACCACTGAATTTAAATAATAGTTGTTTCTGGGCCCACATAGTTTGGAATGTAATACAGTTCTGTACAGTATACTCTTATGTTATAGTTTATATTTATTACATTCTGTTTTGTGTGCTCATTGAATAAATAAATAAATAAGTAGTATGGCCATCTAGTCTAGATGGCCATGCTTCTCATCCACTCACATCTAGTGAGAAGCTATCGAGAAGTACGAGAACTGAATACTCACAGAGCGCCATAAATTGTATCTGCCCGTCCACCGGCATCGCGTACACGGTGTAGTTGATAGTGAAGAGCTTGTCAGCCACCGGCAGGCAGGCCTCCCCGCACAGCTGCAGGATGGCCTCAGACAGACGAAGCAGCTGGGTTTGGTATTTCAGCTGGGACAGAGGAGGTATTAGAATATTATAAGCTTCCAAATAAAATACATAGCATAGCATAAGCAACCCACTAAATGTTCCCACAGCTGGGACTCGGGCCTTCTTTCGCAAGGAGATAGTCAAGGTTGTGATCCGACTAGACCAACTGGAACTTACCCAGAGGTAGAAGATGATATAATTCTCCATAACTTAAACGCAATGCTAACCTTCCTAGTCCTGCATCGGTCGGGATCGGCCAGTTCCCCGCACATCTCCCCCAGCACCTTCCCCGCGAGCAGGTCGGCGCGGGAGCCCCGCACGACGTCCGCGAGCACGAGGAGCGCCGGCCACGAGTCCACCTCGGCTTCCAGTAGCGGCCACCACGTATCCGGTGTTATGAAGTACCCGAATAATTCGGCTGATCTTTTCACCTGAGAATAAGAGTCAATTTTGATTAGGTACTTAATAGATTTGATGGGTGACGTGTTCCTTGTAGTATCGACAGCCAATTGAACGAAAGTTTTTGAAGATAAAACTTCTTTTGGCGCGCCACATATTATATTTCGTGCGCTCTGAGTTTAATTCTAGCGCCACTCTTGCGAAACATAAGACATCTTCGGGTAAACGTCATCATGCCCATTGGACCATGCTCATTGCCACACCCTCCGGTTTCACCTGCGTCACACCCCGGACACTCCACTAAAACTCCATACAACCGCCGCTGTGGAGTTGCCTACTCTTCACACAACTACGCAGATGTCGTTCGTACACACGCGTGAATGTGTGCGTTAGCGCTAGGGCTACTGAATTGTTTTATTGAATAGTTGTGCATGTGTCTGTATTTTGAATTTTATTTACTCTTTTTTAAAGTAGATAAAGTAATTTAAAAGACGAGTTGGCAAGATGAAAACGAGGTAATTACCTTATCCCCGTTCAGTCATGCACTCTCCAGTGTCGAGAGCATTCAGTCAAGAGCAGTCCGTATCGCTTGTAGGTATTTTCAGTTAACATTGTGATGTGAACAGAAGGAACAAGAACAAAATTTCAAGAACAAAATCATCGGTTTCGTTTCATTTTACGCGGCAATACAAACACCCACAGATTTTTACGTCACCAGGTGAACTCAAGGTTCACCTGGTGACGTAGTCTATAAACTTGCTATAATGTTGAGTTACATAAATAGAATGGAGCCAAATTATACTATTCTAATTAAAAGGGTGTTTGCACAGATTTCTAAATTGTTTCAAAAATCTGTGGGTGTTTGTATTGCCGCGTAAAATGAAACGAAACCGATGATAGATTAGATCAGGTACCTAGATATCTATTTCTGTTAGTAGGTACACATTCGCATTTTATTTTACACTTACCCATGAAGGTAACTTTATTCTGTCACTACAATTATTCCTCCAGGCATTATCAATCCGTGCTTGGGCACATAAGTTACTGGCTGTGTGAGTTACGAACTTTGAGTAAAAAACGACTTCGTTATTATAAATAAATAAATATTGGTAGACAATTCACACACAACACCATCTGACCCCAAACTAAGCAAAGCTTGTAATATTATAAAGCAACGTTATTGAAAAGTTTCTAATCTTACGTTATTTTATCATTAGGAAATTAAATAAAGCTATTAATCTTGTCCCGTTTAGTTGACGAACAGCCGTAAACAGCAGCACAACAACCCACCATTATGATATTTCGTTAGGAATTAGATGTTCGATACCAGCCCTTCGTTGAGTGCTCCTAGCGTATCCGAAACGGCCTGAGGGGTGAGGAAGCTTGAAATTGGCGGGGGGTGGAGAGTGTTCGTTCTATCTATATTATCTATTCTATGCCTGCGTACTTTCCAAAGTAAGCTGTCATAGAAGTGAGTTATAAGTTTTCACTCCTATCGGCAGTTACTATGCCAGCCATTTTTTTTCTTCTTTCTTTCAGAAAACAACACGTCATGCGATGACGAGTTTTTGGGTTATATCTAGGTACGTGTCACAGTACATTTATTGCCTTCGAGTATCATTTAGATCTCGCTCGCAAATCACTACTTAGTTTAATAACAGCCTTACAGACCTTCGTCTCTACCTCAAGGTTATGGTAGGCAGCTCCCGTTAACGTTTCCCGATAGTGTTAGCGTCCTTTAATTAACTTTAAAACGGCAACGCATCAATGAACATAACAATTGACAGAAGCATAGGCGCCCTTCGAATACGTCGTCAAACAATATGGTTCATATTCATGGTGCATGAAATGTGCGATATAATTCGTACAGTATTTGTGCTACGCTGAGCCCAAAAGCCTTATTCTAACTTTTCAAGAAGTACCTACTTCCAGAAGTCCATTAGTACAAAGGTGAAAATGTAAAAAGCTCCCTACGTAGCTGGTGTAGGGTGCCTTTTGCATTTTCTCCTTATTGATTCCGTATTGAGGTACCCGATAATGCAAAAAGCCCCCTACACAGGATGTCTGCGAAAATGCAAAAAGCCCCCTACACATGATGTCTGCCCAGTTCTCAACGCCCTTATCTCAAAAATAACAAGAGATCGTACAGGGAACCAGTACTTTTTTTACACACCTCCTGAACCACCCTAGGGTCATCATCGGCTGCTCCCCGCATCATGGTCTTGACGATTGTGTTCGCATGTTGCGTGGAACCTTCCTCCGCGCACAGGATCAGCCAACACAGCAGTTGGGAGACACGGAGACGCGCATCGGCTTGCCATCCGTCCATTTCTGTAGACATTTTGCCTTTTTGCAAAAAAATCTAAAACCTGTGTCACCACTCAAATATTCTGTCCAAAATCTCCAACTACGTATTTATAAGCCCGAGCGATCTAATTTAAGACAGCATCACAACAATAAAGCCAGAGAAATAGACATAAGTGATTACGAGTAGGTACTTCATTTATAGCACAGATTTCTGAAGCCTGCTATAACGCCCCCTATAGGAGCTGGATGCCTTCAGGAGATAAAAGAAGATTGTGAAAATTAAAGGCGTTATGAATGCCAAATCAAATTAAACATTCATTCGAATTTACATTATCTGTTCTTGCGCAACGTCTTCCAGAAGCAGGGCAGTGACAAGAAATAATGTGGAATGTGGAAGTGTCATATTTTTGTCGCGACACTCTGTTCCCAGAGAAAGTATGGACGTCATCTGCTTACGATTGGTACAAAGGAACCGTGCGGAAAATCTAACTCTATATGTAGTATATGTAAACTCTTTGTTTAAAGCTTTTCGACATGAGTATGCCCTTCCTTTTATTCTTTTAGTGGTTGGTGAAAAACAAGATTAAAGGAAAATCCCAACCTCTAGAAATAGCTGGAACAATCTTCCCAATGTTACTCATAATGAGTACCCTACAGCCGAGGTTAGGTCTCTTCACATCAGGGTAGTGAGATGGGACATCCTTCAAGAAATCAGTCTTTTTCTTTAAATCTTCTTCGTTTTCCTCCATATACTGTAGACCAATGTCGGTCCAGAACTTGTCTGCCGTCTGGCGGATATCATCCATGACGTCGCTCATACTGGAAAGGTAAATGAGAACAAAATTGTAAAAACATTTTACTGAGGGGTAAATGAAATGTCGGTTTTCACAGGGGAATCCTTTGTACTTTTGCTACGAAAATAATATACTGAAGAAATAATTCATTAGTAAAAGTATTGCCTTTTTACTATTAAAACTAACATGGTCACTACACTTTAAACTGCGGAAACCGCAGTTGAATGCATTTGAAACTTAAGATAGGTCTCACCGACCATATTACGTGATTAACCCGTTTCCCAATTCAGAATATTTTTCACCTAAAGAGCACATGGAAGTATTAGGTACCGCGTTTTCACTTGAAGGTTATGTCAGCGTAATTATTGGGTACCATAATTTGAAAATTTTGGGGTACGTAAAAAAGACGCTTTAAATACGCGAGAGCAGACTGGAAGCTCTAAGTACTAATTAATAATTTTTACTTGTAAAGCAAATATATATACAATTCCGTATCTACATCGATTTAACCGAATCAAAAACCTGTGAAACTAATGGGTACAATCATATCGTTACAGACATTTTCAACATTTGTGACGTTGAAGGAACTTCAAAAGACGAATGAGTTTAAATCAAGTTTCATAATAGTTATATCCCGCGTTTACGCAATGGGCTGATGTATCTCGTGCGTGTTTCTTTGCCACAGTGCATTCTCGCCTATAGTACGGCGCAAAATATTAGCAAACAGTGTAGCACGTGGTTCTCCGGATCCCTACCAACCGTAACTCTAGGAAAATGGTAGGTAGGTAACTATTTGTATGCTCTTTCTTGTTTTAAATTAATTGACGTGTAAGTTTTATATTGAAGAATAAAGCATTTTGACTTTGGGTATTATCATAAACAGAGCACCTAGTAAGTAGCAGCGGTATCATTCGATGCCAGAATGAGTATCGGTCTCTGTAGTTGAGCATCCAATTGCCGACCTCGAGGGTGACTTGCATGCGGACCTGCGGGTTTTCGTCAAACAATTTCTCTGCCATCGGGGTGATAGACAGCTCGAAACATTTGGCATTGCCAGACATCACTATTGCCCCCTGGAAATAAAAAAATGGCATACCGAAATAGTAATGATAGATAAGGAAGAGTCGAATTAGCCGAATTTACAAAATATAACAAGTCTACTTTTATATGCAATCCCTGCATTCCAAAACGTTTGATAGGGGGGGAATTTTTCCAGTGAAATTACAGGGCATAGAGATAAAACATGTGATATCTGTATCTGGATGACGAGCGCAGTACAGTGCTACATAATGATTTGGACTCTTCGTATTCCAATAGCTGGGTGTCACTGTACTGTAATGTGGCAGGTATGCTGCTTACCATCAGGAACATGTCTTGCTCGTAACGTTATATTAAAAATAAAAAAAGAACTTGTGAGTCAACTTAAAAATGAGATGGAACATGCTCAACTAAGGGCTAGCGCTTACATACAACTTTTAGTTGAACAACTATTTTGTTGTGTATCATATGTTTAAAAGAATATATTAAAGCGCACATACAGTCAACTCGATAGTTGTTCGACAAAAAAGTCAAAAAGCTATATCGATTTGCTTTTGATTTAAAAGTTGGACAACTATCGATCAAGCGCTCAATTTGTATTGCATTGTATTGATGTGCGCAGACCATCGACTAAACAGTCGATCCGCGACTGACCGCGACTGCCAGTCTCGTATAAGCATTTGAAGCGGCGCCACGCCTCTTGTCGCCATGGCGGGAACTATTACGGACGATACGGAGGAGTTCATTAACAGCGTAGAAAAAAGGCCTGCGCTTTACTTAAAGAGTCTAAAAGAGTACTCAGACATCAATCTGAAGAAAAAGCTATGGGAGGAAGTTTGCATGGAAGTCGTATCTGGATGGTTGGAATTAGACCCAGAAAATAAAGGAAAACGA
The DNA here is from genome assembly GCA_017562165.1 of Ectropis grisescens. Taxonomy (NCBI): domain Eukaryota; kingdom Metazoa; phylum Arthropoda; class Insecta; order Lepidoptera; family Geometridae; genus Ectropis; species Ectropis grisescens. The sequence continues at coordinate 4,511,715 of CM029783.1, forward strand.
GGTTAGTTTCATAGATTGTATTATTTATTTATTTATTTAAATAATCATTTTATACTATATCGTATTGCCAAGGTACAGAGCCTTGAGGAGAAACAAAATAAGATGTTAAGTATTGTCGGACATTTATACCTCCGGTGAGGTTTCTGCCTCTGTTGTCACCATGAGATATTATATTTTCTAGTGGAGCGTCATAGAACGTGTCTTTGAATTGTATTCCATCTTTCATTCGTACGAGGTTATGTAGTACACAACATGTTTTTATTATAGATCCTGCAAAATCTAGGTTTACATCGAGCCCTCTATGAAATATGCGCCATTTGTTGGCTAAAATACCAAAAGTGCATTCTACCATCCGGCGAGCTCTTGTATGTCTATAATTGTAGACTTTTTTTTCATAAGATAAGCCCCTCTTAGCATAAGGACGTAAAATAGTATTGGAAAGCCCAAAAGCATCATCAGCCACAAGATAAAACGGCATATTTTTCCCATTATCGTCATGGGGCAATATTCTTCCATTCGGAATATTCAAACTATTTTCCTCTAATCTTTTTCCCATATTTGAGTTTTTGAAAACACTTGAATCGCAAGAACCTCCATATGCACCAACATCAATATAAATAAATTTGTAATCGGCATCAGTCCAAGCCATTAACACCATAGAATGGTATTTTTTATAATTAAAAAATGAAGATCCAGAGTTATCTGGTTGAATTAACCGAATATGTTTGCCATCGAGGGCACCAATGACATTAGGGAAATTAGTTCGAGCATAAAATTGATCTGCAATTTGAACCCAATCTTCTTCTGTCCTTTGAGGCATGTAAACTGGTTGCATTGTTGCCCAAATTTGATCACACGTATCTCTTACGATGTTTCTTACAGTTGTTGCTCCTATTCGATATGTAAATGAGAGGGTATTGAAGCTGTTGCCAGTTGCCAGATATCTGTAAAAATATATACGTATTACATAAAAATATACAGGGTGTAACGGAAAAGGGGTATACACACCAAGGAAGTTTTAATCTACTTTAATCCCTTTATTATAGGAATAAGCTTCAACTTTTGTAATTATTATCTGTTAAATAGATAAATAAATATTGTATACATTTATAGGTGCAGAGGTCCAGCAGAAATGGCTTAACTTGAGAACCTGCTTTTCAAGAGAATTGAAGGCTCAAAAACAACATCCGGCAAGCGGCAAAGAAACGTCGAAAATATCGATATTTTGAAAAGTTGCTATTTCTAAAATCTTCATTAGCAGAACGACCCACTGATGGTAATCTAGATTCCACTGCAGCTGAAGCCGAAGATGAGACTGAAACCTCTGACACTATGGGCTCAAATGTACCTATAACACAAAATACAAGGAAAAAAAAAATTACTCTGGTCCGAAGTTCGAAGAAACTTTGTTGAACATACTAAAAGATGATTTGGACGAAGACAAACATTTTGCTCTCTCTTTAGTTCCTACGTTACAGTCTATGACAGACGACGAAAAATTTCAAGCCAAAATTGAAATACTGCAAGTATGTCGAAGGATAAAAGCCAATAGACAACATACTCAATCTTCCGTAACACTTCCTTCACGTAACATTTTATTACAGCCTTCCACAAACACTTTCTTACAACCTGGACATTATTACACTGGATCTACCCCACCTCATATTGACGCTTCTAGACCGGAATATATCCGACAATGCCCATCTACTAGCTCCCAAAACTCTGCGGATAGTTTGCAAAGCTACCTATCGAATTTTACACCTTCTCCGCACAGTCCTCTACTCGACTTGATCTAAAATTTTATTTAAGCTGCACTAACTCAATTACTGGCTGTAATTATTATTAAAATAAAACGTTGATTACTATATTATAAATGTGTTTTACTTACCTTAAAGTAACACTTAGTCTCTCTTCTACTGATATGGCGCATCTCCATCTTGTATCTTGGCGTTTTATAAAAGGACCCACGAATGAAATTATTTCATTAAACGTTTCTTCACTCATTCTATAATATTTGAAAAACTTGTCTGGGTGCTCTTTCAGCTTAGAATGTAACGTATGAAATATTCCACTAGATAATCTATCACTAAGTACAGGATGTACACAGTATCTTCTTTTTTTATCTCTCTTAAAATTTCTATAAAGCAAAGCACAAACTAAAACTTTGTTGTTGATTGACATGGTTTGTAAACACCTTGACTCGAGCGTTGCTGAATAAAGACTGGTCGATTTGAGAAGATATAAAATCGATTGTATACGCACTTCCATCAACTAAACTGTTCAGTTGAGTAGAAATCACGAAAAGTACACAACTCGACGAAACAGTTTAGTCGATGCAACAGTTGTATGTAAGCGCTAGCCCTAAGACTACATCTTGTAAAAGAAGGGACTTAACTCCACTGAGAGTACACCCCTCAAAGTCATAAAAAAGTAAGTATGACTATAATTTTTGCATGAACCTACAAAAAAAAATTAGTTGTTCCATTTTTGCTTCAACTAGAATACAATATCAAGAATTTGATTTATTAGACTCTGCTATAACAATATAATATACAATGTGACTTGTTACAACAAATATTAACAATATTATTCAAAAACTGGTCAATACCTGTATTAGTGTATGTCAAAAACAAACAAATTAAGTTACAATATTATAGCAATATTTATATATCAGTCTAATTTATTCTTCATTGTTGGTACATTTAAAACCTTTAGACCAAGGGTCGGCAAGTAGTTTTAGATGGGGTCCGGGTGCCGCAGGAATTCTTCAATGGGGTCCAGGAAATAAAAACTAATCATAAATAAAGTGCTGCCTTTTAATTATTATGGTTTCAAATCAAATTCTATTTGGTCCGAGGTCTGACCTCTCGCGGTCCGCAAACAGACCGCGGTCCGCCTGTTGCTGACCCCTGCTGTAGACTTTAGATTTTAGATGATCACCTTGGAAGTGGAATTTTATTTCTCCAGTTCCAAAATGAAATTTTTTTCAACAGAAATCTTTCAGGAATGGAAAAATCATCAATCTCACCTATTGCTTTGATAGCTGCAACTCGAACTCTATAATGTTGATGCCCATAGTTGGAAATCACCGGTTTTACATAACTTTCACACTGAAAATGAAAGTCTCTGGCCAGTACTTTAGTTAAAAGAATAATACATTCGCATGCCTCAAGTTTTACTTTAGGATATGGATCTGTGGCTGTCTTAGTCAGGATATTAGTGAAGTCATTTATAAAAGGACTCAGTAAGTGGGTTACTTTATACTTGTCTAATATTTGGTGAACAAGTTCCATCAAAACCAGTCTGATTTCTTCAGAGTCTTCTACTATTTCTGGGCATCCGATTCGTCGAACCACTACCGGTAAGATATAAGTCAAATAGTAGTCGTTAAGGGGCAACTTATCGATGAAATTCGAAATAATCTTGGCGGCAGCTTCGCGACAAGCCTCGGAAGCATCGGAAAAACTTTTTAAAATATATGCGTAAATTTCAGGAAATATGACAGTGAGATCGCAATTAGAATTTTCGTCCTTCTCAAATATCTCAGAATTCACGTCTAAAAGAGCTTTTTTGCGAGTCATTTTTGATTCACTTTGCAAAGCGGTTATGTACTGCTCGAGAGCACCACGAGGGTTATCTTGCAGTTTTGGTTTGGTACCAGCCATCTCACAATACACGAGTTACGCACGTTAAGGAATTCCTAAAATCCAATTGAGAGTGAAATATTCGATGAAACTCTGGAAAACACAAAAAGCGAAATTGATAAAACAATGAATGTAAACAAACGCCGTTGCTATGACAATAAGTATGACAGTGACACCAACTAAGAAAAAACAGATACATTTTCCTTTTCACTGCATTTTTTTCAAACTATCACAAAATAATGGAAATAATGTATAGTACGTACTAAATACTAAATAAACGTACCAAACAAAACCAACTTACAGATATTTTTTTTGAAAATAAATATTGGGAAGCGATGACGTTTCACATAGTGAAGTGATTTTAGCAAACAAAAAAGGTACACGTCATGAGCAATGTTCTAAATTGATTTTTAATCTGTACAGCGATGATGTATTAAACGTGCACCAATCACAGCTCGCCAAGTAAAACTGTCAACGTCTGCTGTCCATTATATGTCGAGACGAGATTTTTCTATCATTTTCGGTTTTGTCCTATTTCTGTGAAAGTTTCGTTGTGGTCCTAACATAACCACAGTAAATTAGTATTGTTTTATAAACTTTTGCCTTACAATGTATAAACTTAGCGTATTTCATTTATTATTCCTGGCGGCAGCGGTGGAAGTTGCACTGTCGCTGAAGGAAGGAGAATGCGAAGTGTGTGTAAAAACTATTGAAAAATTCGAAGCCACGTTATCAAGTGACGTGAAGAAAGACCCTAAACTGATCGAGGCTGAATTCAAGAAGTTCTGTAAGGGCTCCAAGAACAAGGAGAATAGATTTTGTTATTACTTAGGTGGTCTGGAAGAGTCCGCTACCGGCATCCTGGGAGAGATGTCAAAGCCTCTAAGTTGGTCCATGCCCGCTGACAAAATCTGCGAAAAGCTGAGGAAAAAGGACGCCCAAATCTGTGACCTCAGGTTTGACAAACAAATTGACCTCAAGAATGTCGATTTGAAGAAACTGAAGGTTCGTGATTTGAAGAAGATCCTCAATGATTGGGACGAAGTTTGCGATGGCTGCATTGAAAAAACCGACTTCATCAAGAGAATAGAAGAACTAAAACCCAAATACATGGGTAGATCTGATCTATAATACATTCTAGCCCAATGTGATATTTAAGGTCAGTGCACTCACATGTATTAGACTTATATTGGTTTTGAGTACAAATTTGTACCTTTTTTTACATATTCTTCTCATACAGCTTCTACATATCTTCACAAAATTTTAAATCATATGTTACTAGATATTACTGGTTGGCACCCTGCCACAGCTTTCCCTTTGACTATACTATAAACTCATCTAATTTCAGCCCACATTTAGAATAGATTGAGCTACATTGTTTCGTTTCATTTAGATTTCATTTATGATAACTGTTAGTAACTTGGTTTAGTCTTATTCCTGTGTAATATTGAGATTGTTGTGAGTTTGTCTGTCATAGATTATTTGTAATTGACTAAACAACAATGTTACATATCTTTAGCATAAACAGTTAATACATTAAGCAGTAGATACCAACTGCCTCAGGTTGTATATAAAAAAGCAGTCAACCATATATTCCCTCCCAGTTTTGTGACTCAGGGCTCGCATTCACAGAGTAGTTACTTATTAAATTGTTAGAATAGCATGTTTTGGGTCCTGCACCTTTGGCACTAACCCTAACGCCAGATAGGTAGTGGAGGCCCAAAAAACTAGAGACGATCTTCTTAGCATTCCATGGATTCACCGTGCGGGTGCCGGGTCCATCGTGTGGCAGAGAGAGAAAAACTCGAGTAGTTCCCGAGACTTGTGACTCGGGCGTAGGTTTAAGGGGCCCCTACTATTAGTCAGTTTTTCACGAAAAAAAAAACACAAGTGTGTTAGTATGGAAAAAAATGTCATTGAGTCCAGCAACTTTTCAGGTAAAGTTTTATTGTAGGTAGGTTATTATTAGGTACCCTTTATTAATAGGCAGTACAGAGTGCACCTTGAAATAAATTGTACCCCAATACTCATCAGGTGCAGTCCGAAGGAAGGAGGGGGTCACAGCAGACATGACCCCCCCAGAATAATATATATTATGTTACTAATTACTATTTTATAATGTGGGAAAACAACTGGTACGTACTGGTGACCCCCTCCAAAATTAGAGATTGGGACTGCACCTGATAGTCATGTGTAAAGCATAAATAATGTACCTACTTTATATTCCCATCCCTGGGACTCGAGGTTTTTTCTCACAAGATTAGTCAAGGCAAATGGATGTCGCTCAATTAAGGATAAACTGGTTTTTTATCTGTATATCATGCATAACTTGACAAAAAGCAAAATAATTTGTCAACTAAGCATGCAAACTCTTAATAAGTCTTAAGTCTTTGGACTCTTCATGTTCCAATAGCTGCGTGTCACTGTACTGTTATGTGTCAGGTATGTTGCTTACCATCAGGCACATGTTCTGATCAACTCGTCATTGTTTATTTAAAAAAAAAAATATTTCATTTTTTCTATTGATCTTACCTCATTTAATAATTTATTAAACTCTTTCTCAAAACTATAATTAAATTAACAGAGTTCAATTCAAACATTTTTTTAAATATTTCAATTAACCAACGAAATGTGAACTTAAAAGAGCTTTCCTGAAAACATTTTCAAATTGGCAACTGTTTCATGCCTGGTATGTACAGATTTATTCAAATGTTAAAAGTATTTTTAGTCAAATCTAAAAATGTAATGTTTCTGCAATCACTTTCAGGTCATAAAGTAAAATTATTTGGATGTAATGTATCCAAAAGATTTATTAAAAGCAGTCTGGGCTGAAATTGCCCACCGTGCCAAGTCACAGTTATACCAAACCAATGTAGATGATTGTAGATTAGATAATTATATCATTCTGCTATTGAAATGCATTTCAGCAACAGTCGACCATCATTTTATCACTATGTGAACTACACTATTTACAACCGGTACAATAGCATGTTTCTAGGATTCCTCTTGCTTACTTTAATGTACAGCTTTTGTAAAAAAAATGTCTTTTGTTGCAGGTTAAATTAATGTTGGGGGGTACCAGTGGTCTCGCATGACCTCACAAAACATCCAGCGACTCATCCCAGATATCAGTAATACTGCATTTTAGAACTGTATGAATGTGAATGAGTGTGTACACAGTTGAGTAAATTATTAATGTAATAAATAAGTTAATACTTTTTCGAAATGTATTGTTTCACTGTAGTACTTCAACCTACTTTATTTACTAAAAAATATTACTAGCTTGCCCCACGGCTGGGCAAAGGCCTCTACTTTAATATTTCATTGTCAAAGTTACTCGGTTGATATATCAACCAAGTAAAATTCCTAAGTCTTCCAGATGAGGGTCCTCCACGAGCACCCTGATTAGCAGAGTGCTCAGTGGAAGGACAAAGACCGCGATGCGCATCTTCGCCATGAGAGGTGAGATGAAAGTGATAGTCGACAGTGAGAGCTTGTGTGTGTTAAAGAGCGAGAGTTGGAAACAGAGGTTTCCAACTCTCGTCCCCCCGTCTCCACAGGAAGGGAGGTATGGGGCATTGGATGTTTAGGGCTGTCCGAAGCCCCACCTAGAATTGGCCTTCGAGGAGGTGACGCGGTGCTGATTTCCGGTGCGTCACTATGGCCAAATGCGGGGGTACCAACGCCCCCGCGAGGCGGGTCCGCAAGGACAGTGGCAGGTAGGTCAGGGTCGTCATAGAAGTGCGAAAAGGGATCCCGCGACCCAAACCCCTGGCCATGCAAGAGAAATCTGTGAGGATTTTAGTCGGTACGGGCACCATGTCGTATTCCATGGTGTCTAGCCCGATATATCCCACCATATCCCTGCATGGTGGGCATACGTAAAAGTATTTCCCCCACATAAAAAAGGGCGGTTGTAAAGTGGCACGTGTGCACGAGCACTTTTATGGCAGGCTAGTAACTACAAAAAAAATGTCTTCCACCGCCCAGGGCGCTGGTAGTGCTCAAACCGGCACTAGTCGGTAAGGTGTTGACCCCTGTCAGCCGAATATACCTATTTCGACCGTTTCTTTTAAGCGGCGGGTACACGTAAATTGTTCTCCACATTAACAAGGTAAGGTAGCGGTTCGCCCGGAGACCGCGACAGGCACTTGACACTATGGAATTGTATGGGCGTCAGTTCGCGCCGAGACCGCGACGTGGAGACCGAGACACGTGTCGCGGTCTCGGCGCGAACTGGCGCCCATACAATTCTATATAGTCAAGTGCCTGTCGCGGTCTCAGTGCGAACTTATACCTTTAGGTATAAATATAGAATCATGTTAACATCTGCCTTTAGCTACACCATGTCCTCCTAATATTATAAATGCATAAGTTTTGATGTTGGTCTATTCTATAACGTCGCAACATCGGAACGGGGGTCTACCGCCGAACGAAAACTGTCCTAGCTTTGATGTTCCTATCTCTTTTCTTTTCGTTTAAAATAATAGAGAGAGCCATAGCCGATTTAGTTAGGCGGTAGAAACCGCAACCAAGGGCGGGTCGGGTTGAAAATTGTAACACAGATTATGGTCTGGAATAGGTCATCATCATCAGCCTATCTTAGTCCACTGCTGGATATAAGCCTCTCCCATGGCTCGCCACTCAGTCCTATCCTCAGCTATACGTCTCCATCCACTGCCTGCTGTCTTCTGTATATCGTCACACCATCTAGTCTCAGGGTGTCCTACACTACGTTTGCCGATTCGTGGTCTCCACTCCAGAACACGTCTACTCCAACGGTTATCGGTTCTGCGACAGATATGATCGGCCCATTGTCACTTCGATACGTCAGGATAGAGGCCGATTATAGGTGCGGGTACCTATTATAAGCGCCCCGCAGTTTTACCCACTTAGTTTCAGTTTCTATTATTTTTTCCACAGTAAAAAGTAGCCTATGTGCCATATAATTCCATAGATTCCTTAGATTATAGAAATGTCATAGATTCCGAATACTATAATCTAACTGTTTTCGTATTCAAAATTTCAAAACACAATCCGTTCATACGTCGAACGTTAATGAGGAACAAATATCCAAATTGATTCAGAAATTACAAGCCTTAGGTTGTTAGAAGACAAAGTTTAAAAGTGTAATTCAAATTAACATGGTCATAGCAACTGAAACAACAATGAAGCACCATGTTATAAATTATAATAAGCAAATAAATTTCCAAGTCCCATTGTTACTGTCATGTAGCTTTTTTGCTACATTTTGTAATTGTCAATTTTTAGATAATTAGCAGCGCCCTGCGGTTTTACCCGCGTAGGGAACTACCTACATTACGTTACTTTTCCGGGATGAAAAGTAGCCTATGTGTTCTTCTGGACTACAATACAGGTAATTGAGTTTCAAATTTCAACCAGATACGTTCAGACGAGACTGAGTAACAAACATCCAAAACATTGACATTTATAATATTAGTAGATAGTAGAGGGGACCTTAAGTAAGGTCCGAAAAGTTCCGAGTTCACCCGAAGATGTCTTTCATTTACGAGCGTGACGATGAGCTTCATTCACAGCCCATGAAACATATGTGTGTTGTGCGTCAAAAGAAATTATCACTTCAAAACGTAGTATTTGTTATGATTTCTACTATTCAATATCAGTTCTGTAAGTACATATCGTATATACTTAAATATCAGCTGAAAATATAAGTAGTTAAAATTACAATATGATGATGATGACGACTGGAAAATATCGAGATGTCGATAGTTTGATAACAGTCTTATCCATCTCTAGCGCAACTCCATTTTTACCTATCCACGACAGAAAATACTGTCTAGCGTGAACAGGCCCATTGGTTGTTTGCGTATTGTAAATTTTACCTTTTATGCAAGCGATAGTGAAAAGACTTAAGGCGAAGTAACTATTTTCTTATCGGTGCTTAGAGGCCTAGCACACGGCGTACTGCAAACGCGCAGATGACGCACATATACGCGCTTTAAACGAGTTTCGAACGCGTTTTACGCGCTTTTGAATTTATACAAACGCAAAAATCGGCATCTACGGCGCAGTGCGCCGACGACGCACGTACTTGAATCACGCGTCGTCTGCTCGCTGAAAATACGTCTAGTGTAAGGCCCCTTAAGTTAATGAATAAAACAGCCAAATACCATCACTATAATTTATTGCAGTAACATATGAATGTGTTTCCTACCACATTACAGATTCAAGCTGACACTGATTTAAGATAAATACACAGATGTTGAATGTAACAGGTTGGGATGTGCCGAGACAGGATTAGTGGTACTTGTAGTTCCTGTGGTGCTCTGAAAATAAACACGATTGATGTAATCACACAACACTATTGAGTTTAGAAGTGAGTGGCTTCTAAACTCAATAGTGCAAAAATTTAGCAACCATTACAATTTGAGTGTGTTTAAATTAATTCTAGCTTTATGGGGAAATGCTCTTTGTAATTATTATTTCACTCCTCTAGAATAAGCATTTATGGTCTGACATGACCCTATTTATGAAAGAAAAATAGGTATGTAAATTAGAGAAATCTGAGAATTGCAAATTCAAATAAAAAATAATCATTCAGATACAACTATTTTCTTTTAACAAAAATAGGTTTGCACTTGACAGTCACACCAAAAATAATCTAAGATGTGAACTTACTCAGTTTTCCGTAGTTGATAACATAGAAGAAAGTCATGGAGCCGACCAGCAGCTGGAAGAAAGGCGCCATGCCCACCTTCTTAGGCTGGACGTACTTGTGCTGCCACCTCCACCAGGCTAAGGAGATAAAATTATTTAAATAAATAAATATTGATGGACAATTCACACACAACGCCATCTGAACCCAAAGTAAACAAAGCTTGTAAGATGGTGACCAGATAGCTGTAATGTTTTGCTATATACCCTAGGTTTCTAGCTTAAGGGAAATTACCTATGCGAGAGTAAATTAGCTATTTTAAAGGGGTAACAAAGATCCTAAGGCCTGAAACTGCGTTACACGAATGCCCGCACGGTTCCATACAAAACTGATCCGTTGCGTGTTCCCCCGCGGGCAGTTTTGTATGGAACCGTGCACATCCATGTAATGCAGTTTCACGCCTAATAGCTAGGATCATAAAATAAAAGATATATATAGAAAAAGTAATTAATCACTTGTTCATCACCATGTTGGTCGAGATTGCTGCCATTACCAACCTCGTCCAACATGGTTGAAGGATAAAATCAGTGATTTATTTTTTAACTTGAAAGTGTGCAAAGAAAAACGTCGAAATTGCCATATGCCCACACTTGGCCAGCATGTTTGATGGATTGTGGTCTTGACCCTGTGAGAGAAGGGGCCAAGTCCCATCACTGGGTACACAAACTGGGTTACTTATGCTACAAAACAAGAACTTTTTTTTTATCGCAGTGATAAAAGTAGGATCCTTGTTCAACATTACCAAAATTAAACATTGTTGAATATGTTTCTATGCAGGTTAATGGTAAAAACCACCTCAACTGAGTGATGAGAAGCGCAGGACATGTATCCGATGGTAAGAAACATACCTGCCCATAACAGCACAGTAACACACAAATATTGAAACATGAAGAATCCAAATTATAAATAAGCACTGCACCAAGCTTGTCACAAAGAAATATGAGATGTTTTATCTTTATGCCCTGTAATAATACTTAGTAGGGGTCGGGTCTTGAATCGAGCCGCCTGAATTTGAGGATTCTGCTACTGTAGAATGGTTAAAGGGATTTGTCTTGACCCTCCCAATTCGATTTTAGCTGCCGGAGTTACGCGAAAATATTTTAAATTAATATGCACAAGTAAATACTGCTGGGTTGGGTGCGAGAAAAAAAAGGGAAGACCGAGACATGGTAAAAACCTTTCTACAACAAGACGAAAATGACGGTTACAAAGTGCACGCTATGAATTTAGAAATGCAAAGTGAGTGGTTAACCATAGGTGAGTTCTGTATCCCATTAGCTCTAAAATGGCGCACCTTGATCTATGACTGGTCCCCTGCCTTATTAAAATTTTATCTAAATGCATTCCAAATGACCCTCCCTGACCAGAGTAACTTGGTAAGGTGGGGAAAAGCCTCTGAAAAATGTTGCTATACTTGTGGAGAGGCGATATGTACAGCAAGGCACATATTGGTGGGATGCAAGGTGCTCCTTAATGGGGTCATTACTCACGGCGTCATGACAGAGTACTTGAAATCATACGTGAAGCCATGAGCCTTTCGGTAGCTAGAGCCCAAAAGGGATTGACGACAAACAACAGACAAATTAACTTTGTAAAAGAAGGCTCAACTTCAAACTCCAGGAACAAGCCTTACTCAATCCTGGGTACAGCACCTGATTGGACTATTTTAATGGACACGTATGAAAAGCACTACAAAATCCCAAGAGGATGTGGGTGTTTCGTCATCCAGACCGGACATTTTCCTTTTTCTAGAGCTACGAAACGCATAGTCCTTGTAGAACTTACCGTACCGTGGGAAACTAATATACCTAAAGACCACGCGATGAAACAAAATAAGTATTACGACCTCCTAAACGAATTAACAAAAACGGCTATGTAGTTAGTTTATACGCTGTAGAAGTGGGAGCGAGAGGTATACCAGCAAAATCTCTCTATAACCTACTGAAAGACCTTGGCTTATCCAGAAGTGCTGTAAGTTCTATACTAGAACGTGTATCTAAAGCTGCACTAGTAGGCTCATATCAGATTTGGCTGGGCAGGAGAGAAAACGAGTGGTGAAGGTGAGTGTTGATGTACGTCAGAAAGGGGCCCCTTTAAACCTACGCCCGAGTCACAAGTCTCGGGAACTACTCGAGTTTTTCTCTCTGCCACACGATGGACCCGGCACCCGCACGGTGAATCCATGGAATGCTAAGAAGATCGTCTCTTAAAGTTTCTGTAAATTCGCACGAAAAACATGCAAATGCGTGAAATGGAACGTAATATCAGGAAATATTACATAAGTTTGAACGTCTCCGATGTCTATATTCGTGAAACGAAACGTTTTCATGATGTTATATTGGTGGAGGCGATGTGTTTAAGCCAAATAAAGATCTTTTTTTAGAAATGATTTAATACGATAAATTATGTCTATAAATTATATAAATAATTTTGTGAACGAAATATGTTATCACATCATTTTCCTGCCTTCAATACTTAATAAATTACCCATACCCAGAGACCAACTCAGACTGGTTAGGTCGAAATTGGTCACAAAACCGACACAGAGCACCCCGACTCCACCTAGTCTTGTGGCCCCTACCCCTAGAGTGTTTATAAATAATGCGGGAGCCAGAAGCTCAAGGGAGGTCCTGAACGTTGCTTTGCCGCATGAAGCCAAGTTGAACGAAGGGGGGAGGTGGCGAGCGAAGCGAGAGCTATCTAAACAATATGAAGCAAAAGCCTCTTTCATTTTTACATTTTTGAGTTCTGACGACGCGACGAAGCTGTCGAAATTTTCTAAATGTCTATTATTATCCTTATAATATTGTTTTTAAACTTTCGAGATTTGAACACATAATGTTTATATAGTACCTACGGGTCGAAGTATTTAAGCAAGAGACGATCTTCTTAGCATTCCATGGATTCACCGTGCGGGTGCCGGGTCCATCGTGTGGCAGAGAGAGAAAAACTCGAGTAGTTCCCGAGACTTGTGACTCGGGCGTAGGTTTAAGGGGCCCCTTTCTGACGTACATCAACACTCACCTTCACCACTCGTTTTTCTCTCCCTGCCCAGCCAAATCTGATATGAGCCTACTAGTGCAGCTTTAGATACACGTTCTAGTATAGAACTTACTGCACTTCTGGATAAGCCAAGGTCTTTCAGTAGGTTATAGAGAGATTTTGCTGGTATACCTCTCGCTCCCACTTCTACAGCGTATAAACTAACTACATAGCCGTTTTTTGTTAATTCGCTTAGGAGGTCGTAATACTTATTTTGTTTCATCGCGTGGTCTTTAGGTATATTAGTTTCCCACGGTACGGTAAGTTCTACAAGGACTATGCGTTTCGTAGCTCTAGAAAAAGGAAAATGTCCGGTCTGGATGACGAAACACCCACATCCTCTGGGATTTTGTAGTGCTTTTCATACGTGTCCATTAAAATAGTCCAATCAGGTGCTGTACCCAGGATTGAGTAAGGCTTGTTCCTGGAGTTTGAAGTTGAGCCTTCTTTACAAAGTTAATTTGTCTGTTGTTTGTCGTCAATCCTTTTGGGCTCTAGCTACCGAAAGGCTCATGGCTTCACGTATGATTTCAAGTACTCTGTCATGACGCCGTGAGTAATGACCCCCATTAAGGAGCACCTTGCATCCCACCAATATGTGCCTTGCTGTACATATCGCCTCTCCACAAGTATAGCAACATTTTTCAGAGGCTTTTCCCCACCTTACCAAGTTACTCTGGTCAGGAGGGTCATTTGGAATGCATTTAGATAAAATTTTAATAAGGCAGGGGACCAGTCATAGATCAAGGTGCGCCATTTTAGAGCTAATGGGATACAGAACTCACCTATGGTTAACCACTCACTTTGCATTTCTAAATTCATAGCGTGCACTTTGTAACCGTCATTTTCGTCTTGTTGTAGAAAGGTTTTTACCATGTCTCGGTCTTCCCTTTTTTTTCTTGCACCCAACCCAGCAGTATTTACTTGTGCACCTGCCATAAATTGTTTATGGAATTGAAGTCTAGATTCCTAAATTATTCGTGATTAAGACCCGTAACTACTATATAAACATTTTGCTATCCTTAAAAAACAAGTTACTTCGCTCAAAAATTGGGTAGCTATTTGGCTCGATAAACCCTTGAGTAAATGTTTGCACTACGGCAGTAGAGTAACTATCGCTTCGAGTTCGTCTGCAGAAATTAAATAAGAAATGGGGAAATAGGTCCCAGGGTGCAATTGTCCCACATACAGTTCTGTTTCCAATAAGGTTCAGTGTTTCGGCGCGGAGAGAAGTTTCGACTTCCGTAGCGAAACGAAGGCTGAGTGTGGCCGAGCAAAGTTCAGGGGCGACCGCTGGAGCTTGTGGCGGGAGCCCACCCGGAGTCCAACTCAGACCGGTGAAGTCGAAATTAGTGACAGATACAACTAGCCCCAATCTCTACCCCCTCCACCCCTCCATAAATTTAGGTATAAAAGTGATTTAGTAGAGTAGCAAAAATGATCTTTGATATTTAATTTAAAAAAACTTTGCGGCAGGAAAAAATGGTAGGGGGGAGTTCCCCTCACCCTTCCCTCCCCCCTCCCCCCACTCCCCCCCCCTAAATTCAGGCGGCTCGATTCAAGACCTTACCCCTTAGTAGCTAAGACACCTCAAACAGAAACAGATACAAAAGCAATTAACACCTCTTTTTAAAAAGGCCAATTTAATGTTGCTACCTACATTAGCAACATTAAATTGACAATAATTTGCTTATAAAAAGTGGATGAATACTTAAACTTTGTTTTATCAAAATCTGTGTCTCAGGTAGGTTCGTAGAGTAATAACCTCAAAAAAAAGAAAATTTGGTGGATAATTTACCTCGGCTGCAAGCGCCCATTAAAGCCGAGGGTGTCTTGTTTCTGCGACCAAACCATGATCCCAGCTCGTTGATTTTCACCTGACCGAAGGGAGTATCGGCTGGAAACAGCAATGAAAATATAATTACATAACAGATTACCATCAAACTCAAGGGCGAGGTTATACGCAAAAACACTTACGCTTTCCATAAAAACGAGCAGGGTCGTACGGGCCATGTACTGACGGATTGTACTCTTTGGGATAATCCCCAAAAGCCATGATTATTTCGGAAAATTCACAGAATTTTTGTCCAAGATCTGAATTTGGTCGATCGCGGTGACAGTGACAGACAGTCACACAAACATCGACAACAAAGATCTCTGAGGATCTCTCTACTTAGTCTGTGAAGAGAATGTAATATACTACGTATACATCGACAAGATCAATGACTTTTTTCGATAGTAAATCTGTAAAGGTAAAGGCTCCTTACACACTGCAACTGCCGTAGATGTTTACTGCCTGCGTAATGCTGCACTGTGCACAATATGGACTTATACTTTTTTTGGCCCATTCAATTTGCAATTTTTCAACAAATTGCAGCAAATCAAAGTAACCTGTCGCTAGCGCTTGTAGGCTCCTTTATCCTGAACGATGGAAGATGTTGTAAATCTGTAATTTTACTCACTCACTATTTATCTGTGAATACGGCCGTCAAAAAAAATTAAGATCATTTATTGTCTATGATTATTATACAGCAATTTTCAATCAAAATTCATTGTTGTGTGGCACAGACAGCTATTTTTTCGAAATAAAAGAACTGGAGAATATAGCAAGATGGTGCTGGAAAGTACTATGATTTGTGTGGACAACAGTGATTATATGAGAAATGGAGATTTCTTGCCTACGAGGCTACAGGCGCAGCAGGATGCCGTAAACTTGGTATGTCATTCCAAAACACGATCAAATCCTGAGAATAATGTTGGTTTATTGACACTCGCGAATGTAGAAGTACTAGCTACTTTAACCAGCGATGTTGGACGCATTCTGTCCAAGCTTCATCGCGTTCAACCCAATGGCGATATAAATCTTTTGACTGGCATCAGAATCGCGCACTTAGCGCTGAAGCACCGTCAAGGGAAGAACCACAAGATGCGTATTGTAGTGTTTGTCGGGTCTCCTATTAACTCTGACGAAAAAGAACTCGTCAAACTTGCAAAGAGACTAAAGAAAGAGAAGGTAAATGTTGATATAGTATCTTTCGGGGAAGACTCTGAGAACAATCCATTATTGACCTCATTCGTTAATACTTTGAATGGCAAAGACAGCACTTCTGGAGGTAGCCATCTGGTTGCTGTCCCTGCTGGGGGATGCGTGGTGTTGTCTGAAGCCTTGATTACAAGTCCACTAATTGGTGGTGACGGTGCAGGTCCTTCTGGTTCAGGGCTGTCACCATTCGAGTTTGGTGTTGACCCTAATGAAGATCCTGAATTAGCCTTAGCTTTGCGAGTATCTATGGAAGAACAGAGACAAAGGCAGGAAGAAGAGTCTCGCCGTCAACAAGCTAGCACTGAAGGTGAAGCAGGCAAACCTGCTGCTGAAACTGAAAACACAGGAATGGAGAGAGCTCTAGCTATGTCTCTGGGGCGTGAAGCCATGGAGTTATCTGAGGAAGAACAGATTGCTCTGGCTATGCAAATGAGTATGCAGCAAGATGCTCCAGCAGCTGAAGAGAGTATGGATGTTTCTGAAGAGTATGCAGAAGTCATGAATGATCCAGCATTTCTACAAAGTGTTTTAGAAAACTTGCCAGGAGTGGACCCACAGAGTGAAGCTATTCGTAATGCCATGTCTACCATCAAGAAAGACAAGGACGACAAAGATGATAATAAAGAAAAAGATGGGAAAGGGCCAGGCTCTAGCTCTTAAACACATGTTTGTTTTCAATTTTTTAATTAATGCATTATGCTCGTAAACCATACATTAGACACCACTCTGCTGTATAACTATAAATAAAAATAATGGTTTAATTCTTGTTTTTATGCTTTCCAACTGATCCAATTGAGACCTTCAATCTTGTCATATCCTGAAACAATAACATACAACTTGTAGAATAGAATGCAACTACTATGGTGGAAGTAAGTATGTTAATTCTTAATTTTTATCCTAATTCGGTTCAAGGGGTGATGAACTGACAGACTGGTGTATTGTTGTGGCTGTTCATTCCTAATCTTCAGCATCACTTGAGACTCAGCTTAACTTTTTGTTCTTTGAAATGATTCAAATTCAAATCCCTAAAGACTAATAACAACTACAGCTTTACAGCTTTGAGATTGCTTTTTCTTTTCATTTGTAATTATAGAGATAGCAATAGCAGAGCCTAAGCCGATTTAGTTTAGGGGGATAGGAAGGCTGGTCAGACATGGCCAAAGTTGTTTGTGTTTATGTAAAGTTGTATTTGTTTACTGTGTGTAGGTTGTTCGTTAAGTATCATAATTTTTTTATAAGCTTGATACTTATTTTGATTAGATATGAATTCAAAATCTTACAAACATCTGTGTTCCAAATTAAAACCGATCCGTTCCGACATAATTGAGCAAAGATCATCAAAACATATAATATTAACGCCCCGCAGTCTTACCCGTGCAGTCCCTGATCCCGTTACTCATATGTTGCGACGTGATTGAGCAACAAACATTCAAAGTGTCGCATCTACCTTAATGATACAAATGATCTGAAGAACACATTCACATGTGGTCCAAAGAGTTTTTCGTCCAAAAGGAAAAGCAATTTATGCTCGTATGAATACGTATGAAGGTATGTATGCGAAAAATATGTTCTTGCTCTTCGGAGAACAATCACATGAGACAACATTCGTTTGCATAATATGGTTGGGTCTATGAGTAATCAAGAAAAGGCGTACTTGAATCGTGAAGGAAACTTCTGCTTTTAAACTTTTGCTTTATTTTCTCCAAGTTTTCTCTCCTTTGTTTATCGTCAATATATTTTGATCCACGCTCAGGAACACTTTCTTGTACTAGGAAAATAAAAACTTTTATTCATCATCTTTACATACTCAGTAGGTAGGTATTTTGTACAAAGAGTAATGATTAACTAACACCATAGGTAGGTACTTTAGAATAATATTTAGTGAAAATTTAGTATTTTTATAGTCAAAAATTTTCACCTTTACCATAAATATTAAAATCATTGAAATAGGTTTTTTTTTAATAAAAGTTATTAAATACATGCAACTCTTCAAGCGGCAAAATACATATATCTGTATACATATATATCTACATCAAAGATACGCGTAATTCTCAATTTTGTCCGGGTGCGAAACTCGGGAACTTCCTCTACACCAAGGGCGGATCCAGCTTTGGGTCCAGGGGGTCACATAGTCGTGGTCATGTCACATAAAAGTGCATGCATGCTTTTAAATCAGTGGTCCACCTAGGTACTGGACCCAGCTCAGGGGGGTCATGACCCCATGATCCTCCCCCTGGATCCGCGCCTGCACTACACACACACGGGAACAACAATTTTCCTCGGTGACATCTTATTGCGTGATGGCTAATAGCAGTTGGGGGGTTGGTATGAGTCCGAGAAGTGATCCCGCAACTCTGAACTCTGAAATCTGTGGGGGGCTCTAGTCGGTAGGGGGGCACCATGTTTGTATGTACATTGTGTCAAGCCCGACACACCTGCTGTGTCCTACGGTGGACGGTGCATAAAGCCATTCCCCCCACAAAAAGTTCTGAATTTTGCCTAGTGTGGAGCCAATTCGTTTCATTTTCTGAGATTTATCTAACAAAATAAAACCTATGGCGAAATTGAGAAATATCTTTGGCAGGTCTATTTACATCATTGAAACGCCTGATTAAAATGGACAGCAGGTAGGTAGCGGTGTCTATTGTCTATCCTATTAGAACTATTTGTCTGAATACTAAAATATTTTGTTACCTGTTTGTGAAAGCTGGCCTGGACCGTCCGTCAACACTGAACAGTGCTAAGTTTTTTTTAATTACTTTTCGTTGAAGACTATGGTAGATAGTGTAGGCCTTGTTTCTTGAAAATGAAAATTAATGTTGATCCAGCCCAGTTTTCACTAAAATATACAAATGTATGTTCAGAATCAGAATGTAAAAGACAGGCAACAGTAAAAAGGAAAAATAAGTAACGAACGTGAATAAATTAGATATACTTAAATACTATTACTACGATAATTTAGAAGAAATCACAATGAAACACACACTTGAAATATCATCTGTGTGTCACTTAAATCTAGTTAAATTTTGGGAGCTAATGCTGTATAATTTGGAATTACCCTCCAAAATAGCAATGCCTTCGCTTGCGCCCTTAGATATTTTTCGAAAACAGTCTTAGAGATAGCATTTCAAATTAGAAATTCAATTCATATCAATTTTACATGTTACATGTACTCGTACCTACCAAATGTTAGAAATGTTATAATTATGATAGGGTCTATAAATAGGTTTATTACCTCTACTTGTTAGTGCCTTAGCTGTTGCTTTCAAACATTTTTCGTGATCTAGTCCTCTTTTATTCAAAAGGAGGTATGAACTCTTTATATCCTCCAATTGGGGTTTGAATTGTTTGGCGGAGCTGTGGATTGCGGCTGTAACAGTAAATTACAATTTGAAAACGATATAAGTCTGAAGTATCAATAGCATCTATAGCAGATCTCTCCTATCTATGGCCTACCCAATTTTAAGCTAGCGCAGAAAGAGCATGGTCGCACACAGCTTGTGTTTCAAAGCACACACAAAATCACACATGAAACATACTCAAAATATACCTACCTACGTGGAAGCATTCCATAATTTCCATAAACTTAGGCAAATACCATTTAACTTTATGAGTATGGTACCTAAGTTTTGAGTACTTGCTATGTCACGTACGAGATTAGTGCAAGGGCACCTCAGTCGGTACGACTTCGTCTTGGGCTGCCACTGGTAGGGAAGGTCAAGGACCGACCTGCTATCCCGAAGAGGGTGTTCACAGGCCCTAACGGGGAGGATCTCTCACGTGCTTGAGTGAGTTGAGTTGTGAGCTGAGTTTTAATAGCTATGTATTTTTTTTTATTATCGGCTTACTTTTTTTTTTTAGGTTTACACTTGACCGCCATCTCCGTGATGTTAAGCGACGATGCGGTTTACTATGGAGCGTGTTTACCTAGAAGAAACCGATTCACTTTTTTCACGATATGAAGACACAAAGATTGTAACCATCGGGCAAAACCCACTCAGGCAACGTATTCCACAGCCTAAACGTTCTTATCACATAAGTAGAGTCAAATCGTTCGTGTCTTTGGAACATCAACCATGAAACGATGTCGCTTTTTTGAGCTACGAGCATTCCGATAGAAAAAAGGGCAAGGTGGTATCAGATCATGCAAATCAGTCGCACACTCTCCAAAGTGTATCCGATAAAAAACCGATAGGCTGGCAATTTGATAACTGACTGATTGCGGTGTAGGTCGCATCGCATGATCAAATCAAATGTATAGGAAGGTCATTGAAGAAGCGTACCTATTAAGTATAACGTATTGTATGTTTCATTTAACAGAAACATATTCCAAATTTGCAAGCACAGTAGAACGTATTCAGATCTCACGCTTGTGAAATTGACGTTCTTGCACACTAGGCCACTACGGAGAGACGTAATTTACGATAAGCAACACAAAGTTGTAAGCTTATAAGGTAGCTTCTACAAATGGACAGGGAATTTGCTTTAGAGCGTAAAACCACTGAACAAATTAGTGGTTTTCTGTGAACTGAAGAATCGAATTAGTGAGCATACTTCAAGTATACCTACTCAAAACTTAGGTACCATACTCATAAAGTTAAATGGTACTTGCCTAAGTTTATGGAAATTATGAAATGCTTCCACGTAGGTAGGTAAGTATATTTTGAGTATGTTTCATGTGTGATTTTGTGTGTGCTTTGAAACACAAGCTGTGTGCGACCATGCTCTTTCTGCGCTAGCTTAAAATTGGGTAGGCCATAGATAGGAGAGATCTGCTATAGATCCCTTGAAAAAAAAAATAGCTCATTATACTGATAGAACTTACAGTTAGGTCGACCGGACGCATACACCGGTGTGTCGCGGCAAAACTGTTCCTTCAATTTTTCTGTCGAGAATTTCCGCTGTTTGATACTATTCTCCGAACGTATCCTAGTGGGTACTCTTGCGAGAGACGGGTTTATTGGCGCTGCTTTGGATGCTGAAAAATTAATTACAATTACCTAAAATTAAAAAATTACAGTCCTTTTCGGTAGTCCGAGTCTCCGAGTGTAGCTGTTAAGATGGTTATTAAATAACTAGGTACCATAATTATCAAATTTACTAGTTTACTTCCATATTCCATATCAGCTGGAAGCTCTGGAATCGATCGAGAGACGTGCCAAAAGGCTCATAGGCAATGACATTCTCGTGCGAAAAAGACTGCAAAGTCTCGAACATCGCCGGAAAATTGCTAGCTTATCGGTTTTTTTATCGGATACACTTCGGAGAGTGTGCGACTGATTTATACGATCTAATACCACCTTGCCCATTTTTCTATCGGAATGCTCGTAGCTCGAAAAAGCGACATCGTTTCATGGTTGATGTTCCAAAGACACGAACGAAGAGATTTGACTCTACTTTTGTGATAAGAACGTCTAGGCTGTGGAATACGTTGCCTGAGAGGGTTTTTCCCGATAGTTACAATCTTTGTGTCTTCAAATCGAGAGTGAATCGGTTTCTTCTAGGTAAACACGCTTCATCGTAGACCGCATCATCGTTTAACATCAGGCGAGATGGCGGTCAAGTGTAAACCTATAAAAGTTAAAAAAATAATAATTGTTTATAGATTTCCACATTTGCGTGTGAAGCTGCGATTCAACGAGTATTCCATACTGTTGTATGTAATGATCCATATTTCTGTACTGCGAACAGTAAAAGCGATACTACTTCGCGCGCGATTCTAACGAGAATCGCCATAAAAATGTTACATATTATGCTTGTGTAGTACTTCTGTACTACACAAGCAACATTCTTTGCTGTAGGAGTGTAGGACATTGTTTCTACAATGTCCTACACTCCTACAGCAAAGAATTTAACCCAACCTTGAACTAAAAGACGATCTGCATAAAGTGGTTAAAGAGTTTACATATACTGCGTATAGAGTTAGATTTTTCGCACGGTTCCTTTGTGTCAATCGTAAGCAGATGACGTGCATACCTACTGTATATGGCAACAGAGAGATGTGCCGCGACAAAAGTATGACACTTCTACAAGAGCGACAAGGCAAGTAGGTACCCGTGCTTTCGGTGTAAAGCGTTTGTGCCAATTCTATACGTAGTACCTATATCCTATATGTCTATATGTAAACTGTTTGGGTGGGTACACAGTGGATGACAGGAGCTAAGATTGAGCTCAGTGGCGTAAATCGGGAGAGGCCTAAGTCCAACAGTGGACGATACCGATGATGCTGATGATGATGCACTAAAAGGCTCAACCTACAGATAAGGTACCTACCAGATTTCATCCAGATCCCACCAGCAGTTTTAGCGTGATAAAGTAACAAACATCAAACATCCTTATAAATATTATATTGAACCGCATTGATTGATTTTAGGTGCAGGAAATTTAAGTACAGAGATAGTCAGTCTATAGTCAGAGAAAGTAAGTACATAGACTATTTTTTAATACAAAAAAAGGACATTCAAAGTGTACAAACTTTAAATGTCACGTTTTACTTTTTAGGGGGGTTAAGAGGTTAAAACCTAAAAACCCTACTAATAGTTTAGTTAACCTCGGCCCTTAGCTAGTAAACAATACATACATGTATATCACATTTTGAAAAACCAATACCTACTTTTACCAAGTTGCACGAATAAGTTATTTTCGGTCTTTTGTTTTGGCTGCATAGGCTTACCGTTATTGCCATTTTTGATATTATTTACATCTGAAATTAGAGAAAAAAGAAAGTTTATTGATAACGATAGACTTGAAAATCCTATTAATATTATAAATGTTAATGTACGGATGTTTGTTGCTCAATCTAGTCGTAACGTATGTATTTTTGCAAATATGTGTGTATAATATTAGTACGTAGTTTATGTATATTCTAGTAACCTAAGTGACGACTTTTAATTTGTCATTTTGTTTTTACCTCACACCCTATCTTTATTATATTTACTTTTGTGTTTTTCCTGCCTCTAATGGTTGTCTGGAATAAATGTCGCTATTAGCGATAAGGCCGCCATTTATGGCACTAGTAATAAGTATTTTATGTTTTGTACTTTTTAATTTTACTGGTGTACATAATAAAGTGTTTCTGTCTGTCTGTCTGTAACGTATGAATGGATCGGGCTGGAACTTCGCGGGTAGCGAGGCTCTGCTAGTTCATGAATAAATTAAAATAAAATAATATTAATGAAATAAAAATAGTATTTTTAGGATCCGTGTCTTCTTTCATCGTTCTCTACTTGTACCTATATTATTATAGTTTAGGTATATTATTATATATATATATTGTATTTGCTATACTATATCTCACATCTCACACAACATTGACGTAAACACTAGTAGTAGGTACCTACCTACCTATTCGTCCTTTTCTTACTCAAATGACGAACATTTTTTTTAGGATTTTGTATTAAAAAGTAAAATACACACCCCGCTGCTTCTGCACAGTCGACTCATTTCGTTCTTTGCTACAATATACCTTATTCGTTGTAGCCGATACTGGTCTTTGACCTGAAAATGGATAGTGATACATTTAGGCGTTTCCTAGTTGCAAAATTGTATTCAAAGCCGTACCTTGACCAAATAATCTTGCCCTTCCCTCTCTGCCAGCGCAAGAAATACAAGCAAATTTTGTTTTTTATTATGAACCCGATATCTCCCAATGTTGGGCAAAGGCTTCCCTATCCTCTTTCTATTTGTCTCTATCCAGTGCTATGTCATACCAATTTCGCTGATATTGGTCTAGGTCGTCCCGACATCGCTTTTTAGGTCTGCTGCAACGTCGTTTCCGGTTTGGATTCCACAGCTAATTTTAGTTTTTGAATAATATATTTCTACCATAATGTTCGTATTATGTAAAATAGTTGCTGCTTTTCGAGTAAATGCGTGGTTTCAATAATTATGGTGTGTAGTGGTAGCGAGAAGATTATGTATTATTACAAATTGTATTTTATTAAAAAAGTCCCTTTTGGAACCAAGCTTTTGCAGATATTTAATGATTTTTTTATTAGTTAATATTTTGGATAGAGAGCAGATAGCTCAAAAAACTACACACAAAACAGCTAACGCTGCGTTTTGCTGAACGCGGTTCAAATAATTTTATAATATAATAAAATATATTCTTACTAACCACACCCTATACAGCAACGAAAATGTTGATAGGGAGAATGACTTCGTATATACTAACTGTTAACAATGCTTCTGCCTGTGACGTCTTGCAATTTCCTTTTTAAGCTTGCGTTACCATTGGTGGAGTGAGCTAGAGTCGCCGTCGCCTCCTTGGTAGCTGTCCAAAAGACAATACCGAGCGCTATGAGAGCCATCGCACAAAGCCACACCGGCGCGAAAAAATAGGAGGCTATTTGCGCCACCCGCCACAACAATAGATGAATGAGCACACAGGTCATAGGGTTTACTTTAGGCGGAGCTGGAAGACAAGACGGGGCGGAACGTGATGCAGTTCTTGTTGTCTCAGTTGATGCAGTTTCATGTCATGATAGATTTTAAAAAAAAATCTGATTTTGTAAAAGTGAAAACGTCTTTAGCAGTTTTTAAGGGAAAATCTTATGGTTTAGCGACAAGGACGTGCGCGTTACGACGCTTTCTGGATGGGTGAAATTCTGTGAGTTCGCGTCACCGACATACGTAGGTAATAACAAGTAACGTATTGTGCACAATATTAGTGCAAAATTTAAATTAAGTTTATTGTTACGAGTAACATTCTAAGTTTTCCCTTTTATAGCTTGTACCTGACACGAACATTGTTTTTTTAATTACGAGTGATGTGATAAGCGAGACACATGCCACATGATGTGCACATGCCTTCTTGTAAAAAGCACAGTGCCACCCAGCTATTTAACAACGTAAGATTATAATCACTGCGTAGCACTGAACTGCGCTCGTCAGCCATAAATATCAGACGGTTTATCTCTTTACTTACCCCGTAAAATAATATCAATACTTATTTCTACTAATTTGGCATGACAATAACATGATTAGAGGCTTTTTGTTTCTTTAAAAATACTATGGCGATTAGCATACTGGCTACCGTCGTGCCGGGTGCCCTCCACCACGCAGCGTAGCGCATGAATGCGTGTTCCAAGTTCTAACGTAGTTTGTAAGCATCTCCGTTTGTATAGAAAACGCGCAGAAAATACATCCACGCGCGTTCATGTAGATCACGCGTCTACAAGCCGAGAAACATGCAACCCGCGCGTGGTGCGGGCAAGACATGTATCTATGTAGGCACACTGAGTGTCGCGGTGCCGTGCATGATTTTGGAAGCTTGAACAGCATTGAATCAAATGAGTCAGAGCCGCGGTGAATACCGCGTCAGTGCGTAAAAAACCCGTGGATGCGTAGTTGCGTCGACGTGTACACGCAGCGTGGTGCGTGGCAGTGTGTCAATCGCTTATCTTGTTGGTTTATAATATACCTAATTACACATTTAATAAAACTTAGAAACACCGATGCTGACAAGCATCGGTGTTTCTTTATTTATGAAAGGCGATACTTACGTAATTGAGCTTTCACATAGCTTTCGGCTATTCTGGGCGACGTGTTAAAGGGAGTTTTATGGTTCACTTGAAACAATAAATTATATTTATTAGTAGTATGTAACTACGTATGTATCCAAACGTAAACATTAATTATGACGATAGAATTCCTCAAAAATTGATCGATGCCAAATCGAAGTTTGCGCTAAAATAATAATCAGGTTTTTATTACCTACTAGTGTACGAGACGAGCAACAAGCCGGCCTATAACAGCACAGTGACAGCTATTGGAACATGAAGAGTCCAAATCATTACCTAGCACTGTACTGCGCTCGTCACCCAGAGATATTAAGATGTTTTATCTCTATGCCCTGTAATTTCTCTGGAAACATTGCCCTTCAATCCCGATCAAAGTGATGTTTTCACATTACTGCTTGGCGGTAGAATAACTTGCAAAGGTGTGGTACTTACTTCCCCAGGCAGATTCTGCAGAGAGTCCTACCTACCACTACTAAAATTTCGTCAAATCAACTCGTTCAGAAAATCTTCGCTATCTATCAAATTAAGAATTGCCTATGAAATAGCATATATTATTCCATTTTGTTCCCGTGGATAAAATCCGGAATTATATTAAATTGAAAACAGTCAAAATGGTTAGTAGCCATTCACCTAAAAGCGGCTTTATTAATACTTAGCTAGTCTTACTTCAATTCTCAGCATAAAAACCTTATCTGAAAATGTAGGTGTGTAGGTAATGCATTGCGGAATAAGTAATATTCTAAGCTTGATCATTTTTACCAGGCAATTTCGTTGTGACACTGGAGGTTGGTGGCTTTGATACTACTGGTACTGTTGGCTTCGATACAACTGACGACGGTGGTTTCGATACAAGCGAAGGCGGTTTCGGTACCGCCGGAATTTTCCCTTGGTTAGGAGCTTTCGTAACGGCTGAAAACATGAATGTCCTAATTTAATCTCTCACCTCCCGAGCGCCGCGCGGGCGGGACTCACGACTTTCAGTCTAAAATCGGTGGCCAAAGTTGGCCGTTTAGGATTTTTTTTATAGATCGCCTATAACTGTTACTGGCTACCGAAGTTAAATATTTTAAGCGTGGTTTTATAGCAGAACTTGTCACCTACTTACAATGAATCGTGAAGAAGATAATAAGACGAGAGTGATTGCAGATAGGTACCTATTAGTGCAAACGGGGAAGTGAACGCTAAAATGGCGAATGAAAAAAAAAACACCGTAGATTCATATTATACCAACCCATTGCGTGTACCAACCCCAGACGAGCACGATATAGGTGACCGTAATATGAATTAATAAATAATTAATCAAATGCCATCGTTTTTTAATGAATCCGGATGGACAAACGATTACCTACCTACCGTAATTTTTAACCCCCGACAAAAAAAAGGGGTGTTATAAGTTTGACGTCGATGTCTGTCTGTCTGTCTGTCTGTCGGTCTGTCTGTCTGTCTGTCTGTCTGTGTGTGTGTCTGTCTGTGGCACCGTAGAGCTCAAACGGATGGGCCGATTTCGATGCGGTTTTTTTTATTTGAAAGTTAATATCCGTGCGGGTGTTCTTAGCTATGTTTGGTTAATATCGATTCAAAATGGCCGCCTCCACAAAATGGCGGACAAAATATTTCTTCACAACCTACCTCAATATGGGTATCAAATGAAAGGGCTTGACTAGTAGAGTACTAAACGCTATAACAAATTTCAAATCCAAGATGGCCGCCACCACAAAATGGCGAATTATATAATATTTTTCACTACTACCTCAATATGGGTATCAAATGAAAGGGCTTGATTAGTAGAATACTTTGCACTATGACAAATTTCAAATCCAAGATGGCCAGTACCACAAAATGGCGAATTACATTTCCTTTTTCACAATTCCCTTAATATGGGTATCAAATGAAAGGTCTTGACTAGTAGAATGTTGTACAGATAACAAATCTAAGGTAGTCGGGAGTTAATCAAAATTTTTAATTTTGTTCTTGTTAGAAATATTGATGTAGGTACGATCACTAAAATGTTTATCTATGAGTTAGGTATACGTAGGTATTATATGTAAAACATTACGATTCGGACATATGTACTTATGATTACACAATATACATACCAGCCCTCTAAAACTTACGCGTGATATCATGGTTAGAGTTGTTCCTTCTAATCAGTAGCTTCGTGTTGATAGGAGTTACTAGTGGTTTTCCGTATCCTTTACTGCTGCTGTGTAACACTCCACCGTTCACTGTATTGTTTATAAAACTGATATTAGTTGAAAGACCTAGTTTAGTTGCCACACCTGGGTACTGATTCTGAACGAAATCGAAATGACTCAGAGTCGGAAAGACATTCCTTGTCTCTGTCATTATAAACTAATAAGACCGAGCGGATTGATTCCGTGTCCAAATAAATCCGACTGGGTTCAGAATAGCTACGCAGAATCGACATACCAAAAACCATTAAATAGGCAAAGCAAAAAATAATAAGATTTAATTTGCGCCGTCCGTGATTTGAAATTATTTTAAGAAACGGAGCTAACATTTAGATCCGATTGATTGATATAATATGAAATATATTATCATTTCCAATGTAGACCACGTTTTTAAATAATGAATTATAGTGGTAGTTACTCACGGGGTACTTGCATGGTGGGCGGGTTTTCTCTTTTATCCTTCTGTACCTCTGCCTTTATAAAGTTAAGTAATTTGTCTGAGCTCAGTTTTGCCGTTGTGTTTAAGGTTTTAGATCGAGCTGAAGTAAAAATCACAACAAAATTAAGTAAGTAATAAAATAATTAGAACCTTTTTTTAAATAAAGAGTGACGAGACGAGAATTCATACGAACACATAAAATTTGAGTGATTAGAAATACCAGGTGCTATGGCTTGTGTAGCATGCCGTCCAACTTATTATTATAAACGTATTTTTGTAGTGGTAGGACTCGTGCCAGTGTCCCCCTGGGGAAGTACCACACCTTTGCCAGTTATTCTACCGCCAAGCAGTAATGTGCAAACATTACTATGTCCGGTTTGAAGGGCAATGTAACCAGAGAAATTACAGGGCTTAGATATATAATCTTAGATCTCTGGGTGACGAGGGCAGTGCAGTGCTAGGTTATTATTTGGAGTCTTCATGTTCCAATAGCTCCGTGACACTGTGTTATTATGTGGCAGGCATGTTGCTTACCATCAGGCACATGTCCAGCTCGTCTCCTCACTACACTATAAAAAAATATGTAAATTTTGCATGTTTGTTGCTCAATCACGTAACGTCTAAACGGATCAGGTTGAAATTGGAACGAAGTAAAATTATAGTCTGGAGGACATTAATTTTACCCCGTGAAAAAACGGGAACTACGCGGTAAAAACCGGGGGGTACAGCTAGTAAATAATATAACGTACAATCGCACACGTATCCAGCATGCCCCACCCCTGGTTTAAGCTTATCTTGCGCGCTCTTGCTCGCATTTGTTGTATTGCTCGTGGTACTACGTGCTGAAACATAAGTTAATACGGCTTTGTTAGTGTTTACGAAACAGCGACTTCAGAAGTTTTCTTTCCCGGGAGTTATTATTTTATGAACATTTTTTAGATCCTATCATAAAATGTTCACATGACAATACCCACAGATTTCTAAACAGATGAAACCTTCGTGAACAACACTGTGAGGCCAGTCATTAGTTATGTATGCGTGACAGCTCTCACAGACGTTGTCAAATTACTCACGTTGGTGTGCGTGTAATGTTCCCAGTCGTAAGAAAAAAGTCCCACTATTTTTTTTGAGACGATTTTCTTAGCATTCCATGGATTCACCGTGCGGGTGCCGGGTCCATCGTGTGGCAGAGAGAGAAAAACCCGAGTAGACCCCGAGACTTGTGACTCGGGCGTAGGTTTAAGGGGCCCTTTCTGACGTACATCAACACTCACCTTCACTACTCGTCTTTCTTTCCCTGCCCAGCCAAATCTGATATGAGCCTACTAGTGCAGCTTTAGATACTCGTTCTAGTGTAGAACTTACTGCACTTCTGGATAAGCCAAGGTCTTTCAGCAGGTTATAGAGAGATTTTGCTGGTATACCTCTCGCTCCCACTTCTACAGCGTATAAACTAACTACATAGCCGTTTTTTGTTAATTCGTTTAGGAGGTCGTAATACTTATTTTGTTTCATCGCGTGGTCTTTAGGTATATTAGTTTCCCACGGTACGGTAAGTTCTACAAGGACTCTGCGTTTTGTAGCTCTAGAAAAAACGAAAATGTCCGGTCTGGATGACGAAACACCCACATCCTCTGGGATTTTGTAGTGCTTTTCATACGTGTCCATTAAAATAGTCCAATCAGGTGCTGTACCCAGGATTGAGTAAGGCTTGTTCCTGGAGTTTCATGTTGAGCCTTCTTTTACAAAGTTAATTTGTCTTTTGTTTGTCGTCAATCCTTTTTGGACTCTAGCTACTGAAAGGCTCATGGCTTCACGTATGATTTCAAGTACTCTGTCATGGCGCCGTGAGTAATGACCCCCATTAAGGAGCACCTTGCATCCCACCAATATGTGCCTTAATATGTGTTGTTAAGCTTTGGAAATTTTCACGTATAATAAACGCATAAAACATTATTTTAAAATAATTTATTATTTTACCGATAATATATAATGCAAGGATTTCTTGTTAATAACTTGCTCCACAAAAAAGAGACAGAAACGTAATTGAAAATTATAGACCTATTAGCCTCATGTCAAACATTTACAAAATTTTTACAAAGCTGATCCTAAATAGAATATCGAGGACTACCTATAGATTAAGTACAGCCTATTGAACAAGCTGGTTTTAGAGCAGGGTTTTCAACTATTGATCATATGCATGCATTAAAACAGTTAATAGAAAAATCTCAAGAGTATGGGAAAGACCTATACATTGCATTTGTCGACTGCAATAATGCTTTCGACTCAATCAAACACAATCTGCTCTGGGAGGCTCTAATTCAACAAGGAGTAAGAAAGAAATATGTTCGTATTATTACAAATATATATGCTAACAGCACTGCACAGATCAAGTTAGAATCCACAGGTCATAGACGAGTCGTTTTATAACGGCGAGGATTTGTTCTTAGCTATTCGTTTCATAACTATAGTTTTAATCAACACTATCAGTATTTTTATTAACCCTAGTAACGGCGAGGATATGTTCTTGGCATCAATTCACAAAAAATAAATAAAAAACGATTATAAAAATAGCGCTTAAAATTGAATTATACAATGTTCATCAATAATTTGCTCTACGAGTATCTTCAAAACAAAATTAGAATCTATATTTTACCTTAACTTCAGGAAAATAATTTTAATTTAGTATAGCAACACTGACCTATTTTCGTTGAGGTGTTGCGTTTCTATTCATCAATCGAAATAAAATCGTCTAAATTTAATATATACCAGTAAAAATATTCAAACTTTCCTATGAAATTTCCTTTTTTTATTTTTGGGAACAATGTTTGCAATGTTTGATGACACAAGACGGCATAATCTTAAACAAAACATAAAATCACACGGGACTCCCGTACGAGACGGAAGTCAGTTTCGTACTGACTGGAGTTTGTATTTGCTTTGGCGTTTAATATTTGCTTTCCGGACCTAAGGATCTGTGTTCTGCACGTTCCATCTGCCTTTTGTTTTAGAAATCTGTGACAATACCTATTAACAAACAAGGCAGATAATAGTAGGTAGAGACAGGTAATAGTAGAAACTTTTATCTAAACCTACTAATATTTAAAAAAATGTTTTTTGTTCGATCGCACTAATCTCAAGAACTACTGGACATATGTACCTACTTGATCCCTGAGTGCTATATATAATGTACCACGGGCGAAAGCGGGGCAGACCGCTAGTACCTATTTCATATTATGTTAGGTGGAAAGATTAGCTAAGCACCCACAAAAAGGATTGTCATAAAAAGCCATCAACAGAGGCCAAAGGAAGAAAGAAAAAGCAGGCCTATGACCTATGTAGTGACTTCGCAGGTTAACAAGAACAAAATTCA
Source organism: Ectropis grisescens (assembly GCA_017562165.1). Taxonomy (NCBI): domain Eukaryota; kingdom Metazoa; phylum Arthropoda; class Insecta; order Lepidoptera; family Geometridae; genus Ectropis; species Ectropis grisescens. The sequence goes on from CM029783.1 coordinate 4,543,666, forward strand.
AAATTTTGATTAACCCCCGACTACCTCAGATTTGTTATCTGTACAACATTCTGCTAGTCAAGCCCTTTAATTTGATACCCATTTTAAGAGAGTTGTGAAAAAAGAAATGTATTTTGCCATTTTGTGTCAACAAATTTCAAATCCAAGATGGCCGCTACCATCTTTGATTTGAAATTTGTCATAGTGCAAACTATTCTACTAGTCAAGCCACTTCATTTGATACCCATATTGAGGTAAGTTGTGAAGAAATATTTTGTCCGGCGTTTTGTGGAGGCGGCCATCTTGAATCGATATTAACCAAACATAACTAATAAGAACATCCGCACGGATATTAACCTTCAAATAAAAAATTGAAATTTGCCCATCCGGTTGAGCTCTACGGTGCCCCAGACACACAGATAGACAGACAGACACACAGACAGACATCGACGTCAAACTTATAACACCTCTTTTTTTGGTGGTTATTCACAACGCAATCGGATTGATTTCGAGTCGGAATCAAACCTCTCGGTTTTGTCTTATCCGTTTAGGATGATAGAGACTATTATTGTTTTACCGCGCCAGAATCATTCCGACTGCTTTGTGAATCAGCACCCTGGTTAAAACCATTATGCCTACGTGATCAACTTAGTCCTGCTGCAGATAATATAAAAAGCTTACGCTTCATGAGATCGATTGTGTTTTCGGAATCATTTCTCTTCAGTGTAGTACAGTCGTTAGGTGCACCTACGAATAAATAAAAAACATGATGATGATGATGACCTAGTAGGAAGAAATAATAAAGGAAAATTCACTTCTCTGACTTAGTTATAGGTATTCTGACATTAAATTTCAAAACTAGTTACAATAATGGTTTTTGTATTTTCATTTGTAATATTAGGTACTTAGGTATCACATAATTTTAGGTGTTGTAGCGAACATTAAAACAATTTACATACGAGGAGGACTAGAATTTGTAGACATCTTCTTGGACGACGATGACGAGTTGCTTCGGGTTCGGTAAATCCTTCCGATGTACCCTGTGATTGTCATGCCTTTGACTTCTTGTCTTAATCCTGCCACACAAGCAAACTAGTTCAAGCGTCACTAGAATAGATCAGTCAATCAGTTGCATACGCATCAAGCCGGATATAAAATGTACGAATCCTGAAAATTACTTTAGTTTATTTTATATCTTCTGAATAATGCGGTATTACTGCTAATAAGGAAAGGTTTAAGCTAACGTATATTATATGAATTTCTTTCTAATACGGTGTTATAGTGGCAAAGAAAAAGCCGGACTCGGCACCAGAATGGTGCAAATCTTCTCTGTGCCATCACACCCCAGAACGCACTTATACTACGATTTAGATATCTTTAAACACCTCGTCGTGGTGTAAAAATGTCATTCAACAGCAAGGGCGGATCCACGGCAAGTGTGAGCAATGAGTGCGCTCTTCAATTAGTGGTTCACCTAGGTTCTAGATACAGCCCAAGGGCGGTGGGTCATGACCCACCGCCCTTGGGCTGTATCTGAAGAGCGCACTCATGCACTTATCACTTGACCGTGACTATGTGACCGCCCCCCGTGGTCCGTGGAGCCAAAGCTGGATCCAGGCGCGGTCCCAGCCTCGAATTTTGGAGGGGGTCACCAGTACGCAGCCTCAGGTGTTGGAGGGGGGGGGGTCACAAGTAGAAATACAATAAATGGAGCAAAAAATAATTTACTAGTAGCCCCCCAAGATTTTACCAGCGTAGTTCCCGTTCTAGTTGTTTTCCCGCGTTAAAAAATAGTCTATGTATTACTAGTATTTTTAATTTTCTTAGATTTTTTGTTTAACGTATACGATTTTGGGGGGGTCATGTCCCCTGTGACCCCCTCCTCGGACCGCGCATGGCTGGATCCGCCCATGTTCAACAGTCTGTTGTTGCGGAAGATTAGCGACGGTTACCACTTACCAGGCGGGTTGTATGCTTATTGACACTCTTTTTATCAATAATACAGAACACGCGGTTCACGTTCGTGAAGTTGCAGTTAACTAATAAAAAAATAAAAATAAACTTACGAGACGAGTTAGTCTCTCGGTAGTTGGCGAGTGGGGCACAGTTTATATAACGGCTGGTTTGACGGCAACCCGGGGATACTACCCGAGACTTACAGTCTGCAATGCAAATGAATATTATTCGTATTTATTCTATGAAATATTTCTAAAAGCATCCACACGGAATATTTTTTTTGTAGGTTATATATTTTTTGGCGGCGAAAAGTCTCTTCAAAGAGATTTTTACGACACGCTCGCACACCGATTCCCAAATTCTGAATTAGTTGTGCATTTTTTTTAAAGGACCTGTAGTACTTGCCCACTCTTATAATATTGATAGTGAGGCCACACGCCTAACCATAACAGCACAATGGAAGGAAGCTATAAAAGTCAAGAGCAGAAAGAAAATAAGAAAATGTTCACCAATGATAACACTTTATTTTTCTTGATGCCCTCATGTCATTGGTCGAATGTTTCTGCTGCATATTCCGTGTGGATGCTCACCCATGCCCAGACGAACTACTGATGTGGTACGCCTTTAGCAGGACGTTTTACATTTGCATTCAGTAGGTTAACGAGAACAAAATTAAACAATTTGAGTTACCCCCCGACTACCTTGGGTTTGTAATTTGTACAATAGTTTGTCAAGCCCTTTCATTTGAAGCCCGTATTGAGGAAGTAGTGAAAAAAAATGTAATTAGTCATTACTGGTAGCAGCCAACTTGGAATTGAAATTTGTCACATAGTGTGGTATTCTACTAGTTAAACCCTTTCATTTGATACCCATATTGAGAGAGGTTGTGAAAAATATGTTGTCCGCCATTTTGTGAAGGTGGTCATCTTGAATCGATATTTACCAAACATAGCTAAAAACCACCTCAGCTAAATTAACTTTCAAATGAAAAAAAAACCGCACCGAAATCGGTACATCTGTTTGAAAGCTACGGTGCCACAGACAGACAGACAAACATCGACGTCAAACTTATTACACCCATCTTTTTCGTCGGGGGCTTAAAAAGGGTGTTACTTTGGACCATAAAATGAAACCAATTCATAATAATATAACATTGTTTATTAAACAAAATATGTAATCGGTACATACAATGTGGCATTTAATGCTTTTAGAAGCATCAGTCTTACAATGTTCATAACATTAAAGTTGTCCTTACAGAATAAAGAACTACTTACGCTGAAAGGAAATGTATTGTATTCAGCTTTAAAACTTAATAATGTTACAGCTAGCTCAACAGCTCAATATTGACATATTCGATTTGATACTACCCATTATTTACATAATTACCTTAATTGCTTTTCAATAATAATGCAGGGATGATATTTTTCTATGTAAACTATTTATTTATTTCGTACAATATTTTCGTTGACTTCAAATAGGTAGTATCAACTCTATAGACTACTATAACCGCAGCTACAATGTGACAGATTATGTAACTCAGAAGGTTATCTCTATCTACTAAAACTAAACTAGCTACTTCTAATTTCTGCCATCTCTTTGCTATTTGGCATGTTCTTCACATTCTTATTCGAATTATCAGTTGGACTATCTACGCTTTGCTGGCTATCTCTGTTTATATCTACATTTTCTTGTTCTATTGTACTGGCAACATTGTGTGTTTCATCTATGGTACCGGAATTTGGACTGCCGGGTAAAGATGGCCGCCGCTGCTTCTGTCGCGCTCTGTGGTTCGCTTTCATCTCCATTTCGACGCAATGCTCAACGAACATTAGCTGGAGAGGCGCGTACATGTGTGGTAATAGTTCCAGATCGTTCATGGATATCTGGAAAAACATATACATGTTAGCATCCACAGCCTTCTTTATTCTATTGATAGGTCTACCCTTTTTCATGCTATCTTTCTCGGTCCTGTGCCAATAGCCATGGTGCACAAAAACAAATTAGTCCATCACTAAGATAATTAAAAATATTGTATGAACAACATTTTTTCTTTTGTTTCAAGTAACGTCACGCCTTTTAACTATTTTTATGAAGACGTGACGTCACAACAGATTGTAAGTCAAATGACTACGAATGGAGCGGATTCTGTGCTAGAGGGCAGCCACAAAAAATGTGTTAAGTGTGAATAGATTGTGTGTATGAAAGAATATTTGAATAGTTACTCGAAATGTGACCAATGGAAAAAGCAGACAAGTTGTACCGATTCTGTATAAAGTGGGACAAGGTGATGTGAATGGCCCACCTCTGACGGATAGAGGAAGCAGACAAGTTGTAAAAACCCTCTATAAAATAGGATAAGGTGACGTGAATGGCCCAAATTTGACGAATGTAGAAAGCAGACAAGTTGTACCGACCTTGTCTAAAGTGGGATAAGGTGATGTGAATGGCCTAGATCTGACGAATGGAGAAAGCAGACAAGTTGAGCCGACTCTGTATAAAGTGCAATAAGGTGATGTGAATGGCCCAGATCTGACGAATGGAGAAAGCAGACAACTTGTACCGACCCTCTATAAAGTGCGATAAGGTGATGTGAATGCCCTAGATCTGATGAATGTAGAAGCAGACAAGCTGTACCGACTCTGTATAAAGTGGGATGTGGTGATGTGAACGATAATCACTAACAACTAAAACAACATACAGGCGTCTGAAAATTGAACTCACCTGCATATTGTCAAAGGCGATGCCAACAGTCTTGTTGTCGTTGAGTACTTGCGCGTTGAGGCGCGGGATTCGCGCGTATCTCTGGCTGAAGTGAGTCAGCACCGTATACTTGGCGTTCATCTGCCGGCCCACCTCTATCGCCTGGCTGGCCGTCGAGTGCATCTTGACGCGAGCCTCATCCGCTAGTTCGTCTTCCATCGTCGCTTCGTGGATGAGAAGGGTGGAATCTTTACCTAAAATTTAATGATTTTGCTTTATATATCTATTTAGAAAAATATAGTAAAATTATTTTCGTTAAAATTTTTATATCATATACAGGAGAATGTACAGCTGATCTACATGACCTAATAGCACTGCTGTTTTCTATCGGGCTACTAGTAGCTCGAAAAAACGACATCGTTTCATGATTGGCGTTCTAAAGACTCAAACGATGAGGTAGAACTCCACTTTAGTACTTATAATGTTGTCTAAATAGCTGTTGAATGCGTTGTCTGAACGGGTAGGACTGTTTCGCAGACTGTATCGTCGCTTAACATCATGGCGATAAAAGCAAAACCCATAATTGTAAATGTATGGTCTTAATGTTTAATGTATTACATTTTAGTTTTCCTTAATTTTTAATTACAGAAACTGGCTAACCTCAACAACTACTACGCACATACGGGTATATAGGTGTTGTTTTCAATAAAAATGCTTATCTAACATATACAGTTCCAACTTACCCAACTGAACGAGCGCCTCGCAAGGTATGGTATCTCCGGAGTACGTCACCTTGTGGGTGCCATCGATCTGCACAGACACTCCGAACGCGTTAGGGCAGTGGTTCACCAGGCAGGTGCGGATATCCTGTATTCCGATGGCGGCCAACACCGCCGGGGATATCTCGTGGTTGGCCGCTTCTTGGGGTGAGGGTGCTGTTTGGACTTCGACTCCACTCTGAAATGGACAGTTTAATTTTAATCTCGATTGAAATAACTTAATTCAGTAAGGACATTTTTATTTACTTCTTTTTACTAAATCAGTTGTAACAACATTGCTTTAAGTTCGCCCGTTTGAGTTTTTTTTTTAAATATATAGTAAAGAGTGACGAAACGATCAGGATATGTACTTAATGGTTAACAACATCCCTGCCACATAACAGCACAATGACATGCAGCTATTGGAACATGAAGAGTCTAAATCATTACCTAGCACTGCACTGCGCTCGTCACCCAGAGATATAAGTATAAGTTTCATCTCTATGAACTGTAGTTTCACTGGAAACATTGCCCTTCAAACCGGAACAGTAATATTTATAAATTACTGCTTGGCGGTAGAACATCCGTTTGTGAGATATGGTGCCACAGACAGACAGCCATCGACGTCAAACTCATAACACGTTGGAACGGCTTAAATTTGGAACACTTTAATATATTCTGGAATGACACATAGGCTACTTTTAGTTTTGGAAAAATAGGGAAACAGTGACGCTATTCTAATTTATAACACCAAGGGAGAAATATATCTCTCTAGAAACAAATAGGAACCTCAGAAGTCTGTTTGTAATCAAATATTTAAAAATGGCAAAGTAAAAAGTTTCGTCGCCTGGGTGGTTATAATCAGGGCTGGATCTACCATATGGCTTTTTGGGCTTCAGCCCAGGGCCCCGTAGATTCTAGGGCCCCCAGCTAAGTCAAGTCAAAGTCGAAAATAGACGATAATGCGAAAAAGAGGAGCTCCTAAGTAGTATTAGCCCAGGGCCCCCTAAACTCACGGTCCGGCCCTGGTTATAATCGAGAGTGAATCAGTTTCATCTACGTAAGCACGCACCATCGTAGTCCGCATCGTCGCTTCACATCATGCGAGATTGCGGTCAAATACAAACCTGTCATTGTAAAAGAAAAAAAAGTCCTCACCAATAGGTTCTGGTTGGGTATGAGAGTGAAGTCGGTCTTGATCCTTTCGAATTCATGGTCATATATCGCGAGCCACGTTATGATTTGTCCGGGAGCGAACAGGTATACCGGATCGTAGGGCTGCTCCAACTCTAGGAAGGCCTCGCGACGAGCTTGCAGCACCCCTATCAAACCTGGAGAAAAAGTTTTAGTAAAGTTTAAAAAAAGTGTGTAGGCATGTACCTTAGATTGATAATAAATAAATAGATCAGGTTCCTTTGAACCAATCGTAAGCAACAAAAAGATGACGTGCATACTTGTTATGGCAACAGAATGATGACCCGCGACAAAAGTATGACACTTCCACAAGATCAATAAGGAAAGAGAGATCATATCATAGAATAGATCATATCTGTAGCTAGCTCCAGAGTGTCGATTTTTCATGACGGTGTGCGTGTATCGTAAAATTTACTTGCATTATCTTAGCATAACGCGTCAAAAGAAGTTTATCATAAAAACAATTGGCAGGACTGTCGATAGAAGGACGGAAAGAAGGATAGACTAATAACTTAGATTTTAGATTTAAACACCACTAATGTTGCACACGATATGTGTATGGCACAGATATTGTGAGTTATATTAGAGGAGATTGAACATTTCGTCTACCCTCTAAGCTTCTACACAACGCCCCCATTATTTTTCTGGGTCTCTTACCGCTCCTTTAGGCTTGCAGTGCCCACAAGGGGCGTTATCACCCTCTTTGGGAAAGGCTGCTCTACATTATAAAAAATAATATTTAATACATAATGAGAAAAAATAAAACAGAATTGAAGACGTAACCAGTCTTACCAATATGGTGATCTGCATGGAGGTGTGAAACGTAGATTGCTTTGAGCGTTCTGAAGAATGAATTGACTTTCTTCGGCCCATAGAAGCGGACTAGTTGACCGAAAGTCCCTTCGCCGCAGTCCATCAGCATCGAATGATTTTCGCTAAAAAAAAACAGCGTTATAAATATGGCAGACATGTATTTCTATCTCCAATAAAGACTGCGTGCGGTTTTTTAAGTGAAAATATCTTCAGACACGTTATAGTCTACAGGGTCGTGTACAAAATTGATGGGTCATTTGAACCACCAGGAGACCCATGTAGCAAGATATTATGGGTATAAAATAATAAGATCCAACAATATGCCATCATTTGTAAGCTGTCCAACTGACTGCAGGTGAAGATAGGTGGTTGAAACCCTCGATCTTTTCTCCTTGTCGCATGATTTTTGTACGGCGTTGCGGGATAATGGATTAGAAGAGGTATTGAAACCGTAAAAATTTAACGTTTAAATTTTCTACGTCGTTTCGACGTGATTAAGCTACAAACATCTAAATATCCGAAAATTTACATTTATAATATTAGCAGGTTGTATGAATGTAATAATTGTTCAAGTTTTCACTTCTGTCGGCACTCCCGGAGTGACACTGTGCCTATATCCAATAAAATCAAATACCTAAAAATTTATTGAAATAACATACCTACAATACATATTACTTCAATTTGGATTATTTAAGAAATTATAACTACTCAGAAAATTTATATGAAAATGTTTTTACTTCATACCTCAAAGTTTTACTTTTAGAATACAATAGCTATTGGTTTGTCAACCACGATATATAATATTTGGGTACTCCTGCTGCGACTCCACCCGCCCTCATCGACATTCTTGCTTGAACAGCTATAACGAGCCCACGAAACCGTCCATCATCTCCCGAATGTGGTCCTGTATGGCGTCGGACTGGCCATATAGTCGAGGTGGCAATTGCCAGCCAGGCCTAAGCCTGCGCGGGTCTCCCGGACCTGGCTTGCGGGGCATGCGGTAACCGTAGGATAAGGTCTCGGCCCGGGGTTGTGATCGCCATGGAGGCACCCGGGCCTTTTCAACAGTGCCAATGTTTATGGAGCACTAGATGCCCGCCCCGGCTTCGCCCGTGGTATAATATATAGCACTCAACGGGATTCCGTACATATCCAACGGTGAAAGAATGACTGAAATCGGTTCACTCATTCCTGAGAATATCGATTTCAAACAAAAAACCTCTTCAGCTACCTGCTACGTCACCTGTCGGAAATTGGTCGAACCAACTCAGATTTAGAAAAAAAAAATAGCAAAGGTTTATATTCAATGCACAGATTACTGAAATTCAATGACGCAATCTTTGACACATGCTGTCATGTGTCATGTCAAATCACGAAACGTACGAAAACTCTCAAAAGGGGAATATTTTTTCCCGATTTTGTTACATTATTGTTTCATGCTCCGCTTCAATTAATAGTAGAGTTATTTTCTATAGCCTAAAGCCTTCGTCGATAAATGGACTATCCAATAGAAAAAGAATCTTTCAATTCGGACCAGTACTTCCCGAGATCCTAGCGTACAAACAAACAAACTCTTCAGCTTTATAATATTAGTATAGATTTGCTCAACTGATCTAGAACACTTACGAGATCTGAACCACAATAGCGCTGGTGTTCCTCGTCTTGCTCGGGATGCAGGACCCGGTGCCCAGGAACACCACCTTGGGGTACTCCTGCTGCGGACCCGCCCGCGCGTCGCGCATGCTCTCAACCATCCGCTTGAACTGCTCCAGCGACCCCACGAAACCGTCCACGTCCATCGTCTCTCGAATGTAGTCTTGTATGTGGAGCTTTGGCTCGGCTGATCTGGAACACGTTTAGTATTTAAAGACTTAGTAACTGTTTTTAATTGCTTGAAAACACGGATAAAATATCCATCCATATAGCTATGCTATGCCAGCTAATTCGAGATTCCTAATCGCCCCTGAAATCATCGGGTTACTAAATTTCATGAAAATCGTAGGTGTTGTTTCCGAAATTCAGATTATACGTCTATACATTAACATAATTAAATAAATACCTACAATTTAAAATGTCAAACAATAGGCATAAAAACAAACATAACGTTGGAGTCATTAATTTAGTCTTCTCGCTCGTCAAATCTACCTCAAAAGTTACGGCTGATATAATCCGTATAACGGCGACTGCCGATCCGGATCCCCGAGTTCAAATCCCACGCGCAATTACTGTCTTTCCGAAGAACTTAAAATGAACGAAAACATGGTGAGGAAACCAACATGTACCTAGAATCTATCGAGGTTATGTATGTGTCAAACCACGCTAAGCCAGCGTGGTGGATTACGGCCTTGACTCCCTCCTGCGAGAGAAGGCCACGAGTCCCAGCAGTGTGAATCGTGAGGAATCCAGCATGCGTCAAGACAGACATATTGCGAGGACATGCGTCATTCGTCAACTAGCACTTGGACAGTCTGGTAAGATATTCCACTTAATGCCAACTGCCATGGAATCGTTATAAAAAAAAAGCGTAACTAACTTCAGTGTGCCGAATCCGGGTGTCGATGTACGCGCTGATCATAAAAATGCAGTCTGACGAGACAGTTGTTACCAAACTTTGCCATATCGTTTTTTGGGTGTCGGTGTACGCACGCATCGTCAAACAACGCGCCAATCTTAATATACAAAAATCCAGTACATGATTTTTGTTCCTAGTGAACTCTTCATTAAGTGATATTCACTAAAGTTTACATTTATGTGTAATTTGGTCCAGCTTGAGAGTTGGCATAGTTTTTATTTCGATTAATTTTCTTTGCATGACAATATCCGAGCGAAGCCAGAACGGGCAGCTAGTAGAAGTATAAATAAACTTAAAAAACTCACCTATCAACCTCCTTCTTAGGCCTCAGGTGGTACATAGTCAATGTGCGAGGTGTGATGACCCCCAGCTTGTCGCTTTCTTCATTGCTCGGATGCCCGTCTCCGTCCGACCCCTCCATGTTTATAATATTCTGGAACTGGGCCACCGCAATCTATAATAGTGTGATCATTGTACCGCCACCAAAGCAAACATCAAATTAGCAGAAGCAGATGTTAGGGGCACGAGGCACAGACGAGCATAAAAAGGTTGTAACACTGATAAAGATCTATGTCCAATGATTGTCGATGATGTCTATTCAGGTATGAGTTGTATGTATCTTTTGTTAAGCTAGGGTTTTCGGTTTAAATCGAAACCCGGTTATGTAGTAGAAGTCCTCTGATAATATGTTTTTAAAGCAGCTTCTCAAATGAGTTTTGGTCCCAGAGTTAGTATTGGTACAGTAACGTAAGATTAGCGACGTAAATACAGCGAACTAGACAGTTAAGTTTTAACTCTGACAGGCATGCTATTGATCAAATGCAATACGTTGAAGCTAAAAGTCAAAAAGCTGAACTGAACGCATCATTCATTCTCACTCACTCAGATTACATGAGTTATTATGAGAATTGACGTCCCACAAATTATAGAACGCAATCATTAGTTCATCCTAGTCATATAGAAAATAGAGGTGTATACCTCAATACGAGAGTAATAATTATTTGGCTAACATTGTTCGATTTCAAGTTTGCCCGAGCTCTGAGTCATCTGACTTGTACTGATTGGTTCTGCCGCGCGTGACGTAAACTTTGACCAACCAACCCCAGAATATAGTAAAGACAAGGAAACTAGGAAGTCAATACAACAAGTGCGAATGAGACGCAGCTAGCAGCTGGGCAACAGATCGGCCAGCGTAACTAGACCTCTATGATTTCTAGAATCATATGAAACGAAAACAAAACAATTAATTTTACATATTTGTGAAAGGTGAAAACATTTTTCTTATAACTGGAAGTTGTGTTGTTGTTCGCACATCATTTTCGACTACCATTACAAAAAACCTTTTTAACATAAACAACAGATCGAATGCGCACAGGTCGAAGTTCTGGTCACACTTAGTCTTCGTTTGCCCGTGCGCCGATAGATATTGCTCGAAATTACTTTATTGTGATACAATTGAGAAGTAAAACGTTAAAACTCTCGGGAATATTTTCTCTATAGTCTAAGTAGACCGCACAAGCGATTGGAAACAAAAGCCAAGCATCGCATGTCGTACGATGAGTGATTGTGCAGTGTGTGGTTTTCAAAAACAAGATTCCAGGTATTTGTTCTGCTATTTGATGTCAGATACATACTTTGTTCTTAAGATCCTCCAATCCCCGCCTAGTCGGACTATCACTATTATGCGTAGGACTCGAGTCCCACACAGCTGGTACACTAGCATCCTTCAGCAGAGGGAATATCTCCGAGTCGAGGAGGTTCAGTTTATGTTGCGTTCGGTGCACCGCCTCAGAGCCCAGGCAGCTGTTCTGGGAGTTTAGTACGAGATGCCGAGTAGAGGAACCGAACATGGCGGTGAAGGCCTGGTATCTGAAATATTTACGAAATTATATTTTGAAAAACGAAAACTGGTTTTATTTGATTACATTTATTTATAGCATGGAATGACGGGACGAACACGACATGTGCCTTATGGTAAACAACACGCCTGCGCATAACAGCACGTCACACAGCTATTGGAACATGAAGAGATCAAATCATTATCTAGTACTGCAATACAAATCATTATCTAGCACTGCAATGCGCTTGTTGTCTACCAGAGATAAAGGTAAGAGTATACCTGTAACTACTATTACTACTAGAAATATTGTCCTGCTAACCGTAACACAGTGATGTTTTCACATTACTGCTTGGCGCTTGAATAACTGGCAAAGGTGTGGTACTTGCCCGGGCGGACTCTGCTAAGAGTCCTCTACCACTACTAGTAAGTAGAACTTTTCTTTATAAAGTGAAATAACCTGGGATGATTGAAGACATGTGGCGGCGTGAGGTGCACTATAAGACTGGGAACCTTCTCCGCAGGGTTGCTGGGGTCGTCGAAATGAGACGAGAACTCAGACTCCTTTAGGTACGACAGATCCGGGACTTCCATCACTGGAACAATATACATAATGATGATGAAACGGTTCCCTGGAAAAAATCGCTATTTGCGATAAGGTTGCCAATTGCTAATGTATTTTGAGGTTTTCTTTTGTATTGTTTATCTAGCCTGAAAATAAGCAAGGCTACATTTACTATCATTATTATCTTATACCTTTAAACGAGCAATTCTTGTATATATATATAGAATCTGAATCTCGGAAACGGCTCGAACGATTTTCATGAAATTATGTATAGGTACAGTGGGTTTCGGGGACGATAAATCGATCTAGCTAGGTTTTATTTTTAAAAAACGCCGTTTTTTGCGCGTTTTTAGACAACGAAAAACTGTTACATAAAGATTAGAATGCGATGGTAAATTTCGCGACGGCGTGCGACAGTATATTAGCTCAGTCGGGAAGATGGGTGGTTGAAATATGGTATGTCCGGGTTCGAATCCAACCGGCCGCATTCTTTTTTTCAAGTTCATTTTTTTTTTTAGAAAATCACTATGTATCTAAGTAACCGAGCAAAGCTCGGTCACCCAGGTACTATAGTCTTGAAACAAGAACAAAATTAAAATTTTTGATTAACCCCCGACTACCTCGGTTCTCGGATTATCTATATAACGTTCTACTAGTCAAGCCCTTTCATTTGATACCCATATTAAGGGAGTTGTGAACAAAGAAATGTATTTCGCTATTTTGTGGTAGCGGCCTTTTGGATTTAATTTTGTCATAGTGCAAAGTACTCTAATAGCATAGAATAGATAATATAGATAGAACGGACACTCCCCACCCCCCGCCAATTTCAAGCTTCCTCACCCCCTCAGGCCGTTTCGGATACGTTAGGAGCACTCAACAAAGGGCTGGTATCGAACATCTAATTCCTAACGAAATATTATCATGGTGGGTTGCTGTACTGTTTACGGCTGTCCATAAAATAAACGGGACAAGAATAAAAGCTTTATTTAATTTCCTAAGGATAAAATAACGTAAGATTAGAAACTTTTAAATAACGTTGCTTTATAATAACGTAGTAATGTTAACTCAAAGTTCGTAACTTACACACATTGAGATAGTATTATTTACGTAGTAATAATTTCTCAAAGCTTACACAGCCAGTTTTGGGCACGGATTGATAATGGCTGGAGGAATAATTATAGTGACAGAATAAAGTTTCCTTCTTGGGTAAGTCTAAAATAATATGCGAATGTGTACCTACTAACAGAAATAGATATCGAGGTAGCTATCGATCATCGGTTTCTTTTGATTTTACGCGGCAATACATACACACTTTTAAATAGAATAGTATAATTTGGCACCATTCTATTTGTTACTCAACATTACAGCAAGTTTATAAACTACTTCACGTCACCAGGTGAACTCAAGGGGCACAACTATTCAATAAAACAATTCAGTAGCCCTAGCGCTAACGCACACATTCACGCGTGTGTACGAACGACATCTGCGTAGTTGTGTGAAGAGTAGGTAGCTCCACAGCGGCGCTTGTATGGAGTTTTAGTGGAGTGTCCGGGGTGTGCTAATAGTCAAGCCCTTTCATTTGATACCAATATTGAGGTAGTAGTAAAAAAAATACAATTCGCCATTTTGTGGTGGTGGCCATCTTGGATTTGAAATTTGTTATAGTGTATAGTATTATTCTAGTTAAGCCCTTTCATTTGATACCCATATTGAGGTAGGTTGTGAAGAAATATTTTGTCTGCCATTTTGTGAAGGCGGCCATTTTGAATCGATATTAACCAAACATAGCTAAGAACATCTGCACGGGTATTAACCTTCAAATAAAAAAAAACCCCATCGAAATCGGCCCATCCGTTTGAGCTCTACGGTACCACAGACAGACACACACAGACAAACAGACATCGACGTCAAACTTATAACACCCCTTTTTTTGGTCGGGGGCTGCAGAGGGGTGCAGAGGCTATTTGCGTGAGAATGAAACTGTGGAGTACGTTCTGCTACGCTACGAGACCACTAAAAGTATAAGATTAGAATCAGGATTTTTTGAAGGAACTCCAAATAAAGTATGTAGTGAAACAACATCTGACGAAATGGGAATGGAACTAGTATGCCCCAAGGCCGTGCCCCGCTATTTTAAAGAGCTAAGCTGGTTTGGGTTGCAAGTGCTAAGTGCTAAGTGCACAATACACCCCTAGCAGGATGTCAGTGCAGGTCTATCACCCCCACCCTGAATTAGAACCAAGCAATTGTCTTAATTCCTACTAATATTATAAACGCGAAAGTTTGTAAGAATATATTATGTTTGTTACTCTTTCATGCAAAAATTACTGAAGGAATTTGGATGAAATTTAGTACATGCGTACATTCATAATGGTCTGGAATAACACTTAGGCTTTTTCTTATCTCGGGAAAATAATGGTATCGGAAACAACACGGGTGTGAAATAATGGGGTGCTGCTTTTTAGTAAAAATTTAATTTCTTACTATATATAAATAATTTTCTAAATCGGTCTAAAATTATGGTGATAATATGAGGCTGATATGATTATATTTATAAATATAAAAGTAGTTTTTCCCAGTAGATCCACAGGTTAAGGTACTACTATATACTACAAGTACTGATGTAGATCAAGTAGCATTTCACAGTATTTTACTTACCAATAAAAACAGGTCCGGGGTCATCCGGTGTTTTCACATCTTTGGACAGTACCAATTTACCATCAGGCAATATGACATCATGACCATTTTTTAATTGTCCCAGCATTGGGCCAGGTTTGACCCCCATCTCTACGCATTTTGCTAAATCCAGGGTGCCCATCCGCTTCTTTACAGTACAAATAAAGGCGACTGTGCATGCTGATCTTTTTTCAAGATTTTTCAGAGCTAAATCCCTTTTTTTATTCATTTTTTCTGTAACAATATTTTCCTCAATAAAATCTGTGCTCTTAAATTAAGACTTTAATTTGACTAAATCCATCATAAGGTTTTATTTGTAACATTATGATAGGTTTTAGGCAGGGCACAAAACGAATGTGGACACTTTTTGATTCCAGTATCAGATTTATTTATTTATTAATTCAATGAGCACACAAAACAGAATGTAATAAATATAAACTATAACATAAGAGTATACTGTACAGAACTGTATTACATTCCAAACTATGTGGGCCTAGAAACAACAATTATTTAAATTCAGTGGTTTGATAATAATAACATTACATTAGTGATAATACATAAAAAAAACTTAGGCCAATATATCTGAACTTAAAACTAAAAACTAACATGCGTTAAAACAGTAGATAAATAAGATATAAACATAGAATATTATAACACAACAGATAAGTATATTAACAGTGTGAAACAATTAATGTATAAACAAGTTATCAATGAATATTTAAACCCCTGTAACTTTTTAAGAGCAACACCTTAAAAAAATTAACACCAACATCATTTTACTTGCCCTCTTGTTCTGAATATGGTAGTTACCTTTTTCAATTTCTTTCATATCCTTAGGTTTTGCTTTATGTTTATCCTTTTTAGCCAATGATTCTATTTCTCTTGATGAATGTTTGTAATAATCTGTGTCGTCATGAATGAACTCCTCAAACTCTTTGTCCACATACTCCAACTTTGGTCTTTTAGCTGCAGGTTTTTCACAATTACTTATGAGGCTTTCATGAGGACCCCTGAAATTAAAATAATACAAATAACATTTGATAACTCATATGATAAAGTTTTTATTTCAAAATGTAAAAAAAATGTTTTATGAAACATAATAAAGAAATATGATTATACCCTATAGGCCTTATTCTCTCTTCACATAGACTAAGTAGTAGATTCAACAATGATATTTTATTATTATTTATTTTCATTGTTAATTTAAATTTTGCATAAAAATTTAGTTTGTGAATGGTATGATAAATCCAGTGAGCACCAAATCATTCTTTAACTTAAAATGCAATCCACAAAATATTTTTTCATTAATTTTAGGCATAGTACATAATTCCTCAAGTTCTATTATATATAGTTTGTATAACTGCTACAAAGTTTTACAATGGGACCAATTTAAAGTAGAACCAATTTGTCCAAAAGAAAATTACAAAATCTTTTCACAATTCATGGAATTATTAACAGACAACATCTTCCAAAGTTGGTTAGCAAGAGAAAATTTTAAAAATTAAAATTAAATTGATGATGATTGGTTAGGAGTCAGAATTGGTACTAGTTTATTAGAAGTAGTTAACTAGTTTATAGTTAGTATAAGGGATTTTTTGTTACAGGCAAAGTTTTCTCCATCTTTTTCAGTCTTCCTTTTTTTGTCTCTCCCGAGCCTATAACTTTTTTTTATGCCAGTTTGGGATCTATTCATAATGCCTAGCCTATTTCCATTAGAGGCTTTAATTAGTTACCTACACATCTTTTGCTTTTTAATTATCCGATCCATATTCCTGACTCTCCTATATTTCATCAAAGTTTTTCTTCATAACCATCCAACATAACCTAGCCCTTTTAAGATCCAAATACCTAAATTGGAAAAATAAGTACAGCTATAAAAAAAGAATTACTTACAACAAGATGTACTTGACAGTAAGCGAGCCATCTTCAAAGTCTTGGCTGGACAGATAACACTTCTCCATGGTGACATTCATATCTTTCATGATAACAAATCTACTAGTTGCACTGTAGAGTTCATCCTGAAGTAGAAACAGAGTTTAAAAACTAAAGAGAATTTTACGTTCTACTAGCGGTCTGCCCTGGCTTCACCCATTGTATTTAATACAAGCGTATAGCACTTAGGGATCACAGACATATACAACAAAAGGCCACTTCAGCTTTTAAATATTTTATGTTTTATATCAAATATGTATTGCATCATATTACTAAAATCAAGTGATGATGTTTGAGAATATAGATGGTGATAAATACTGGTCTTTCAAAAACTACTTAAAAGAGTATCCAGATAAAAACTAGTATAGTAGCTCATTTGTTAGTACAAAAAGCAAACCCAATAATTTCTCCAAAAAATAACATTACTACCAGGAAGTATCCACAGGGACAAGCTAGTTTATTATACATAATATAAGATCAGTATCTCTAAAATAGTTTCCTAACAACACTATGTAATTACTAAAAAAATATAATTAGGATCAATATTGAAATAAATTTTCATTTTGCATCCAACTTATAATCATCACCTTGGAAGTTGCATGTACTAAATACTGGGCTGGAACTGTTTTTTTTTATAAATGTATTCAATTTTTTATTACTATTATCTCTTACTATAATGGTACACAATTAAAAGTTGTTTATTATTGCATTACTTTTTTTGGATACATTTATCTGATAAGAAGTTAATAAGCGGAAACTTTGAAAGTTAGGAATTAGTTCAGGCATTCTCACCAAGCCCTCAGGCCCATGTAGTGTAATGTTTGGCAGTCCCACATCTTGCAGCGTCAGTGACAGACCAGGAAGCCCCCCAATGTTCTTCCACGTTTTGCTTGTTACAAAGATGTGTTCAAGTTTGGATAGCTTTATTTTATGCTCGTGGGCAAGGCGCTGTGTACACTCTCCACAGTTGAATAAATATCTGGATAGTAAGAAAACTCATCAATTAAATTCAATTAGCAGTATAGTGTAAAATATCAAGTTATTGTGAAATTATATATAAAGTTTTTGGAAGGCATATAATCAGAAAGGGTTAATTTGGTTCATATTGTGTTGTACAGTCTAACCAGGTAAACTTGATATAGCTGACCATGGAGTGAAAGGAAACAAAAATTTTAAGATATGTTTCTACAGCGGGGTATACCAATGAGTGAATGGTGTATTACTTTCAAAACTAAGCCACTGACTACTGACTAGGGCTTATGAACTTGATGAATATAGACTTTAAACGCTTACCGTTTATGATCAGTGAAAAGGTACAGTGTGTTAGGGGTACCTCTGGCACCAGAACCTATAACCTGTAGGTATACTGTACTAGGAGAATACTTGTCTGTTTTCTTCGTAATGTTCTGCCTTTGGCGTTGCGCCTCAGCAATTCGAGGTGAATTTACTTTCGGCATATCAGCTAGAAATTCCAATAATTTCTTAGTACTTTTATGTGAGGAAAACCGTATACTACATAATCTAACTACTCGACTACTACACAAACCACTGATACCGTACATGTGTTTTGAGGTTACTATCGTTTTGAACCTAAGTTTACGAGCATTTGTTCCGGATTTTAGAGAATAATTTGGGCAAAAAACATAATTTTGCTTTAGCGCAAAACGTGACACATTTTCATTTTTTAGATTTGGAATTTATTTTTTCAGAAAATGAAAACCACTATTTTTGAGACAGTGACAGTTTATTGACAACTTCAAAGTCTATGTCTATGACAGTAAGTTATGTAAGTTATTGCTAGTAAGAATAATAACTTTTGTAGAATTTAAATGTATAGTGGTAGAAACAATGGTTTTGACCTAGTAGCACTGATTTAAGAAAAATGGCGTTCTGTACAGCTGTGGGTTGCGCAATTTTTATGTAAATGTGCGTTAAATTTACACTAAATACTAAGTTTTAGGTGAAATAAATAATCTTCAAAGTGGATATGCTAGTATAGTGCTAAAAATTTGTGAGATTATCTGCTGTTTTACGCCAAATCCCGTTCAGTGCAAACCTGTCATGGACCGTGTATATTTTGTTGTGTATGAAAATTATAAATAATGAAAAAAAGATTAATTCGCTTGTACAAATAATGTGACAATGATCAGTATGATATGGATGGTGTTATTCTTAGCCTTGACCGGCTCTCAATATGGATACGGATTGCCTGTGCGACCGACGCCGCAAGACTACCCTCACGGTGAGTCATTTTTATGTAAAAAAATCATGTTTTTCATAAAATCTACTCTAAAAACGTATTAATTCCACAGCTCCTGAAAATACCAGCTCGTAGCATTGTTATTTTAAATTATTTGGCCTATGTTTTTATCCTTCCTCGTCGGCTTCCTGTTTTGGTTTTAAAACTGTCTCATGCCATGTGCTAGTTTTAAGCCTATACTGTTGCTTTCCTATAACTTGATGCTATCATGTTTAAACGTTTACTTGTTAAAGCATTGGTTATATCGCTCTTGCTGAAACTAATGAATGGAGACTTTGGGAGTTCAATGTTAACTATAAGACACATCCAAAATATATTATAGTAACTTGCATCCTAACATCTTTTCTAGGCATCTATATATAAATAAGTATATGCAATAAAAAAAATTGAAGTGTCTATTTGAATTCCAAATAACAGCTCTTATCATTAAACGCATTTAGGTAAAGTATTTTTGATTGAGAGCTGATTTTTATATGTACCTGTACCTACTTCTATAAAAAAAACAATTACTTAAGTAGTTGTAATTTTTTTTTTCTGTGTACTCCGAATAGTCTCTCTCTGTAGAGACTATACTATTGTAATAGTATTGTCTGAATAGTCTCTACAATTATAATTAAGAGTTTCACTAGCAGGTAGTTGATGTTATTCAGTTAATGTTATTTTAGAAAAAAAGATAAGAGTTCCATGTTGAATGGGTTAAATACTATAAAAAATATGGTGGTATGAAGTTTGTTGGGTTAGCAAGGTAATAAAGTTTATGTACAACAATACTAAGTAGTAAATTTGCTAGTTGTATTATTTCTGAATTACATAAATCCAATAATATGATTTTTTAGTTAGTTGCCCACCTGTTAGCAATAGTTTTAATGATAATAAACAAAATCAATTATGTACTATTCATAATTTCACAAAAAGAGTTTCTAACCACGATATCAATTTATTAGATATATATTCAAAAAATTGCTTTTATGTACAAAATGTCTTTTGAAGATTTCAGTTTACTAATCAAACAAAACTATAGGGAATCAGGTTAAATAAAACCAAACAAACACATTTAAATCCTTAGGGATGATCAATATTCATTAATAATGGAAACACATTAATGTTTAGCAATAAAAGATCAATGTTTAGCAGTAAAACACCAATGTTTTGAGTTCAATAACATCAACACATCAATGTTGAAGGAATAAAACATCGACACATCAATTATTATCCATCAGAACTCCATCTAGTGTGCAATTGATTAGGTTCATCTATCCGTTAAGTTAGCAAAGTTTCTTATTATTATTATCATCTCAGCCTATATATTTTCCCATTGCAGAGCAAAGGCCTCTCTCCCCTCTCTCCAATTTTCCCTGTTCAGAGCAACAGTCCACCAGTCTTCCCTAAATGTATCGAGTTCGGTCCGCCATCTCTTCCTGGGTCGCCCGGCTGGTCATACATTTTGTGGGACCCAAATAGTTGTTTGTTTGGCCCAGAGTTGTTCCGGTTTATTAAGTTCAATTATTTTTTACTGAATGACACTGATATCAATAAAACTGGAGGATGTGGTAGGAAAAGATATTTCTTTGTATTTGAATGACTTATTCCTGAAAATTAATTTGTTTGGTCAACATGACACAAATTTGCCAATGGAATTACAATTTCATTTCAAAAAACCGGTAGCTGAGTTATAATGAGACCCATTCTTTTATGGAAGGTGCTAGAATCCACCTACCAAAAAAGAAAGTAGTATTTAAGTATTTGTGTTACACAGTGATATCCACAGCTTCAGAAATACTGCTTTCCAAAGCGGGCTAATCTCTACTATCAACAGGACAGACTAAAGGGACAACGCCTGTCTTACTTAATTTTTTTTACACATTGACGTTAATTGTACATTGAAGTTTTGTTTTCGATGTTGACATCGATGTCAGCATCCCATGTAGGGATGATCGATATTAGTAAAACATCAATGTACATGGCCTACTGTTCATACATGGGCTACTTTTTGTCATGGGAAAGCCACGGAACAAAAACTAACCAAGTAAAACTGCAGTGCTAGTTATAGGAATACCTAATATGCAACAGCTTTAACACAAAACTGTTTCTTTTTCTGACCTGTATATTTGTAAATTTCTGTTTTCAAGTGCACAGTTCGCAAATACAGTGTAAATTCTCTGTAACGTCACTTAATTTAATGACAAACTCCCTATAGCATTAAAATTATTAGGCTTTGGTTGGTTTAGCTTGTATTCCATACATATTCACTCTACATAGAATTACACTTACTAGTATTGAAAGTTTTAGCCCAGTCTGTTTAGCCGTCCTGATGTATTGTGATGATGTTTGAGCAACAAACATTCAAACTTTTGCATTTTAACATTAGTAGGATTTGAATTTTAAAACAAATTCATCATTACTAAGTAAAAATGTTTGGATGAATTATACAATAATCAATACATACAAAAGTAAAGTTATTCAAAAACTTTTTTTTGATTTTTAGTTGTCCAGTGACTGCAAGGCCCTCTCTGAAAACTTTCCATCAGGCTTTTGAAATTTCCACACTGTATCACCATAGAGGCATTATAGGACAAGGATTGACTACAGTTGGGATTTCCCCATTTCTCTCAGAAGTTTGACTTCTGAGAGAGAGAGACTACAAGACAGTGAGCAAAGCCTGTGCTCCCACTGTATCCACAAATCAATCAGCAAATTTTTCAGCATCAATAAATCCAAGTTCAATCCAATCCATACAAATTATGGCTGGTCTAGTAAGTTACAGCTGGTCTAATCGGGCCCAGGGTTCAAATCCCACATGCACCACTGTCTTATTGAAATCATGTGTGTAATGACGATTACTTAAAATGGTGAAGGAAAACATTGTGAAGAAACTGGCATGTATCTAGAATCTTTCAAGGTCATGTGTCCACCAACCCACACTGGGCTTACAAGGCTACAAGGATTACCTTTCCTACTGAGAGAAGGCCCTGAGTCCCAGCAGTGGTCACATAGAGAGCTGCTTATTCTATCAATAAATCCTAAATCAAATCAAATCCAATATCAAGGGCGTCGAAACCATTGCTGACCAGTGCAATATTTCCAGATGGGAACACAGTCTTGGCTGGCTGGACGTCGGAGGGAGGGCTCTATGCAGCCATTCCAGCACTGGTGCTGGTTATCACCGCCCTAATGTTGGTGTTTGGATGCACCTGGTGTTACCGACATAAAGACTGCAAGGTTAGTGACTGCACGTTATTCCAAAACATTTCTACGTTTCACGTATATTAACAAATATACATTTGTCTTAGTTTGTAAACCAAAATAATGCTATAATAATACACTTTTGGCACACTTCTTATCCCCAACATATCAATAAGATAACCCACATAACCTGACATCCAACTGAAATTTTAGCAATATGGTTGGTTGGTATGGTTGCCAATCAATTGTTTCTGTACTCATAACTCTTATATTTGCACATTTTTGTTTGTGTGTAGTTTATCTGTCTATATGTCTGAAAATGTTTGAATTATATTGTGACATGTAAATTCTCACTATTTATCCCATACACAGATAAAAAACAGAATAGTAGAGTAAGACATGTCTTCATAGTGTTATGTAAACTGTTCAAAAATGTAAATTTTACAATCTGATAATGTTTAGGTAGTGTTGTATGTGTCATAGTTGTTTACAAACAATATAGTACAGTGAATCATGGTGAATTTTGAATACTAAAGCAAAAGAACCACAATCTTTGTCCAGTAAATAAAATTGTGGAGTGAGGATAAGGAAATAAACAGTCTTATGTGACATTTCAGAGACTATGTATTTTGAAGGTTTATGTAATAAATAAGTGTCATATTTATATATTATTAGAGACCAGAAGTGGGGAAAGAATAAAAAACACAATTAAGTTTTACACAGTCACATTTATATGCGAAACTTAACAGAAATACAAACACAATTAAACCGACTTTGAACAATTAAACTGAAACATCTGAATAACCGATTCCTAAAGTAAATTCGACAGATAATGATTACAATTTAAACTTTGGCTGGTCAAACGGTCAGAGCTACGCTTGAGCGAGTGTATGGTGGCAGAAAAGAGACCGAACTGAGCGCACGAGCGTTTATAAAGGTTTTCCCCCACCACCGCGGACCCTTAAATCTTGTTTGCTGCTAACACGGCCTCTCCTGACTGGAGACGCCCTCGTCCTCCAATACTCTAGTCTGCAGGTTCCCAGTTGCGGTGGAAGAGCTGGGCACAGGCTCTGGCATCAAAGGCACGTCATCGGCCACAGTGGCTCGCTCGTGCGTGGACTCCGCATCATCATAATAATTACAGTCGGCATCTGGAGTCAGAAAAAAAGACACATTGAACTTATAGCTGTTTGTAGAGTTTCATATGATCTATGAAACTCAATTTTACATCTGCTAAAGAACTGAATTTTCTCACTGCGCCACTAAAGCAAACCATAGGCACGACGTTAGCATAGTTACAGTGGCACAGATTCACACGAACCATAGGCACGACGTTTGCATAGTTCAGTGCAGTAATACAAATTAACGAGAACCATAGGCACGACGTTAGCATAGTTCCGTACAATAACACAAATTAACAAGAACCATAGGCACGACATTAGCATAGTTCAGTGCAGTAACACAAATTAACGAGAACCATAGGCACGACGTTAGCATAGTTCCGTACAATAACACAAATTAACGAGAACCATAGGCACGACGTTAGCATAGTTCCGTACAATAACACAAATTAACAAGAACCATAGGCACGACGTTAGCATAGTTCTACACAGTAACAAATTTACGAGAACCATAGGCACGACGTTAGCATAGTTCCGTACAATAACAACACAAAACAACATGAACCATAGGCACGACGTTAGCATAGTTCACATTGTCGACAACATGACATAGGCACGACGTTAGCATATCATGTGTCACCTACATGCGTATAACATAGGCACGACGTTAGCTTATTATACACATGTAGTCAACCATCCGTGTGACATAGGCACGACGTTAGCGTATCACACGGAGGCAAGATACCTCAACCTCGAAGAAAGCAGCACACGTTGCCAGAGTTCACTCCACTCGCCACGGCACCATGATTCTGCCGGGCTCAAGTCGACTTTCCATACGAGCCTGCCAACAGCCGCAGCTCATATCGACCATGGGGTGTGCTTTGAGCACACGGTACGGCCCGCGCATACCGGAGTCGAGTTTACCAGTTGTATGTGCCTGTTTTGTAACAAAACAAAAATAATCAATTTCGAATATTCAAGGAGGCTTGCGGTTAAAGCTCTAAGTTTGTTCGCTCGGTCGTACCTGACCTTGAGTTATGCACCAACTAGGGTAGTGGAATAGATCATTAGAAGCACTGACATCATGACTATTTGGATCGACATTAGAAACTTAGTAATGGCTAGATCTCACTGAAGTTTGTTCGCTCGGTCGTACCTGACCTCGAGTTATTCTCCGACTAGGGTGGTGGAATATATCATTAGAAACACTGACGTCATGAATATTTGGATCAACATTAGAACCTTAGTAATGGATAGATCTCACCAAAGTTACTGTTTTAAGCGCGTCGTCAAGACTCTCCTTAGCGGCTAGCTGAGCCTGTACTGGCCCGAGATGCCCGAGCGCCAGGCCACACGGACACGGCCACACGCTACATGGAGGCTCAGCCGCAGCGACGCCTCGCGGACGCCCTGCCGCAGCGAAGTTATCGGATGCTCTGCCGCTGCGACGTCACACTGATGCTCTGCCGCAGCAGCGCCTCGCAGACGCTCTGCCGCAGCGGCGCCTCGCGGAGGCTCTGCGGCAGCGGTGCCACGTGGAGGCTCTGCGGCAGCGCGCCTCGTGGAGGCTCTGCGGCAGCGCGCCTCGTGGAGGCTCTGCGGCAGCAATGCCTCACGGAGGCTCTGCCGCAGCGACGTCATATAGATGCTCTGCCGCAGCGGCGCCTCGCGGACGCTCTGCCGCAGCGGCGCCTCACGGAGGCTCTGCGGCTGCAACACCTCACGGAGGCTCTGCTCTGACGGCCCTCACTGGACCGTCGACAGCCGCCGGAGCGTAGCCGGTCGTCATTTGTGTAGATGCCGCATGGTGACCTCCAGTGACGTGAATCTGTTCAAAATGTGTTGGATTGTTTCGGTTAAAACATTTATGCGTTGTCTTTGACCAGACTCACGTTCGCAATTTGAAATGCGATTTCGCGATCAGCTTCTACTATTTCACTTTTTATTGTGCATGATTTTCAACAAATTAGTAAAATTTAAAGTTAAATTACCAAAAAAATAGGCTAAATAAAAAAAAGAGCGAAACAACCACCAAATAACGAAATGTAACCGATTTATAACCAAAGCCGTTGCAAAATGTTTTCGCAACTAAAGCGACTGATCACTATGTTTTCCCTTTTTTAATTTAATTGGAAGGTACTCAGAAAATGAGTCTTGCTTTATCACAACATTCTATCGTCATTTATTACAGACAATACAAACCAACTTTTTTTTTTTACGAGGGTAGTACCCACGTTAAAAATTATACAAATCGTTTGATCAGCCAAAAAGTCCTTAATCAGGATGTACGGACAAGGACACGCGAGTTTTCGAATCCCACTTCTGATATTAGAGACCAGAAGTGGGGAAAGAATAAAAAACACAATTAAGTTTTACACAGTCACATTTATATGCGAAACTTAACAGAAATACAAACACAATTAAACCGACTTTGAACAATTAAACTGAAACATCTGAATAACCGATTCCTAAAGTAAATTCGACAGATAATGATTACAATTTAAACTTTGGCTGGTCAAACGGTCAGAGCTACGCTTGAGCGAGTGTATGGTGGCAGAAAAGAGACCGAACTGAGCGCACGAGCGTTTATAAAGGTTTTCCCCCACCACCGCGGACCCTTAAATCTTGTTTGCTGCTAACAATATATTATCACTTTTTTATCACGTCTTACTATTAATTACAGCAACCTTACTACATGTTATATTTTCCATATTTACTTTTACATATACCAATCAAATGTATTACATTTGGATAATATGTATTATTCCCTTACTTAACTATGGGCCAAGTTATCCAAACAAACTATCTGTCATACTCATAGCACATTATCATCAATGCAAAACAAAACTATAGTTTGATGACCTTTTATCAGTATAATAAAGGAAGTTTATAATTACTCTGATAGTCTGGTCTAATTCTAAAGATTCTTGGGCAGCTATACCTATATTATCAACTGGCCTCGTGGCTTAGTGGGTAGTAACTCTGCTTGTGAAGCCGAGGGTCATGGGTTTGATTCCCACCAAGTGCAAATATTTGTGTGATGAATTCAAATATTTTGTACTGTGTCTGGGTGTTTCTATGTATAATAAGTATGTATTTAGTATTATTAACCCCCGACCAAAAAAAGGGGTGTTATAAGTTTGACGTCGATGTCTGTCTGTCTGTCTGTCTGTCTGTCTGTCTGTCTGTCTGTGTGTGTGTCTGTCTGTGGCACCGTAGAGCTCAAACGGATGAACCGATTTCGATGCGGTTTTTTTTATTTGAAGGTTAATATCCGTGCGGATGTTCTTAGCTATGTTTGGTTAATGTCGATTCAAAATGGCCGCCGCCACAAAATGGCGGACAAAATATTTCTTCAAAACCTACCTCAATATGGGTATCAAACGAAAGGGCTTGACTAGTAGAATACTATACACTATAAAAAAATCAAATTCAAGATGGCCGCCGCCACAAAATGGCGGATTATATTATATTTTTCACTACTACCTCAATATGGGTATCAAACGAAAGGGCTTGACTAGTAGAATACTTTGCACAATGACAAATTTCAAATCCAAGATGGCCGCTATCACAAAATGGCGAAATACATTTACTTTTTCACAACTCCCTTAATATGGGTATCAAATGAAAGGGCTTGACTAGTAGAATATTGTACACATAACAAATCCCAGATAGTCGGGGGTTAATCAAAATTTTTAATTTTGTTCTTGTATAAGTATAATATCAGTTGCTGCCATCTTACAAGCTCTACTTAGTTTGGGGTCAGATGGTGTTATGTGTGAATTGTCCACCAATATTTATTTATTTTATTTATTTATTATGTTTAAACCAAACATCACAATACTAGCAGTGCTCCGCGGTTTTACCCGCGTAGTACCCGTTCCAGTTATTTTCTCGTGATACAAAATAGCCTATGTGTATTCTTACAAACTTTCTCTTTTATAATATTAGTAGGATAAAGTAGTAGCTTTATATAGTTGTATTGCTTGTCATTTGTAAGGAGGCCTATATTCAGCAGTGGGTCGATACACGCTGAAAATGATGTTGATGATCTCGTCATGACTTAACTTCGCTTGATGCGATGCCAATATGGGCGTATTGTTCAAATCGTCCCCAATTGCGCTCAAAATAATAGGAGTAGGATAAGGACAGCGTTGCACTTGTGCGTGCAGTCAGCGGACGGGCACGGTCGACGCCCCCGGCGCGGCGTCGGCGCGCCCCGGCCGGCTTCGGCGGCCCATGGGAAACCGTCACCATTGTCCCATCTGTCAATTCTAACTGCCGCCCTGTCGTAAACTGGGTCGATGGCTCAGACGGCAGCGCGCTTAACGACACCTACAACTTCTACTTAAATCATAAATGACAATGTTTGGTTTGTTGCCCAATCACGTCGGAGCGTCTGAACGGATCGGGTTAAATCTAGGAACGCAGTTAGATTATAGCCTGGAATAGCAAATAGGTTTTTTTATCACGGGAAAATAACGGAAAAAAGAACAGCACGAATAAAACCGCGGGCGCCTTTAATATATTATATCTTTTTAACCGCCTGCTAAAAAGAACGAAGTTCTCTTGTAGTATGTAATTTTTAGGGTTCCGTAGATTCGTCATGTCTGTCTGTCGGCCTGTCCGTCCGTATGTCACAGCCACTTTTCTCCGAAACTATACTATTGAAATTTGGCAAGTAGGTGTGTGTTCTGTGAATCGCATTAAGATTTTCATACAAAAAATATTAAAAAAAACCAATAAATTTTGCGGGTATCTCATAATTAGAACTGCAACTCAAATTTTTTTTCCATCAAAACCATACGTGTGGCCTGTCTATGGATAGGTCTTCAAAAATAGGCATTGAGGTTTCTAAGATGTGGTTTTTTTTCTAAACTGAATAGTTTGGGCGAGAGACTCTTCCAAAGTAGTAAAATGTGTTCCGACTCGCACTTGACCACTTTTATTTATAATTGTTACGTCATCAGTTTATCAATTATTGTATACATCGATTTGTAAAACTCTTTCTATTTCTAATTCAAATCGGCTCAGATTGGGCCCACAGATATTTAAAAAAATTAGTGTTTCAGTAAATCTACTGGAGTTAGGTTTCGTTTTCAGAGAAAGAGTAGTAGACTAAGTGTGTAAAACGAGAGCTATAAAGTTAATCTGTTAGCACAAATTCATCCGTCTCGGTTTGGTTTCTTGATATCATATTTATCGTGTTTCGATACGAGTCGACGCGTTTTAACGTTCTATGTGTCATAGGTTATTATGCCGTCACCTTAAATCCAATGTGACAGAGTATTATCACATTCGGACTTGCAAAATCAAAACACTCAATAGGTACTATCAAAACGGAAGTGTTTTAGATATTTAAAGACAATATTATATACTTTACCGTACAAAAGATATTTGCGTGACATTTAAAACAAATTGGGTTTTAGATTACCGACAAGTATTCATCTACCTACTTATTGTATTGTATTGCTTGTTTCAGACACTTATTTATATTTATCAACTTCTGAAACGTGTTAATTGTTCAATGACAGCGAAATTAGAGGACTTAGAGATATTATATCATAGATCTCTGGGTGACAAGCGCAATGCAGTGCTAGGTTATTGCCTCCAGGCCACGTGGTTCGACTGCGTAGTTCGATCAATCGGACCACGTGAACTTTTTTTTCCAGCTGGTTCGATCAATAGAACCATGTGTTTTTAACCCCCAACCAAAAAAAGGGGTGTTATAAGTTTGACGTCGATGTCTGTCTGTCTGTGTGTGTGTCTGTCTGTGGCACCGTAGAGCTCAAACGGATGGGCCGATTTCGATGCGTTTTTTTTTATTTGAAGGTTAATATCCGTGCGGATGTTCTTAGCTATGATTGGTTAATATCGATTCAAAATGGCCGCCTCCACAAAATGGCGGACAAAATATTTCTTCACAACCTACCTCAATATGGGTATCAAATGAAAGGGCTTGACTAGTAGAATACTATACACTATAACAAATTTGAAATCCAAGATGGCCGCCACCACAAAATGGCGAATAATATTATTTTTTTCGCTACTACCACAATATGGGTGTCAAACGAAAGGACTTGACTAGTAGAATACTTTGCACTACGAAGAATTTCAAATCCAAGATGGTGGCTCCCACAAAATGGCGAAATACATTTTTTTTTCAAAACTCTCCTAATATGGGTATCAAATGAAAAGGCTTGACTAGTAGAATGTTGTACAGATAACAATTCCGAGGTAATCGGGGGTTAATCAAAATTTTTAATTTTGTTCTTGTTAAGACTCCTGATAGTTCGATTTATCTGACTATGTGGATTTTTTCAATAGGTTTGGTTAATCGAACTTAGTCAACCCTTGTAAAATTGCTAAACTTAGATGAATACAACAACACAATAAGCATATTTTAATCTTCATTTAACCATGTTACATTTTTACTTTACTTCGTAACGTTTCCAAGAACATAATAACTTTATATACAGTAACTAACATTAATAAACTCTTTTTGTACAAAAAATTAAACCGTCTTCAAACCACAAATAGGCACATACTTAATCCCAAGTTTTCTTAGTCCGAGTTAATTGTGCCTGTGAGTGTACTTCGATGAATCGAACCAGATGAACTTGTCATAGTGGTTCGACAATAGAGTCGAACCACGAGGTCCCAAGAATTAGTAGTTCACGTGGTGCGATTCTAAAATCGAAACAACTGGAAAAAAAAGTTCACGTGGTTCGATCACTCGGATCAATCGGACTGGGGGGGGGGTTATTGAGGTAGGCTGATTTGGACTTTCATGTTCCACACATTTTCACTACTACGAAGAGCCAACTCAAAAATTGGTGACAAAATCTATCGCATAACATGTAATACAAATACCAAAATTTGGATGTTTGGATGCTTGTTGCTCAACCATGTCGAAACGTCTGAACGATTTTGTTTGCAATTTGGAACACAGTTGGAATATAGTCTGGAAAAGCAATTACATTTATTATAAAAAGTACGGAATTTACGCGGGTAAAACTGCGAGGCAGTGCTAGTATACTATATATTTTTATACACATACGGCTTTTCGTATGATAATACATTTTATTTTGTGGTTCACAAAATTACACATATTTCATGATGAACTTGTAAGTAACCATTGAATTATGACGAATGAGTATACAAGCGTGGTCGTCTGACAAATGTATTTTATACGTAGGTATACGTGAAAGGTCGCGACCTTCTGAAAAAATACGATTTTCAATGAGGACTAAATCATTTTTATTTTGAAAAATAAAGACGTGTTTAAAACAAAGACACGTCGCGTCGTGATATTTTTTTTAATCTAAATATTTGAACCAGACGAGACGGTTTCCGCGAATCTATCAAATATTGACCGTTCGTTCGCGTAACTTGATCTATCGTCAAACACGGCCAAATTGGAGATTCCCTTTGGAGTGTCTCCGACGGAGGCGGGTGATGCGAATACTCTCACAGCGGCTGCCGCCCGTCAATGACGTCAATCTCGCCCTATTCACGACCCACTGTCCCTTTGTGACGTAATCTGCTTGTAAGTAAAACTGAATTATGAAGGAAATAGTTTCTGTTCGCAATTTCGTTCGCATAATATTAAAAAAAAAACATTTCAAAAGGAACTGCCCGTTCAGTATAAAAAAGAGATGATGTGGCGTACAAGCCCGATAAAGTCTTGAGTTATATATTTCAGTTTGAGCTGTCCAGTTCTTCCGACGTGAAAGCTTTTACACATTTTTGATTCGTTGAGTAGGAAATAGGATCGCTTACGCTTCGAGTCATAAAGTGTTTTCTTTTCACGATTCTCACGATTTTCTTTTCTTGTCGTGTTTTAACTTTACACAAAGAAGTACTTGTTGTCACTCGTGAAAACGCAGTCTTCTACACATACGAATTTCCATTTGTCACACTCATCTTACTGTCAGCCGACACTTGACCACGTAGGCTTGTCGCATCATGCTTGGAGCTCTGACTTTGAAACTAGTGTAAAAATATAGAACATTTCTGAAAATAAAAAAATATGTATACGAGATCTTGCGTGATATAAAAATATAATATAAAGTATGATCATTTATATTGGTTAGTAGTTCACAATAACACAGAGTTCTATGTTCACTTGTTCACCCTTATTAGGTATTATACTCGTAAAAGATAAAATTAACTAAATGTCGTCAGTAATTTTTTATTGAGTACCTTTGTACTAAGTTACGATTAGTTTAAATCACTGTAAACTGATTAAACATTAATTACAAAATAAATGTCTTCATTTTGAACCAAAAATGGATGTCCACATATTTTTTCCAAATAGTCTTATCAGAGAAATTGTCGTATGAATTGGTCAACTCATCATTTCACACGTACGTTCGGAATTCGGAGTAACGGCCAAGCCAGCGTTGCCGAGACATAGTGACAGATCCACTAACCTACCTACTCGGCTAATTGCTCACAAATGAATACCTACCAGCGGGGCCAATTACTCATCGACATTTGATATAATTTGGCATCTCTTGTGTGCTATTCTTTGCACTGATGCGCCATCAATAGATACCTGCTTTTAAGTATCCACGTCGTCAAAGCTGGGAAATTATCGACGTGCACAGTTTTATGGCCGTTAGTCATTGCACGTGTGTTCACATTTCAATATCTCCAGAATGGAAATGGTATCACTGGTTTCATTCGTGCGAAACTTCATATGTGTTTTACTGTATCCATACTAGTTGCCCGTCCCAACTTCGTTTGAGTTCAACAAGTTCTTTGTGTCTTCAAATCGAGAGTGAATCGGTTTTTTCTAGGTAAACACGCTAGCATTGTAGACCGCATTGTCGTTTAACATCAGGCGAGATGGCGGTCAAGTGTAAACCTATAAAAGTTAAAAAAAAAACAACTAAACAATCTGCGTTTGGTAGCAGTTTATTGTTAATTATAAATTACAGATACCATTAATCGAAATGATAACTATCCTATGTCTTAAGTTGGACCAAATTACAGATAAATACCAAATCTCGTGAATATCGGTTGACTTGGTGAGATCACTGGGAATAAACATTATGAGACTGAAGTTTTAATTATTTTTATAAATTAAGATTATTTCGACAAACTGTCGTAAGATGGATATCTCATTTCTCCGATATACGGAGATTTTACCTTTGTGACGTATATTTTACAACAGTCAAACCCCCTTCGAAACTTACTGACTCAGTAATAGCATTGAATGCATGTGAAATACTAAGTATAAAGTCATGTCAGTAGTGTTTCAAATTGTCAGTGGCGTCGGTTCGTCAATAAACGCTACCTCTCCTATATTTTTTATCACCAAGCAAACGTGCAAAAACCCTGCTGGTCTAGTTTTCAGTGTCAGCTTTGCGGCTAAATCGTGGCAAAGAAATCGTTTGCCTTCTAATTAATGAACCGAGCTTTAAGCCACATCCCCGCTACGCGGGTGGTGTCGAGGGACATTAAACTTCGCGCAAAGCATCTTGCGATATCAATGAACTCATTTTACCTTAAAATCGTGTCGCTTGCAGTCAAAAGAGTAGTTTTTATATTATATAGGGGACTAGTGTCTCATAGTAAATATTATAAAGGACTATAACAGCGCATTGTACACAACAATTTGAACACGAAGAACATAAATAACTGCGTAGCACTATACTACTCTCGGAACTCAGAGATAGAAATGATTGATAATATCAAAGAGATATCTTTGCTCTGCAACTCATCTAATTTCTCATTGCCCTTCAAACCTGAACACAGCAATATTTTGCAGAATACTGTTTGACTAGAATAATTGCCAAAGGGGTGGTACTTCCTCAAGCAGACTGCAAAGAGTCTTACGACTGCAAAAAGTTCCCAACAGGCAATACCGCCGAGTAAAAACGCGGCTTTAAGCACCAGCGATGAGGGCTGTCACTGAATCCATTTCGCTAATTAATGGGAGACAAATAAAAAGATACTTTCCGTTTCAAAGCCACATCGGTGACGAGAAGGTCGCATATTTGGTAAATCGTAGCGGTGTAGAATATAACTCTGCTATGATCAACATTTCATAACCTGAACTTAAGATATATGAAGACACCTTGACCTTAATAAGTTTCACATCTAGCCTTTGTTGTGGTAGCTAAGAGTATTATGCAAAGGATGCGTCGAGTACTAATACAAATTTTAAGTATCACTCTGAAACTATTATTTCTTTTGAAACTAGCTTTACAATTACATATATTTACTCTTGTTTAATATGATTTTTCCGTTCGATGTCATCTGGGAAACCAAGAATTCCAGATTCCAGAATTTGTAAAGTGTGGCTATTCTTTATAATCCTTGGGTGCTATAGACATGATATTCGAAATTGCCAATGTACTATTTGGATTTGGACCTAAAAATTCAGATACCACGCAACGACGGCAGTGCATGCCGTACAGAAATTGAATTATGTTAGCTGGAAAACATAGACTATCATCCATCAATCGAACGATGATATTGTCGCGTGCCCTAGTTTAGAAAAAGGTATAGAAAAAGGAAGAATTGACATGATTCAGCTTATTCGATTAATACTTCAATCAAACTGGACCAATAGAGTAGCGCTCTTTTGAATCCGACCTCATGCACTCAATCCGCTAAGTATTGCTGACTGAACAACGGATCTTATGCATTCATACATTAACACGGTTCTATTCTAGCACAAGTAGCTACCTAATCGATTTAGCTCCTCACTAGCCTCCGTCGATTACTTGCCAATTAACTTAATGACTAACCTTTTGCACTACAAAAAACGATTCTATAAAATAGTCCCTTAATTCGCAGTTTGTATGCTCAGTTGCCCGCTAATGTCGGTGTGGCTATTTCGGAGGAGCGAGTAAGCGTATAATTGACCGGTAACCTGCGAACTCGTAATCGTAAGGCAGGTCATGTTGCGCTATTTTTGGAAGAGAACCTGCTAATGTCATGGATAATAAAAATGCCACTAGTTGTTCTCTGTAGAATCTGAGAAGGTTTGCTAGAATGGAATTGGTATGAGATGGACAAATAGTACCCATAGACTTGTGGTTCAAATTCTTGTATGCTTAGGTTCAATTAACCCAGATGAAAGTGGCGTGACGAACTGCTATGGTAAGATTAAAAAAAAACTGGACCACCAAAATCATAATCGGACTATTTGAAAGGAGGCATTTTGATCCAATTTGCCTTACAGTGGAATAATTTAGATTTTTACCATAATTTGAGAGATTGTACCAAATAATTATATTCAATTGCTAACATTGTCATTCAAAATGAAACAGTAGTTTTGTTGACACGCTTATAATAACGTTTTACAGTAGTGCTTCACTAAGAATAGGTAGGTACTCTGCTATGATTCCTGCTCCAGTAGTGGAACACAACTATTTTTGGACAATGTAGATATTTTGTTTCATCTCGTCGACTTGACACCTGGCTTTCGAATATGTCGTAGAACAATACATTGCTGATTCATGTGCAGATTTAGTTTCACTCTGTGGAGCAATTGACTTCACACTAGTGTTATGTAGCTTGAAGTTTGGTACTATGTAAACTTATGTCGCTATCTTTAGTCTTACTTCACGCTTGAATATTTCAACGGGTTTTGATATGCTATGGTGTTAGCCATGGAATAGAACATACATAGTGAAGAGCCCCTATGCGTGGCAAATATGAACTTGCCCGTTCATACGGAGGGGGAAAATACGTGCAGCCGTTCGGCTTAAGGGATCTTCCCACCAAAGGAACTCAACTACTTCTTCGACGTAAAGAAACGAAGACAAACAAAACAAAGACATTCTTATTTTAAGCAGTCCTAATTATTAACATCGGGGGCAATCGTCTAGTGACTAGTGCTGACCTTGTGCGAGCTTCAATTGCACTGTCCCACATTCGGCAATTGCGCCGTTCATTGAACGCAAACACTAGGTATTATGATTACGTGCAGAAAAAACGTAAACTCGGCTACTGATAATCTTATCTCCGGAGGTGGTGACTCACGCTCGCCCACCGCAGAACGGATAACGTAAACAAGTGTCAGGGGACATGCGTACATCTGCATCGAATTATATTACTTAAATACCATTGGAAATAGGTTTACTGTCAGTTATATCAAGAATAAGCAAGATTTATCTATGCATGTTCACGCAGGGTTTCGAAGCTAAAACGCGCTCTATGAGTAGGTACTAAAGATTCAACTCTTACCATATAAAACTTCTATAGAAAGAAAGAAACCGCAGACATAATTGCTGTACACCAAATCATTTTGTGTTCGTCACAATTTTTAGAAACCGTTGGCTTTGGAAGCCATTGCCTTATATCCGATGTATAAAAACTATGTAACACATTCCCAATTCCCAATGAAAATAATATATATTCGCTCTAGCGAATACATTGTGCGTAGAACGGAAATTAACGTTTACTTTTCCGTAGTCTCGCCGTAGTTTTGTAGATTTTCATGAATTCTCTTTCAACATCTTATCTTAGAGCAACCTTGAACTTGTTGACAAATCACCAGCGTCGCGTAGAAAATTCGTCTCTTTTGGACGCACATAAATTTAAAACATTTTATTGCTGAAATCTGGAACATATACGAAACCGAGTAAAAGACAAAGAGGTCTGCCAAAAATACGCTCCGTGAACATTTCTCACAATACGCCAAAACAATTTCGGTCGAATTCTTCGCACGGCGGACTTTGAAATGCTTAAAACCTAGACTACGCGTGAGACATTCATACTACCATACAATATTATTTATTGAATCCGTGGGGTTTGAATTGAACCTTATCAGTGGGAGATAAGAAATGTTTCGGGGTTATCCGACCGCAGGGTTAGAGTCTGTCTTCTGACGATGCAGTGGCGCTTCTATTTGGCATAGAGCCCGAGCAGGCGCACCCCACAGCCGTGCCCCTCCCACGTTGTCATCGCATCACACCTCCTTCATCTCCGCACTGATTCATACCCAGAAATACTGAATAGATATAAACTGCGCAATGTACTGTCACCACGTTGCAATTTCTATCGGAATGATGATTGTTGATGAACTTGGCGTGTACATGAGCTTTCAGCGCATGGTCTATTGTATCTAATATTTTACATCTAAATTATTGCTTTGATTTTAGATCTGGCTGCATTTAATTGGAAATGCAGTCTAGCGAAATGATGATGTCGTCAGTTCTACGTCTCACATACGACATTATTTCAAAACTTTCATTATTGATCCATGTCGTTTAGCCACCTATATTTGCTTGCGTAAGGACTTGCTAAAATCCAAAATAACCGCATCTCACACATTTTCATAATATTCACGCCGCTCAATTGTTAGGTAGTCCGTCGTAATACAAGATAACCTTATCAACACAAACAAAACAGGTTATACGCGTTGCATAAAGTCAGCTTAGCATTGAGGCAGGTCCGCTAAGTAAACCTTGTTGGCTTCACACAATGCCACGATATACGTGTTGTTTTTACATAGGTAGCATTTTTCAGCTTAGTGTAAACTTCGCTTACTTTAGTTCCTAGAAGTCCACTTACTGTTCGCCCTCCTAGTTGCAGTTTGAAATTACCTTCGTTCCAGGAAGTCGTCGTAGCTTTTAGTCTTTTGCAAGGGCGAGAAGTTTATAGGGCAATCGTTTCGCGCTAAAACTACCCCTGACTTAGCTCCTAACCATTCCACATGTTACGTTCCTACCAATAATGTTGCTTGTTTGCATGTAGTTTAAATTCAACCTCTGTCCTCTGTTTTGTCAATTTTTGTCTGAAGAGGAATGTGTGAAATAGGACAACATTTAATTTTATCTGAAATAGCTCTATTAGAGGTTTTTTGAATAACTCAACTAGTTTTCAATCCGATTGCTTTAGCATTGAATAATTTAGCTGCAGTTACTCTTACCTCATTGGATATTAATGTTAGTGGATCTGTAAGTCACGTCTTCTCGCTAAAGTACATATCCGTTATCACTTCTCGTGTGTTTCGTATTTACGCTTGAGGACCTTTTCACAATAATATAGTCTCAGCGTGGCAGCTGCGTTGCCCATCAAAACTTTCCATTCTTACAAAGACAAAGTACGGAATTATACACGTGCTCTAATATGTTGTACACAGGTTCATTAACAAGTGTTTATGAGTCATGTTCAATTAGCAGTCACCGACGATATCAGCAGTTTACGTTCCATTTGGAACCGTACACTCGATTAATTACTAGCCTACTTTCAGCGGTGGCATCGGCTTTCAGTTTACCTTTTTTACGTGGTTGTTTTGATAGTGCGCCGTTTGCTCTTAATGCGCTCTCGCGATCGATTTCTATGCATTTGAGCGTTGGCAAAAGTAGTACATTTTTTGTTGCCATCGTCATTTTCATACTGTGCAATAAGTTTATTACCTCTGTCATTGTATAAGTACGGGCTCTTTAGATCTGTAGTGCCAAATACAAAGTATCATAGTGCATAAGCATGCATAAACAGCCCAATTTTATGGTCCCAATATTGCGACTCGGTGCCTTCTCTCGTTTAAAGAGGGTCAAGGCAATAATCCACCATGCTGTGCACACACGTACCAAGACTGTTGTTAGCGGATGACAAATTCCCTCGAAAGGTATCTTTTTTGGAACATGCTACATTTCCTCACGTTGTTTTCCTTTACCGTAAAATCCAGTGATGATGACTAACTTGTACTTGTACAAACCAAGTTTCAATCCATCAAGAACTTATTTATAGCTCGCTAGAGTACCTATTTATCTTTTTTAAATACCAAAACCCGTCCCGCAAACTTGTGTCATACAATAACACGGCATTCCCTTATCATGTTCAGATACAACTCTTTAATTAAACTGCCCGTCCCATATAGCTGGCGCACGTCTCCAGATAAACACACATCTACTTTATAATGCATCACCGCTGACTCACGCAAATAACAATGTACCCTCTTTTCTTCGTTTATATCTAGACCTTGCGCCATCGAGTTAGAGCTTAAAACCGCAACGTTTTGGCAGCAACACGTGCTTGCCTTGAAACGGGCGAGTATTGATAAGTGTGGTTTAATGAGTGCTTCTTGTTTTCGATATGAATCGAACGCTTGTTATGGCACAGCTCGAGGAAGAGATGCTTCGTAGTGCGTGGAAATGTTATGAGACTTCTTATGTCACTAGAGTCACGCATCAATGCTTAAATAGATTGTGTGACGCTTGCAGTCGTGTTATGAAATTATTATTACACATGAGATTGTTTCTGGGCATGAAGGATGATCTATCTTCTGACCCCCTTTAAAAAAGAGACCGAATAGTCAGTCTGTACGTGAGTCTATGAGAGGTATGTTGTACATATTATGTGTAACATATTTTTTATAAAAAAATACATTAATGTGTATGTTCATTTATTTTGTACTGAAAATCTATACATGTAAGTACATATTGAAATGATGAGACAATTATTTTATGCAGGGTTATATTTTTTCGACGGTCTATAGATATAAGACTAGTAGCCCGCCCTGATTATGTTGGGGATGAACTATTCACCACTGCACCAATATCAATGAATCAATGAATTTTAGGTTTAGCGCTTTAGGCGCTTTGTTTTAGTAGTATAAATACAAATAAGACAAAGTTACGGCAGTAAGTACTCAAACGAGACAAAGTCGGGACGGGTGTTCTGAAAATAACTTTAAGGCTTTTAAACTTAGGCGCTGCTTACATAAGAAATAATAATCTTTGAATAAGTGTTATATATACACTTTTAGTAAGATTAAATCATTAAATTGTTTACTGGAAAAGTGTGGTCTAAAAATTATACTATTTTTAATGTTATAATTTTACGAAGAACTTGTGTTCGATAATAGCGATTTTTTTTGTAGATCGGTTTGAGCTAGACGATAGTGAAAGTTTTATCTAGTTTACGTTTAGTTGTTACTTGTTGGTTTCTTTGTAAACGATGCGTCAGACGTCCACCGGCTATCTACCCGTCGACCTAGCCAGTGTCGAGGGACGAGGCTGTACCTGTTTACCGCCCCTAACAAAGTTGTTTATAGCATTGCTAGGGTATTGTTCTATGAACTCTTGAGACATAAAATAAAGAGAAAGTGAAAGCAATCCCATTTGCAATCTTGCCCCATATTGTTAGGAGTTAGGACATGATCCCCGGGACTCGGTTGCCACAAGACCGACGCAAAAGGCGAAAGCAAAGAGTAAGATCCCAGCATTGGGATCTGTAATATTGCAGGATGATTGTTGTCCTGCGCTGAATTATCATGTTTAAGTATAAGCTCAAATTTAAACTTAAATTTTGCTGCGCATATTTATGATGGCACCGGCTCAATGACGTGGTCTTTTTACTTGAACTCTCCTCTTATTTGCATGTTTCAATGTCATATTGTTTCACTAGATTAGTGTAACATTTCTTATCCGACCGTGTAATGTTATATGACCGTTTTACATAACTAACGTTTTTGGAATAAATTTTTAAATTGTTTTGGTCTACTTTAGCTCTTGTATGTATGTCTGTTTGTGAACTGTGTAACAGTTTAAAACTTGTCGTTAGTAGATCTTTTAATGCGTTGTTTGTGTTGATAAGACAATTGCTTGCGTCAAGTTAAACAAAGCTGTTATTTACGTGCAATGTATACTTCTAATGCCTAATATTGAAATTATTTTACGCCGTCTTTACTTAGCGCCGGGTACCAAGGGCTGCCTCGCCAACCTCGCAGTTCTACCTTGTTGGCCTCTCTTAGGTCCTACCAGGAGATCTATTATCTTCTCGCCGATAATAAATCAGCCGAATCTAGCAGCAGTTCCTAACAATATCCGACTTCTCGAAATCTCGAATCCCTCGATGATAATAAGTCAACCGACATCTGTACCTCTACCATGAGTTGCTATCGAAACATTTTACTATTTTACCGTAGTCCATAGCGAGCAAACCGAACATCGAATAGACTTCTAATAATCACGTACCATGAGCTAAACGGACTCGATAGCGACAACTCGATTGTTTATCTGGTTTGTGGGTCGTTATGTTGGTACAAAAACAGTAATGTTTCTAACTTCACACATAATGAAGCTGCCTCTTTCTAGCTACACTAAAAAGAAAGAGAAGGCAGGTAACTCCAATAATCCTACCAGTTGAAAGCGTCTTAAAGTAGTGGATAATCTAAGGCTTATATGTGTTTCTAAATTTGTCTAAACAGTCGATGTTTCAATGTCAATTTTGTTTTGTTGCGCCCTTGCGGCGTTCTTAACATATGTTTCGTAGTGTATTACATTCTCTTTGATATTATGTATTTGGCTTTTTGGAGCAGTGCAGTGAGTGCAACAAAAATATTCTCGGTTTCAGATAGAAATAAATTTAATTATAACTAGTTATAAGAAAGTTGATAAAACGCGAACCAGTCCAACAGTGGTGGAGTACATGGAAAAGTAAGCATACTGTTTTTTACAATAGTAGTAGTGTCAAGTGTTCTGCAGGAATGTGGCTTTGAGTGGACTTTTCTGAATTGAATGTTTATTTTTAGACATGGTGACCTTAGCAAATCCACCGACGGACCCCAAGGAAGGGTGACAAACTTACGACTCTGGGCCGAACTAGAAAATAAGCCTGGGATGAAGCTGGACCATCCACTCGACTACCAGTGTTCCCGCCTTTACATGGTGGTAATAGGATAGTGCCAGAAATACATCCAACAGTCTCAGTTGCTGATGCTTCACTGGCATCTATGTTACGAGAGCCAGGTTTTGAACAATTATGTACTAGTACTATTACATACTGTTACTATTACTTTTTTCTATTAGTGATATTTATATATTATTTCAGCCCCATACGTGAATAGGAGCGAAACGGATCTCATGATAGTGACACGGCAACATTACCATCTACATTGCCTCATGCCAGTGCAGAGCATCGTGCGCCGCAGAGACCCACGGCCTTGCCTGCCACGTCTCATTGGCGGCGGAGAGGTCGCCTGCAGGACTTGACCTCTCCTATCCGCAGAAGGACCCGGACACAGACACAATCGGATCTGGCAAGGCAAGCTTTTGTCAGATCTGACTGAATGGCGTGCATTTCAGCAGGAAACTGAACGGGAGACGATTAGGTTAAGGGAAGAAGAGTTAAGGATGCAAGAAAGGTGGCTGGAGTTGTACCAAGCATTTTTAGCTGTTTTTAATAAAATAGCTGAGAATTTAGGAAATAAGTAAGACTAAATTGGTAGGATATTATATTTTATAAGATAATTAATGTTAGGCGCAGCTAGTAAATAAGAATTAAAACTTATAAATAGTAACTAAATTAGAAGGGTAAATAATAGTTAGGCTACAAGATACCCATATATATATTTTTTAACTACATCAATTCAAATTCAAAATTTGTTGTACAAGTGCTACAAGCTCTTTTGGGTTGTTCCTGTAGTAATTAAAATACATAGTTCCTATAAACTTACATAATTCTGTAAGACATTTAAGACATTCAATTCACTTTTAACAAAATCTTAAAAGGTGGTTTTTTGTTGTTACGATTAAAACATTTTCGAAATTTCCTACAGTTCACTTAGATCTGTTTCAAGTAAACAATTGTACAGATAATTTTATTATGGTCAGCTACAATGATTAC
Organism: Ectropis grisescens; assembly: GCA_017562165.1. Classification (NCBI taxonomy): domain Eukaryota; kingdom Metazoa; phylum Arthropoda; class Insecta; order Lepidoptera; family Geometridae; genus Ectropis; species Ectropis grisescens. The sequence goes on from CM029783.1 coordinate 4,585,809, forward strand.
ATAAAACCATCAATTTAAATGGTTGCCTGGAAGAGATCGAATTTAGTAATAAGGCCGCCACTTATGGCATTAGCTTTAAATCTATTATTTGTATATTTTAAATTTCTGTTGTACACAATAAAATATTTTGACTTTTTTTGTATTTGTCTTTTATGTAAATCAATTAGAGTATGGTAACAAAATATAACAGCCAGATGCAACGCATGATAGAGTCTCTACACCAAGCCAGTGTCAGAGTTGGTCTGGAGATAAAACCAAGATAATGACCAACAATAGCTGGAAAAATCCCATAATAATCAACGGAGAACCACTAGAACATGTTGAAAAATACATATACTTGGGAAAATTGTTAAGTTTTGACAAAAATAACAATATGCTAGAAATAGAAAGAAGGGTACAATCAACATGGAACAAATATTGGAACCTAAAAGAAATTTTTAAAAGTAGTATGCCGACAGACATTAAAACAAAAGTAATGAATTCGAGTCTCTTACCATGTTTGACATATGGGTGCCAGACATGGAAGTTCTCCGCAAAAGCAGGTATTAAAATTAGAACATGTCAGAGGGGACTAGAGCGAAGTTTGCTCAACATAAGGAGGATTGACAAAGTAAGACATTCAAAAATAAGGAAAACCACCAAAGCAACAGATGCTCTAGTACATGCGTTAAAACTAAAATGGAGATGGGCTGGCCACGTCGCGCGATGTACAGACCAGAGATGGACTGCGAGAGCAACATTTTGGAGCGGCCCAACAGGGAAAAGATGCAGAGGGAGACCCTTAACCAGATGGGACGATGACCTCAGACGAACGGTTGGTCAGAACTGGAGTGTCAAAGCACAAGACAGAGAGGCATGGGCATCTTTGGAGGAGGCCTTTACCCAACCAGGGGATCTTGCAAACTAAATCTGCAATTTGGAAAAATAATATTTAGCTTCTTTAAAATCTACATACATAACCACACTAATTTATATTACTTTTCATGTAGTTCTAGTTATGTTATATTTATTTCCAAAAAATTTATATTTTACTTAATTTTGTACCTAACTTAAAGAGCAAGAAATAAAAGGCTTATTTATTTATTTATTATTTAATAAAATATAAAATATTTTCATCTATTTAACCATATAAATTAAGCTTCCTACATTGTAACACTTGCTGGTTATATTAAATTAAATATTTCAATGTACATAACTTGTTTTATTTTATAATTAATGTGGACACTTAAAACTTCAAACTATGCCACATGTTGTGTTGGTCAACAATTATGGTATTCGAGAGAGTCTCTGAGCTACTTGATCCCGTAATGATCGGCCCCTTAGTAATAAATCACTCGTTGTTTCATTCAACACCACTTCATGTTGTTCAAATGGTTCTGCAAGAAATAAATACAGTTAGTTATTATTATTACTCTTAATTTTGATTTGTAGGTACAGAGTAAATTATTTTAGTAAAATACCTTGTAGTTCTTCATTTTCATCTTCAGGGTCTGGAACATTGTAGTTTATAGCAATATTGTGCAACACGCAACATGCTAATATAATTTATGTCCTACATATATTTTTTTAACATGCTTTTATTGGCATGTTTTGGCTGATAATGCAATGTTCTATCCCTGTGTACACAATGCCAACGGTTCTTCAATTGCCCAAAAGTATTTTCAATTAGCACTCTGGCAGAAGTTGGTACATAATTATGCATCTCCATGATAGAAGTGATACTCTTTGTGTGGATTTCAAGTGGATCCTTTAGTAATCCACATAAATCTTCGAAAGCTTCCTGCCTGAAGCCTATATTCTTTACTGAAATTATTTTCACCATTTTTTAATTCTTTTTTTAGAAATTAATTTCTGCAAGTTTCGTTCGCATGCTTGCTTGAAAATTTCCTTGATTGCGTCGTTCGTCTTCATGAGCAGCCGTCATTAACATATGCCAAGCTAAATTATTTCTCCCCGACATTATCTCAATACACAATCTAGTTAAAAATAATGTATTTGTTGTCTAGACGCACTTTAACCAACACTTTCACGCTTCAATAAGCTAGTGAGTAACTTTACTGCTATCGAAACAGTTTTATTCGAAGGCGACTGTCAAATTTGTAACTCATGGTACCGTTTTCTATGACGTTTGCTAAAAAACTTTATTCGATAGCGAGTCTTAACTCGATAGGTTTTCTACTTACTGACTCATACTGCCGATTTTAGTTCTGACAGTGACCGCTAGGGGCGCGGTTAATTTTGCCATAATAATCTTTTACGCAGTCGCTAGCGAATAGGATCTACGTAAACTCATGGTAAGGGCACTGATGACAAAACTTATTAGGGTTAGCTCTACATACTCGTACCGCTATCATCCACCAACACGTACTGGGTCAGCGTGGTTATTTATGGCCTTGACTCTCTCCTTGCGAAGGCCCCGAGTAACAGCAGTGGGTACATTTAGGAGGCTATTTATGCTATGTACTCGTACCGCTACAAGACGGTATGTACCGTATCTTCCCCAATAGGGCTGTAGGACATACCCTTGGGGTATGTCAAGTTGGTCCTTTTTTTCCTCATGATATGTATACGTCAGTGATATCGTCTGAGGCACCTATCGTCGTACGAGGAGCAGTATTCGTTGCGTAAGGCAGTATGTGGCATGCCTTTAGTATGATCCAAGTATGCTTTTAGTTATGCTCTACGTATCTATAGTAAGTTAGTAAACGCCTTCTGCTACTTTTAGCGGCTTCTGCTCTAGATAAAAGTTCTGCAGATACACAGATTTCTAAAACAAAAGGCAGATGGAACGTGCGGAACACAGATCCTTAGGTCCGGAAAGCAAATATCAAACGCCAAAGCAAATACAAACTCCAGTCAGTACGAAACTGACTTCCGTCTCGTACGGGAGTCCCGTGTGATTTTATGTTTTGTTTAAGATTATGCCGTCTTGTGTCATCAAACATTGCAAACATTGTTCCCAAAAATAAAAAAAGGAAATTTCATAGGAAACTTAGAATATTTTACTGGTATTTATATAATTTAGACGATTTAATTTTGATTGATTAATAGAAACACAACACCTCAACGAAAATAGGTCAGTGTTGCTATACTAAATTGAAATTATTTTCCCTGAAGTTAAGGTAAAATATAGATTCTAATTTTGTTTTGAAGATACTCGTAGACCAAATTATTGATGAACATTGTATAATTCAATTTTAAGCCCTATTTTTACAATCGTTATTTTTTTTATTTAATGTGAATCGATGCCAAGAACAAATCCTCGCCGTTACTAGGGTTAATAAAAATACTAATAGTGTTGATGAAAACTATAGTTATGAAACGAATAGATAAGAACAAATCCTCGCCGTTATAAAACGTCTCGTCTATGACCTGTGGATTCTAACTTGATCTGTGCAGTGCTGTTAGCATATATGTATATTTTCAATAATACGAACATATTTCTTTTTTACTCCTTGTTGAATTAGAGCCTCCCAGAGCAGATTGTGTTTGATTGAGTCGAAAGCTTTATTGTAGTGGACAAATGCAATGTATAGGTCTTTCCCATACTCTTGAGATTTTTCTATTAACTGTTTTAATACATGCATATGATCAATAGTTGAAAACCCTGCTCTAAAACCAGCTTGTTCAATGGGCTGTTCTTCATCTATAGGTAGTCCTTGATATTCTATTTAGGATCAGCTTTGAAAAAAATTTGTAAATGTTTGAATTGAGGCTAATAGGTCTATAATTTTCAATTACGTTTCTGTCTCCTTTTTTGTGGAGCAAGTTATTAACAAGAAATCCTTGCATTATATATTATCGGTGTAATAATAAATTATTTTAAAATAATGTTTTATGCGTTTATTAAACGTGAAAAATTCCAAAGCTTAAGACAACAATAGTGGGACTTTTTTCTTAAGACTGGCAACATTACACGCACACCAACGTGAGTAATTTGACAACGTCGGTGAGAGCTGTCACGCATACATACCTAATGACTGGCCTCACAGTGTCGTTCACGAAGGTTTCATCTGTATAGTAGAAAGAGCCATTTGATTCCAGCTTCCATACGTACCTTTATAAAGAAGGTAATATTATTAACGTCAAGTCTCTAACCCCTTTTTAGTACAAAATAGTTTTTAATCGGACTGCCTGTTGTTAAGTAATGAGGCGGCATAGGAGGAATCTTAATTTCGACCGCAACGTCTCTTAACGTCAGGCGAAATGGCGGTCTAGGACGACACTATCATTGTTAAAAATATATATTAATGTATTCGGTACTACAGTTGTGCAATTCACAATGTTTAACTACATTCAAGATATTTAAGTCCTAACCGGTACGTCTGGTATTTTTTGTTGTTTGTTTGTAACAAAAAAAATATACACGACCTGAAGAATATCGTGGTCAAGAACATCTAGCATAGAACGTCAAATGTAAGTGTCGTGAGAATAAGTCTAGTTCCCATGAAGTTTCAACCTAGTTGTTAACGCAACCAGTATTTTTATGCACCTTTCTTATAAAAAATAACGTCAACGCCCAGAGAGTTATTCGAATTATTTTGGCAAGAAGACAGTGCCATTCATTTTAATCTATTTTGGGTCGGTATTCACAACGTCTACATCAAAACGGCATTGCCCGCATGCGGGCTTGTTTGCTGTGATCTCTTTTGTCACGTTAAAATGATTCATTGGTTTGTATAATGAGAACTTTTACTTAAATAATGAAATATTGAAGTTGTTCTTCATGTCTGTGACTGGAATAAATGAAGTGACACTTATTTGTTAGTATTGCCTTGACCTTGCTGGAAGATAAATATCAGTATGTCTTCTTTAAATATTTCAACGTATAAGCAGTCTGAAAACTTTGAAAGGTATTGTCTATTTGTATAGTTCTAAAGATGCTGGATAATGCATAAGCAGCCCATTAAATGTTCCTACTGCTGGGATTCGGGGCCTTCTCTCGCAAGGAGAAGGCCAAGGCCATAATCCACCACGCTGGCCCAGTGCGGGTTGGAGGATGACATAAATATGACTTAAGATGGACGAATGACATAAAGATTCTAGATACATGTTCGTTTCCTCACGATGCTTTTCTTCACCGTTTTTAGTTAGCGCCATTACACACAAGACTTCGAAAAGACAGTGGTTTTGGGGTTTGAACTCGGGGGCTCCGGATCGGCAGTCGCCGTTCTCCCAACCAAAACAAACTGGACAAAAACGTCATACAATTAAACTTAGCAGTTTTATCTGTCGACGTCTTTACGAAATATTATTAGTCAGTGGTTTGTGATTAATTTATTTTGTCAATTAACAGAACTGAAATGAAATAATTATGCTAAATTTTCAATATTTTCTACAGTAGAAAGGAAAAGCAAGCAGTCAGTTTAAAGTTTTATAACCCGTTATCAAAGTAGGGTACACTAAAGCTTCAGTAAAACATGCGTACCTATATGAAAATTAAGACAGGGGAAAATCCCACATAAAAGATAATTCCGAAAACTTTTAGCTTATCAATATTAATTTACCTAATACTACTTTTTTTTAATCCTCGGGGGGCAGAGTTCATAACATTCAGATAACATTTCCTAGTATTCAGGTTGCAATCCCAAACTTCCGTCGCATAATAAAAAGTAGGGAACCACCACACAATTTATAGGTTAGGCGCGTATAGTGGGCCTTTCCCATTCAAGTTATCGCGTTGTAGATGGTTAGTCATTCCTCGCTGCCTTGCCCGCTGCTAATTATCAGCTAATTGCTTAGTTCCTTCGAGACATGCTTCAAAGCTTCAAACGTAACTGACTGAACCTAAGGTTTCATTCACTTCTTTCATTGTTAAACGAATTATTATAAACCTTGACAGCATCTCGCCAGTCTTAAATGTATAGTTGTTTTTCTAGACAGAACATGTTTTACAACAAGTGTGCGTTTATTATTATGACAATTACAGTTGTATATTTACTGTGCCTGCGCCACTATTGATTTAAAGCGGCGTAATTAGCGTCTTGTCCTTTAACTTTTTTTAAAGCGTCTAAGGCAGATACCCGAGGTTATCAACTTCCTACCGAATTGTGGGCTAGTGTGGAAGGAGGCTAACCATATGATGCACATACGTTGAGACTCGCTACACCCCTTCATGAAGCATACTCGAAGCATTCAAAGGACTTACCGTAGTCAACGCCCACTAAATCTCGACATCTGACATGTAGGACGGTACGAACTTGGCTTGAGTAGCTGCCGGTAGGGAAAATCAAGAAACGACGTGATATTCCCGAAGGTGACCACTATGGATTTAAGGGGTATCTATCAGGCACAAGACGGGTATGGCAAGGTTGTATACCTCGGCGGCGATGAAAATGGGCTCGACCGGGTCTATTGAATACATAACGTACATACACAGCCTACTATTTGTTCCCTCTGCTGGGACTCGGGACCTTCTCTCGCAAGGAGAGAATCAAGGCCATAATGCACCGCGCTGGCCTAGTGCGGGTTGGAAACATTGAATTTATTATAAAGTACACGAGTAAATCTACTTTTACTAGTATACTTTATCTATGGATCGTCATAAACGATAAATTAAGCTGCTTATTCGAAGTTCTGATATTTCCAAAAAATCGTATAGATGATTATTTATAACAATGGTCGCCGTGTGGTCATCAGCCGTAGTACAGTAATATGATTCCAGTAAGAACTATGATAAAATAAAAACAGTTGCTCTATGTTCTACCTTCTAAACTGAGCTCATGCGGATAGCGCCTTTTGAATTCCGTTTTCGAAACCAGCTTTCAATCTTCTTTTAATCGTATTACAATGCACGCCTGCTTGGTGTACGACGAGTAGCTATTCAGCGAACTAATTAGGGAAGTGTCACATCCGAGCCACATCCGACAAATCGTTATCAGAACTGCATTTATCGGAACCCTTTATATCCGGCCTCCAATTATCTATCGATTGTCATTTACAAGAAACTATAAAACGGTTTTACAGCTCTATTGTGCTGTGTGATGGCTCCTTAGTGTGGATTGGCATCGCCGCTTGCTGCTTGAAGTGGTACAAGTTTTTCGCTCCTCGAGTTTTTATTCTGTCAGGACTCGGAATTCACGGAATACAATTTGTTTAAGAAACCTAGCAATTTACAAAATTGTTTGGTGTTATGGCACTCTGAATACGCGACTCTCGTTTAATTTGCGTTTTTTTAGTTTTGTAATTTATTTGATAATGTTATTGCTAGTGTGAAAATAAATATTAACGGCGTTATTTATCCGGATTTAAAATGTATTCTAAATTCGTCTAAAGCATTCTCATCTCCAAATGTGAACCAATTTATATTTTGTTTAGTTACGTTTACATCGCAAAATCTATGTTATCTAAATTTGTCTCCGTCCATCCATGGTTAGTTTTTTAAGTAATCGAATAACAACAATTATTTGTCTGATCAACGTCTCGTCAAAACAACGTTCTCATATCAACCGATAACTCAGGGTTCAGTCGGGCGACTATCGTGCAAACATAAAACAAGAGCATCGTAATAACAAAACAAGGGTACGAAATTCGCAATTTCCAATAATACACATAACAATGTCGAAGTTACGAATTCTACAAATTACTTTAGAACATCACACATAGTTCAGTATCATCGGGGTTTCGCTAAGGAATTTATCCACCACAATAACTTAATGTGAACTTTGCGAACAGGCTTCTATTGTAGACGGCGCTGAAAGACAAGAACAGTTTTTATGTGTACGTTTTGTTATTCGATTGTGTAATTGTGGGTTCCGCGAATTACATTGTGTTTGCTGTCTTGATTGTTTGTAACGCGAATCGTCATTCACGAATGGTTGATGTTTGTACTATAACAGTCAGACTGAGGTAGATATCGCAAACGAATTTCCTGCTTGTGTAATCTGCTTACTTAATTATTAGAAAAGCATAATAGCAACTCACAATAAGTAACATCATATCTTGGTTTTCTGATGTAGAACAGGAATCTAGTTGGACTAATATTTTCATCGCAAAATCTACCTACTTATTATTCAGGTGCACATAATACTGGCATTTCCTTTATCGGCGGTATAATTAAGAGTTGTTGATGATTAAAAAAATGCAAATGAATTCATTATTATTAGAATACCTAAAAATAAATATAGAAAAGAGGAAATAAAACAACACATATATAAACAACTCTGGTATAAGTCTAATATTATATAATTTTAAGTATAGACACACATATGTACGTGTGATGGACCGTACAATAATATGGCTACCAAGAACGTACAAAACAAGTATTTGTACCAAAAACGTCGCATGTCTATTCATAAATTGTTCTTTTCATTATGCGTCGACAAGCGGCGGAAACTCCACAATCGGTCAGTGATGACAACGAACAACCTTCACGTTATTGCGAAGGACATGGCAATTCCGTTCAACTGAAATAGCTACCTATAACGGACACAATAACGATCGTCATAAGCCTGTTAAATATAGGTTGTACACGGTAATTTAAAAAAAAAAAGAACTGGCTGGATAACATGCGATTACCGCAATCCATGGATGCCACAGCTATAGAGGTAAATAGTGCCGTCGTTGCTTTGTTCATCCGGAAATATGTTTTTAACCCTTTCTCAAATCTCTGCCCATTGCACTTCTGTTTGTGTTCACCGATGTTATCTCATTCCTATAAATTCGATTTTGAAACCTTGAAAGTAGATTGTCATAAAAATAACTTACTGGGCACTATAAATAGTTGACAAAAACTAATTTGATTGGCTCTTAATTCATAACAAGAACAAAATTAAAAATTTTGATTAACCCAGGACTACCTCGGATTTGTTATCTGTACAACATTCTACTAGTCAAGCCCTTTCATTTGACTCCCATATTGACGGGTGTTGTGAAAAAAGAAATGTATTTCGCCATTTTGTGGTAGCGGCCATCTTGGATTTGAAATTTGTCATAGTGAAAAGTATTCTACTAGTCAAGCCCTTTCATTTGACTCCCATATTGACGGGTGTTGTGAAAAAAGAAATGTTTTTCGCCATTTTGTGATAGCGGCCATCTTGGATTTGATTTTTTTATAATGTATTGATCCATATTGAGGTAGTTTGTGAAGAAATATTTTGTTCGCCATTTTGTGGAGGCGGCCATCTTGAATCGATATTAACCAAACATAGCTAAGAACATCCGCACGGATATTACCCTTCAAATAGAAAAAAACCGCATCGAAATCGGCCCATCCGTTTGACCTCTACGGTGCTACAGACAGACACACAGGCAGACAGACAGACATCGACGTCAAACTTATACCACCCCTTTTTTTGGTCGGGGGTTAAAAAGATGAAAACTCTTTCTGACTCTTCGTCCGGTTAGTTCACAATGCTATTGAGTATTAATTCTTCTTCGTATTCAACGTAATTTGTTTTTACTTACTAGTGAAATTGTAACTAAGGAATATTTAAAATTTTATCAAAATCAGTTGAGTATCTTCAATTTTCGCTCATCCGTCGCGTCGTCGAGAACAATCCTTCAACTTCTTAACGGAACAAAACTTCGGATCTATGTATCCCGACGGCACGTCTTGCTATCGGGCTAGAAGATGGGAAGATATAGATAATATCTCTTTTTAACCGACTTCCAAAAAGGAGGAGGTTATCAATTCGACCCCTATGTTTTTTTTATATTTGTTATCCATACTATATAATATTATAAATGCGAAAGTAACTCTGTCTGTCTGTCTGTCTGTCTGTCCGTCTTTACCGCCTAAACCTACGAAATTTGATACATAGATAGAATAGATCCCGAGAAAGGACATAGGCTACTTTTTGTTCCGAAAAAAAGGGTTGAAAGGGTTAAAATAAGGGATGAAAGTTTATATGGAAAACTTCGTCATTGTTGAAGAACTATGAAACTTTACGTCTAGATATTTAACACGAAACCATAAAATGTATGTTTTAGCAGTTTTGTAGTTTCGAACTGTACCTTGGTGGAATTGGTGGTGAAAGTCTGAAAGTTCAATATTATTGAAGATAAACCATGAAACTTTGTATCTAGACACTTGAAATGGAGTCGATAAACGTTTGTTCCAGCAATTTTATAATTTCTAACTATACGGGGATACTTATATAACCGCTTGCTTGATACACTGGCCGCTTTTCGCGTTTTACAAATTTGGCGGGAAAACGGGTGTCAGGTTACATAAGTGCGGTGTTTATGTTTCGGCATCTGAAGTGCCGCCTTACTTTTACCCGTTTGAGCCATTTACTCTCAAGAACGTTTCAGCTTTATCATATTTATACGAACGCTTCTAGCGGTATCATTTATTTATAATTAATGTACTTAAATAAATTCAAGATGGCCGCCGCTACAAAATGGCGGATAATTTATGTTTTATTAATCCCATCAATATGGGTATCAAATGAAAGGGCTCAACAAGCAGAATACAATATATACTATAAAAATTGAAATCCAAGATGGCGGCCGCTACAAAATGGCGGATAACGTAGGTTTTATCAATCCCATCAACATGGGTATCAAATGAAAGTGCTCAACCAGTAGAATACAATGTATACTATATAAAATTAAAATCCAAGATGGCGGCCTCTACACAATGGCGGATAACTTAGGTTTTATCAATCCCATCAACATGGGTATCAAATAAAAGGGCTTGACAAGAAGAATACAGTGCACTATACAACCTCAATATTTAAGATGGGTGCAGCCACTAAATGGCGTATCAGACAGAATTTTTGATAGTCGACGAGATTTCCATGGTGTCTTATCAAATGTTATGCATGAAGGACGCTCGATTAAGGCAAATTAAGAACTGCGAAAATGAGTTTTTTGGAGGAGTAAACGTATTACTTTTCGGTAACCTTTTACAACTGCCTCCTAAAAAAGGTTAGGAACACCTGTTTTCAATTCTAATATAAAATTATATATATGAAAGTAACTCTCTCTGTCCGTTACCGTCTAACGCCTAAGCCACTTAAAGAGTTTGTTACAATTTGGTGCACAGATAGACTAGACTTAGGAAAGGACAACGGCGACTTTTTATCACAGAAAAAGAGTGGAAATGAAGAGTAAAAGTGTGCATGGAAGGATCTTTGCACTCTTTGTATGCTATTTTTAACCGACTTCTAAAAAGGAGGAGGTTGTCAATCCAGTTGTATTTCCAATTGTGAATCAATTTAGATGGTTATTTTTTTGGTTGGTAGATTATAGTTCAGAGGTGGTCATATAAATTTTATCGAAATCAGTGCGGCGGTTTTTGAAATATGAACAACGAACTAAAATTTGCGTTCATGTAATCTGACGATATTTCTACTAATATCTACTAATAGAGTCTAATAAAATTTTGTGGACCGTCCCAATATGATTTTAAATTAAAGTCTGTTTTTGATTAATTTTTTGAGAACATAGTTTTTTGTAATTTGTCGTGTAAATTGTACATTTATTAATAAATATAAAACTTTGACTTAGACCGATTTTGATTAGGAAACGTGAATTTGTATGGTAGTAGACATACGAGTAGGTACTGCCTCAATTACTTTATTAAATATGTGGCGCGGACGAAGTCGCGGGTAAAAGCTAGTATTTTATATATGTACTAGCGGTCCCTCCCGTCTTCGCTCGGATAGTAACCAAAATGTCAAGTGCAGCACCATCAACCGGGCTGATTTGTGAATCTAAACCTTCCAGGGCCCTGCAAAACCCAAGCGTATACAAAAAAAATCATTCAAATCGGTCGAGCCGTTTCGGAGGAGTTCGATTACGCACCCCGTGACAGAAGAATTTTATACATTAGATGTTACCTGATTTCTCGAAAACCCCCGCACCGATTTTAAAAATTTCTTTTTGTGTTCGGATGGGTATGCTTCCCGAATGGTCCCATACAAATCTTATCGAAATCGGTCGGGTGGTTTTTTAATATGAACCATAAACTAAAATTTTGCGTACAATTTTCTGGATGACGATTATCACAAACGCTTATAATAATGATTTTAGTTTATTTTTCGCTTTTGAGTGCCTATTTGTGGTTTTGCAGTCGGTTTAATTTTATGTACGAAAATAGTTTATAAAATATTAGTAGGTTTTACTAAGCCAGCGTTGTTATAGAAGTTAGTAGATAATGGGCGAGCGATCATTGTCATCGTAATGTTTTGTCTAGCGCACGCACACTCGCACCTTCATTCATGAACTCCCCTCGTATAACCATGCGAAGTACGTCTATGCATCAGAAATGTCAGATGATAATGCTATTCATAAAATAAATCAATAGATACTGTCTTGGTATCCTATTAATTGTATAAATTCGAGAGTTTAATAAACGTTGCTCAATCACTACGGAATGTAGATTTATAGTCTGGAACAGCACATAGGCACATTACATACACATTTTAATGGTGAGAAAATTTCGGGAACAAAAACTACCCGAGTAAAATCACGGGGACTTGGAAAATACTCAGAAAGTGCAGGAGGGATCGGAACTTACGGCCTCACGATTCTGAAATCGCTACTTTAAAATCGCCAATCGCAGCTTTAGAACTTGGCATGGCTTCAAGTTCTTGCTTTAGTTCCGAAAATTTCAACAACGTGATTAGACTATAAACACTAGCGTCTACTGCAATACTGGGGATTTGATAAATACGTCTGAAGGTAAATGGGACGCGATATCCCTTTGACGTTACCAATAAATTTGATAAAATCCTTACGATAATCATGAAACATTAAAAGATAAATATGTACTGTCTCGGTCCAATCGCGCTTACATACCGTAGAACGCCCCGACAACAATACAAAGTCTGTCGTTAACAACAGAACATCAAGACCAACAAGACACGAGAATGTTTTGGAATTCACCGAGCGAGTTCATAATACGGCGCCGAACGGTTCGCGTTCATACGCGGTGTAATGCAAGACAGTGTCGTATCCATTGAGAGCTCCCGTCATTAGGCCCATTCACGAGCTCGTTACTTCACTTCATGCCGACTTGCCGACCGTTGGCGAGGAGACTATCTACATGTATCGATACTGCGCTTAGGATCAAGTTTTTTTCTGTGGCTAAGGAGTGAATGTTTTTAGGTTTCATGTTGGAGTAAATTTTGACAAATCTGCGTAGCTGTTAAACTGTTTTGTCGATTACGTATTTTTTTCTATAATTTTATTTAGCACATGCACACCACAGATTTCTAAACAGATGAAACCTTCGTGAACGACACTGTGAGGCCAGTAATTAGTTATGTATGCGTGACAGCTCTCACCGACGTTGTCAAATTACTCACGTTGGTGTGCATGTAATGTTCCCAGTCTTAAGAAAAAAATCCCACTATTGTTGTCTTAGCTTCGGAAATCTTCGCGTATAACAAACACATATATTATAATGTTAAAATAATTTATTATTACACCGATTATATATTATGCAAGGATTTCTTGTTATTACTATTTCCATCCTATAAAGTTAAGAATTTTGATTTAGCATGCAACTAAAAATTCGAATATTCAAGTACAGAAAATTTGGAATAAAAAGACAACGCCGAATAATAGTAAAAGTTATGTGTGTGTTTATTTTGAGTATTCTATCGGAGCTTCTTTTGAAATTTTGAATATTATGCTTGACAAAAGGTGGCAAATACTCATTTAATATCGGTGAACACAGGAGGAGCAGAGAATTTTTGTCAACTGATTTGATGTTGGGGGGTCAGATCATTCAATTTGTTTATTATCCAATCTTTGTCTGGACGCGTGTCGCAAACGAAAAGTTCATGAAGTTTTTCAAAAAATGTTGATACAAACCAACGAAAACCTTCTAAGAGTTTATGTAAATCAGTTGAACATTATTCACATCGCCACCCAAAGTTACGTCGTCCAAATACCTAACGTTTACATTGGACTAGAGACGTTATATGATAGAGCGAATGGCCAGGGCGAAGGTCGCATGGCCGAAGATTCACCAAGTTATATAAGCCAACGGATGATAGCATAGGATTGTTTTGATAATTTTGTGGGTCTGCCATAACATTGCCAAAGAAAATTGTAGAAGTCAAGAATTTTATTCTTCACTTCGAACAACGGGGCTCCACGATCAACCAAATTAAAGGCGTTTTTGACGTACAACTTTAACAGCCCTCTCCCCAATTTTGGACAAAGAAAGTCAGGACAGAATGAACAGCAGCCTCACGTCCACTCAGAGAACCAAAATCAAGTTTGTGGGACAGGGAGCTCGAAAGTGCAACGCTTAATACCTACAACCCACCTTGGCAGCAAGGCCAGTATATGTGGTGCCAACAGCGATTGGCCTGATCCCAACATCTTTTTTGGGTAAGTATGTACGCACAAATTAGCACCGTATAAAACTTCGACAATGTCACTACTGACTCGACCAGATAACATGAGGTTGATTGAAACGATTAGATCTCTCAAAAGAACTTGCCTACTTTTTTAAGCTCCACTATACTTACAAGAATTAAAACTTGCTTCATAACTATAGTTTTCATCAACACTATTAGTATTTTTATAAACACTAGTAATGACGTGGATTTGTGCTAAGCATCGATTGACATTAAATAAAAAAATTACGATTATAAACACAGGGTTTAAAATAGAATAATACAATCTACATAAGTACATAAATAATTTGGTCTACGAGTATCTTCAAAAAAATAATCTATATTTTACCTTAACTTTAGGGAAAAAAAATTCAGCTTAGTACAGGAACACTAACCAATTTTCGTTGAGGTGTTGTGTTTCTATTCATCAATCGAAATGAAATCGCCTAAATTATACAAAAAGCAGTAAAAATATTCAAACTTTCCTATGAAATGATATTCCTCTTTCCTTTTCTTATTTTTGGGAACAATATTTGCAATGTTTGAAGACACAAGACGGTATAATCTTGTACAAAACTTAAAATCACACGGGACTCCCGTACGAGACGGAAGTCCGTTTCGTACTGACAGGAGTTTGTATTTGCTTTGGCGTTTGATATTTGCTTTCTGAACCTAAGGATCTGTGTTCTGCACGTTCCATCTGCCTTTTGTTTTAGAAATCTGTGATGCACACATACAATATGCTCTGCATTATTTATAGAACAGATTAAATGATTTTTAAGGTAGAGTGACAAAAAAGGGATACATTATTATGATAGTAAGCAACACTCCTGTCCATAACAGCACGATGAAGAGTTCAAATACTACAGCGCTCTCGTCACTGGAGATATATAAGATAAAGAATGGATCGATTTGTCCTGTGATTTTCTTCGAAATAATGCCCTTCAAACAGGAACAGAAATATTTGCACATAACAGAATTTGTTTCATAGCGTGCTTCTAAACCCAGCAATAAATATTGGGTGCTAGGTTAACCGTTAGCTTATCTGTTGTCATTCAACCTAAAGGAAAAAGGTTTTCTCTTTCTCAACCCGATCACAATAATTAGTTCAAATCCAGTTCTGAAGGCAGTGTGCGTAAAATTGACTAGCAATTATATGGTTTCTCTACCGCCCATTACGCTTGTTAAAATGTAGCCATTAAGCTATAGGCGAACTCATAATTTGGAGTAAAAGCGTCAGCCACACGCGATATGAAATTAAGCAAAGTGCTTCGTCCAATTTCCCTTTTGCAACTTTATTCGATTAAAATATACGCCCGTTTGTTGGTGTCTAACTTTATCGTAAGCAATTTTATAATGTCGTTCATTATATTAGATCTATCTTATAAATAAATTAAGGTAAAGTAATTTACTATCTTGTAAGAGTCTATAAAATCTTAATGTAAAAATTGTAGGCTAGAATATTTATTTACTCTTGGGTTTTATGGAGTTTATGTTCGTGGCATAGTCAGTGAATTTATGATATTTATTACTAGAAGCGCCTTGCGGTTTCAGCTGCGTAGCTACAATTACTACTTTCTCTTTTTCGGTTTAAAAATTAGTTTATGTTATTCCAGGCTATGATCTATGTAGGTACCAAATTTCATCCAGATCTCTTCATACTCATAACATTCGCGTTTATAGTATTGGTAAGGATTAACGTTATTTTTTTAGGTGTATGTGTGTAAGTGTCTCTTTCGCGAAGGAAACCACCGAATGGATTCTATTGAGTTTTATAATATTGTGGTTTATAGATAAAATTCCTACTAATATCGTAAATATGAAAGGATGAATTTACGTTTGTTGCTTCCTTGCTTCATCACGTTGTAAGGCCTGAACGAATCAGTCTGAACTGTGGCACTTAGGTGGATTAAACCCTGGAATATAGCACATATGATAATTTTTAATAGGTATGACGACTGATCCCGGAATTATATTAAATTATTTAATATAGTGACAATATTTAAATATGTACCAACTTTAATTTTGATATATTTTTGTTTAACTTTCTTTATGATCGTTCAAAGATGGGCAAGTCAATTTTAAAAGTACGAAATTATTAAAAATGTATTTACCACTGGATACCCCATTCAATTTAAAGTGACTTTTATTATCTAACCAGTTTCCTAAACGCAATATTTAATATTGCTAACAAACTTTACGCGCGACGCATAGAAAACACCAGACAGTGACGTCACGCTTTAGTAGTATTTTTGTATGAAGCGTTTTTAGGAAAGTCCAAAATTGTGATTTTAAAATCATAATTAAGTTTTTAAGATAACAAAGTAATTATTTTACCTATGTTCAGTTATGACGTGTAGTTTACATGGGAATGTACATCATACACTTTTTTTGTCATTCTCTTATTATAGAAGTTACAGGGGGGGGGGGACGACACTATTTACCACTTTGGAAGTCCCTCGCGCTATCTGTTCAGTTTAGATAGGTTATCCATATATTTAGGTATATTTAGGTTTTCCATAAATAATCCAAACATGGTTTTGATAAAAAAAAAATTGAGTTTCAGTTCTAAGTATGGGACATCCCTAAAATTTTTGGTTTTTTTTCTATTTTTTGGATCAAAATCTAAATGCGGTTCACAGATTACATCTACTTACCAAATTTAAAATGTATAGCTCTTATAGTTTCGGAGAAAAGTGGCTGTGACATACGGACGGACAGACAGACAGACATGACGAATTTATGACTATAAAGGTCCCGTATTTTGCCATTTGGCTACGGAACCCAAAAAATGAGTCGTCATGTCGATTGTAGAGTTCTTAAAGAGGTACATAAAATATAAATGATAAATTCCTTTTTCTAAATTCAACAATGGCAAAGTCGCGGGTAGATGCAGATAGATGTCGCGAACGCTAGTTTGTCCTATGTGTGATTAAAATCTAACAATCTATTAGATCTGCTACTTGAAGTATTTCTATTCCTTAACATTTCTAACCTGGATTTAACACAGTTTGGGACGGTAGCCTGAAGTTATCACAAAAGTAATAATTTGGTATTTTCATTACTCAGTTTCACAAAAAACAAGCCTACGCAAAAGGGCTTTCCATGCCTTTACTCTTAAAAGAGATCAAATTTTAACTAACTACGGGACGGACGGGATCTTCCCTGAAATATCGGAAAAAGACAACTTTTTCATGAATAGGTGAGTCCAAATGATAGTGTTGTATAACCACTAAATTGTGTATAAACTCACCTTAACGTTACCCTTTCAAACGCAACAGTAAATTAAAAATATTAATTTATAAAAGTTCTAAAATATGAAAGGCAGTTTTTCATGAAAATTTATTTTCGCCAATTACGATTCATGCAAATGAATTTCAGATGAGATGAGAAGGGAAACACACTTAAGTACAGACCCACAAACTTTCACCTTCATAATATAAGTATGATAATGGTGATGACAATCGTCACTCGTATTAAGTTCTCTATTAAAGTACATATACATAAATATACTTTGTAGAGAATTACTTCATCAAACATCTAATTTTAGAATTTCCTCAGTCTAGATCAAAGTTAAACATAACCATGAATCAGCGGAATATCATTAAGTGCCGTAAATAGAGCGCGATAGAATTGACAATGTTACACGACCTTCGGTTTAATAGCGTAGCTGAAGCCGTGCCCTTTGATGATAATGCGTCGCTCAATAACATAACGACGTTATACCAAACTGCGGTGTAATAACCGCGTGCTGAAATTATGGCTGGATATGTGAAACATCCATGCAATATCGATCTATCCAGAGCTGAACCGCGCTTGTCACGTGGTGATAGGAGATAGGAGACTGTGTAGTAAACTAATTTCCCAGTAATGTTGCTGGAATTTATAACCCTTGAGAAACTTTTGTGTCCTGGTTTCTGTCACAGAAGTTTCTACCATGCGATAGAATTACATACTTGCATAAATTGGGTACTGCGTGAACAATAAATACCTAGACCAATAAAGACCTAGACTATTATTGCACATGAATACCTACCACATAATCACTCTAGGGTGGATTCTTAGCACCCTAACGGTAACCGTAACCATTATTTTAAAAATCTTGTTTTTATTTTATTTTAATGTATAAGTGAAGATTTTAAATCTAAACCGAGATAAAGAATAAGTAAAGTACCAATCGTAAGCAGATGAGGTGTATGTTAGCTATGGTGACATAGTGATGTGCCGCGACAAAAGTATGACACTTCCCCAAGAGCGATAAGACCCGTGTTTTCGGTGTAAAGCGTTTGTTCTAACTCTATACATAGGATATGTAAATTCTTTGGTAATGACAGATAAACTCCACCAAACCTTACATCAGCCAACCACACAAACAACACCACTTCCACAGTTCCATAATTCTACTGATAATCACAAACAATAGAACAAATCGCCTTCACGAGTGTATTTTGTGTGCGTGTAAACGAGATTATGAGATTAACCATCATGTTCATTGTTTTCCCCAGCAGCCTAACGAAGGAACAGACAACCAGGTAGATAATCTTCACGAATTATGTGTCGTGTTCGTTTCTACATGTTTTGTCTTTGTCACGCTTGTGTTGGTTTCTTATGTCACTTTTGTGTTTTTCTGTAGTTGTATTTGTGTAAATAGCATGACTAAACCCTAACTACCTTGGATTTCATATAATACTATTAGGTTTCCTTATCCAATGAGACGTTTTCAGAATGACAGATTAATGAAAATCCTGTCAACAATAGTTCTCAATCGCATTTATTTGTAATCACCGTTTGACGTTTAAATGTTCTAAGCTTACTCTAATTAGAGATAAACGTTAAGCGACGAAACAACGGATCGAAGTAGGAACGGAGTAGGAAAGTCGTAAGTTTATTTCGAGAGACGAGACGGTCTTATTAGCTAGTTAATGTTTCTTGTTAAGTTTTAGGGAACATTGTTTTATCATCTAAGTTAAAGTAAAACAATAATAGAAATACTAATTAAGCCATGTTTTGAGGATGACAGTGATGCTACAAAGTTGTCGCGATTGTTCAGTTCAGTTTACATGTCAACATGGTGCATGAAACTACATCGACATATTGGGACTCGCTCCAACATTTAACCACAGTAAATATCCCAAATACTCCGTAATTTATGACACTGATATTTACTTGTTGTTAGAGAAATTTGGTATGTAAATGCCAATGTATAGTTCATAATAAAAATATCTATATATAATTTTTTCATCCATCTGTCATACTGAAAACTTCTCAACACACCCAAATTAATTGTTTTTTTGAAAATCTGCTTTGATATTTATTTATTTAGCTTCATTCATTTATTTTTCTTATTCCATTCCATTCGTTTTTCCTAGACACAGTTTCGCCAGAGTTCAGCTCGTAGTTTGAACATTGTGAGAGTCCTTTATTAAACTTAAGAACTAAAGGCGCGTGTTTATGGAAATTCCGAAATCACTAAATAAGATTATGACAAATACTTGTTTCAAAATCCCGTTAGAATTACATGTAATTGAGTTTTAACGAAAATTTTCATACGGTCTAAATATGAAATATGTTATAATTTTATGCGACAAAAGAATAAGACATATTTCAAAAAAAACTTATTCGGTTCGAAGTAAAATAAATATTGGATGTATGTAATCAGATGTGTAAATTACTTAATGACACCATCATATTTTAAAACAACGAGTCGTTATTTTATTCCTTAATATCAGTATATAAATACTAAGTATATATGTGAAACGTTTCAACGAGATGGTGGAAGATAACCACAAAGCGTTTTAATCTTTAAACAAATACATAAATTCTAGGTTTATCCATTACGTATTCAATAATACTATGGACTGATAAAGGTTGCGGTACTCACACTCTATATCGGAATTTGAACACTTTGGTTATACTTTGACTGGTGGGTTCAGGAGGTCCTGGGACAATAAGTAATTTTTGTAACTGTATGTTTATTTTTTAGTTTTGATAACATAATTTAATGTAGCATGTTATCAAAGATGTGCGTTCTTACACAGTTATTCAGCGCAAGCGCACAGCAGCTTCAAGCGGCGGCGGCGGCGCGCGTCCAGCCACCGGACTCGGGGTTTTCGGAGCCTGCGAACAATAACATAAGCGAGGACAACAACAATGGACCCATCTCGCTGCGCGAAATGCAGAACATCGCCAACAACAACGCAGCTGCCTACATCGTCAGCGAGAACGAGGAAAGGAACAGGTGAGTTTGAACCTCTGCAAGAAGTGCAAGACGAGTGACTGGGTATGGTGACGGTAGACAGGTGTATTGAAAGTTGAAACCTGCTCAATTAGCTCAAGAAAAGTGACAGAATGTGATGATGCTGAATGAATATCTAAAGATCATACAATAATAATCCCACTAATAATATAAATGTATAAGTTGAAAGGTCCGGATAGATCGGGATGAAATTTGGAAAACAGATTATAGTCTGATCTGTAATAACACATAGAGGTTTTTACGGTAAAATAAGGGAAACAGGAACTGCGTAGACAAAATCGCAAGGCGCTGCTAGTAAAGCACAAATAATTAAAGATGTTTGTGAGATATTCTTGGTTGATAACAGTGTTGTATGACGATGAAACAATTGAATTGAAACGCTTCAATAGTAGTTTATAAGCATTCAGAACTAATTGTTCATGTCAAAATATCGCCTCCACAGTTTTTCAAATGAAAGAGTCCACTGGATGTCCAGAGGCATGTAGGTTTGAAGTTTAATAGCGAATTATTGAATTTAGCTTGTAGTGTATCGTTAATATGGCTATGTGAACAGGGTCAGCCGCGAATCGGTCGTTGAGTTCGAACCGCTGCCCACCGACATCATTGGCGCTGACCCGCTGGAACGCTGCGCTGACTGGTTCGGTAAGTCTACTCAAATTGAGAGCCGTAGTATGACGATATATTTTAAAGCGTCCACCCACGAGTCCTAAAATCACAGGAAATGACGTAAAAGTAGTGGGGCGGAGCCTACATCTAACCATAAATCACCATAAATGGTGATTAAAATTTTGTATTTTACATGTCTCCGGAATCTCATAGAAACAATATGAGAATATCGAGTAGTCGTCACTACTTTGGCAGCTTTCATCTCACTATATAGTTCTAAAAGCGTCCACACACGAGTCCTAAAATCAGAGGAAATGATGCAAAATTAGTTTGACGGAGCCTATATCGAACCATAAATCACCATATATATATGGTGATACGACTACTCGATATTCTCATATTGTTTCTATGAGATTCCGGAGACATGTAAAATACAAAAATCTCGTGTCACAATGTTTGTGGTCCTTCGTGTTGGTACATACGTATGAGCATAGATCGTAAAGTATTTTCACAATCCTGACTCCACCGCGATATTTTCAAATTGAAATGACGAATCACGGGCTCGCTCCGTTGTTTCACCATGGAAATAATTAATAACAATAACGTAGTACTCAACCATCATAACTTAAAACAATATTTTGAGAAGTTGTGAAAATTTGCAAAATCTAAGAACACCCTAAGTGAAACACGATCCCCCAATACCATGATTAGTGAACTAAGGAAGACAATTAAAACTTGACAATCGTAAGCGATGTATTTTGTTGTAGCAAAGCGACGTCGCGAAAGTTACTCGATCCACGCACGTCGCTTAGTTCCCTATAAATCACGCTGAATGTTGTTTACCAGCCCGTCGCCGTGGCTTCGATCGATCACGTTTTGATGCGTTTTTTGCCACAATCTAGGCAGCGGCCGCAGCCATTGTGTGCATTGGACCGGTGCGGTTCCCATGAATCGTGACAAACGACTTTAATCAGAATTTACTATCTACGTAACCAGTACACACTACAAAATAACACGTCGTTAAATGACTGAAATATCAAAACCAAGACCCAGGCGCCACCGACCCTTTGACCGCTCAAATAAATCGGTCAAAGCTTTTCTAGTCCTCTCTTTTATTTCAAGCGAAAATAAAGAGAGGGCAATGTCAAAACCAATATCTTTACAGAATCGAACCACCACCTTGTGTGTATTGTCAGTTGCAAATAACCATTTTTTTTTAACTATAATAGGTTCGCACCAGACCGCTATCTCGCCTTATGTTAAGCGACGATGCGATCTATGATGGAGCGTGCTTACCTAGGAGACACCGATTCACTCTCGATTTGAAGTCACCAAGATTGTAACTACCGGGGGAAACCCCACTCAGACAACGAGTTCCACAACCTAGACGTTCTTATTACGAGATGGTCAGTAACCTGCACGGATACCCCTCGAAAAGTACGAGCCAGTTGGAATAGACTTCTTTTAGCGAGAACAAACACATACTCTTCACGTAGATTAAAGGCGGGAATTTGAATAAATTTGCACCGTTTAATGCTTGCGGATGCGATGCGAATCCGATATTGCGGGATTCCGCAGGGCCTAAAGTTATGCTGGCTTCTCCAGGATCCCACTTTGCTGGATTGCAATCCCTAACTACTTATCAAGTGCTAATATATTTTTCAAATCTGATAAGAGTCTCCAAAGAGTTTTATCTCATTAGGTACAATACAAGAACAAAATTAAAAATTTTGACTAACCCCCGACTACCTCGGATTTGTTATCTGTACAACATTCTACTAGTAAAGCCCTTTCATTTGATACGCATATTAAGGGAGTTGTGAAAAAAAAGTATTTCTACATTTTGTGGAAGTGGCTATCTTGGATTTGAAATTTGTCATAGTGCAATTATGTATTCTACTAGTCAAGCCCTTTCATTTAATACCCATATTGAGGTAGTACTGTTTATAGTGTATATATAGTATTCTACTAGCCAAGCCCTTTCGTTTGATACCATATTGAGGTGATATCATATTGAGGTAGGTTGTGAAGAAATATTTTGTCCGCCATTTTGCGGAGGCGGCCATCTTGAATTGATATTAACCAAACATAGCTAAGAACATCCGCACGGATATTAACCTTCAAATAAAAAAAAACCGCATCGAAATCGGCCCATCCGTTTGAGCTCTCGGTGCCACAGACAGACATCGACGTTAAACTTATAACACCCCTTTTTTTGGTCGGGGGTTAAAATATAAAGTCTTCAGTAATAATAGATCTTAACTCCGGTGATTTTTGTTTAGAAAAAAAACATACAACCGCTCATAGTCGTTGTCGTGAAGTCGGTTCAAATAAATCCAAAATAAATAATTATTTATTTCTTGTAAACGTCTTGTTAGTAAAAACAAATACACAACTAACAAATAATAATAATAAATATAAATAGACAAAGCTTTCTCTGAAATGTTTGCTTTGATTCACAGGTGAAGAAGATTTTCCAAGAAACAATCTACAGTACCTGAGAGAAATTGGGCGCGGGTGGTTCGGAAGGGTGAGTTTCCTGAAATAATAAAGTTCTCCATTATTTTTCTAGTGGTAGTTATGAGGGTTTATTCCGTGTGAAGTATTTCCGTCTATTCTGCAGTATTAAGATCTACTCGGGATTTCTCTTTCTCTCTGCCACACGATGGACCCGGCACCCGCACGGTGAATCCATCGTATGCTAACAACTATACTTTGAATTACAGGTGGTCGAGGGCGAAATAGAAGAAGCGGGCTCAAGCACAACCGTAGCAGTACAGATACTCAACCAGAACGCTACGCTAGAAGACAAGGCGCGGTTCTTGGACGAGGCCAAAATGTACCGGGACGTCACGCACGATAACATACTCACATTTATAGGGAAATGCATCCAAGAAGACCCTTGGATATTGATGTTCGAACTATGTTCTATGGTAAGTAATTGTAGCTGTAGAAGACTTTAGACTGCAGGCCCGTGTCCAAAATTGATGGGTCATTTGAACCACTAGGGTCTCCTGGTGATTCAAATGACCCATCAATTTTGGTTCCATTTGACCATCTATGTAGAAAGATACAATGGTATAAAATAATAAGATTCAGCACTATGCCGTTTTTGTAAGCTGTATGAAGCTGTACAAGGAGAAAAGATCGAGTTGGTTGCAACCCTCGCTCTTTTCTTCTTGTCGCATCATTTTTGTGTACGCCGTTGCGGTATAATGGATTAGAAGTATGGAATCAATATCGTACACTCCGCGAGGCATAAGCTGAGCTTTGCATTTGTGTGAGTGTACATTGATAGTGTAGGTGTGACAACCGGCCTTAGGCGCGGCGCCATTCTGTCTCGCCGCGCTCCTGCCTGATTGGTGATCACTCACACTAATGCAAAGCTCAGCCTATACCTCGCGGACAAAATTTCAAGCTCCTGCCTGATTGGTGATCACTCACACTAATGCAAAGCTTAGCTTATACCTCGCGGAGTGTACATAATCAAATGACTACATTTACCCTGAAAATTGCCGGAAAATCCATTAATTTTTCCTACAATTAAAATTGAATTTTTTTTTTTTAAAGATTTACAATTTTACAGTTTCAATACCTTTTCTATTCCATTATTCCGCAACCCCGTACAAAAAATCATGCGACAAGGAGAAAATATGGAGAGTATGGGTCCCATAGGACAAGCTTTGCTTAGTTTAGGGCTAGGCAGAATTTTGTGAAAATTTACCACAATATATACAACAAAAAATTGAATATTTACTTCTTTAAGTTATTCTGGGTTTTGGAATAATATCGAGTACATTTTTGCCCACAGAATCTACAACAATACCTGATAGTGAACCGGCCCAAGATAGCCGTCCTGAACGAGAGCGGCGTTCCTCTGCAGCTGATGTGTGACGTCAGCTCGGCGCTTGCCTACCTCCACGCGCGCGGCTACCTATACAGGTAATTTAATTTAATAAATAAAATTAAAATACGAAAAGATTTGCAATGTCACTAGGTAAGTTAGTACTACTACTAGTATACTGTATAATCATTTCCAGCGAGCCCCAAACTACGCAGAGTCTGTATCCTGGGCGCCCTGCCTGCAGTTTCCTGTTGCTGTTCCGAATGTGCTGTCTGTTTTGATGTCCGATTTTCTTGGCGTATCCGTCAAGGGCGAACCTGGGTAGTCATCTCGCAACAACATTCATAGTTTGTGATGGTTCTGAGCACAACTATTTTAAAATCAAATCATTCTTATATCAAGAACTCAAATGACCTGTACAATCTACATCATACTACATATAGAATCGAAAATATAAATTGGCAGTCACAAGGACTCCCGATAGAAGTGAAAAGTTTAACTTAGAATAATAATTGTCCCTCTTCTACTCAGACTCATCGGCCAATGGAGTAGAAGGTGCTTCACAAGCCGAACACTTAGGCTGGTCGTATTTCTCTGTCGCTTGTTCCGGTATCTCGCTTGCACGTTCAGGGGGAACGTGACATTTTTTTGTGCGTGCATCCGGCGTTCGTCGGTTTATAAGACATTGCCACGTCAAAAAAAACTTGGGATAGCCGATAGAAGTGACTTATAATACTAAATTTGATAGCTCACTTTGGAAACGACGCGGGTGAAACCGGAGGGCTTGGCCATGGGCTTGGCCATCTAGATCGTCCGAGTTTACCCGAAGATTTCTTTCATTAACGAACGTTACGCTTGAGTTGAATTCCCAGCCTACGGAAAATTGTATATGGTGTGCCAAAATAACTTCATAAATGTAATTTCAATTGGAGTCGCATCGGTTGTTCCCTCAGAGACGTGTGCAGCGAGTCGGTGCTGGTGCGCGCGCGGGCGGGCGCGGCGCGCGCCGTGCTGGGCCGCTACGTGCGGCCCGCGCGCGCGCCGGACGCCGCCGCCGCGCCCGAGCTGCGCCGGGGAGACCACTACACGGTCCGTACACTAATACTAAACATTTACACTCATAGGGACTGCCGGTAAAAATGAAAACTTATTACACAGAATTTGATAGCTCGCTTTGGAAACTAAATATTACTACTACTATGATTTATTAGACTGGGTGTTATTATTGATCATATTAATTGGATAAATGAGAAACAAGTCCGATTTTTTTAAGCATTACTAACGCCATATTATAGCATGCATACTTATAACTCTTAAAACTTTGTTTCTTGGTATATGCCACGAATACAACTTAGATATAAATATAAATTTTAAAAATGTTTTAAAAATTGTGGTTTTATGAAACCATGGTAATGTGAAACTTTTTTCGCATTGTAGACATTTAAATGTATTGAAATAGATGGATATATTAATGTTATCACTACAGCACGCTAATGTAAAGTTTGCGTGCGTTACAGACGAGCAGCGAGGTGTGGTCGCTGGGCTCGTTGATCTGGGAGGTGTGCGCGTGGGGCTCCGAGCCCGCCGGCCGGCCCTCGCCGCCGCCCGACCTGCCCTGCCCCTACAAGAGCCATCTGTGAGTAAACACACACTTGAACCTACAGAGGACACGACGTAAGCAGCTAGCTATTTATGTTCCCACTGTTGAGACTTGGGGCATTTTCTCGGAAGGAAAGAGTCATCAAGGGCCATCCACCACAATGACTCAGTGCGGGTTGGTTTTGTTCCTGTTATTATTCAAGCTGAATTTAGACAAGCAAATCCTATTAGCATAAACTGTCCAATAAATGTCCCCTCTGCTGAAACTCTAGGCCTTCTCGCGCAAGGAGAGAGTCAAAACCATAATCCATCACGCTGGGTAAATGCTGGTTTGGTGGATGACACATGCCCTCGAAAGATTCTAAAAATATATCGGTTTCCTCACGATGTTTTCATTCACCGTTTTAAGTTTGTGGCATTACGCACATGACTTCGAACAGTGGTGCGGGTGTGACTTGAACCCGGGGGCTCCGGAACGACAGTCGCCGTTCTCCCGACTAGACCAGCCGTAACTTTTATAAATGTCCAATGTTTAAACTATTAATATTGCAAATGTTTATGTGTAGATTTGTTGCTCAATCACGTCGTAACGTCTGAACGGATTGGGTTAAAATTTGAAACACAGTTTGATTATAGTCCGGAAGTCACATTGGTTACTTTTGTCCCGTAAAAATACAGGAACGGGATATACGCTGATAAACGGCGGAGCCTTGCTAGTAAAATATAAATTACTCGTTATGGTATCAATACATATTGTTGAGATACTTTTAAAATGTTAACTGACTTGTCATTGTATCAGCTATATGGCTCCTACAGTACAAGCTTTGCTTAGTTTGGGGTTAGATGGTGTTGGGTGTGAATTGTCCACCAATATTTATTATAATGGTTGTGTCCCCCAGTTATCAAGTGATGCAGCTGTGCTGGTCGGAGCAGCCGGCGGCGCGGCCCACGGCCGGGCAGGTGCACGCGCTGCTGAGCCACCTGCACGCGTCGCAGGCCGGCGCGCGCGCGCACGCCCCCGACCACGCCCACTTCGAGGAGCGCTGGCAGCGCCTCAAACCCAACTCCATCCCCAAGCTCGACGAGCACGTCGCCATCGTGCACGCGCCCACCGACACACGCTTCCACGACTACAGCTCCCTAACAGTACCCGGCGACGCCGTCTCCCGATCCTCCAGCATCATGTCTGATAAGGACCCGCTCGCTCTCCACGTCAAATCAGAAAGCCTTACCAATCTCCACGGCTCCCTCGACGATGTCCGCAACATCTACCTCACGCACAACGAAACGCCCGCCCTCGAGTGCCATCAAGGTAACATAAATATGCATCTAGAGGATAGAGAGAGAGAAGAGAAGGAACAGGACCGCTCCGATGCCTCCATGGATCCGTGGCTCAAGGAAATCATCGCCGGGAGCCAGGACGACGTCAGCTACTATAAAGACGTGAGTGATGTTATCAAGAACCTCGATAATATTCTGAACTCGGAGAAGACATCCAGTTCGGAGTCGAGTCATCAGGCGAGCCCGTCGCGAGATAATCTAAGCTTAGATTGTAAGAAGGAATATCCCTTGCAGAGCAGTCTCGTCAAATCGCCCGGCATAACGAATTTCCAGAATATTCTCGACACAGGGTTCGGCGGCAAGACGGAGGGCGAGACGTGTGCGGAGGACGAGGTCGATCGCGACACGATCGGCACCCTCAGCCACTCCTTCGAACGCCACAGCGATAGCACGAGCCAGCACACGCTGGAGAATCTCACGCCCGATACACCGATGAAAGATCTAGAAGTTTTCATCGACATTGAAAAACAAGCGACCGATGCCGAAATTAGCGAAATCACAAGTCAGATCAAAAGTGCAGAAGTTTCCAAACCCGAAAAGGAAACTGAAACAATTGTAGAAGTCAATGAAATCGCAACAGTAGCGTCTCAACAAGATGCAGAATCGCCAAAAGAATTAATTTATAGAAACGTGCCCGAATTGAAAGAATTATGCGTCGGTTCGATGCCTAGTGTAAGTGATAACGAACGATCGCCGAGAAAAGACTGCCAAACACCATGTGATAATGTAACAGAAACAAGAACTGAAGATGAAACTAAGTCAATAGATGATGTAAGAGAAGTTGTTACAGACAGTATGCCTCTTGATGTAATAGAGGTCACTGATTTTGTGGAAAATAATGAACAAACGGATGTACAGGAAGTAATCTTGCCCGTTTCGGCCGATGAAACTACGATCAGTAACGAAATATTCGACACGCTTCCTTCGGTCACCGAAGATGTATCGACCACGACACAAGAAAACGATACGTCGCTCGTTAAATTAGAAGATATCGGACCTGAATCAATAGAAAGCGAATATAATTACAGTAAAGATGAAACAATATTAGTTAGCGATCTCGTCGATACTGTAACTGATAGTTCTAAAGATGAACTGAAAAATAGAGATGAAGTGAAGGTTGATATTGAAGTAGATTTAGAACCTGTTCCGCCAAAACAGATGCCTGTCTCAGTACAAAATAAAACAGATGAAATGCCGCACCCGGAACCAGCTGATTTGAAACAAAACGCTGATTCCAAAATCATAAAACATTTAGAAATAGCGCCCACACATTTGCCACCTGAAATAGTACAAAATACTGATATAGATGCACCTGTTCCCGAAACAGAAATTTTAGTACATAAGGAAGCCGTTGAAGAGATAATTGAAAACATAGATTATAAGCATAGTGAAGTGGAAAACATACCTAGATCTGATAGTTTAGTGGTCGATATAAATAAGGTGCAGTCCGACGACAGCGCCGAATACATGGATCTCATTAGCAATACTAATAGTCAAATATTAATGGATAGCACCTTAGGTAATAATATTTTAGATGTAGAACTTAAAGAAAACTCAGATGTAGAGACCACTCTCCCGGCCAACGATAGCGGATTAAGTAAATATGATTCTACACAATACCTAGATCTACCGAGTTTCGATATGATAAAGAAAACAAAAGATTTTTTACAAAGTGAAATATTGAATACTAGCCAAGATTTTGCTAATAAGAAGCTAGTAACCAGCACGCCATTAGGAAGCGAAAACTCCGTCGAAACCTTTAATTCTACCGATATAAACGATGAAACGATAATCATGTGTGAAACAAAAGTAGCACAATGCGAACCGGGGACTTCAACAGAACCAAAATGCGTCCCTGACACATTGAGTCCGTTTGAATCGCCGTCCCACAAAAGCCACCAAACAGATACATACGACGAGAATAGTTCCGTCGTATTGGGTCCATTTGAAAATTCCATTGAATTACAGCACAAAACCTTCAAACCGAACATTGACCCTGTCGAGCTCCCAAGAGAGGAACTACTAGCGTTTTCTTCAAACTT
Organism: Ectropis grisescens; assembly: GCA_017562165.1. Taxonomy (NCBI): domain Eukaryota; kingdom Metazoa; phylum Arthropoda; class Insecta; order Lepidoptera; family Geometridae; genus Ectropis; species Ectropis grisescens. The sequence continues at coordinate 4,615,797 of CM029783.1, forward strand.
CAGTGAAATTAATTTAGAAACTCCATCCCCATTACGAGATGGAAATTTTCTCAACGAAGTTCCCGACATAACCCCTGATATCGAGCACTTTGATATAACATCTATTACTGAAGTGAAAGACGTTGCCGAAGCCCCGAGTGAAGACACTGAGAGCGGTTCCGGGACCCAAAAGCGCGTTTCGCCATCCACGCCACCTAATTCACCTGGAAATTCAGGAGCTACTTCGTCCCAATCGAAAGCGGAAATCGATCAGGAAATTGTGCCCGACCCCGACTCGATACGATCCATCGATTTGAATCAAATCGAGCTACAGTTGACTACGAAACTGGCGATGGCGGAGAATGAGAACAATTTGAATATCGAATACTCTGGTCCGTTGACGGTGGAAGGTTTGATCGAAGAAGGTGGCAGCATACCGGAAAGTGACGCAGTGCCTGAGTATTATCTGGCTGGGAACAGCGGTTCTCTGGAAGATGTTCGAGAATTACTCTCGCTGGACGAGGAATGCGTTAAGGCTTTGAGGAATGAACTGGAGCTAAAACTGCCTTTGGCACAGGTAAGACTTGGCTGATCAAACTTATTTTAACTTTATACATTTTTATGTGTGTTGGACTACTACACATCATGTTCCTAGATAGGGTGACTAGGTCTTCGCAGTCCACATAGGTTGATTCACAACACTTTGTTACTTCCTTCCCTTATTAAATATCCACTTGATACACCGAGGGCACTATATTACACCAAATGACGAAAATCAACAAACTTAACTTTGCGGTCGGGTTTTATGCGGGTTTTTTTATGCCGGTATTCTATTTTCCTCCACCATTGATGCAATCGATTACAATATACCTGACCGTCAGCACTTAACTAGTAAATAAATTCTCTAAACTGCTAAGAAACAAACTACGACTCATACTTCTATGGAATAACTTTCACGTGTAAAAGGTCGCGACGCTGCGTGAGTTAAAAGTACTATAAAATAAGCAGTTTAGATAATAATCAATTGTTTGTTAAATGTAGTGTAAGAATAAAAAAGACATTCTACTGTAAAGACAGTGTGTTTAAGAAACCCTCGACCTCATGTCCAGGTGTCCAGCATCGGCCCCGCGGACGAGTGCGTGCCCGAGCCGGACGGCGACGGCGGCTGGGAGGGGGAGCTGCCCCTTCCCCCCGAGCTCGTGGTGAGCTACCCGGGCGCGCTCAGTCCCATCCAGGAGGAGACGGGCCCGCAGCTCTCGGCCTACGAGAACGATACTCACTGTAAGTTACACTCTCAAACTATAATACACTACCGCACCTTTCGAAACATATAATACACTAGTGGTCCGCCCCGGCTTCACCAGCTGTACATAATATAGTATAGCATATAGCCTACATCACTTAGGTATCACGTACATATCCAACGGTGAAAGGATTTTTGAAATCGGTCCAGTAGTTCCTGAGATTAGCGCGCTGAGATTAACAAAAAATCTCTTCAGCTTTATGATACAGTAGAACCTCGATAACTCAAACCTCGGTAACTTGAAAACCTCTATAACTTCAAAAAATAATATGTTCCCTTCCCATCAGAGCCCAAAACTAAAACCCTTGGTAACTTAAAATATTTTTTGTTTCTCTTAGACCTTATTGAGGTTCTACTGTATTAGTATAGATATTATGTGGAAGACTTCAACATATTTTTCAATGTTTAAAAGTTATAGCTTACTAGCCCCGCTCCGCGGTTTTACTCGCGCTGTTCACGTCCTTGTTATTTTCCTGCAATAAAAAAGCCTATGTCCTATTCCAACACCAATTTAACTGTGTTCCAAATTTCAATTTGATCCATCCAACTTTCCGTTCCAACTTGATTGAGCAACAAACATCTAAACATCGGAACTTTGACATTTACAACATTAGTAGAATTGAGTTAAAGTCTTCACCATATCAAATAAAAGCATAGGAAAGTAACAAAGACTGGGTGGTGTTAAGTGCTTAACTTTAAATATTTAACAAACGAAAAAAAAAAGTGGTTGACTATTATTTAATTACGTTTTTTTACAAAAAAAAAACATGTGTTGATTTTTTTTATTAAGCCACTTAAATTCTAACGGTCTTATTCATAATAAATGCTTATAGAAGACTTAAAACACTCATTAGTTAAAACGTTCGATAAGCTTATAAAACCTTCTATAAAATTCCGTATTCATAAACGCGCTATAAGCCTTCTATAGCTAAAGCATTACTAATATCAGTTTTAGGATCAAAATGTTGCCATTATTATGAAATTGATGTGAAATCGATCGACTTTATAGAAAAACTGACAGAATCGTCCACAGATAAAACGAGTTTGATGGTGGAACCATAGATAATGTTACAGAATTAAAAAAAAATGACATACACTGTGAAATTAGGAAGCGGGGAAATTTAAAGTTATATTACTAATAAAACGTAGTGGTGTTTGTTCGTTCTCTCATTAATTTCTTGTATTGTATAAGAGAAAATTGCTAAAGAAATAAATTAGAAATAAATTCCGAAAGTAAAGGATCACTCCTTCTTTTATACATCTTTCGTCGATGTGGATTACTTTCAAGCTGTTCAATCGTATCGAGAGCATTCAAACCAGGCGCGGATCCAGGGGGGGCGGGTCATGGGGGTTATGACCCCCCCCCTCCTGGGCTAGGTCCACTACCTACTTATCGTGTACCAACACCATCATACTTATCGTAGACCGGCAACGATCACCGTATGCCAAGAGGCACGCTGAATCTTGAAAGGTCATGTCTAATGAGGTCCACACTCTGACCAAATAATGCTCAAATCTAAAAGCTCGATAACTTTCACCTCGAACTTCAAAATCGCTTCGAATCCTTAGATAAGACAGTGAACAAAATAAACGACAGGCTAGTGGAAACTGTTATATACTATAAGAGCCGACGCTAAAATAGAACCCAAAAGCTTTCCAAAAATATAACAGGAAAATTTTATGGCCAAATACAGCCCACCATTTCTTCAAAACCATGGTTTTTTCATACATAAACATTTTTACAAACAGACTACGTTTTCTATTTGTCACCTACAATTGGGCTTTGCTTGTACTCCGGTGTTTCTCGCAAAATTAAGATTACGCGACAATTCACTCTGTGAAGGCGGCTTAGCAGAAGGCACCACCGATCACATCTTTTATGATTGTATTAGATCAATTGACTCCCTTTACAATATGATTCCACCTGATTTCCCCGTCCTACAAACTATTCCAATCATCCCTCTTGTATTTTCTCCACTTGTGCATTTCCTTATATTCACAAATATAATACTACACTGCAACAGTATTCATTCTCAGAAGCTATGAAGAAGATGGAAGACTGAGCACCTGAATTAAGAACATAATATAACAAAGATACTCCCAACGCTCAAACGCTGGACATTGGCGAAATTACGGTGACATTACCGAATGGAAACCAAAAAATAAGTTGAAGTTGAATATGTCACAACGCCATTTTCACACTAATCAGCTGTTAAGAGTCGGCCATATTTGCCTTAAAACACCGCTAAAGTAGGGTTCTCGGCTCTATAACTTTATAGAAGGCTTATAGCACGTTTTAGCGCTAAAATGCTGTTATGAATACCATTTTTCCTAAGACGTACTATAGCAAGTCTTTAGACATGCTATAACTTTTTATGAATAAGACCGTAAAGATTTGATAAATTGGTTCATATTGGGAACAATACTTTTCATACGAAATCCTCACCAAATGAACAATCACAAATAATAATGTAAAAAAAACTCAATTGCACTGCAAATTCTTTATTCCCTTTGGTTAAAAGGCTTCTAATCTCAATTATGGTGTTTTATCAATCAGTCCCAATAATGTTATGATTTAAAAAAAAAAGTGTGCCTGAATTGAAGTCATTAACAAATTGATGTTTATTGCAACTGGCTGTTAATGATCGCAGTTCCGAAACAGCCGCGCTTCCTCAATGTCGGGAGAAACTCTCAAGGCGATGTAATCGTTGAAGGCACGCGAATGGCTGCCCATATCATGTATCTGTTAATCTGTTCTACAGTTGCCTTGTTGTGATTGTGTAGTATGTAGGATTCAAGAAAATTTGCAATTTATCATATCCAAGAGGTTAGCTCTCGCCGTTTGTAGTGTTTTACTATTATAAAAGTATAGCCAAACGTGGACAATAATAATTGATTGCACTAGTAAGAGGTCAGTAAAACTTATGCTATTTTGATAGCATAAATGTGTTTATAATTTTTTTTTGATATCAATGTTGAATTTTAAATAGGATTTTATAATTTTCAATTGTATGTCAAAAGTAAAATCATGTCAGTTTCATACAAAATCTCTGTATATAAAAATGTTATGTTGGTTTGTGTATGCTTCAAAAACTCAAAAAGTACTGCACCGATCGAGCTGAATTTTTAGAATGATATATAATCCGCATCAAGGATTGTTTTTATCTAATTTTTGCATTACGTGCCACAGCGAACCGTGGCAGGGTTACAGCTAGTGTCTTACAAAACCTTGATCTGTACATGTGTTATTTTTTTTTTTTTTTTTTTTTTTAACTATAATAGGTTTGCACTTGACCACCATCTCGCCTGATGTTAAGCGATGATGAGATCTACGATGGAGCGTGCTTACCTAGAAGAAACCGATTCACTCTCGATTTGAAGACACCAAGATTGTAACCATCAGGGGAAAGCCCACTCAGGCAACGCATTCCACAACCTAGACGTTCTTATCACAAACGTGGAGTCAAACCTCTTCGTTCGCGTTTTTGGAACATCAACCATGAAACGATGTCGCCCTTTTGTGGAACGAGAAGTCCGATAGAAGAAAGGGCAAGGTGGTATTAGATCATGCAGATCAGTTGCACACTCTCCGAAGTGTATCCGATAAAAACCGATAAGCTAGCGATTTTGCGGCGATGATCAAGACTTTGAAGTCTTTTACGCACAAGAGTGTCATTGCCTATGAGTCTTTTGGCACGTCTCTCAATAGATTCCAGAGTCCCCAGCTGATACTTATAGCTGATCCATCCCAAAGGTGCGAACAGTACTCCATACAGGAGCGAATCTGTGCTTTGTATAACGTGAGCAACTGTTCAGAATTGAAGTATCTTCGCACCTTTGAGAGGACACCCAGTTTTTTGGCGGCTAATTCAGCCTTAGACTCAATATATGTGCCAAAGTTGAGCGTCGATGACAAAGAAACGCCCAAAAGCTCGAGATGGTCAGTAACCGGCACGGACACGCCTCGAAAAGTAGGAGCCAGTTGGAACGGACTCCTTTTAGCGGAGAACAAACACGCCTGTGTCTTTCCTTCGTTAAACCTGGCTAAATTGGCATCGCCCCATTTCGAGACTGCCTCAAGAGCCAAGTTCAAACGCTCGATCATATTCTCTCTCAGTAGCTGAGTTTGTTGCCCACTGGCTCTTGCGCTGGATATATAACTCTCTACGACGGTGCTATCATCTGCGTACCCAAAGATACCGGGCTTCAACAGATCGTTGATATGTAGCAGGAAGAGCGTCGCAGAGAGTACCGACCCTTGAGGGACTCCGGCATTGATTGCCATTTGATCCGACGAGCAGCCATCAATGACAACTCGTATGGATCGATCCCTCAAGAAGTCCGATATCCAAGCAATAAACCCAGGAAACAAACCATAGCCAGAAAGCTTGCTTATAAGGCCATCATGCCAAACCCTGTCGAAAGCCTTCGAGATATCCAGGGAGACTGCAAGTGCTTCCCCGTGTTTCTCGATAGCTTCACTCCAGATGTGGGTGACATACGCTAGAATATCCCCGGTGGACCGGTTCCGGCGAAACCCGTATTGCCGGTCACTGAGAAGGTGTTATTAGAAAAAAGAATCTCTATTGTCAACAATTTGTTTATATTGATAGCAGAGAAAATGAATAAAATGATGTACCCTGACATGTTGCATTGGGCTTAGTTTCACAGGCCAAAAAGTTATCATTTTACTACTGTAAGGTCGTTACATTCTAGAATATTAACTAATTTCAGATTAGATATAATGAGATTGTTCACTAAAAACTAGTTAAATACAGAGAAATAAATAAACGATAATTTTAATAATCCTTCCAGCAGCAAGTGATTTAAAAGCTTACAATAATTTAATTACTTGTCTTTAAATGATTGTGTGGTGACAGGGAATCAGTCAACCCGTACCGACTCGTCGGAAAGCTACCCCGAGCCGTGCAACTCGTCGGACTCGGCGACGTCACTGCCGCGCGGTGACGTCACCTTCACGATGCGCTCAAAGGACGCCACGCCGCAGCGCGCGGCGACACACCCACCCAGCAATCTCGAGTGCGTAAACTGACAACCTTACGATAACATGCTTTTTATTCTTATGAGTAATTATCAATTCATATGCTAGGCCTTCCTGCCTGTTATCCCATTGTTTTGCTGCTGATCCAATATCCTGAGCCGTGATGGATCTGATGTTGTCGTCTCCCACGCACTATGCACAAGCACGTTAAGTACGGGCTAAGTTTGAGAGTATGTGTGAGATGGGATAGTGAGAAACTGATCTATTAATTAGACTAATACATTTCCAATCGAGCTATCCTCTTATTATTATTATTATTACCCTTAAAACGTATTTTAAAGCGTTTTATCAATGTTTTCCTTATTGACGTAATTTCACTAACCCCAAGTTCCGAAAACAAATAGTCCGAATAGTCCGAAAACAAATATCAACAAAGATGTGTTACAAAAATCTGATGTGTTTAAAATCGTTTCTCAGATCAACAATGAGCGCGGACAGCTTAAACAGCAGTCCGTACAAGTCTCACACGGAGCCGCAAGAGGCGCCATCGCCGATCGACGAGCGAACGTACACGAAGCAGGAACCCGAGTCCAACTGCGAGCGAATCTCACAGGTGTCCCCTTTCCTCGTCAGCCCCACTACGGATACCGACACGGCGGAACACGCCACGCACGTGTCCACCCTCTCGCGCACCACCGACGCCAAGCTCTCCAAACCCACCGACACGGGCCTCTCCAAAGCTACCAGCATCGACTCCTGGTGCTCCAACGATACCCTCTACAACCTTGAAGAAAATTTCGACGATCTAGCTATGGACGCCGACCTACCAGGTCCGGATCCAAAAGACGAGGGCAATAGTGATAGCACGGATACTCTCCACAATGATGACGATGACAGAGAGGCCAGCCGGTGTTCAACGTATCTGATACACGAGAGCCATTCCGAGCCGTGCGAAACATTCTCCCCGGACTCGATCGCAGCTGATGGACTTACGTACACGAAAACGAAACCGGAAGAGACCCCTGTCGTCGTCGAAGACTCTGGGACCGACGTCGAAGACTCGAAGAACACGCAGACGAAAGATCTCGCTTACGGCACGCTCACGCTGCCGTCCTTCTCCAACTGCAGTATCGAGGCGGTCATGGAAGACGCCTGGCGCCTGCCACAGCCCGAGCTTATACGACGATCGCCCGCGCCCGAACACGACCTTACTCCGCCTGTTATGGAAAACAAACCGTGCGAGGAGGAGAGCCCTCGACTCGCAAGTGACCGCCGCCTCAGCAAGATGGAGAGCGTTGATATACCCTGTCTCCGCGATGACACCGCTGAAAGCGCGCAAGAAGACACAGAAAACTCCGTGTTGCCCAACGACAGCCCCAACTATAGAGACATGGCGCCCTCCGTCACTAGCACACCGTTCATTCCGCCTGATACCGATTTAGAAGATGTTGTCTCTGTACCTTTAGTCCTACCCGAAACTGAAACTGGTACTTCGGAAACTTTTGGGAGCATCCCAAACTTCGAAACTTTCCTTGAATCGGTCGAGTTGAGACCTAAAGAAACGTCGAAGGTTGCCGATTTCGATATTAAAACGACGTCACAGGATTCGGAGGCACTTCTCGTTGGAGAAAGTGAGGTTATGAGTGAGCAGGGGAATAAAGACAGCGCGGCGTCTTCGAATCGCAGTAACATCTTTGACGCAGCAGTCGAGCCCTCCGGTAGTTTGAAAGCCAGCCCGCCCCAAGAAAGTTTGCAGGAAAAGTCTAGTCAGTTGGAAAGTGACAATATGTCGGAGGAATTTCGCAATTTTGAAAGTTCGCTGAGGGCTCGACCACAGGACCTGTCGTCGCTTGTGGAAGCGAGCTCGCGCCTGCTCTACTGCGAGCGGATGTTCGGTGAGCTAGCCAGCAGCACCGCTAGTCGCTCGAGCGACCGACCCGAGCAATCTTTAGAAATAAGTCCGCCTAGTATTACGAATTTAGTAGAATCTCACGAGTTAGTCGATACGAGAGAACCTTCGAGCTCTTTTTTAATAAATTTCGATATAGAAGATGAAACCGAACAGCCTCATTCTATAATCGTGACTGAAGTTCCGGCAAATTCGACTAGAATAAGCCCTAACAGATCGCAGGACCATATGGAAGCGAATCTACTCGATTTGAACCAATCGATCCCATCGCGTAACAGTCGAGGCAATGTGTTTGAAGACAGGAGACTCGACTTCGATGTGTCCAAAGTGAACGGTGATTCTCACGAGCAGCCGCAAAGTTTATTAGTGCTCGAAAATGCTCCAGAAATAGAGGATGGATCAGTCTCAAGTCATAATATTATAACACTCCAAAACAGAATTGAAAAAGCACCATCAATCAAAGTTGAGGCTGCAGCACAAAGTCCAAAAGAGTTAGTCAACGGATCTGTGGAAGTGCCAAAAACTGAAGTTGTGACGAATGAAACTCAACTGAACGGAAGTAGTCCAAAGTACGCGACTGTGAACTTTCTCAATGAAACCTTCGAGGAGTTGTTAGAAAGTAGTGTCGACGACAGCGACAGCAAAGACGATAGGCTAATCATCGATGAATCGCCGCCGTGTCTCGAAACCACTTCAGATCTGGAGGAGAAACCAAGCCCTTTGAAGGAAAAGTCGCTTGAGACATCTAGTCCTAGTCCACTGAATAATATCTCGCAAGAAGAAGTGAAACCGAACGGGGTGACTGAGGGAGAGGGGAAAATAACAACTGTTACGGAAGATTTTTTACAGAATGAGAAGAAATATGCCACGTTCGATTCTTATTTCCCGTTGCTGAGTGATATTAGATTCACTGGTGAGTACTCTTTTTTAGTTATATTTATAGTACAAGTTATACGGAAATACAAGGGAATCTGATAGTTTAAAGAAAGATTTGAAATTACAAGTCTATATCTGGTTTTGGCTTCATATGAATGTCTTTATTCAATTATTCAATCTTGTGATACTTAAACACCTATCTTATCATCAAAATAAATAGTATATTACCCGTGTCTAAATTAAAATTAAATTTTCTAGATATTGTGAAAATTAGTTCAAACTGAGGGTCAAACTGAAAGTTCTTAGAACTGGCCACTTATAAACAATATAATAAAAAAATAATTCTATAATTTGAAAATAGAACTCCTTGCCAATATTACTGAGTATATACTTCATTCATTTGTCATTTGTTTTACGATTTGGCGGCAAATTGAAAATTGTCTGTGTCACGTCAACATGAATTTAACACGAGAAAATTTTCGGGGAAAAAAATGGTGGCCTCGTTCTTTGGAAGGATAGGTCATTTCGCAACAATTGTGTTAGAGGATCAAAAAACAGTTTCTGCAGAATGGTACACTACCAATTGTTTGCCACTTGTCTTGGAAAAAGTTCGAGAGAAACGACCTCGCAGTAGGATCCTCCTTCACCACGACAACGCCTCATCGCACACCGCCAAGCGAACGATCGACTATTTGGCGACATCAAACGTTGAATTACTGGGTCACCCGCCGTATAGCCCCGACCTCGCGCCTTGTGATTTTTATTTATTTTCAAAAATTAAAGAAAAACTTAAAGGAAAGCGGTTTATGAATGCTGAAGAAGCGGTGGCTGCGTATCGCGATGCCATTGAAGAGACCCCTAAGGACGAGTGGGCAAAGTGCTTTTCCCAGTGGTTTCATCGCATGCAGCGGTGTATTGACGTGAATGGACAATATTTTGAAAAGATATAATAAAACTAATAACTGGCTAATGTAATCAGTTTTTGATTTTCTAAGAACTTTCAGTTTGACCCTAGTATACAATAAATGTTATTTAGGGTATTTCTTAAGCTGTAAACACCGATTAACGATTAGATGAAACTGATTTAGGTCCAGCGTCGGAAATGAGCACATCGTTTCAAGACTCTCCCACTTCCCCCACCTCTCCCGAGTGCGAGCGAAACGACAAACCCGACACTGCCGCGGAGATACTGAAAGAGTGGGATAGCGATAGCGACTCTCAGTCCAGCAACTCTTCGAGTGGAGAATTTATTTGGAAGGTTAGTTACATAGGTTACTGATATTGCAGACTGAGTTAGTTTTAGAAGACAGATGTAAATACTACTATTTCGTTTGTTACGGTTTCGGCATCAAATACAATTGTCATAGTAGTCTTCTTTCTGTCCTTCTGACTAAACTTTTTTCTTCATCATTTTCTTACTTTTCAATTTCATTTGATTGATAATAGCCATCTGTACACATACCGCATAAAGTATAAGCAGCCCACTCAATATTCTCATAACTGGGATTCTGGCCTTCTCTCACACAAACATATTCATTGCTATAATCCACCACGCTTGCCAAGTGCTATTCGGATGACGCTTATCCTCGAAAGGTAATATTTCTTAGAAGATCCATGGCTGTCATTAACTCAGTGGTGGTGATAAACTTTCGCTTGGAACAATACTCAGAGGTGTAGCCGGGATTTGAAGCTACGACTTCACGACTGTGTCGCGCGTAGTCGCGAGACTACACCACCGCAGCATTTTATGGCTATACATATCGTAGACTTAATGTTAATAGTTACTTGACGGGCTGATCACGGACAATGACTCTTCATGACCCCATAGCTGCATGTCACTGTGCTGTTATGTAGCAGGCATGTTTCTTACCATCAGGCACAAGTCCTGCTCCTCTCGTAACTCTTTATAAAAAAAAAATGCGGTGGGTTAATCGCGACTTAACCCGATCTCAACTTGACCGACCAACCATGCGAGAGTAACCCCCTTGTGTGTAATGCGGCTATAAAGACATTTTTAGAATTTAATATTTATTTAAATGGGGTCACTTAGGAAAAAAACCGAGAAGGAGATTATCTAATTGTAATTATCTATAGTATAATTGTAATTAATCATATAATCGAATTGTAATTATAATAATTATATCTAAATATACAAATTGCATCATGAAATACATGATTTTTTTATTCAACTTGTAAAAAAATAGTTGGACATATTGATTTGCCGAAACCGTAACAAACTGGTAATTCTAGGAAAACAAAATATTTCCTTGTTTGTGGTTAATGCTATGGTGTGGGTAGAAACCCTTTCCTGTTATTATACTAGCTATATACGCTAGGATTGTTTTAGGTTTGCTTGCTTAATTTGGTAGATTGTAAATTGAATATTATGCTTCTGAATCTGAAACCACTGTACTCCCAACAGACTAAAACTCGGTATCCATCAAAAGTCAGCTGAGTGTTACTTATTTTAATCTAATCAATTTGAATTCTCAGTAATTATCATACATATGGCAATATGTATTGCGTGTCAGTTTTCGGAAAAATTACATAGTACGAGTACGATCGCAAAACTCGTACGTATTGAACTAAAACAAATATTGAAGAATTCTGACTAAACGTACTAAGACATGAACATTATTGTAACTTAATTCAAGCTAATTTGAAATATCCAATAGTTAACTAGGAAAATAGATTTAAAGACCGTTACAACACAAAGCGTAAACAAAGTTCGATTCAATTTCGTCGATGATTTTGTACATCAAAGACTCAGTAAAGTATTACATAAGTGTTTAACTAACGTACATGCGCTACGCTGCATTGCTACCGTGCTTTTAACCCCCACAACCGCTCATTGATAACCTACGTAAAAACGCATTACTTTTGATATTGCAGCATAACAAACAGAAATTTGTTATATCAAATTAATAATTGTATTATGGACATAGAAACGATTTTTTCTTTAAAATAACCTTAAATCAATGCTATTACGAGTCAATTCCCTAGTATATGAAGCAACTTTTGTGCTACAATCTTATTATGAGGACGATATAATTGGTTATAGATCGTGTGATGCTGTAAAAATATATTGGTTCATAAACATCCTCCCAAACTTAAGTAAATACTAGATATCAGGGTAATGATTGGTTTCCACACACATCGTGAAAAACTCTGATTATCATTTTATCCTTTATATTATTATTATTTATTTTTTATCTTCTCTGCTCGACTCATTGTTGGATACCATACTACCAATAGCTAACTATAACTATTTTAGATTTATAATAGGCCATATTCTGAAGACATAATTTAATTTAGATAGTAAAATCAATGTGAATATAAATACAAATTTGTTTCTGCAACAGTCTGTTTGAAAAGGACTGCAACATAAAATATAGTATGGTATATTTAATTGCGCCTTCAGAATAAGATATTAAAATATCAAAATAAGAACGCAATACCTATAAATGATCCTAGCTTGTTTGGTAATTTCTTGATAAGTCCCATAATTGATATTGATTAAATACTTATATTTTGCTTTTATACAAAACGAAATGGACAAACTCACAATCTATTTCATCGCATTTATCTTAGCTGTTACTCACTTATTTGGAACATAAAGCATTTAGCATAGATTGTTAACTCAACAGTGCATCACTGCAATTTTACCATAACATCACATTTTGGTTATTCCATCCGTGTTAGCAAATTGTACATAATTATAATGAAATAATGATTTATGTTAAGTAGTGATTTATGTCAATAAAAGTAACTATGTATGTAAAAATAAATTAATTCCCAGCTGTGCCCTGCGATGTAAACCGTGGGTTACCTAAAGAAACTATTGATGAAATATATTTATTTATTTTGTATTCGTGGAACTTGTTTTTTAAATAAAGGTAACCTAAGTTCCTAGTGTTTTTATAACATCAGCTATTTGCCAATGAAAGCTACGTTAAAATCGGTCCAGGCGTTTCAAAGAGGCAGAAAAATGTAAAATATTATGCAATTTCCGGATATACTTTTATTATTATACATTTAGTAAAATTTGTCGTGTTAATTTGTAATTACAAACAGACACTTAAATATTATTTATTGCATATATATTTTTAATAAGAATCAATATGAGTAGAAGGGATAGACAACAATTGGGCCCTGCGCCTTCTACATTAGCCCAAAGTTTGGTGGCTGTAGAAATAAACTCTCATAGTTAGTTTAGTAATAGCTATATAGCTATTACTTGTATAGGTAAGAGCAACGGTAGTTACTTAGCATTGTCGTTTATCGTGGACTAGCCTGACTGCCTGACTAACCCTGCGCTCGATGCTACGACAATTGGTCGTGCCAACTCAAAAGTCTTCTCGGGCTCATGCACAACCACTTTTGCTTAAGATCATTACATGATCAAATGCATAGTTCACGATTCTATAAAGGACATACAGAAAAATATTCCTTTTTAATATATGTATATAGAAGTTAGGTGGCCTGTGTTATTTACATTCGTTTCAGGAAAGCTCTTTCCTCCTTTTTCCTATGTTTCGCCTTTACAAGGCCGATGTAGGAGCAGCATATCAATTGGGTCGATGTCGATTATGGGATCATAGTTCACGTGGCATTTGGCTGATGTTAGCTTCTTTAAACTTAAAACAAACTGTGAATAAATTGCTATCGCTTGTGGTTCGTCCATTTCCGTGTAGCCGTTGTGTATAATACAATGCGTCGGTGTGGGTGTGCTTGCATGTAAATGTTATTTGTGTGGCGGCTAGGACGGCGACGGCCACGAGACCGCTGTCGTGCCGACCACGCACTTCGACCATGTAAGTTATTCTATACGTATCTATATTTATATACATGACACATTATTTCACACATACACATAAATTATCACGCTATTTTGGTAAACTTCGAATGATAGTGTGTTTGTTTATTTGTTAAGCATTCACGCTATGGATTTTGATGAAACTTGGAATCCATAATAATCGACACTGTATATGAAACAATAATAGTAGCGTCTCCATTAAATTAGAACAATGCCCCAAGTGAAAGTAGTGTAGTTGCCGTATTATCCGTACATTTACTTGCGTTTACGCTACATACTATTCGTAGTATTTCGCCTAATGAACAAACTCGGCCTCGCGAAAAGGCACTGCAGCTCTTACTCATATTAAAACTACGTCAACAAGTGAAACTGTAAATTTCAATTAGTAATGTAAAGCATGTCAATGCAAAGCTTCATTTTCGAGCTATATAATAATGTGTGTAATATAATATATTACACAAAGTGACGAGCGATTCTTACTAACAACTTTACGGTCGGTTTTTTTATTGTAAGAATACTTCACTGAGCCCAATTCAGTAACAGAACTGTCACAGGCAACAGCTAACATTGTGTGGAAAAAAAATATCACATCAAATTTTAACTCAATATTTTTATGAGGTTTTTATATTCACTATCTCATACATATATTGTCATCGCATTTTGTATATTTACATAGTGGCTAAACTGCTTTATGTCATAAACTTTTGTACATGTACTAGATTTCATTTTTAATCTGATAATGTTTTAATATCACACACTGATCACATTTCGTTCCGATAGGGCTGACACTCGATGCTGCCGGTAAAAATAATGTAATTAGATGATAAATATATCTAAATTATACACGCATATTATATGTAAATAAATTATTTCATTCATAGAACCCATAGTTCTTGCTTTCATTGGTTTTGCTATGGTTTGTCATTGCATTATGAATACATTAGTTAGAATGCTTGGTATTTGTAGGATTTCAGTTTTCATGTACTATGTTTACGTCAAATTGTTTTGTCGCCTGGAACTGCTAGTATGTTAATGTGGGAAATTTACCGTGGTTATGTAGGGGACCGAGTCCCCGTTATTGCAACGCAGTTTCATGTGCCATGTTCACGGGTAAACTGAATATCAACGTGAACATGTTGCGTAAAGCTACATTGAAATATTGGAGACTCGTCCCAACATTTAAGCACAGTAAATATCCCGTGATTAATAATACCTAATGTAAAGTTGTATGAAACATAATTTATTTGCACGATTTTAGAGTTTCTTTTTAACCTCCGACCAAAAAAAGATGTGTTATAAGTTTGACGTTGATGTCTGTCTGTCTGCTGTGTGTCTGTCTGTGGCACCGTAGAGCTCAAACGGATGGGCCGATTGACTTCGATGCGGTTCTTTAATTTGAAGGTTAATATCCGTGCGGATGTTCTTAGCTATGTTTGTTTAATGTCGATTCAAGATGGCCGCCTCCACAAAATGGCGGACAAAATATTTCTTCACAACCTACCTCAATATGGGTATCAAATGAAAGGGCTTGACTAGTAGAATACTATACACTATAAAAAATGACAAATCCTAGATGGCCGCCACCACAAAATGGCAAATTATATTAGTTTTTTCACTACTACCTCAATATGGATATCAAACGAAAGGGGAAAAGATGTAGTCGGGGTTAATCAAAATTCTTAATTTTGTTCTTGTTTTAATAATAGGTTTGCACTTAGCTGCTAATCTCGTCTGGTGTTAAGCGACGATGCGATCTACGATGGAGTGTGATTACCTAGAAGAAACTGATTCACTCTCGACTTGCAGACACCAAGATTGTATCCATCATAAAAACCCGTCAGGCAACGCATTTCACATTCCCTCGAAAATGTTTACTTAGAACACACTCGTTTCTTACACGATATTTTCTTTTACGTTTAAAATCAATTCTCGGAAAATATTCAAAGGTGCAGTTCCAACGAGTATTAAGCGAGTTAGTCCAAATGAACTCTAAAATCGTGTAAAAATCGACTCAGCATATTAAAACTTATTTCTAACGGTGAGTGTGGCATGTATTATCTGTTCTGCGAAATCCGGAGTATGATAAATAAAATAGTAACTATAAAATAATTGTGTTTTTGTATACCAAGATAAAACAGTTTGACTTTCCATCTCCTGTACCCTGTACTCAAGTTCATATTCAAGTTATTTACCAAGTCACGTTAATGCTGTTGTTCTATCCATGTATCGGTCATGACTGGTGTTATTGCCATGTTTACTCGTGCTCGTACTAGATGTAGCCGAATCTTTGTTGCTATGACAAGATCTTTCTTCTGGATGGTCAAAAGTAAAATAACCAAAATATTGTAACTGAGTTCTGAGCAACGGATTCCTTCGTTTTTTGCAATTGGAACCTGTTATATTTGAAGAAACTTAAGTAAATGAAGATGATTTTTTTTCTCCCACACGTTTATGGCTACATTGGGTAGAGTGACGCTCGAGCTGGACGGCGAGTGCCTCTACGGCTGTCCTATTCGTATTGTTTACGAATATACAAACTCTAGAACTGTATAAATTTCCTTACGCTTTTAATGAGATCAAATCGTGGGTGGATCTTTGAACCCCTCACGCGCCAAGAATGATAATACTTTATCATCTTCTGGGAAAACGTATTACACCTTAGACCTTGTCTATACCCTGTATTACTTGGTGACGCAAAATCAAACGTAAGCTCATTCGTTTACAAAACGTACGCACAGTTATTATGGCAATAAAACCGGTCCAATTCACGCAATAGCAGAAGTCATTGAGAGCTTGTGTTACCTACAGCAGCGAGGATCGAGCGGGCCGGCCCCGGGCGGGAACAGCGGCCCGAACGACCAGGGCGGCTCGGGCGCCTCCGAGGGATCGGGGGACTCCGGCTCGGGCTCGGAGGGCGATGAGGTCGAGTTCGTGCCTTCATCGTGGGACTGCCGCGCCGCCCCTGCTAAAAGTTCACTACGGAGTCTCGAACAAGCTACACCGGTAACACGGATACTATATCTTTCACTAGCGTATTGTGAGCTCACTTTTTTTCCCATTGCCGGCACTTGGAACCATCTCACTAGGAGAGAGATTAATAAAAAAATATCACGAAAAAACATGTTCCTTAATCAAGTGTTAACATGTTCCTTAAAAGTTCTCGAATGGCGACCACGATCCGAGAGACACAGTGTAGCATGGCCGCCACACGATGGACTGATGATACTGAGGCGGGAAGTCGGTGGATGGAGGCGGCACAAGACCGGTCATTGTGGGAAGCTTTGGGGGAGGCCTATGCAGCAGTGGACGTCTGGTCTGCAGGCTGCAGATGATGCTGTTGAATCAAGTGTTGCAACGCTCCTCGCCCTATACAGTTCAATCTAGCCAAGTCGGAGTGATCTTTTTGTAGCTGGGGACATTATTAGTATAGAATGACGAGTAAAGATGTACTTCCCCCAAGCGGACTCTGCAAAGAGTCGTACCGTCGTAGTAGTGATGTGTGTGTTTATCTGTCGGTAGGAGAGCAAGAAGCGCGTGGTGTTCAAGCGGCAGAAGTACCACTGCGTGTACGAGTACCCGCGCGAGGCGGCCGACGCGGCGCCGCACTCGCCCGCCTACCTGCCCGACCTCTCCACCTACTGTGGTACGTCACACGTATCTATATTTTATAACAACAAAAACTTTATTTGAGCAAAAAATCATTTTTGTTTGTTGTTGTACAATAATTATTTATTGCCATATAATTGGGATGATGACCGAGTCTAAAATAAACCATTCTAATTAGTCGGTCAGGTAGATTGTGGAAACATATTGGTCACATGTTTTTTTATGTTTTATCAAATTATTAAAAATGTGCAAAGATATAGATCATCAAACTTCCGGAGTGGGGGTTGTGACGTCACGGCTACATAAAAATTGCTCAATGAAATGACGTCACTCGGAATTTACGGTTTATGTATTTTGAAAACTTGTCGATATCATTTAAAGAACTTGTTTAGATTGTAGTTGGAATAGCAGTACCTACTTAACCTACTTTGTGTATTCTGCCCCGCCTGTAATAATGCTTTCGTGTGTGGTTACATAGTCGTTGGTAGTTCGAAAGCTATCGCTCAACAGAATGAGACCCGTCGAGCTCTATAAAACGATATAAGTATGCGCCATACTATCTATCGTATAATTTTGTCAATACGCTAGTTCCCACACACAACGTACCCACGTTACTGTAAAGCTACCGCTCCGCAGAGTGGGACCCGTCGAGCGCGGAGGAGGCGGAGCTGTGCTACGGGCAGCTGTTCTCGTCGCCGAGCGCGCTCAGCGCGCAGTACCAGCTGCGGCCGGGCGCGGTCGCCGGGCCCTTCGGACCAGGTCTGAACAAACGCTGCGCATACAGTGGCCGGCAAACAAGTTGACCCAAAAGTGACGTGGAAGAGGAAAATTCGCGCAACTGCACTTCCACCAAAGACACCTTAAAAACGTGTCTGCGCAACCATGCGCAGCTCACTTCATTGGGTCAACTTTTTTGCCGGCAACTATACCTACCTACTGACTAGAAATATTACAAGGAAAATTAGGCTTTATTTTTTGGCTGATATACTTTCGATAGTCTGTTAATACAAGATTTGAAGATTGTTTAAAAAGAAAATCAATGGAAGATTTTTTTTCCTGTAATCATATTGTAAGATTTGTTACACCCCATTTCCTTTTGGCTAATTTTGGCAAAAATGCATTAAGAATATTTTGAAGCAAAATTATATCATCTTTTAATGGCGCTAATATTTCTTTAATTAAAGCTCTTTGTGTATCGGCAGAGTACGAAGAAGATTTCTTCATCTCATCGTCGGCGCGTCCGTTCGAGAGCCTCGGTATAATGTCGACGACGAGCCAGTTCTTCCCGGGCGGCGTGGGCAAACGCGCGCTGCTCGAACGCTCGCTGTCGGACGAGGGCGAGCTCGCGCCGCTGCCGGCCACCACCGCGCCCTCGCTCGACTTCACCACCCCCGACTCGGGGGTCGAAGACATCACGCCGGGTTCCACGCTCGATGATGACTTTGAGGTGAAGAAGGAAGCGGAGCCGTGGCGGCCGCTCGATAGCGGGAGTTCCAGCGAGTCGGTGTCGCCGAGCTCGCCGGGCGGGGAGTTGGGCGGGTTGCGGCACACGCGGGATCGCCTCAAGCTGGACCTGCCGCCGTCGCCGCACGCCGCGTCGCCGTCGCCGCGCCACGCGCGCGTCTTCAGCTTCACGCTGGCGCCCGGCAAGCGCACGCCGCTCGTCATGTCGGACGACACGCCGCTCGCGCCCGCGCCGCCCCCGCTCGACGCCGACGCCGACGCCGCGCCTCTACCCGAGCCCACCTTCTCAACCTTCGGCAAGAGCCCGCCGCGCCTCGAGCCCGGACAGAAGCTCATCTTGACCGACGAGGCCGGCCCCAGCGAGCCCAAGGGCGAGGGCACGCTCCTCGACTCGGGTGACGAGGACTCCGGTATCGAGAGCAGTTCCAAAGCCACGCTCGAGCGGAACGCGCACGTCTCCTAGCCTGTCTCTGCAGACTGCCAAATGTGAGTTTTTGCTTGTTTACGTAGTCGCTTGCGTCAACGTTTCGTATGAAATATTAGTGTTACGTTTTGGCACTACATTTTATACGAATCGTAGTTGACGCGATCGAAGGCGTATCTGCGGCGCCGGTAAAACTTGCACTGAGGACACGGGTCCTGCGAGCCGCGACCGGGGGTTTACTGCCTCACAAAATTGTCTATGTCGTTACCTCTTCCCCTCTCTCTGTTTCTCTATAACATCGAGCTAAATGAAAGAGAGCCATACCATAAGCAGTTTTGTTCGGCGGTAGATAAGCAGTTTCCGCTCGCGCCGCGTCGCCGTCTCTGAGAAAGGACGTCGATGTGATAGAATGCCATTACAATAGCTGATGTTACTTTAGTCTCTACCGTAATTATATTGTAAGTGAAACGCTGAAAATCTTGAACATATCGGGTTTATACGGATTCATTGCGTCATCACAAACGATAAACAATTTACAAATACAATATTTCAAATATCGTAATCTAAGGAAACGTCGATCGACCAGTGATTTTGTTTAAATTTCGTGGTTTTATTCAACTGAGGTACAAATATCTGTTAATTACTATCATTATGTATAGAAAAAAAATAGCCTCCGAAGTATTTATATGACTAAGCGCTTAGTTTGTTTTGATGAAGTTGCATTTTAAATCTAAATCTTAAATTTATATACAGGTTATTTACATACCTTTTTCCATGAAGATATTCAAAATGGCCTATCAAAATTTTGAGTCTTAAAACCATCCTTGTATGTACGTATAATATGCTAGAATTTTCATACGTAACCGTTTTTACTCTTATTTCTTATTGTTGTAGTGCATTAGATTATGTATGTATACAGTCAAATTTTGGATGCATGGTACGATAATTCATGGAAATTCTATATGGTCGTTTGGACCAGCACAGTTGGGAGATAATAATTATTGTAATCAAATAAGGAATGGGCTACTACGACCCAACAAAAAACTGGGCGGAGTTGGATATATTCTTCATTGGATGTCTCTCCCACTGATGGATGTTGGCAGTCAGCCTAGCATACTCAATCCAGTCCCTAATAAAGACAGCATGACTAGTAGTAAGTAGTACAGAATGTTAGAACAGGTACAGCTAGTACAGAATGATTTATGACTAATCGTATGAAATCGTACATGCATCCAAAAACGACAAAAATATTAAAAAATAAACTATTGTAAGTATAACACTGTGACGGTCTATAAACTGTTAACGCACAAATGGATCGCGTCGCATCTTCCATCTTTTAAACCTCAGCGTAAATTAATAAAGTTTCGGTCTACGCTTGAGGTTGGAAAGCCAATTCTTAGATAAGTAAAAGTTTATAATAATAAGTGTAGAATTATTATGTAATGAAAATTAAATGTGGCGAAATATTAATTAATGTTGCGTATTTATCCTACATTCAGCAACAGGGTTGTCGTGGCTGTGTTTCGATGGCATAGGGCTATCAAATCTTGTCTGTACATCATACATTTTAAGTTCATAGATGAAGTAGTTTTAGAGATAGAGGCCAGTTGAGCTCTAGAGGAATGAGATAGGGCATGACTTGAAGTAAAAGTTTGTAAGAGTAGCTCTTTTTGTACTGAGTCGGAACAATGTTCCCATTCAAATGAGACTAGCCGTACGTATAAGGTCGTGCCTCGTTCTTTCTCACTCTTGCTCTGTAATTTTCTGTAAGCTGCTCTAATATTCTGATGTCTTGTTTGTGACAAATGTACTACTTCTTGTAACACTACTTAAAACTATTGATTTAGTGAAATAAAGAACACAGTATAGTCATTTAACACCCTCAGTGAATTTATTTTCAAAAATCCTTTAATAGTTTGCTGAAACGAAATATTAATCAAACTT
Organism: Ectropis grisescens; assembly: GCA_017562165.1. Lineage (NCBI taxonomy): Eukaryota > Metazoa > Arthropoda > Insecta > Lepidoptera > Geometridae > Ectropis > Ectropis grisescens. The sequence goes on from CM029783.1 coordinate 4,637,120, forward strand.
TTTATTTGTAGGTTAATTCATTATTATTTGTTGGAGTGACATTCGCTGATAGAACTATACCCTCGAAACTCACGATCTGTGTCTGTTCCTTATTTCTGATTTTGCAAGTCGAAAATTAAATTAACATAATTATTAAACGATTTGATATATTCATATGGTGATTATTATTTTAAATGCAAATAACCACGTTACTATTTCATAATTATATCTCACAAACGATAATGTAATATGAATGAATTTGTGAGTTAATTGAAATGTTGCTGAGTGTATTCCACGAATCGTGTGCCACTCATAGTGAATGATGTCACCAACAACATTGTATGCAATACGTCCATGTATGAAACCTGATGTGCAATTCTTCTCATTTCCATATCATCGCGTTTTAGTTTTTTAGTTATCGTTGTAAATATAATTTAATGTTAATGATTATTAATGAAGTGAATCTTTTTTGAATATGAAAATTTATGAATTAATTGTACTTTTATTGTTCTAAACATTTTTACGTTTTTAGAAGTTTTCGTTAATGTACAGGTGTATATAAGTGATAGATGTTCATTTTGTTATAATGTAGGGAAGGCAACTCGAAATATATTGGCTTTATTTTATTGCATAATTTGTAACTACAACTGTGTTTATTGGAATCTCCGAAATTTCATTCGCGATACAGTCTAGTAATGATCAAAATAAGACAAAATTATGTTTAATTTAATTATTTATTAAGTTGTTATTTTGTATGAGCTGTCCACAGTATTTAGCGAGTCTTTTCATATTGTGACTTTGTTGAATAAAGTAAAAGTATTTCTATGAAAAAAAATTAAATAATTATGTGAAGTCATATGCCTTTTATTTAAACGATTTCATTAAACGATTATAATAAACGGAATATGCAACATGCTTAACATAAATAGGTACCTTAAATATATGTATATAAATTATAACACTTAACCTTTAGGGTCAGTTCACACCGAGACGCGACGCTGCGCGCACATTTTTTTCATAGAGCGATTCAGAATATACTTTATTCACTATACGAAAAGATACACATTGCATTGTGAGAATTCAGATTACGTTGCACCACGCAGCACTGCGCCTCGAGGTGCCTCGCGGCGTAGCGCGACGTATCGTGACGCAGCGGTGCATCGCCGGTACGCGCGGCGTGCAAGAGCGGTGCTGCGTCTCACGGTGCCGCGCGACGCCGCGAGGCGCAGCCTGAGGCCGCTGTGGCGACTTCTCTACTATTTCCGTTCAGACTTCGTTTAGAATTGATGCAGTTCGGTCGAGTGCTCGATTGAAAATATAATGATAGACTGGGATCTTGTTATAATCGGACTTCTTGCAGAAGAGGAAGAGGAAGAAGTTTACAAAAATAAAATTAAAAAAAGAAGACATCACACAGGAGTATTTGGGTGCATAATTCAGTGCACCACATATAACCACTGCGAGAGGGCGCGGGCGGGGCCGCGCGGCGCCCGCGGCTAGTAGATACGTTCCGCTGCGCCTCGCGGCATCTCGCTGCGCAGCGAGGCGTCGTCCTGCTACGATTTTAAGATGCGCCTCGCGACGTTGCGATGCGTCTCGCGACGACGCACGGCGTAGCGCGAAATCATTGGCCTCTTTGAGTATCGTCGCGTCGCGTCGCGTCTCGGTGTGAATTGACCCTTACTTATCACAAAGTTTCTGTGACGTCACAAACATAGAATATTTTTGAGGACACAAAATTTGAGTGGTTTTGTTGCTCACGTAAGCCTTCAATAAATATTTAGAAAACGGTGAAATACTATCGTTATCTTTTTCATAAACATCTAGTAAATATAATTTTAGTTCCAATACTGTTTAGTTACACTCGTCTGAGACTGTCTTGTGTGTAGTCATACTCATTCTTGGTACTTATATAGAAACAAACACTAATAGTGTTTGTAACAATTACAGGACTAAAAGCGCCCACTCACGAGTACTAAAATCAGAAGAAATGACGTAAAAGTAGTGGGGCGGAGCCTACATCGCAACATAAATCACCAATCAAATGGTGCGATGTAGAATATGATAGGTGATTTATGGTTCGATCTAGGCTCCGCCCCACTAATTTTACGTCATTTCCTCTGATTTTAGGACTCGTGTGTGGACGCTTTTACCCTGCTATCGTGACAAAACATTGTCTGTGTAGTAATGTGAAAACTTTATGACTTACATTTCAAGATAAAATCGAAGATTCAAAGCCTATAAAGTCTATCTGACAAAAGGGGTGATCAACAATGGTGATCTATCATAATGAAATTGAATTTACTTCAAAAGTTACATAAGACGTTTTAATCAGGAACTATGAATCTGTATACAATCTGGGTGACTGCGAACTTAGATTTCGTCTGTGGGATTGCTTTTTAAGTAGCCGGACTCCTCTGCACAGGGATGTGTCGACATTTTCACTTGCACATTACGGGTCGCTTTGTCAAGTGTGTGACCAAGGCTTATATCGGCTCTGATCTGCTATCACGACTATGCTGCTATGATGACTTGTGGGGAGTGAAAACCAGTCACAACACCGTCAATCTGATACCAGTAAACATTATCAACCATCTCTGAGCTTGTTGAAACACAGATTTTATTTTATTTAAGTGCAAGTTTTATAGACTCTTCAACCGCCTCTTGAGATTATCTTCGCTGGAGGCCGAGGGTCAACTGCGCCTCCAGATGATGACGAGGCCGGACAGGTCGCTCGTCGCCAGCAAGCTCTCGTCGTAGCTGAAGCTCACGCCTAGCACTGGCGAAGCATGACCTGGAGATAACGCAATATTTTTAAACTTTTCAGAAAACTTATTAAATCAGATCAAAAATTACATAATAAAGTACTGGCCTCTCTGACAGGAGAGCAAGGCAGCAAGACTAATTAATTATTATTATAAACTAGCTGTACCCTGCCACGCTTTGCTGTGGCACATCAGGATGCAAAAATTAGATAAAAACAATCCTTGATGCGGATTATATATCATTCTAAGATTTCAGCTTGATTGGTGCAGAACTTTTTGAGTCAAAGTCAAAGTACTTTATTCATAAATGTACAATTTACACGTAAATTTTTTGAGTGATTGAATTTTTTGAGTCACGTGAGTTTTTAAATCGTACACAAACCAACATAACATTTTTATATAGAGATGACAGAAGATAATGAGAAGTTTGATGTCATAATTGTAAACTAGATGGACTAACCACAGACTAGCAAAGCTACCGCTTTTCAGTGATCTCCTTGGCGAAACTAGTCCAGTAAACGGATTTCTAAAAATGCTAATTTCTTACATAGTTTTTTTCTGATTTAGGCTATACTCAAAATTTGTTTCTCGTCTAATTGTTTCACCGTAATATTCAAAACTTATTAAAATAACAAAACTTTAAAACCGACCTAAGCCTTCCTACACTACTAATCTGAGTGGCTTATTATTGGGCAAATTGCACCTCCCGATAAGATATTAAAAAACTAACCATTGGTTTGCGAGCAATGTATGCGTGCACGTCCGTCCTAGCGCCCTGAAATACGTAAAGGGAGACTTGGAACTCGAAACCTTGGATCACAAGAAAATAAAAGCCATAATCCACCAAAGTTCTCCAACCGCTGGCCAAGTACGGGTCGGCGAAATGGTACGTCTTCTCAAATCATGTTCGTCTTTCTTGGAACATGACGTTTTTTACTTTACAATGTTTTCCTTCAGTGTTAAAAGTTAAAACTAAAGTAGGACACTACCACAACTATAAGGACAGGAAGACTTCGAGTGACACATTTTCAAGACTCGTTTATACGGCGCTGACTAAAAATAGAATTTATTTTTAGTCAGCGCAGCGCAGAACTAGGTAACAAAACGAAACTAAATAAAATGCAAACAATAGCTAACTGGTAGCCAAATTAGATTATGGCCATTAGCGCCCATTCGTCATTCCACCGTATAGGTTTAGTGCTTCTAAGAATATGGCTTCAACAATATCAATTCCGCTCTGTTTGTTTTGCGTCTGGGTGTATCTATGACTATTTTAGAAATATATTTTTACAATTACTATGTACATAACAAGTTTTGTTTCAACAATCATTTTTTTTAGTTTTCATAGTATCTACAATGTTTGTTTAGCATGGTATTGGATAGTGTAACAATTACGTAAATATTTATACTTCTTCCTCTTTTGCATGTTTCATTGTCTTCCATCTGCCCATAAAATCAATTAAGCATCAGAAATAAATATGGCTATACTTTGAACACACGCGTAGTAAGATAAACCTTTTGTAATCTATACTCATGTGAAATCCAAATTAGGATAACTTAAAAACGAGTAAAATATTTTTTTTAATTGTAATACAAAGTGACCGCATAAACAAGATGTTAGCTTGTTGGCGGCGGCGTATAGATGTTATGGTACGCAGCTATTCGAACATGGAGGAACATTTTACCACCTTGTAATGTCTCTTGAAACAATCAATAAATATTGGTGGACAATTAACACACAACACCATCTGACCCCAAACTAAGCAAAGCTTGTAATATGGCGGCCAGATAGCTGATATAATACTTATATAATTGTAAATACATACTTATTATACATAGAAACACCCTTCAATGCCCTTCAACATGGAACACAGTAATGTTTGTACACTTGCTGCTTGGCGGGAAAATAACTGGCAAAAGTGGGGTACTTCTACAGGCGGACTTCGCAATGAGTCCTAACACTACGAATGTACTAGCCCTACATTTTTTGTAGTGTTAGTACTAGGTTATTTTTTACTTTCAAAATAATGTGTAGCTCGCGTAGGTACCAGAAAATGAAGCCGATGTGGCCCCGTGCCGGGAAAATCCGATTTCGCTAAGATGAGATCGAAAATAAGCACGTTTAGCCTGAGCCTCACCCCTCACGGTGAAGGAACATACTGCGAATGCGAACTACTTGAGAAAACATGAAATAAAATAAAAATTAATAAATGTTGGTGGACATTTAACCATCTGACTAAGAAAAGCTTGTACCTACTATGGAAACCAGATAGCTGATTTAATAGTTATATACTGAATTGTAAATGCGTATCCATACTTATTATACGTAGTACACATAGAACATACCCAGACACAGTACAAATATTTGTATTAATCATACAAATATTTGCACTAGGTTGGAATCACGACCCTAGGCTTCGCAGGCATAGTTACTTACATATTTAATTGCATAGTTAACTAAGCCACATAACCAGACAAGCAGGTGAGAAAGAGTAATAACCTAACAACCACGTCACTATTCACAGTAGAATAAAAAGGTGCGCGACATTTTCGACATGCGACAATACGCAAGAAAGATAAAAAAAACAGCCATAGGGACTGCCGATAGAAGTGAAAACTACTATAACTCAGAATTTTATAGGTCATGTAGAAACTACGCGAGTGAAACCGCAGGGCGCTGCTAGCTTGGAATAAATCTTCAAAGCATTGTCGTCTACGTAAGTCTTCTAAGCATGGCCATCTAGGTTCGCCATACTTTTAACCATGGCCCTCTATTATGATTCATATCCCGAGTTCACCCGAAGATTTCTTACGCGTACGAGCGTGACGATTAATCTCAATTCACAGCCCACGAAAATATCTGTGCGTGGTGCGTCAAAAGAAGATTTCACTTCAATAGAGACCTTGTAGCTTGTTGACGACCGGCTGATCGGCGTGGCCCTCGATGTCCAGGAAGTAGACGCAGGAGTCCTCGCTGCCGGAGACCACGCACACGCCGCGCCGGAACGACATGATGGGGCAGAACGTCGACTTCACGCTGTGCAGCGAGTGCGACACCGCGAACCGCTTCTTCAGGACCAGGCTACCCTCGCGGTCCGATATCCTGCAACGGGGAATACTTACATTGTTTTTTTGTTATTATTATTTTTTTTAATAAAGAGTGACGAGACGAGCAGGACATGTGCCTGATGGTAAGCAACATGCCTGCCACATAACTTTCCTATTCATGATTGTCCTATTTATTATTGTGATAAAATTATCTTGTATATTATGTATGAGCATGTATAAATAACAGTAATAATTGTAACGCATTGGCGAAACCTGTAATGTTACTTTTATATGAAACAAATGAATAACAGCACATTGACACGCAGCTATTGGAACATGAAGAGTCCCAATCATTACCTAGCACTGCACTGCTCTCGTCACCCAGAGATCTAAGATGTTACATCTCTAAGCCCTGTAATTTCTCTGTATTTTAATACATTGGCAGGATGATGGGATTTTCAAATATGTTTCAACAAAAGACACGTTCTTTATCGTTCACAGGTTTCGCTATGTGTTGCAGCGACGATGCGCGTTACGATGGAGAATGGATTCTTAAAAATAATCCGATAAATTTTGAATTAAAGACTCCTAAGATTGTACCTTATTGTACCGTATTTATAACACTCCAAGCAACGCATTCCTCAGTTTAACTATTCGTATAACGAAATTTTACGTAGAGTAAAACCTCGTTCGAGCCTTAGCAAGAAGTGTAGGTACTTATAAGTCTACAAAACATGGCGTGGGTATTCTGTGACTGTGGCGCTAGCGCACAGCGCACAGTATTTTAGCATATAAATGAATCAATATATTATATTTTATCAAACAGGTATTTCATTATCACACCCATAATGTTATTAAGTACGAACAAAACATTCACATGTAGGTACCTACCTACTTCCGCAAGATAATAGGTACCTATGTCTTAATATTCATTTAATTAAAACGTATTACAAATATTGCTGTTGGACCACAATTTTTTCTTAAGTATTTAACCAAACTTTGAGACCTATCTAACTGTGAGATGTGCGATAGATATTAAATGATCTATACAATTAACATATTTACTGAAATGAATTGATCTAAGAAACTATTTCCAGTGAGAACAGCGAGATAATTTATGCAAATAAAAATCATCAGTGATGTTTCGTTCGTCTTTCACACGTGTTTCTCAGTAACTACGGCAAACATCCGCTGAAGATGAAGTCTATCTTTGATTAAAATCCTACTCGCATGTGAGAATATAAGGTGCGAGGAATGTGCCGCGATCAATGGGCTCAGTCCTCGCCCAGAGAGCTTGTTGACAGATCAGATGATTGACGCCCAACATTACTTTGATTATCGGAATGCAGTCCGATTCACCTCGCGCTTTAAAATAAATGAATGTTGATGCACATGCAGTCAGGGGCGCTAGAAATGAGCTCGATCTAGGTTTTCTTCAACTCTCTTACATACCAGGTTATCAACGCAGATCTAACTACAAAGGGATGTTGGCAGAACAGATGTGAAGTGTAATGTGAGATGAAATTATGTAATCGCAAGAGTTGCTTACGATAGGCGATGGATTTTTTAAATATAATTTACAGTTTAGAAAATCTAATTACCTGTTAGAGTATTTAGATAATTGCCTTGTAAAAAATCTATAACGAGTCGGATTCTGTCCATTGAAAATAATTCCTATTAATTACCTAAAACTGCATTTTTTCATGTCTGTCTGTCTATGTGTCGGCCGCTCGCTGTAACGCTGTAACTCGCTGAAACTACAAGCTGAAACTTCACATGATTTGAGTCATACTCCGAGCTAGGTCACTGGATATTTGTTATCCCAAAACGCCGCGTTTTTCTTGCGAGAGGGGGTGAGAGTTAAAATATGTTTTCGGTTGTAACTATTTAACGCGTTGTCTATCCAGCCACGGGCTCCAGCTGAGGCAGGTGTCGTCACCTGAAGAGATAGAGCGCGTTGTGCGCGGCGCTGACGAGCAGCGCGGGGTGGCGCGCCAGCCACGGGCTCCAGCTGAGGCAGGTGACGGCGCCGCCCACGCAGCATCGCCGCAGCTTGCTCAGCGCGCCCGCTCCCTCCAGCCGGTAGCTCACTATCATACCCTGCACCCACAAATATAAGCAATTTGACTCGAGCCAACATTCATTGATATACAATCCTCCTTCCAACTATTATAAATGAGAAAGTTTGGTTTGGATGCTCGTTGCAAACACGGTCCGAAAGGGTTAAGGAGTCACAAGGGACATGACCTCACCCCCAACAAGTTAAATTGAACATTCGAAAACGCGGCAGCGCCGTAGGTGTTCGCATTAGAAAGTTTGTCAGACTCGTCACAAAGAAGGCACACAGAAAAAATTACATTTGAATGTACCAAAAAATAAGGCATTTGTACTGGGGCCTGTTATTATGAATGTTATGCTCGTCTTTCTATATCTTTTTTGTTCAGCCGGGGTCCGTTTACCCTCCGGAACCCAGTCATTCTTACAGTTATACTAGTTTATACTTACCTCTACAAAGGAATTGAAAAGGGAAAAGGCCTACCTTGTCATTGGCGGCCCAGAACATCCTGCCACTAGATTCGCAAGCTATAGACATCACTCTTCCTCCGAGGATGCTGCTACCACCTGGATAACATCCAAAGTAATTCTCAAATTGATCAGATAATTATATAAATTTAAACCAGATAACTTATGCAAAGTCAAAGAGATTGTTGTCTACCTCTAGGATAAATTCCAGTGGACACGTTGAGAACTGCTACCATCCCTCTAGCATTTCCCGTCTAGTGTTAGCGATAAGGAAAGAAATCGAAGAGGGACAAGAGGTTTAGTTTTTTCTTCCGTTGCATCGTGTAATGAGGAGTTCGCCAGCGCTATTCTTAGCGTCGAAAAAACTGTGACTATACAATTGGTGTAACAGACTTTAACAGCCCATTTCTTCAGTTGGCATTGGTTAAGTACTCTTATAACGAGTTAGGTGGTCCAAGAACATACAAACTAATGCGAGAACAGACGATTTTTAAGAGGCCGTAGGGTCGAACCCTCTTGCGAAACAATATATCGAGAAATCGAAAACGTTTTTCGTCTCTCGATTTGATTTCTCGTCTGCGTAACGAAAAGCGTGACCATCCAGCTATCCTTTACAGGTTTTAGATACTATATGTCTAGTCTCTCTATCTAGCCTTTAAGTCACCCTGCATGCAAAATGCTATGCATAAATAATGTAATGTAAGCTTAGTATAAACAAGAACAAAATTAAAAATTTTTACTAACCCCCGACTACCTTAGATTTGCTATCTGTACAACATTCTACTAGTCAGCCTTTTCATTTGATACCCATATTAAGGAAGTTGTGAAAAAAAAAAGGTAATTTGCCATTTTGTGGTAGCGACCATCTTGGATTGGAAATTTGTCAAAGTGCAAAGTATTCTACTAGTCAAGCCCTTTCATTTGACACCCATAATGCGGTAGTAGTGAAAAAATTATATAATTCGCCATTTTGTGGTGGCGGCCATCTTGGATTTCAAATTTGTTATAGCGTATAGTACTCTGCTAGTCAAGCCCTTTCATTTGATACCCATATTGAGGTAGGTTGTGAAGAAATATTTTGTCTGCCATTTTGTGGAGGCGGCCATTTTGAATCGATATTAACCAGACATAGCTAAGAACACCCGCACGGATATTAACTTTCAAATAAAAAAAACCGCATCGAAATCGGCCCAACCGTTTGAGCTCTACGCTGCCACAGACAGACACACACACAGACAGACAGACAGACAGACAGACAGACAGACATCGACGTCAAACTTATAACACCCCTTTTTTTGGTCGGGGGTTAAAAAGGCATGGATCCCGGAGTTCGAAGCGATTAATTTAAATGAAAAAAAAAATCTTTTCTGATGAGTTAAAAGACAAAAAAGCATATTATGGATATGGTGCGAGTAAGGTAGTATCTGGTATAAAAGGATACGATGACCATGTTATTGTTGGCGGGCTGGAAGACGCAGGCGAGCAGCGGCGCGGCCAGGTGCGAGCGCACCAGGCGCAGGCGCGCGCGCGCCGCCACGTCCCAGAGACACAGGGCGCCGTCCGCACCGCACGACACCACCAGATCGTTCGACGCCGACCAGTCGCAGTCTGTGGCAGGCACCGTGCTCTTACTGTCGGCTGACCTCACGTGTACCGACTTACTAGCTAGCTTCTATCTGATGCCAACCAATCGCAGTCTGCGGCAGACAACGTGCTCTTACTGCCGACTAACCTCACAAGTATCGACTTACCTACTAGGTTGTATCTGTAGAAGTAGGAAGTCTTAGGACTTACTTTCTGAGCTTCGCGTTTATGGTCGAGATCATTCACCATCTCACCAGGCGGCATTATGCATCATGCTCTTCCTGGCAACTGACAACTCACGAGTTAGCTAGCTTCTATCTGACGCTCACCAGTCGCAGTATGCATCAACCATCTTGGTCTTACTGCCGACTGACAAGTAGTGACCTACTAATGGACTTTTAACTTACTGTAACGCTGGTCAGTCGCAGTCTGTAGCACCTATCATGCTTTTGCTGCCTAATCACTACTGACGAGTACCTACCTACCGACACAAACGAAAGCACTGTGTACGCACTGTGCAAAAAAGAGACTTTACGGCGTAGATTCATTTTGTAAACAGTAGGTACATAATACGGCAAATATCTACATCGTATGTGGTTAAGAATAACAACATTCGTCGATGACCTACTTAGCCCAACAGGAAGCAATATTAATGACTTTATTTTCCCCTGTAATTCGAAATTTCCTCACATTTATTTTAATATTATACCTAATATTGATTACAACATATCGAAAACAAAGGTCAATTAACTTATTTTACAGTTTGTACTCAGTTTTTATTTTTTGGCTTTTTGATATATATTTGTTTCAGTAATGTACCTACACGATAAATCTCATACTAAACTACTAAAATACTAAAAGTCAATTTACGAACTAAAAAAAAGTAAACGAAAATATGAACTAATCAAGAAACTCCACAGTATTCCCACGCTATATGGTCAGAGAAACATTTTTCATCAAGCACTGATCAGATCTGGGGTCTCGCCCCCCTCTCCCGCAGGCGTCGGTTCAGTTCCACAACAAAGAGCTTTGCAAAGAAATTGACAATGTATCTTCCTATTAAATCTAATCTTCTTATTTAAAGCCACATTTAGCTGGTTAGTAACAGGACGCGAGAGAGATATGTCTTGAACCCCAACATAATAGTTCAATGTGAGTTTTCACTTTTCAATTGCTTTTATAATGTTAAATATGCAGTTGACAGCAAAACCTGATCCAGATATACTCAGTAGATTATAGCATAGACTCTCATCCTGCAGTGGACCGATGCTGATAATTACTATGTTCCGGTTTCAAGGGCAATGTCTGGGGAGAAATTACAGAGCATCGAGACAAACACCTTGTATTTCTGGATGACGAGCTCAGTATAATGCTAGGTAATGACTTTTTATGTACTCATAGATGTGTGATACTGTGCTTTTATGCGCATGTCCCTTACTATCAGGCACATGTCCTGCTCGCCTCGTCACTCTATACCATAAAAAAAATATAATGAGGACAAGTAAGGTAACAACCGTTGACGGCTCCAGTGTGCGCCTCGATGACGAAACTGACCCGGGGCGGAGTCGCGGTGACGTCGCAGATGGACAGCCTGCCGTCGTTGGATGCGCAGCACAGCTTCGACCGGTCGTTGTTTGCGAACTTCACCACACTCACTTGTTCTACGTGCTACAATGAAATATGGATATGTTTTATCAACATTATTTTTGTAAATCCTCTTCGTTAGAATTTACGCCTGGTCGGCTGGCCTAGTCGGGATAACGGAGACTGCCGATCCGGAAACCCTGGTTCGAATCTCTCGCGCACCACTGTCTTTTTGAAGTCATATGCGTAATGTCGCTAACTTAAAAACGGTGATGGAAAAACAATCGTATGGAAACCGGCACTTAGTTTAACAACTAGCATATTACAACTAGATAGCTTACAGAGTTACAGATAGTATTAGTTAACATAGGGTTTGGCACAAAACCTTGTCTCTGCCATGTTATTATTGTGACATTCTCAGACTACTACTTAATAAATAATCAGAGATTGAATAAAATAAAAGTAATGAAGTTGATTCACATGTAATATTTTTCTACAAATAGAAGTGAAAACTTATTACATTAGAATTTTAGTATTAAGCAGTACTGACGTTGCACACTACGTCACCTATATAGCTACAGATATACGGCTATTATGCATGTTGGTGATCCAAACTGCCAAGATTTCATTAAAAAAAATGCGACTAACGCGTTCGTCCTGGTCTATCGCCAACTTGCCGCCACTACACTAGACTGAGGGTGACGCGAATACATAAGATTTTCCCTTATCAAAACATGCTCAATGCACAAATGATGCTCAATGTGCAAATGTATAACAACCCTGTTAGCTTTGATAGAAAAATAATAAACTGAAAAGATGTTTACTGGTCATCATTATACATCCTACATCCTGGCTTACTACTGAAATATGTACCTACTATCGCAACTGTAAGGTTGACACTTGATTTGATCACTTCTAAAAAGTTTATATTTTCTTGTGGATAGCTACACTAGAAGCATTCAGTTTGATAAATATTATAGCTTTTGATTTGAAGGACTATTATTGAACTACCTCACCACTAAAATTTGGTGTGAGCTATTTCAATTTAGTGTTATTAATATGAGCAGTTAACTTGATAATAACATAGTATCAATATACATAAAATAGATAGGACCATATTCATGGTTTTAAATACATCTATTTAATGTAAAACATTAATGCAGATAAAAATTATGATTATACTGTACCTGATCAAATATATGGTGCACTCCGGTAAATGCATAGTTCTCAGAGATTGTCATGTCATTTTTCTTCTTTGTGTGAGATGGGCTTTCTTCGATCGCAATACTGGCCTGTAATATTAAATTTATTTTTGTTGCATTCCTAATTGCAATTATTTTGTAAGGACTGCTTAGGTAAAGAAGCGTATATTTTTATTTTTCATTCAGATTATTTTAAAACTCATTATGTTTACTTTATAAATAATAATGTGTGGAATTGCGAGGGTAAACCACATACATCCATTAAATAAGAAAATACATGAAAAAAATATTTTTTGTAACCAATGGTTTGAAATAAGTAATCATTCTATGTATAATAAGCATGTATTTAAAACTATATATGTATTATATCATTATATCAGCTATCTGGCCGCCATAGTACAAGCTTTGCTTAGTTTGGGGTTAGATAGTGTTGTGTGTCCACCAATATTTATTATTCATTTATTCATACCTTGCTGCTGGATCGAGCTCTAGATGATGAAGAACTGATAGAAATATTGTCATTTACACCATACCGACGCTGTAGCAACTGGCTTCTTATATTTATGTACTTTTTTATGGTATCTATGTCCTAAAAGAATTATAATTAAAAAATAAAATTTCTTACACGACAATTTGCATTTTAACTACCTACTTGATTTATGAAAGATTGTTACCTTAAACTTAGAATTTTCTCTAAGTAGTTGACTCCGACGGCGAATATAAAGAGTTTCTGAAATAAATTGTGTTCGTTAGTGACTTATATTGGATACCCAACTTAACTAGGTAGAATAATCATCATTTTAGTCATGAAACTACAATACAAAAACTATTTATATAAGCAGAAAACGAAGTATGTAGCAGCAAAATAAGTACATATTTATTTACTTTACTGCTACATACTTAATGTTTGCACAATATTACAATGATAGTTATTACATTACATGACAGAATTTTCAGGAATAGAAGATGTTATTTTCCTGTGAACAATGTATCCAGAATCGATTACTTACTAAACTGTGGGTTGTTAGGAGCCCTATAAGCATTAAACCTTGCGTCTAGTGCAAATATTTGTTGCTGAAATGCAGCAGCCATTATTTTTCTATTTCTTCGCTAGCCTCTGAACAATATTTTTATTTTTTCAACATCAAGACATCAACAAAAACAATGAAAAATTGAAACCACATTGAAACTGAAAGGTAAACACGAAATAATCATAATTTGTTCTGTCAACGTCAAATGACATAACTGTTAGCTGTCACTATTATTGTTTTATAATAGTCAATGTCTCAGGTTTTTTTTTCAGAATGGCTGCACGACGTGATTCATCACTTGAAGGCGTCTAAGGGACTAAGGCTAAGGCTTTTTTTCCTATTTAATCCTACAATGATCTACAGATCATGCGTGTGCATTTGGTTAGCTGGCAAACATTCGTGAGCTTTCTTGTTTACATTTTTGTTGTTTTCTTCTTCACTAACTTATCATTATTTACCTTTCCAACTAAACTTGATCCATCTACTTTCATTCAGATGGCATTTTTTCTGTTTGAATTAAATAAATATAAAATGTATAAATAAAAGAAGTAGGTATTAAAGGTAGATAGTAAAGTAGTAAGAGGTATGGCACAGCTCGTCCCCGCGCATCACTCGACCACGTGCCGCCCCGCTTGCCTCGCTGAGGCCGACCGTTTCCCAGAATCCTTATTTCCGATTCCGAAATACTCGGTGCGGTGATACCAGGAAATCTCAACTCGCGTTATTCTGGGGCAATGCCGTGTAAAACCCGAAACACGTAGCTTTCTAGCGAGCCTCTGCCACCCGTTATAAATAATCAGAATGCGTAATAAGAAGTCGGTGACCCTTCATTATCGTCACTGTTCGTATTAAGGGGTTCTTCTGACCAAGAGTGAAATTAATAAAAAAGCTGTTGATTTATAATTTCATTACATTTAATCAATGACATACCGTACATCGTAACATTTAAAATTCAATCGTACAACAAACACGCTTATGACGAGAGGAATACAAGTCTCGGCCGATCATCGGCCGTGGGCGATATTTACATCTTACATGTTTAATAAAAGACGGATTAGTGATACAGATTCAATAGGAAACACGATCGGAAACAAACGTCTCAAATATTAATGTTAAAATAGGCTGCAAATAAATAAGTGACTTATAAAAGCATCACAAGCTACAAACTAATCCATCTTAAACATATTTGACTAATGTTTGTTGTACCTAAATAATCTGTGAAAATATTTGCATTGACTTATGAAGAAATGCACGAGTGTATAAAACGTAATATAACATGTAGAATATTTTAATTATGTAGATTATTAAAACTCAATCAGTCAAAAATATAAATCTATAAAAGGCAAGTATTTCTACATTACATTATGAGGGCTAACAATTTATTTACAATTAATTAAAATTCTACATTATAATCTATTTACATCCATAATTTTGTTAACAAATTCATAATAATATCAACATAGTTGCGATTTCATAAGCCAATATTTATAAGCTTAGAGCTACTCAGGTTTCGAGCTCGGAACTCGATCGAGCAAACATTGGCGCAACTCCGAGAAAAACTAATTAGGTAATTAATAGTATTGCAACAATGATGGCTCGCACAGGTTCCAATCGAACTTCCAAATCATAAACATTTATCATACCTCCTACAGCAAAATATTGGCGGAATATAAACTTAACGTTACGTACTAACAATGTATCGTACAAGCTAAAACAATGGCATTACTTATAGCACCTACCCGTGGACAGCTGCGTAGTACCCGATTTAATCTCCAAAGTAACGGTTTATCTACTAAGTTAGATTTTTAATTTCCGATAAGTCGAAGGGTTCTATCATCATGCAAGAAGCAATATCCGCTCGTGAATTACAAGCAAAATGTAGGCTACTGAATTAATAACGCAGACTAAAGTGTGAGGTCGCTCGTTGCAGGCAAGATCGGGCTTTTAAACACTAACGTTATTTATAAATGAACTTGTTATCGGGTAAGTAT
The DNA here is from genome assembly GCA_017562165.1 of Ectropis grisescens. NCBI lineage: Eukaryota > Metazoa > Arthropoda > Insecta > Lepidoptera > Geometridae > Ectropis > Ectropis grisescens. The sequence goes on from CM029783.1 coordinate 4,652,827, forward strand.
TTACTCTAATAAAGACTCCACTAGCGCCTCTTTATCTGTAGACCACGATAAGGCCCGCCCGAGATGAATCGCGTCAACTTATTTACAACTACAATCCTTCGCGCTAATATTGACATTAAAAACGTATATAAAGTGCAAAATACATCTTATTGCCTCGATTTGTGGCTATACATTCGTGTTATGAGATTACAACTCTAATATTCATATACTTATACATACAGAGACCTTGGAGGTAAATTATTATAATCCACAAATGAGCATACGGGGTCGGACCGAGCTGCCATCTGCTATAAATTATAATTAATGCGAATAAACAAAATAATAACATTTAGGTTCCATTATCAATTTAGACTTAATTAGGTTTGTGTAAAGTACCATAAAGGCGGAAACAAACTGCGTACCAACGATGAGGAGGCGGGGGAATTTAGTTAATTTAACCGAAAGCATATTTTGATCGAGGTTTTCGGTCCCCTAAGAATAAATTAACGAATTAAAAATAAATCCTGATAACACTGGAAAGCAGTTATCGGTAAGTATAATATCATTTCCATTAAATACGGTTTTTTGTAAAGTTGTTGCAAATAAAGAGAATTAGCGTTATTTAACGTGTCATATTTAATCTACCACATCAGTTTAATGGTGGTCGGTATGCGTAATTTCATATTTGTATAGGCGTGGGTTACGTTTATTAGGAGTCAACGTTTACCACGGCACAAAATAATGGTCCCCTCGACCGGAATACACAATTCTTGATGTACGTTCCGGCTCGGGCCCATCACTCTCCGCATGTTGGCCACCGTATACCATTGACCGAGGCCGGGAGGCTGCGCGCCACGCCAACTTTTTGCCTTCCAAACCGGGCAATAATATATTTGATAGGGTCGAGATTTATACGTATAACGAGATCCTAGACATCCTATGTACGGGTTAGTCTTAATCCGTGCTGACAGACAGCTACTTCGTCGGAACTAACTGTCGGGGCGCGCGGCGACGCATATGAATGCCCGAATACGAATATAAAGCTCACCGCACCGGCATTTGCCTAATTCCCGACTTATACACCCGCGTCACGTGCGTCGCACATTTGTATTGGACACGCAAAAATAATTCCCCCATAAACGGTCTTTTTTACATTACAAATTGACCACTAAAATCGTTGCGCTGACATTCGTTACTTTTTGTCTATCTTATTCATACCTATTCATTAAAATTAGTCTATTGTAAAGTGAGTGGAAAGAATAAATTTGTATCACGCGCAAACAACTGTACACTAAAGTAAAAAGAATGATAGACTGATATTTTGCAATGTACAAATAGTTTCACAAACTCTTTAGTAATATGACGAGGATTACCCTGACCCCAACGACGGTCAATGTGAAACGCTTGCGTCCCGCTTCTAGAATCCTTGTACCGAACTAGACATGGATAAAGCACGCACGTTATTTTTAACTCGATTATTTTAAAATCGGTTTCTCCGTAATCATGACGCGGAGAAAGGTCGAACGCAATCGCGAACTGCATTGACTCGATAATGAAATGAGACACAATTAAAATTGAATTTAAGCTGGCATCGTTACGGTATTATCAAGATATTTAACATTTACACTTCGAATACAACACACGTTGTTGCGCAGTCGTTCCTAGTTACCGTACTTGAATACTCTAAAGACATTTGTCAATTTTTCGAAACAATGGTAAAATGTTGATTATTATTAATTCTCATGTATACGTTTAATCACGTTAGTTTTCTTAGAAAAATGTATAATTTTATTAGGCCGGTAAGCAGTCGTATTGTATTTGTAGCACCGTACTGGCCTTACATTCAGGCAAGCTCATCACAATATATCTCCAAGTCCTTTACCAACCTAGATAGCCCCTTGTCATGTTTATCCACACACATCATCATTACGTCCTCTGACTACATTTAAAAATCTATTAATAACATAAAGCCAAGCGCTTACTATCCTATCCTTAACACTTACGGTACTACTCAGATCTTGTAACGTTAAATTCTTCGAAAGTGGTTCTAATAACAAACAATAGTTGATTTACAAAGATGAAATACGATTTATTATGAAACACCACGATCATAAACTCTTAAGTAGTAATAAAAGCTAATATAAACTGTAGTTTCTTGAAACTACGATGTAGATACAATTAACGTTTTACGTAAAAAATACATATATATTTTTGATATCAAGGTATCAATAAATAACGAAGGTAATAATAATAAATGTCAATTAAGGCCTGTACGTTCGATGTAGCGTAAGAGCATCGCTATTAATATCGTAGAAGACGTCTCGGGCGATCGCAAGCTCTATCGCATCACAGATCAGAACAGCGTCGATGCTATCTGGTTCCTTGTAACGACGGCTGCGGCCGACGGGCGCGACCAACTCGGCTCGATTAATTTCTCCTCTAACTTTTCTCAATTCTCGAAATGCTAATCGCCCAAACCAGTTGATAGTTTGCGGGGAAGCCTGTTAGCGCGCTCGCGGCCTTCCCAGAAACGAAAGCGAGATAGCCGCTAGTGAGAAATGTGATTATCGTAATAACCTCCCGGAACGAGAGGGGCCGTTTCCGATATTTTGTTTTGTAAATAGCATCGGTCGCGCCCGGCGCGGCGCGACACACGCGTGCGACGAGTCGGCCGACGTTCTAAATAAACACAAATCGTGACACGATTTAGGAGCGTCTCGCTTGACGTCACGATCTGCAGTTTGTACTGTTAATCTTACGTATACGATCTAGGTACGTCTACGTACCTAGGTCTATTTTTTTTAGTTGAATGTTTTAATTTAGTTTTACTATTTAGAGTAACGATAAGAACTTGTTGGTCGCTAGATGGTTAAGAACACGGGAACACACATGCCTAGAACAGCCAGTGCCATGCAGTATTTACAAAAATCTAATTTAACTAAAAGCTTGGGGTTTAAATTTAAATCAAAGTAGAATGATGAAATAGAATAAGATAATGTTTTTGCATTATGACTTTACGACAAAGAGATAACTAGGCAAAGATACAGACAGATATTTCCAGGCACAAAGGACTACACACTATGATACTAATAATAAGAAGTATGTAATAGAAAGGCACATTACACCCCTTGTGTAGATAAATAGGTAGATTTTTAAATTGTTGCGTAATACTTAGACGTACCAAACCAAGTCCCACGGAAAACAAGGAAAATAATGTTAAACATTGATTTTACAGAAATCTGTTTATAAACGGCGACGGCTGCGGCGCGGTGGAATTTTGCTAGTGTTTCTCAGTAATCCGACGAAATGATGACAGAAGCGCAACATTCTTTCATAAGATCTCGAGTTACCCTAAAGACACTTAATGATACATTCAATCCGAAATTCATTGTTGTAAATGTTAGTAAATTAATAAAAACAGATAACGAGCAACACAAATGTTTTTTGTAAAAAAAAACTTTGTTCTTTGATAACTCCGTTAAAAATTGTTCTGTGATCATCATAGTCGTAAACGTTAGTCACAACTACACGAATCGGTACAAAAAGCCCTAATTACCAAATAAATATTAATAATTATAAAGCATTCGGAAGCATAGATAATAGCGGTATCATAATCGATTTAAAACAACTGATTCCGAGAACACACAAAGATTAGAAGTCGCATAAAAAGCGGATTCGTGTTACAGCCTTAGCTGAAGTTAATGGCTAACTTGACCAACAATCAATAGTGGCGGTTTTCGGAGAAGGAATTAATGTTTTTACTTAGAACCTCGTCCGGCATCTACCAGGAAAATTATCTTTAATGTTATTACTGACAGTCGCACGATCTTAATTGCACTCTCCAAGAAAAGTTCGTTTTTTCACTTAATTGCCGTATGTTATAGTTATAACTTCATAAATATGCATTTATGTAATTTTTCTTTTTTAATTTAATTTATGCCTCACTTACTCGTTGTTTTCTTTTTTATTATTTTATGTGAAAATAATTTTCACATGAACGACGAACGATACGTTCGAACATGAATTGATACAATACTCATTTAATAAAAAATACGAACACGATTAAATGGTGAACTTGGTTTATAGATACATTTTGAACCTTCGCAGGCTCCAAGCTCGACTATCATTGATTATACTAAACATACTTTGGCAAACTGCCTATCGCCAACATACAGTTTTACTTCATAATTAAATTACATTACTTGAAATATTTATACACAAATTATTCCGAGAAATTATTAAAAAATGCATTGATAAATTCATGGAAAAATTGCATTGTCATAATTTAATTATAAATGGCATTGAATTAGAAATTATCGAGGTTTTAATTACGTATACTAAGGTGTACTGTACTGAAGCTAAAAGGGACAAATTATCCACATCGCTATGAACATCTCTTACTACAATTCTACGAGTAAGTCTGAAATCTCGGAAAAGATGGTTTCTGCGTAATTTTTGTTGGAATGAATTTCAATTATTATATGAAACAGCATGTTTTTTCGCGATTTTACACTTGGTACTTTTTAAAAATTATTCACAATGTATTATAACACGCCCATTGACATCGAGACCTTGTACATGGTATATCTAAAAGATGAGTTTAATTTAAAACTTTGAATAGAATCAATTCGCTTTGATCACAAAACTCTTTAGATTCCTGAAAAATATTATTTACCGCTGGTGGCCGTCGTTGTGCAAAGCGAGGTAAAGAAGTAATTTTTGGGAATTACATTAACACGAGTAGTTAAAGTCGATTCTTTCTTTAAATGTAAGTTCCTGGTTAAACGAGAAAATATGACTGTTCAACCTGCAAAGTATGAATTATTCCATAAAGATAAACCACGACGTAGCCAAGGTGTCCAGAAATTTACGGAACCGGCTTCAGATACCCATCTAGCACGCGCCCGCAATGCCTTTACCTCGGAACACCGGTAACCCTCACTTCTAATCTCTGCCGATGGAAAAACCACAGGCCATTACGCTTGACATGAAGACTCGCCTCCAAGATAAGGCACGGGGAGACTTTCTGGATAGAGCCTGATCTGTTGCCAGAATATAAACGACATACCACTCGTATTACACGCTAAACGTTTATATCTAGATATAAAAATTACTTTAATCGATGAATATCCACCATACACAAATTGTAGCCGGCGCTAAGTTTCCACATTAAAGTGGAATTCTGCCTGAATTCCTTTATTCCAAACGTTCATATTTCACTTAGTGAGACCTGCGGCTGCGACATATAACTTTCAGGCAAAGTTTTCAAATTACTGCAAAGTTTAAATTACGACGTTTAGCACCTTCATCGCCGACTGTATCAAGAGCAGACACATTTAATCATAGACGATTTATGGGCGTTTGTTTTGTCTAAGACGTTATAATGAACTGATGACTTTGCGTGAACTTTAACAACAATCAAATATTTGAAAAGTTACAAAATCTACGTTCATGTGTTCAGAAAACCAATTATTACGGAAGTCTGGTCAGTGATGAGATAATTCACGGTCATCATACCATTAGTAAGAAACATTAAATAAGTAAAAGCGACAGAAACACCCATTGTGATCAAGAAGTTACAGTTACAAGTAATTCAATAGTTATACGAAGAGCAGTTTTCTGACATACCAAGTCGAGACTGATCAGAGTTCCGTAACCAAAGGTCAGATTATATTATACACAGTACACACAAAACATATCCACGTAAACAGATCCAGATATAGCGGCATGGCATCTACATATTTTCAGCAAAAGTTGTAGGTATGTTGAAAAATTTAATGCTATATAGTCAATTACTACACGGCGATATGGTCAATGACGAAGCTCTTCTATTAGGAATGTATTCACAAGTACCCTCTAAGATGGTGAGGATGGCAAGCGGTATCTCTAGTGGTGGTGCTTTTAGTTACAGGCAGTTTTTAAATTAATATTTGTATTGCTGTTGCTTTATTTATTGGTATATTGGCCAGAACTTCAGCGACCACCATTTGATTGCCACTTGCCATGTTTTTGCCTTCACACATTTGAGGCAGTTTGATTGTTGGGTTACTCTTCTACTCCCAGTCTTCGTCGGTGTCGGAGCGCGGGGGCGAGGACTCGGGCTCCGGGATGACGGCGGCCAGAGCGCCGAGCACGGTTCCGCGCTCGGCGCCCGAGATCCCACGGCGACGCATCGACAGCTTGGCGTGCAGGTCGGCCATCAGGTCGCCGCTAGGAGCCTTGCCCTGGCGACAAACACCACTGTCAACATTCGTATCCCATACGCACTTCTACACTAATACTATAGGTAAAACTGGGGTGTCTCTCTCAACAAAAAAATATGAGCTGTTCTAAGAGTATACATTTTATCAAGTCCAAGGGAACGTTTCTAAAACGATTGTTTATTTTCTCTCGATTTCAGGATTGGTTACATAGTAATCTTTACTCGTAACCAATGAGTAACACAAAACGTACACACTAAACGGTGTGGTAGAGTTCGGAATAGCCCTGTATTATGAAAACAGGGACTAAACTTATGTACAGATGTGAAACCGGTTTCACCTACTATGAGATTGGTTTTAGTCCAACATCGTCGCATTCTGGAAATAGACCTCATATTAATTTACATCGTGTATATGATACCTCAGTCGTTTTTTTTTCTGTTCTGGTGGAATTTCAGGATATCAATTTTAGTAAAATTTCATACATATTTGCCGCATTCAAAATTATACCCACTCGATAGTCAAGTTACTGGTATCTCACTTAAATCGTGGAGATAACTATGGATTTCTCTAAACTAACTAAACAAAAACATACGAGAAACCCATGTTTACTGTTTCTCTTCTCTCTTATTTCTGTTTATTATTACCGCCGAAGATAAACAAGTGTTTCTGAGAATCACTACCATAATGAAGGCTTTCAGACGGAAAGACCATGATCTCCTTCAACTACCGCGTACAAAATTGTCCAATACACATAATTCTCGCAAATAGTAGCAGCATTTTAGTAAAAATGATTCATACCTGACATTCAGAATTATCCGATTTCCCTGAAATTTTGTGATAGAGCGCATCGAATAACAATTCTTATCTTGTTAATTGTGAGTGGATTGAAAACTGATTTAGTTTCGCCGCATTACAAAGCGATCCTCGCAGTAGTTAATCGCGTCAGTGTTACATCATCATATCATCAAATGCCACTGCTGTTACTACTACGAGTATATTTTCATCATACAAGTCATCGCCACAGCAGACAAAATCATTGTGTTAAGTTACTATAATGCAATGGTTTTTATTTATCAATATTATAGTGGCTTCTGTTATTAATGGGTGTCTGTAATGACTGACGCGGGGACCGAATTTTTTTAACTACAATATAACAAAAAATTAAATACATATATTTTCTTTTCATAAGAGGCCTTATGCAATGAATGCAATGATTGCCAACAACAAATCGTAATTTCGAAATTACTTATTTTACGACATCATAAACTGAAAGTTTGGTATTTTAATGGTGATAAAAATTTTAATTTCAAAAATACAATTTCATTTACATAATTTTATTTACATTTGTTTGGTTGTTCAGTACTTGTGGTCAAAAAAGTTGACTCATCATCACAGTCTGCGTTAGCCCAAAATTCGGTAGGCAGAACAGGCTATATGAGATCTACTGTCCAGTCATACTTTCCACCCTTTTCCCTTTTTATAAAAAAACCCCTTGACTAAACATGTCTTCCTCGTCCTCTCGCAGTAAATAAAATAAAAACATTGCAAAATAGAGGCTTGAGCAATGTTCGTGTTATGTTAACAAAAAATATTATATTCATGATTTAAAAACTTATCTTCTTCATTTTTATGCTAACACAAGTCAAGATAATATCACAGTATAAAGTTATTAGACTGATACTATTATGATAATGTTAAAATATTGCGATCAGTCCAACATTATAAATTTTCTTCAATAACTTGGATTCTGTGTATACAGTTCGGGTAAAACAGTTTCGGAGAAAGGTCAATGACAGTTATCTACAACTTCTACAAAGTAATTAAATATGTATTGATTTTTCATTTTCAAACTGATAGAAGAGGTCGTTCCAGTGAAACATTATTTGCTATCAGTGTTTGTCAGAGCTACTTGGAAAAGTAATCAATTACATATTATAAAACAATTAACAAGTACATAACGACGATATTAAGTACTTTTTTTATTAAGGGATTTATGGCAGTTGGCCTCAAGTGGCCTCCACTGTCTATCGAGACGCCAATGTTACTTTTGTGTATCTTAAAATTATCTTTAAATAGGGTATCATCTACGAGTATGATTGTAAGCACGCTACGAGCATGCCAGCCGTGTGTAATTTTTTTGTATGAACTTGGATTGAACAACATGGATTTTTTATAAATTACTTGCAGCAACCGGCGGTTTCACCTGCGCAGATATTTGGTGTTGTTTGCAGTAGTTTTCGATCGCTTTATTTTCTCGGGATGAAAAATAGAAGTGTTCCAGACCATATACATATATGTGGACGGCAGGAAGTGGCATGGGGTTTTAACCCCCGACCAAAACTCTCGACTTGATGAGAACCATATTATATCCATGACGGAAGCAACGTATTCGAGGTAAGCGTTCGTCGACAACTCTTTGTTTGCGATCACATCTTCTGGAAATTAGAATTATACAATATTGTACTGAGCGTTCCTGACTCTCAAGACGCTAGAAGATTGTTTGATATATATGAGACATCTCTCAAATCGAGAAATGAATTGTTTTAGACTTAAGTACATAGTATGATTTGTTACAAGGGTGACATTTAATTAAATCCCTGTTTAAATCCAATAAGGAAAAAAAAACGTATTCAATGTGAAAGTTTTGTAGATAGTTTGGGGCTCACTGTTAAACTACATAATATATGCTCATGTTGTTAATTATACCGATGCCTGATACTATACTTACATACATATGTTATTGTGAATCGCAAAATGAACGAATGAATATTAACTTTCACACCATTAAATGAAACATAAGAAAACAGTAATAGTACACGGAAACACCTAGACAGCTAGACACAGAACAAATATAATGCAATTATTGTGAAACTTTCTATTTTGCGCTGTAGGTATTCTAAAAGGAAAATAACGTATTCTAATTGTACATAATTCCCTTGAACATTTAAAGACCAGCTGTCTTTTTTGAGTGAAACCAGAGTTGTAATAATATAAATTTATAGCTCTTTAGTGCAAAGTTTTAAGGCGCGTTAGTAAACTGATTCAATGTTGACACGGAATAATAAATATAATCTACAATGGGAAATAGCGTTCAGTACTCTTATATCTATATGAGTTACTCTTGTTAGCGTCAGCAGATTACGATTGTCTGAGACCAAAATAGCGCATTTAGCTTATGACCTTATCAAAGTTGCAATTTGATGAAACCACACAATCATATTTCAAACTAACCATTGAGTTATCACCATTACTAAAATTTAACACAATTGTTACAAAACAGTTTCGATAAATTCCATTCAAGATTCCAAGATAGAATGAAGACGCATTTTTACGATCAGATTAGTTATTTCGTAACATTTTTTTTAATATTACGAAATAACGATTTAAATAAATGATTTTTTGCATTTTGCTTAATCACTGCTATTGCTCTCTTTAATGTTGAGTCGAAATGACAGAGATGGCAAAATCTTCAGCAATTAAATGTTTGACGAGACATTTGTCTTTCACCCATTCACATGTTCTTAAAACGTCTCTGAAACAAGGTGTATAGAGTCCAGAGGCATTTTCAGAATGCAGAAAAACTGTCAAAAATAGTTCTTAATTGCTCCATAGGTGGCGTTAATGTTTCACTTTACTAGATAAATTCGATAACTAGACGTTTAATAGCCATATCTACAATTTGACATATTTTTTCAAATGTCATTCCAAAACCTACTCATTCCTTACAAACGACTAAGTTAATACTAACTAATAAACTATGTACATAACTATACTAATATATACGACTAATTTAATCGTATCGTTCCATCAATAAATACAGCGCAGTATTATTTTTGATGATGTGGTTTCTTACTAACACAAAGTATTTCCTGGAATGCCAATTAATTTAGAAATAATTTAAAGTTAAAACCTTATTTGTAAACCGGCATTGGAAATATCTCCATTTGAATTAATTTATAAATAAACGTAGGTATATTAATCACGTGACGTAGCTGACATTGGCCGGTTCCATGCGTGAAATGAAAAGATAACCCCGCTATCTGAATCCGGTCAAAAGGTTGAGATAAAGCTCGCATACCGAGAAGTGACTTACGATTTTATTTGGCGCGCTTTTCTGGCTAATGAAAGATATATTATCACCTTATCTCGCTCATTGCCTTTAAAAGAAGCTTCTTCGTGGAAACGCTCTCCTTTCTTGTATCATTGTCAACCTTGCGGAGATATTTTACGGGGAAAAAATTCATGAGACGGTCGGAATGGTCGGAATACATTCTGCGTAAGGTCGGCACTCGGCGCGCTCGTCAAACCAGCTTCTCAGCTAATGATAACATCTCTATGTGCAAGTTAATCATTGTTTTGGCACGCTCTACGCGGCGTCCGGCCGCAGCCGCCGTGCGCTCGCGGACGCTTCTAAGCTCTCTCTACAATGTTGATGTGTTTGAAAATCCTTCAACATTACGATGAAATAATACCCATTTATGGCTGATGGTACCGATCTATTTTTACAAAGGGAGGTGCGGAAACCGAAATTTGAAATTGTAAAATTTTAAATGCGAAAGTTTGCATGTTTGTTGCACAATCAAGTCGGAATTCTTGAACTAAATGAGGTAGCACATTGTATTAGTTACTTTATAAAACAAATGTAGGTAATCGAGCGTAGTATGAAATATCAATAGAGAAACCTAGATATTAATGAGCTAGCTAGAGGTGCATTATGAATAGTGGTTATTTAGTGACGTGTCAGTCGCAGGTGCAAGCAAGCGCCGCGAGCCGCTGTTCTATCGATTTCAAGGAGTCAGCCAGACAGGCCGACAGACAGCCTTCTCATGTTTCTACCCTACATACTCGCCTTGTTCAATATTTAAATTGAATGAACACGCAATAATGGATAACATTCCAAGTCGTCTAAATTCAAGCGCAGAGTAGAAGAAATTCCACCTAACAATACCGGAGCAAAATAGGATGTGGTATTCAATGCTCGCTTTAGTTACAGAATTTCGAGAACAGGTTTGCTCTACGGAACCGCACAATAGCTCGATTCGTTTCGCTCTACCCCGACTACGATTCAATACAATCGGTTACGTATTTCACGAATGACAAATCTCGAATGTGGTATCGACGTTATTTGTAAATTACGACTTACGAGAAACGCCAAAATCTTTGTTTGTACAGCACCTGCAAACTATCATGATGTTTGCTGTGGCAGCGTGCAAAAACGATCAGTGTGTCATTTCTCGCGCATATAACAAATTGTTAAAATAAATATTCATTAAGAATTGATGGTCGGTATTCCCGGGAAACCGAGCAGGACGGCACAAAAAGTGAACGAGCTCGTATGAACATTCACGAGAATCGTCCAGGTTCCCCGGAACGGGCAACAAAGCCCAATCATGAGAACTGGAGATTCTGTTAAACTGTAAGCTGATCGATATGTTACTTCCATTTCGAGCGCATACTAGACGGACAGCAATTGAAATAGATGCAGTCATTTACATTCAGTAGAAGAGTCTTGCGAACGGATTATATTTACAATAAGATTTGTAGTATTGCGAAACGAAATCAGAAAGGAGAAATATTTGTTGTATAAAACAAATAATGTATGGTTAAGTCTATTAACTTTGCAAGGACGTAAACTAACTAAAATCGTGTCCAGTAATGACGTCAGTCATTGGTTTAGCGTACAACACGATATATTACATATTTCCCATAAACGGAATATTACGTATGGAACAAATCAGAACTGATTCGTTTCATGTCTGAATGGCTTGTTTGTAGTTATTCTTGTGTCACGGTTTCCAATATAACGCGTGAGATAATAAACCTTTGGTAGGTTAGATTAATTTAACATCGTTAAAACTGGTGGTATTTACAATTATACGGTGAAATATGTATGTATCGAATTTTTGTTAAAATACAGCGATAACGTTACACAAATAAGCTACTACAACAGAAGAACCGGCATAAAACATCCACACTTCTTTAATCTGCATTTTACTGTCTAGAATTTACCGGACTGGAAACCTTGATGACTATAAAATTCTATAAAATTCCTAAAAATAGAATGCCGCTGAGATGCTTTTAATGATAAAAAATAATAGAGAACGAGCTTATTCCGCCGATTTACGCCATCCTATTCCCCGTAGCGTAGTCAACTACGTAAACACTCCTACGCGTAATGGCATTGTTTACATTCTCTAGCAATTTGTTTTTAATTTGCAAATGGATTACCCGTGATCGGCAATACCGTGTAGATGCTCTACTCGCGATATAGAGCACCGTGCAACGTCACCGGTGACGGGATTACTTCCGACGAACGAGGAAAATCTGGCGTGATAAACAAATGAGTGCGTAGCTGCAACAACTCCACGTGGATGACAATGGAAATGACTGATACCATTATCGTTGCGTTGCGTTATCACGGGCTATTATAATGCCAGTTCTAGGAAGCGAACCAGCTAGCGTACAATTATCGCTGCTTCACAGAAGCGCCCGTCTGTTCTCTACCCATAATTATACGGCTGTACTTTGACGTTTTCAGAGAAGGTTGCTGCGTACGAGACTAAACTGCGCTTGTGGCGCTCGAGGGATGTGTGTACTATTTTCTAGAGATCGATGCCAGCCAAGCGCCCGGCGCCAGCATCTGACTCATCTATATAGAAAGCCCTTTCAATTTATAAAATAATCTTCTCTAAACGAACTTATGAAGTGACTTTGCAAAATAAACACAAATCAAAATACAAGTAACATTATCTAGGACTGTTCAACGCTTTGATAAATTTATCTCAAACAGAATCTGACTTCATTTACATGCAAACACAAAATTCTCGTAAATTAAAAGCAAATTAATTAAATTTGAGTCTAGAGGTTATCTTGATTACATATAAAACGGGTTCACTCCGTACTCGTGTACTCAAATTTCTGCGAATTAAATAATCGCGAGTTATCAAAAAAACTAACGCTAGCGGCAATTCCGGCTATAAAATTCTAATTGGTCATCAATACAACTGACATTTAATTTTTCTTTGAATCGCGGGATGCGATCAACCCGGGTAATAAACCTTTTTTATGCTTTTTATACAGAGATTTGTGGCAATTTTTTGTCCCATTCATTCGCACGTCCATAATTCCGAATAACTAATTTATAAAGGGGGACGTAGGTGGAAGTTTGAATGCGAGGTACGAATAAAGGTGGGTTAGAAAGGCGCCACTTCTGCGAATGGAGCTCGCGACCTAAACAGGAACATTGTGGGCAGTTGAAACATGTTTCAGTAAAGGTTGTCAATCCCATTGTTGCAGTTTATTTGGTCGGCCAAGCAATGGCTTGGAACGGCATTCTAACCTACACACCGGCTTTTGAAGTCTGCATCTGTTGACCGCCGTCGATTGTGTCAACGACACTTGGTAAAATAGTCTTGTTGTTAATTTAGAGATTCAACATATCGATCCGATTCGTTAAACGTTTAAGATAGGAGAGACAAAATTTATTCATTTCGTATTCAGTTTTAGAGTTTGGACTTTCTAAAAGTCCAAGTATCAGTGACACCAATAACATAGCCAACCACGAAGTGATAAAACATACAAGGAAAATCCTTGTTTACTATGGGCATGACCGAGGAGAGAGGCGTGAATAATTTTATCATTATAAATATAACTATAATTTGGAGAACTTGACATTCCATTGACACACACTTGACCATAAAAATAATCAAGACGTCCCGAAAACGATTACAAAACCGCCCAATAAATTGATGATGACATTGGGAAATTTCCGATTCTGGTAATAAAAAAAGAAACCACAACAAAACGACGATTTATCCACATAATAAATATTATTTAGGACTGACTGGGCTGGATTATACAACACGGACAGAAACAGAGTAACCCAGGTGCTGTAAAAATTTTTAAAAGTGAAAGGCTCGAAAATTTACTATACTAAGTGACTATTAGTTGGGAGAGATTTGGTACTTTACGCGTATTAAGTCAGCTTACCTTAGTATTTGCTGAAAATGCAAGAACATTCCTGCCGTAATCGGCAAAGGTGTAAAACCCCGTGGTGTATTTAGTCGATAAGTAGAAGGGGGCACTACTCTTGGTATCGAGTCCGACAGTGGTAGTGGTAGGACTCTTGCCAGAGTCCGCCTGGGGAAGTACCACACCTTTGCCAGTTATTCTACCCCCAAGCAGTAATGTGCAAACATTACTGTGTTCCGGTTTGAAGGGCAATGTTTCCAGAGAAATTACAGGGCTTAGAGATATAAGATCTTAGATCTCTGGGTGACGAGCGCAGTGCAGTGCTAGGTAATGATTTGGACTCTTCGTGTTCCAATAGCTGCGTGTCACTGTGCTGTTATGTGTCAGGCATGTTGCTTACCATCAGGCACATGTCCTGATCGTCTCGTCACTCCTTATTTAAAAAAAAATAAAAAAAACCCGTAAAATAAATATTGAAAGCATTTTCGTCTAAATATTTAAATAAGTCTAAGCATTGCCATCTAAACTAGACGGCTATGGTTACCATGGTTGTAGGGGAACACGGCCATCTAGAAATGTGTAATCATTCCTAGATGGCCATGGTCCCGAGTTCACCCGAAGATCTTTTTTCATTTACAAGCGTGACGCTTGAACTCAATTCACAGCCTAATAAAAGTCTGTGTGTGGTGCGCCAAAGAAATTTTTTATTCAAAAAGCTTACATTAGTTGGCGTGGGGTCCGCGGCAGCCGCAGAGCGCAGCTTGGCGCGGCCGGCGCCCCCGGCCTGCCGGATGGCGTCCATCAGGTTGGCGCGGGCGTCGCCGGCAGCCGCCGCGGGTGTCGCGGGCGGCGCGGGCGGCGCGCTCTCGCGTGGCTTCTGTACTCTACGGACAAAAAGAACTCAGGTTAAGAATCGAAAAGATATATACGGACGAATTTAAGAAACCTCCTCCTTTTTTGAAGTCGGTTAAAATGAGGCTGTTTGAATGTACACCATTTAAAATTGCGACCCGCACCGAGTTATTCCTGTTCAACAACTAATATTATTAGTACTAGTATTACGTCTACTAATCTTTTAATATTATGTGATGTTGTGAATGCGAAAGTTTGGATGTTTATTGCTCGATCACGTCGGAACGGCTGTACTTTGTAACACTGTCAGATTATAGTCTGGAATAACTTAAGGTACCTACTTTTCATCGCAGGGATCACGGGACCTGGAGCGACGCTGGTAAAACCGCGTGCCGTTGCTAGTAATTTATTCATATACTAAAAGTCTCTCACGGTTTTATCCGTGTAGTTCCCATTCCCATTATTTTTCCGCCATAAAAAATAGCCTGTGTTCTTCCAGACTAATGTAATGTGTTCCAGATTTCAAAGCGATCCGTTCATACGTCGTGAATCAGCATCAAACATCCAAACATTGACATTTATAATATTATAGTAGGCTTCGCTAAATACACGGTTTGTTGTTGGAAAATTGTTTCATGTACCCAATTATCGAGAAAAGACGACATCAAACCCCGGCGGGCAAACGATATACGTTTTCATTATCCCGTAAGTTATTGACAAACATTCATCTTCGAGAATCTATTTCGATGTCTTCTTGGAAAATTCCTCATTAGCAAAAAACCTCGATTTGTTTATACAGGGTTACGCAGGACACATGTACTAAGCTAAAATGCGTGAAATATTAATAATTGTAAAAAAAATACTGTATAATCAACTCTAAAGGATGTAATACCCAATGAACGTCGCATATGCGCTGAGGGAAATACACTTCGGTATGTACTCCTCAGCGCCCCGTAAAGTTCCTAGAGCAGAAATGCAGTCGTGGCGGAGGCGCTGAGCCGGGAGCCTTTATCCGACATAAAAAATAAAATAGGCCTAGAATTAGAATTAACATGATCCCTGCTGCCCCCCATTTCCTTTTCTTCTCCTAATCCAAGATTCATGTAAAGAAAACAAATGACAAAGGTCACGGTCCCAGGAGAAAAAAAATCGTCGTTAAGTACAAGCATCACGCGTAACTCTGTATACACAAATAATATATGAACGTTTTATCGAATATTTTAATAATAACGTAGGTGGACAATATGTTATTAGGTTACACATTTAGCGACTTCCAAGAAACCACAAAGCTATATAGAATCTCGTAATATCTGTTTATGTGTAGGTATGTAAATCGATTCGCTTAAAACGTAACGTAACATAAAATTCTTGTTATTGACCAACAACAAACAAGATACGTAAGTTACTCGCTTCGAATTAATATTTGAATTAGATGTCTCTGAATAATTAAGGTAACTGGCAAATAAGTACGGGACGGTTGGGACGGTAATGAGTAAATAGATGTGAAAGTTCTGAGAATGGAGCGAGTAGTAGACTCCAAAATCTAGATTTACTTCAGCACTAGTATATGTTTGGTTATTTATATGCGAGTTTCAACCTTTGAGCGCGAACGATGCCTCTGTAAGCGCGACGTTGCCAATTACGTGGCATCTATGTAGTCATGGCAAACAAACAAACACTGATGCATCTACGAGTAGATTCCGTTTAGAATAAAAGGAATATCCGGGTTGCTAATTCTGAACGTTTATAACACGTTTTTAAGTAGCGTTATTATTAGGTGGAGACTCCCATTATCCCGTTACTATAAAAAGTCAGCTAACAAGCACCTACATCTAAGTAGCCTTTTTTGGGTTCCGTAGCCAAATATGGCAAAATATGGGACCCTTATAGATTCGTCATGTCTGTCTGTCTGTCCGTCCGTCCGTATGTCACAGCCACTTTTCTCCGAAACTATAAGAGCTATACTATTTATACTATTGAAACTGGGTAAGTTGATGTAATCTGTGAACCGCATTAAGATTTTCATACAAAAAATAGAAAAAAAAACAAATGAAATTTAGAATGACAAAAATAAAAAAAGTGTATGATGTACATTACCATGTAAACTATCAACGAAAATTGGTTTGAATGAGATCTAGTAAGTAATTTTAATACGTCATAAATTAACTATTGTTAAAATACTGATTAAAATAACAATGAACTGCAAGAACTTTTATATTATGTTACTTGCTGCTTCATGGGAGAGCCCGACTCGCACTTGACCAATTTTATTTAAGAATAAGAGTGATTTGGGTTTAGAATAAGGGTTGAGCAAGACGTGCATCTTGCTAAAATCAGTCTGTTAAGCAGTAACAGCATATTAGTATCTTACACCTGATTCTCTTCTTGCAGCAGATTGCAACACTGCACTGCACTTATCACTCGGCGACATCAGATGATTTATCTATTTGCCCAGTAATTTTTCTGTAAACATTGCCCTTCAAACCGAAAGGTTTCCAAATTTCTGCCCATTATCAGTTATTCTAATGTCGGGCAGAAATCTGCCCGATGTGATACTTCTCAAGGTACACACACTTTTCTAATTAACAGCCAAATAATAATACAGTACCTTAATTAAATATCCACCTCGGGCCTGAAAATGATCAACTACGAATATTTCTATTACCAAGAGATTTCGTAAATAACTTCAAAGAGCTATAGATATTTTGTTATAGAATAATTTAATCCCAGTTGAAAGCATGTCTAGACACTAGAGGACTGAATACCTAGCAGCTGTAATTGAGCTCGGAGCCGATATTTGCACGTTCAATTACTTACTAGTAACAGACTCTGAAAAAGTTATTTAATTATGCTGTTTAACTTCGCACGTGGAGTGAGTTTTTGCGGTGGCCACGAACCGTTATCATAGTGTACGATCGCATTGTTCAATATACTGCACCTGTAATTAACGTGACTGCGTTCGGTCTCAGCGAAGCTAAAATAAGAAGATATCAAACGAGATAAAGATCGGAGATTAAAAATCTATATATCAATTTTGTATGGATCTTTGGTATGGTTGTGCCGATTTCCCATGTATTGTAATGTGATTTTTAAATGTGTAGTAGGAACTTTATTTTAATAACAATAATGATTCATAAATAAGAAAAAATCGTCAACGTAAACATCCCCGAATGTGGCATTTATGTTGATCTGCTTGATGTATTCAGCCTATCACTACTGTAACTGCTAAAAACCTAAGGATGTACTGTACATGCTAGGTAGTACCTACCATTTACACTAAAAAAAAAACAGTAGTTAAAAATAAACATTGAAAATACAATTAGTAATGATATTTTCAATGTGTATTTTTTTAATAACATCAGAAGTACCTATGATCAGAGAAACCTATGATAGCAGTATGCGAGTATTGTCGACAATACTCGCATACTGCTATCATAGGTTTTCTTTCTAGCAGCATCACTCTTAGCTTCATTAAGTTCTCGAGTTATAAATATGCAACAGCGTAAACTTATCGTCAGATCAGACATAAATTATGGTATTTTTATCTTAATGCAAGATCCAGGCGAGTTTTAAAAGCGACGTTGAATTCATACGTTTTTTCTAATACTAATTGTGTCCAATTGTGGGTTTCATAGCCTACCATTATGATGCGAACTAAATGGGCACTTAAAATTGCTATGCTCGCGCGGTATGGGAAAGCTTCACACTTGATCCGAGAATGCCTAGATCATCAGCTTTTTGTACATCTTTGACTCGATTAATTATGATTATTGGATCTCATAGCATAACAAACAATATTGTCAACGTAATAAAGCCTACAATTCTGGGAACCGATTCGAGGGTCGACAGGACAAACAAGGTAATCCAGGGTAAGCTTCATTTAGACTTGACGAGCATAGTTCGAAAAAACACGTGACATAATGTTCCTGTTTTCTCAGTACCGTCCTGCACGTCCGACTCATTTTTTATATCGCCACGTATTAAGTTAAACATTTTGTAGGACTTTAAAACAACAAATATTAATCTATGTCAATCTAATGATATTCACAATGTACGGTGTTCGCGTATTTGTACAATCACTCATTCACTATTAGATAGGGCGCAACCCAAAACGCTGAACGTCGAACCATTTGAAAACTATGTTTCTACTCCCAATAAAGAACCTATCGAAAATCGCCGTCTAAGAAAACAATTGTGTTTTGTACCAGTCAACTCTGCTTACTACTAGTACTTCTAAACCGTTGTTAACGGAACCAAACCCGTGTTCATGAGCTAATTAGTGAATATTGACAAGTATTGGCTTAATACTGAGCTGCTCCACACTCATCGATATAAATTATTATTAGGCTAGCTTCAATATTCTAACGCAGTTAATTTATGTCATAAATCTCGCGCTCGTTTCAGTAGCGAGGAATTTCTCGAAAGCCCTCAAGGTAGTAAATAACTCGAGCAGCGTTCCTATCGGGGAATAATATCGCTGGTATAATCACTGCCTTGAGCTAGATTGCTGTACCTAATTGTGCTTCAGAGGAAAGATGCGCTTCCAAGATTTGAAATCATGAATTGCGAGCCAACTAATAGTCATCTTACGTACATAGTAAGCTTGTATCCGACTAAATGCGTAACGAAACGAGAGGATCATATGCAAATTCGCGTGTCTCGCCTGAAGGGATTATTTTAAGATCCCATGTAGACATTGTAAGATATCAAACCATTCCATAACGGAATATTTTAAATCTAAATACCAATAACAATAATTTTACGATTTTCCATAAGACGTGCGACACACAAAAGCCACAAAGCGTTTTTGTGTTTGTGGTTTCACCAGCTAATATGAGTGACTATGGTTAATACGAACAAACCAAGTAATTATTATTTTCAATTAGATTCAACCCTGATAGTTTCGAAGAATTGGCACGAATAGATCGTTATGCAGAACACATGTAGTAGTGAGTCGATCGAAGAAGATGTGTTATACTTTTATTATGGGACTAAACCAGAAAAAACCTAAGGGGCAAACCCTGCCATTCAATTCAGGTTCGATAACAAAAAATCTGCTGTTCTATTCCAAAAAAATAATCTTAAGACTCAAAAAATCTGTGAAACAGTACTTTTTTCACATTGACTCCATAGTAGAAAATGTATGCATGGTGTGAATTTCAGTTACTCGAATAGCTATTCTAAATCTGTTTCAAATTTCGACCCAATCAGTTCAGCCCAAGCAATATCTATGGTACAGACGTTCCGACGTGATTGATCAACAAACATCTAAACATCAGACCTTTCGGATTTGTAACATTAGTAGGATTATTGACGCGTAAACCATAAGGCGGAGGTAAGGGTGCGGGTTCCACTGAGTCGGAGCGGAGCAGAGCGGAGACCAGTTGTGCCGCGAGTCACCAATCACATGACTTGAAATCCACGTATAATATGTGGGATCTCGTCTCCGCTCTGGTCCGCTCCGCCTCTGTGGAACCGCACCCTAATGCATGTCGAGTGGTTTGTTGCTTGCTTACGGTTCGATAGCAATATCGCATCCCAGTAGCAATATTGGTCATAGATGTGAGAGTTCATAAATAAATAAAAAGCTTTATTTGAGCAAAAACAATATTTACCAATTTACAATGTATTGATATTGTGTAAGGAACCCTAGATCTCACACTAGTCATGTGTCGTGAAAATCCAGTGCCTATTGATCAAAATAAGGCTACTGATGAAGAACCTAAAGTCACACCACGTCATTTGTTAATAGTAATAAATTGTCAATACTTAGTAAATGACAAAACACACGTAAATTAACTAAATTAACCAATAACGATGAACGGTAGCGTGACTCATTAACTATATTAATACAACAATAATTATACTCGTAATGGGATGTAAACATTCAACCTATTATATTGTATACTAGCTGAACCAGCGAACTTCGTGCCTACTGCCATATTTTTTACAGTCATTACCACTATTTTAGTAATTACACTATTTTCGGCGTAATTACTCTGCTCCTTTACTATTTTAAAATCGGTCCTGCCTTATCAGACATTAGCCGGAACCAACAAGACGGACAGACAAAAAAATTAAAAATATTTTTTATGAGTAACTACCACGTACCCTATAAAGTTTCATATTTGTATTTAGTGAAAAGTATGCAATTACAATGACACTAACTTTATTTACACTTATTTAATAATCTTCCCACATGATTGGATTGAAAACTTCTCGTTAAGCGCGTTGGACATTTTTTGAGATGGGAAAACAATATGAAAAACTATCTTGCGGAAAGACTTTGGCTTGGCCAGGAAAATATCCGTATCTGGTAGTATCCGTTCATAACTTGATGAATCGCGATGTAGATGCTTTAATTATTAGGTACTTAGATATGAAATTGGTGTTTTGTCGTACTGGTCACTATGATCTCAAATATCTCCTCTGTGGTTAGGAAGTTCAATTTAAAATTTATACAGCTACTAGCGGCCCGCCCCGGCTTCGCCCGTGGTATATATATATAACCTACAGCGTTCAAGGATTACGAACATATGAAAGAACGGTGAACGATTTTTTTAAATCGGTCCAGTAGTTCCCGAGATTAGCGTGTTTTTTTTTTTTTTTTTTTTTTTTTTTTTAAATTATCCACTCCACAGACTCCGGGGTCCGTGATCTTTGTCATTACAATAATCTTTTTTTTTTTTACACATTTCTTGGATAAGGAGAAGAGGAAAATAGAAGGGATTTGGGTACATTTAAAATCTAATTCTAGTGCTCGTCTGTAGAGCCGATCACTACCAGTTGGGATTCCGCTAGTAATCGACTCGACATCGAGTGTTTGCCTAATTGCCTTTTGCCATTTGCCTAAGCTGCCTCCTCCCGGCCCAGAGCCTCCACAACGGCCGCATTTCTGTCCCTGATGGCCATCTGTAGGTTGAAATCGCGGATGGTCTTCGATGATGCAGCCCACGCTCGCCGCACGAACCGACCGATGGCGTCGTCGGTGTCGTCAGCGTAGTATGTGAAGGTCCCCGTGTGCCGTGAGATTGCAACTACCGCATGGGGCACGCTCTCGTGCAGCTTCATGTTTGCCTTGGTTTTGATTACGATTACCGACTCGTATGTTGGTCCCTGAGCTTCATGGATGGTAAGGATGCGTGACCCGGTGCCTGACCCATAACCCTGGTTTGTCAGGGTCTCCTTCTCCTCTTGAGTGTGAACTAAGAAGAGGGTGTTTGGTTGGGTGTTGGGTATTTGCGCTCCCTTATATCTTCTCTGCTCTAGGGACTTTATACGGGACGCTGAGGAGTACATACCGGAGTATATTTCCCTCAGTGCATATGCGACGTCCATTGGGTTTCGATGTGTGCAGAGCAACTCCTGGCTGATCTTTGTTACCAGGTTCGGGCGATGATACCTCATTTCGAAGAGATTTTCCCTGTCGATATAAGGCAACTGATTGACGTCTCCAATGAGGACAATTTCGCCAACACCAGACAGCCTTGAAGCCATCACAATGGCTCCAAAATGGTTCATGAGAGCTTCGTCCACCATGAGGCGGCTGAAACTTTCTCTACCGAAACCATTTACCAGAGCAGAAGCCATGGTTCGCACTCTGGTTTTGACCAGGTTTCCGATTCGGTGCGATAGCTTTTCTCTTAGATCTTTTGCTGCCTCAGTTGTTGTAGTAATGATGGCGTCCTTGTCCACGTCGAAGTGTCTAATCACCCATGTTGTTTTTCCACATCCTGGAACTCCGTTGACCCACTGTATTCTCGGTACCTCCCAATTTTCCCAATCTGCTTTGACGTTTCCGTTCCCTTCGATGGTCTTGGCCATCTCTAGGATCTTATCGTCCAGCATAATCTTGGTGCATCGGGCAGTAACTACAATTGGGTCGTTTGGTGGTGTCGCATAAACAGGCACTCCCGCGCGCTCTGTCTCTCTCTCGTTCAGTGTCACGAAGCCATTTTCAGCACTGTAAGCTGCCATATACTGTCCTGTCATGGTTCCCTTGATGACCCGGGATGTGACATTATTGTAAATGGCTGCTTCGGCCTCCTCGAGTTTCGCCTTTAAAAGGCTTTCACTTCCTAGCCTATAGGACTGCATGATGTTTTCGCAGGTCTTGAGGTTGACTTGTCGTGTCGCGATTATCGCGCTTAGCGTGTTCAAACTATATAATATATGCTATAGGCTACTTTTGATCCCCAAATTATCGTGCTGTTTACTGGGTCAGAATTGACACCTGTAGAGATCTGGCGAGGGGGGATAACTAATTAAATGACGATTGATCAGTTTTCGATTAAATTACTAAAATGGCTATTAAAAAATAAGGGTTGATCGTAGAAGGGTGAAAATTGAGGATTGTATGTATTTTTGGATGTTGTATCATAAAAAAATAGAAATTAAACTTTTTGACTAAAAAATAAAAATAAAAATTTAGGGGTGGACTACTACCCCTAACATTTAAGGGGATGAAAAATAGATGTTGGCCGATTCTCATAGATACCGGATAAGCACAAAAATTTTCATCAAAATCGGTCAAGCCGTTTCGGAGGAGTATGGCAACGAAAACTGTGACACGAGAATTTTATATATTAGATTTACTCATGCTTTTGTATTTCAAAAACCGTAATTTATTTCTTTTTCCCATATTTGTTTTCCTTTCGGTCACTCAGTTTACAAAAAAGGAAAGCTTGAAATATCGCGTTATTTACGAGTACGACTTTCATCATGGAGTGCTGCAGAAACGCCTCGAAGGATTAATGATGTGTATGGCGGCGGTGTCGCAAAAGAAAACAAAACCGTGCTTTTTTAGTTCCAACGTTTTCGTTCTGGAAATTTCGACATGCAGAACAAGCCACGTGGACGACCGGGTAAACAAAGTTGATAATGAAGATTTGAAGGCTATTGTGGAATCGGATCCATCGCAAACCACGTCCGAGTTAGCTGCAGGCTGCGGTGTTAGTGATAAAACTGTTTTAATCCACTTGAACCAAATTGGGAAGGTGAAAAAACTTGAAAGGCCACTCACTACCTCATGAATTGAGTGCAGCAAACCGACAAACGCGCGTCGACTGTTTTGTTACTTTACTCCACCGGCACAATAATGAAAGGATTTTAAATCGAATCATTAGCTGTGATGAAAAGTGGATCCTGTACAATAATCGGAATCGCTAATCGTAATGGCTGAACCCTGGCGAACCAGCCATATCTTGCCCCAAGCTAAAATTAACTTAAAAAAATTTTTGGTGAGCGTTTGGTGGACTAGTGCCGGTGTCGTTCACTACAGCTTTCTTAAATCTGGCCAGACGATTACGGCAGATGTCTATTGTGCTGATAATAGACATAATAACTGCAAACAATGATGGAAAAGCAAAGTGTGAAACAATTGAGAGTCAATCGCTCTAGGACAAGGCTGCTTCAAGACAAAGCGAGACCACACACTACACAACAGACGGCTACCAAATTAGAGGATCTTCAATTGAAATATTTAAGACATCCACTGTATTCCCCGAAACTTGGCCCAACAGATTAAATTTTTTTTCGAAATTTGGATAACTTCTTGCAAGGGAAAAAAATCAACTCCGTTGAGGCAGCCCAAAGCGCCTTTAAAGATTTTATTGATTCCCGTCCGAATGATTTTCTTAGCAAAGGGATCAGTGAACCGCCTTTGAGATGGCAAAAGTGCATAGATAGCAATGGTACATACTTTGATTAAATAAATATATTATTTCTAAAAAAAAATACTTTATGTTCCTCCCCTTACAAAACACCAATTTCATATTATTTCAGGACCCAATATTATTGCTTAGGCCGATGCGAACATAGCCTAGTCAGTGTAAATTCACAGCCGCAGTAGTTATCTATTTCTGTACTGATAATAATGATTATTATAATACTGTTAACACAGAAATAAGCGTGAAATTAACGAAGTTATGTAATAATTGTTCTTAGAGCACGCAGTCCTTTTACTCCACATAATAACTACTCGTTATCACGCGATACATGTTTATTATCTGGCTTAGAAAAATTGTTTAAGTCAAAAATAACAAAGCTTTCATATAATACTAGATGCACCCCGCAGTGTAACCCGCGCCTTACCTACATTTTCAGTAGAAAATATACTATACAGAAGTTTAAACCTAAAGGACTATAATTATCAAATCATCAAACTAATGTATTTGTGATCCGTTAACGGAATTCGGGTTTTAAACTTTTCTTTGCAGTTTCAAGAAGCTTAATTTCGAGATCCTGCCTTTTAGCCGAAAATTGATTGGCTGATTTTATCACTTGCCAACCAACGGTTCCCCTATTTTTCACGTTGACAACTAACGATCGTCAAATTTTTGTATGACAACGTTTCATTTGATAGAATTATTGTTAAGCGGAGTATTATACTGACACAAAACTGTCAGGGCACTTTTCAATAAATCTTTCACTAGGCCAAACAACTTTTAGATTCGCTGTTGGCACATTGTAAGTCAAATGATATTTATGTTATTGTAACAATATATGCGATCGAACTCTTTCTAGGAATCTCAAATGTAAAAATACGAGTAAGGTGACGTAATAAAAAAACCTCGAAATGGTTTCCCGTCAGCGTTTGTAGGTTACATTTTACTAGGGTTTTTATATTTTACGTATAGACTGCAGGCCCGTGAACAAAATTTATGGGTCATCTGATACAGCAGGAGACCTATGTGGGATGATAGAAGGGTATAAAGTAATAAGATTGAGCACTATGCCGTCACTTGTAAGCTGTCCAACTGAGTGCAGTAGGTTAGCACACTAACTTGTTATTTGCGCCTAAGCATACAAAGTGTTTAATTTCTATAAAATATTTATTTTACTGCACTGTTCACTGAACTGCACAAATGTCGCGGCGGGCGTTACGTCATGAGAAGGAAAAACCGTTTGCAACATCACAAGCTCAAATGATGACGTCTATAAGAACTCCATTGTGCTAAAATCGGACCACTTTTTGCAAGATTCCGTTTCAACGAAAGCTCGAGCTAAATAAAGCTTAAAAAGTTGTTTTTGTACCAATGTCGTAATTCTATAAATTATTTGAACAATGGCTCGCTACGCAAGTTGCAACCACCGCGCACCGGATTGTAACAAAAAAGTTAAAAAATAGATGTTTTTTTACCGATTTATCGTAATAGCTTCGTCAGAACGTTTTTATCCACGGATTTTAGTGGAGGGAACTGATCATTAAATTAAGCAAAAAAAGTACAGATTCTTTTCATTGATCAATTCGCTGAATCACGTTTACGCGCAAAACTTTTGTGTTGAATCTAGAGGTGACAAAAACATTCGGTATGACCTATCCTAACCTATCAGTCGAATATACCCAGGTGAGTCATGCTACAATCAATATCACGTACAAATAATGACACTCATCATAATCTGCATACAGAATGAGCACGCAAAAGACGCAGATAGATTCATCAAGCAAAGGAGGAAAACTGGCTGCTATAGTCGAGAACAGTAGTTCGCGGGCGAAGGGGGTAACAACCTTCGTCCACGAATTGAAACTAATATTTCTCGTGAAATCATTACAGAGTGATAGCGGTTAGGAGTCAGTTTGTTAAGAGGGAAACCCGAAGCAATGAACTGCGAAACGATTTAATGTTATCATCAGTTTGAGAACGGATTAACGTAGTAAAATGTTAAGATCATTTAATTTTACATTCCAAAATTATAGGGTTGAAGTAAATGACCATAATACAGTAATTTTTAAGCACTGTGTTCTACCAGAAACAAAGAAGAAAGCAAAATAAAAAGTCCGATAAGCTCGCCTCTTGCTCTAAAAGCTTTTCCTTGAATCAGTGCGCGCACTACCTTAACGAGGCTTGCTGCATTTACCTAATTTAGTTTATTTTTGAACCACAGCAGAGCATAGTTTGTTTCACAAACATCGATACGGGCAAAACAATATTTTTCGGAGAACAATGCCCAATTTACATAGCAATGACAATTATATTCGCATTATCACTCCGCGGTCTACTAATAGAGTTCTTTTAGAACCGAGTTAGTAGTTTACATAGAAATAAATCCCATCTAAAGGACATTATGTCGTATTACAAAACGTCCAAGACAGTTAGTTGAATTCTATCAATTTACATCAGGTTGTTTTACCACTTATAAAGTTTGACATCGATACACTAGTCATTGAAGAATGGGTTTTCCAATTTAAAAGGAAAATTTGAGTTCTAGATCATACATGAGACTAACGTTAAGACATGTTAACGTTATGACATTTTGAGACACAATCCCAGAACTGAAATGCAAAAAATAACTGATAGAATTTTGGGTACGATCGTTAAATTGTTTTTCTAGTTGGATGGCACCGAGAACATCAATCAGTTTGTCATCGGCGACTATTTACCGATCAGTTTACGAGCCGAGTTATAGGAACACCGCGCAGAGTGTGCCCGTGCTGGTTGATTCGGAGAACTCGTAAAGAGGTAGCTAGATGGTAATGAATAATTTGATTGTCGTAGAACAGTCTCGACATCAAAGAGAAGTTAGTGGAGTAACGCTTTAAAAAAAAACAACAAATAAAACACAAGAGAATTAAAGCAGCCTAAAATTATCTGCTGCGTGTGAAAATTTAACGAGAAACATGAATGTAGTAAAATGCATTATTGTGTTGATAAATATTACAAAGTGACGCCTACAATTACCTAGCTTCAATTTTAATCCATAATTATAACAAAACCATTAAATAATAAATTAAAAAAAAATAACATTAAGTTAATGGAAACCCTTGCTCAGCCTCTCATCAATTAAGGATATTTTTATAGAGGATTCCCATAATTAGAGAAATATACATAAAACCGAAATAAACCGGTGTATCTAATGAACAACTAAACACATATTGGAATATGTGTTTTGTTGTATAAATTTGGTGTTGCAGACACCGCACATTGAACTATGGAGGTCAGATAGCCGATATAATCTTAATATATATAAATTACTCGTCAAATTATTTGTCTGCGATGAACTCGTAAACTACTTAGCCGATTTTAATAAAATTTGCACACCGTGTGCACTTTGATCAAATTTCAAGGATAAGATAGATTTTATTTCCAATATCCGACCAAAGCCGGAATGGGTAGCTAGTACATTTTTAATTTTAAATACATATTTATGATACGGACCACCCAGACACAGAACAAACATTCGTATTCATCTTGTTTTACATCATCGTACAAACTTGTTTTGTGTGCTTTTTTGTTTGGGTGCAAATCAAACCTACTCCTCAATGAGCAGACATAATACCGACTGAGCCACGGGAACAGTCAGTATTATAGATGACTAGCTGTGTTCCTCGATACAATTTAGCCTAAGTGTTATATAAATTTCGTTACGCCGTAACAGACATACGTGGGAACAAACAAACACACAAAATTTTGCCTTTATAATATTAGTGTGATAAACGTAAAATAATGCTATTGCTGATGATAATAATATTACAGTTTAAACGATATTAAACAAATATCCAAACCAAAAGTACTACACAAAACTACAGATTTAGTTCTCGCTGTACGTCAGGGCACGAATACATAACCATAGTTATTCAAAGCGTATGAAGGCTGCACATAACCTTAGTAGTAGAGTACACTTTCTAAGACGACAGTGTGGAAAGCCACCCGATAGAGTTTCATAGGAAAGCCTATAAATAAGCCGACTACTTCGTATCGCCTCAGTCGAGGAAAACTCGGTACAACTATCATGTAATCTGTTGCGAACAAGACTTCAGCGGTATTGTATTCAAATATATGTTGACAATATACAGAACGAATTTACGACGCCCTTACAAGGCATGCTATTAGCATCCTAGAGACAATGATAATTATCAACAAGGTTATTCTATAATAAAACTTGTAGCCTACGCTAATATTATGAAGACAGAAGATTTGCAGTTTAGTTTGTACTTAATTTAAAAAAAAATAACTACCAGACCCTTTTAAAAAAATATAAATATCTCTCACTAACGGAATGCTACATTATCACTGACGTTATAACGTGACGTTAAGGATATATCCGAAAATTTCGATCTATCCGATGACGTAAGAAGGGGGGCACCCGTCGGTCTGTTAAAAAACGCTTATGGACATTATTTAATAAAAAATGTCTCTTATTCGTCGAAAGAGTATTTTGGTGACACATACTATAACCGAACGTTCGAACTAATT
This sequence comes from Ectropis grisescens, assembly GCA_017562165.1. Taxonomy (NCBI): domain Eukaryota; kingdom Metazoa; phylum Arthropoda; class Insecta; order Lepidoptera; family Geometridae; genus Ectropis; species Ectropis grisescens. The sequence continues at coordinate 4,682,027 of CM029783.1, forward strand.
TAATTTTCATATCGTGTGGCATTTTCTTAGAATATTTTAATGCGGTCCGCCTCGGCTTCACCCGTGGCACATAAGGTATAGCCTAGAGCACTCAGGAACCACGTACATATTCAATGGTGAAAAAATGATTGATACCAGTCCAGTCCTGAGATTAGCGTTCAAATAAAAAAAACACTTCAGCTATATATGTACCTCTAATATTAATATGCATATAATTAACTTAAATGATTTGACTTCTGAAATTATTTTATTTTCTGTAACAACAAAGTATCTTTACCGCAACCCAAAGTGTAAATAAAATGACAATGCATCTGATACACTTTTTAAATATTTTAAGATTTTTACAATGCTCACTTAAAAATAAAATTGAAAATAAACTTAAAAATTAAGAGTGCCGCCGGAAGCGGGACAAAACGCCGCCGTCAAACTGCCCCTAGTTAGGGAAGCTGGAAGCATTTCAACCTATGAATGCAAAAGTTTAAATGTTTGGATATTTACCTATTATTCAATCACGTTATTTATTTATTTATTAGAAAGTTAGAACGGATCAGCTAGTAATTCGGAACACAGAATATAGTCAGGAATAGCACATATTTTTCCCTGTGAGAAAACTACGACAACGGGAACTATGCGGGTAAAACCACAGGGCGCTGCTAAAACATTTATATTTATGCGAACCCGGGACGGGCCGCTAGTATAGTTGTACAATAAAAACTAAACCTAAACTAGTAGCTTTAAAGGTACGTCTGCCCGTAGGTATAACTGATTTTTAATCCATTGTGAGATAATTATTGGCAGCGTATTCCATACGCTGAATCTGAATAAATATTAGCTTTGAAATCGAGAGTAATTTGAAATGTCTCTCTTAAATAGAGTACGTCATCGAGACCCTACAGCCTTGCTCGAGCTAAGTCTGTGGTTTTTCGTTAGAAGCCGTTATCAAATAATTATAACACGGTCTTATCAATTTGATAACCTATTTGGCTCCTATAGCTATAGACATAACTCTGATTATAGTGGCAGCACACCATTACCGTTAAGCTAAATAATCTTCACGTTTGTCAAATCAAACAAATGTTAATTAAAACACGCATAAAAGCGTAAAAACTCTATAATCTCCGATTATCACCAAACGGTTTTATCATGAAGTCTCCAGTCTTTATCTAAATACGAATTACGATCAATACAACAACATAACATAACCAAAACAATTAAAATGAAGAGCAATAACTATTTGACTTAAATATAATAATTACTACGTTGATTGCGTAACGATAATCAATATGAGGTTGATGAAATTACCAACATATTTGTTAATCCTGTAGGTATCAAAGATAATTCTTAATCTTACATATAAATAATCATAAACAATTTTCGTACAAAAAATTAAACCGACTTCAAAACCACAAATAGGCACTCAAAAGCGAAAAATAAACTAAAACCATTATTATAAGCGCTACTCACTCATCTATTTGAAGTCGGTGCCAGCTAAATCTAACAGGTATAGGTTAGATACTACTTACCTGTGCCTACATAGCATCAATCTACTAACTTTTTGACCTGACTGGCACCGACTTCAAATAGATGAGTGAGTAGCGCTTATAATAATGGTTTTAGTTTATTTTTCGCTTTTGAGTGCCTATTTGTGGTTTTGAAGTCGGTTTAATTTTTTGTACGAAAATTGTTTATTTTACTCTTTTTAGTGTACAAGAACAAAATTAAAATTTTGATTAAACCCCGACTACCTTGGATTTGTTATCTGTACAACATTCTACTAGTCAAGCCCTTTCATTTGATACCCATATAAAGGAGTTGTGAAAAAAGAAATGTATTTCGGCATTTTGTGGAAGCGGCCATCTTGGTTTGAATTTTTCATAGTGAAAAGTATTCTACTAGTCAAGCTCTTTCGTTTGATACCCAAATTGAGGTAGTAATGAAAAATATAAAATAATTCGCCATTTTGTCGTGGTGGCCATTTGGATTTGAAATTTATTATAGTACATAGTACTCTACTAGTCAAGCCCTTTAATTTGATACCCAAATTGAGGTAGGTTGTGAAAATATTTTGTCAGCCATTTTGTGGAGGCGGCCATCTTGAATCGACATTAACCAGACATAGCTAAGAACATCTGCTATGGTATTAACCTTGAAATAAAAGAAACCGCATCGAAATCGGCCCATCCGTTTGAGTTCTACTACGGTGCCACAGCAGATAGACAGACACACAGACAGACATCGACGTCACTTATAACACCCCTTTTTTGGTCGGGGGTTAAAAACAAGTTTTTATTAAAGCATTTACACAATTTTGTATTGACAGGGTCGAGATTCATAACTTTTGTGAAATCTACAACGTCATCCAGATACGCAATTTTTCAGTTTTTGGTTCATATTTCAAAAACTACTTGACCGATTTCAAAATGATTTATATGGGACCATTCGGGAAGCATACCCATCCGAACACAAAAAGAAATTTTAAAATCGGTTCAGAGGTTCTCGAGAAATCAGGTAACATACAAAAAAAAAAAAAAAAAAAAAAAAAAAAAAAAAAAAACATAGGGGTCGAATTGATAACCTCCTCCTTTTTTTGGAAGTCGGTTAATAAATATTACGTAAAATATACATTTTACGTAATATTTGTACATAATTACCATAATACACTAATAACATACATAATATACGAATAATTATATAATCTTCCACAAATGTAGATTAGTGTGATGAGTGCAATGCTTCAAATTTTACTATCTAACTTCGGGAATATTTAGAACTTTATACATTTTTTTCAGATGGTTTATAATAACAAGATAAAAGTAATTTCACCACAAGCACACTAAATCCATAATTATAAGTTAATTTCAACCTCCCATTTTTAGAGATCGCACAAGAATACTAAGCCGACTTTAAATTGACTATTAATTGTGTCTTACCACTTATTTTAATGACGATGGAAAACATTGTAAGATAACCTGCTTGTCAGAGAAGTTTGAAGTTTTCAATGACAAAAATAAACTTACATCAATTCTTTTACATTAAATGAAGCAAAAAACCTCATTAAGGCAATGGAATGATATGTAAGTACCATGAGATTTTCACTGTTAATATCTATACACTAATATTATAAAGCTGAAGAGTTTGTTTGTTTGTTTGAACGCTAGGATCTCGGGAAGTACTGGTCCGGATTTAAAGATTCTTTTTCTATTGGATAGTCCACTTATCGAGGAAGGCTATTATAGGCTATAGAAAATAACGCTACTATAAATAGAAGCGGAGCATGAATCAAGAATGTAACAAAATCGGGTAAAAATATTTCTTTATGAGAGTTTTCGTACGTTTCATGCTTTGACATGACACATCATGACAGCATGTGTCTAAGATTGCGTCATTGAATATCGCAAATTACATACCTCTTGAATATAAAACCTTTGCTAATCAATTTTATTTTTCGAAATCTGAGTTGGTACAACCAATTTCCGACAGGTGGCGTAGCAGGTAGCTGAAGAGATTTTTTGTTTGAAAGCGATATTCTCAGGAATGACTGAACCGATTTCAGTCATTCTTTCACATTGGAAATGTACGGGATCCCGCTGAGTGCTATATATGTACCACGGGCGAAGCCGGGGCGGGCATCTAGTAAATTATAAGGCTACAAACAAAGATACTACAAAAACAAGAATTCGAAACAAAACACGCAAACGAATGTATTCGAAACACAAACTATTTACGTTTCCAATGAAAATATCTATTCACCTTTTGGTAAGGTATATTATAATCTGGCGGAGTTGACTGTGTAAACCCTACTACATAGTAATCATTAAAAAATTAAAATTGAATGTTTGCTACTCCATCGCCACGTAAGCACTAATGGAATCAGGCTAAAATTTGGAAGTCAACTAGATTACAGTTTGGAATTACACATAGACCACCTATCATACCGAAAAAATTTAGTGTTCCCTAGGGAATAGCCATTTTTTAAATTCTACGAGGTACGGGCAGATAGTAAACATTCAACTTCAAATTTACTAAAACGTTTTTTTACCTTTTTTGAAGTTGCATCGCAGGTTTGTTACTTTAGACGTGTTGAGAGGTACTATTCTCTAGTAATTAAATCATAATGATAAAAACCTACTACCATCTTTGATTTTGTTAAAATATTGATGCTGAATGCTGATGAATGTTTATGATTAATGTTTTGAATCCACATAGAAAAAGCGAAAGATATTATTATCCTTTCAATTTAGCTTCAGTAGAGTTCATCGAATCCTTTCTATTGCTTTTCCGTTGCACGGTGGAAATTTTAACTCTATTTTAACAGCCATAGGTTGTAATATGGTAACTGGCGACACTACAATAGCAACCAAACGGGCTGGGTTCGTGTCCGGTAGACAACATTGTTATTTGTTAGGCTTTGGTGTTCGCAGTTTATCCAATTACCACAACACGTCAGTAGACTCGTTTGCATGTCACTGTCGAAATTGGAACAGATTTGACACCCCACACTTCATCGAAGCAGGAAACAACAAACTGTACTGTTTTCATCAATTAAATTTAATAAATCGCTCAAATTCGAGTAGGGTTCTCACACTGAGGGTTCCTTATTACCACGATCATTATGATATAAATCGGTCAAAATGAAATTATGATGAAATTAAAATGCATACCGTACGTTGGATTACTATTTAGAAAAGCGTCGTGAATGTCATTAAATAACAAAGAAATCATATTATTGTTATCAATTTTCAAACTTTTATGGCACCGTGTTACCTGTGGAGCGCATAACAAAACACACCAATAATAATCTGTTTTGTTTTATGGATGGCACATTTTATATTTATTCGTTTTCATTTCTATTGTTTGTTAAACTGATCCACCATTAAAATAAAACATATTTCTGTGAAATTTTGCACTACCTAAATATTAAAGAGAATACAAGACAAATAGATCGGTCGAATAAATTGGGTCTACGGACTCATTTTTTGTACGGAACCCTAAAAAACGATAGTACTCAATGAATGTTACTCAATAAGAGCTACAGAACACATAAACATCCCAGTAGTATTAAATTTATACTTTACCCTATATGATCACATAAAACATCGAAACATTTCCAGCTAAGGATAAAAGATTACATAATTAATTAGATTATATGAAAAACTGAGAGCGAGGCGTGTTTTAAACCAGCGCGTTAGGGAATGGAGACTTTTGAACCATTTGAAGCATTCTGGTGTTCTTATACGATAGTGTTGTAAATTAAATCGATTTATTAACATAGCGTCTGTCCTCGATGATAATATAATGATTAATGATATATCGTAAGACTCGGCTTTTTGTTTATCAGCGGGGTACATCCAAGTGTTAGTTCTGAGAAATAATCCTTTATTGTTTCTAGGAATACGCCGTGTCGAGGTTTTCTTGCAGAATATATAGATACACTTTATTGACACTCTGATTAAACGGATACATAGAAAAACGTAATAATGATAATAATTTTTGTTCCGTCCTTCGGGATTATTCACATTTTATTTGTAGTACCGCCTAATACTACCTGATGAAATTTGATTAATCCTTTCGGACGAAGTAGAACACAATTACGATGGAACTTCGCGTTCAGATAAGTTTCGTTAACATTAAACATAAATAAAATTAAAGTGTCTGTTTGTGATTTCAAATTAACACCTTTTCACTAAATCCACAAGAATATATAAATACGTATAGGTACTACGTAACTTAAACAAAAACATATCTATTTGTATGTCTGTTTGTTCCAGATTATCTCTGAAACGGCTGGACCGCTTTTAACCGGAATTTCACTGGCAGATAGCTGGTGTTATAAGAAGTAACTTGGTTAGTTTCGCAAAATCAAAAGAAATAAATGAACAGTTTAGGTATGCCGCGGAGCGCTGCTAGTAATTTTAATAACAATAAGTACATTTATATTTTAAGTAGAAGCTTTATTCGAATGAAACATAAATACATATTATGTACTCGCCAGTACAAATTGACAACGGAAGCGTTGCGAGTATCGGGACGAAGTTGAAATTAAATGATATGATTTATTTGACTACATTATGAAAGTAGATTTTTTAACCGACTTCAAAAAACGAGGTCCACAATTCGGTTGTATATTTTATTGTATGTATATTATGCAATAGTTCCGCCAATTATGAATCGATTTCGAGGATTCTATTTTTGTTCAGAGGTGGCCCCATATAAATTTTATCGAGTTTGTTTTATCTTATATTTTATATGGATAAATTCCAAGCATATTACAAATTACCGAAGGAAACATGAGATCTGTTACAAAATACACATCAAAATATCCAGAGTAATAAAGTATCGAGAGGAAAAACCCAATTCAAATGAAATGGCCGGAATAACGTTGATCCTTTCCCGGTATCGTTAATTTCATAAAAGAGAACCCTAGAATCGTATTACCATACGCGGAAATAACAAGGGTCAACGTAAAATATTAAACAAAACACAATACAGGTATATTTTATTAAAATCGATTATTCAACTTTATTAACAATCATTATAAACCTTTGTCGGTATCTCTCTTAGCAATTTATTTATGCAAACTGGCATCACCCCGAAGTTGTTGGGACACACCCTGAACTGTTTTGGGAATTTTCCCGCGATACCAGTAGCATGCAATGATAGTTTTTAATTTCCAAAATATAGTGGCAATATTTAATTTCGTAATTTTAACCGACTTCAGTAACGGAGAAGGTTCTCAATTCTGTTGTACATTTTTTTTTATATTAGTTAGTTACGTGATAGCTTCGGTTTTTTTTCTTTTTACTAGTTTACTAGTTAATTAAATTTTATTGTAATCGGTGTAGTAGTTTTTGAAATATCAAAAATTTGATTGTTTTATTAATTGTCATCTCGGACAGGTGTCCGAGATGACTCACTCGAACAGTTTGTTTATTTGATTTCCCAAAAAATATTAAATTTATTCGAGATAAATTTTAGAAATTGAAGTCGTTTTTAATTTTTTCGGTGAAACCTAAATTATTTTGTATTAGTGAAACATCAGCGACATTTTTGGTGAAACTACTACTATCTTTGACAGATCTATTTGCATCCATAAAATGCGTCATAAAAAATGTTTAACTATAGATTTTTTTGTTTTAATTTAGGTTGTGGTTCGATTTCCGTTTGCCGCGCTTGCCCATCGATAAGGATACTTTATGCCTTATCACAAACTAGTAACGCATCTTTTACGCATTTTTATAGTGAGAATATAACGAAAACGGGAACAACGCGGGTAAAAATACGAACCGCTGCTAGTTGGATTGTGTTCCTACTTCCGTTTGCCGTAAATTCAGTAAATTTAGACAAAATAGCGCTTCCCAATGATATTATTTCCCATGAAGTTCTATTTTCAAATTCAAATTCAGCTCTTTTACTACGCTACTACAAAACACATTAGCTGTTATGGATGAAACAAATTGTAACACGAAACCACCAGATAAAATGCAAATAAAAACCGTCACATATCGCATAGTCGAGTGCCATTTTTGCTAATTAGCTACGGTTATTAATATGCGCATCTGGAATGACGGACATAAGATCAGTTTTTTCGACCTGCACCGTAACTATAAGCTTGAAATTTCAAGAAATAGCTTTAATGGTTACAAATTACAATTAAAATTCTAACTAGGCCATTAAAATAGATTAATCGCGAAGCGAATAGTTAATGCTTACCGATTTTCAAACTATAAGTGACCAGAGTAATTTATGACATTTTATATTTGATTTTATAAATATGTACATCTACCTAATTGATGACTTAGATAGTAAAACCCATAGTAGTAACTAAATAACGTTTCGACGCGACACATGACCGAAAAGCTGGCATTTATTTGGTCCAAATCCTAAAAAACTGTGTTGGTTTTAGACAGACGAAACTGTCAGAGTGAATTCGGTACAGTAAATAAGATCAGAAATGACCACAGCAGGTCTTATCAAATACTCGAAAATAAACAGACTAATAGCAAGGGCATACATTTTAAAATATAAAATGACGGGACGAGCATGAACTACAGCTGATGGTAAGTAACACGTCTACCCACAACACAGTGCCACGCAAGTATTCAAACATGATGACTCCAAATCACAACCAAACAGTCTACTGCACTCGTTCCCCTGAGATCTAAGATGATTTATCTCTTTGCTAGAAACATTGCCTTTCAAACCAGTACATACAAATTTTATACTGTTATTATGTTTATACTGTTTGGAGGAAACATAACTGGCAAAATTAGCGGCATATTCTGCAAAAAGCTCTACCACTACAAAATATATTCTTAATCATCCATAAAACATTTTTTCATAAGCCTAACTACAAAAGCAGGCATCGGAATCGTAAATAGTTACGGTGGTGAATTCATTATATTCGCCCAATAAGGGACGATAACCGCATCGGGGAAAGGCTTGTCCTTCATGTAATTTATTGAGTGCGATCTGTTGACGCGTTCGTAGGAAACACGCGTACGCGCATTGTTTTCAAAACGGCTGTTTCTACTTACTAGCACGGTACGGAGAAGCCGTCGTTTGTAAATACGGCCTATTCTCAACACCTCGCCAGCCTACTCTTCTGGCACTTGGCACTTTCAGTACAACAACCATTCCATCACTATTTAATTTTACTCAACTTAGGTCACCTCCATATTTATTTCGTAGACTTTGTGTATTTAAATGTAGCAAACTCATAAATAAAACTTTGTAGGAAGAAAACTTAAACCGCAAATTTATTTTACAAAGGCGAAAGTTTGTGGTTATTTATGTGTTATGTTTTTCTGAAGCTTTTATAGGTTTACACTTGACCGCCATCTCGCCTGATGTTAAGCGACGATGCGGTCTACGATGGAGCGTATTTACCTAGAAGATACCGATTCACTCTCGAATCTGAATCACTAAGTGTAGCTGAACGGATTTGAATAAAATTAAATGCCTATATAGTAAATACATTAAATAGATTAAGACATAAGCTACTTTTTATCCCGTTACGTTAGTGGCTGTGAATACGCGGGTTACACCGCGGGACGGTGGTAGCGACGAACGAAAATGATCGCACAAAATGAGTTCAAATACCTACCGAATCCCATAATACGTTTACGTTACGTTATAAAAAATAACAAGAAAATCTTACTATTATTGTAAATGTCAAAGTTTAGCGTTATTGCTCAATCACATCGGAACGGCTGGACGGGTCAGGTTGAAATTTGGAACACAGTCAGATTATTTTCTGGAGTAGCACATACGAATAGCACGTAACTACGTAGGGATTTTATAAAAAAAATAGCGGGGAACTAACGGAAACAGGAACTAAGTCGGTAAAACCGCGTAGTCATAAAAATATGTTTATCAGAATTGTTATTTAATTTGGGTTGGGATCAGATTTCAGGTTCCTATCGATAAGGATACTTTAAGCATCATCACTTAGTAACTAGTATCAGTTTTATCCACGTAGTTGCAGGTCCCTTAATTTTCCAGCTATAAAAAGAAGCCAAATTACTATTTTAGACTACATATAAATAATAATGTAACTTTCAAATTTCAACCCGATCCGTTCAGCTGGTCCGACGTGATTGAGCAACAAATATAAAAACTTTCCCATTTACATATTAGTAGGATTTACCTATGAATTGAAAAACTAGGCTTGGAATTTTAAAGCCGCAAACGAGGAATACGCAAAAGGGAACGTAATTATATGCGTGAAACACAACACCTGCGAGGTAAAAAGATGATCTTGTCCATTAAGAGAATACAGACCAATTAGTCTAATTAGTATAACCAACCATTCCTAGAAGCGAAGATTCACAATTTATTAAAATAAAATAGTATTTTCTAGCGTTTTATGGAAAAGGGAGGTAGACGCTCATTAATTATAAAAATTCTAACCATTCCCGAGAATTTTCACAAAGTACCTTCTCTCGCTTTTGTTTTTGTGAGCGACTTTATGGTTACATTTTTATTTTACGTTTTAATTAGCTTCGCATTTACAACAAGTACACTAATTAGTCTCGTATTGCATAGACAGTCGAGGTAATGAGTACTGATTAGACCACCCAAGACCGTCGCGGATATCGACGAAGGATACGCGGAGGCATGTATTGAACAATCCTCCGCCTCGGCCGGTTTCTCGAAATCTCCACTCGCTACTTCACGTTTTTCTAATGTTTTCGCCGAGCTTCGGTATTGAATCGCAGAATTTAATACTTCATATTATGCAATGTTCGATTTAAGAGACACCAAAATGGCATCTATCGCGAAAAATCTATTTAGGCAATTCATTCCCCAGTCAATATGATCGAATAACGAAATTGTGAACATCAAACGGTGTCGCCTATTCGAGATACAATTAGTCTGATAGAAACAGTGTTGTTATTAAAACATGTAGGTATTTCTAGAACCATCTTAGTCAGTAAATTATTATCTTGATATGTAAGATCATTAACGTCTTTTGTAAGTATGTACTTACTTATCTCTAAGCTATATATAGGCCGTAATCTTGACTTTAGAAAATGCAATGTTGTTTTCGGTTTGATTGGCGAAAGCCTTTTATAGTAGTCCCTCTTTTGAAGACAGCGTTAGAAAAAAACATTCTTCATTGGAGTTATTTTCAAAGAGAGATTCAAAGGTGCTATACGAATCTGACGCTATCAAAATAATGTAGATTTAATGGGTTTTTTTAATACGGTTATGGCTCAGTTAGCTAGTGAGACTAAACGTAGACCATACCATAGAACATATCAGGTGTCTTTGGAACATTTCTATTTTACAAAAAATGCGGTAAATCTACAGTTTTAAATGGATACCGGCAATCTGTAACGAATTAATTAACCGATCCACTGTTTCTACCACAGGTATGTGACATAATCGTCACAGCATTGCGTTACGCGACAATTTTATAACTACAAGTAGAATAACTATCATGTCATGGTAGGCGCGGTTCCGAACGGCTCCCAGGGTAATAAAATATATATATGTCGGTCGTACGTTGCGCAACTGCTTAAAGCACAGTTAAGCTTGTTTATCCCCGTTTAGACCTATTTAATATTCCATCGAAGGAGTAAACAGGGGTCAAGTGACCCATAACTCTAATCCCGAGGCGCGGGACCGCTCGGAAAACACGAATTTACATGATTCTACGAAACTGTTTGAAATACACCTTTCTTTTGTAGAAGAGCTTATTACGATTCAAGTGACTCAATCCGCGGCGTAACTCACGCTTGAGGCGGATGTATCGGCCTGGAACATCTCGCTGCCGAGTCGCTAATGCTCGGTTGACTGATAGTTTGCCGGGGTGTGGGTCCATGATGAAAATATTTCTTATTTTAAGAATAGCCACCAACTTGCGTAGTGAACGGCGACGGTGTGGGTGAACATCGAACACATATTGTTTTAATTTTTGAACAACTTTACGTTAAGCTATTAACGTTACGCTTATTCCTAGAAGATACTTAATCACTCTTAAATTGAAGACACCCGCGTTGTAGATATGTATCAGGAAATAAGGAAGACTGCAAGATATTCAAACCTTGCCGGTCCGTATTAAAAAAGTGGAAGCCAATCTTTTACATATTACGAATAACAATCTTAAAAAAATGTATAAACATGTTACTCTTTTATCCAGTTATTTTTCTCATAAAATAGGAGACAAGCGAGAGGCCATCTGTTGACAAGTGGGATCATAACAACAGAAATATGAATACCTGCAATAACTGAAGCATCGTTAGTGCATTGCGAACCTTTAAGAACTTCATAACCCTTCGTTTAACGCATCATTACTTATTAGTATTGAAGTTTTGTTCCACAGCTGCTCAAGAATGGCAGTTTTCTTAGGTTAAAGGGCTGTGGAAGTATCATTGTTAGTGGAAGTACGTTAGGCGAAATAAGGTTCAACTCAATATCCATAGAACTATTTAGTATTTACTGAGTCAACATTTTAGAGGCGGAATATCTTTCTATAGAGTCTTGGAAACTTCGCACCTACGCATTATCAAGAGAATCAAGAATAAACACATTCTTGTTAAATAAATTGCGTACCTACGTTAATGAAATGTAATGGACATAAACCTCATCAAAATCCTTCCATCCATACATTATAATTAAATTAACGGTTTGAAATCATGTTAACATTATAAATACGAAAGTTTGGTTGTTCATTGCTCAGTCATATACGAAGAACTGAACGTATCAGGCTGAAATTTGATCAGGTAGATTATTGTATAGAATGATACAAAAACTGGCCGAGGGGAATAGTCGGTAGTAGGTCTGCCTACCGAGTATGTAGGTCACGGATTCGATTCCCATCCAGTGCAATCCAAAATTTTTGTGTGATGAATACAAATATGTTTGTTCTGTGTCTGGATGTTTCTATGTATTATAAGTAAGGTTTTATAATTATAGATTACATTGGCTATCTGGCTCCCGTACTGAAAGCTTTGCTTAGCTTGGCGCTAGATGGCTTTATGTGAGAAATGTCCACCAATATTTATTTATTAAACAAAAACTACTTATTATCCCGAAAAATTAAAGAAGGAATAATCCTCTTCTAAAATGTATACGCGATGAGATACTAGGAGTACATAACGTAAGATTACCTACAGATTACTGATTGTTGTTCAAGGTAACGAGTATCGCGTACATGAAATTCTCGTTTAAGCGCGCTTTCATAATTAATGTGAACACGAATAATTTAGCTGCGGACAAGTTTTTACCCCTTGCATTATATTGGTAATTGAATCAGTAATCACCGTCGCCAAGCCACCATAACCCAATGCGGGTGTAATTATGCAGGGAACGAGTTAGTTATATCTGTGTATACAGTATATTTCATGTACATTGATTTAATCAGCCGTATCAGACCGTCCATTCATATTGCTAGATGGATTTGAAGCGCTTTTAGCAACAAAAATAAACGATAAAATTTCTTTATTTTAGGGAAATGGTATAATGGCAAAGAAGCGAATAAGCCAACAATGGGATATAGAAGGCTATAGACGGTAATTAAATTTATTTTATTTCATACTAATGTGGCCATTGTTAGTGATTTTTAGGGTTCGGTAGCCAAATGGCAAAATACGGGACCCTTATAGATTCTTCATGTCTGTCCGTCCGTATGTCACAGTCACTTTTCTCCGAAACTATAAGAACTATAATACTTTTGAAATTTGGTAATTATGTGAACCGCATTAAGATTTTCATACAAAAAAAAATCTATAGATTTTGCGGGTTACATTATACCATAAGTACTTAGAACTGAAACTCAATTTTTTTTCCATCAAATGCATACGTGTGGGTTATCTATGGATTGGTCTTCAAAAATGATATTGAGGTTTCTAGCATATATTTTTTCTAAACTAAATAGTTGCGCGAGAAACTCTTTGAAATGTGTTGATTTTTTTACATAGACAACAACATAATGAAAACATAACCCTTTTTGCAGTCGGCTAAAAAGATACTCGGGTTTTTTTAATCTAAACTTCTAAAATTAATATAATTTATATTCAAACTATACAATTTAAGAGACTCTTGTCGTGGTTTCGAGCGAATAAGGCAATGGTTGAATGAAAAAGAATAAGACGTAGGTATACAGACTCTCCTAATATAAAATCATATTCTATTCTAATTACTATAAATGTCACAAGAAAAGATTAAAATTGTTATTTGACCAACAAGTCCTAACTAAAATTGTTCAGGGGTTGTCAAAACTTTGACTGACTGACCTTGCGACTGTTTTATCATTAGCCGGGATTGGAATCGCTACAATCCAGAATCCAATCCCTTATTTTATATTTCCCTGCGACATACACAGCTTTTATGCCAATGTGAACGCTCTGTTCGTAGCAATCAGCTCGTTCTAAGAATGTTTTTGTACAGCCATACATTTTTAATTAATCCGTGACAAACCCGTCGAGCATCTTGCTATTTTAGTAGCTACTTGTTTACGTTGGCCCCGGGGTTAAAAAAAAATCATTCCCAGATGGCGAAGGATTTGTCTGAATGCGTACAAAAAATCAGGTAACTAAATGAAATGTGAGAGCGCTAATGTGTTCTTAGCTGACAAAAAATTGTTGATATTCTGTTCGAGGGGTGGAAACGACGACGTGCAATCCACTTTCTTTTGTCTGAATTTTTAGATTCCTTACACATATGTAAATTAAATTGTATATGTTAGTGATTATTAGTGTGTTACTATAACTATATACTATACAGAAGTGTAAGTTTCTATGTACTCCAAATTGTACCCTCGTCTTCCATTACTCATGTCTTCTTTACTTTCCTACGGTTGCCGGGAAGAAATCGCTCTTAGCGATAAGGTCGCCCATTGTTACTTTGTTTTAAGGTGTTTCTGTATTTTGTTTTGTTATTTAAGTGCAGTAAAGAGTTTATCTATCTATCTATATGTAGGTTATAATAAGACATTGAAATGAAGCACTACAATCATCAGAGCACAGAAGATCGTTGAATATAGAGTTCAATGCTATTGTGATGAATTCATTTCTGACCTGGGCCAAAAAGATAAGCGTAGGAAGGTCCTACTGTTTGTTTTCGAGATAAAAGACTGTCAACATCACTACAAGCCGACGTTGTTAACCTGCCGGTCCTTTGTCTCGTTTAAAATATGCTATGGAATATGAAAAGGTTTTTTCTTTTTGAATGTTCTCCTTAACCCAACGAGAAATGTTTTTGGGATAAGTTACTTCGCTCTTACACCACTGTTCGCGCTTACAGCCTCAATATCATAAACCACGTAATATTATAATTAGTACTAGCAGACCCGGCAAACGTTGCAAACGCCACACAAACCTATGAGCGAAATAACATATCAAACTGACTCGATGCTGCATGTAAATGATTTCACGTCAAGATTATTTGGATAAGGTTTGTACAACAAAAATCGCGATTATCAAACATTAAGAACACGATCCCGGCACGGGAGTGAAAAATACTTTACAACCTATTATCATTCTTAGATGTACGAATACAAACATTGAGATAAGATTTTTTTTTAATTAGAAGATTATAACATTTCTACGAGAGTTTGATTCCCTCTTATAAGTGTTTAATGTCAATCCGCAGTTTTGCTAAGAAACAAACGGTATGGACGTTTCAGCAACCCAGTTACTTATTCAGCGAATGAGTTCTTTGCGACTTTACTCAGAAATCTTAGCTGTTGAATTTACCGTTAATATATGGCACATCATCTCATTCATTAAGGTAATTGCTTACCAATATCGGAGTTTAAGCATCGCTACGAAATGCTTGCATTGTATTCTAGAAATCGTTGTATTTTAAAATGGTATCATCCAAAAAGTAGTGACGTGCCTTTGGTTAAAGCTATCCTGGTTATCATTAATTAGTTTAGGTTGCAAGTAATCATGGGAATATTCTTAATTTTGGTTAGAATCAAATTAATATACTATTAAGCACCGTATTCACTTTTTTTCGATTTAGGATTCAAGAACAAAAACTGAGAGACCAATCACAGTCGATTCAATTCAAATAATTTATTATTATTATTCTTCTAGTTGAGTAACACCGTAGTTTAATCGCGGTACATCTTTCGAAACGACTAGAAATAAAGCGATGCTTCTGTGAAATTATTACTGAACAAGATGAATGAAACGGAAAACAAAGAAACGACAGTGAATGAAAAAAAAGAGAATTTTAATAAAGTCTGATCAATAAGACTCACGGTTCGGGCTCCATGATGGGTAGTGGTGGCGGCGGCGGGGGGTGGTGGTGGCGGCAGAGCCTGGACAAGGGCCGGTGGCGGCGCCGGCGGCGGTGGCGCGTCCGGGGTGTCGGGGACCACCTCCGGTTCCGGCACTTTCAGCTCCGGAAGCTCAGGCAATTCCGCCTCCAGCGCGGTCATCGCCATCGGCGACGTCACCACAGAGGGCGCGATCGACCCGTCCCCGCCGACTGAGAACTGGATGTCGCCAGCGACGTTCGCCAGGTTCGGCAGGTCGATCGGAAGACCCAATTCCGGGACCTGACAAACAATATTCGGTCTTACATACCGGTTCTTCATGACATACGAATATGTTGAACATTCAAATTATTTTGTAATCTATACTGATAAAGCTGAAGAGTTTGTTTCAACGCGCTAATCTCAGGAACTACTGGGCCGATTTCAAAAATTATGTGAAATATTTTTTTTTTTTTTATAAATAGTGACGAGACGATCAGGACATGTGCCTGATGGTAAGCAACATGCCTGACACATAACAGCACAGTGACACGCAGCTATTGGAACATGAAGAGTCCAAATCATTACCTAGCACTGCACTGCGCTCGTCACCCAGAGATCTAAGATCTTATATCTCTAAGCCCAGTAATTTCTCTGGAAACATTGCCCTTCAAACCGGAACACAGTAATGTTTGCACATTACTGCTTGGCGGTAGAATAACTGGCAAAGGTGTGGTACTTCCCCAGGTGGACTCTGCCAAGAGTCCTACCACTACTATAATAAAGTTAGATAGTTATGTACGTTTGTACGTGATCCCAGAGTGCACGGGCGGGCCGCTACAAGTAAGCTAAAGCTACAACGTAATCACCCAACACCTACATTTACAATACTAAATTTTCATTTTTTTTATTTTGTTCTTTCTGTGATTCAATTTCACATCAATTCTTCAAGTTGAAAGGATTCTACCGCATTGAATGAAACGTTCAACGATAGTGGCTCAATAGAACTACGGCATCGTCTCAAGAAGTTGTTATAGATAATACCTAAATAAATAAAATCTACTATTTCTTAAACCTGAATTGGATAAATCTGCCTACATATAATCATTTCTGTCGGATTGAACCTGTGGTATACAGTACAATTAAACTACGTAAATATTTAATTCGATTTGAATGAGCACGAGGTCACACATACAACACACAGTTCAGGTTAATGTTATTAAATACTCAGTAATACAGGAAAATCTCAAACATTAGACGATAGGAAAATACTATTTTCCTCGTAATCTCCATACAATCTAGTCAATTAAGTAAATTGACACGCAATCTACCAACTTCATCAATCATAGCAACCTACGACCTAGACGCCAACCTGCTAGAGAAAACTTGAGATAGTCTCAACTATACATATAGACTACAAGCCCGTGAACAAAATTTATGGGTCACTTGAAAGCTGTCCAACTGAGTGCAGTTGAAGAGGAGGGGTTGCAACGCTCGATCATTTCTCCTTGTCGCATGATTTTTGTACGGCATTGCGAAATAATGGATTAGAAGAGGTATTGAAGTTGTACGATATCAATGCCGTAAGTAATCAAATGACCAAATTTCTGTAAATCGTGGGAACATCATGATTTTTTCCGACATAGTTTGTCGGAAAAATTATTATAGGTAATTAAAAAAATACAATTTATAATTTTTATAGTTTCAATACCTCTTTTAATCTATTATTCTGCAACGCCATCCAAAAATCACGCGACAAGAAGAAATGATCGTGGGTTGCAACCCGCTCCCCCCCTCCCCTCTTCAACTGCACTCAGTTGGACAGCTTATAAGTATAAACTATGTATAAACTTATAAGGGGTGTCCATAAATTACGTGAGGTGTTTAAGGGGGGAGGGGGTCGAGTCAAATCTCATGTAATCTTACGTTGTAGAGAGGGCCTCGGCAAATCATGCATTTTTTTTTCTGTTTGAAACAAAAAATGTTGGTTCCAAAAGTCTCTCTTGAGACCGCGCATGACTCTCCATGGACTGAATTAGAGTAGACACTCTTTTTTTAATCACAGTAGATACGATTTTAGTTTTCTATTCTTAACTATGTATTACACTTATAATTAAACTCTCAGCGATATTTAGATTAGATTAGGGCCTAGTCTTAACTAGTCGTCAATAAAAGCACGAAACATTTTTTTTTCTTTTGACAATAACAATCCAACGTGTTTACGTAAGAAACCCACATTTTGAAAAATCTCACGTAAGATTGGGGGATGGGGAAGGGGGTTGAATTAAATCTCACGACATCTCACCATTCAGAAAATTTAAAAAACACCTCACATAATTTGTGGACGCCCCCTAAACGGTAGTGCTGAACCTTATTATTTTTTACCCTTCTATCATCCTACATAATTATGTAGGTCCCCTGGTGGTTCATTTGAACCATCAATTTTGTTCACGGGCCTCCAGTCTAATATTTTATATGCTGTATTAAAGTACAATCAGCAGTTTCTCCAGAGAACTTGAGGTGAAGCGTGTGTCTAGTCTACGTAATTTTAACCGAGGGCGAGGCTTGGTGTGTCTGCAAATCAACTGGTGTTGTGGGTGCATATTATAATATTGTATCCGTATTAATGTTTTATCTGTATTATTAGAATATAATCAAGTTAGATTGGTATTTAATGGCGCTAATCTGGGAATCTATTTTTAACTTACTTCAAAATAGGAGGCAGTTCAGAATTCGACAGTATTTTTTATTTCAATAACAAACATGAAATTTCGCGTGGGTGAAGCGGTCGATGTTGAAAATTATTTTTCGTTCGAATGGGTTAGATAGACTTCCCGAATGGTTCCATGTACATTTTTATCGAATATGGTGAAGCGACTTTTGTAAAATCAACCAAAAATTTAAAAAATATATACAATCGACTATGATACAACTTATTACTTTAGTATTAATTATTTTTCTGATTTTAATTTTTTGTTGCAGTCGGTTGTTTCGTTTTTAACCGACTTCAAAAAAGGATGAGGTTTTTAATTCGGTTGTATGTTTTTTATGTATGTTACGTGATAGGTTATAGGCATGACGACTCATTTTTTATTCAATGTGCCACCAAAAGGCTTCTCAAAAACTGAAACATGGGTGAAAGAATTACTTTGTTATCTTAAAAACTTCCCGTGATATCACGATTTTTAAATCACAATTTTGGACTCTCCCAAAAACGCTTCATACAAAAACACCAAACCATATATTAAATATTGCGTTTAGGAAACTCGTTTCATAACTAAAGTCATTTGAAATTGAATGGGTTATCCAATTGAAAGTACGAAATTATTAGAAAATGTATATACCATTTTCGAATAATTTCATACTTTCAAAATGGACTTGCCCATCAAGCTTTGAATGATCATAAAGTAAGTTAAGCAAAAAAATATCAAAATTAGAATTAGTACATATTATATTCTATTTAATGACTGTCATTGTATCAAATAATTTAATATCTCAAGTTCGATCAGTCGTCATGCCAATTGTGAATCGATTTTGATGGTTATTTTTTTGTTTATTTTATCAAATAGGCGTAGCGGCTTTTGAAATATGAACAGAAAACTAATTTGTGTTCATGTATTTAGACCACGCGTCGTGGTTTTGAAACTTAGGCTACGAGCTCATTTTCACCCTTTTTCACGAATTTGCGGTTGCGGAACCGCAGCGGGCGCGTGTTTTATTTCAAAACTCACGAGACCGCTGATTTGACCGCTGATAAATCTCATCCGCGCCGGCTGCGAAATCGCGAAAATCAGCGGTCTCGTGAGTTTTGAAATAAAACCGTACCCGTCGCGGTTCGCCCGCGCGCGGGCGTGGTTGGAAACCACTCCATGGGTTCTTCTTAGCCTAAAACGTGTCGTGAGTTAGTTGTGCTTTCATTTTTTCAATTCTGCATTCACTCTATGACTTCTTAGCCTTAGTCAAGTGTCCAAATGTAATTTTAAATTGAAATTTGTTTTTGTTGTTTCGGGGAAAATATTCACAGAAAAATAATTAAATAAATGTAATTTTAACGTTTGATAGCCCACAACGACTCTACGAGCCTAAGGGCATACTTATAAATTTGCCGGTCTATTTTGGTAGCGGTCGTGTCCCGTCCCGGATCGTCCAATTACGTAGACAAAAATTAAAATCATCTTTAGTTATCGTTTTCTTAAATACAGTCCACGTGACATGACCGGCATTATTTTTATTAGCTTTTTAAAATGAACTTTTCTTCTGTATTGATGTCAATGTAGTTAAGACATAGTCGGATAAAAATGTGTAAAATGTCATGCTTCTAGATTTCTAGATCGACTTGTTTAGGAAGATAAGACACGGACCTAATGATTTTTACTTCAGATGTAATCTACAATGAAAATATAAAAGATTCAAACGTATTTCATCATGGACCGCATTATTTTTTGCACTGACCCGTAATTGGTAAATTGTTGATAGGCACTTGATTGATATTGGACATACAAATATTGTGATTATATTAGTGGTAGTGAAGGGTAAGCCAAACAAACAAAAAAATAAAATCTTTCATAATACAATAATTAGATGTTAACTCACCATTCCCATGCCGGGCGCGTACATGTATTCGTCAGCTTCTCTCTTCAACACATCCCTCTTTACGATCGACGAGGGTGCTTCTTCTAGCAAGCTCTTGCTGACTGCTTTCGAGTTGGTCGCAGGAACATACGCAGCGGTCTTGGTCACTGTCCCTAAATAAGGACTCTCATCGGTATTGAACACTAACAGGTCACCAACACTTTCCAAATCGTCAATCACTGCGCTCAAAACGAAATCTTGCTCTGGCTTTGATGTGATACGATCCGCCACTTTCACGTGATAAAAGTGGAGCTTTTCCTACAAATAGACAATTTTCGTTATAACGTTAAACAGACAGTTGTATGTCGTACGTAAATATTACAGAGTGGCGTAAGTATTACCTGTAGAGCTTTTTCATTTGACATCCCCTGAGTTTTTCCACTCAGAGTTATCTTCTTAGGTTCATGTTTATATCCGTCTAGGTCGAATACGGACTGGTAGTGCTCGTGGATTATGGTCGCCGGGTACTTAGCACTAGAAAACACTTTGATAGCTTTCTGCATGCCTGTCAGCTTCTCGACCTTACATCGAGCTGTTTCGACTCTTTCGTTCAGTTTCTTTGTCTTCTCCGTGTTATACTTAATTCTATTCAATATGCGCGAAAAAACATCCTCCACTATTCCGTTGAGATTATCGAGCGTGTCCGCTATTTGGAGAATAGTCTCTTCAGTACTCAGATCGCTAGGAATCAAATTAACTTTATAAATACCCTCCATGGCTACAAGCTTGAACGCATGTAATTTCTGAAACAAAACATTATTTTTTATGACGTCTATTTCTGTGTTCAGAGCACAGAATTTCCAAGGATCAAAGTTACTCAATATCGATTTGGGTTATTAATTTGTTGTTAATGGCCAGTTATTAGTCTCGTAAATGGCTTACCTACTAAGCTTCCTAAAATCACCTAAAATAAATTAATAAGGCACAAGAATTATCACTAGACAACACATTAATGTCCTTGGGTGAAATAACATTAGTCCACATTCATATAGCACTTCATAAAGCTCATTGAGTTTTTTAACTATTATTTACAATTCAGTCACAAAAAGTTTATCACCACAATACAACTAACTTATAGGAGGATTCAGTTCTTGGAGGTTTTTATAGACGGAGAATCGGCAAGCAACGAGTTTAAATTGTCATTGGCGGGATCCGTGCTCCAGGAGAAGCGGCAATAGGCGTCGGGGGACATGGTGGGGTCGATCATGGCGGACTCGTCGGCGAGGTGTCCTGCCGCCAGCATGTTGTTGAGGTGCTTGCTGATGACGGCGTCCCCGGGCGCCACGTACCCGGAGGACGCGGGCGCGGGCCGCGGCGGCGCGCCGCGGGCCTTCTGCCCCGGCAGCGCGTCCAAGGATTGCAGCTGGATGTAGCTGGTATCGCCACCGTGCTTCGGGGCCGTCGGCAAGCTAGGCATAATCGGCAAACTCTCGGGGCCGAACAGTTTAGTCGGAGCGAGATTAGGATTCGCAAAGTTGAGCATCGACCTGCTGAGATGCGCGTCTTCAGGACGGACGTATCCTGACGCCGGAGCTGGGTTGTGAAGGCTCGGCGGTAGCACCCCGGTCGTGAATATCGGCGGTGATAGCGCGGCCATCACGTAACTGGAACTTGCGGGCTGTGCCGGCGGATTTTTGACCGGCAGGGGCGCGGGCGCCGACTGCACGTATCCGGCCGGCAACGGCGTCGACTGCACGTACCCGGAGGGCAGTGCAGCCGCGGGCTGCTGGACGTACCCGCTGGTGGCGTTTATCTTGAACTCCTTATTGCTGAAGTACGGGGAGTTTTCTCGAGAAGGCTCTGAATCAGAGTTGGAAGAGTCTTCGTCACGTGAGCCACTACTGCCGTCTCTTTGAACGGCTTCGATTTCTAAGTGCAGCGATGAATCGGATCCATCGTCTGACGTGGACGCTTGCCTGTCGACGGCACCTCGCGACGTTTCGGACAGCACGGTGCTGTCAGTGTGGTCGCTCGAGCCGCAGTTAGTGTCATCCTTCTGTTTCGTATCGGTGGAAACGGTGGTCGCCCTGGTATTCGGCAACAACAACACCTCATCTGACGATGGCTTCTCGTCTTTGCCCGTAGGGTTCCAACCCCCAAATGCGTATTTCGATACATCTTTTTCAGGAATACCTAGTCCTTCTGGTAGAACAGGTTTTATGTCTTCCATTTTTCTATACTTTTTATAAAACTTAGTAGAGCCATACATGATAGCCGCTAAGGTACCCACGGCCATGAGCGTGAAAGTCATTGTTAGACCATCTCTATTCCTACAGGCTACTGTAGTGGGGTCGCTCCATTCTCCAGGGAATTTCAAGCGTGTCACATCTCGTCTGGATGGTAAGTCTACTTCATTTTGATCTGCCATTGCCAATGCACCATGGGCATAATCTTCATCATAGTTTATAGCCCTGACCTGATATTTTTCTGCATTGACACTACCTTCACAATGATTAAGAGACAAGGACAGTTCAGTAGTATTGAATATCTCAACGGGCATCTGGTCATCTTTAGTTCTCATAACCTCATATTCATCCACAGTACCTCCAGGATTCTCTGGAACCTCCCATTTGATCAGATCAGGGTTGTTGGAAATAACAGGTGCTTTCAGCTTGCTTGGAGGCCCTATTCTGGTTCGAATGAAAATACCTCTAGCAGGACTGTGTTTGGAGCAACTTTGTATCCCAGCAATACAAGCAACAACAGACCAAGAGTAGTTTTGAAATGCCTGAAGCCCATTCAGGGTGACACTTCTACGAATCAAGTCTTTATCATTTTCGGGCACTTTGAATACATAATACTCTTTGGAGTAGTTATAAATCACATATTTCCATATAATTCCATTTTTGTGGAGAGGAGGGTCCCACGATATTAAAACTGAATCATTCTGAATATCAGTGATAGAGACATTCCTTGGTTCTGTTGGAGTGTCTTCTGTGGTAGTAACTCCAGTCGAAGCATTTTCTATTGTTTTCAGGCCATATGTTGTATTCAGAGCTAATGAAAACTGATAGGTCCTATAAGGTTTTAGATTTGTGATATTCATTTCCATCTGTTTTGGATTTGAAATGTAAACTGATGATTTGTTTTCAAATGTTTCATCACAATCACTACTTGTGTTAATGACTGGGCAGTAGGATATAAGGTAACCTGTGATTATACCCTCTTGCAAGGTGCATGACATAGTCCATGTAATTTTGACATATGTTTTTCCAGCAACACCATGATCGAGTTTAACTGGGAACCCATACATAGGAATTCCATCCTTAGAAATATCACAAGTTGCCCAGACCATGCCGCTAGTTTTAAAACCTTTGTTGGCAGATATAGCAAATTGATATCTGTTTTGTTTAGGCAAATCTATAACATGTTCTGTGTCATTAGAGTCTAGGACTGTGAAGTTCATTCTTTCTGTACAAATTTTAGTGGCATTATGTTGACACCAAAACAAAGTGTAGTTGTCAATTCCAACAGTACCAACCCAAGACAATTTGTATGTGCCATTTTCATAGGCAAGCTTTGTAAAAGAGGGCACTTTCAGTGACTCTGTATCCTTTACAGGTGGGATATAAAGATGGCTACTGTTTAGTGATGAACCATTATCATTGACAGACCATATGTTTATGTTGATAGGGCCTAGTGACGCAGGATCTAAGATTACAAAACTACGTTTTTTGCTGTCCGGGTACAGTGTTTGAGGGCTCTTTAGATTTCCATGTGTGATAACTCTATATGTGAAATTAGCACCAGCTTCTTCATATTCCTCCAGTTGTTTCCAGTAAACATAGATTACTCTTTTATCTTCAAACAGTGATTGATCAAATGCTCCAGTGATTGTGTCTGGAGGTCTTTTCGGTTTTTCGCTGGCAGTATAGAAAACTTTGTAAGTATACTTTGACCAAAATTCTTCTTTTTTGGCTTCTTTAGTTCGAATGTATATTCTTACTTCATACTGCATATGAGCATAAGGAAGGTCAGAGAGTAAAAATTTATAGGTTTTATTTTTTGGGGGTAGATTTGTCGCATCAACACTGCGAAAATATGAGGTATTATCAATTTTGGCAATCTGATACTCAATCTTGTGCACAACTCCATTAGGCATGAGGTCTACCATGTTGTTAGGTATTTCCCACTGCAATAACACACTATGAGTGCCATTTTCAATCACCTTCAGGTTGCTAACTTTATCAGGCTGGACTATTGAAAAATGATCCACTGTAAAATATTGTACATTTTCACCAAACGGATTTTTCATTTTGAGTTGAAAATAGAAAATTTTCTCAAACTGTCTGTACCTTGGCAGACTCGTGGTATTCCAGACGCAATAGTATTTATTTGTTTTGTCAATCTTCTTAGCAGGGCAGGGTTCGACTGCCTGTCCATTAATTATAAATGTAACAGAATAGTTTGTGACACTGGGCGCAATGGCCGTGTTCCATGTGCAGTTCAACTCTTCAAGATTTTTTGATTTGCAGGCAAAATCAGTTACATTTTGCGGTGGGGAATCTACAAGAACTCGAGTGGTGCAAATCTTTTTAGTTTTTTTATTCCTACAATAGTAATTACCCACTCCTTTTTCATGTATTTCTCTGTACAGCCTTCTAGTAGTGCTGTTGACTTTTTCAGATTCATTGATAACGCCACCCAAAGCAAACTCGAGGGCGTCTGCTGAATATGTTTCATCCATGCAGTAAATCTCCAAAGGCGTTCCATACGGCAAGAATATCATACCCTCAGGGTATAAAGTCATGGACAAATTGTCGAATGTTTGGCACTTGGCGAGGCATCCCGGCAGCTGTATCAAGCACTGGATTGTTATGAACCACAACCACAGTCCGCGGTATAGGCCTTTGCACGAATCGCATTTCCTTTTTCTAATATCTTTACCCATTGTTGTTGGATTAGATGTCACTCCATTACGAAAATAAGCACTGGACCCTACTATACCGAGCGAGTCGGTGAACACATTCCTTGTTTTTTTTATCGCGAGCTAAATGGCGCACCAGTCGTCCCGACCCGACACGATGACACACAACACACTGACTGAATACGTTCACTGCAAGCACTCCACATTTATTGAACGACACCAATGTTTCTATTACAGATAAAACTAGTTAACGGAAGATATTGATGGGCTTTGGAGCCCAGAGAATCACTAAAACTGAGAATTTGTTGCGCTAACAGCGTTGGTACTTACATAAAATAGAAAGAAAACTTCTATGAAATTCCCGGAATCGCCAACTTCAAGTCAGTTTAGTGTTGCGTACAATACTCGAACAATTATTTCTGTCGATTCGATTTTGGCTTCGATTACTATTTTTAAAACGATCTAATGATTGAACAACGACGAACGACCAACGTTTCAAATTAACTAATTTTATTTTGGTAATCACATCGCTAACACCTGTTTATTATTTGTTGAGTTGTATAGCAGCTACAACCGGCTAGAAAAGAGAAACAAGTGAAACCCCGATGAACTAACAGGGCATGTACAGTTTTCGGAACATGAAGATTTCAAATAATTTTCTTGCACTGTACTGCGCTCGTCTCCCAAAGATATAATACAGAGTCCAAAATTTGCTTAGTTTACGGTCAGATGGTGTTCTGTGTGAATTTCCCCACTATATTAGATGTTTTATCTCTATAACCTGTAATTTACTGATAACGTTGTCCTTCAATAATTTGGAACACAATGATATGGAACTTACTCAGGCGAACTCTGCAAAGACTCCTACCACTACTTAAACGTAATACTATATAGGCTAAATGTTTAAAATCTGTAACATTTCAAACTAAAGTAGAATACATAATATGTGGCGTACATGCTGGTATGTCGCCTCGGCGAATCCAAATCATAAAATAACAACTTATAATTTCTTATTAAAACCACTACCACTTGCAAGTAGCACCTCTTTACGCCGTTGGAATCGCAGGGTGAAATACAGATCGCGTATGCGAGGAACTCTCGACAGTTGCTACCACTCTGACGTCTTGCGCTTCTGGCCATCTACACATTATATTTTCTGAATTATTATCTCAATTTTTATTTCTGCATCTCTACGTTAATCTGTTTAAATTGTTGTAATTATTTTATCTCACATACATTATTGGAGTTGATCCAATAATGTACGTGATGATATTAGTAAAATAAAAGATAATAAATACTACGTATTTAATTTGAACAACCTTTGCACTTTCAACCTTCGAAATCGTGACTCGCTGTCGAGAGTCCAGTCCGACTAACTACAAACCCGACTTTCACACTTGCCACCACATCTGTGTGGTTAGACTATTTTCATCATCATCATCATCATCATCATCATTCTTAGCCTCGACCCACTGCTGGGTATAGGCCTCCTCACCCTTGTGCCATTGATCGGGAATTATACCATTGCTGAAGTTTTTTCATCATTGTAAATTAATTTTGTTGACAAAGACTCTGACTACTAATAATAAAATTCACAGGGTTTGCCGATAAAAGTGAAAACTAATTACTCAGAATTTTATAGCTCACCATGGAAACTATGCGAGTAAAACCGGAAGGCGTAGCCATTTTACCCAAAGATTTCTTTCATTTACGAACGTGACGCTTGAGTTCAATTCACCACGGAAAATCTGTATGTGGTGCGCCAAAGAAGTTTTCACTTCAAAATTGGTATTAGAATGGGATAATATCTGTACACTTTATAACAATAAATAATTATCTTATCTTATAGAGGAGAGTCACTGTTAGCAATCAAACTGTCACATAGTTTCACGTGATAAATCTTCAATGAAGTTTTCTGGACTTATTCCTCAATGTTTTTCGGAATTGCTTTTATTTTCAAAATTGACGCTTGAATAATAAAATGTATATTTTAATTTAAAATTTTTGTATTTTCGATGAGGAATTATAAAATAATAGAGTAATTCTGAATTGTAGAATTTAGAAGTGAAAACTTATAACTCAGAATTTGATAGCTCACTTTGGAAATTACGCGGGTGAAACCGGAGAGCGCGCTGCTAGTTTGGAATAAATCTTCAAAGTATTGTCGTCTACATATATAATCTTCTGAGTTCATGCTACTAATTTTGTCATCCGAATATTATTTGCATTCCCGAGCGTGACGCTTGAGCTCAATTCACAGCCCACGAAAAATCTGTGCGTGGTGCGCCTAAAAAGTTTTCACTTCAATAAAAATACGCTTCAGAACAGTCTACACTGTACACTGGTTTACAAATGACTATACTGTACAGTTATTTTTAAACCAAACAATTTTCCAGGAATTTTACTGTATTATCGTACAAAATTTACCGCTATGGTACTGTTGCATTGAAAAATTTGAATTTTCACCGCCGCATATTATTCGACTCAGACATTTTTAACCCCCGACCAAAAAAAGGGGTGTTATAAGATTGACGTCGATGTCTGTCTGTCTGTGTGTCTGTCTGTGGCACCGTAGAGCTCAAACGGATAGGCCGATTTCGATGGGGTTTTTTTATTTGAAAATTAATATCCGTGCTGTTCTTAGCTATGTTTGGTTAATAGCGATTCAAGATGGCCGCCTCCACAAAATGGCGAACAAAATACTTCTTCACAACCTACCTCAATATGGGTATCAAATGAAAGGGCTTGACTAGTAGAATACTACACATTATAAAAATTTCAAATCCAAGATGGACGCCACCACAAAATGGCGGATTATATTTTTTTTTCACTACTACCTCAATATGGGTATCAAACAAAAGGGATTGAATGGCTAGCAGAATGTTGAACAGATGACAAATCCGAGGCAGTCGGGGGTTAATCAAAATTTTTAATTTTGTTCTTGTAAAATTATTCGACCAGCAATGGAATCACTAGTTCCGTATGTATAATTAGTGTTGGTTTGACGTTGAGCACTTTACATATTTGACATTGATTTTACACCAGCTGATTCTTAAATTGACATTGAAGAATTAAATTTATTCCGCATCACATTGATTGAAAAAATTATTGGTTAAGGTTAAATACCCAGCAAAGCTGTTTTAAATTAACTATTTTCCCAAATTACTATAAAATAACACCACAACCACTGTTATTATATTTAATGTAACAGAAACAAATCTAACTATATAAAACTCAAAATCTTTCCAAAATGATTTACTAATTTCTGTTTTACTTAATTCTGTTTTAGTTTCTTACACAAAAATTCGGAACTTACTGTGATTGATATTATATTGCTTCCTAGTGTTTGGAATTTGGAACTGAACGTAACTATTTTTATTTTACTAATAATACTTTTTTGTAAATAAATTAAATGATCTTGTGCTGCGGTTCGGTGATACAAACTAGTGATAATTAATGATATTATTATGTGAGTGAAACGCTGCATAATGGATGAAAATCTCAATCAACAAATTTTGGGCTATACATCTAAAGAAGCGTTAATAAAGCTACGCGATGAAATTAGTACTGTAATCAAGGAGCATATACACAAGAATCCCACAGGGTATGCTTTTTTCTATTGCACTTCCAAACAATTCCTCTGTGTTTACCTGAAAAATATTTTAATTTGTATAATTTTGGTAATAAAAACACGAAAACCGGATCTAAATTTCTACTACCTCCTATAAAACCTTTCTCTAGATTTCGATTTTTTTAAATACTAACGACAGCATTTTTTATGTAATCCAGGCCTCAAAACCAATACCATTTAAAAAAAATATCCATGCCGTGCCATGCAAACTTCTTCGCTGCTATTAATTTAAAACCTAAGCTGCCTTCAGTCTTTACTATTTTAATTTACGTATTTTCGAATTTATGTCAATTTTAGCCAACACCATCCTCACCTTCTTTTTTACGAACCTCTGTCTTACCACTGCCATGTTTTCTTTAATAAGCCAGTACAATTTAAAAATTAAAATGTATTGTGTTATTTCAGGTACAAATTGATTCCAGACATAATATCATTCTCGTCTGAAAAAGTACTCCTCTCTGGTGTAGCTTATACCATAACTGTGGTGTACATAGTATGTCTGATATTGACATATTTTTTGGGTGACATAATACAGGCCAATGCATTTTTGCTCTGGGAAGCTCTTTTCCTGTTCATCATTTTAGTAATAAATTTTCTAGTTGCTTATAATGAAGAATACCAATACAGGAATGAAATACCTCATAGAGTAAGAAAAGTGTTAGGTGAGATATTAACCTACTGCTATATTAATTGCTTGATAGTTGTGGTTACAAATGTAAGGATAATAATCCCCACCCAGTGCAAATGTTTGTGTGATGAATTCAAATATTTGTACTGTGCCTGGGTGTTTTCTATCTATACTTATAATAAAACTGTAACGGGTCGAATTCTGTACATTGAAGATATTTTGAAAATTTTTTTTTTGGCGCACTCCATAGTCGATTCTGATGGCGAAACTGCATTTTTTTTCTTTCATGTCTGTCTGTCTGTCTGTCTTTCTGTATGGAGATCACGCATCACGCCGAAACTACTGAATCAATTCAGCTGAAACTTGGCATGACTTTAGTTTATACAAAGGAGATTGCTGTAGGCTACTTTTGATCCCCAAATTCTGATCGGTTTTCTTTCGGGAGGGGGGGTGAAAGTCAGAATGTGTATTTGGTTGTAACTCATGTTTGCGTTGTTTAATTTCATTAATTCTTTTTTTGTTAGAAAGAACACATTTTCAATATTGTCCCGTCAAAATTTGAACATTGTCGGTTGGGTGGTTCGGAAATTACACAAACATTCAATAATAACGACACGCGCGGCGCGTTCGGTACATACTAACTTCTAAGTATTCTGTGTATCACAGACAATCCACAAAATTACCCAGAACGTGCCCACGTGATCGCGTCGCGTCGTCTTGAATGAAAAAATAATTGTCAAAAATATATTTTTGTTTGGAGAAAAAAACATCATTCGGTTATAAGGAGGATGTTCTCAATCATAGGATCAAATCAAGGAGGGTTGCATGTTTTTTATTTGGTTTTATTTTACGCGATAACTTCGCTGATTGTGAATTGATTTTGATAATTCTTTTTTTTGTTTGGTAGAAAATACTTCAGAGGTGATCTCATACATCGAAAACAGGGAGGAAGTTTTTCAAATATCAACAAAAAACTATTTAGGTGAAAACATATTACACAATAATAAGCAGCATAAACAACCCATTAAATGTTCCCACTGCTGGGCGTCGGGACCTTCTCTCGCAAAGAGAGAGTCAAGGCTATAATCCACTACGCTGGCCCAGTGTCGGTTGGTGGATGACATATGACTTAGAACTTAGATTCTAGGTACATTTCAGTTTCCTCACGATGTTTTCCTTCACCGTTTTAATTACCGGCATTACGAACATGACTCTGAAAAGATAGTGGTGCGCGTGGTTTTGAACCCTGGGTCTCCGGATCGACAGTCGGCGTTCTCCAAATCATCTCCATACAACAAACTTGATTTTTTTTACCGTTTCTTGATCGATACTAATAACGTACCTTTCACAGGTAGACGCTTAAATTATTCACATAATATTTAGTTTTATGTTCTCTTTAAATGTAATTAAGTAAAATACATTATTAATGGGGCTCCCATAGAATAAAAGCCGTTTATTTGCTTATGGTTCGGAACCCTTCGCGCGCGAGTCCCACTTGAATTTGACCGGTTTTATTTTAAAATGTTGTATAATCCTATCCTTTCCTAATATTATGTAAAATATGTCAATGTTTACATTTTTGCTGCTCAATTACATTGGAACGACTGAATGTATCGAGTTAAAATTTGAAACACATTCTTGGCTTAGCTTAAGTAATACATAGGCAATGTTTAGCCTATGTGTTCTTCCAGACTATAATCTAATTGTATTTCAAATTTCAACCCGATCAGTTGATACCTACGTTCCGCCATGATTACAATAACAAACATCCAAACATTGACATTCATAATAATTACAGGACAACGTTGGAACGGCTGAACATATTTGGAAGGAATTCGAAACACACGTAGTTTGTACTCAGAAATAGCAAATCGTTTACTTATAGGTTACTGTGACGTCGGAAATACTTACTAAATTTCACAATACCTAATAAGTCTATATTTTCATTTAACTCCACATTAATGTATAAATTTTCGTAAGGAACTTGGATTGAGTGGTTTGCAAAGCGGATAATTAATAGTTCGAAATAACTCACAGGCTACTTATTGTCCCGGGAAAATACAAAGTTTCTATGGAATACAAAAGTTAACTAATTCCTTAACTAACTTCCTTTAAATGCCGAATTTAACCCCATTGTAAAAGTTGCTCATGCTGATGTGATAGTTTGTGTTGTGCTGATGTGTTTGCACCTTCAAAGCCAAAAATGAAAAATGTATGCACCCGTTTTGGCGTAGATAATACAGGTGCTTTGCGTGCACAATCAAAATAACAAGCAACATTATATTCTCATTAGATGGCGCTAATGCCAGTTTAAATCTAAAAGCACTAAAGGCCATTTAAATCGATGTTTTGCTGTTGTGGTATGTATTTCTTCTTTCATCACTAGGTGGCGTTACTGGTAATCTAAATTGTACTAATGAGTATTTTGCTGCTAAAAGGATTTTGATGCCGAATTTGGATTTTTTCTTTCTTTGATTATTTTTCTGTGTTACAATTCAATTCATACATTAACATTTCACTAAGACTTGGCTTAGCTGTACGGGTTCAACATGCTCGAGTAACATTAAAACTCAAAATTTTAATCATTTTGATTCCACACAGGCTTCATTCAAAATTTAGGCGGGCAAAGTCGCGGGTAACAGCTAGAAAACAGCTTGCGGATAAAAAGAGATAAGTAGGTATCAGATCATGCACATCAGCTTCGGACTTTTCAGAATGTATCCTATAAAAATCCTACAAACTTGACACTTGCGTCTATCTTCGATTCTACGAAACCTTACTAAGTATGTTTGATTTTGTTTAAAACAAGAAAAATAAAGATGATAAAATTAATTTTTGTGTGGAAAAACAAATTCACTCGATTTTGCAATTACTACTTATCCAAATATTTTGACGTACAGACCTACGATACTTACAACTAATGTATAAGTCAGTAACATCTGCTTACGCGAACGAAGTAGCGGGTTCAGCTAGTTTATAATAAGTATGTATTTAAAGATATATAAGTATATCAGCTATCTGGCTTCCATAGTACAAGCTTTGCTTAGTTTGGGGTCAGGTGGTGTTGTGTGTGAAATGTCCACCCATATTTATTTATTTATTTAATGACTTAATTTATCTATAGACATAGGTGATCATAGATAGAATAAACACAGGATATGTTTATGCACATAATACAGCATGCCTATTACAGCATTAGGAGCATGTCCTGCACATTCTGTCATATTTCATTTAAAAAAAAACTATGATGTATGATATTTTGTACTAGTATTATCATGCAGTTTTACTTGAACTGTTCCTGTGCCAATAATTTTCCCGTGAAAAATGTATGCGAATAATAATGATAATGTAATTTCAGACTTATAATCTCTGTACCAAATTTTATGATGATTTATTCATCCAAACATGTTATATCTCTGGATGATGAAGCTCTGACTGCACAGTGACACGCAGCTATTGGAACATGAAGAGTCCAAATCATTACCTAGCACTGCGCTGCGCTCGTCACCCAGAGATCTAAGATGTTATATCTCTAAGCCCTGTAATTTCTCTGGAAACATTGCCCTTCAAACCGGAACACAGTAAAGTTTGTACAGTAATGCTTGGCGGCACATTATTGTATGCCCTTGACAGCGGGATCACGTGACCGCTTTCGCATTCTTCTTCGAACCTGCTGCTACAGTCGAGCCCCATCCAAAGCCTCCTCATATTAGAAAAAATCCTAAACAACTCATACTTTGTACACTATTCCTGTTTGACACTTCGGTTATTTTTATATTTCAAGGTGAATCTAATTTATAACATCACATGCAATTAGTTCATATAATATTTACTTATTGTGTGTCGTCAAGAATAGCAACTCAGTGTTTATTCAAAATTTTCAAGTAGCTAATCTGTTCTAAATAGATCTGTCATCTGTCTGTCCCCCCCCTCTCGGACCGCGCATGTACTTTATGCTAAAAATATTAAATAAATATATGGGCAAGTGTAATTTTTCTGTAAAACTACCTTTAAGTTATTAACCCTGAATTTAAATTGCATAGTATATTTTATTTTATCATTTTATTCCAGTTATTTAACTTAGCAAAGCCAACACTTAAATTGTTCATTATTAAATTATTATAGCAACAGGAAAACTCATACATTAACAAACTAAGAAAAAATATCCCACGCAAGATCATTCTGTTTTTTAAGAAATTTTACTCTCGTACACATTAAAAAAATATTGTGAGGAGTTTAGAAACTCTTCCCTTTTTAACCGACTTCAAAAAAAGGAGGTTTCTCAATTCGATTGTAAATAATATGTATTTTTTTATGTGTGTTCGCGGATAACTTCGTTGTTTATGAATCGATTTTGATGATTCTTTTTTTGTTGTAATGAAGATATTCCAAGGGTGGTACCATGATAAGGAAACCAGGATCTGATGATGACATCCTAGAGAAATCGAGGAAAACTTTTTACTTTATAAGTTTTCTATTGAAAGTCGGTTCTTTTTTGTTAAAATTATTAAATAATGAGATAGATGGTCTATTATGTTGTTACATAGTTCTTACAGAGACAGGATGAATGAGAAAAATGTTGAAAAATTTTAAATGATGTGAAATATCTTTAATATTAGAGTTAGTAAACTACAGTACACAATAGCACCTTAGAATAAATTTATTTTTATTTTACAGAAAAATTAGATGATGCAATACAGAATTCAAAATGGAAGGAAGAGCATTTCCCACATTTGTGTGCTCCTTTCTCACCATGCGTGATTTTGCAGTGGACTTATCGGGATGGTGAGTTTGTGTTAAAATACCCTTAGTATAGTTATAGTTCACCTTAATAACAGTTAACCCTTAAAACGCGCGTGAAACCGAGGGCACAGCAGGAAGTTGCATATGTATAGTTTTGTGACTGTACGTCTGATGACGTGAAGTTTTGTTTTTTCTGACGCTCTGATTAACACTACTAATGTAATCTTATAATTCATTAACGATGCATATTCACGCACACACTTAGAGCATATCTAAAAGCATTCCATTTAATTATCGCACAATATACTAACCTTAAGCCCATTGAGACGAAGTACGAATACTGTCTTTATTTTAGGGCTAAATAGTGTTGTCACCAATGAAATGTCCAGCAATATTTATTTATCTTCTAACAAATTTATAGAAAATACTAGCAGTGCTCCGCTGTTTCACACGCGTAGTTCTGATTCTCGTCATTTTCCCGCGATAAAGAGTAGCCTATGTGCTATAAGAGTCCAGACATAATCTGACTAAGTATGTTTTAGATTTCAATCCCCCGAAATTTCTGAATCAAATCCCCGATCCGTTCAACCGTTCCATAATAATTGAGCGACAAATATCAAAACTTTGACATTTATAAAAAAATATAGGATGATGCCTTCTATGTGTTTTTCCTTGGCGCTTTTTCGTAAAATTGCTGGCTTTGAAAAAGACGGCAGTATTCGTACTCCGCCTAAAAAATAAGAACGAATGCACTGGTCGACTGTTTTTTTTGTTTGTCGTTAAGTAGCAATATTAAAATTTTAAATCATATCCCGAAAATCTGAACCGATTCACTTACTCAGGTTAGCTATTAGGTACCTACGGCTTCTTGTACGATTACTACAAATACGATAAAGTCATATCAATAAAAGATAAGTTATAAATAAATCACAACCAAATAGTATCAGACAAAATTACCTAATAACATAAATTCAGTATCTTTGATTTTGCAATCTGTACCATTTATTTAAAAAGATAGCACTATACATATGCATATGTATATTCCTTTCATGAGTGTTTTTCGGACGCTGTGAATCTTAAATCCTATAAAGGTTGAAATTATTGATCAGAGAATATATCAGCAAGCTTTAGTGGTAGTGGACTCAATGATATTTTTTGTAGGACCAATAATCATTATTAGTAATTTATTGTAGTAGAGTTTCTTTTGTAATTGTTTTCATTTGTTGTGACTTGCGGCTCCTAATACAGGTTCATTCGCACTAGTTCCATTGCTTTGTTCCATGATGGAACTACTGCGAATTTTTATTCGCATTAGTTCCATTTATTCATAAAGTTGAAATGATGGAACTACTGCGAATACTCAAATTAGGGTTCATTCGCACTAGTTCCATTGCTTTGTTCCATGATAACTAGTACTGCGAATGTTTTTTCGTGTTAGTTCCATTTAGGTCCTAATACAGATGTTTTTTGTTATATTTTCTTCTTATTATAATGTAGGATTATGACGTAAGAGTACATACTATAAACTGGTAATAGCGGAGAGCGAGCAGTCTCTCGCACCGCGTCACTTGTACAGCTCAAGAGCAATATAATTGACAATTTTTATCGTTCCAAACTATTTTAAATGTATGATGACTTTCTTAGGGCTAAGCTTTTAAATCTACAAGACTAAATGAAACGTGGTTAAAATTTGCAGCTCACATAGTGAACCTGCCATGGGCGCTACTAGTCGAGGGCGACATGATAGTACTGCGGCCGGGTCAGGACGTGCCCGGCCACTGCAAGCCGGTGCAACCCGGCACAGATCCTGATCTGCATTTCGGAGAAACCTTCCAACCCACCTCCGAGGTAAACAGCAAAACACTGTCTTTTCTGAAGAATTTAATCACCAACTTAGATCCCAAAGCCCTGGCAAGCGCCCCCACGGCGGCGTCCAAGGACCCTCACTCTACGATCGTCCTATTGGAATGAATTTGGACTGTTACTTGATTGCTATCTACCGAGTTCCAAGTCATAATAATTCTCTCAACGATCTTCGACGTGCGCCCTCGAGTGAGCGAGGCGAGGTTCTCGTAGAAGTTCGCGCCTTCCCCGGCCATAACCCATCAGACAAGATATCACCGTGATAACTTGTTGTCTGATGCCCAGGGTGCGCCATGTGTCATGAGGCAATTGTCATGCTCGTCCCGGTGCTATAAAAAACTACGACGGGAGAAGTGATGATTTCCGAAATATAGCTATGACTAGTTTTTAACTGATGGGTTCAAAATAAAATTTATGTTAACTGTTATAATAAACTAGATGTACCCTGTGCACGTAGCTTCGCCATTTGTCTAAAATTCATGTCGTACCACTCAGAAACCTTCTATGACTCATTCACAACAACTTAGCTAAAGATCATCACAAGATCAAAGGTCATCAAACGCATAGTTTATGATTATAAAGGACATACAGACAAACATTCATTTTTATATGTATAGATAATAAAATAGTGTATATTTGCCTCTATCCTAATCAACTCCATAGTCACATAGAGCTATACCTATTTCCAGTACAAAGACAATTTCAGCACTCCGCGGGTCCGCACCCCGCACCAGAATAAGGCCTACCGCATGTGTGAGACGCCCTACTTGACCAATCTGAAACTCGCCCTAGAGCAGGCTACGGCCAGGCCTGTCACCGTGTTCGAGAAACAGCGGTATCTGGTGAGTTATTTAGAATCATAGTATCGTAGTTTTATATCACGAAGCGGCGCGCGTCTTCCTTGTGGTGTATGTAAAAACACGCTGTTCCTCCGTATGTAAAAACACGCTAAGCATGTGTGCGCGAAAACAAATAACTTCGTGCGTCTCGGGCCGTACTGAGAGCGTCCACGGTTACGCACACATTTACATCGTGTTTGTGAATATCGTCACAAGTAAACCTCCCGTCGCTACGTGAGATAAAAGTACCATAGTTTACCAAGTTATAGCTCATCTAGTTGGAAAAACGGCAACTGCCGATTCGGAGTCCCTGGTTCGAAACCCACCCACCCACACCACTCTTCGAAATCATGTCCGTAATGTCGGTAACTTAAAAACAGTGAAGTAAAACATCGTGACAAACAATGACATATTCTTAGAATCTTTCGAGATCATGCGTCATTCACCAACCCGCACTGGACCAGTGTGGTAGATTGCGACAGAAGATCCCAAGTTCCAGCAGTGGGAATATTTCGTAGGCTGCTTATTCTGTAGTTTAGTAAGATTCTC
This sequence comes from Ectropis grisescens, assembly GCA_017562165.1. Classification (NCBI taxonomy): domain Eukaryota; kingdom Metazoa; phylum Arthropoda; class Insecta; order Lepidoptera; family Geometridae; genus Ectropis; species Ectropis grisescens. The sequence continues at coordinate 4,719,488 of CM029783.1, forward strand.
TGGAACCTACCGCTCTGTTGGCCTGTCTCACCGATAGTTAACACTATATTTTACTCAATAATATCTAGACGGTAAATTTTTATTATTAGTTGATTTTTACAATAGAGACAGGGTCAAAAATATACTATTACGGCGTTGTAATTCAGTAATGCCGTACAAAAATCATGCGGCAAGGAGAAATGTTCGAGGATTGTAAGCCCCCTCTTCAACTGCACTCAGTTGGACAGCTTACAAGTGACGGAATAGTGCTGAATCTTATTATTTTATTCCCATCTATCATCCTACGTAAGGCTCCTGTAAGTCTCATTTAACCCATAAAATTTGTTCACGGGCCTGTAGTCTATATCATCAGTAATTGAAGCATGTTTTCTAATATCCAGTGCACAGTGAAGATAATGGAAGGGATAGTGCTGCCGCTCGTGATATCAGTGTTCGTGGTGGCCAGCTTCGTGCGGCACGTGTACCATCTGCCCGGCGTCACGCACTGGACGGAGATCTACTTCCTGCAGACCATCGCGGCGTCGCTGCCGCTACTGCAGATCGTCTTCCCCATTGCGTGGATCATCCTCAAATGTTATGGATTAGCGAAGTAAGAACACAACTATATATTCAATGCAATGATAATTTCTTCCTGCAGACCATCGCGACTATGCTTCTCTGTTACAAATCGTCTTCCCCATCGCGTGGATCATCCTCAAATGTTGTGGATTAGCTAATTAAGATCCTCGTTAAACTAAACATTTAAAAAATCTCAATGCTTTCTACATTTTTACTACTAATACTACAAATTTTTGGTCCCGCAACGTGCATATGTTTACAAGTTTCGGCTGGTCTAGTAGAACGGATACTGCCTGAACGGATCCGGAGCCTATGGTTCGAAACCCCATCGCACCACTGTCTTTTCGAAGTCTGTACTACGTCGTGCTGCTAACTTAAAAACGGCGAAGGAAACATAGATTATGCTATGAATGTTTGCAAGTACCTAAAGCGAATATAAGCTATGCCTCATCAAAATAAGTTCAACCGTGTCAAAGGCATCAGCTCTTTTGTTCAAAGCGATAGGAGTAAACTAATTTAAAGTTTCAGACAAAAAGTACTCAAAATCTCTTTATCTGTTTGAGATCTACGATGTCACAGATACACACACATCATACAAGTCAAACTTATAATGCCCCGTCGTTTTTGCGTCGGGAGTTAGAAACAATACATTTAAGGGTTAAGAAAGTACAACGCAAAACGATAATAATTATGTTATCGTCTTCAATGTGTAACGTAACACCGACGACAGGTGTAATAAATACAAGCTTCCTCAATTATTTTGCTTTACTGGTAATTCGCATGTGACATGTTCGGTCCAGTACGACTTAATTTTCAGCCGCGTCAGACGGCCTTTTTCAAGGAGAGTGTATGCGTGTAATCTCTGCTTGTTTAGCACCCAATATAAATCAGCAAATCACCCCAAATGTATGTGGACCGAACATATCACGCGTGAGTTACCCGTGAATTCATTAAATATGTGTAACAACCAAGTTACTTTTCATACTAAAAAGCTTTCTCTGTAGAATTAGTTCTTCTGAGCTAATCGTTCCCTACCCTTTACAGGTTCAAGCTTCTGTCAGAAACTCGTCAGAAGTACGTCCGTCCCAAGTCGTGCTCCATATCAGAGGACGCAAGCGACCCGCTCATCCAGGCACTGAGCGAGTCGAACCTGAAACCAGAGAACCTAAAATCTTTCTGGAAGACGTTTTTCAATATCCTGATAGGCAGAGAGGATATGGTGTGCAGGACGGCCAACATAGTGCATGTGCTGGGATCTCTCTCGGTGAGACTACTACTTATTTATCTACTTTAAAGTAAAAATTATGTTTCGTTTTTGCGTGAAGTCCAGGTCCAGGTTGTCTTTATGTACCAGTTTTTTAGTTTATGTTTTAATGTTTATGTGCTATGTGATACTACAAAACCCAAAATACGTAAAGCAGAATTCAAAGTTATTTTATTGAACGTTATTGAAACATTGAACAATGAACCATACCTAGGTATTATACTGGTGTGGACTTTGAGATTTGAAAAAGGTGAAAAACTAGTGTGTTTATGAGTGGCGACCACGAACCGGAAGACGCAGTGTTGGACGGCCTCCAACTAGATGGACAGATGACCTCACAAAGATCGCTGGAAACTGCTGGGTTTTAGGTTACGCAGGACCGTTCGTTGTGGAAATCCAGGGGGCAAGCCTATGTTCCGCAGTGGACGTCTTGCGGCTGGTGATGAAGATGATGACTGCTATTGAATTATTATTATGTAAAATTATTTAGCTAGATCACTTGTTGTAGGCACTGAGCTGTGTGGACAAGAAAGGTGTCCTCTCGTGGCCAAACCCGACAGCGGAGAAGGTGTTCTTCCTCCGCAAGTCTGACCCCTCATCAAACAACTCCAGCAAGACGAGTCTCGTCGGCTCCATCGGGCAGAGCGGCGAGAACCTCGACACCGCCAACGATGCCCATCAGAACGAACCTTCCACTATCGCAGAGGTATGTATCACCAGTCCTCGATTAGCCTATAACCTATTTAAGCAACTGCTTTTTGTAGGGGAAATCCCTTTACGCACCGTCCACCGTGAAGGGACACAGCAGGCGTGTCGGGGTCGACGTCATGACTACGACAGACCTGGTGCCCCTAACAACTAAAACCCCACAGATTTCTCCTGCATGACCAGGGGTCACTTTTCGCATTCCCATTAACGACACTGACCCACTTATATAAGTATTATATCAGCTATCTGGCCGCCATAGTAGTTACAAGCTTTGCTTAGTTAGGGGTCAGTGGTGTTGTGTGTGAATTGGCCACCAATGTATAAATATTCATTTAAAATCCAAGATGGTCGCCACCGCGCCACCACATATGTAAATTTTTAGTAGTGGTAGGACTCTTTGCAGAGTCCGTACGGAGAAATGCGGACCCTGTGCTGTTATGGGCTTATGGATGTTGCTACCATCAGCCACGTGTCCTGCTCTTCTCGTCACTCTATACGAAATAAAAATGGGTGTCAAAGACTTTGTGAGTGGAAAACACGACAAATTTAAAATCCAAGATACTCGGGAGGAGCTCAAAATGTTTAATTTTGTCCTCTCCACTCAGGTGCTAGACCTGACTCACGACCAGAACGCCCCGTTCTCCGTGGAGTGGGACGACCAGCGCTGGCGCACGCACCTGGCGCGCCTCAAGCCGCTCGGGCTGGCCGCGTTACTCAACACGTGCGCGCCGCAGGCTCGGCACACCTACTCGCACTTCTGCGCGCATCTCACCACCGAAGCTTACCTCAGGTAATAGGAAGATTACTAAAAACCAAAGAACTAGTCCGTCGGTAAACGTATTTATTTAAAAAAAATGGCAGTCATAGAGACTGCCGATAGAAGTGAAAACTTATAACTAGGAATTTGATAGGTCACTTTGGAAACTACACGGGTGAAACTGGAAGGCGTTGCTAGTCTGGAATAAATCCTCAAAGCATTGTCACCTAAATCAGTATTCTAAGCATGACCATCTAGACTAGATACTAAATGGCTACGGTTAGCTGTGTAAATGTGTAATGGTGTAATGGTTACCAACGGTAACACGCAATGATGCCAACTTTACCCAAAGATTTCTTTCATTTACGAACGTGACGCTTGCGCTCAATTCACAGGCCACGAAAAAAGATGTGGTGTCGTGGGACACCAAGTAGAAACGAAGTTCCTTCGGTTAACATGTAGTGGTAGAACTCTTGGCAGAGTCCGCCTGGGGGAAGTACCACACCTTTGTCAGTTATTCTGCCGCCAAGCAGTAATGTGCAAACATTACTGTGTTCCGGTTTGAAGGGCAATGTTTCTGGAGTAATTACTGTGCTTAGAGATACAACATCTTAGATCTCTGGGTGACGAGCGGAGTACAGTGCTAGGTAATGATTTGGACTTTTCATGTTCCAATAGCTGCGCGTGTCACTGTGCTGTTATGTGGCAGGCATGTTGCTTACCATCAGGCACATGTCCTGCTCGTCTCGTCAATCATTATTAAAAAAAAAACTGCACAATTCGCCTGAAAACAGTATTGCCTAATAATTGTATTATCTATAGTATGATCATCTGAGAAATAGATTGAAACAGTGATTAGAATAACATACCTTGAATGTAATATTTTTAATGAATAAATAATTTGATTTGGTTTGTAGCGAGGATTTGGTCCCGGTGACGAACCGGCGCTGCCTGTGCGAGCTGGCGAAACAGATCGGCTTCACGGACGCCGTCGCCGAGGCTTACACCGTGCAGGACTGCATCGCCGTGTTCAGGCACTTGGTGAGTCTCGCAATGTGAAGGTACAATGCGATACAATACTTACCTTTATTTATTTATTTAAAAAAAACACCAACAGTATACATATTAGATAAGTCAAAGGTGAATTTATAATTATACAATGTTTCCTGATATATAGTAAATACCCTTTACAGGTGTTTACAGGATTCTCTACAACATCAGGCTTAATTACAATTACTATATCAGGCAGTTGCCTTTATTGAAAGGTCACTGAACACAGCATAGAAATAACTAAAAACTTAATTTAATAATACTATTTATATGTAAATATACTAGCGGCTAGTTTCGGCTTTGCTAAGATATAGACCATTCATCGAAATAAAAACTATTTTTTCTCTCAAGTTGGACCAAATTACACAAAATACCGACTTTCGTGATTTTGTTTCGTGAACCGTTGAACTTGGTGAAGATTTCCTTGGAAACAAACATCATGACACTAGATAGATTTAATATATTTAGACATTAAATAGTTTGATAGCAGCGTTATCGCTGAGAGAGATTTCTATCCGATAGCGTGTCCACACTGCGTAACTTTCAATATGTTCGTGAATATTTTTTCTGTAAAATAGACCTAGATAAGAATTATTTCTAAGTAGTCACGCTCCGCGGCCTGGCCCGCGTAGTTCCTATTCCCGTTATTTCCCACCAGTGTAAAATAGCCTATGCGCTATTGCAGGTTATATTCTAAACTAGATGCCCGCCCCGGCTTCGCCCGTGGTATATTATATAGCACTCATCGGGGTCCCGTACATATCCAACGGTAAAAGAATGACTGAAATCGGTTCACTCATTCCTGAGATTATTGATTTCAAACAAAAAACCTCTTCAGCTACCTGCTACGCCACCTGTCGGAAATTGGTCGTACCAACTCAGATTTAGAAAAAAAAATAGCAAAGGTTTATATTCAATGCACAGATTACTGAAATTCAATGACGCAATCTTTGACACATGCTGTCATGTGTCACGAAACGTACGAAAACTCTCAAAAGGGGAATATTTTTTCCCGATTTTCTTACATTCTTTACGTTTCATGCTCCGCTTCAATTAATAGTATAGTTATTTTCTATAGCCTAAAGCCTTCCTCGATAAATGGACTATCCAATAGAAAAAGAATCTTTCAATTCGGACCAGTACTTCCCGAGATCCTAGCGTTCAAACAAACAAACAAACTCTTCAGCTTTATAATATTAGTATAGATGTGTTCCTAATTTCAGCCCGATCAGTTTAGCCGCTCCGAAGTTATTGAGCGGCAAATATCCAAACTTTGACATTTCCAATTTAGAACGTTTTCAATTTAAATGTAATTTTAAGCGACGATGCGATCTACGATGGATATATGGCAACTTTTAGCTTAACGGACTGAGTGACATCCTACATCATACTGATCTGCCCGCAGCAAGCGGACACGCTGCGTCGCGAGAGCAAGTTCGTGCGCTCGCTGCAACTGAGCACGCGCGTGAAGGTGCCCCTGCCGCACATGCTCGCCGTCTGCGTGAGGGACCGCGCCGCGCAGCTGCAGATGTTGTCTCAGGTAATGGAACGACACGCTATACTCGTATCGCGTTTACTCATTTCGCACGCTCGCTTCAACTCAGCAAGCGCTTGAAGGTGAACACATAATAATATGTTCGCATCAAGTGAACACGCTATATCCGATATAGCGTGTTCACTTGACTAAATGACTAAGCGCGATATAGCGATATAGTATATCGGGTCAGTTCGTCCGCTGTTCGTAAGTTTGTTCAGTAGTATGTTTTTTTTTCAGTTAGTACTGGTCTAGGCGGAAGAACGAAATTCGGAGCCCCTGGTTCTAATCCCACGCGCACCACTGTGTTTCAAAGCGATGTGCATAATGCCGCTAATTTAAAACGGCGAAGGAAAGCATCGTGGAAAAACCGACATATACCTAGAATCATATGTTATGCACCACGTTCATTGGGTCAACGTGGTGGATCATGGCCTTGACTCTCTCCTTGCGGAAAAAGGCCCCAAGTCCCAGCAGTGGGAGCATTTAGTGGCTGTTTTTGCTTTATTGTTTTTTTTTAATGGAAATTGCATTTAATGTTTATCTTACGTAAATGAGATTATATGTAATGGATGTATCTGTGTGTGCAGGGTACGGCAGACATAATTCTGGACGCATGCATGGATTACTGGGATGGGCGCGATCTAAGCCCCCTGTCGGCCGCCGACCGGAAGAAAATCATCGACTTCTATCAACGGAATTCTCTCACCGCTTACTGCACGGCTTTCTCTTACAAGTGAGTAGTTTACCAGACGGTGGTTTTTGAAGCAATACATATATTTGGCGCATTTAGAAAAAAATATGACAGTGAATTTTTAACGATATGGACGCACAGTGACATCCGTTAACCGCCATTATGAAATTGACTGACAACTCTCTTTAGAGCAAATTTTAGTAATGCGCATGCATATTGGCACCCAAATTCGACGCGCTAGAATTGGTTTTTTATTGACCTTGTACTTGACTTGACTCGTCATGTCATGACGAGTATGTGTAGTAGCGTTTACTTATAATTTTTTTTTGTATATAATTGTTATGTTTGTACAATAAATTATATTCGATTTGATTCTTAACTGTCCCGTCTCTTGTTATCTATTGTCTATGCATGGCTAGTTGCCAGGAAGACATTACTCTCAGAAATAAGGGCGTCGTTTGTGGCGCTAGTTCATAAGTGTTTTACTGGAATGTTTCTGGTTTTTATGTCACAATAAGGAGTTATCAATCATAACTGAATAACGACCATATTATTAATAAATACATCATCATCATCATCATCAGCCTATCTTAGTCCACTGCTGGACATAGGCCTCTCCCATGGCTCGCCACTCAGCCCTATCCTCAGCTATACGTCTCCATCCACTGCCTGCCGTCTTCCGTATATCGTCACTCCATCTAGTCTCAGGGTGTCCTACACTACGTTTGCCGATTCGTGGTCTCCACTCAAGAACACGTCTACTCCAACGGTTATCGGTTCTGCGACAGATATGACCGGCCCGTTGCCACTTCAGTTTCCTAATGCGTTGAGCTATGTCGGTTACCTTGGTTCTCTGACGGATCACTTCGTTCCGAATACGATCCCTCAGAGAAACTCCAAGCATAGCTCTCTCCATAGCTCGCTGCGCGACTTTAAATTTGTGGACCGCCTTGACTGTCAGTGTCCAAGTTTCGGCACCGTAGGTCATGACAGGTAGGACACACTGATTAAAGACTTTTGTCTTTAGACATTGTGGAATAGACGACGAGAAGACACGACGATTATTAATACATTGGTGGACATTTCACACACAACACTAGATAGTGTTGTGTGTGAAATGTCCACCAATGTACATTTCACACACAACACAAGCTTTGCTTAGTTTGGGGTCAGATGACCCCAAACTAAGCAAAGCTTGTACTATAGAAGCCAGATAGCTGATATAATACTTATATATTTTTTAAATACATACTTATTATACATAGAAAACACCCAGGCACAATACAAATATTTGAATTCATCACACAAACATTTGCACTGGGTGGGGATCGAACCCACGACCCACGGCTTCGCAGGCAAACGTACTACCAACTAAGCCACTCGGCCAGCCATTGAAAATAACCTTGCTGTGGAATGTAAGGTTTGGAATGAAAATGCGAGTATCTTATATTAGTAATCGTGTGTCCTTGTCAGGCCGCTGACGCGTCGCATCTCTCCGTCCCTGTCGCAGCTGTACCTGGAGCTCCCCTCCGGACAGCCGGCAGTTCGCGCCGCGCGCGGCCACGTGGGGCGCTACACCCACGCTCAACTTCCACTCCACAGGTAAACTAGGTTTAGCAGTGGTAGGACTCTTGGCAGAGTCCGCCTGGGGAAGTACCACACCTTTGCCAGTTATTCTACCGCCAAGCAGTAATGTGCAAACATTACTGTGTTCCGGTTTGAAGGGCAATGTTTCCAGAGAAATTACAGGGCTTAGAGATATAACATCTTAGATCTCTGGTTGACGAGCGCAGTGCAGTGCTAGGTAATGATTTTGACTCTTCATGTTCCAATAGCTGAATGGCACTGTGCTGTTATATGGCAGGCATGTTGCTTGCCATCAGTAACATGTTCAGCTGGTCTCGACACACTTTATTAAAAAAAAAAACTAACTCCTAGCAACACACGGACAGAAATACAACCCCACAGGTCTACCACCTACCTCTCAGTTTCAGTTCCGCTGCATACGGTAAGCAGATGTAGTTATCTTAGTTATCTGAGTGGGTTATCCTGCAAATATAGCAAATTAGCTTTGAGGTCGTGTAGTGTTAGAATATGATAATATCCATGGGTTTTTTTTTTTGTGGGGGCACGCGAGGGAACTCAGTGCCCACCAAAGACGTACCGGTGACATACAGAGTTCTCCAATCTATATATATAAAAATCAATGCCACTTTTCGTTGTAAGTAAACTCCTAAATGGCCGGAGCGATTTGAATGTTTTTGGAACGAAGTTCCTTATCGCGCGTTGTGAAAGGGGGCTAGACGAAAAAAAATCTTACGAAAAGTTGTCACGACACTTTTTGCTATTGTAAGCTGTGCGGCGTCGCATGTTTCTCTGTCTGTCTCTCTCTCTCTTATAGAAAGCAAGCCAGATATTTTCATTTCTATTTCGCATTGAACAGTGTGGTGTCGCGACGATTATTTTTGTTGAGTGTATACAGGTTTTTTGTAAATAATGAAAAATAATAATAATTCTTCACTTATTAATCGAAAGGAACTTCGTTCCATCCAGGTGTCCCTTGACACCTCTCAAGTTTTTTTTTGTATACGTTTGGGTAGGGCCCTGGATGGTTTCGATTCACAAACCAGCCCAACAGATGGCGCTGCATTCGGTATCTAGGTTATTATCCGAGCGAAGCCGGAACGTGCCGCTAGTAATTTATAGACTTTAAACTTTAGCGAATTAGCGTGTCCCCAAAAAAAATATTGGCAAAAAATAGCCTGATAATATCTAATAGACAATTTGTTATATCTATCAGGCTGATAAAATGCACTGGGTCCGTTTCCCTATTGTAGTTACCTAGTTATCTTGCTTACCTAGTTAAAACTGAACATGTTTCTTTCAGACTCATTGCTTTTCAATGAGGTCACCGACGAGGACGTCAAAGATGCCGAAGGATTTTTTGATTTGCAATGTAATCAGGTATGTACGTTTTAAAAACTAAGGTTGTACTAAAACCAATTGTGATCTATTATTATCACTTATCAGCCTTATAACTTATTTCTTATGAATAACAAACCGAGTATTTGACATAAATATACCAAACTGTGGTGGAAACTAACGAACGTTTCTCTGGTCTCTGACACAACAACACAATTTTGTAATAACCTAGTTTTACAGACGAATAAAAGTATCATTGAAGTATATAAACACGCCAAAATCGATTGTAGTTCGCTGCTACTTACTACTTGCTTGGTTTTTGAACACCTGACGAAAAAACGATGGAATGTTAAAAGTTTGACGTGTCTGTGCCTGTGTGTATGTCTGACTGTGACATCGTAGCTCCTAAAAGGATGAACTGATTGTTTTTTTTGGTTTAATCATGAAATAGTCGGGTCTAAGATGGGCATCGCCACAAAATGGTGTTACCTACATATTTTCACATCTTGTATAATTTAGGTTTCAAACAAAAGGGCTTGACTAGTATATACTACAGTATGACAATATTGAAATCCAAAATGGTCCCCTTCATTTTTATTTTTATTTCATTAGTTGCCGTATAATGGCTTCAGTTTGAAAACCTCCTTTCCCAGATCTTCATAGGTATGGTGACGATGCAGTACCAAGCGCAGAGCGACATGGTGGAACTGATCGAGCGCCTCGAGCGTGCTTGTATCCGCTTCGTACATTTCAGCAAAGAGAACGAGCTCCGGTCCAGGGTCTTCAGCGAGAAGATGGGCCTCGAGTCTGGTTGGAACTGCCATATATCGCTCATGAGCGAGGACCCGCCCAGGTGAGCCCATACTTCCCAAAGTTGTTTAATGTGAAGTTGGTGAACTAAGTAATTTAAAACTATACGTAAAGTAAGTCCAAATCCATACTTAAATTTATTGATTTAATTGGAATATTTGAAAACTACTACTACTGGTACACGTTAGAAAATTTCTTGTTGTTTAACAGTGCCATTCTTTAAGAAGTTTATTTATTATGAAACTAGCAATGAATAAAATTTTAGAAATTAATTAGTAAACTAAATTAAAAACGTTTTAAACGCTTAAATGTTGGTGTACGGTTAACAATGCGTTTAACAAAAGATTAGTGGAAAAAAAGAAAAAGTGTGCAAATATAACATTCATGCCCGTCATATCTATCGTGTGGTCACTTGGTTTGAGTCTAACTAAAGCAAATACAGGGATAGCTTTATAGAACTCCTTTACCAAACCGAAAGAGGCGTGGCACACTCAACACTATAGACAACTCGGAAAAATATACGAAACATTTCATATTTTTCGGCGACGGGTTTGGGCTCGTAAAAGTGATTCATAATCAAAGTGATTATGCGTGCAGCGCGCCCTTTTTAATAAGGAATAATTCGGTCAAAAGATAATTTTAGTTGTCGTCAAACGGTAATGGTTCGTTTTGTAAAGTTTCTCTAACAAAATGAAACAATGGCGCCACCTTTTGCGACATTCAAAACTATCTTTGATTGGTTTATTTGCATATTGACGCCTCATTTGGTAAAGGTTTTCTAGCAACCCTATATTTAGCTTAACTGAATAATAGTCACATGAATTTCACATGCTGCCAATGTACTAAAAGATAAATCAAGATTCGCTTACAATCACAAACTTACAGAGATTTCAATTTAATTTAATTTTGTTTGGTTTTGCAATCTCGATGTGTTTTATATGTGTTTATTACATAGATTTGATGTTGTGTTTTTTCAGATCTCGATGTTGTAGGTATTCACTTATACTTACCCTATGTCAGTGTTATGTCTTACCCCGATGTCTGCAGACCTAGAATGCAAAGTCGCGATAAAATGTTATTCTCTTGTGAAAAAAAAGATATTAGAATTCGTCATTAATAGAAAAAGAGACATATATGTCTAATTTTTCACTTATGGGAAAAAGATGATGTAAGAGCATTTTACTATAGGCCTTAATTTGAAAAAGATTGCATATGATTTGCCTCAAATAGTATGATGCATCGACTATCCCTGTCGCACGAGCAATAAAAAAATTACTCGTGTGATAAAGTTAAATCAATTAGTAACTTTACTGTTTACAATTAACTATGCCTACGCCATCTATATCACAATATAAACAGGTCGCGGCGTTCTGGATCGTGGCATCCAACAACAAGGTCCAACGACACAAAAACTTGAACTTGAACAATTACCCGCCGCAATCTCGCCTGATGTTTGCGACCATGCAGTTTACAATGGAGCGTGCTTCTTATCTTATACCTTTAAACGAGCAATTCTTGTAGGTATATATATATGTAGAATCAGAATCTCGGAAACAGCTCGGAACGATTTTCATGAAATTATGCATACATGGGGTTTCGGGGACGATAAATCGATCTAGCCAGGTTTGATTATTAAACGCCGTTTTTTGCGTTTTTTTAGGCAATGAAAAACTTACAAAAACATTAGAATGCGACGGTAAATTTCGCGACGTCGTGTAACAGTATTTTAGCTCAGTCGGGAAGATGGGCGGTTATAATATTGTAGGTCCGGGTTCGAATCCAACCGGCCCCCTTTCTTTTTTCAAGTTTTTTTTTTTTTTGAGCAGATCAGTATGTATCTAAGTAACCCAGGTACTATTTTTATATGCGAAGAATATTAAAAATGAAATACAATGTATTGTAAATAACCTAGGATTGATTCTGAGTTGGTAAATTTTATCGCAACGTGCATTCCTAGGGCTCCTGATCTAAAGCGCCATATGTTTCAAAATACTAAAGAGAAGTACGAAAAAGATTTCAACATTTCACAGCTAATTCATTTGTGGTTTTAACAATCACAGTTTGGAACTACTAACTGGTGGATATCACGAATTGCGGTTAAGTCAGCAGATTATTAACTTCAGTGTGTCAAATACAGTCTAAAATCGATTGTCAAATCAAATTAAAAAGACCCTTATACTTAATTATTATGATGTTTTAGCAAGTGAAAAAAGTATAAACATGGAAACATTGACTCATTATACTCTATCTTATTATTTTAGTTAACCCACTGCACAAATTAGACGTAGAAACTGCCTCGATCAAAAAAATAATCATTTAAACAAAACAAAAATACGCATACAATGTTCTATTCGTGTAGGAGCCACGATGCTACAGACAGATACAACAAACTTACAAATTACTCTGACAGAAACATCAAATTTAGTGACTTGTTTTATGTTAGGTTTTAAAAATGTTTGAATTAGGTACTATTTATTTATTTACCTATTTAAGTGTATAATACAAGACCGCAAAGCACTTGTTCAATGCTGCTCTCAATCTCAATTGCACTTTGATTCCAATAAAAGTATGTAAGGCATAATGCACGCCAAAACTACACGTATTCCAGTGCCTAACAACAAAAAAAACAATTTATTTTACATGCTTAAGAAGTTCCTTTTAGACTAAAGATTACAATAATGATAGATCTTTGTAGATATACATATGAGTTCGTCCACGCAAATTATAATTGAGTCCAAAAAACAAAACAAGATCAGAATAAAAAACATTCTCGACAATGTGTTTGGTCGATTGAGTCACTAGTCAGGTCAGTTGGATCGCTAGACAGCTACTGACTGAAAGTTCGGACACATTATGATTACTAGCTTAAATAGTTCCACTGCTGAGCAAAGGCCTTCTTCCAGATAGCCCAATTTACGGCTTTGGGACCCAGTTTTTATCGTCCGATTTTACATTTGGACACATTGGCCATTAGAAACTCAGGCTGTTGGAAAATTAGACAATTTGACTGTTGTAGCTTTTGGCCAGTTGAGCTTTTAGACAATTGGACAAATAGACCGTGAGACGGTTAATCCCCATAGGCCGCAATTCGTGAATGAAACCGAGTATTGTCGACAGCAAGGGCGGTTCTCCGGCAACGGGAGCGCGTCGCTCGCCGCCCGCGCAGCAAACTTATGACGCGCCAACGCTCGGCTTTTACTATAGGTTTGTTCCTGTCGCTCTGTCGCGCATGCACACCTGCATCGCACGTATTTTGTCTCTGCTCTACAGAAAACACTAGACCATTTGTAGTCTATTGTTGAAATGTTTCCAACACTAGACCATATAGTCTGGTGTTGAGTGGTCAAATGTGGAGATGTTTTATTTTTTATATTCAATTGGTAAACATGCCAGAGACAAGATACGTCAATCGCTTCGCATTCTGTTCTAACTTACATAGAAATAAAATGTTTGCTTTGCTCTGTAGCTATACTTCGCTAATGTTTCCGCTACTAATCTCGGTTGGTATAATTATTAGTTTAATCATTTTATTTTCTCCTTTACTGTATCAAGCTTTATTGGTTGAGCAAATCTATTTGTAGGAAACTCCTGTCGACATCAAGTTACTGCATTACTTCTATTATACAACACCACAAAAATTACAATTGGATATAGCACTGACATTGTAATAAAGAAACACTTATTAGAGTGACTAATGGGTATTAAGAGCAGTGTCGATTCTGGCAAGGCGAAAGAGTTCGGTGGCATTTCTACCTCCCGTCCATTCTCGAATGTTCCGAAACCAGTACTCCCTTCTGCGAGCAGATTCCCTTTTCTCATCATTGTGAGTTGTAACAGCTCGTATCTGTCTTACCTAACGTTTTCCAGGTATGCAACTTTACGCTGTTAAATGGTTTGCAAAAAATTGCCTTTCTGATCAACTGGCCGCAGAACCTCCTCATTCTCTGAGCCCAAGAGATCGACTTCAAAGACTAAAACTGCTGCTACCCCTTTTGGCACATTGTAATGAATTGACCACTTTATGTTGTAAAACATGTTTAGTAGGCGTTACAGAATCGACATCTCAGTATCTGAATCAATCTGTGACTATATCGTCAGGATAGTTTACTTTTACCAATATCAAACTTGGTGAACGCGTAAATCTGAGATGGCAAGTATTGCCGTGCTTGCTATGCAACTCGCCTGTGCCGTCCGATATTGAACACTATATCATCGCAATAAAACTCAACGTTAACCTTGGATCTGTGTCATGTAGCAACAACATGGTATCGTCAAAAGCCCTGTCGTCGTCCGCGCCCGGTGCTATCAACGTGGACCTGACCACTGTGAAGTTTGACAGCGAGATCAAGAAGGCTCGCCATTCAATCACCACGCACTCTGGATTGAAGGTAAAAAAAAAATTGGTTGCCTGTAAAGTCGGTATACGGGCGAAAGTTTTACGTGACAACGACTTTGAGTGGTAAAATAATTTTACGGAAGGGACGCGTGCCTTTCACTTTTTATGTCTGTCGCTCTCGCTCTTAGGCGGGCTAACCATGCCCGAGTGGAAGGGACGCGTGACTCTCACTCGCTCTCGTTGTGAGCGCATGACGTGAGCGGAGCGTAACGCAGTTTCTTGAAGTGTCACCCGGCAAACCAATTTATAAGACGTTGTCACGTCAAAACCAGTTTCTTGAAAAATCTTATCTATACTAATATTATAAAGCTGAAGAGTTTGTTTGTTTGTTTGTTTGTTTGTTTGCTTGAACGCTAGGATCTCGGGAAGTACTGGTCCGAATTGAAAGATTCTTTTTCTATTGGATAGTCCATTTATCGAGGAAGGCTTTAGGCTATAGAAAATAACTCTACTATTAATTAAAGCGGAGCATGAAACAAGAATGTAACAAAATCGGGAAAAAATATTCCCCTTTTGAGAGTTTTCGTACGTTTCGTGCTTTGACATGACACATGACAGCATGTGTCAAAGATTGCGTCATTGAATTTCAGTAATCTGTGCCTCGAATATAAACCTTTGCTATTTTTTTTTCTAAATCTGAGTTGGTAAGACCAATTTCCGACAGGTGGCGTAGCAGGTTGCTGAAGAGGTTTTTGTTTGAAATCGATATTCTCAGGTATGAGTGAACCGATTTCAGTCATTTTTTCACCGTTGGATATGTACGGGATCCCGATGAGTTCTATACTAATATTATAAAGCTGAAGAGTTTGTTTGTTTGTTTATTTGTTTGTTTGTTTGCTTGAACGCTAGGATCTCGGGAAGTACTGGGCCGAATTGAAAGATTATTTTCTATTGGATAGTCCATTTATCGAGGATGGCTTTAGGCTATAGAAAATAACTCTACTATTAATTGAAGCGGAGCATGAAACAAGAATGTAACAAAATCGGGAAAAAATATTCCCCTTTTGAGAGTTTTCGCACGTTTCGTGCTTTGACATGACACATGTGTCAAAAATTGCGTCATTGAATTTTAGTAATCTGTGCCTCGAATATAAACCTTTGCTAATTTTTTTTTCTAAATCTGAGTTGGTACGACCAATTTCCGACAGGTGGCGTAGCAGGTTGCTGAAGAGGTTTTTTGTTTGAAATCGATATTCTCAGGAATGAGTGAACCGATTTCAGTCATTCTTTCACCGTTGGATATGTACGGGATCCCGATGAGTGCTATATAATATACCACGGGCGAAGCCGGGGCGGGCATCTAGTTATATATAAATTACTTGTCAGGTTGCTTGTCCGCGAGGGACTCCTAAACTGTTCTTTTATTTTTTTATCGATTTTAATCAACTTTAATCATCGATAATCGATTTTAATCAACTTTGCACGCCATGTGCAGTTTAATCCACCTTGAAAGATAGGATACTTAGTTGTTATTTCGATGAATAGTGTTTATAATATGTAAATTTTCGAGCGAAGCCAGAACGGGCCGCTATATAATTATAAATATTAATCTTTAAGCCAATTGACATCACAAATATTATATAAAATTATTACAAGACAGCCCCTTATTTAATATTGGTGAAACAACTTACTCGAATGCTGCCAGCATTACTTCGTTCTATGGCAACTGCAATCCTCTGCACCGGGGACAGGCCCGAGGACAGACGTTACAGTTTGTCCCGTAACTTTTTTTTATTCAAGTAAATCTTAACTTGTTTTTAATATTAGTTTAAATTCTATTTTTCTTACATTTTGCATGGTCTGCGCTATGTTAACTGTACGATAATATTCTCATTTCGGCTATAGCTCGTGCTTGTCTCATGATATTGTTGTGTTGCAGCGAGGTAGCGTGGCCACCCGCCACCCGTCGGCCGACGCGGACTCGCTGTTGGAGGAGGAGGGCGAGGGGGCGGAGTCGCCGGCCGACGGATGTCGCTCGCTCTCGTGCCTCACCGACTCCACCGATCACTCGGCGCCCCTTAATTTCGATATGAGCAACCGGGTACTACAAACATGAAAAATATTAATTGATTTATTTAAAACATTTTTTTCCTGGTCTGTTGGCTCGTGGTAGTGACCTTACTGACTGACTCGTAAGTAATGGGGTCCTACGTTTCATAACTATGTATTTAAAATTATATATTATGTATCACGTCAGCTATCTGGATTACATAGCACAATGTTTGCTTAGTTTGGGTCTGGGTGGTGTTGTGTGTAAAAACGTTGATCAATGTTTATTTATTTACAAAGATCAAATAAAAAAAGTGTTGTGGTAAAATTGGTAAGTTGGTCGGTCTATCATTACAAAAGTAACCCTTTATTATACTTTCATTTATTACATATCTTTACGTAACAGTAATTTTTTATTATGATTTATTTATTACATGTCTTCTGGTAACAGTATTTTTGTCGTAACTCGAAAATTTTGAGAAAAAATCAATTTGATTAAACATTAACACTTCACGTAATGTTTTCAGGCGAAACTCCCGCGCGGCATAGAGAATATCCGTCCTCACATAGAGCAAGTCGACAACGTGCCTCTGCTAGTATCTCTGTTTACGGACTGCACGCACCAGTCCGTACGTCGCATGGTGCAGATAATGCAGGTACAACATTGATTCTTATTTTATGCAGATGTAGTTAAACTCCCTCTCACCTCATCAAAGACTCATGAGCTCTTACTACCTAAACTTTATAGCTTAACATTTCATTCAGCGCGACTATGAACCTTATCCCCCGAAGATAAGGGTCGATGGTTGCTTTACTTGTAATATTGCGTAAATAATTGTTGTGTCTAGCATATTGGAATACAAATAAATAAATAGTCAATCACCATACATTGAACCTTATTGAAAGTACATAGTGATGTAACTTCTGTACTTGTAGAAAGTTGTACAAATCTTAGCTTTGATAATGTTCTCTTTTCTTTTCGATTGAAATTATAGAAACAACAATAACATAGCCAAAGCTGTTTTTATTTGGCGGGAAAAGTGCCGGTCTGACCTGTTTCTGGTGCATAGGATAGCTAATGCCATTCAGCGGGGAGAACTTCCAGCATTTTGGTTTCCTTTGCGCCGGGAACAGTGCGGGCATGTGATTTGATAAAATTTGACGTGATATTTAAATGAATACTGAAATAGACAAAAACATGTTTCTTGTATTATTTCTGTAAAATAGTTTTTGGTGGCAAGGTAATAAAATAATTGCTTTTTTTTCAGGATTACGGCGAAGTAGTTTGTGTTATGGGATCAGCTGCAAATTGTTTAAACATGGAAATATTTATGCAAGCTGATGCGAGGTTTGTAAAAAGCAAATGTTACTACGTTTAAAAAATATAAATTTGTTTTAATTTATACTAAATTTGACCCAAGAAAGAAAAAAAAACAAACGGAGTAAGCTAAATAAAACCGTTTAGAAATACAAATACAAAAATCTTTATTGCTGTTTGTAGGTAAGATAAGATGATACAAAACATTTTAAAAGTTGCCCCATACAAACTGGCATCTGCGAGAGCTATGCAATGTCTGGCAAGACAATTTGTTAGTAATTTATAAAAAAAAAAAAATTAATTATAGTCAGCTGATTAAAGTCTTCTTCTTCCTCATCTTCTATTCAAAATACTGTTCCTTAAGGAACGTTGCATTTTTTTTATTCTATCTGTTTCGAATTTTTTTTTCTGGCATTCTGTATAGTTTTTCCGACGTGATAGAGCAGCAAAATGTAAAAGCAATTCAAAAAAAATGTATTAAATTTGTCAAGAAACCGTATGCTACAATATGATTTATCGTTCAACATTACATTTTAAAATTGTATAATTATAGTGTATCTATCATATCTCTTAGACGCTTTCCATTTCAGCATAGCAGTGGAACCTCTCTACCCCGTTTTGTGCCAAAAGATGCCTCCATACAAAGTACCTGAGACATGCATAGGTCCTATCGACTTAGCGCGCGCACTCAATTCCGTGCCTTGTTCCATCTCTGTAAGTAATACTTTTGTACTGAAATTTGTTCGACTATTTGACGCAAAAAAACAAGCTAATTTATAGTTTTTCAACGTTATTTACATGCTGCCGATAGTTGCAAAATAAATGGCAAAATCAACCGTATACAAAATACTGCAGCCAAAAGGTGAGTGGCGCATGAACACTTAGTTCATTGCATTCTATAATTATGTTTATATTTAATTCCTAGACAGGCCAGGGTCTACCATTTAACTGAAATGGTATTTTGGGGTTTGTTAATGCGCTCTCTTTACTTTGGGTTTAAATTAAAATCTATGTGTTAGCAAAAGCAGTCCTTTAAATGTTTCCACTGATGGGACTCGGAGCTTTCTCTCGCAAGGAAAGAATGAATCCATTACGCTGGTCCAGCGATGGTTGGTGAGGAAAGATTCTAGGAACATGTCGGTTTCCTCACGTGTTTTCCATCAGCGTGTTAAGCTAGCGAAATTACGCACATGACTTTGAAAAGACAGTGGTTACAGCGCGTGGGATTAGAACCAGGGACTCCGGATCGGTAGTTGCCGTTCTCCCAACTAGACATTTCATTTCATTCAAATCTGTTTAGTCGTCATAGACAGGCGTGGCAACAAATTTACACACTTACAAAGACTAACCTTCGTCTTTTTCATATTACTAGTGATCTATTCCGACTTTGCTCAGATATTGTCATACAAAGACCATTAATCAAAAAAAAAAATATCCTATCTCTGAAGTTGGACCTAATTACACATAAATCGTTTTATGAATATCGGTTGACTTTGTGAAGAGTTCACTGGGAACAAATATGATGACACTGGATTTTGTGAAAATTGTGGTGTCACAGATGACGCGCGACGCGGACGTGTCGCTGTACACGCTGATCACGATGTCGCGCCACTTCATGGCGTGCGTGTGGAACAGCACGCAGTTCTGGATGTGCAGCGTCTGCTTCATCGCGCTGCTGCAGGTCGGTATCGCCACCTGGTTCACCAACAACACAATACGTGTTATGATTGAGGATCCGTCAGTCAGATTATTGTAAAATACTAGCTGTACTACACATTGTGATGCAAAAAAATAGATAAAAACAGTCCTTGATACGGATTATATATCATTGTAAAATTTTAGCTCGATCGGTGCAGAACTTTTTGAGTTTTTGAAGCGTACACAAACCAACATAACATTTTTATATATAGAGAAATATTGTTGAAGTATTTTTTTTTGTTTCACCAACTACAAATGACGAAGATATAGGGATTAGAAGTTTCGAGTGACGTCACTTCCTTGTACGATTTTTACGAAGACGTGAAGTCACAACCCCCGGAAGGTTAATGGTCTATATCGTTGTCGATTTTTTATTACTTGATAAAACAAAGTTATACGTGTCCCAAATTTTTCCATATTCTATCTGACGGGGTAAATAGAGCGGTATATTTTTCGTCGTCCCAATTAAGCTTAGGTCACGCTCTTCTTCCATACATCGATACCTTAATTTGCAAAACGAATAACTCCACAGTAGCAAATTTCACAGGGGTCACACTAAATCACCACTGAAATCTATTGTGTAACTGGTATTTTCATTATTTTAAGTGTTTATTAGTTAATAAGAAACACAATTTCCAAAGGGATGTTTGTTTTTTTCTCTTTTGATACCTTATTTTTTTTTATATTAAATTTTTAGTGGCCCTTGTGAAATTTGCTACTATGGAGTTATTCGTTTTGCAAATTAAGGTATCGACATGTTTTCGTTTAACGAAACCATGAACAGTGTGGTGATGTTCGTAGACCGGTTCGTTCTGCGCGTTCCTGCCGCTGTGCGTGAGCGCGGGCGGCGCGGTGTGGTGCAGCGTGGCGGTGTGCCCGCTGCTCGCGCACGCGCTCGCGTTCGCGCCGCTCGACGCCGGCGTCATGCAGCGCGCCGCCGCGCGGCCCGCGCCGCACCACCAACACAAGGTATTGGTCAAATAAATACATAATATAAATAATGGAAGAAATCGCTTTCAGCGATAAGGCCGCCAGTTGTTTCACTAGTTTTATTGATTTCCTATATTGTATGTGTTATTTTAAGTTGTATTAGAATTCAGTTTGGTCAGTTGATTTTGCCCAAGAGACAAATTGTTTGCGAACACTTTCGAGCCTTTGTTCCGGTTGATCTCTTCTTCAATACTTGTAGTATTGAAGCAGCGTATGTCGTGTCGCACACAAGTAGAGATGTGTCTATTGCGCCGTCTGCAGACGGTTATGTCGACCGAAGACTGCAACCTCGCCTAACCGCCACGAGATTTAGAGTATGATCGGAGAACTTTTGGGTTCTATTTTGCCGTCGGCTCTTATAGAATTTTCCGCCATCTGTATGAACAGTTTCCACTAGCTGTCGTTTATTTCGTCCGCTGTTACGCACTCATCTAGTGATTCGAAGCAATTTTTAGTTGGAGTTGAAAGTTATCGGGATTTTTTATTTGAGCATAATTTGGTCATAACTTAAACTTCATTAGACGTGACCTTTCGAACTTAATGTTTAGATTTAGCGTGCCTCTTACCATACGGTGATCGCTGCTGGTCTACGATAAGTACATATCCATAAGTACGATAGTGTCGGTACACGATAAGTAGGTACACTGAGGTACTGGACCCAGCCCAGGGGGGGCATTACCCCCATGACCCCCGCCTGGATCCGCGCCTGATCGTAGTATGTATTACTAAAACTATTAATACTCAATTTATTAACTGAGTATTTGGTATTCAATATATTAACTGAGTATTTCCCCTCGCAGATGGCGCTCTTCATATTCTGGTGCTACGCGTGCAAGTTCCTACCCTCAGTGATATCAATATTAGTGTTATATTGGTTCACTCTGCGATCCTTCTGTGAACAAATCGCAACAGGTACAGTCATTGATCTTAACTTTAAGGGCTTAGGGGAGGTCTGCCCAAAACGGGTAGCCCGCCCAAAACGGGTAAGCAGTTTAAATTTCGCGCTGATGGATTTAGTTCGAATGAGTGCGTGAGAAAGGATGGCGCACGCGTCGTCCAATCACAGACAGTCTACTCACGAATCTGAACCAAGCGGTCCCATGGTAATTTTGCATCAAAGATTTTAACTGTCTTTGCTAAAATTTATAAAGTTTACTATTTGCTGTTTAGTCGATTCTAGTTTCTTCAGAGTAGTGTTTTGTTATATGTTGCTTTGGTTTTGAGGTTGTTAATAATCAAAGAAAAAGTATGTCTTTGGGCAAATCAGGTAGGGGTAAAAAGGGTACCCGTCTTGCTCATACCCGATTTGCCCTGTTTTAAAGGATCTTGAGGAAAAGTTGACTATCAAAGCACTATGTCTCCGTGTATTTTAGAAAATTGGATCTCTGAAACACAAGAGTCAACTAAAGATAGTGAGCAAATAATTCAAAACTATAAAATGATATGACATGGATAAAATGTGATGATTTATATATACAACATATACACAAGCATAGGTTTATACTATGGTGATATGTGCTAGCAATTATTTATAATTTATATTTTAACCCAATTACGTGAAATTAATTTGAGTTTTGTACTATAGAATTATATGCTGTGTTAAGTGTTATATGCCCGGGTATACGACTAAAACATAAATAATTAAGTCAATTTTAGATGTTTGGTATCAGTTTTGTAATCACTACCCGTTTTGCCTAAAAGTCTTACCCGCTTTAGGCACCCCCTCAGGGCAAAACGGGTTTTTTGAGAGGTTTAGTTTTTTAGATTTTTTGTCAAGTAAAGAAGACATTTCTTTCTGTTTGAGACTGATTTGTTAATGTTTAATAAACAAAAATAAGATGTAACTAAAATGAAAGCTCCTAACATTACAAAAAACTAGTTTTTTATGCATCCTACCTTAGCTTACCCGTTTTGGGCCGACCTCCCCTACCAGCTATTGTATCGTCTTGTATTGTAGGCCGACTACGCGAAGCTAAATAACCGTAACTATAATGTGTTTGTTCCTTTGAGGCTTTTGAACAAACGAACTCATAAGCTAATTTCGATAGAGGTTGTAAAGTAAAAATTAAATATTGACTGAAGTATCGTGACCTAAATGTAAAAACTACTTATTATGTGACCCCGCAAAACTTCCATATAAATTACTAGCAACGCCCCGCGCAGTTCCCGTTCCCGTTATTTTTTCGGAATAAAAAGTAGCCCATGTGTTAGTCCAGGGTATCAGCTTACGCCATACCAAATTTTATTAAAATTGCTTCAGCCGTTTCGACGTGACAAATATACACACTCACAAACTTTCTCCTTTATAAAATTAATAATGTGATCAACCGAAAAGTCAAAGTGACGTCGCGCTTCCCATCAATGGACCATAAAATTATTCGAATATTTTTCATACATGGTAAAATCGCGATTGAGAACGAAAAATGAGGAAAGTAAAGAGGCAGGAGCTTATAAAATATTTACAAAGTATTCACAAACTTACCAAATACAAAAAATGTGTGTAATTAAGACCGTACGACAAAATTTAAAAATTGGGTAATTATCTGAATTTAGTATTATTATGTAGTATTGTCACAGTACCAAGTAAAGCGCAAAGAAAATTAGCCTGTAAATGTAACGTGTAAGTGTGAAAGAGAAGCATATACATATGTGAGAAGTGTAAGTATGAAAGAGTGAGCTGAATTAAATAATGTATGGAAGGGATAGCGTAAAGGAACTAAAATGGAACGTTTTAAATTATTTAAATTAAACACAGCGATACAACAGTAAAGAGCCGCAGCTGACTGTATCTTTCTCGCTCTGACACACTCGGCGGCGGAGATGGCCCGAACAAATATTTCACTTCCGAACATGACGACGAGCTTCATTCACAACATCAAAATCTATGTGTGATGCGAAAAAATAAGCTTTCTCTTCAAAAATCGTTAAAATCAGTCTAGTCGTATCGGAGGAGTAAAGAGCTCTAGAATTAGGTTGAAAATGTCCCCCCTACTTCTCCTTATTATCCTCCTCTTAATCCAATTTACATGTAAAAAAAGAACCCAGATGAGGGCTGCTTATGCTAATATAATGTATGTCGGGCAGCGACGGGAGCGACGGCCTGTTGGCTCGTTTACCCCGTGAACGTGGGTAACTACTCAGCTCAACATGACCTCACGCTGCGGTCGTGGCACGGCTGGGGGGACTACTTCTACGACGGGTTCTATACCGCGCAGCACATCACTCTGGCGCTCATCACTGCGCATTTAAGTAAGTTTACTTCATTTTTAAGGTTAGCGACCCATTCCGGCTTTGTTTGGATATTTATATTTAGTGGTAAGACTATTTTTCGCCTGGGGAATACCACACATTTTCCAGTTATTCTACTGCCAAGCAGATACCGAAAACGTGATCCTGTTTGAAAGGCAATGTTTCATGTAGACTTTTTATCTAAATTATATTTTTTTTTAAAAAATATAATAAAACTATCAAATTGCTTTCACTACGCACATCTGAATTATCCATAGATCAATGATGGTCTAAAGATATTCAAGATGATCAAGCCCAGTCGGAAGTGTGTGGAGTTTCCGCATTAATCGTATTAATATTGTTAAAAACATTAATATTGTCTTTGTACACATTGTTTCAGTAATAATTTCACTATCATTCGTCCACCGCACGTCTTCAATATGGCAACGGGCCTTTTGGTCTAACAAAGTTTGGTGTGGAGCTGTCGTATTTTTGTGAGTATTTTCGTGAACAGTGCAGTTGGCCTGAAGTGACTACTGCGTATCGAACTTTGGGCTAGCGCAGAAGGCGCAAGACCCTTCTAGCCTAGTCTTACTGTACTCGACGAGTAGGTACATCTCGACGATGACTATCGCAAGGGCACCTCAGACGGTACGACCTCGGTAGGGTTGGGCTAGGGTAGGGAAGATCAAGTATAAGGGAAAGGGGCGAGAGAAACAAGATAAAGGTGCTGGTTTGCACAAGTATTTTGGAAAGGGGCTCGGGATAGAAACATTCCGGCGCCGCGCCGCTAACTGAGAGCGAGTGAGAAGGGAGTCTCGGCGACTCTTTGTGGGTTTTAAACCAAGACTGGTTTAGGAGAAAACCGGGGACACGCGACTTGACTTAGGGGCAGGCGGCGGGAAAGGAGAGGACTTGACAGCCTTAGTGAGAAGGGGGGACGTGAGTAGGGAGCGAAACCGAAAGTTTGCGGTGAGCGCAGGAATTCTATCAGCGCTAACCCGTCAGCTCTGAAAGTCCGCGAACGTCATAAGAGCCCTGTCAAGTTCCAAACTGCAACAGTACAGAGTGACGGGACGGACGGAGGAATGAGGAATTAACAACGATTACGTTGTTAATTCCTCATTCCTCCGTATAAATTTTTTTTCAATAGGAACTAAATTTTTGGATTTGTAAAAAAACAATACTTTTAAATTATTCTCATATTAAAACAATGAATGGTGTTGTCTAAACAATGGTTGTTCTAACAGAAAGATACAAAGAAACCCCTTTATTGGTACAAAATAAAAGTAATTACAAAATTATCTGTATAAACACAACTGGCATCGTCGTACCCTTTTAATAACATCAATATTACTAACAGCGCCCCACGCTTTTACCCGCGTTGCCATGCTTTTGCCGGGATAAAAGTAGCTGTGCTATTCCAGGTTACGTCAGTGTTCCAATCATCCCGATCCGCTCCGTACTAATTACGTACGAATTTGTAATATTAGTATTCATATTATAATAAAGAATGGTCACCAATATTTATTTAAAAACTATCTGGCTGCCATAGTACAATCTTTGCTATTGTATGCAAAGTGTCCGGAAATATTTATTTATTTCATATATTGCTTGTGTTGCAGAATAGTAATTCAGAGTACATTCAGCGGCGTGATGCTGAGCAGTAGTTACGGGCGGTGCGCGGAGTGGGAGCTGTGCTCGCTGCGGTACGCGGTGCCGTGGCCGCTCGCGCTGGGCTACGCGGGCTCGCTGCTGCTCGTCTTCCTCGTCGTCGAGTTCATCAAGTGGCAGGAGATCAAGTATGGACCTTCGTTGCAATGACTTTAGAACCATGTTAAAGCCTGACGCAAAAACTACTGGATGTGAAGTGTCACGTGTACGAGGGTGTGTTTCTGTGTGTGTGCCTTTGCGCGTGCGCGCATGCATCGCATGTGTACATAGCACGCGCATAGAATTTGTTTTTGAAATGAAAACTTCTTTTGGCGCGTCACAGATAGATTTTTCGTGGGCTGTTTTGATTTCTAGCGTCACGCTTGGGAATGGTAAGAAATCTTCGGGTAAACTCAGGTATTAATAACTATTAAAAAAAAAAAAACTCGGCACCATGGCCATTGACCATATAGAAATGCGTCAGCTTTTCCCATTGGCCACGCCCTCCGGCTTCTGGTTGTTTTTACACTTGACCGCCATCTCGTCTGATGTTAAACGATGATGCGGTCTACTGTCTACGGTTTCACCCGTGTGGTTTCCAAAGTAATCTATCAAATTTTGAGTTATAAGTTTTCACTTCTGTCGGCGTTGTTTTTAAATTTGAATTTTTCGTGAGTGTTCTTCACTTGTAAAATATATAAGTAGTGCAAATTTAAACAGATTGTCACATTATTGTATATGCAGATATATTTCCCGTATATAAGCTTAAAATAAGGTTATCATAATTATTAATCATGTTAATTTGCGTTTATGGAGGCATATGTAAACAAAACTCTCTTTGAAGGAGAATTTGTTTTTATTTGGTTTACCTTTATGTAATTATGTTTAGACTTGACCGCCATCTCGCCTGATGTTAAGGAGAAATATTTGCTTTTCGACATGTAATTCAATCCTAGTGATATTATAAGACATAGTGTAGGAAACTTGTATGTAAACAAAGACTTTGTATTGTTTCTAGGGCTGACATCCGCAACCAGCGCCGCGCGCGGCTGGACTTCGGGACTAAGCTCGGGATGAACTCTCCGTTCTAAGCAACGACACGGCTTAAAGAGTGCGGCCTCTTCGAAAGACTGCCACTTCTAGTCAATTACGCTTTTATCGACGTAACGGGTATACTAATCAATGAGGGGTTTAAAAAAATAAGAAAAAGCTTGTTTCTTGCTTGCTTTGTATAGTCTTCGATAAACGGTGCTACGTGACAATGAGACAAGGGAGTTGTGATTTGTATGAAGAAAAAATTATGTAGAAAACCATTATTTGTTTTTGGATCGCTCTTCTATTATGTGTTTATCCGCATTTTTTAACACCCCCGACCAAAAAAGGGGTGTTATAAGTTTGACGTCGATGTCTGTCTGTCTGTGTGTGTGTCTGTCTGTGGCACCGTAGAGCTCAAAGGGATGGGCCGATTTCGATGCGGTTTGATAAATATCGATTTAAGATGGCCGCCTCCACAAAATGGCGGACAATAAGTTTCTTCACAACCTACCCCAATATGGGTATCAAATAAAAGGGTTTGACTAGTAAAATACTATGCACTATGACAAATTTCAAATCCAAGATGGCCGCCACCACAAAATGGCGAATTACATTATTTTTTTCACTACTACCACAATATGGGTATCAAATGAAAAGGCTTGACTAGTAGAATACTATGCACTGTGACAAATTTCAAATCCAAGGTGGCCGGTACCACAAAATGGCGAATTTTTTTTTTTTTCACATCTCCGTCAATATGGGTGTTAAACGAAAGGGTTTGACTAGTAGATAACCAATCCGAGGTAGTCGGGGGTTAGCCAACATTTTTAATTTTGTTCTTGTTATATTATTTTTTTAAAGCCCTCATTCTACTCGCGCGCGACTGTCGCTTGAGCGCGTGTTCCGTATTCTACTAATTTTAGGTGAAATGTGTTAGGTCCGAAAGGAGCGGATATCGTAGTTACATCATTTTTTTAAATTAACAATGAGTTGTGGTTTTATTTTTTTTGGTAACTTACATTATATTTGTGTAAACAAATTCATTGACATTTATTTAAAGAAATGATTGGTTTATTCATAAAATAATTAAATAGTCATCGTAATCAATATTTTTATATTGTTCTAGTTAAGTACTATAAAATTATACAAAAACTCCCAAATACAACATTTCGTCCTTATGTTGGCAATACCTCAAAACTTTTTGTTTCGATTTTATGGGGTTGCCAACATTCTCTATATATATTTCAGTATTTAGCTTATACGTCTTTTGTAAAGTGGACCTAAAAGGCCCTTACGGGGTATTGGCAGGTAACGATCGATATAAGTTAAGAGACCAGCACGAATGGGAATCGTAGCTAAAATGCTGGTCCCATTGTCATTTTGTCTGGCTATTCTAATGCGCTGAGTGTAAAAGAGGCCAGTATTTTGAAAACGAGTTACATCAACCAAGTATTTATTGATTTAATCTTTAAAATGTCGATAAGTGAGCAGGCGCGGTCCCAGCCTCGAATTTTGGAGGGAGTCACCAGTACGCAGTCTCAAATTTTGGGGGGATCACCAGTAGGAATACAATAAATCAAGTTTTTTTTTAGATTTTTAGTTTAACGTTAACGATTTTGGGGGGGGTCATATCCCCTGTGACCCCCCCCCCCCTCAGACCGCACATGTAAGTGAGAACGTGATAACCTCGCTTCTCGCGCAATTTTATTGTTTATTGTCTTCCTTTGTTTCTGGGGATCAAAAAAGGTGGTCAAAATGATCCAATAACAAATTTAAAAAGTCGTTATAAGAGTTATATGGGAACCTCGGAACGAAACTCATTCGTATACGGTACACGGCTGTAAATATAGCAAAAAGTGTCGGAAAAAATCTTATTACATACACTCTTTTCGGTCTAGCTCCCATTATCTTCGAGTATATGCCGGGCGATAAGGACTCTCGTTCCAAAATATCACCATTTTGACAGTTACGCCATTTTAGATCCTCCGTCCGGTGTACCTGTGTAATTGTTCGTATCTGTATTCCTAAATACAAACAGTTGAGGCATGCATTTGAGTGATATAATAATAAAGTACATATTATGCCAAATTAAACATTTTGTTAGTATGTTAGATCAACAAGCGACAGTTGCATTTTATATTTACATGTGTTGTGTAGCCAATCAATCATATCTTGTATGAGACTTTAGTAAACGATCGTAACTAACTTTATTTGTAAGTGAAAATGTGACGATGTACTTATTATGTACGTATTTTGTACTTATTTATTGATTGTGGTACTCAGTTTTGATGATTTTAAATAAATATACTGACTTTCAAAGTTTTGTTTCTATCACTCTGATTTTAATAATGTATATTTTTAAGTGTTTGGTACCTACACAGGTTTCGATTTTTTTAAATACTTTTAAAGGTTTATACTTGACCGCAATCTCGCCTGATGAATTTTTAAGATTTGATGAGAAGCCTGTGGTTACATAGGAACTATTTTCTAATCTGTGTCTCAGAACAGGGGGAAGTAAAGAAATAAAACCTTGAAAAACAACGGAGAAAAATATAAAACAACATCAAAAAACATGCAGAAAGATTTCATAGTGCTGAGATACGAACTCAGGGTCGTAAATCACAGCTGACTTGATCTGCCGCTCTAAACATTGCGCCAAATCTACAGATGATTGAGGCGTCGAATTTTCAAACCACATGAACTCTATAGATGTTTCTGCATGAATTTGTGAGAATTGTATATTTTAATTTTTTTGAATTGCGAGTTTCGGACGACAAAGCGACATCCTTTTAGCAAGGCGCATCAGCGCTTTCTGCTGGACTTCATAGTAGTGAGCGAGAAGCAAGACACGGGCCGGCTCGGTCGAGTTAGCTTTTCAAAAGACAATTAATTAATACGAATTAAACTTCATAATCCAAAATACAAAATCTGCTATCCCCCTTAGTAAAAAATGATACGTTTACCTATAAAATTACTTACCTCTAAAACTCATTTTAGAGGTAAGTTTGGGATTTTTTCTCATCGAGATTTTTTTTCCAAATCTTTTTTTGATATCATAGGTTACCTAATAAGTATATTCAAGAATAACATATATTTTACTAAAAGTCTCAAACCATATACATGTTGTTAAATGTGTGTTTAAAAAGTGGCAATTGACGATATTCAGCGCCTTAAACGATGATGCTGTCTACGATGGAGCGTGTTTACCTAGAAGAAACCGATTCACTCTCGATTTGCGGACACAGAGATTGTAACTATCGGGAAAACCCCTCTCAGGCAACGTATTCCACAGCCTTGACGTTCTTATCACAAAAGTAGAGTTAAATCTCTTCGTTCGTGTCTTTGGAACATCAACCATGAAACGATGTCGCTTTTTCGAGCTACGAGCATTCCGAAAATCTTAAATACATCTTCTATTACATCTAATCAAGGGGGTCATGGACTGTACATGGACATGACTGCCTACCGAACTTCGGCCTAGCGTAGAAGCCGCAGGTCTCTACTAGCATAAAGTTATTAATATACATATAACCACATACGTAGACTATGATGAAGTATGTATATTCAAAGCATGGCTACCAAACTTGCTTGCAGTGGACAACGAGTACGTAGGCACATCTCGAACGACGAACAGAGCAAGGCTACAGACTATAGGTACGTCTGCTGGTGCTGGCAGGGTGTAGGGAATAGGGATAGCTAATAAAAATGAAATCGCCGAAAGGAGAGTAGGTACTTCGGCTTTGGAGACGTGGCGCCTACAGATTTGTAGCTGTAGCTGGTAAGTAGAACTGAACTACACTTGCACTTTTTTTACTTCAGGTTCAGGTATTGTGTTGCAAAATGTAAAGTTAACTCTAGGAGCTGGCCTAAAGTGGCAACTAACCTAACCTTACCGTACTCAGCGAGTACTACATTTCGTAAGACAACTAGTTCCAGAGCCCTTCAGACATAAGACCTTGGCTTGGCATGCCACCGCTACGCGCTATGGAAGATTAAGAAACGTCAGGACAGGACATAGGTCCTGTTTCCTGTTCTGGTTAGAAGCGCAATGTTTCCAGTGAAATAACAGGCATACACATTAAACATCTTATATTTTTGGGTGATGAGATGACGAGCCCAGTGCAGCTGCGTGTCACTGTGTTGTAATGGGCAGGCATTGCTTACCATCAGGCACATGTCCTGCTCATATCGTCTCTCCGTATTACTTATTTAAAAAAGTAAGTTGATTTACCATGATTTTATATGTAACGAGACGAGAGTAATTTCCTTATAATATTACCTACATAATCTGGACGTTTCCAAGAGCTGAGCGAGTGAATACTTACCTTTTGGGCATATGCACATTTTTTACTAACTTTTCTCAATTCGGTCGAAAGTTTTTTTGAAGTGAAAACTTCTTTTGGCTCGACTCAGATTTTTTGTGGGCTGTGAATTGAATTCTTGCGTCACGTTCGGGAATGATAAGAAATCTTCGGGTAAACGCGGGACCATCTCATGGCCACGCCCTCTGGTTTCACCCGCGTAGTTTCCAAAATGAGCTATCAAATTCTGAGTTAGTAGTTTTTTACTTCTATCGGCAGTTCCTATGACTGCCAATTTTTTTTGTAGGTAGGTACCTATGTTACGCGATAGCTCCTGTGAATAGATATTGTTGATTTTTTTTTGTTTGGGGTTCATTCTTCAGAGGTGGTCCCATAATTTTTATCGAATTCGGTGTAGCAGTTTCAGAAATATCAAAAAATTAAAATTTGCTTATCTCAACAACGTTTTCAACCTGGCTGTTTTATTGGATTTTGGATTGGAAGTGTTTAGTTCATGTCTGAGTTTGATTTCAAATTGAAGTCGGGTATGTTTCTTTTTCGGAGAAAATTTCACTATCTTCATGCTCTCTGTGGAGTCTAGACCCATGTCCCAAGTCGCCAAATTATTTCCCACTCGCACAGATTTCTAAAACAAAAGGTATTTTTTTTATGTACCTATAAGTGCCCAAATAAAATTAATATAATTTGAAATAAATAAAAATAATTTGCCCAAAAGTAAAACCCAAATAGGTGCTGTACCCAGGATTGAGTAAGGCTTGTTCCTGGAGTTTGAAGTTGAGCCTTCTTTTACAAAGTTAATTTGTCTTTTGTTTGTCGTCAATCCCCTTTTGGGCTCTAGCTACTGAAAGGCTCATGGCTTCACGTATGATTTCAAGTACTCTGTCATGACGCCGTGAGTAATGACCCCCATTAAGGAGCACCTTGCATCCCACCAATATGTGCCTTGCTGTACATATCGCCTCTCCACAAGTATAGCAACATTTTTCAGAGGCTTTTCCCCACCTTACCAAGTTACTCTGGTCAGGGAGGGTCATTTGGAATGCATTTAGATAAAATTTTAATAAGGCAGGAGACCAGTCATAGAGCAAGGTGCGCCACTTTAGAGCCAATGGTATACAGAACTCACCTATATATTAATATTAAAAAAAAAACAATTGTAGTTATGGATTGGCACAAACTGTCTAATGTGTCTCCGTTCAAGAGCAGAGGCAAAAGCGAAATTTTGCAAAAAAAAAATTGCAATCTCGCGTGAGTTTTGTAGACTGCTCATAATTAAAACTAGAGCGAGTTCTTTCTGACCAATGTCTTTGACCGCTCATAAAGAAACCAAGTAAAACTACATTCTATTTAAGAGGATATTGAAATGTAAACGACATTTAAAACAATGTAGGTAGTTTATTACGACTAAATTAACTTGTGATGTAACAGGTTTAGTACTTACCTAGTCAATTTAAAACAACTTGTCCATTATTATTGTTCTTAGATACACACTTCACAATGGCAGAGGAATCTAATTAATAGGCTGAATGTGTTTGGAACATTTGGATTATGATATGGCCACTAAATCATTTATCAGGAATCAGGATCAATATTTTTTTTTCAGTAAATCTATGATGTTCACGTTAGTGCCACCATTTATACTTTTTTTCATTAAAAACGCATGTTACAGAGCTGGGTTTATCAGTACTATAGTCAAAGAAGACATTTTAAATCTGGTTTATGATCAGATGAGGGGGTAGAATATAGACATGAAAGAGAAGGATCACTGAATGTCGAGTCGAAACATTAGTCGAGAATCCCTGTGAGAGAAGTCAAATTTTCTTACAAATACACAATTTGATCTTAATTGTAAACTACAAATCATTGTAAATTAATAGAAGAAAAGTTACAATGTCCATTTTGATTGGACTATATACTATGCACCTATAATGAATAACAAGTTCCAATTTTTCCAGATCTTTTCCAACAACCAGAAACAAAGCTCCGGAATATGAATATCCTCATTATAAAGCCACATAGGTAATTATTTAACTTTTTAACCAATAAATTTAGCCAATACAGCCAAAAATTGATTGATCAAATTAGGATTGTTTTTCTCAGTTCTAACATAAGATTTTTCTTGTTTGATTTATAACAAAAAAATGTAATGTAAGCTATTAATAGCTTACATTACATTTTTTTAACACCGATGATCCACAAATGCTTTCATGACCCTTAGATAGGAATTTGTAATTTGTTCAGATTTTGATACAATTCAGCCTAAAATGACAAAGAAAAACTTAAAAAAGAAATTAGGGCAACTCAATCAGTAAACATTAGCCCTCCTAGTTTTACATAAATTAATTTGGTTATAACATTTTTAATGGTTTATATTTATATAATCTACATGATTGTTAGTAACTAAACATTGTACTTATAGGTACATAAAATAAAATATCCTACAGCTAGGAGTCATCTGGTAAGTCTAATATTTCTTGGACAAACGAAGCCACATCAGTGGCTTTCTCACTATGTTCCACACAGAACTGATGAGTGAGCAAAGCATCATAATTGGGCCTCTTTCTGTAGTCTTTTTGGAGGCACTTTACTATCAAATCTTCAAATTCTGGGCTGAATTTACCGGTGGGTAGTCTCGGAGGATCATCTTTAACCACCTGTTTGAGCTGCTCAAACGGTG
This sequence comes from Ectropis grisescens, assembly GCA_017562165.1. NCBI lineage: Eukaryota > Metazoa > Arthropoda > Insecta > Lepidoptera > Geometridae > Ectropis > Ectropis grisescens. The sequence goes on from CM029783.1 coordinate 4,753,091, forward strand.
TACCCCAGGTATTATATGGGAAGGTCCCAGTGGCCAGCTCGATCATGGAAATGCCCAGTGACCATACATCACTACGAATGTCATACTGCCCTGGGTTGCCAGTGGGATCAATCCTTTCTGGGGCCATATAAGGTTTACACCCTGCATCAATAGTCTTAGCTACAGAGTCTACGAGGTAACCTGAGATACCAAAATCACACATTTTGACTTCTCCTTTCCTATTAATAAGAATGTTTGACGGTTTGACATCTCTATGAATGACTCTCAATTTTGAGTAAAGGTAATGTAAAGCGCTGACTACAGAGAAGGCAATCTTTCCCAGAATGTTCTCTGTTATGGTTCGGTTGTTTTTGTACACTTTAGTATAAAACTTGTCAAGGCTCATATCCATAACTTCCATGCAGATCCACACATCTCCCTCACGGAACATTGCCCCGTAGAAATGTACAGTATAGGGACATGCACTAGCTCTCATTGACACATCTAAGTCCATAAGAAGACGCTTCAACTCAAGAGACTGGCTGCTGTTGAATGTAGCCGTAATTCTCTGAAACATTAACATAAACATTGATATAATCTGGAAAGTCTAAAACGAACTGCAGAATAGGTATTATACGTTTGATAAGCTGTAGTAGTATGTTGTACACTCCGCGAGGCATAAGCTGAGCTTTGCATTTGTGTGAGTGTACATGGATAGTGTAGGTGTGACAACTGGCCTTAGGTGCGGCGCCATTCTGTTTCGCCGCACTCCTGTCTGATTGGTGATCACTCACACTATTGCAAAGCTCATCCTATACCTCGCGGACAAAATTTCAAGCTCCTGCCTGATTATAGATACCTCGCGGAGTGTAAATATATATTAGATTTGATTATTTTCTTTGTCAAAAAGGTGCTCCTAATAAATACAAAGTTATTTGTTTATCTACCTTAACAGCCATTACAGTGTCGCTAGGTATATGTCTCATTTTCTCAACAATACCATAGGCACCACGACCAAGGTCACATATCTTCACCAAGTCATCAGCATGTACAGTGAATGTCTTGTCATCTACAGTAATAGTTGTCTGCTTATCCAGATTACCAGGGGGAGTTCTGTAAGAACAAATTATTATGCTAAAGTAACACAGAAGATAATGTAATAACCTATAACAAAAACAATTAAAAACAGAAAATGAGAAAAATCTGAATTTTTAATGATTAAATAGTTAGTAGTGATTGTGGAATGTACAAAAGAGAATATTTAGACCCGAGTTTTAGTGATAATAGTTACTTCATATTAAGATTTTTAGAACTTACACTACTTGAGGCTCCGGATCTTTTTTGAAGTTGAAGCCCGGCGGCTTCCTTTTACCAGACATATTGCCTCACAAATGAAACTTTTATAAGTGGAAAAAAACAAGTTAAGTAGCTTAATTTCAGAAGAATTATCAACGAAACGCTCCAAGAGCGCCCGTTCTTGTAGTCAAGTAGTGGTAACTCAATTCCGACATTAATTACGAAAGCAAAGGGAATATGATGTGAGTTTATATTACTCCCATTTGAATTATTACGGGAAAGTACTACTAAACACTATTTCTGAAGTGAACACATAATTATTTAATTCCCGAATTAAAAAAGTAGGCAGGCACAGGCAGGCAGATAGCAACAATTTAGACATGAACGTTTAAATGTTGCCAGATATGTAAAATCATAAAATGTCATTATCATTACACTTAATTTTTCTTATTGCTTCTATTCGGTAATATCACTGCAATTTCGCCAGCAAGCAGCGTTTGAGCATTGATACAGTCGTTATAAACTGTATTAATGCTAGTCGTTGGAAAACTGTCGACGTGTCTAGTGGGCCCAAAGAGAACTTGTGGGCCTCTTGTTCACCATCCACCGCTGGGTATAGGCCACTCTTTTCTCATGTCATCTTCCTCTGTCCTGTGTCAATCGAGTCCAGGTTTACCCGCGATAGAAACGATGTCGTCGCCCCATCTTGCAGCTGGATGTCCTACACTCCGCTTACCTTGCCTCGGTCACTACTCTACTCCACCTTTGCTTTAGCCACCAATATTAACATTTCATGGAGACTGTTTTATTATTTAATTTAAAATTTTACGTAAAGCCCCTGAATCACTGAACGGCCATTTTTTACGTGAAGGAATCATATTTATGCATTTACGCACACCCTAAGCCTAAGAGGACGATCATGTTATGTCGGACTCGGCACCACGACTACAAGTACTGTATAAAATCTTCACGGGGTATCTTTGCCGCATACGACAGGAACACGGGGATCCTGTCTTATTCTTGCGCAAACCCGCCACGGCCTAGCCGTCTCCAGGCACACCTTTGGGGCAACGCTCCAACACCGGCACATCTGAGCACTCAAGGAACGCTGGGTTCATGTAGGAAACCAATCAGTAAATAGAGGTTCAACGACCTCACGTGTGACACTCTTGGTCTCCCGCGATGACCCAAATATTCGATGTTCGGCCCCATCGCCTACGACTATCAGGCAGAGGCAGAGGACAGGGTACTAATAGAAGAGTGAAGAGAACAAAAGAGTGTCGATACTCTTTTAACCCCGCATCCCTACTGCGTCTGTCGATTAACGTTGGCGGCCACAGAAAGCTAAAAAACAGGGAGAACTTGGAGATATTATTTATAGCAATATGAATGAACAAGGTGATGGCCCCCTGATGTTAAACGGCTTCCGCCACTCAGCCATCAGTAATGGACAACCTGTGGTGCTTAATTCTGAATCCAATGAGTCAAGGTGGCTGGCGGCATGACGGCTTTTGGATGTCAGCGATAGTGTTCGATTGCGGTTGCTTGCGCCTTGCGCAGTCGTTACCGGCGGCAACGCTGTCTGAAAGTCTGCGGCATGTATGGATACAACATTCGGATACTCATAATGTTCTCTGTTGTGTTATGGTTGACAGACTATTCATCAGCATCATCACATCAGCCTATCTTAACTCACTGCTGGGCATAGGTCTCTATTACGGCTCATGTACGAAACTGAGGAATTAGAATATGTATTTAGATATCAGTAGTTGCGAATAAACGATTGCACCCACGCTTCTGTTCTACGAAGAGCGAGAGTGAAGTCAGTGAAACAGATTGCCGCGAGATTCTTGTAAGACATTCCGACAAGAATCCTGAAAGATGTTAATGGGGCGTTTTCAAGATGCATCTGAGTATTTTGTTAGAGAAAATTCACAAAAACGAACAGTAGTGCCACACTTGGCAAAACTTAGAACTATTTTTGACAAGTTAATTTGCATCTGGAAAACTCCTCATTAGCAAACTTTTAAGTTGGTGTGACTTCTTGCTTGGAGTAATTATAACGTCAACAGTTATTAACATACATAATTTATTTATTAGTAGACTTATTTTAACATAGACGGATTTTAATTATTCTTAAAACTAATAAAAAATTATAACGTCATAGAATCATTTGTAGGAGAATTTGATAGCTCTTAGAGCATCTTTAGCTTTTTTGGCTGCCTCTTCTTTTAGCTTATACCTTTTTTCCTTTTCTGCCAACCCAATTACTTCATCATGCTGCAGAGCACTCTTTACAGAAGACTTAGCAAATAGCTTGCTCAAGACATAGTCATCATCATTATTTTTTGCTTCTTTTTCTTTCCTATGTTTTTTTCTTTTAATTTTTTTGATTGCAACTAAATTTTCTACTTCAGTTTCGGACACAGAATGTCTTCTCTTTTTGGCTTTCTTTTCTTTTTTACTAGTATGCTTTTCTGGAACAATGCTTGCTGATGAGGCTTGTAGACTACTACTTTCATGACTATCAGCAATGTTATTATTATCTGAGTGTTTATCCACAATCTCTCCATCTTCTACCTCTCCTTGATTTTTAACTTGTTCTTCTTCCTGGCTTTTGAGAACTTCTTTTAGTAAGTTCTCTTCATAATCCTTTTTTGTATGCTTATTGATAATATCAAATTCAGACAGAGCACTGTCAAATGGAATGTTTGTTACTTTATCATCAATCATGTTTATTTCAGGTGCCTCTACCACAGGTGGATTTAATAATAACTCTTTTTTCTTTTTTGTATTCTTCTCTAGGGTCTGCCTTATTTTTAATTGAATCATTCACAGTTTCAGATATTTTCTTGCTTATTGCTTTTGCCATTCTTTTCATGGCCTCAATTTTCTTCATTTTCATTTCATTCTCATTTATTCTAGTGTCACTTTTTGAATTTGATTCATTGATATTAACTTTGGTGTGTTTAAAAAGTGATGCTGTTTCAGTATCACCTTCAGGATTAGGTTCCTCATAATTGAACAAACCTTGAAGTGTGCTAGTAGTTAAAACATTCTTTTGATTTGGATCTACAAGTATTTTGTTGCTCAGAAAATGTTTGAAGATTTGTCTTTGATATATTTTCTCTTCAATGGTGCCAGCTGAAAGAAGTCTATATACAGTGACAGTTCTCTCCTGCCCGATTCTCCACGCTCTTTCCTTTGCTTGATCATCAGTTGCTGGATTCCAATCTGGATCATATACTATTACTCTGTCAGCACCAGTTAAATTTACTCCTAACCCACCTACTCTTGTGGTGGATAGGAAAACTAAATACTCAGAATTTTCATTGAATGTCTTTATTATACTTTGCCTTTGACTCACCAAAACAGAACCATCCATTTTTTAAATATTTAAAATTCTGATTTTGCAAATATTGCTCCAAGATACATAACATGGCTCTAGATTGAGAAAATATCAGCGCTCTATGTCCTTGTTTTTGCCAAATTTTCAAAAGTGAATTCACCACAGTCATTTTCCCAGATCGCTTCCATAGCCCAAACTTTTCCTCATCTATCCCTTCTAAGTCTTCCTGGGCTTCAAATAAATACAAATCAGGATGATTACATATTTTCCTGAGAGTTGTCAGAGCCACTAACATCCTGGCTCGTAACGGATCCCCATACTTATTTTCTTTGTCTAGTATGCTTCTTACAGTTGTACCCGTTAGATAACCCATATAAAGGTCCCTTTGTTCCCTTGATAGGGCACAAAATAATACTTGCTCATTTTTTTCTGGGAGTTTTATATGTTCCTGTACTTCAGCTTTTGTTCTTCGCAGCATGTAAGGAGTTATGATGTTTTTAAGAGTTTTAGCTATCTCTAAAGCAGTAGCTTCTTGGATTTCAGATGCATTTGCATAACCACCTTGAGTTATTGGTTGAGAAAAATGTTCCATGAATGCATTGTATGTACCGAGCAATCCAGGCCTCATGAAATCAAATAAAGACCACAGTTCCTGTAAACTATTTTGCATGGGAGATCCAGTGATGAGCAGTTTATGAGGGGTTTCAAATTTCTTAACTAGTTTACTTACTTGAGTATCAGGATTTCTGATTTTGTGTCCTTCATCTAATATTAAATAGTGCCATTTTCGAACCATCAAATCTTTTGAGTATTTAACAATTCCAGCATAAGTGATGAGTAGTACTCCATGGGAGCCATGAATATCCCGAATTAGTTTATTATGATTTCCTGCATGTGATCCAGAATGATGTAGAACAGCTACCCGTAGTTGAGGGCACCAGAAATGGAAATGTGAGACCCACTGGTATATAACAGTTGCTGGTGCTACAATAATGCTAGGGCCAAGTCCACCCCATGTGCCGATGTCAGTGTGTGAGAGTCCAGCTAGGAATGCAATAATTTGGATGGTTTTTCCTAATCCCATCTCATCACCCAGCATTCCTCCAGCTTGTACTTGATGAAGTTCCCACAACCACTTAACTCCTGTCCTTTGAAACTTATACAGTTGTTTCCAAATGTAAAGAGGTACAAGTAAACCATTTTGTAGTTCATGTTTCTCATTAGGTTTTTCATGCCCTTCTACTACATATTGTATATCAGCTGTTAAAATGTTACCATCGTAACTGGAAGAAGTTGCGGCTCCTAATGCATCTCTCCACTGCTTTATCCTATCGTCGTACATATGCTCATCACCATCATCTATTATTTTCTTAACATTATGTTTAGACCGAGATGACGAAGATATAAATGGATTGAAATCAGTTACGTGGAACTCATCTTCATCGAATGACGGAAGGTAGTCATAGTCTTCATCAGATACACCGGATGTGCTGGGATTTCGTTGGACAGCAAGAGCTTCTTTAGGCGACCCCGACTTCGAACATCCTTTACTGGAACTTGTACTAACTTGTTTCTTTGAAATCAGTTCAGCTGCTATTTTGCTTTTTTCTGATATTCCATCTTTAGTTTTGTTAGATCTTTGTTTAGATAATGCTAATTGGCTTTCAAGATATTTATTAATGTCTACCATATCTACTTTAAATGCATTTCTATTTCTAAATGGATTTTTCAATATTCTGTTTTCTCTATTTCTCTACTTGTTGGTACAAATTTTGGAAATAATAAACAATGTGCAAATCTGAAATCTGACAATGACAATATCAATTTTACAATTCAATCCAAAAGTCAATGTCTAACAAAGAAATGTTCAAACTTCAAAGTGATACAGATTATAAAACAACCAACGTATAGATAACGTATAAAAAAAGAACGTACCAAATAAAATAGACTAAGAGCCCACGTGATCTCCAGTAACGTATGCTGAATAAAGCTTATTCTAATTGGCGCTTAACCCTTTACCGCATGGATTTTTTGATTTTGTTCAAATTAATTTAGGTGATTCTAAGGCTTGATAGGTACTCTGGAAAAATATAATTTTATTTTTAGGATTATTGTCATTTGAAATATTCAACTCCAAAGTCAATGTCTCAATTATGATACGTCATGCAGTTAGGTACACATACCATATATGATACTAAATGCATTAAAAGGCATGTGTCTTTAGTTATATATCTATTTATATTTTATCCTTAAGAAATGAAAAAAAATTCAAAGAAAATAAATGTGTTTAGTTCAATTTTTTATTTTATTCCAAATGAAAGATTTTAAAACAATTTCGTTCTTTGTTCAAACAAAAGTAACAATTGCATTTACTGGAGTAAATGTATGATAAGCGTGAGCAATGTTTGCAGCGCTGGCGTTTTTCACCCCAGTTGGGCCAATGTCCAATTGTGTCGTGTACTACTTCTTGCAAAGTAAAGCACAAGTTGGAAATAGAAACTTGAACATCTCTACTGGTGTAACAAGGCTTGCGATTTCATCAGGAAGATCAGTACAACCCAAAAATGCAAGGTCGTCGCTGTCATAGGGCTGTCAGTCCAAATCAAAGGCTCTTTTTCTTTTTTCTGACTTCTTTCTTCTTTTTCTACTGGTTTCTCTGGTTATGCCCGTCGATGTTGACGCTTCCAGTCTATTAATGGCATTCGTAGTTTCATCACCTGCTAATAAGCTTTCATCGAGATATACCGCCTCTTGAATGTTAGAAGAAATTTCTTCATCATCTCTATCATACTCTGAATCGTCAGAGTCTGTTTCTTCAATAACAGTGGAACGGCCGGGCCGGGGTGGTAAATAATAATCATCTTCATCTGTTAGCTCCTAACTATCACTATCAAGTGGAATGGTCCGCCCGGTAACGTGTCGACATTGTCGAGTCGCTAAAAAAAAAAATTACATAATATACCCAAATAAAAAAAAATAAAAAAATGAATATTAGAAATATTATAATCTTAACGCATGTAGTATCACATTGTACAATTACCATACATGCATAAAGTATCACAATCAAAGTAAGAACATTCAACAAAAAGTAATGAAAATATAAATTAGAGTATACTCTTAGTGCATGTTGTATCACATTAAAAAATCACCCTACCTGCATGTAGTATCATATTTGAAATAAGAAAATTACCCTAACTGCATGTAGGATCATATCAGATACAAACTTTGTGATAAGAAATTCCAACGAAGTAATTGATAAAACTTACGCCTTTTTCCATAAAACTTAGCAGGATCCATAGTATTTTCACTCAAAACAAAGAAATAATTGTATGCGGAGGTAAATCTTGTAAAAAACAACGTTTCGAATCTCCAACAAACACCAACTGGCAGAAATGACCGCTTCTAAAGTTTAGTGACAGATATAACAAACCATAGCCAAGTAAAAACTCAATTTGGTTTTTTTTTGTGTTCGGATACTATTCAAGTGTACAAATCAACCATAAACATGTCCTATTTACAGCTAAATTTATTTTAATCTGTATAAAACCTTAGTGTATCATATATGATGCAATATGCGGTAAAGGGTTAACATGCGCATAAAAATATCATATATCAAACTAATAATTTGATGCTATCTACATTGTCTGTGATCAGAGTATCTCTCTACTTAGTCTGTGCTGTGATCGTTTCCGTCAAAAAAAGTGAAAATAGTTAAATTGTGTATCTTTCTACTTAGTCTGTGGCTCTGTGGTGAAAATGTCATAACATGTTCTTTGAGCCCATGTGTTTTTATTTTCTAAACAATATCTAATTTACGGTGGTTATAGCCGTAAAATCGCATCTGTGGCTAAAATTTATACTTCCCCGTCGTAATAACGTATAACATAGTTAGTTTTAAGTAGTACCGTAAAACCTTAAAAAAATAACCTCCAAGTTGCTAGTTTCACAAGATGCAGAAACTTAAAAGAAAATCCAGTGATAATGATGCGCCCAAAAAAAAGAAGGCTAAGGGAGACAACAGCAATAACACTGAAGAAAAACAGAAAAAAGTGGTTGAGAAAGGACCTATAACGAAAGGTAAGAAAGATTTTAAGAAAGGTGGTAAGGATGTGAAAAATGGGAAACCTGGCAAAGGAAAAGCGTTCGGGAAAGATCAACCAAACGGAGAAAAGCCGAAGTGGTCGGAGATGAAGAAAGAAAAGAAAGAATTACGACTCGTGAGGCGCAAGGCCAAGGCTACTGCACAAGTTTTTGAGATCTCACACAAGGCAAAGTTATTAGCTGCACAGATTCAGAGGTTAGTACCAGATCATAAAAATTAATCTACACTAGTTTTTTGTCAAGTCCGTGAAATAAATGTCTGTTATTATACATGTAATCTTATAATTACTGTTTACTAGTTCACCTGGCTTGCATTGATGGTGCTTGACCCCAAAACTGTTAAATAAAATACCACACGATTATTTAGGTACTTTAAAATATTCAGGAACTTTAAATAGTAAATGAGGCATAGAGCTACTATTAACAATTTTGTATATCACATTGGTTAAGACATCTTACTCATTCCAGGAAAGTGGTTAAAGATGATTTCAGAACAACATCATGCAAAGAGCTTCACAAGATGCTCAAAGGGCAGTACAAGTCTATAGCCCTGACTCACGATCTCAGCCGAGTTATCCAAGTCCTACTCAAACATGGCCCTGAAGATATAAAGACTGAGATAACAGAAGAACTCCTAGACTTAATGGTTCAAATGGCCCAGTCTAAATATGCTCACCATGCAGTTAAACGGATACTGAAATATGGGACAGATTTTATACGACATGAGGTGTTGAAGAAATTCTCGGGGCACATTATGTCATTGGCATCACATACAATCAGTGCGCCATTGTTGGACTATGCATACAATGAATTTGCAACAAAGAAGGAGAAGACGCATATGCAACAAGAGTTTTATGGTGACATTTATAAAAATGTAAAATTATTATTTATCACTATTCATTTTGAACCATTTTAAATAAGTTTCCAGTTCAGTAAAGTCTAAATTTCACAATTAGCAAAGACAACTCTAAAATTAACTACTGTGGAGTCTCGATTATCAGAACTACCCATATGTGTATTGAGTCAGCCATACCTACGTTTTTACGGGCAGGTTAATGAGTACCATATTTACATTTACAATGTATATGTCTATAATGTAAATATTTAATGACAAAGGAATTAAACAAAAAAAGTACATACAGCATTGTAGTGTAACATTATTTATACTACTAGGTACAATTAACGTTTAAAGAATATTCAATCTTCGTCTGCCAAAGCAAGCCTACCCCCCTGAGGGGTGGCTATGTCACATACTTTTTTAAGGACAGATATTTAATACTGGTCGTTTTCAGCCTGTGTTGCGATTTCTAAGCTTGTAAAAGCTTCAGAAGCACCAATTATGTTTTCATCTTCAGTATATGTACGTGTAGTTGATGCGATGGTAGATGGTAGTGGTGTCAGTCTTATTAGTCATGAAGAGAATAATTTTGCTATCCGACATAATTTGATACCCATTGTCAAACTCCATCCTACTGTCTCTCTCTGTCGCTACAGACAGTTGGACTGTCGCAAGCACTGTAGCGTGGGAGGCAGTAGAGACGCACATGTTCGTGAGGCAGGCGTAGTAGTTCGCATAAGTGGTCGTTCGGTTTAGCGATGTCCGGATAACTGGAGCTCCACTGTAATCTGATTGTATAGTAGGTTAATTTCTCTTTTAAACACCTTTTAAAGACTAACTTGAAAAATAATATTTCCAGTCTAAGGATGACAAAGTGAAAACTCTCAGTGATGCCTACAAGAACAGTCCAGAAATGAAGTCGGCTATCCTCCAGTCCTGCAAAGCAAACATACAAAAAATACTGGATAAGAATCTACATGATGGAGAGTAAGTTTGAAAACATGCTGACTTTTTTTATTACCCGACTGCAAGAAAAAATATTGTATGTATGTGATGAATTATATTGTGAGCTTAACCTTAACTAGGGTGCATCCACCTAATTTGTTAAACCAATATTTTTCTTCTCCTCACACCATAATTACCTTACCTTAGTCTACTTGGACCTTTGACAATGCCAGATGTTAGGTTTTATTTTTACTAGATTTATAAGTTATGAGAACTATTTTGACAAACATTATTTTTGTGATATTTCGCAAAATCTCTACAAGAGCTCTGAAGTAATAGGACAAAACCCTACATTGTGCTTGACACAAATTATGTACTTTGTGCCTTTGTGTCTATGAAAGTCATGCTCACACTAACCAAATAAATAGATATTATATACACAATGCAGGGTTTTATGCTATTATTTCACACCTCTTGTAGAGATTTTGCGAAATATCATGAAAATAATGTTTGTTGAAATAGTATCAACAAGATTTCATTGATCTGGATGTCAACATGGATGAATTCAGGACAGGCTGTTACTATATCTTATAGTAAACTAAGGATTGTGTGTAAGAGATCGTTCTTCACATAGTTAATTGCCAACTGTTCCACAGATTGCTCCATTCTGTGCTGTACGACTACATCCGCGAGTGCAGCGCCGAGGAGCGCGTGGAACTGATCACGACGCTCAGCCCGCTCATTGTGCCGCTCAGCAACTCGCTGCCCGGCGTCAACGCAGCCAGCATGTGCGTGTGGCAGGGCACCAATAAGGACAAGAAGGTATCAGTACCTTAGCTGCTAGCTAGGGACTTTCTCTTGGGGGTTCAAGCATGTAACTTTGTCAAGTAATATCTGGAGAAAGCTAAAAGAGGACTAAAACAACCAACTATAGATCTAAGTTTAACAAATATTATTATTTGGACACTTTTGCATTGTAGTTTAATTACCTATTACATATTTTAAAAGATGAGATAAGTCATCACTGTAGTGATAGTCTTAATCTAAAAGAGACGAACTAAAAAATAAGTATAAGGTTGATTTTAGTCTCACTCCGACCGTACGCGGACCATCGGCGTTGATAGCTCAGCGCGTAGTCCTTCAGCGCTGAGGCTTAATGTGGCTCGTTTCAGTATCGTGCTGACCGCCTTACTGTACAGTCGATGACAAAAAGGCGGAGTGTATTAATAACTGCTGCTTTGTACTATCTATCCCATAACAAGAATAAAATTAAAAATTTTGATTAACCCCCGACTACCTAAGATTTGTTATCTGTACAACATTCTACTAGTCAAGGCCTTTCATTTGATACCCATATTAAGGGAGTTGTGAAATAAGACATGTATTTCGCCATTTTGTGGAAGCGGCCTTCTTGGATTTGAAATTTGTCATAGCGCAATGTATTCTACTAGTCAAGCCCTTTCGTTTGATACCCATATTGAAGTAGTGAAAAAAATAAATATTTCGCCATTTAGTGGTGGCGGCCATCTTGGATTTGAATTTTTTATAGTGTATAGTATTTTACTAGTCAAGCCCTTTCATTTGATACTCATATCCAGGTAGGTTGTGAAGAAATATTTTGTCCGCCATTTTGTGGCGGCGGCCATCGTGAATCGATATTAACTAAACATAGCTAAGAACATCCGCACGGATGTTAACTTTGAAATAAAAAAAACCGCATCGGAATCGGCCTATCCGTTTGAGCTCTACGGTGCCACAGACAAACAGACATCGACGTCAAACTTATAACACCCCTTTTTTTGGTCGGGGTTTAAAAATAAAAACTTGCGACGACGAAGGCTCCATGTACAACTATTGGTGGAGTACAGAGCTGTTGCAGGAGACTTTGTCTTGTTATACATATGGCACATTGAGGGCTCACAATAAATTGTTTCTAATCAAATAGAACTTATGACTGGCAAAGATAGAATAAACTAGTCCATTGCAACTTACGACGCGTGCCTATACCACGCAATTCCCCATGACTGTACACGCTGACGACGTCCGCTCCGCCCGACACTACAACGTTCACTGAAAGCAGAGGCGCTCGTGTGACCGTCGGCGTCGACAACTATGCGGCGCCGACTCGCGACGCGTTAGACCGCGTATCTATCATCGCCGACCACAACGCGCGCTGATAGCAACGCGTCATTCAAAAACGCTTCCTCGAAGTTCATATATCTCGGCAATCAGCGCCGATGGTGTGCGTGCGGTCAGTGTGAGACTAAAACCAGCCTTAAGAGATACCTGTAGGGAAGGCAGTAGGTTATTTCTGTATTTATGCTTATGATAAGTGTTTTGGGATGATAAGTCGCATGAAAGATGTGGACAAGGCAGATCTCTGGGTAAAAAAACTATTTTAGATACATCTAAGAAAATTCCACCATCATTAGATTCCATTATTTTTGTTATTTTTCAGACTATACTGAAAGTAGTGAAAGAGCATGCCGTCCCTCTCAGCAAGCACAAGACGGGATATCGTCTGCTCATCGCCATTTTCGATTCTGTAGATGACACTGTACTAGTCAAGAAGGCTATAGTGTCCACAATCGCCGCCAACTTGAAGGATATTGCTAAAGATCATTGGGGAAACATGGTAAGGATCACCTACTTTGGAAAGTGTTTTTTACTTCTTTATCTTCTGAGGGTTCAATGGATTTCGTAAAATATGGATGGGTTGACCTTACACTCTGAATCCAACTAATATTATAAATGTGAAAGTTTTGTTTGTTGTTCAATTTTATTGGAACACCTGAACGGATTGGATTTAAGTTTGATAGAGATAATAGTCTAGAATAGTGCATAGGCTAGTTATGGTTGCGCGAAAATGACGAAAACGGGATCTACGCCTGTGAAACCGTAGGGCGATGCTTGTTAAGACAATGTTTATTACAGAAAATGTGTCTATTGTTTTGGGATGGAAAATACTTTGGGTTTCTTCGTATCGTTTTTATTCGGAGCGTAAAAGTTAAATACACCAAAATCTAATTTAAATTAACTTTTCAGACACTGCACTGGCTGGTAAAGCCTAAAGACACTGCTGCTTTCCACCCTACACTTATTAAGTTCCTCGAAGAAGGTTTCCAAAGTGGAACATCCAAGAAAGATGCAGAGATCCGTGTGACAGAACTCCGAGAAGCCATCCTGCCTGCACTGCAAGAGGACTTACAGTCTGATCCTGAGTTCTGGTTGAGTAGCAAGACTAATATGCTGCTGGCCATCGCTGTACTGTCCATTGGTTAGTCAAAGTATACAACTCAACTATGCCAAAAAGTTAATCTTCTCCACATCATTATGAACAACTTACTTTGGCATTCATCCTGAAGTATCTGAAAAGAATTAATTGTTGTACATAACAGCATGTTTTGTATAGTCCAAAAGTCCAAAGGGTATTTTAATAATGGAACATTTTTCATAATATGTAAAAAGTAGAACATAACCATTTTGGGTTCGGGCACCCTGAGACTAAATATGAGTGACAATTTAAGAAAGACAGCAGGCAGTGGGTGGAAATGTGAAACTGAGAATCAGGCTGAGTGGTGAGACTTTTGATTTTACCATTTTGATCTAGTAGGTACTGGTATTCTGCATAACACTGTAATTCAATTGATAATGAACAATGACAATTGGTATTGATTCTAGCAAATCACACACACAGTGGAGTACTGTTGATTTCAAAAGATTATAATATAGGATATTATATCAATAATTATTGTTAAAGCAAACATATTTTTATGTTAGGTGTACCCAATAAAAAGTATAATTTTATTCATTTAAATTATATCCGTTCTTTCCGTTTCATTTTAAGTTTATTTCATTGTACTTCCTATTTGCGCACCCCATCTTCTGACTTGTCCGTATATTATTTTCCATCCTAAGGTCGACTGGAAGAAATCGCTTTTAGCGATAAAGCCGCCGACTGTCGTACTGTTATAAACTTCATTGTTTTCTGTTTGTCCTTTTTTAGTGCATCATTGAATAGCATCTAAGTATTAAATCAGCTATCTGGCTTCCATGAAGTGTCCAGCAATAATTATTTTATTTATTTATCTAACAGTGTTTTTAATTTAAACAGAATCGACGAAAGAAATTCTGGCCGCGCTCGCGCAAGTGATCTGCAAGGCGGACTGGCGAGTCGCCGCCGACGGGAAGGAAACTCTCGCAGTGGAAGAGGCCGGCATCCACATGTGCTTGAAGAAACTCGCACTCCTCGACAAAGGAAAAGAAAATGGCACACTTGGAGAAGCGGTCACTGAAGCACTAGAAGACGACGCGGTAAAATAATATGCATAATCTAATTAGAAGTTTTCAGAATGACACCATAAGCAGCGCACTACTAAACGTTCCCACTATTAGGACTTGTGGCCTTCTCTGGCAAGGGGAGAGTCAAGACCATAATTCTTCAATTCTTCTTAAGATTCTTGGAACATCTCACGCTCACGCTATTTTCTTTCACCATTTCGAACTAGGGCTAAGTTATGACTGGTCTAGTCGGGATAACGGCGACTGCCGATCTGGAGAATTATAGATGGGTGAAATAATATTATGTTGATGTATGGTCGTAAGACTGAGGATTATATTTGACAGGTTTTTGCACTGCATTCGACGTTGAGTTTCATCTCAATTTCGTTATAATTGCTTGATAATATGGCGTTTTCAGAATATATATATACCTATCAAAGATAGTCCTCAATTTCTCCGATGGGGGCGCTATATGTTTAATTTTTTTGGAGAAATTGGATAGGCATAATGTGTCCATAATCTGACACACTTATCACTGAAATAGGTTTACTGAAAACACCTCATTATTCAACTAGCTGATTTCGCAAAAGTTCTGCTATATAGGATATAAGTTATCAACCAAATAAAATGTTGAATATTTTGTAAAGTGACAACATAAACTATCGCTTTTTACGTAACTCACTCGTAATATTGATATGGTTGATCCAATTCGACTTAAGTTTTCACACATTACACATTAGGTTTCATACTAAGAATGAAGTATTGCTACTTCATTTTAGACTTCACATTAAATATTTTCGATATTGTTCATACAAATAACCTACAGAGCATTAGCCACTACTAGCCCAGGCGCGGTCCTAGCCTCGACTTTTGCAGGGGGGTCACCAGTACGCAGCCTCAGATCTGGGAGGCGGGTGTCACAGTAAATATATAATAAGTCGAAAATAGTTATTTGTTGGACAAGAGTGCAAAGTTGCTTTTTAACCGCATGCTCAATTTTGATGACCGAGCAAGCGAAGGATTCTAAATTTGAATCCGGAGCGTTGGCGAGAGAATTAATAAAGCACAAGGTAAAATCTTTGCACTCAAGTGCAACACATAACTTTTCATCCCACATCAGCGAGGAAATGACTAAATGCTTTGCGCATTATTACCAGTTTCAGTAAATTCTGTTGGGGTCAAATAAACTTATTAGAACCTAAACTAAGGTTTTAACAAAAACAATGTGAAAACTATCCTCCATATAAACGTGAAAAGAAAATTGCAAAGCAAAAAAAAACAAGGAGGTTCCTAGTTTGAGTTTTTAACTAATTAAAAAAAGTTAAATGATAAATTCCAAGGGGGTATTGTAAAAGTAAATAGGTTTGAATTCAAAATTACTATAGAGAGGGTAAACACGACTTTTGTGCTCAGATATCCTATAGCAAAAATGCTCTTTCCGAGGTGGTGGGATGAAAAAGACTTTACTAGTACCGCCCCACAATTTTACCCGCGTAGTCGCCGTTTCAGTTGTTTTCACGCGCGTTAAAAAATAGTGATATATTCTATTAGGTATTTTTTTTTTTTTTGTTTTATTAATTTTGTTAATACGATATGGCGGGTCATGTACCCTGTGTGTATTAAATCTAAAAGACTCATGACATATTCTACCAATTCTAATTATTTTCTAACATTTGAAATAATTATTTTCAGCTCAAAATGTGGTTACCAACAAATAGAGGATGCTTCTTCCTATTGAAACTGATAGAAAGCAATACTGGCAACACAGCTCAAGCTCTCAAGAAGAAGGTCAGATCTCACTCCAACTTGTTGAAGCAGCAGTCATCAGAAGGAGCCAAGCTTTTGTTACAGAATGTTCAAAATAAATAATAATAAATGTATCACAATTGTATTTCATTTACAATTAAAAATAATTAGTAGTTTTAAAGTATTAGCAGCTAATTGATTTATACAAAAACATATTGTGCAAGTAATAAAAAAAATTACGAAAAATAAATACTTATAAGGCCAATCAATTTCCACAATCCCAATCAAATGTTGACATGTTAAAAAGCTATTGTAATTTCAACATTTCAAATTAACTATAATTTCACAACATTTTCATTATGACTTGATTTTATTTTTTAACTAATAGGTACATAGTTTCAAATTATATTATTATTCTTGTTTGGAATATGTCAATTCAACGCTAGATTTTATTCAAGTTAAATAGCACAGCAGCTGTCTGATATGTCACAATCACCATGCAGGGGTGAACACTGTTTTAAATTGCAGTTGTGTTCCATTGCTTCTTAAAGAAAATTACAAGTTACACAGAGATTACTATTTATTATGTGATTGATAAGGTTGCACATTCAATCACTTTTAGTTTTTATGTGAAACTGCATACAAACAAAGCTTAGTGCAGTATTTTATACTGTTTGTGAATTCTTCGTACATTGTAATATTCTGTAGAATAAAATTTTCTAAATGTATTATTGTATGAGTAGTCTTTTACAAGACAGAATACAAAATCAGGTGTCAGCCTATAACATAAACTTTAACTAGTGTTAGGTATCCCATGAGGATCAGTATAAAGAAATTTAGCATACACCACCTTATTCCCTGTCTACCCATATTTGGCCAAGAGGCTTTTCTGTACTATTTTCAATAACATTTAGAGACTTATCTAATAGTTCTTTGTGGACTTCTTCAATAGATCTGCAACAGCAAAAACATTTTATTGAGATTTCAAATTAGCAAAAACATTTTATTGAGATTTCAAACAGAATGAGCAGCCAAATTGTGGAAAGTTACGGCTGGTCTGTTCGGGAGAACGGCGACTCCCGATCTGGAGACCCCGGGTTAAAAACCACGCGCACCACTGTCTTTTCGAAGTCTAGTGCGTAATGCCGCTAACATAAAAAAACGGTAAAGGAAAACATCATGAGAAAACCAACATGTACCTAGAATGTTTCGAAGTCATGTGTCATCCATCAGCCCGCACTAGGCCAGCATAGTGCATTGACTATCTCCTTGCTAGAGAAGGCCCAGACAGTGAAAACATTTAGTGGGTTGTTTATGTTGAGCAATCAAATAACATGAGGTGTAAAATCTAATATGTTATTATTTGACTAATTCTTCTTTTCTATTGCTCTTTCTCATAGCACACATGCACTCACCATCTCTCTCTCTCTAGTAGAGTAGTAGTGGTAGCCACCTTACACCCTCATTGGCTGGTAACATATTTTCATGTTTTTGTTCCCTCATAAATTAATATTTAGCACCCACGAGGAAAAATAAATAAACACATAATTTAGTAGAATGCTAGTTGTGTCTCTACTTCATTCATTTGAACATAATGACCGTTACATTACAAGTCAAAGAATAAATAAAATATTACCTGTCTGCATCCAGAACATCCCAACTTTCGTCTTTCAATTTCATATACAATTGTGAAACTCTTTTCTGGAATTCAATTACTTCATACCTGTTGGATGAAAGTGAAAATTAGAGTTAAATTTTTAACTAATTCTATAATTTCTTAGGTCAAATTAATGTTGTGGGTGAAGGATATAGAATATTATATTCATTTAAAGACATTTTAATTCATGTCATATAATTATGTCGATGAATATGTACTTTAAAACTAGAACATTAAAAGAGCATTCATCATCATCAGCCTGTATTCGTCCACTGCTGGACATAGGCCTCCCCTATGATACGCCACTCAGCCCAATTCTCGGTCTTACTTCACCAACCGCCACCAGCTGCCTTTCGAAAATCGTCACTCCATCTAGTCTCAGGACGTCCTACACTACGTTTGCCGATTCGCGGTCTCCACTCCAGAACCCGTCTGCCCCAGCGGCTATCGGGTCTGCGACAGAAGTGACCGGCCCACTGCCACTTCAGTTTGGTAATACGCTGAGCTATGTCGGTGACTCTAGTTCTCTGGCGAATTACTTCGTTCCGGATGCAATCCCTCAGAGAAACCCCAAGCATAGCCCTTTCCATAGCTCGCTGAGCGACTTTGAGCTTACGGACCATTTTCACTGTCAGTGTCCACGTTTCAGCACCGTAAGTCATAACGGGTAAGACACACTGGTTATACATTTTTGTCTTGAGACTTTGTGGGATGGGTGACGAGAAGACTCGACGAAGTTTTCCTAATGCTGCCCAGCCCAACTGGATTCTTCTCATAGCATCACTCTCAAAGTTACTTCTACCTAGTTCGAGCATCTGCCCTAGGTAAACATATTTCTGTACAATTTCAAGAGTGATTGCATTTACGGCAATCGGTCCCGGAGCAACGAATTCGTTGCACATGACTTTGGTTTTATCCAAATTCATCCGGAGGCCGATGCGTTGAGAAGCGTCAGCCAGGCTGTCCAACATAAACTGCAAGTCCTCCAGCGACTCTGCCATGATAACGATGTCGTCGGCAAATCGTAGATGAGAGATGTACTCGCCATTGATGTTTAGGCCATGTCCAACCCAATCCAGAGTCTTAAACATATCCTCTAGTGCGTTTGAGAACAATTTCGGGGAAATTACGTCCCCTTGTCTCACGCCTCGCTGCAGAGGAATACGCTTCGACTGCTGGCCTTGAATTTGGACCGTCATCGTAGCGGCGTCGTACAAACATCTCATCACCTCGATGTATCGCCAATCGACTAGGCATCGCTGTTAGGACTCCAGAACAGCCCAAGTTTCGACCGAGTCAAACGCCTCTTCATAGTCCACAAACGCTAAGCAAAGAGGCCGATTGTACTCTTTTGTGTTCTGTACAATCTGCCGTACCGTGCGAATGTGGTCTATGGTGCTGTACCCACTTCGAAACCCGGTCTGTTCAGGAGGTTGGAACTCGTCGAGTCTTCGGGCGAGACGATTTGTGATAACTCTTGAGAACAACTTATAGACATGGCTCAGAAGCGATATTGACCTGTAGTTCTTTAAAAGGGTCTTATCTCCCTTTTTAAAGAAAAGGATGACTACACTTCAGTGCCACGCCTGTGGAGTCCTCCCGGTGAAGAGGACGGCATTAAACAGTTCTTGGAGCTTTTTTATAAGTGGGGCTCCACCAGCCTTTAAGAGCTCTGTTGTAATCCCGTCCTCGCCCGCGGCTTTTCCATTTTTAAGTCGCCCAAGAGCCATCACAATTTCGTCTTGACTTATCTCAGGCAGGTCTTCTGTGTAGTGGCGTGTCAGAGTGGCTCTTTTGTCCTCGTTTTGTGGGAGATGAGGAGCATGTGATGCGTACAGCTGGCCGTAAAAGTCTTCCACTTCCGAAAGAATACCCGCTTTGGATGTAACGACTGTCCCCGCCGAGGTGGTTAACTTCGTCACGTGGCTTCTACCTAGTGTCTTGACAAACACTTTTGACCCCCGATTTTGCTCAATTTATTTTTCAATCAAGAGCGTGTTAGCTAATCGGAGGTCACGTCGTACAAGTTTGGTAATTTTCTTATTTAGAGCCCCTTGTTCTGACGAAGTTAACGTGGGATTTTGTCGTTCCTCCATGAGTTGCAGAGTTTCCGTCGAAAGCTTGGACTTCCTGCCTTTGCGCTGCATTTTGCAGAATTTTGTGCCCTCATCTCGTAGGACATCCACCACTCTGTCGAGCGTCTGGTCAACGCTGTCTGTGGTTTCCAAGGCAGCAAACCGGTTTTTCAGTTCTAGCTGAAATGTTTCAGACCCAACTATGGTTTGGAGAAGGTTCGGACGGAGTGTTGACTCACTGAGACATCCCTGAATATACGCCGTTTATCCGCAATAATGAAGTCAATCTCATTTTTCGTCCGTCCGTCGGGGCTTCCTACAGGGTATGCCTCCCAGGGTGCGTACGCCATGACCACTTTGAGAGTATACCTCTCGGTCAACTTCAGCACCAGGTACGCGACCCTCGGAGACACACTTGCGATTTCTAAAACGTTGTTAAGGAGAGTTTTGTGGACCAGAAACCCGACACCACCTTGCGACAGCTGGTGACCTTCACGGTAATACATAATATGGCCTGATTCCAAGGTTATGGTGTCCTCTCCCTGTCTTCGGACTTCGCATAACCCGAGAATGTGCCACCTTATGTGGGTCAATTCTTCCAGCCGAGCGAGCCTATCGTCGTCTCGAATCGTCTGTCCGTTATGCACAGCCAGGGTCAATTGGGTTTGGCGGCCTACCGTAACCCGGGGATTCTTCGCACCCCCTGCCCTGCCGTTACCATGACCGCCGCCCGCCGTTACCATGACGGTATTGCCCATAGTCGCCACACTCGGCATGCGGGTTGGCGACCGCAGTGCCGTGCCATCTTATGCATGTGTTGCTGCTGCCCGTCACAGCTATATTTACACGGCTATTTGGATGGTTATCCCGCCATCGGTCGGTCGTCAGAGCCTCGTTTGTTGGTCGGCAGGGTGCACCACGGGCAGGTGAGGTTGACAGTTTTGAGGACACTTAGATGTTGAGGTCCCCTTACACCCCCTAAAAAGAGCATTCAAAATTACACATTTACAAGTGAGTTAAAATATATGTGGGATTAAATTATGGAACTTACCTCTCATTGCCAAAACCTTTCCTCTTGAGAATATTTTCAAAGGGCATTGTTAAAAAGAAAACCTTATCTGGTTTAGGTAGGCCAGCATCTGGTGTTTGGCACCATTTTATATCAAGCCCTGTAATGAAAATTTACCAGAGGTCAGACCAAAATACATTTGAAGACATTTCAGAAGTACAAAGGAGCATTTCCTCTTAAGATTTGTATCTTCACATCACAGGGTAAGCCTTCGTAAATGCCAAGGACTTTTACAAAGTCAGACAAGCACAATCATGTCCAGGGATTATATTACAAAAATTGTACAGTAAGATCCAGATGGTACTAGCAATACTTTGTTGTCCTAACCACATGAACCAATCAAGTAAATAATTATGCTTATTTTTTTGCATGTAATGACAGATATTTCTAGTTCAATAAAAAAAAAACTATTTTTTTAAAAGTAACAAAATCTAATTCAAGGTTATTATTTCGTATATTTGACATTACAGTGCATTTTAACTGTCTTTAAATAATCTATAATCTTAAAAATTTGACCTTCAGTTAGATTGCATATAAAATATTGTAGGTATATGTATTTTTTTTTGTTTTAAAAACAAGAAGTTTCAAGTTACACCACTGGGTATGGTTTTTACCTGCAAGTAACATCCACTCTTAGAAATGTTATGACTAAATCTTTGCTCATTTTTAATATTTTGATAAAACAAAAAAATTGTGTTTCTTCATTTAGGAGATGTTCAAGTTCTCAGAATCTTTTTTTTGTCTATTGAGAAAGACTTTCACACAAGACTTTCAGTAATAAATTTTAGTACCCGAAACATTGCTATACATTGTTTAAGAGGCGCATGCTATAAAAGCTAAAAATATATGGCTAAACCAGACAACTGATAAAATGCTTATGTATTTGTAAATAAAATACATAGTACAAGCTTTGCTAAGTTTGGGGCTAGATGGTGTTGTGTGTGAAATGTTCATCTATACTTATTTATTATTTACTTTTTATGGAAACACCTAGACACAGAAAACATCTATATTTACACCAATATTTATGCCATTAAGCAGGAATTGAACCCACAACCTATGAGCAGACCTACTACCAACTGAGTCATGGGTCAAATTATGAGTAAATTACCTTTAGAAGCTGAGAAGGCAACTCCAGAATAACAGTACCGGTCAACTACCAGAGTAATTCCAGATTCCAGCTTCTTCTTCATAAAGCTAACTTGTTCCCAACGATTGGCTGAGAATAGTAGATGGATGACCTCATCAGAAAGTTCATTCTGTGAATCAATATGCAAATTATCAGATATGTGATTCAGGTATATTGGGCACTCAAATGAAATAATGTGAATATTCCAGAAAATAGGACTTATTTACACCTTTTTTTACTTACTTTCTCATATTTTAAATTGGTTGCACCTTTGTGGCTTAAATGTTTTTACTTGACTACTTCATATTTCTTTATTTTTGTCAAATATGATACAAGCAAATAAATTTCAGAGAATCCTAAGGAGCAAATAACTATCACCAGTTAATCCAGATAATGTACTTACTACACATATAATTTCATTCAAATCTGTTCAGCTGTTATAGAGATACATGGGAACAAATATATACCTACACTTACAAATAGAGCAAAACTGAAGTGGTAGCGATTATTTACATTATTGGGTATTTCTATCAAATGGGGAAATAGCTCCGGCTACAGCAGGTAACTATCGTACCAATGTAATCCCTATACACTCATTACACTCTAATCTCAAGATCTTAGGACTAAAAACTAAAATTACCTTTGAGGTTAAGTAGCCATTAATAAGTTTGCCGATTTCTGTTTCTCGGTTAGGGAAATTTGTGTATTCAGCTGGAATCTGCCGTTTCTTCAGGCTGTCAACTAAAATTTAAGAACAATTAAGCAAATGAGCCTTGATATTACTTACAGTAACCTTTTTCTCTTTATAATTCTTAGAGAGAATTACCTAGATTTTTAGCTTGCGTAGATTTCCCAGTTCTATCAACACCTTCAATAACAATCAGGGCTCCACGTTTCATCTTAGATACAGGTATTTTACTTGTAATTATAACTTATTTACGATCTACAAAGTGAATAGTAAACTATGCATGCACTTATGCTACTTTAGATTAGACTGACGAACGTTTGTTGTGTACTTATTTTTAGTAAATTACACTTCGATGAGATTTTTATTATAACCAGATTTAAATTTATTTATAAAATTAAATTGCAAAATAAAGGCAACAGTTTGTTTAAACCAGTGCCAGTGTTTGCCTGTTTGCTTTGAAACTTAAATGTGTCACTTGACAAATTACGCGCCAAACTTGACAAGTGTCAAGTGAAGTATTGACATTGATATTATAATTTGTGCGTAAGAAAATTTGAGTTGCCTGACTGGCTAGTTTTAATCTCTCTCTCTCTCTCTCTCTCTCTGTCGATTATGTACCCCTTATCTCTTTCCGTAGGTAGCTAAAATACTATAGCGACGATAGCGACACTCTTTTTTTATCGTGATGGCTTCAATCACAGAGAATGTAAATTACTAGCTTCCGTGCAATTAGCTTTGTAACGATTTGAACACGCCTTATTCTATTTGCAAATAGCAACACTATTCTCATCATAGGGGGCTGAAGGATAGTATCCATGGTCAAGAATATAATAAAAAAATATCTAATGGAATGGTTGATGATAGTCATTGTCAAAGTTGTCAAATGATTGTGGAGTGCACAGATTACACACCTCGTGGAGTGGATTGGATAGTCAGGAATGACGGAATGAGGAATGTCAGGATTACAGGAGTCAGAAGATGTCAGAATTGTCAGATTGCCTCAGATAAGCGAGATAACTCAGATTGTACATTCTACATTGTACGATTTGTGTTGTTGAAGTAGGGAAGTACGTTGTTAGTGTTCTTTTGTTTTTGTCAAATTGTTCTAATGTTAACGACCTGTGATTAACCACTGTGTTTACCTATCAACAATGAAAAAGGGGTATAAAGTTACAGACGTTAAAAGGGAAAAGAAGATCGGCGTGGCCGCTGAAAATATTGATGAGTTAATTCAGAAATCTTGCAATAAATTAGGCGTAAGTTTGTCTTATTGACAAATTAAAAATTAAATTTTTGCGTTACTAGCTTATATAAATAATTTTGTAATCCTGGAGTGGGTTTCTGTCATGAACAGGGATGTTTATCCTTGAATTGTAAGAAGTGTGTCACGGTCGCAGCCGTGACCTATATTCGGCCGCCTTGACCCGTTTCTCTCTGTTTTAGTTCAATGTCGAATCTGCCGAGTGCCGACTGTTCGTCGCAGAAGACGGGACACGCGTCGATGACGATGAATACTTAGCGACCTTGCCGCCGCAGACACTCTTCATTTTATTGAAAGATGAAGAAAAAATGGTAACTGGTATGTTTGCTTCTTTTATAATTTTATTACTTGGCTTTCATGACATACTTAACTACTAATGTAAATAAAATTATCATAAGTAGTTTTACTTGAAGCTAGTGTGTGTAGAAAAAGCTTCTATGTTCTGAGCAGTTCTATTTTGTGGAAGATTTTGTTCTACCACTGAATCAGTCAAGCTCACTAGTATAAGATGTAGTATTTAGAAGGATAGGTAAATCTGTACATAGTAGTCATATACAATACTTTTTTGCCCAATTTTATATTAGTGTTCTCTTACATATTGAGTCCGTGCTTGGCCATCTTCTCATTTTATTTAACGATCTGCAGTCTATTATGGAACTTGATTGATATTGCTTATCTTACAAATGCTAGTGCATTATAGTCAATGGTATGTAGATATTTGAGGGCCCAAAATGATGTTCTAAGTTAGAGATGGAGAAATTGTGTAGGTATGTGATTATTTTTTATATTAGTATGTTTTTGTTTGTTGTGTAGTTTTAGAATTATTATTATATCGCATGTTATTAGAATGTATGTTTATCTCATTTTGTTCATAGGATAACCTTATACATATATAAACAGTGGCTTATATATTTATAAGCTGCTGCTGTATCAACAGTCTTTATTGTACACCATATTATGAGTTTTTACAAAAAAAATGTCCTTTATCTTAAGAGCCCTCTCACGTCGTCGCACGAAATTAAAAAAGTTTGTGTTCCGAATTTTCCATCTTTAGTATTATCTAGAAAAAGATAATTACGTTCAAAAAATAGGCCGATCTTTCTTGTTGATGTTTCCTTTTTTCAATTTTACTAATAATAATTCCATTGGTCATAGGGATCGATCTCCCATGACCATTTCGCCGAAAAATCGCCGTCGTGTCAGTTTCAGACTTCTAAATCTACAAGTGATACTCAAAATGTAAAATTAAAAAAATATGGGGAACATCAGACACATATTTTATTATTATATGCATGTTACATATATCTGAATTTTGGTCCCATTTATTAGTAAAAAACAAAATCATGAGCCAATTTTAAGTTTTATATTGCAGTTTTAGCTTTGTCTCTGTGTAAAATACACAATAATTTCAAAAATAAAAATTAGGCACGATAATACTTTGTTCTTTGTAGAATCCAATTCTATAGTTACTTTTAAAATCATAGTTGTAAATTTTTCAAAAAATATAAATTACCAGCAGTCGAAATTACAATAAATTACGCTGCGCAATTTAGTATGCCGCGAGCGGCCGTCGGGGGAGGACCTGCGTCAGTTAGCGTGGAAGTCGGTTACGTAATATTTCGCGCGTTTATGACTTAAAACTAGAATAATTATAGTGCGACCACAACATTTTAAGTCGTTTGGCGTTTTATAACGTTTCATTCTGATTTTTCGGATCGGACCGTCACATTTGATCTTGTTTACTTCTTGAAGGAGCAGAATCTGTCACTTTTTTTTTGACGTGATTAAGTCTAATAATTCGATGAACGCTGGCCGCACACGAAAAAGGGATGACTCATTGTCTCGTTATGCCCATTGTCCCGTTACGCTCGTCCCTTTGCGTTACGGTAAATTATTATTGCATTTCCAAACTCTGATTGCTAGTATAATTTCAAGAATTTATACTTTTAACTGAAGGTTAATTTTCATGATTAAAGATGATTAAAGATGGCCGCCTCCCCAAAATGGTGGAATAAATATTTCTTCATTTTCATTCATCTACCTCAATATGGGTATCAAATGAAAGGGCATGACTAGTAGAATACTATGCACTATGATACATTTCAAATCCAAGATGGCCGCCACCATAAAATAGCGAATGACATTACCTATTTTTTCACTACTACCTCAATATGGGTATCAAATGAAAGGCCTTGACTAGTAGAATACTACGCACTATGACAAATTTCAAATCCAAGATGGCCGCCACCACAAAATGGCGAATGTCATTATTTTTTACTTCTACCTCAATATGGGTATCAAATGAAAGGACATGACTAGTAGAATACTATGCACTATGATACATTTCAAATCCAAGATGGCCGCCACCATAAAATAGCGAATGACATTACCTATTTTTTCACTACTACCTCAATATGGGTATCAAATAAAAGGCCTTGACTAGTAGAATACTACGCACTATGACAAATTTCAAATCCAAGATGGCCGCCACTAAAAAATGGCGATTGTCATTATTTTTTACTACTACCTCAATATGGGTAACAAATGAAAGGGCTTGACTAATAAAATGCTATGCACTATGACAAATTTCAAATCCAAGATGGCCGCCACCACAAAATGGCGACTGACATTATTTTTTACTACCACCTCAATATGGGTAACAAATGAAAGGACTTGACTAGTAGAATACTATGCACTATGACAAATTTCAAGTCCAAGATGGCCGCCACCATAAAATGGCGAAATACATTTAATTTTTCACTACTCCCTCAATATGAGTATCAAATGAAAGGACTTGACGAGTAAAATACTATGCAGAATGGGGGAGCGCGCTTCCCGCATCACGCCCCGCACGATACGAGACGTCTTCATCGAACCACTCTATGATTATAAGACTGTGATATGGCTTTTCTTATTACCATGAATTTTTTTGTGAATATTTTCAGATTTTGACCACTTCTATAATGTAATCCGGTCACACAAGAAAGACTACATTGAAACTGGTGCAGCAGCCAAAGAGTTCCTCACCACTAACATCAAGGACAAATTCAAGGTCTTCCAGAAGTACATTGCAGCTGCTGATGATGCCAAAACTATGCTTAGTGAGAGAGCACAGGACCCTGAATGGTTTGAAGGTATTTGATTTATTGACTACTACACTTCTTGACGTTCTTTTTGGCGATATGGTTCTTTTAGCGAGCTCGGAAAAAAATATGAGAGTGATTTGTTAGCGACAGAAAATAAACCAGTAAAAAAATTACATAATGAAGTTGGCTTCTTCAGAGTGAACTACCACGATGAGCGCTAACATCCAGGGCCGAACCGTGACATTAGGGGGCCCTGGCCTAATACTACCCTATTACTCAAAACATAAGAAAAAAATATGACAATAAATATTTTATTATCATCTTCATCATCAGCCTATCCTAGTCCATTGCTGGACATATACCTATCCCATGGTTCACCACTCAACCTTATCATCAGCTTTACGTCCACTGCGCGCTATCTTCCGTATACCGTCACTCCATCTAGTCTCAGGGTCTTTGTCCTACACTACGTTTGCTGATTCGCGGTCTCCACTCTAGAACACGTCTACTCCAACGTTATGGGTTCTGCGACAGTTATGGCTGGCCCATTACGCCAGAACATGTTAAAAATTGGCTTTCATAAGGACTGCCGATAGAAGTGAAAACTTATAACTCAGAATTTGATAGCTCACTTTGTCACGTGGTCATGACGATGGTTATCTACAAATGCGTCAGCATTTCTAGATGGCCAATGGCCATGGTCCGGAGTTTACCCGAAGATTTCTTTCATTTACGACTGTGACGCTTGAGCTCAATTCATAGCCCACGAAAAATCTGTCTATGATGCACCAAATGAAGTTTTCACTTCAAAAAAATCTGTATAGCCATCAGATGTTTAGGTGGATTTATTTATTCACTCGATCGCGATCGCCATTTCGCCTGATACTAAGCGATGCGACGATGCGGTGTACAATCTCATTTTACGTCATTATAATCAATAAACCTTGTGACCCCGTGGACATCATAACTTGAAACTTAATATAGGTAATCACCCCCTATGTACTGAATTTGCAAGATAGCTATTTATATTTTATGGAACTTAGATTAGATCGTCGCTGTTATTGTTTTACTTTATTTCTAGTTGATTGAAGTTACATGAGCGTAATGATCCAATAAACCGCTCGACCTGCAAACACTTTGAACCACATCATTATTAATAGAGAACACAGATACTACATCAGGGTACCTGCATCGAGTAGTATAAAAGTACCTAAAACCCTCTACACACGAGCCCTAAAATCAAAGGAAATTACGTAAAACTAGAGGGGGAGGACCCTACATCGCTCAATAAATCACCAATCATATGTTGCGATGTAGGCTCCTCCCCACTACTTTTACGTCATTTCCTCTGATTATAGGACTCGTGTGTGGAGCGTTTAAGTTTCGAAAATCGTGGAAGTCTAGAACAAATAAAAGAGACTTTTTGACATTCTCGAGAGAGAAATACTCGCAATATATTCTACTGTATTATTTAACATGCAAAAAATAAATGTACCTACATATTTTCTAAAAAAACATTTCATTGTATTTTTTGGAACGAAGTTCCTTAGGGCAGAGTTGGAGGAGAAAGGGATTTTGCTGCACCACAGAATCGAAAAAAATTTAAGACTAAAACCGTAAGAAAATTATAAAACGCAAGTGACGCATAAAACTGCCCTAGACAAGTGTTGCCAACTATATTTTTCTGATGATCGTACCATAATAAAATTATTTTTTTTTGGCAAATAGGTGAATAAATATGTTTGTGTTGATTCCATATCATCTGAAGTAACTTCGTTACTATAACATTGTTTGTGCATATTTTATTGTTTGTTTCAGTTACACATCTTTCCAAGTTATTTATTTACATTCTAGGGTCTTTCTCAAATATTGTGTTGTTGTTAGATGTTCTTAGAAGCCCCAAGTTGCAGCATGAGCTATGGCTTTGTGAGACGAAGCGAATATACCTACCTTAAATATTTTGTGTAGGTACACACGGGGGGCTGTTCTGAGTCGATAGTAATCTGTTCTGATTACGCGAAGTGCTATACGCCGATTGTATTGAACAATTATTGCAATAAGAGCGATCGGATTTACACTTTAATTTGTCACATGCAAACATTCTTGTTTTTCTAGGCCTAGTAACTTCAGAAAAGACCAAAGAGCAATCGATGTCGAAACGCGTCAAAGAGCGAATGCGGGGGTATTTCTTCAAAACGAAAACGGCTCTACAATCATCGGAGATTTACGTTCAGTCGAAAAATGGACGCGGTAAGAAACTTATCGATCAGTTCCTACTCGACCTGAAGGGTTTGCTTGAATCTCATAAATATAACGAACTATATTTCAATCGTATGGCGAAAGAAGAAGAACGTCTATGCCGTGAGAACGGTGTCTTTGAATGCGGCGGTCTTTGGAACAACAAGAAATGCTTATATGAAGGAGAACATATCATCAACCCATACAGAAGTCGCGAAGAACGCATAATATTCCAAACTTGGAATTTAGACCATAACATCGAGTTATCGAGGTCTATAATTCCAAAAATCATTGACGCTATTGAAAGCTTGTGTAAAGGCGATTTCAAATGCATTGCGTGTGAGAAGGGTAACAAGCCGGGAGCCGTGGAACCCGATAGATATTATTTACAAATATTTTCACGCGAAAATTTGAAGTTAGTGCACATTGTATGTCACTATAAAGGTACGCATGATTCTACGTCAGATGTGTACACAGTATGCAAAAAATGTTATGTTGGTCAGAGTATTCAATAAACCAACCATAAATAAATCCTTTCTAGTTCGGTAATATAACAAATAAACTGATCTAAGAAAGGCAATAGTATCTACAAATCATTTTTGAAGCAGAGCATGTTACTGACTTAGTGAACTTCATTGGCCACATTTTAGAAGCTTGATATTTTTGTATTATGTAAAAACCAAAGTATATTTTTATTAGATTAATATAAGCTAAGTGATACGTATATTTGAGGCAGTTTTCTCGAGTAATTCATACATAATACGTATTCAGTACAAACTTTAACCGTAGACAGACACTAATTTGGAATCGACGCACGGGATTCAAAATAAAATTGAGAAAGCCAAAATTTAATTTTGTTAACTAGTTGTAGTTTGATTGATTTCACGCAATATAAATTCATAGAAACTTACTTGACAACATTTAAAAACATTAAATGTACATACAATAAATAGTGTACAATATTATGAGTTACAAAAACAGTCAAATAAGCGTAGTTTAATTGTATGCGGATACAATATCATCGCAAAATGTCTGTCGCAATGAAGTGATTTACGAAAACCAGTCACCCGTGGTTAAGGCTTAATTAATATGTATAGACCGGATTACGGGCATGTTGTAAGTGGCTACCTAAATTAAAACCCAGTAAAAAAAGTCGACAGATTATTTATAGCTAATCCTCTAAGGAATTGTCTTAAGTGTTGTATCCTGTCGTAATAGCAGGCAGAGCTGATGCTGCTGTGGCCATTTCTCACATTTTAAAATAAACTTAAATACACATTATTTTAGTTATGTATATCGCCGTAATCGACTTTAAGTCTCCATGAAAACTTTTAATGTGTCTTAGGAGTCGTTCAAGTATTACGTAAGCATTTTAGTAATATTTCATTCCCCTACCCCCTGGGAACAAAATTTAGCAAAAGTCGTTAATCATGTGCGATCTTCTTTATTCCATTTTATTATTATTTCTTATAAATTTCTTTATCATAGTGAGCTAACAGCGAGCGCCTTTAGTGCTATGTCATTATAGTGATACTAGCCGACTCCGCAAATGCTGCTGTGGCATAAATGAGGCGTTTCGGATTGCAAATATTTATATAGGTATGTCAAAAGTAGTTGCGCGAAAGTTTTATAAGTAGAACTATCATCGACAGGCATTTAAATTTAAGTATCACCATAAAATTGTAAAAACCGTCACGTTACAAACTAACCTAACCAAGCCTCCCGTGAGATTATAATCTGACGCGTTAGAATATAATCTGACGCGTTAGAATATAATCTTACGGTGTTGACAATTTTACAGTGACATACAAAATATAATATGCTGATTGATTGATATGCAACAGGCCAACAATTAAACGCGTCATTGTCAACGAATGAATGTTAGTTTATTGGGAAATACAAAAATAATACAATCGATTAAAAAATGAACAGTAGAGACAGGAGGGTGTAAAATAGTTTTCGATACATTTTCATACCTACTAAATATCATTAAAAATCCTTCAAATCGGTCTAGTTGTTTCAGTGGACTACAAACATACATGACAAGAGTTTTATATACAAGAAGACAAACTTTCGATCCTGTTGAAGAATATAAAACAAATAAATAATATTGGTGGACCGTTGACACAGACACAGAACACCATCTGACCCCAAACTAAGCAAAGATCGAATCACGCGGAGATCAAAATTTTACAGAATAGAGTTACGAAGAGAAGTAAGATCTTGATCAAAATTTTATTCTCGTTTCATCATCGGTTTTAAATTATCGATATTTTGTTTAATGCCTTTGTTTTATTTTGTGAACTTTTATTTCTTAAAAGCATCTCAAACTTCTTTATGTCCTTTTGTCCTAGTTTTTTGGGGAGGAGTAGCAGGGACACCTAATAGTCGAGAGTAGTCGAGACGAACTAGGGCCCGATCCTAGTACGGAAGTTCGCCTAGGGACGCGTAAATAGCCCCAGGGGAGAGAGCCACTCTAAAACTATCGCAGTCTAAATTATTTCGGTGCTTACGCTGTACTTGAACTTAGTTTGTGGTTAGCGTAACAAAGTAGCCTTCTTGGTAGTGATTATTTAGTTTCTAATAGGTATTGTAATCGTTTATAGATTTTTCTATTCCTTGAATTGATCTCCTCTCCCTTCGTAGGTAAGGTGTAAGCAATAATGTCGTTTATTGACTGTGTTTACTAATTGTAAAGGTTATTCCTTCAGGGTAAATAGTTTCAATCAGTCTGTTATTGTCTATAATTGTCAATGGGTCTGTAATTTTTTGGCGAAATATATTTAATTGACCTTGTCATTAAAGGACATTGTTATTAATTTTGGTTCCCCTGGATGTCTCTTAATTTTAAAAAGTGTATTTTATCATCTTAATCTTATAAAATGTGTTTCTGAAAGATGGGTTGAACTCAAAAGGCCAGGGTGGATTTTTCAATATTATTTATAATTCCATGAATTGTAAGCGTAAATAAATCTAAAATTAATCTTATATCAAGGTCAACAAAATAGTTTTTAACCAGTCATCGTGTTTTTTGCCTGATACAGAATATTTTTATGTAAGTACACTGTTGTACTGTTGTGTATAGTTTGGTATTGGTGCTTATTTTAATTCAAAGTTTCATATCCAGATTTATGATATTTATATTATGTACTTCTTACTTTTGATATAATTATTTTAAGGTAATAAATACTTTTGTATTGTTATTAAAATTTTATTCACGTTTTGGATAGTAACTAAGAGGTTATCGATTTATCATAAATGAAGACTTTATGCATAACAACTAAACCTCAATGTATAAACAGGGTTAATTAGATAGATGTAAAAGAGTATATTTTTACGATTTTTTTCAATAACTCAAGTCTGGAATGAAAAATTTCCCCTCTCTTGCACAGCGTTTGAGCACATTAAAAACGCATGTTGAATGTGACACAGGATTACGTAGAACAACTTTATTTTGCCGAAATTAACGTATTCTAGTCATAATAGAGTATGATAGTAGGTAATTGAAATAGAAAATAAAGAAATCATTGTGAGCAACTTACTATAGCAGCAATAATGACATCTAGAACAATCGACAATTCCATACATTTTATTGAGTTGTGAGTGAGGGAAATATAACTTACTAGCATCGACTTGGGGGGGGGGGGGGGCCTGTAATTCCCATCTCGTTACTCTCCCGAGATAAAAGTACTCTATGTACTATTACTATTCTAGACTATAATGTGTTCTAAATTTCAACCCGAACAAATATCCGAGCTTTGACATGTATAATGTTAATAGGTTAGTAGGTTAACCTCTCCATGTTTCGGTCGCGTTACTAATGTCTTCTCGTGACCAACGGCCGTGGTCGTGACCGGCATTTTTATTTAAAACATCTGATTATTTTTTACGCTTTTGGGATCAATCCCGTAAGGCTCATATCGAGGAATATAAGAGTCTTTAAGGCTGAGTACGGGTGTTCTACGTATTCCAGTTGTACTTGTTTTCTTATTATTCGATTAATGTTAACTATACCCCGACGATAATTTATAAGTTATTGCGTAAAAATATTTTTGATTGTAAAATTGAAATGTAATTATTTTTTGTGTAATCTATTTATTATGGTGTTTAACACTTGTATCGAATTTCTTAGATCAAATTATATTTCTTAAAGAAATTGTATGTCACTATTAATAAACCACTTATTTTCGTCACAAGTTGTGATACTTTGTGTAATGTTTACTATTTCTATTTTAGATAGATTTAGAATTTGTAACTATTAACTGACATAAATATTTATTATTATGAAGTGTAAGTTTATAATTTTAAAGGTTACTAAATTATATTTCTAAATTAATTGAAGATATTTAAAGCTATGCCAATTTTTGTAAAAAATATTGATTAATCAATGCTTAATTTAAGAAAAGTTAAAAATAATAAATTATTTACTTATCAATAACAATTCCTCTTCTATGATTCTAATTGTGGTAAAAGACTCTTTATGAAAATTATAATAATCTAACTAAATATCTACTTATTTATAGTTAAAAAATGGTAATGAAATACATGTTTTATAAGTTATTAATAATAATTATTAGATGTGCCTCGCCTCTGCTATGAATCTCTTAATGCTAAAATATCATCAAGTAAAATGTATTGATTCTCCCATCCCATGTATTGTGTAATGTAAGACATATACAACACGAATACCAGATAACAAAGGTAAAAAGTAAGATTACTACATATTTTCATGCAGTAATAATTCTTAAGGGCCAATTCACACCTAGCTCGTCATGTGAAATTAATCCCAACAAATACATAACCAAAGAGGCCAACAGAGATTAAAAAAAAAAACGTAAAAATACAGACACACGCTCACAGGAATTTCTAAGAACTATTTTTAAGGAATGTTCATACTTTGCGTTATAAAATAATGTGTCTTGGAAAGTTTTCTTTCATATACATTCACATATTTTATTCTAAGCAGAGACAAACCATCTAAGGCCCCGAAAAAAACACCTCTTAAAAAAATAGTTACAATTGAAATTATTTGAAGTGGTATTTAAATTCTTTAGATGTATACATGATAAATTAAATTGCCATATGACATGTTTGGTTATGTCGGGCTACTCATTAAAAAACGTAGGTCGGGATTAATTAATGTGACCAGTGCACATAAAGCACATGTTGCGGTTTCAGAATAAGTACATAAATATCTGTCAAAAATAGTTCCCAATTTCTCCAATGATGGCGCTAATGTTCCATTTTGTTAGAGAGAAAAAGCATAATTATGTCATAATGACATAAATTTTCACCCATTTATCACTTCAAACGCCTCATTGCTTGTGAGACTGCAATTAAATTCTTTCTGGAAATGAGTTGGCCCTTACAGCAGAAATCATTAGTGTAACTGAAAACGATCTGTACTTACTAATAAAGTAATAAATCTGGTGTTAGTGATTCAGTAATAATTATGGTAAGGAAGCAAAAAATCCTATTTTCTGACAATTGTTTATATAATTGTGTAGTGAATAGTTACTTAGCGGGGTAGTGTAGTGTAGCCGAATATAGCAATACTAGTCGTTAAGAGTCGGTAATACGGTCGATTTGTTGCGCGATGTGTATGTCGTTGTTGGGTTGTATTTTTTTTTCTCTTTAATTAGATGCTTTTATGAGAAGACCTCATAAAATTTATCTCAAACGACAAGGGCCAATGACATGTTTTTCATGATGTAAAAATGAGCCCTTTTCAGAAGAAATAAAAAATCTAACTACATCTTAGATGGCGGTAGTGAGTTTTCAGTATATCGAAATAACCACTATTGACTAATATACAAAATAACAAAACCTAACATACATAGGTATTTTTTGAGCTCGCGGCCTCCGGGGCTCCTGGCATGCTTTTATAGTTACGCCCCTGATGTACCTAATGGTCCTTCAAGCGGGAAAAAATGTTTGAGAAAAGACATGTCAAGTTATGAAATGTTTTTTGAACCGCATGCGGTTTTCTAGTATTATGGTCATTTGCATAAAAATTGTTACAACCTTATATAAAAGAGAAAATTTTACAACCCAACTTCTGAAAGAACTTGTAAAGATCTGCCGTAGAGCTAGGCAAATTTATTTATGTAGAACAATAATAAATCATTAACCAATCTAAAGGCTGTGTGACACTACTATAAATACGAAAATTCGACAAACAGTAGGCATGTATCAGCAATGTAGCAACAATTTTGATTTTGCGGGGTTTCCTCAGAGTTCATAGTAAAAATTGTTGACAAAGAGTAGAACCAGACCCTTTCGGCTTCCTGCAGATGGACTGCATAACCCTGTATATTTCTGTAAAATAGTTTTGTATGAATACGGCAGATAGAATTTAAGCTGATGGTACATATTGTACTACCCACATTCGACGATGATAAGAACACAGAGAAAAAAAAATTCTTGGTATTTTATTGTGATAATTACAAAAAAAAGTAAATAGTTTAATCACTGTCTCCTGGCGTAAAAGACAATGTGACTCAGCAGCCAATATGACATACATCATAATTATAAATAAAGCATGTTGCTGAAATTCTGGTCTTTTAATAATTTAATGCCATGTTTAAATGGTTGTTTCTAGGTATTGTTAAAAAATAATGGATTCCAAAAAAATATTTTTATTATACTTAACTTTATTACTTATATCAAAGTTTACAAAGGAAGATAATTTCAGTAGCAAGCTTTATTTGTATAATTGATTTAAGTCGTATTGGTTGCAGTTTCTCATTGTATTTTACTTTATGTACCAACCCTTCTACAGCCTAACGAAATCGGCTTTGCTATTGCCGTCTCTATAATTCCAAGCGAAAAGAAAAGAGAGCAATATCACTAAGACAGTCTTAGTTAGGCGGTAGACTTCGAGTTACAGTGAATAACAGCTTGTAAAAACAGTTTTGTTTATGAATATTTGATATTTACATCCATGCATCGTATTTAGTCTAGTGTGTGTACAATAATACCATCACCATCTTAGCTGGCTTAGAAGAGAGTAGCAGTAGATGCTTCCAATTAGCTTTATAGGGCGTCACTGTAATGTGTTAGGTAGTGTTCATCTTTATTGGTATACAGTATTATACCTTTTCCTATTATAGACTTTAAAGAGATAATATCATTATTGTATTCAATATGTGTATTAGTCTGCTGCTATAGTTTTAAAAATGGTTTGTGAATGTGTTAACTATGGAATTGTATCTAATGCCAAAGAAAGGAATTGTTGATGGAATAAATATTCGAGTACAATCATGTTTTTTATTCATCCAATATAGTACATACGCGAAGCGTGGCCTCTTAGACAATATAGCCATTGATTTGCCTAGTCCTTACTAGGCAATGCTACGTCACGTTAATATCGTTTTAATCACGTTACCGCTGTTACGTGATTTCACATTGGTGGGGTGGTGTAAGTACCTATAATGGCTTCATCGGTGAAGCAAAACTTTTCTAAATATTACCCGGGGTGTTCGTAGAATCTGTCGAGGACGTGCGTCATCTCCCAACCCACACTTTGCCAGCGAAGTGGATACGGAGTATGGTTACCATCCGTCCAGATTAGTCCGGATTTTTAGACACTAGTCCGGTCCAGTTGAGCATCCCGGTGACAATGAATCGGCAGCCCTGTAAACGTTCTGCGTTCTGTAAAAATCGATATGTATCCCTTAGTCCTTAGGTATTGTCGCAAATACTAAGGTGTATGTGCAAGTAGGTTGTATGACGTCACGGCTGTCGGGAAGATGGGGGCGAGAACCGTGCACACAGCGGCGGCGATACATTAACCGAGAAGGCGGCGCAGTAGCAGCACCTGTGAGTTAATTAAGGTAATTTATTACCTTTTCTTAGTGCTTGTACTAAACGATAGGTAGGTAGGTGGTACCTACTTATAAATAATCTGTGAAATCCATTTTAGATCTGCGTTAAAGTCCTCACGGTGTTGTAAACAGTGCTCAGCCTCAGGCTTCAGATTTAGCAGTCACAGACACACCATACCTACAACCATAGTTCACGAACCAGGCATTTGTGAACGTTTTAAATAGGTACCTATGTACTCAGGCTAAGATATATTAGCACCAAACTTCAGGTATGCGATGCTTGGGGTGGCTAATGGAAGAGGTTGGAAGCCACCCCTGGAACGCCCAGTGCATTTCACAACACAGGACCTTTAGTGATACCTTTTTGTTGTTGCAAGTTTACGCGTTGCATCCTCGCCTCGACAACATCTTCGATGACGACGGATGGTGATGATGATGATGAATGTCACTGACGGCCGCGCCGTCAGTGATATTTTGTGGGTCTAGCGTGGTGACAGCATCTAGTTTCGCCTTGTTTACAGCTACTGCACACACTTCTGGGTGACTATAGTCATATTTGAGTGATGTTTTATTTGTCGGGTGGTAGCGGAGTCGTATAAAAGCTTAGAACTCGTGGAGCGTGGCGGAACCAACCGCGCCCGCGCGCCTGTGCGGCTGAAACTCATCGTCATCGATACTGTATGAACTGTATCGGGTTCGAGGTTTCGTTAAAGTCGTTACACTCTCCGGGCTCCGGGCCGAGGCTAGTGTAGGGTGTCGCACACATCGGGCGTGATATCAAATTCTAGTAGGTAGGTGCCTAATCGGTCGAGTGACACAGTGACATTCCTATCATCGGAATCTGAAGTATCTAGTTAGGTATAATATTTCGGGTGTCGCAAAATTATAAACCTGAACGGCCCATTGTATGGCGGTACCTACTAAGCTCTTTCGTGCTTCGATTCTTACGGATTGGGAACTAGTATTTTTAAGTTAAGCAACATGCCTGCCCATAACAACACAACATAAACAGCCCATAACAACACAACATAAACAGCCCATAACAACACAACATAAACAGCCCATAACAACACAACATAAACAGCCCACTAAATATTCCCACTGCTGGGTGGGACTCAGGGCCTTCTGTCGCAAGGAGAGAGTTGAAGCCATAATCCACCACGCTGGCCTAGTGTGGATTGGTGGATGACACATGACTTCGCAAGATTGTATAGGTTATATAGGTCAAGGCTTATATACATGTCGGTGTCCTCACGATGTTTTAAGTTAGCGGCATTACGCACATGACTTCGAAAATACAGCGGTGCGCGTGGATTTGAACCCGGGGTCTTCGGATCGGCAGTCGCCGTTCCTCCGGCTAGACCAGCTGTAACTTTAACGTAACATAACAGCATAGCTATACGCATGTATTGGAACATGAGGAGTCCATATTCTCATTACCTAGCACCGCACTGCGCTCATCTCCGATTTACATTCTCTTCGGTCACCCGGAGACCGGAAATTTAAGTACCTATTTGTTGTTAAGGTAGCTACAGAAATACAATCTACGAAAATTTCAACTGTCCTTAACATCACAGTTTATGAGAGACATCCTGGTGACAGACGGATGGACGTCAGAGTGTTAGTAATAACGTCCCGTTTTACCCTTTGGGTACGGAACTCTAAAAAATAATGGGCACCAGCACCCCCACCAGCATTTGATTTCGCCATTGGCCATTGCCCTCTTAATAATTTCGAGCAAATTATTACCAGGATTGAAGCATTGGGTAGTTTTAAATTTGAAAAAAAAAGAAAAGATATTTTGTACAAGGTTATAATTGAAATAAAAACACTAAACAATATCATGTAAATGTGCTTAAATTCTATCTCCTTTTTCTACCAACAGCTTTGCCCGGAGCTCGCTTGCCCTTCCCACCTTTAGGCTTCTTTGCTGTGAAGTTGGTGGCATTGCCTTTTCCACCACCTTTATGTTTGCCACCACCTTTTGAGGGTTTCATTGATTTCTTTTCTTCAGATCGACTGCAAAAGAAGAAAAGTTTTAGATAAAGAAAAGTATTGTGTGAAAGTAAGACTCACAATAAATATGATTGGGTTATTGTCGATTCGCCACAAAAACGAGAATGTATGTAAATTCGCCACAATATTCATGTACCTGTTGAACAATAATATGTTGGGCTAAATTTACAAAAATTTCCTATTTAATTCAAATCTGAGTTTTTTAAACCGGTTTCAAAAAAGGAGATTTTCATTTCGGCTGTATGTTTTTGTACTTATGTATGTTACGCGATGACGCCGCCAATTGTGAATCAATTTTGATGGTTATTTTTTTTGTGTGGTAGATCATAGTTCAGACTCGTAGCTGAAAACCGTCTAGATGACATCAATTTAAAGCAAATATATAGCATCGAAATGCATGCC
The DNA here is from genome assembly GCA_017562165.1 of Ectropis grisescens. NCBI lineage: Eukaryota > Metazoa > Arthropoda > Insecta > Lepidoptera > Geometridae > Ectropis > Ectropis grisescens. The sequence continues at coordinate 4,793,073 of CM029783.1, forward strand.
ACTAACGCTCCTTAAAAGGTTTCTTTCTGCGTCACAGACGTGTCGGGTTGCCATCTAACCCAAATTTGGCCGACGAGATGCATGCGTGGCACTTGCGTCATATACTTGTGTACCGTTTTACTGTTTGCTGGAGCTGGACCGCTCGCAGTACACGCAATATTAATTTGTTGGATAAACTTGGAAAGTTAGGATCTTCTACAAGTTGAATGGTTAACTTGTATGGAGTGAGGAGACGAACAGAGCATGTGTATTGGTGAGCGACACAGCTGCCTATAACAGCAGTGTATGGAGCCAATCGAACATGACTTGTTCAAATCATTGCAATCACTACACTGCGGTTGTAACCCAGAGATCTAAGATGGTTTATCTCTTATGCTCTGTAATTTCACTGGAAACATTGACCTTCAAACCTGAACACAGTGATGTTTTCACATTACTACTTAGTGGTAGAATAACTGGCAAAGGCACAGTACTTCCCCAAGCAAACTCTGAATGGAGTCCTACCATTCGAAAAAATATACTTATAAAATTAAAATTGAACCTGATATGTACTGAAAAATATACTTACTGTGACTGTTCATCATTTATATGTTTTGCTACAGCCTTCTCCATGTCGATCTTAGGCCTTTTGTTCAATATGCTATCGAGCAAGTTTAAGTTGTTCTCTTTCTCTACTTGAGGAGTTGGCACTGGTGCTTTACGTTTTCTCTCTTTCCCAGGAATAAGTTCATGGATGCCTTTCCCACGAGCTTCTTTCTCTTTTGGTAGCTTCCCTTGGAACTTTCCAAGCGATGCTGTTGATGCCTTAGCTACCACAGCTGCTGTTGATAACTGTAATATATTATGTGTTACTGTAGCAAGATCAATGTTATTGTGGCATTTGGACTTGGATGACATCTACTATGTACAGAGCTTTGGACAAGTGCAGAAAGTGCTGGGCCTTATCAGATTTTACCAGTACAATAGCCCAATTGAGGGATGTATGGAGTGGTGTGTCTTCATAAAAATCGTAAAATAAAGACAATTCCCCTAACAACTTCTAAGCACTATATCTTCATCATTTTTTATTTGTGAAACAAAATAATAAACATGTGTACAATATTTTTTTATTATCTAACTAACAGAATAAGTCGTTGTACCTATTATGGGATATTTCATCATCTGCAGCCTGCAGACGTCCACTGCTGGACATAGGCCTCCCCCAATGATTTCCACAATGACCGATCTTGTGCCGCCTTCATCCACCGACTTTCCGCGACCGAGACAATATCATCGGTCCATCGTGTGGGGAGCCGTCCTACACTGCGTCTGCCGGTTCGTAGTCGCCATTCAAGAACCTTTACTCCCCAGCGGTTATCGGTTCTGCGAGCTATATGGCCTGCCCATTGCCACTTCAACTTGCTAATTTTAAGAGCCATGTCGGTGACCTTCGTTCTTCTGCGGATTTCCTCGTTTCGGATTTTGTCACGCAGTGAAATTCCGAGCATAGCTCTCCATTGCCCGTTACGCAACTATGAGCTTGCATATCATGCCAATAGTTAGCGACCACGTCTCAGTACCATATGTCATTACTGGCAACACACACTAATTATAGACGTTCGTCTTGAGGGTTTGTGGTATTGCTGACGAGAAGACGTGACGCAATTTCCCAAACGCTGCCCATCCGAGTTGGATTCGTCGGCTGACCTCCTTGTCAAAGTTTGACCTGCCTAATTGGATCATCTGACCCAAATACACATAATGGTCGACAAATTCGATACTGTCGTTTCCAACATGGACCGGTATGGGTGCAACATGGGCATTTGACATGATTTTTGTCTTAACCATGTTCATTTTTAGCCCTACCTGATGGGAGACAGTATTGAGGTCTCTGAGCATTGAGCCAAGGTCATCTAGCGATTTAGCCATACTGACTATATCGTCGGCAAATCGAAGGTGGGTGATGTATTTGCCATTAATGTTGATACCATATCCGTTCCAGTTTAAAAGCTTAAAGATATCCTCCAATACAGAGGTTTTTTTTTTTAACTTTTATAGGTTTACACTTGACCGCCATCTCGCCTGATGTTAAGCGACGATGCGGTCTACGATGGAGCGTGTTTACCTAGAAGAAACCGATTCACTCTCGATTTGAAGACACCAAGATTATAACTATCGGGGAAAACCCACTCAGGCAACTCATTCCACAGCTTAGATGTTCTTATCACAAACGTAGAGTCAAACCTCTTCGTCCGTGTCTTTGGAATATCCACCATGAAACGGTGCCGCTTCTTTGAGTTCCGAGAAGTACGATAGAAAAAAGGGCAAGGAGGTATTAGATCATGCAGATCAGTTGCACACTCTCCGAAGTGTATCCGATAAAAAACCGATAAGCTAGCAATCTTGCGGCGATGTTCAAGACTTTGAAGCCTTTTTCGCGCTAGAATGTCTTTGCCTATGAGCCTTTTGGCACGCCTCTCGATCGATTCCAGAGCCTCAAGCTGATACTTAGCCGATCCATCCCAAAGGTGCGAACAGTACTCCATACAAGAGCGAATCTGTGCTTTGTATAACAAAAGTAATTGTTCAGATTTGAAGTACTTTCGCACCTTTGAGAGGACACCTAGTTTTTGGCAGCTAATTTAGCCTTGGACTCGATATACTAGCCAAAGTTGAGCGTAGAAGTTAAGGTAACGCCCAAAAGCTCAAGATGATCAGTAACCGGCACGGATACACCTCGAAAAGTAGGAGTCAGTTCAAATTGACTCCTTTTTGCGGAGAACAGACACGCCTGCGTCTTTCCCTCGTTAAACTTGGCCAGATTGGTTTCGCCCCATTCAGAGACTTCCTCAAGGGCCATGTTCAAACGATCGATCATACTCTCTCTCAGTACCTTAGTATGCTGTCCACTGGCTCTCGCGCTAGATATGTAACTCTCTACAACGGTGCTATCATCTGCGTACCCAAAGATACCGGGCTTCAACAGATCGTTGATATGTAGCAGAAAAAGCGTCGCAGAGAGTACCGACCCTTGAGGTGAACAGTTTCGGAGAGATAACGTCTTCCTGTCTCACCCCTTTTTGCATTTGGATCGGATTTGTGCTTTGATCCTGAAGACGGATAGACATGGTTGCTTTGTTGTATAAACACTTCAACACTTCGATATACCTATAGTCGATTTGGCACCGCTGTAACGACCGTAACACTGCCCAGGTCTCGACTGAATCGAAGGCTTTCTCGTAGTCCACAAACGCTAGACAGAGCGGCCGATTATACTCCTCCATCTTCTGTATAATCTGCCGTGTATGTGGATAAGGTCTACGGTACTAAACCCTTTCCGGAACCCGGCTTGTTCGGGAGGTTGAAAGTCGTCAAGCCTACGAGCGAGACGATTTGTTACTACTCTCGAAAACACCTTGTAGACGTGGCTCAGCAGCGCAATGGGCCTGTAGTTCTTCAGGAGGGTATTGTTACCCTTCTTAAAGAACAGCACCACCACTCTTTTGCTCCACGCCTCTGGCGTTGTACTCTCAAGGATGACGGAATTAAATAACTTCTGAAGGACTTTAAGTACTGGTGTTCCACCCGCTTTCAGAAGTTTTTTAATAATTAGTGACGAGACGATCAGGACATGTGCCTGATGGTAAGCAACATGCCTGACACATAACAGCACAGTGACACGCAGCTATTGGAACATGAAGAGTCCAAATCATTACCTAGCACTGCACTGCGCTCGTCACCCAGAGACCTAAGCTCTTATATCTCTAAACCCTGTAAATTCTCTGGAAACATTGCCCTTCAAAGCAGAACACAGTAATATTTGCACATTACTGCTTGGTGGTAGAATAACTGTCAAAGGTGTGGTACTTCCCCAGGCGGACTCTGCCAAGAGTCCTACCACTCTGATTCTGTCGTGATTCCGTCTTCCCCTGGTGCCTTGTTGTTCTTAAGCTGTATGAGAGCCGCTCGTATCTCATACAGGTATGGGATATTTACCATGGACATATTGTGGAAATATTCCATAATTAATAATACTACTGTAGTGAATAACCATGTTTGCTTAGAACAGCAATCCTATAATATTTTTAACTGTTCTTACTGTTTGTTATCCCTAATTATTTGAAATAATTTGATTGTCTTAACTGTGATGAGGATAAACTAAAAAATATATATATATTTCGAACACAAATTACCTGTGTAGCAGATGCTTTATCAGAAGTAACAGGCAATCCCACTCTGGGTATTTTGACTTTTTTCGCTCTAGCAATGTTCTTTAATCGTTGCAGCTCATTTTTAGCCACTTTCTCTGACTTTTCACTAGCTTTTTTCTCATACATGTCAGTCATGGGATCCAGGTTCTGTGGGACTTCTATTAGCCAATTCTTCTCTTTCTCAGCAGCTGCTTTTTTGAAACTAAAACCACAAACAAAGATTCATTAAACCTTACTAATATGAAAAAGGAAAGTTGAATATTAGAAGGATAGTTAATTGTTCTAATATTAATACAATATATAATCGACGCTTGAAAGGCAGAAATGACTAAGTGACATGTTGGGCCATTTGAGCAGAGATGCGATTTGAAATACTTCTATTTAAAATGCAAAATACCTATTTTGTATTTTGCATTTAAATCCCTTTTAGTAAAAAGCATTTTGTTTTTTATTTGAAATACCTTTTGAGACATATTTTGCATTTTAATATTAATTTCAAAATACAAAATACTTTGTCATTAACTTTAGCCAAAAAAATATGAAACGAACGGATAACGCTCGTATCACCGAATTTATTTGTCCGATAGAGGCGCCTGTCAACTATGCGCGCCCTTTTTTAACCCCCGACCAATAGGGATGTTATAAGTTTAACGTTGATGTCTGTGTCTGTGGCATTGTAGAGGTCAAACGGATGCACCGATTTCGATGTAGTTTTTTTATTTGAAGTTTAATTTTCGTGCGGTGATTTTTAGCTATGCTTGGTTGATATCGATTCAAGATGGCCGCCTCCACAAAATGGCGGACAAAATATTTCTTCACAACCTTCCTCAATATGGTTGCCAAATGAAAGAGCTTGACTAGTAGAATACTATGCACTATGTATGACGAATTTCAAATCCAAGATGGCCGCCACCACAAAATGGCGAAACACATTTATTTTTTCACTATTCTCTCAATATGGGTAGCAAATGAAAGGGCTTGACCAGTAGAATGCAGTACAGTACAGTAAAGCAGTCTGCACAGGCCACTTCAAAATCGTATACGTTAAACTAAAAAAATTAAAAGACTTGTGACTCGGCGTAGGTTTTAGCAAGGGGCCCCTTAAACCTACGCCCGAGTCACAAATCTCGGGGTCTACTCGGGTTTTCTCTCTCTGCCACACGATGGACCCGGCACCCGCACGGTGAATCCATGGAATGCTAAGAAAATCGTCTCATCTAATAGTGCATAGACTGTTTTTTTAACGCAGGAAAACAACTGGAACGGAAATTATGAGGGTAAAATCGCGGGGCACTACTAGTAAAGTATTTTTTACTTGATTTATTGTATTTCTAATGGTTCCCCCCCATTTCTCACTACTTTTTGATCCCTCTATGACCAAAATGTCATGCATAAGAAGCCATGTTATTAGATGTTTTTGTTTGGCTCGGCATTGTGTCTCTATTTCTCATGATAAATAGGTACCTAAAATAAAATTCTGAGATTTGGTCAAAAAGTATTTTATTTTGAAAAGGTATTTAGAAAATACCATGGATGTATCTCCTATTTTGCATTTACCATTTGAAACACAAAACTCAAAACTATTTGGTATTTTGCATTTGAAATAGTAAATCGAAAAGTATTTTGCATTTTACATTTAAATGCTTTTTTAAAACCATTTTGTACATCTCTGCATTTGAGTTATAGACATCATAAAAGTCAGTAAAAAAATCCGCGTCGATCAGTCTTACCTGAATTTTGAATCAAAACACATCCTAGCGAAATTCAGGTTACAAAGTGACATCAAAAGTTTTGATGTCACTTTCAAAAAAGTGACAAAAAAAATCAGTTTGTCACGGACAATCTGTGACAAGTTTAACCGATTCAAGAATAACATTTTTTATGATTTTTGTCTTAAAGTATGCATAAACTTTAAACTGCTCTACTGTAAAGTTGTCAAAGTGAAAGCGACACTTTATTACAATTAAATTGTAATTTCTGCCTTTCAAGCGTTGAAAGTTCATTTTAGTATTAAAAGCATTTTTTAAGCATTGGTGTGAGTAACACATTCAATAACAATGTAAGAACTGAATGGATCAAGTTGAAATTAGGACCTTGGATAGTTATATTCTGGAATAAGACCAGACGAGACCAGAATCAATAGTTTTTATTCTGAAAAAATACAGAGAAAAATAATATGTTAAATTGTAAACATTGTATGTGATGGTTCACAATATTTCGATAAATTTAAATCTTGCTAGTGATATTGTAATTAAAGGTAATCAGTGTTTACAATCTTACAGTGACATATTTATATATTGCTTACACAGCTTGTCCTACCAATATATTATTTATTTCAAAAGTAGTTTTATTTGTCCTACCTTTGGCCTCTTTGTCTGTTGCTCACACACATAATGATGGAGTAACACACAAGAGGTTGAAAAAGACCTGAGTTTAAAGAGTCTCTAGGATCAAGGTTACCTAACGCTATCCCTGTGATGATAAAATCATCTGTTTATAAATACAATCAATACAAGAATTCTAAGTTTAAAATGTTTTATGATAACTTTATTTGGCTTAAAAATGTCTTTAAAAAAACAGAGTAAGCTTTGAACTATACCCTACATTTGAATAACAATACAATTACAATAATAAAGCAAACTCACCCAAACAGAGGCACCCATTTCTGCAATTGTTCATCCCATTGTAGCTTGTCCTTCTTTTTCTTAGTAATGCCCTTTGCTTTAGCAAATTCTTGCCATTTAGTAAGGGGCTTGGGTTTGGGTACAGGTTTGGCACGAGGCAGGTGTGTGGTGGGCTCTGGTAATCGAACAACGATTGCTTCTTCTATGCGTTCAGTGGGGAGCTCCCATATCTTGTTTAACAGAAGTTGGGTATTCTCACGAGTAAGAGATTGTAAATACTCGTCTTTATTTGACCTAAAATTTGAAACGTGTGTGAATTTAGGAATAAATGTAATAATATAGTTAATTTATACGATCCTACGAAGGTTACATTCCCAGTAAATCTAGATATTTTGGAGCAAAGCATTATAGTAGATTTTCGTACGGAATTTTCGTTTTTTACATACTTTATACATTTCGTATCCAAATCATTGGTATCCAATGCTAGCAAAGTTCCTATATCAAGTTCTAAGTCCAAATGTTTATCGACAGTGATTGGCTTGTATTTTTCAGCTCTCTTTTGCTCTTGTTCTAAAATTTGATTTACAATATCCATTGTTTTATTTCACGTGCACATTTCACAACAATAAGCTTAAATAACCTCAAACAAAGAGAAAGAGAATGTCATATACTACGTTGAAATGGAAGATTGACATAACTAATTGGCGAAATTACGGTGCCATTACCGAATGGAAGCCGAAAGAAAAAGTTGAAGTTTAATGGCTGACATTCGTAGCGATTCACAATCCATTCGGTTCGGGCTGAGCCACGGGGAAACGGGCCGCTACCGCCTGGTTTGGGCAATTTGCGATTCACAACGGAGATTCCGATTACTTTTGACGTTTGCAACCGACTACCAGCTGTTTCTGTTCGGTTGAGATTCGGACAGCTTTTTTATCGTGGATAGCTAAATCCGATTTTCAGATTATTGTATTTACTGAATTTTTCTCTGTTTTTCTCAATATGTTTGTAAGATTATGGACACTAAACGAGTTTTTGTTTAATTTAGTGTATAATATGTGTATAGTTTTTGAAATTTTGGGTTTTGAAGTTAAGCTTGTGCTCTAAAAAATTGCTAGAAATGGATTATTGCCATACTTGATTTGTTATTGTTTATTTTTTGAGATGAAATGATGAAACATGTGATGATTGAGCAAAAAAGGCAAGAAACTTTGGAGATACGAGACATCACGTCATACACGATATAACAGCAAGAGCGGATCCAGCATTGGCCCCAGGTGGTGGTCACATACTCACATAGTCGGCGCTAAGTAAGAAGTGTGAACGTGTGATAAGTGCGTGCGTTTTACTTCTGGAACCAGCCCAAGAAGGGTCATGACCCACGACCCGACACGAGAGGGAGGTCCCTCTGGTCCTTGTATAACAGACAGTATTTTTGTATCTGTTCGACTTTAGCTCTATCTATAGATGAAGCAAAGGTTACTTAAAGGTACTTCTGCCAGAAGTTATAGGTCCTTATAAAGACAATACAGTGTACGTGTATTTAAACGTAGAATCTTGCCGGTGAAAGGCATATGTGATTCAACGTGGAAGATATGGATCATTGCCATACTCAGTTTTTTGAGATGAAAGGATGAAACATGTCATGATTGAGCAAAAAGGCTAGAATTCATCAAGAAGTCTTGATCATCGCCGCAAAATCGCTAGCTTATCGGTTTTTTATCGGATACACTTCGGAGAGTGTGCCACTGATCTGCATGATCTAATACCACCTTGCCCTTTCTTCTATCGGAATTCTCGTTCCACAAAAGGGCGGCATCGTTTCATGGTTGATATTCCAAAAACGCGAACGAAGAGATTTGACTCCACGTTTGTGATAAGAACGTCTAGGTTGTGGAATGCGTTGCCTGAGTGGGTTTTCCCTGATGGTTACAATCTTGGTGTCTTCAAATCGAGAGTGAATCGGTTTTTTCTAGGTAAGCATGCTCCATCGTAGATCTCATCATCGCTTAACATCAGGCGAGATGGTGGTCAAGTGCGAACCTATTATAGTTAAAAAAAAAAAAAAAAAAGAAACTTTGGAGATACGAGAAATTACGTCTTATACGATATACCCAACAGCAAGACCTCAGGTGGTGGTCATATAGTCGGGACAAGTAAGAAGACCGTACGATAAGTGTTTTAATTAATGGTCTACCTAGGTTCTGGAACCAGCCTAAGAGTGGTCATGACCCCTTGACCCTCTCTGGATCAGTCCTTGTATAACAGACTTGATGAAGCCAAGGATTTCTACCAGAAGGTATAGGTACCAATAATGGTAATGCAGAACTAAATATAAGTAGAATCTTGCCGTTGTACCACATGTTTTTACCAAACATTTACTTACCTATGTCCACCATTACCATTATAGACTTAGATAGAGATAGATATGTTTTGTAAATAAAAGTAACATGTATCACAAACTATGTATATTATTTAATCCTACTGAATATGTGACATTCCTGTTTGCTGACAGTGTTATACCTACCTCTTACCTTACCTCTACATTCATGAAGCTGTCACTTAGATAAAGTATAAGTAACCTCTTTGGGCTGTGGCCTCATTAAAGTTTCCTAGTATAATAAATGGGGTATCTAATTTATTCGGTTGTAATGCACAAGGTGATTATTATAACTAGAAGATCAAATCAAACATCATTTATTATAGTAAATATTTTAATAATTAATCTGAAGAATTTTTGATGCTTTATATTCAACATATTTAGCAATAAAGTTTAAAAACAGAGATGGTGTATTAGCCTTGCTATTTTATCATTGAGAACAACTATTAATAAAAGACTAAACAGAAAATTATAAAAAAGGAATTGTCATAAAATGCTCTCCATACAAAAGTATAAACCGGAGTCAATAAAACCTTTAGATTTTTTGTACATACTACATGTTTTATTTTCCTAATTGTAGACATAATACAACCGTAGTTAATTCAGTTAACTTTTCAATACTGAACTGCATAATACCTAACTGGGACAATGTAATTTCTAAACCTATAAAAATTATAATGATCCCAACTCTTTAATAAGTACAAAACAAGCATTTTTAATTACAAAGAGATGTTATGATTCAAGATGAATTAATCATTTATGTAATACGCATTACAATTGATATTCCAAATGACCCTCCCCTGACCAGAGTAACTTGGTAAGGTGGGGAAAAGCCTCTGAAAAATGTTGCTATACTTGTGGAGAGGTCATTACTTGCGGCGCCATGACAGAGTACCTGAAATCATATGTGAAGCCATGAGCCTTTCAGTAGCAAGAGCCCAAAAGGGATTGACGACAAACAAAATAAGTATTACAACCTCCTAAACGAATTAACAAAAAACGGCTATGTAGTTAGTTTATACGCTGTAGAAGTGGGAACGAGAGGTATACCAGCAAAATCTCTCTATAACCTGCTGAAAGACCTTGGCTTATCCAGAAGTGCAGTAAGTTCTATACTAGAACAAGTATCTAAAGCTGCACTAGTAGGCTCATATCAGATTTGGCTGGGCAGGGAGAGAAAAACGAGTAGTGAAGGTGAGTGTTGATGTACGTCAGAAAGGGGCCCCTTAAACCTACGCCCGAGTCACAAGTCTCGGGGTCTACTCGGGTTTTCTCTCTCTGCCACACGATGGACCCGGCACCCGCACAGTGAATCCATGGAATGCTAAGAAAATCGTCTCTGTATCTATTACATAATATCATATTCTTTCGAAATGAAATTGGATAGGTAATAGGTTTGAAATCAGTAAGTGAATATTTTTACTGAAAATTTGCCTTCATCTTCAATGTGAGTTCAATGACAAAACGAAAACTCTCTGGCTTCTTGTATGGAGTAATTATATTATTATAACTTCTCTTCTAGCAAATTTTATGACTTTTCCCATATGCTTTGCATCAAATTTGCTTGAAAATGCGAGTTGAGGTTAGCGCGACATCACCAAGTCGTTTTATACATATGTATAATCACATTTGCTGGCTTCTTATATGGAGTATTGTATTATAAGTTCTCTTCTTCTCTTGACAATTTTATGAGTCTTCCATATGATTTTCATCCAAGTTGCATGAAATTCGCATTTCAAGCAACATCACGGAGGTTAGCGCTACACACGGTCGTTTCGGACATCACAGTCGTTTTACACTTGTAGAAACAGTAATATTGATCTGCCTGATATGGTTTATAAGTTTTTTGATCAGTGGAATCTATGAAACTAATACGTTTGTTGTAAAAGATTTATGACTTCAAAACAAAACAAAGAATGGTAATGGTTCCGTTGACTTTGACAACATCAACAGGTTGACAAGTAAAATGTGTTTACGAAAAACGTAACGTAAAAATGTTAATGTAGTTGTGTTTCAGATGCAAATTTCTAGAAGTTATTGTTTGATTTCCTCGTTTATTATGTAATTTCTAAATATAAGGTAGCCATTCAGCACAATAGAGTAAACAAAAAAATACAGATAATTGACGATTTTATTTTTCTACCATGAGTTAATTTTTCTACCAATTCGAATATGTATTCGAAAACTAGATGAAGCAGTTTGTCTTTGATCTTTACATAGTATTTTACCTTCTCTTTGGGTTTGGCCAAAAAGACATTCCTACGCCAACCCGATTGGCGTCGAGAATCGCAAATTCCGATCCATTCGGGTGCGGGAACGCTACCGACTGAGTCCATTCGGGTGCAACCGAATGGATTGTGAATCGCTACCATTAATATTTTTTCAAATAGGTACAAGAAGTTAGGTAGGGTTACATTCTCTTTGATTTAGGGCGCTTTGACGTACACGTCGTCCGTTTTTTCTTCAAAAAATTTAAATTATATGATTATATTTATACTTGACATTGGCGAAATTGTGAGGCTAAACCACAATAAAAGCCATACACGAGGTGTTTAATCGTGGTTTAATTTTCCAACTTCTTTGTACGTGATTATTCCATAGGCCAAAGAGATTGTAAAATACTCAATAGGGGTGAAAACACAGATTACGCACCTCTATGTAGGTATCTCAGTCTATCTCTCTAGTACCCTACTTAGTCTGTGGTCTCTACTTATCAGTATTTTAATGGTATTTGGCATTTTACATTCTCATTGTTTGTACCTCAGATTGTACTTAACACGGCACCAAAGAGAATGTAATATAACAGCACAGTAACACAGGTACTATCTCTACTTAGTCTATGACAGTTACTTATCTTAAAGCTTAGTCCACAGACTAAGTAGAGAGGCTTAGTCAGTGTATCTCTCTACTAAGTCTGTGGAACATACTACGTAATTGTCAAAAAGAATGTAATATACGTAGTAGTCACAGACTAAGTTAGTAGTTTACCTTTACATTCTCTTTGAGTCTGTGTTCAATGTTCATTATCGATTTATTGATTCATTTGAATCATTGATTTATTTTCATTTTATATTTCATAATTTCATAAAGGTAGACTCTGTGATAGGTAGATTTCATTGTTTATTAGTTTATTACCTTCATTGCTGTTGTTCCAGTAAAGTTATTATTTGTACCTCCATAAATTACATATATCGAGCTTTATCTGTTTTTCTTAAAACTAAGTTTATTTATAGTTGTTGTTGTTCTCAACATATTCAACACCTGTAGGTCCGTAGGGCGAGTAGTTTTTTTCTGCAAATAGGTATCTTATCACCTTATTAGGTAAGTACCTAGGTAATTTTCTAAAAAACTGAACGAATGTAGATTTTGCTGACCACATATTATAGTATTGTTTCTTAACGCGGCAGTTTGTTCAGTTTTATATTTTGATTACTGAGATTTAATCTCATTGAAATTCTGCAAGTAAATACGTCGTCATCAAAAAGAGAAAAGGCTTTATTAGTCTATTAGTGCTTGTTTTAATTGCAGATAATGGAGCCCAAACCTGACCAGCTGGTAACTTGCCCTTTCAACCCAGCGCATCAAGTGGAGCATTACCGATTTCAGGTGAAATTTACTATTTTCAAATTCAAGGTTTAGTTGCTAATAGATTCATATTCATATCGTCATATGACTTCCAAATACATTTGATAGAAAACATTTTTCCAGAAGAATTATTTAAAAAAAACGAGTAAACATATGGAGTTTGGTAGATTTGATTCAGTTGAGCATTGTTTTAAGCTATCGAGGTTGTTAGTTACAGCAGTGTTATAAATGATGGGATAATTTTACTGTGGGGACATGATTCAATTTTGCTAAAAATGCTATTTGTGTATGTACTCGTTGATAAGTTGTGTTATTTACTTTTAGTGTAATCATATCTCATGATAGTAATTTCCTTTTGGATTAATAAGAGGTATATTTTGAAATTTTTTGTAGTTTTACCAGAAAAATTAGTCTGAATTGATATATATGTATATTTTATGGCTGTTCCTGAACTTGTTTTTCAATTTAATTTGTGTTTTGTACAATTAGAGGTGTTTCAACATTTTGGAAATTCGTATCTTGTTTCCCGCGTCACAGGCGTTGCCTAGTGCGGGAGGTAGTGTATTCTATGATGTTGTGCCACCCATAAACATAGGCTATACCTACTTTATAAAACTTGACTTACTGGAAAACCATTTCATGTTGTATGTTTATGTAAATAAATGTTTTTTTCATTATACTTTGTAAAGTCTTACTTATCATAATTTACAGATTTGCTAACTACCTATTCCTCAGTCTCATTATTTTATTTGTACTATTTGGCTATTTTCAGATTCATCTATCAAAATGCGCAAAACAATATCCTGACTTGCGCATAGCACCATGTCCATTCAATGCCACACATTATGTGAAAGCTGATGAACTCAATGTAAGTTTTACTCACTTAATATCCTTTAGTATGGCAGCGTCCCGGTCCGGTCAGCTATATTATCTGGCGGCCGCCATAATGGAAAAAAACCCTTGTCTGGCAGAGGTCTATCTTCCCCCTTATTTCTAGAAGATACTTTTTAGAAAAACTGTAATTAAACTGCTTTATTGTTCAAAACCAGTGCATTATGCTATAGGTTTAGAATCACAAAGAACCAAGCTATTAGATTTTATACTAATAATAACTGCAAAGGTGTGAAAAAAGAAAATTAATTTGAGTCAAATATGCAGATTTAGATTTTGTTCCAATTTTAGGTATAAATACTAACAGAAATATTTAATAAAACAACTAAGCGATCATATTTGTATTTAATTTGCTTTGACAAACACTACTTCAAAACATAATCCTAAGAATTGCACATCATTCTATACAAAAAAAATATCAGTAGAACGTTTACAAAAAATCGGCTGCAGTGGTAGATCTTGCGCCGGATGTTGAAAATAGCCCATGTTACAAGCTTAGTTCTGAAAAATATATTGATCGAGTGAGTTGAAATGTGTGTTTATATTGATGTTTGGTTCATAATCTCAATTGTGTTAAATATATACGTCTGAAATATGTAAGATTATAAAGATATTAAGATTCAAATAAAACCTGTGTAAACTAAGAAAAATTAGGTATATTCAAACAATAATCTGTACTGTAGTATCTAATTATTTTTATGAGTTAATAATGTATTTTCCTAAAACATGAATAAATTTGCAAAAGGCTTGTAAGATATAAAAAAGGGGTTTTCATAGAACATTTATTAGAAAATCCATACTAATATTATAAATGCGAAAGTAACTCTGTCTGTCTGTCTGTCTGTCTGTCTGTCTGTCTGTCTGTCCGTCTTTACCGCCTAAACCAACCAACAGATTTTGATGAAATTTGATACATAGATAGAATAGATCCCGAGAAAGGACATAGGCTACTTTTTGTTCCGAAAAAAGGGTTGAAAGGGTTAAAATAAGGGATGAAAGTTTATATGGAAAACTTCGTCATTGTTGAAGAACTATGAAACTTTACGTCTAGATATTTAACACGAAACCATAAAATGTATGTTTTAGCAGTTTTGTAGTTTCGAACTGTAGTACCTACGGGGGTGGAATTGGGGGTGAAAGTCTGGAAGTTCAATATTATTGAAGATAAAACCATGAAACTTTGTATCTAGACACTTGCAATGGAGTCGATAAACGTTTGTTCCAGCAATTTTATAATTTCTAACTATACGGGGATACTTATTTAACCGCTTGATATACTTGCCGCTTTTCGCGTTTTACAAATTTGGCGGGAAAACGGGTGTCAGGTTACATAAGTGCGGTGTTTATGTTTCGGCATATGAAGTGCCGCCTTACTTTTACCCGTTTGAGCCATTTACTCTCAAGAGCGTTTCAAGACGCTTCTAGCGGTATCATTTATTTATAATTAACGTACTTAAACAAATTCAAGATGGCCGCCGCTACAAAATGGCGGATAATTTATGTTTTATTAATCCCATCAATATGGGTATCAAATGAAAGGGCTCAACAAGCAAAATACAAAATACTATAAAAAATTGAAATCCAAGATGGCGGCCGCTACAAAATGGCGGATAACGTAGGTTTTATCAATCCCATCAATATGGGTATCAAATGAAAGTGCTCAACCAGTAGAATACAATGTACTATATAAAATTAAAATCCAAGATGGCGGCCGCTACAAAATGGCGGATAACGTAAGTTTTATCAATCCCATCAACATGGGTATCAAATGAAAGGGCTCAACAAGCAGAATACAGTATACTATAAAAAATTGAAATCCAAGATGGCGGCCGCTACAAAATGGCGGATAACGTAGGTTTTATCAATCCCATCAATATGGGTATCAAATGAAAGTGCTCAACCAGTAGAATACAATGTACTATATAAAATTAAAATCCAAGATGGTGGCCTCTACACAATGGCGGATAACTTAGGTTTTATTAATCCCATCAACAAGGGTATCAACTGAAAGGGCTTGACAAGAAGAATACAGTGCACTATACAACCTCAATATTTAAGATAGGCGCAGCCACTAAATGGCGTATCAGACAGAATTTTTGATAGTCGACGAGATTTCCATGGTGTCTTATCAAATGTTATGCATGATGGACGCTCGATTAAAACAAATTAAGAACTGCGAAAATGAGTTTTTTGGAGGAGTAAACGTATTACTTTTCGGTAATCTTTTACAACTGCCTCCTATAAAATGATCAGGAACACCTGTTTTCAATTCTAATATGAAATTATATATATGAAAGTAACTCTCTCTGTCCGTTACCGTCTAACGCTTAAGCCACTTAAAGAGTTTGTTACAATTTGGTGCACAGATAGACTAGACTTAGGAAAGGACAACGGCGACTTTTTATCACAGAAAAAGAGTTGAAAAAAGTGGGAATGAGGAGTAAAAGTGTGCATGGAAGGATCTTTGCACTCTTTGTATGCTATTTTTAACCGACTTCTAAAAAGGAGGAGGTTATCAATCCAGTTGTATTTCCAATTGTGAATCAATTTAGATGGTTATTTTTTTGGTTGGTAGATTATAGTTCAGAGGTGGTCATATAAATTTTATCGAAATCAGTGCGGCGGTTTTTGAAATATGAACAACAAACTAAAATTTGCGTTCATGTAATCAGACGATATATCTACTAATAGACTCTAATAAAATTTGGTGGACCGTCCCAATATGATTTTAAATTAAAGTCTGTTTTTGATTAATTTTTTGAGAACATAGTTTTTTTTTTAATTTGTCGTGTAAATTGTACATTTATTAATAAATATAAAACTTTGACTTAGACCGATTTTGATTAGGAAACGTGAATTTGTATGGTAGTAGACATACGAGTAGGTACTGCCTCAATTACTTTAATAAATATGTGGCGCGGACGAAGTCGCGGGTAAAAGCTAGTGATGAAATAAAACAACAATTATTTACTAAGATGGCACGCGAAAACGGCTGTCTTAACATGGATGCGACTTTTTTACCCTCCGTCTGGCGAATGACCGGATCCGGTCAGTTACTGTATTTATATGGTTTCTGTTGTTTCAGAATATTATTTATTTGTTCTTAGAAAAAAAATATATAAAAAAAGTTTTTTTTTCAGTTTATTTTAAAAATATATACATTGCCGGTGATGGCGGAATCGCATCGCAGCTGAAAACAAAATTACTGGGATGTCCTCTCCGTCAGGTTCATAATTTCGGCTGAAAATAATAATTTATTATAATATTGACAGTTAGCTAAATGATGATGGTGATAAAGTTGGCAAATAAAATAAAAATAAATTGGGTGAGGGTTGATACTTACGGGTTCCATGAACGCTTACTTCGCTCCGTCAATGCCTGTTCTATCGGTTCCCCAGCGGGCAAATCCTCAATTGCAATAAGGTTAAATCTGTAAATACAATCACATTTATAGGCTTTAGGAGAAGCTTTTCTAGCAGTGGATTCAGGCTAATTATGATGATGAAATCAATGCACATTTACTCATGAAATATGAAATGCAGTGTCACTATATAAATATAAAAAACCGGCCAAGTGCGAGTCGGCCTCGCACACGAAGGGTTCCGTACCATTATTATTAATATCGAGCAAAAAATAGCAAAAATATCACCTTTGTTGTATGGGAGCCCCCCTTAAATAACTATTTATTTTATTTTGTTTTAACATTGCGGCCACAAAATACAAAGCAAAGCAAACCAAACACCATATAAAAGTAGATTCAATAGTCTTATCCATAATATGATAGCGAGTGAACAAAATGGCCGCGGTGCCCGAAATAACCTAACTGTCATCGTCCCGGTCCGGTCAGTGGAGGGACGCGTGTTATTTTTTTCGATATTTCTCTAATTAATGAAAGATTTGAATAAATTTACAATTTGGAAAAGATTAATGGATGAGTAATTATTTCATTGTTTCCATAAATTCCACAAATCTACCAATATTTGGTGCTAAATGAATGGTTTGTTTGGCCGACATGAGCGTGTGCTAAGCCTGAGTAGGTGTTAGATATCAATGTTTTACCACGAAAAGCGTATCACAACACGTACAAAAAAAAAAAATAGGCTGATTACATACCTTTCCATCGCTTTTTCAAAACTTTATCTCGTTATACTATCGTCAACCACTTAAAAACACTTGAAAATAGACGCACAAACACTTCCAACCACTCGGCGTTAGCAAGTCCGGAATCAATGAGTTTTTTTTTTATTAAAACATATGTAAGTCTACCTAAGAAAGCGTCTATATTCTGTCTTTGTTTAACGTTCTAGCAGTTGTATGCGTTAGAATAGTGCATACCGTGTTTTAAAGTGCGCTTTTCGAATGAAAACAGCGGCATCAAATTACTGACCGTTCCGGTCGCCTGCCAGCTGGGCGTTTATTTTATCACGACCGGAACGGGAGGCTGCCACCATGGCACATTTTTTTCCGATGGCGTCTGCCATAGGAAGGGGATATCTCTTGTTGTTATCTTAAAAGTTTTAATAATAAAAATAAGTTTTCATTATAACAGAAACTGTTCTAATAGTATTTCTGTGTTCCTACCCTTATTATTTATAGTTTATCAGAATACCCTGCAGACTGCCCAAAATTTGTAGTAAAGAGATTCTAGTATCAGTAACATTGTCTTGTGAGTTCTAGGTTTCCTCTCAACTTTGAGAAGGTACTTCAAGTCTGTACAGTTGCTCACATTAAATCAACACTTGTTTGCAGTGTTTCCACAATGAGGGGAACTTCTCCTTTTGAGGGGAAATTAGGGTCCAGAGGGGAATAAAAAGGCGAAAGAGATGTAAAGGGAAAATCATGCCTAATCAAACAAATACAAAAACTTCGTCATATTGAGGATTTTTTTTAATAATTATTCCAATTTTTTTTCAATATGGCGATGTTTCTTATAATATGGTTTTCGATGAGGCATGAAAGCTTAAATATTATTGAGATTGTTTCAATTTTAAAAAATCTCTCCTGAGGGTGCCAGAACTATATCAGTTTTGAGGGGAAAAAAGAGGAAATCTTAATTGAGGCGAGGGGAAAGGAAATGATTAAAGTGGAAACACTGCTGGTTTGTTCTTCTTCTTGGTACTGTTAGCACCTTTCGGATGGATCAGCAAAGTATCAAGTTATGGAGGCACTGAAATCAATAAAAAAAATGTGTAGGACAGTGTGCAATTGAGGACAGTGTGCAGTTGATCTGCACGATCTAATACCCCCTTGCCTTTTTTTGACTGCTCATAGCTTGAGAAAGCGAGTTTGTTTAATGGTTGATGTTCCAAAGGTACAAACAAAGAGATATCTGTGAAAGGCTGTGGAATGAGTTGCCTGAGTAGTTTTTCACAATGTTTATAATCACATAGGCCTCCAGAAAGCTATTAAATTTAAAATATGTATATATATATATCCTTAACAATGTGTATGTTTTTCCCCAGCATCATGTTATAAACTGTCCGCAACGAGGAATGCTGGATTCCCAAGTCTACGTCACAGATGATGACCATCGACCCCCTGTACAGGTGCAAGTATCACAGCAAGCATTTACTTGCTCTGAAAACTGGGATGATGTAAGTATTAAGTTAAAACATATGGAATTAGCATTCAATCATTTCTGGTATGAAACAAGGTTTAAAATTTGGTTTTTACTGGAATAATTAAAAAACACAAGCCCCAAATAATGTTTAGAGTTCTAGCAGCAAGGGCTAGAACATAGAAACAATGTTTTACCATTCATCATGTTGCACAAATTTTATGAACATTGAATATTGTGTATACCAAAATGTATTGTCACTAGTGTGCTTTTGTTTTTTTCAATTTTTTTCAAGACCTTACATAATACTTACTAGCAGACGCACCAGACATTGTCCGGGTCGGGTCTTGAATCGAGCCGCCTGAATTTGAGGATTCTGCTACTGTAGAATGGTCAAAGGGATTTGTCTTGACCCTCCCAATTCGATTTTAGCTGCCGGAGTTACGCGAAAATATTTTAAATTAATATTTAATGTTTCTGTAAATTCGCACGAAAAACATGCAAATGCGTGAAATGGAACGCAATATCAGGAAATATTGCATAAGTTTGAACGTTTTCGATGTCTATATTCGTGAAACGAAACGTTTTCATGATGTTATATTGGTGGAGGCGATGCCTTTAAGCCAAAATATGTATATTTTTTAAAAATGATTAAAACGATAAATTATGTCTATAAATTATATAAATCATTTTGTGAACGAAATATAGAGTAATCGCATCATTTTCCTGCCTTCAATTTTTAATAAAATAGCCATACCCAGAGACCAACTCAGACCGGTTAGGTCGAAATTGGTCACAAAACCGACACAGAGCACCCCGACTCCACCTAGTCTTGTGGCCCCTACCCCTAGAGTGTTTATAAATAATGCGGGAGCCAGAAGCTCAAGGGAGGTCCTGAACGTTGCTTTGCCGCATGAAGCCAAGTTGAGCGAAGGGGGGAGGTGGCGAGCGAAGCGAGCCGGCGACCTCTGTAACGAAACGAAGGCTGAGTGTGGCGGAGCAAAGTTCAGGGGCGACCGCTAGAGCTTCTGGCGGGAGCCCACCCGGAGTCGAACTCAGACCGGCGAAATTAGTGACAGATACAACTTGCCCCAATCCCTACTCCCTCCCCCCTCCCTAAATTTAGGTATAAAAGTGATTTAGTAGAGTAGCAAAAATGATCTTTGATATTTAATTTAAAAAAAACTATGCGGTTCCGGCAGGAAAAAATGGTAGGGGGTAGTTCTCCTCACCCTTCCCTCCCCCCTACACCAACTCCCCTCCCTAAATTCAGGCGGCTCGATTCAAGACCTTACCCCATTGTCCTGTATATGCATCATAAATTCAAAATTTTGCAGCGCCTACCTAGGATACGAGGGTCATTTGACAAGTTCTTAGGCTAACATGGTTAAAGTCACTGTTTTTTTTTATAACTACCCTCATATTGTAATAACAATATTTAGCAACAAGTATGCACAGTTTAGTTTATTCACAGTAACTCATTGTTCGTTTACATGTGATACAGTGAGTCAAGTCAGAGCTATTTTTGAAAATGGATAAAATTGAACATTGTGCAGTGATAAAATACCTGAATTTGAAAGGTTGAACTCCAAAAGCTATACATGAAGACATGTCTGCTACTTTGGGTGAGTCCACTCCTTCATATGCGACTGTTAAAAACTGGGTGGCAGAGTTTAAACGTGATCGTGAGACCATTCAACCGTAGTGGCTGGCCTTCGACTGCTTCCACTGATCAAAACAAAGAAAAAATCTGCGATTTAATTTTATCTGATCGATGGTTGACTGTCGAGGAGATAGCTAAGACTGTAGGCATCTCATCTAAGCGAACACATCATATAATTATTACTGAACTTGGATTCTCTACATTCTTCTTGGATTCTTGGGTTCGGTGGGTACCGCGACTGCTTTCAGTGGAACAAAAACGCAACCGACTCACAACTTCTCGCGACTTTTTAGAGTTATATGAAGCGAACCCAATAGAATTTGTTAAAAGATTTATAACCATGGATGAAACCTGGGTTCACCACGATACACCCGAAACAAAAGAACAGTCGAAACAATGAAAAAGAGCAGAATCGCCCACTCCAAAGAAGGCAAAGGTGGTTTATCGGCGGAAAAAGTCATGGCATCCGTTTTTGGGATGCAAAGGGTTTAATTCTCGTGGATTATTAAAAAAAGTGTGAAACAATAAACTCTGATTACTATTGCAACCTGTTGCGTCGTTTGAGAGAAGAAATCAAAGAAAAAATCCAGGTTTATTGAGAAGAAAAGTCTTGTTTCATCAGGACAATGCACCCATTCACTACTCTGTGCAATCCATCAATGTGGCTTTGAATTGTTACCTACATCTCCCATATTCACTGGATTTAGCACTGCCCTAATTTTATCTGTTCCCAAAGCTGAAAAAATTTTTAGGTGGTAAACATTTTGTTACAAATGAAGAGGTCATAGCCGCCGTGGACCTTATTTTGAGGAGTTAGGTGAAGATTTTTTTAAATGGGTATCAAAGCCTTACCTAGGACGATAGAAAAAGAGTTTTGAACTCGGAGGAGAGTATGTTGAAAAATAAAAATAAACTCAGTAAGTATGTTGTAGGCTAAGAACATTTTAAATGACCCTCGTACTAATAAAGAAAAAAACTCATAATGGTTCATCTAACTTTCAAACCCATTTTATTTCAGAACCATTTTCAAATTCACTTGAACACCACAAAAAATTTCATCAAAACCAGTCCAGCCATTTGGGAGGAGTTTCATTTTGAACACACTCAGAAAATTTCCACAAACAAAATATACACTTGTCATATAAAATATATTGTAAAATTGTATTATCATGTAGAATGTTACTGTGTTAAAAATAGAATTATCTCAATAACCTTTTTATGTTCATAGGACAACGTCGAGACCTATAAGCCTCAAGAGGCCAAGAAAGGTGCACCTATCTATAATAAGATAAAAGGTGCTACAAAATCTCAACGAAACAAATTCCGCTATGAAAGTAAGTGGTTCAGTTTTATTTGATCAAATACATGACTTACATTAAGCCTGTTTACAGAAGAACTGGTAAACTTCAACTAAACCAATATTTATTTGCAAACAGGTAGTATTAAATACTCTCAAGCAGTGCAGTCTACAAGCCAACAAGATCACCACAGTCAGAAACAATAATCTGCTTTTATTTAACATCTGGGCTACCACTGAGACATAATTTCATGACGTCATTCATACCTTGTTCTTGAAATACAGAATTGTGTTACAAACACACAAAAATATAAAAGTATATATCTATACTTATAATAAAACTGTAATGGGTCAAATTCTGTACATTGAAGATATTATGAAAAAAAATTTTTTGGAGGACTCTATTTTCGATACTGATGGCAAATCTGCATTTTTTTTCTTTCGTGTCTATCTTTCTGTATAGGGATTACGCATCACGCCGAAACTGCTGATTCAATTCAGGTGAAACTTGGCGTGATTTTAGTTTATACTAAGGAGATGGCTGTAGGCTACTTTTGATCCCCAAATTCTGATCGGTTTTCTTGCGGGAGGGGGGGGGGGGGGTGAAAGTCAGAATGTGTAATTGGTTGTAACTCATGTTTGATTTCATTAATTCTTTTTTTGTTAGAAAGACCACATTTTTAATACTGTCCCGTCAAAATTTGAACATTATCGGTCTGGTGGTTCGGAAATTACACAAACATTAAATATTAACGACACGCGCGGCGCGTTCGGTACATACTAACTTCTAAGTATTCTGTGTCTCACAGACGATCCACAATATCTAGATTGTAGATTCTAGAAAGTGACCACGTGATCGCGTCTCGTCGTCTTGAATGAAAGAATAATTATCAAAAATATATTTTTGTGTGGAAAAACAAACATCATTTGGTTTAACCAACTTCAAACAAGGAGGATGTTCTCAATCGGGTTGCATGTTTTTTTTATTTGGTTTGATTTTACACGATAACTCCGCTAATTGTGAATTGATTTTGATAATTCCTTTTTTGTTTGGTAGAAAATACTTCAGAGGTGATCTCATATATCGAAAACAGTGTGGGAGGTAGTTTTTCAAATATCAACAAAAAACTAAAATCAGCTTATATTTATCTGTATGACATAGCCATAGCTTCTTATAAAATTTAGTCAAATGACAGAATTAAATTATTAAGATTAAGTCATTGAAGTAGATTTTTGTTCTTTAGGAGAAAACATATTAGCATAATAAATAGCCATTTAATACCCATTAAATGTTCCCACTGCTGGTCGTCGGGGCCTTCTCCCGCAAGGAGAGAGTCAAGGCTATAATCCACCACGCTGGCCCAGTGTCGGTTGGTGGATGACATATGACTCAGAACTTAGATTCTAGGTACATTTCGGTTTCCTCACGATGTTTTCCTGCACCGTTTTAATTACCGGCATTACGAACATGACTCTGAAAAGATAGTGGTGTGCGTGGTTTTGAACCCTGGGTCTCCGGATCGATAGTCGCCGTTCTCCCGACTAGGTCAGTTGTAACTTACTAGACCAACCGTAACTTATTAGAAAACGTATTATCTCAGTCGAAATACTGTTTGAAATTTAAAGGTAGTGTTTAACAAACTTCGGTGACCGAAGCAGACCGTTGTTAGGGTTCCGTACCCAAAGGGTAAAAACGGGACCCTATTACTGAGACTTCGCTGTCCGTCCGTCCGTCCGTCTGTTACCAGGATGTATCTCAAGAACAGTGTTAGCTAGACAGTTGAAATTTTCACAGATGATGTATTTCTATTGCCGGTTTAACAATGAATACTAAAAATAAAATAAAAAATTATTTAAGAGAGGCTCCCATACAAAGCCATATTTTTTTTACCGTTTCTTGCTCGATACTAATAACGTACTTACTCGTCACAGACGCTTGAACTATTCACATAATATTTAGTTTTATGTTATCTTTAAATGAAATTTATTGAAATAAATTATGAAGCGGGATCCCATACAATTAAAGCCGTTTATTTGCTAATGGTTCGGAACCCTTCGCGCGCGAGTCCAACTTGCACTTGACCGGTTTTATTTCTTCTAAAATTTTGTAAAATCCTTGCCTACCAATATTATACAAATATGCCAATGTTTAAAATTTTGCTGCTCAATTACGTTGGAACTGCTGAATGTATTGAGTTACAATTTGAAACACATTATATCTTGGCTTAGTTTAAGTAGCAATGTTTAGCCTATGTGTTCTTCCAAACTATAATCTAATTGTATTGCAAATTTCAACCCGATCACTAAATACGTTCCGCCATGATTAAGTAACAAACATCCAAACATTGACGAATGTTTGGATGTTGTATGTTTATAGGTGACTGTGACGTCAGAAATACTAAGCAAATTTGGTAGAAAAATGAAACAGAGATAGCTTAATAGTCTGAAATACCACATATACTACCTATCATCCCGAATAGAACCATTGGCCCTAAGGAGGTATGTAATCTGTGGCCCTAAGGAAAGAAATATTAACGTCAAAACGACACAACGAATTGGTTTGACATACGAAACGCAGATAGTTTAGAGTCTAAAATTTCACATGGGGTAATAAGTCTATATTTTCTTTTAACTCCATATTATATTAAATATATGCACCCGTTTTGGCGTAGATAATACAGGTGTTTTGTATGCACAATCAAAATAACAAGCAACGTTATATTCTCATTAGATTGCGCTAATGTCAGTTTAAATCTCAAACACTAAGCCCCATTTAAATCAATATTTTGCTATTGTGGTATGTATTTTTTCTTTCATCACTAGGTGGCCGAATTTGGATTCATTCGTTCTTTGATTCTTTTTCTGTGTTACAATTAAATTTATACATTAACATTTCACTTAGATTTTGCTTTGATTTATAGGTTCAAATTGTTTGCGTAACATTTTACGCTTCATTCAAAATTTTACGCGGGCGAAGTCGCAGGTAACAGCTAGAGAAAAAGAGATAAGTAGGTATAAGATCATGCACAACAGCTTCAGACTTTTCATAATGTATCCTACATACCTACTTAACAATTGCGGCTATGTTCATTACTACGAAACCTACTTATTAAGTATGTTTGATTTTGTTTAAAAGAAGAATAATAAAGATGATATGATTAATTTTTTTTTTTTGTGAAAAAACAAATTCACTCGGGTTTTCAATGGCTACTACTTATCCAAATTTAGTTAATTTTGACGTACTTTCAACTAATGTATAAGTCCGTTACATCTGCTTACGCCAACGAAGTAGCGGGTTCAGCTAGTATATAAATGTAATTGATGTTGTGAATGTTTGACTATGACCAATTTGCTAAACCTGTATTTGTTGGTATAAGTGGAACATGAAAGTTCATGCGAGTATGTAATCATACTCTCTATTTGTACCATGGTTGTTCATGGTTGTTTGGCTTATTGGGTATAATGAGCGTGGCCACTATACTAAGGCGTTACGTGTCTTATTAATCATTATGATAACCATTTGTAAGAATTGTCGCTAGACTTATCTAGCATTATTTTTTTTTACATTTTTGACTAGTGAGTGATGACTTTGTGTTGAAATATCAACATGTTTCCAGCATAGGACTTCAATAAACACTCGGCTGACTCGTTTCCTTCGTTACCTAGATCTTTCAAAGTCAGGGTGAATAGGTTTTCTTGTCTTTTTAACCCTTAACCACCTGCCAGCGGTCATGGTGACCGCAGCGACTTTTTGAATTTGAATTTTAGCGAAATCCGTTGTCGCGTGTTAGTGAGCGTCTGTGTACCTTTTCTGTGGGTGGTTTAGTGTCGCGTGTGCGCTCGGCAAGGATACACGTGCGCGCGTTTGGCTTAGGTGAGTAAAAATATTACATCAGCGGTCATGGTGACCGCGTGCAGGTAGTTGTGTGATTATTGTGTATTACATTCATGTTTATTGTTTTAGCGTAAAAATGGATAAAACGGCGAAAGAATTGTGAGATGGTTAGAGCAGGAGTTGTCGGATGTGGAGGATAACCTTGACGAGAGTTGCAGTGATGTAGAACCAGAGGATTTGGAAGTTCCTGTGATTTTAGAAGACTGTGACATTGCCTACTGTTTCTGGAGCTGATCATCTTGAAACACGTAAAACGTGTTCAACTTGTTATCCCAAGAAAAAACGAAAAACATTCTATCTGTGTTTTACCTGTAAAAAACCAATCTGTGTGGAATGCTCTAACAAGATGTGCAAAAATTTAACGGGAAAAATTGTGAGACTTTACCCCCTGCAATTTTCTCGAAGTTTTGATTTTTTTAACACTTTAATTTTTTTGTTTCATTAGAATATTATTAGATTCTTCAAAGAAAGTCCAAATTTGATTTAATTTTTTGTTCCTATGCCGATAGATCTCATTATGTAAGCATAGTTCTATTTTTAGTTAAAATGTGCCAGCAATTTGATTGTTCACATTTATGAGAAGAAAATGTTTTGTTATTATTTCTTTTTTTCGCTCAAATAAATAGTTTAATATATATTAAAGAGTTTTAATAATTAATTCTCACAATGAAACCTTTATATCCTAAGAAAACTCATGTGTGTCCGAAGCGGTCACTGTGACCGCGTGCAGGTGGTTACGTTATTGAAATAGGAGTCAGGTGGTTAAGGGTTAATGTCACGTCGCGTCGCTTCAAACAAACCTCTAGTTAAAAACCCCAAACCTATTCGGAAGATGACTGTGCTAATCCATGGTGGTAGTTGCTTAGCAACTGTTCATTTCCAGATAAAAGTAGTAAATTACGTGATTTTTATTTTAGTCCTTGTATTGATCTGATGTGTCATTGTAATTAATTGAAGCCCATACCTGCTGTAGTTGAACTATGTCCAATGTCTCAATCAATACATATTTACTAATGCTATTTCTAACCAAAATGTGAATTTTCAAAGATAAGTTGTGAATAGACTAATGAGAAATTTTAATAACCACACAAGTGAAGCAGGCAGCAAGACATAACTTATTCATAAAAATCGTTAAATTGTAAATGTATTCAAAACCATTTCTATGTCGGTTTTTTATGACTCGAAGATGTCAATTTATAGATTTAAGTTTGTAGGTACCATAACTTGTTATGTTTTTGTTGTTTTATAAATGGCAATATGTTATACTTATTCATCTTTTACTTGCTTTGTTATATAATTGACACGTTTGTATAACAACTAACTGTGATTATAGTTACGTTATATTGTGCATTTGTGAATTAATTTTCATTTGATTTGCATAATGTTTCTACAACCTAAGGTACACAGTCCACCACCATTAAACCTGGTAAGGCAACCAAGTTGTTTATCAAACCAAATCAGTTACTTCCCTGGTATCTTCATAAAATAATGTGATGCCTAAGAAATTAATAAAGTAAATTAATTGATTAATTAAATACTTTACATACATATTGTGTAATAGAAATATTCATTCAACATCTAAATGAAAGTAGATTTCTATACATATTTATAATATTTAGGACGCTGTTCTAATTTGCTAGTGTTATACAACGATCACATAGACTACATATTTATACATAAATAGCTCACTATCTTGAAAATTCATGAAAGTACATAAATAAATTAAGTACAGTTGTGACTTGAGAATTTCGCATTTGTTGTATATGATAAAAAATGTACTGGTCTATTTTAGAATTGACTTAGAGAATGCTGATTTTGTATGTTTAATGTCCGGAACCACAGCACTTTAAAAACTTTCCTCTATTTGAAAAGTACATTGTTATAGGCTATCATCTCCAAAGAGATTATAATTTACCCAATATATCGATACCTAATATCTCTAATAAATCCTATTTTTTTATATAAGCTCAAAAAGTGGTGTTTGTTTGATTGTACCATTTAAGTAGGTAGGTAAAATTACAAGCTTTTCATTTTAAAGTGTGAGTTACAGTGACAAAATGTACCTACTACATACTTGTATTAGAGATAAACTACTGTTTAAATGATACAACTGTAAAGAACACCAAAATACATCAGACTGTAACATAGCATAACATAACATATGTTAGTATAAGGTCTAATGAGTATTATACTTTTGTAAACAAATATTTTGTAATTCTTGTAAAATAATAAAGTATCTACCTATATTGCTATATGTTTAATTTTTACTACAGGTGCTGGTAAACATCGTACACTTGAGCAGTAGTGATAGCACGGTGCCACAGACAGACACACACACACACACACACACACACACACACACACACACACACACACACACACACACAGACAGACAGACATCGACGTCAAACTTATAACACCCCTTTTTTTGGTCGGGAGTTAAAAACTTTCGTAGCGAACCGCGTTAGTCGACTCACAGCTATAGTGCCTCCGAGTTGCTGGTACCATGTTAGGAGCGAGAATAACGCAGCAGATATATGTTCACGTGGTGTTCTGCCTACCCACTTTGTAGAAAAGGCTACTGAGTGGATGAACGGCCCCGCGTGGCTGTATGATAACCAACAAAGTTGGCCGATTGAGACGTTTCTCATAAAAGTAACGTTACCGAGCTACAAGAACAAAATTAAAAATTTTGACTAACCCCCGACTACCTCAGATTTGTTATCCGTACAACATTCTACTGGTCAAGCCCTTTCATTTGATACCCATTTTAAAGGAGTTGTGAAAAAAGAAATGTATTTCGCCACTTTGTGGAAGCGGCCATCTTGGATTTGAAATTCGTCATAGTGCAATGTATTCTACTAGTTGACTAGTCGTATCGAAACTGTATGGAACCAAAGCCGAACATAATCAAATGACCAAACTTACTCTGTAAATCGTCGGAAAATCATGAATTTTTTTCACAAACTAACAAGAATTTTAAAATTTATAATTTTTATAGTTTCAATACCTCTTCTAATCTATTATTCCGCAACGCCGTACAAAAATCATGCGACAACGAGAAATGATCGAGGTTTAGAACCCCCCCTCTTCAACAGCACTCAGTTGGACAGCTTACAAGTGACGGCATAGTGCTCAATCTTATTACTTTATACCCTTCTATCATCCTACATAGGTCTCCTGCTGTATCAGATGACCCATAAATTTTGTTCACGGGCCTGCGGTTTATACGTAAACTTTCACCCTTTGTGGAAAATGGGTTCCTCAGGGTGGGGGGCAGAATTTTACAGGCGGACTTGCCATACAACACAAAACACCCGGTTTTGCTGCCTAAGTGTCATACGAGTAAATTATTAATAGACTATGTTCATAGGATGTCTCTACATGTAGGCCCTCGAACATTACAGGGCATCATTTGTAAAAAATATTGGTTCGTTGGTGCTCGTAACATAATTCGTTCAGTTTTGTCGAAGTGTAAAGTTTGCTTTAGATGTCAACCAACCTCGTTACAACCTCAGATGGGTACCTAAATCAGTAATACATGTTTTTAAATATTTTTTTGCCATTAACTCATTCAATGTCGTCCAATCAACCAACCGCCGCGAACAATGTACGAGTACCTAATATTATTAACGTACGTAAATTATTAATTTATTAATAACAATATATATATCTGTAATTGGATCCTCACATCTTCATCTGGGAAAGGCGTTTATTTCATACATGTTATTTTCCTTTTTTATTGATAGAGACAGATTTTGGTTTGGGTATCTACATGCCACGCCTGGCATGTCCATGTAATTTCATTGTGCTTTGTAAAGTTTATGTGTGTTTTTTAATGTCATTGTGCAGTGCCGTTTGGATTAGACGGCATCGTTCGGAACTATTAGAACATAATGGTGGCCTTGAATGAGTTAATGATAAGTGGACTTTATTAGTGGAGTTAAAATAGTGTAATTTATTTACTACGAGGTCTGTCCTATGGTTGTAAAATATGTATGTACTTGTCGCTTTGTATTGAACCGCATTTTTGTCGTCTTTTTTTTCAGTGCCATGTACAAACAAAAGTCACAGGTCACAGAGGTCAATGTATGAAAGAAAATTGACCAAGTAATTCAATATTTTATTTGGAATAATTTCATTTACAGAGTAATACACAATATTTACAAATCAGTATCAAAAGCAAAATTTAGTCTTTTTACAGCATACAAAATATATAAATAAACCTTACAGACATACCCTCTCTCTCTCTCACACACACACACACCCTCTCACCACATACTAATCAGACTTCTGTATCCCTTATTTTCCGAGTATAATGTCCGTATTATTTCTTATAAGGGAGATGCAACCCCGTTGCTTCAACGTTGTATATTGTATGTTAAGTTGCGTCCCCCAGCACAATGAGTTTTTTTGTCAAATTTTCAGAGCTCTCTACTCATTAGCCAAAACAAATATCAACTGGTAAAAATTATATTGTGTATCATATATGTATCATATTTCGTCGCGTACTTTTGCATCCCCTTATGCAACAATATTTGTACCACATATTTGTATTATGTACACAACATTATTGTAGATTTTGGCACAAGTTTGGTAATGTTGGTGATTACAGTACTGCTGAGGCGCATTTAATACAGCCGAAAACTGTAATCATCAATGAGTACACACTTGTATCATACGACGTTTTCTCAACACACTTAATAAATTACAATTAAAAATATTAATTTCAACAATGAAAACGAGTTGTTAAAAATGTTTCGTTTCGTTTTGTTATGGCGGGAAAAAATAATCAGTGCTCATATATGCGCGCGCAACTAACAATGGCGGCCAGCCATAGACTATTCACTTATCAGGCTAGACATACATTTCATAATGTGGAACGTATCTCATAGCCAAAATTTTGTAATAGGTATCGATATTCCGCTTAGTTTCGATTTTAAGATTTAATTATCATATATTATCGGGCATCTCCATACCACTTCTGGTTTTGTTTTTTATAAAATTATAGTGTTTCTCTACTTAGTCTGTGCTCCCTTTTTAGCAACTTAGTCTGTGCTTTTTAGTTGTTATGACGTTTGTGAGTTATCATAATTGTTATTGTTTGATTTATTTTCGTATATTTCTGTTATTTATTAGCTGCAAATGTACTTTTTGCACCTTACCTAAGATTTACCTAACAAGTTTATTGCACCAGGTTGGAGTTACATCGGAAAATAAGTGTGTTATATACGTATCCACATTGGAAAGAAAAATACTCAAATTATGATATATATCCTGTGAAGTGGTGATTCTTTTGCTGAGAAAACTCTGTTGTGGAACTTAAGAAGAAATAAATGCATCAATTCAATCTATGTGTATATTTTTCTCATAGACACTAGTTCCTTATAGGCGCAAAAAAATAAATAATGTATGATTTGCGTACTGGCACGAAAGCACCAGTTGGCAAATGAAATCTATGTGTTGATGCAGTTTGTGTAATTTAAAAAAAAATAAAGACAAAGTCAGATATCATTTTCAGCACAGATAAAGTAGATTTAGTCTAGAACCATAGACCAATTTCCCTTGTTCCCGACATGTCCGTCTGAGTGTACTACTTAGTCTGTGGTACCTACGTTGCCCGCACCTCGGCTCGCGCCAAATAAAGTTTTTAATCACGTCGGATGTGATTTAGGCGGTCCATTCTTCGTGAAAGAAAGCTTACGTCGTAACGCGAAGGTTCACAAGGCTTACTTATGTCTGTTTGTATGCTTCTCGACAAAGGCAGTGCATTGCGAAGTGCTGTCCGATTTGTCTTGCGAGTGTTTTCTAGCATTTGTAGTGGTAGGACTCTTGGCAGAGTCCGCCTGGGGAAGTACCACACCTTTGCCAGTTATTCTACCGCTAAGCAGTAATGTGCAAACATTACTGTGTTCCGGTTTGAAGGGCAATGCTTCCAGAGATATTACAGGGCTTAGAGATATAAGATCTTAGATCTCTGGGTGACGAGCGCAGTGCAGTGCTAGGTAATGATTTGGACTCTTCATGTTCCAAAAGCTGCGTGTCACTGTGCTGTTATGTGTCAGGCATGTTGCTTACCATCAGGCACATGTCCTGATCGTCTCGTCACTCTTTAACTTTGTCGCGGCATCTAAACATCTTAAAGAAGTAGCTAGATTTTGGAATGATAAAAAAACCCAAGATGAAATTATTCTGGGCATGAGTTGACTACAGTATTTTGTCAAGAAGAAGCCGTTCTAAACTCCGACAACCCAAACGAATTTGATGTTTTAACTGCGGGTCATTTCTTAATTGGTCAAAGTCTCGTGGCCGTGCCAGAATATGATTTTGAGGACGTTCCTCAGAACAGATTGTCCCGTTGGCAATCCATTCAAAAGGTGTCACAGATCTTTTGGAAGCGATGGTCAAATGATTACCTACACACTCTTCAACAGAGAGAGAAATGGTTTTCATCACCACCTAATTTAATGGTTGGTGATCTCGTGTTGTTAAAGTCGAAATTGACTAAACCACTTCAATGGCCTTTAGGTAGAATTGAAATGACACATGAAGGCGTGGATAAAGTTGTACGTGTTGTCACTTTAAGAACGAAAAATGGTCTAATTAAGAGACCGGTTAGTAAAATTTGTCCTTTACCCTATGCAAATTAAATACCTCGATACTTAGGTATCCACAATTTGTAACCCACCTTAGTTTTGTACATACATATATTTATTATTTTGATATTTGCCTATTCATTGCATGTGCATAGGACACCTCACACTTAAACTTCGTAAGTTTATTTATCTATATTTTATTTGATTATATCCTTCACACTCAGCATACATTAAAGTTGGGGAATTCATACATGATGAATTCGGTGAGGGGTATGTCGATCTTTATAAATGGCATGAGGGTAGTTAGAGATTCCCTCCAATACTTGCGGCTGCGACCGTTGACCGGCAGTCACACGTCGACGACAGAAGCAGCTACACCTCTCAAGAAAACCTCGTGAAGCCCTGGGGCTTCATGATACAATTCGGTAAGGAGATCTCCTGAGGCATTATTGTGGTGCCCTAGGCGGGAGTGGTTAAAAGGTTGGTGGAAAATCTTCTATCTCTCATTGCCTTTTGTTGAAAGAATAATTATTTCTCACCTCTTTTCTTTTCATAACTTCAAATCTTACAGTCCATAAATCGAGGGACAGAAACTGTACTGTTTGTCGGTCTACGAGTAACTGTATTTGCCTTATTACACTACTGTAAGCCATTCAGACTGTAAGCCAGTAAGACTCGTCGAACTCGATCTTGCTGTCTGAAGTCAGATCAAGTCTGATAAATTGGGCGTTCTGATTACACTACACGATATCACCACCAGTGTTTCCACAAACTTCCCCTTTTGAGGGGAAATTAGGGTCCAGAGGGGAAGAAAAAGGGGAAAGAGATGTAAAGGGGAAATCATGCCTAAAATCAAACAAATACAAAAACTTCGTCATATTGAGGAAAATTTTCGTATAATTAGTACATACAGATATAATAAAGCGATGTTTCTTATAATATGGTTTTCGATGAGGCACGAAAGCTTAAATATTATTGAGATTAGAGGCAATTTTAAAATTTGAATCTCTCCAGAGGGGGTGCAAAAGCAATACCAGAATATTTTTTGAGTGGAAAAAAAGGGAAATCTTAATTAACGCGAGGGGAAAGGAAATTATTAAAGTGGAAACACTGATCACCACCCTAACTCACTCGGCAGCCAAATGTCGAGCAGTGAAGTTGTGCGCCTACACTTTCAAAGTATCAGAAACTTGGAATCGCTCTCGAAAAAAATATTCCAATAATAATATCAACCTGAATGTAATTTGTCCGAAATGAAAATGTGTAAATGAATTTCTTAAAAATTTTATCGAAGACTCGGTACCTGTATAATACCTCGGTTCGGTGCTCGGTACCTATCGGTACCCGGAGCGAATACAAAGAGGTGTACTTAGTAATCCATATGAAATGACGCGTGATAGTTTGCGGCATGAGGGGGGTATTAAGCCCCGCCCACTTCTCAATATTCCCTCTATCGGCTAATACCAAAACTACTAGCTTAGGTTGATGTTGATGTCACTACATAGTTCAGCTACCTTACACTAGATGTCAAAAATTTTAATGAGATAGGACGTACTTATAAAGGCCGTCGCAGACGTAGGTATAATATATATTTTCATATTTCATAGCTGGACATATTTCCGTATATTTTCTATACAAATCCTCGAGTGTCCACACACGCAGCTATAATATCAATCTGTAACATTTAGTAGCTCTTTACATATATGTAGGTATCCCCATAAATATGAATACAATTTTGTACATTGTACCTCTCAGGATGAAACTGTATCGTCTCCTGTTTTTTGCGACACCCTAACAGAGTCTTTGTACATAGTTTAAGATTTTAGTCATAAGGTCTAATAATTTATGTACACTGTGCAAATAATAAATAAATAAATATATATTTTTGTTACGTCATCAAAATATACCGTAATATATACTAAGGCATATTCATATAAATTATGGTATAGCAAGACATATTTTGAATGTACAGCGTGTTTCACCATTGTTCATCATTGTTAAGGTCTGATGATGGATCTGGAAGTGGGTCATAGGAACTCTATAACGAAACGACGAAACCCCATCAAATCTGGGATCGTTTCAGTTGTCTTGGTGCTAGATGGAAGCCATGGTCTGATGATGAAGCTGGAAAATAACCATAGGAATCTTGTACCTAACTAAACGACATAACACCATCGAGATTGAGCTCGTTTTATTCGCCTTGACAAGTACTTGGGTGCTTGATGGTAATCAGAGCCTGATAATGAAACTGGAAGATGGCCATATGAACTTGGTAATATAACGATATTACCCCATCAAGTTTACCCAACCCAAAAACAAAACAAAATCGGTTGGTGTGTACCTAACACAAAAAACAAAATTGGTTTATCCGTTTGGGAGCTACGATGCTACAAACACGTAGCATCGTAGTACGTACAGTCATGTCAAACTTATAACACCCCGTCGTTATTGCGTCGGGGGTTAAAAATATCAAAAGACTCGTGACGTGCGCGCAGACAGTGTTGAAACATGCTGTACACTCAAAATATGTCTTGCTATGTTAATATGCCATAATATGAATAGATTACGGTATATTTAAGACAGAAGAGCCACTTTGACTCGCCACTACACAGAAGACCTGCCTGAGATAAGTCTCGACGAAATCGTGATGGCTCTTAGGCAACTTAAAAATGGAAAAGTCGCGGGCGGGGACGGAATTACTACAGAGCTCTTAAAGGCTGGTGGAGCCCCACTTATAAAAGAGCTCCAAACACTGTTTAATGACGTCCTCTTCACCGGGTGAACTCCAGAGGCATGGCACAGAAGCGTGCAGTGCGTGAAGAAGTCGTCCTCTTCTTCAAAAAGGGCGACAAAACCCTTCTAAAGAATTATCGCCCCATATCGCTCCTGAGCCATGTCTATAAGTTGTTTTCGAGAGTTATCACGAACCGTCTCGCCCGAAGACTCGACGAGTTTCAGCCACCGGAACAGGCTGGGTTTCGAAGTGGTTATAGCACCATAGACCACAACCATACGGTGCGGCAGATTGTACAGAAGACAAAGGAGTACAATCGCCCCCTTTGTTTAGCGTTTGTGGACTATGAAAAGGCGTTTGACTCCGTCGAGACCTGGGCTGTTTTGGAGTCTTTGCAGCGATGCCAACTTGACTGGCGATACATCTTACGTGGTACTTACCTACAATCTTTCGAGGTCATGTTTATGTTAACCACCAACCCGCACTTGGCCAACGTGGTGGATTATGGCCTTGACTTTTTCCGTGCGAGAGAAGTCCCCGAGTCCCAGCAGTGGGAACATTATTGGTGGGATGTTTATGCGAAGTGTCCTTGTTTCTGACAACACGCATCTTACTTCAAAAAGCAAACATTTTGTAATGTTTCGCCAAAGTTACAATAGATACCTACCTACGCATTTACCTATATACAATGACCTATTAATAATAGACGAGTTCCTCGAGCTAAACTTTGGCAAGACGAAAACGAGGTTTGCCTTAGTCATGCTCAGTCTCAGTCATGCTCTCGCCAGTGTCGAGAGCAGTCCGTATCGCTTTTAGACATTTTTGGTTACCATTGTGATGTGAACAGAAGGAAAAACGCCATCCTGTGTTTTTAGATATTGTAAAATTATACTGCAACTGTTAAAGAGAAAAAATGTTTCATTTTATGCGTAAGTAATACTATAATTCTTTTTCAAATTATTTGTTATTTAATTTGGTTGTTTATTCCTACGAATGGATAGAGCGAGATGGATATAGTCAGATTAGAACGAGAGTGTAAGAGAGATCCGATTAGTGTCATGGCAGCATATTGTGGTGGTAGCTGGGCATTAACTCGTTAATCGTTAATCGCTAATTAACGAAGTTAACGTTTTGCTTAACGGATTAACTTTTAAGTTAACTTTTAAAAATGTTAACGGACACGTTAACTTCCGTTAATAATATGCCAGAAGTCCGTTAATCGTTAATCCAATGCCTACTATTCACCGCACGTGTGCTGGGCAGTGCGTGGCAGCGAGTGAAACAAAAACAAAATTAGATATCATTTTTTACCGGCGCGTGCGTATGAGAAAACTGCGAAGAGATTTGTTTCGATTCATTACTTAGCGCCGGTGCTTAGAGTGACGAGAGTTTTGTTTGTTGTTATTATAAATTACTGTCAGTTATATTTGCGTCTTGATAAAGAAGATCGCAGTGTAATTTAGTTAGTTTAAAAAAAGTTTACTGTGCAGTGTAATAATTAAAACCATATCATGAAAGACATGGAATCTGAGTCCAGCAGTCCTGATGAGAATACATGGCCATATTATTTGACTGAGTATGTAGAATTGGTATCCAGATCGGACCAGCAAATACTTTTTGCGTGTAAGCGATGCTTACCGAAAGACAATTCAAATTCAACTAATGTATTCCTTAAAGACTACAACTACATTTTACAAAGAGAGTTTTTAATTACTTCCTTATCAATTCCTTCACAGTTAACATTAAGGCCCAAACTAGACTGAACTTGTATCTATCTATATATCAACGATAAAAGTTCATGTATAAAACCTGAATAATTTTAAACAACATGTAAGAAGGGGGTACATGAGTCAGTACGAGTGTCAAACTGAAAGTTCTTAGAAAATCAAAAACTGATTACATTAGCCAGTTATTAGTTTTATTATATCTTTTCAAAATATTGTCCATTCACGTCAATACACCGCTGCATGCGATGGAACCACTGGGAAAAGCACTTTGCCCACTCGTCCTTAGGGGTCTCTTCAATGGCATCGCGATACGCAGCCACCGCTTCTTCAGCATTCATAAACCGCTTTCCTTTAAGTTTTCTTTAATTTTTAAAATAAATAAAATCAAAGGCGCGAGGTCGGGGCTATACGGCGGGTGACCCAGTAATTCAACGTTTGATGTCGCCAAATAGTCGATCGTTCGCTTGGCGGTGTGCGATGAGGCGTTGTCGTGGTGAAGGAGGATCCTACTGCGAGGTCGTTTCTCTCGAACTTTTTCCAAGACAAGTGGCAAATAATTGGTAGTGGCAACCATTCTGCAGAAACTGTTTTTTGATCCTCTAACACAATTGTTGCGAAATGACCTATCCTTCCAAAGAACGAGGCCACCATTTTTTTTCCGCACTTCGATCTCTCTTCACTTTAGTTGGCAACTCCTCGAAAGGAAACACCCACTGAGCAGATTGTCTTTTGGTTTCAGGATCATAACAGTAAATCCAGCTTTCGTCACCTGTTAGTATGTCGAACACAGCATTTGAGTCACCTCCGTTAAATCTTTCAATCATTTTACGGCACCAATCCACACGATGGAGTTTTGAGCCTTAGTCAAATTATGAGGTATCCACCGGGCGCAAAGCTTCCTGACCGCTAAATGTTCGTGTAGGATTTTGTGCACTTGACTCATACCGATGCCTAAGCTTGTCCGAATCTGCTGATAGGTCACTCTTTTGTCAGTCTCTATCATACGCCGCACAACACAGATGTTATCTTCAGTCGTCGCCGTAGAAGGCCGTCCCTCACGTAAATCATCAGTGAGATTAGTGCGACCACGTTTAAACTCATTAAACCAGTTGTAAACAGTCGCACGAGATGGGGCTTCATCGTGAAAGGCCAATCGTAGTCTATCATAACTTTCTTGTTGACTTAAATGACATCGAAAGTCATAAAAAATCATTGCACGAAAATTTTCTCGTGTTAAATTCATGTTGACGTGACACAGACAATTTTCAATTTGCCGCCAAATCGTAAAAAATATGACAAATGAATGAAGTATATACTCAGTAATATTGGCAAAGAGTTCTATTTTCAAATTATAGAATTATTTTTTTATTATATTGTTTATAAGTGGCCAGTTCTAAGAACTTTCAGTTTGACCCTCGTACATACCTACAGTTTGAAGAGATTGTTAAGGTGGACTCTAACCGGGGGAAGATAAATAGGAGAACTCATTTTTTGCTGCCACTGCCACTGCCAATTTTCATGATAGCAAAAATAGCAGTATTCCCAATCCCGTTAAAAGAAGAATACAACAGGGTCAACAGCTGAGCATCGGTGAATCGTTCGGCATTGCAGCTACTGGCAGACGAAAACTTCAAAATGTTAATGTTCATGCAGGGGAATATGCACGTTGTGCTCGACGATTAAATTACACATTCTAACATTACAAGTATTTTGTTTTGTCCCTAACCTCTCAGCTTCCAGAACCTAAGTCAACAGGTTTTATAAGTTCGCTAACGCAACGATATCAAAATGCAATTTTTACACATATTAACGGAATAACGTTAACTTGCGTTAATTCTTCCGAAATATAACGCTTTAACGTTTAACGAAGCTAACTTTTTTTGTAGCGGATTAACGAAGTTAACTATTTGATTAACGGTGCCCAGCTATGTCTGTAGGTACCCGCTAAACCTATATATTTTCCTTTCCAACAACCCATATTCTGGATATGTTGTCTCTTTCTTCCGCGTGATATTTAGTAATACAAATGTAAGTGTAGGTTTATGTATATGTGTGCAGGTTACGCTGTGATTTATTGCATGATTGTTAGACTATAACGCTTCTATTTGTAATACTTCGTTGCCGATATACTTTATGTTATTTTATCAGCTTTATTATTTGGTAGGTATTCGATTTATTAGTGATGAACAGGCATAAAGTTGACGGGGAAGTCCCCGTCCCCGTTCCAAATTATGTGCGCCCGCGCGTCGCTTGCAGATATGTACTTTCTGCAGCGCGACGTTGTTATAAGTTTGACGTCGATGTCTGTCTGTCTGTTTGTCTGTCTGTCTGTTTGTCTGTCTGTCTGTCTGTGTATGTCTATGGCACCGTAGAGCTCAAACGGATGTGCCGATTTCGATGCGGTTTTATTTATTTGAAAGTTAATATCCATGCGGGTGTTCTTAGCTATGTTTGGTTGCTATCGATTCAAGATGGCCGCCTCCACAAAATGGCGGACAAAATATTTCTTCACAACTTACCTCAATATGGGTATCAAATGAAAGGACTTGACTAGTAGAATACTATACACTATAAAAAAATTCAAATCCAAGATGGCCGCCACCACAAAATGGCAAATAATATTATTTTTTTCACTTCTACCTCAATATGGGTATCAAACGAAAGGGCTTGACTAGTAGAATACTTTGCACTTTGACAAATTTCAAATCCAAGATGGCCGCTACCAAAAATGGCGAAATACATTTTTTTTTCACAACTCCCTTAATATGGGTATCAAATGAAAGGGCTTTACTAGTAGAATGTTGTACACATTACAAATCCGAGGTAATCGGGGTTTAGTCAACATTTTTAATTATGTTCTTGTTTTACGAAAAGCGAACGTAAATTGTTTAAGGCTTGTTCGCATTACCTAGCAAATTAGTCTAGTAGAGAGTAATTTAGTAGCTAAAATACTCGCTACTATTAAAAAATCGTTCGCAGCGTGCTTTAGTACAGTTCACAAGTGATTAGCGTTTCGCAACATGAAGATCCTACAACGCAATAAAATAAATGAATGAATAAGCTAATCTTATCGAATCGTAATGGCTATTGTAGAAGAGGTGCATGAGGAAATTTGTGTGATCAATAAAATAAGTTATTCCACAGACAATTTCGTATTTGGAAAATTGTTTGAAGTTATTTTTCTCTCCAGCCTAATTCGACAAGTTCGAACCTGTTTAATCGGCGAGCCAATGAGCGCACCGCTCGCAACGAACGCGTGGTGGGGGGTGCTACTCGCCCATTGAAAATAGAACAAAATGGATTGACTCGACTAAATCACTTCCTAAACTACTCGACTAAATTTTCACTGTTCATACACGTTTAGTTGCTAAATTACGCGTCACTTGGCTAAATTACTAGCTTAATGCGAACAAGCCTTAAAGGCTTACTTTTTATTACGGAAAAGGGTTGAAATGAGGGATAAAATTATATGGAAATTCGTAATTTTTGAACACAAAACCATGAAACTTCGTATCTAGATATTTTACGCGAAGCAAATTTGTTTGTTTTAGCAATTTCGTAATTTAGAATTGTACTTAAATTGTAAGTGTAAGTGTACGTAATTGTGGGGGATGGAAGGTTTATATGAAAGTTCGTTACTGTTGAAGATAAAACTATGACTTCGTATCTAAACGGTTGACGCGAAGCAATCGCTTCGCTATATAATAAGCTTCGCGTAGCAATTTTGTAATTTAGATTTCTTAATTATTCATTAACTGAACAGAGATGAAAGTTTTGTGTGGAAATTCGTCGTTGTTGAAGATAAAACCATGGAACTTTATATCTAACACTTGAAGTGGAGAAATTAAAGGGTTGTTCTAGCAATTTTGTAATTTCAAACCGTACGGGGATGAAATAGAAGTTGAAATGGGGGATGAAATTTATATGGAAGTTCGTCAATGTTGAAAACCGTAAAATTTTTAGGCTAGATACTTAAAATGCATACTATTTTATAGTATAGGTACGTGTGAAAGTAACTCGTCCTGTCTATTAAGTTTTGACGCCTAAACCACTGAACTGATTTTTATGAATTGTAGGTACAAACATGTTTTAATGTTAGTAAAAGTAAATTTGTATGGGTGTACCACTGTTCAAATAAATATGTACTCCCTCAGTTACCTTAATACTTACTTATTTTACGCGGAAGAAGTCGCGGGTAAAAGCTAATAGTTAATAAAATAATAATAAATATATTTATGTTTTATTATAGTCACAACGTGGTCATTAATTTATGGTGATATTTCTTCACAAGTAATCCTTGCATTCGATTCAACTTATCAGCTTTCGATTTTACAGTAACATCCTTAGTGGTTAAAAACAAAAAAGGTTAACTGACGCAACATTGTACAAGGTTACGTTGTCGAATTTTGATGAATTGTCAAATGTTACCTATTAAAATGCCCCGACTATAGTACATAAATACGCATGCATCTGACGTTGCTGAATGAATCTAGTGCACAGGATGTTTTTCATTCGATCGCTTGATACAATTATTTAGTTTTTTGTTTTATAGAAAATATTTTTTTTCAAATAAGCGAATATTTATTTTTCACACCTTTTGTATGATTACTTGTCAGTAACCCTGCCTGTGTGTTCATTTAATGTCGGCACCAAAGCGCCACGCTATATTATGTTTTAAAATA
Organism: Ectropis grisescens; assembly: GCA_017562165.1. Lineage (NCBI taxonomy): Eukaryota > Metazoa > Arthropoda > Insecta > Lepidoptera > Geometridae > Ectropis > Ectropis grisescens. Next base: position 4,834,894 of record CM029783.1, read on the forward strand.
ATTACTTAAATAATATGCAAATTCAAAAACTATGCTATAACTACTCTGTAGTCTCATAATTAAAATTAAATACAATTGTTTCGATGATCGATTTGTAAACATGAATGTTTACAACAATAAAATAAAAAACTCATGTTGCACATGCTGAGTCCTATTCTACATTTGATTGATGTTAAAATAAAATGCCAAAAATCCAATTCCTCCTCTCCCTCCGGATATCTTCACGTCTTCATCATCAACTGGTGCTAAACGCCGAGCTACTGATGTTTCCGGTCAAACGGTTGCGAAGAAAACAGTTGTTAATCATGAATTATCTAACTCCTCTATGCAAAATGTGTATATACACCCATCCCTAGTAATAGGTATCAAACAATATACCGATTTAGAGAAAGGCCCATTTTTGGTTCATATTTCCCGCTCAGACCCTGACCTTGCTACTGACGCCTCAATAAGAATTATCAAGTTTGGCCAGTTTCTTTGTAAGAATCACGTCTCTAATATTTGCCCAGATGGAATCAAAAAAAGTGGGTCGTAACAAAGTTTCTGTAGAGTTTACATCGAGTGAAGCAGCGAACAGCTTCCTAGATAATCCCATCCTGGAAGCCAACAAATTTGTAGCCTCCATACTAAATTATAATATTACGAAAATGGGTACAGTACGTCACGTCCCCGTCGACCTGTCGATGGACGAGTTTGCGAATTCCCTTGTAGTCCCCAATAGATGTGGTATCTCGCTTAAAACTCGCAGCCTTAACAGGAAAGTAGTTACCGAAGGAATACCCTCCTGGATCCCTACCCAAATTGTGGTCATATCCTTCCAAGGCCAATGCCTTCCCCAAAGGATTTTTCTTTTTCATACTTCCCTACAGGTAGAGTCTTATCAATTTCCTACTATTCAATGCCTTAACTGTTGTCGTTTCGGCCATATTAAATCTCAATGCCGCTCGAAGCCCAGATGTTTCCGATGTGCCCAGCCTCATACTGGTGACTCATGCAATATTGAGGAGACAGATGCCTCTTGTTTGCATTGTTTAGGGCATCATTTTGCTAGCAACAAGAGTTGCCCTGAGCAGGGCAGACAAAAGGCTGTAAAAATCCTGATGTCGCAAGAAAATTTATCTTATGATGAAGCTTCCAATCGTTACCCAAGATCAAGCCGTCCATATGCAGAAGTTGTTCAGTCATCTGCATATCCTTCATCACTCACTCCTTCATCTTCCTTCCCCATCCAATTCCAATCATCTACTAGTAGCTATAGAAAAACTGTTTTTTCTTCTCCCCGCCCTAGAGCTCCGTTGTCCAAATCGTTTGACAGATCAGCTCATAGTGCCATAACTGCGGAAGTCTTCTGTCCTTCCAAATGGGTTTGCTTTATCTCAATCTTCTCCCCTCTCCCAGGATCATAGCATCCTGGATGCCCTTCTTTCTACACTTATTACTCGTACTATTATCTCTCAGTATAATTGCAATCTACCGTCCCACGTTGCCCAAAAACTTTCCCAGATCTCATCGATTTCCAATTATGGACCAAGTCATTCTACAATGGAACGCAAGAAGCCTTCGTCCCAAGAAATTTAGCCTTTTTCACTTGATTAACAAGTTTAACCCATCAGTCATTGCCATCTCGGAGACATGGCTGGTGCCTGGTTCTCGTTTTCGAGTCCCTGGTTACTCTTGCCTGCGGGATGACAGGGCTGACGGGTATTCCGGTTGCTGCTTATTTGTAAAACGTTCTCTCTCTTTTTCCCAAATCGTCCTCCCTCCCTCCCTCCCCAACATTAATATCGTAGCTGCTAAAGTAGTGGATATCACCCATGTTTCCATCTACATATCTCATCCCCATTCTTCCATGATAGCCGATATTCTCTTACTTCTCTCGGCAATCCAGCCTCCCATGATTGTGATGGGTGATTTCAATGCCCACCACACTTCGTGGGGGTGCAGTGCCGATGATGATTTTGCCCTTTCCCTTCTTGATATTTTCGATGATTTAAACCTTTGTATCATTAACAATGGTTCTCCCACCCGTAGAGTGTCCCCTACCCGAAACCCAAACAGTGCTGTTGACCTCACCATCTGGTCACCTGCTTTAGCTTCTGTTCTTTCTTGGCAAGTTCTCTCTCACACATATGGCAGTGACCACTTTCCGATCTCCATCTTCTTTTCTAACAGACCTCTACCTGCTCGTAACTTTAACCCTCTACTTAAATACCGGCTATCTAACCCTAACTGATCGTCTTACTCCTTAGCCCTTGAAACCCGAATAGAGTCCTTTCCTCCATCCAACTACATAAACGTTCTCCAAATTTATCAAAATTTCGTGGAAGCCATTTCCTCGAGTGCTGACGAAAATTTTCCTATAAAAAAACCATTTAATTTCAAGGTGTCTATTCCTTGGTGGGATGCTCAGTGTACAGCTGCTGCTAAGGACCGTAAGGAAGCTGAAAAAGCGTACAAGCACTCAATGACTATGGGGAACTTCCTTGAGTACCAACATATTGCTGCCAGAGCCGCTAGGTTGTTCAAAAATAAAAATAAAAACAAGTTTGGATAAATTTCTGTCAAAGTTTGTCACCTAGGACCCCATCTTCTTTGGTTTGGAAGCAAGTCAAACGTTACCGAGGATTATTCCGTCCAGACACTTCATCTAGTGTTGACCCTAGTGTTTGGATTGAGGATTTTACTAACAAGATAGCTCCTCCTTTTGTTCCTAACATAGATTGCTTTCCCTCCATTTCATGTCCTCTTCCATCTTTACGTAATCTGGATTCCTCTTTCTCTTATTCCGAACTACAACTAGCCCTTAATGGACTAATAGACACTGCTCCAGGAGGTGACGGTATTCCGTATTCATTCCTAAATAAAAATAGGTAAAAAAACTTTTTAAGTTAAACGGTTTTATGTTAAACATACATTGCAATGTTTAAGATAAATGTACTAAAAACCAAAAAAATGCCCCTCCGTAACTTCAGTTTTTACGGGAGAGGCTATTGCTATCTTGGAATCTCTCCTATTTATAATATCACACAACCTAAACAATTCTATCAGATTCTAAGAGCTGCCTCCAAGCTATTCTTAGCTATTTAAGCGAAAGGGGTTGTCGCTCAAAAACCAGGTTTCCTATAATTCTCAAGATCCGAGAAGCTCTTTTAGAATGCCTCTCTCGTAATATTAATGTAAGTAGTACTGGCCTGGATTCCTGGTCACGCAGGTATATTGGGAAATGAACGTGCTGATGCATTTGCTAGTGAGGCTGTTCAGTCCGGTCTTTCTACATACTCTCAAATCCATGCTCATGACTTATGTACTGTCCTTTAACCAATGTTACGTAAATGTTGGTCCCAAAAGTGGCAGGAATCTAGGATCGAGAAAGGTAAATTCTACGGTGACATCCAGCCTGAAATTCCCCATAAACCTTGGTTTTTCAAATTTTTACAAGCAAATAAAGGTACTACTTCTGTAATTTCCCGTTTACGTCTCAATCACTCATGTACACCTGTCTTCCTGGCCAAACTAAGGATTAGGAATCACTCATTATGCGATTGCGGTTTGGACGAAGGAAATGTGAACCATATTTTTTTCAGTTGTCCCTTAATGCAGTCTTCATTACATGATTTTATCCCTCCTGATATTCCTCGTCCCACCTCCGTTAAATGCCTGCTGTCTCTTGTTTACACTCCCTTTGTTTATATTTTATGTAATTATATTAAAAGAAATAAGATTAAATTGTAAAATTACATAGTACTTGTGAATATTTTAAGTTAAATATGTGTGCATTATATTATTATTAGATTTTTTGTGTATATGTCTGTTATGTAGCTTTAATTTTTTGCGACCTAGTAAAACATAGAATACGTGACAAATCATCTTAGTACAATACTCATATTACTGGCCCCTATCTCTTCGTTTGACGGCCTATCATTTAACGTGTCTTTGGCGGAATTGTGAGGCTAATCCACAAAGAGCCATTCATAAAAAACAAAAAAAAGTATTGCCACGAAACCAAAAACGTCTTATTTAAGGTTTGATTAATATCAAAATAAAATACTTGAAACAAGAATTCAAAGTCTAAACGACTGCGTAGTCTAAAAACCTAAAATGTTCAACAAATTATCCATTATTTTCAAATATCGATTAAAACACATAATTTACATAATCGATTCACTAAAAAATGATTATGTTAAAATAAAAATCGATTTTTTCTTAACTAGTCTGTGGTCTGTGACATTTACTATGTTTATATAGTGATCTGTGCTATGTTTATTTAGATTACAGGACTACAGGTTATGTTGCTAATTTATATAAATTTGAACATTATTACTCAAAAACAGTACAAATTCTAAAAGTAAAATCAATTCGTAGATTCAGTTATGACTGATTCAGATAAAATTCCTTGTTTTAAGTCGGAAAATAAATTTATAGTGAAAAGTGGTTGCAAAAAACGTATGTGGAGGTCTTTAAAACAGATATTAACGGCTGAAAGAGCCTTACCGTGGCCAAACGAAGCTGTTTTATGTAAGCTGCGTTATCATTGTGATGTTAATGTTGTTATTGAAAATTATAACCTATAAGTTTATTAAGTATTGATCTTACATTATGTTTCAGATTATTCTATTAATGCTCCGCCAACGTTCAAACCTACGAAGAAGTATTCAGACATATCTGGTCTCCCAGCCCCGTATATTGATCGCCACTCGAAGCTTTTCTTCAGCAATGTTGAAGAGTTTGCAATAGTCCGAAGCTTACCAATGGATATTACTGCAGGATACTTGCAACTTAGAGGAGCAAATACTATTGTAGGTTGAATTAAATCTGTACAAAATGTGATAACTTTAGTATATACACCGGTACACAATGTAAATGAACCTATACTGCAGCAGGATTAATTTTCTTTTGACTATCATCAAATAGTTAAGTTTTATTTTTTTATAGTACCTAGGTATAAAGTGACGAGACGAGCAGGGCATGACATATTTTGCCATGTGACCATCATGGTTAACAAAATGTTTTTTTTTCTGATAATTAATTAAAAATGAGTGCTTATTAGTATGTTAAAAAAGTATATAGCTAAATATGTTGTCAGAACTAAGCTAAAACAACAACAAACTACCTATGTAATACACAATTTTTTTGTGTTAAAATTAAAAATGAACACAATATGTTCATCAACTATAATCTGGTAAAGAAGTCACTACAAATGTATTTTGATGCAATAAAGTGTGATAAAACCGAATTCACTTTTATTTTGATATTTCCCTTATACAGTAGAACTTCGATCGAATCTGAACGAATTGCGACTGGGACTAGTTTTGATAGACAAAATATTGATTATTTAGGACAAGATTATAAACAGCAGCTTTTTACATTATTCATGTTGAAATACAAACATAAAATTATGTTATGAACATAAACATGAAAATAGTTTTTGCCTGATATTTTTTATAATTGACACAATTAAATGTAACATGTTTTTGAATGAATACCTATGTAAGCACGTAACCATTCAGATAATGTAGGATTTGGATAGTCAAGGTTCTACTGTGTGTATAATTTACTAGTCTTGCATATTATGACATTTAACACTTTTAATTCAAGTCTTAGAAATGATATAATGTGGTCTACTTACTTTAGAATTGTAGGCACTGGTTCACAGTAATGAAAAAGATTAATGGTTGTACTCTTTATTTTTTGTACATCCATAGACCAATATAAAACAGAATATACACATTTTTGTTTTGTATCAGCCTATGTTAACATGTATTATGATTTAAGATTAAAATTAACAATTAGTAGTCCATTTTTAGCACCTGCCATTTTAAACCATCGCCCAGCCTTATGTTCTTGTCCAACAGCAGCATACAAGAGTTTTCCATCTCCTGTGAACTGCATACTATTTACAACACCATTAACTTCTATACTAAACATAGGCACTATTTTCCTATACCCATCACTAACTTTCCACAGTTTAATGATATTGTCATAGGATCCTGAAGCAAAGACATCCGAGTTGAGTAGCGTAGCTAAGCTTGTTATCCATCGAGGCACTTCATTCTCCGATCCATGAGCTTCTGTGATAGTACACAGTGGCTTCTTTTTCATTAAACTCCACAAGCACAGTGACCCATTATCGCTGCCCGAAATAAAATGTTCTTCGTCTAATAATTTTACTTCATCTAGGCTTCCAACCGGGCCATTGAATATTAACTGTGACTCTTCCGCAATTTTCCAAATTCTAACAGTGCTGTCTCGACCACCAGAGGTAATGGCTCTCTCTCTTGTTAGAGCATCAATCGAAGTTATAGGAGATTGATGACCAAACAGTGTTTCAACATATGCCATTTCATCTAAAGACCATATTTTGATTGTTCTGTCTTTGCTACAAGAATACAAGTCATGTGTGTTTTTTCTAAACACCAAACCAGACACAAATTCCTTGTGGCCTTTGAAGGTGTGCATGTGTTTGAGAGTATTAGGATCCCATACTTGTATTACTGGAGACTCATCTGAAGTGACTAAAAAATTTAGAGTCTGTTGATATTGCTATGGCCATGATACCTCCTTTCAGGAGTGTAGGATGTGTTTTGTATGCAAGACTCCCATATTTCTTTTTTTCTTTAACACCCCATTTAATTATAGTTCCACATTTACTACCAGAAAACACAAAGTGGCTGTCATTAGATATACATACACATGTTAACGTTAGCCTGTGTTCTTTTGCGCGAACTAATCGGAGGTCATTTGCAGTAGGAACGATATAGTTGTCGGCTACTTCCACACGTAGTTTACCTTTTTGTTCAAGGTAGTCTCTCTGTAAACGTTTTTCGACCGCTTCATCGAGTTCCTTATCTTCAGCTCTCTTAGCTTCTTCTTTTTCAATTTCTTCTAAGTACTTTTTAGCTAACCTTAATTTCTTCTGCTCAGCAGTTTCATGATCACTTTCAGACTCTTCAGCATCAGAAAACTTCTTGATTTCTAAATCACTGTCCGAGGAATCTTGTCCATTTTGTAGGTTAGGATCAACTTGTTTATTAGGCTTTTTCCTCTTGACTTTTTCACCTTTTCGCTGGTGTACCTGTCTTGATTTGCCTTTCAGAAAGAAAGACGAAGACATTTTGACTCAATAATTGGTTATTTTATTTATAAAAATGCATAAAAAATCTGTAATAAACACGCACGACGCACGTTGAAGACCAGACACAGACATGACAATTAGGGATTAGGGCTGAAAACGAGACATCGATGTATCGTTCATAAACATCGATGTTTTGACAGCGATATTGAAACCCTAAACATCGACTATACATCGTTCTTCATGACCGATGTTTTATGACAGCGCCATCAATGGACGGTAGTAGCTCAACCCTCCATAGGTCCAAAGCGCTACCTCAGTCACTATTGGAGTTATTTATTATTTCTATTTAGTATATCGTTCGTTTTGCAAAATACGTCTAAAATGAATCACTTGCTTCGGAAGTGTTGCCAGGTTAGGCATTTTTTGGATTTATCTGGCAACTTTATTAATGATTTTAGTAAAAAAATTCAAAACTTAGTGGTTAAACAATTTGTAAGTAAGGCATAAACTGCATAATGATAATGAATTATATACTAATAGCACTTGTTTAGGCTTATTTCTATTTAAGAATGCTAATTAATTTTGTTTATTAGGACTCCATTTTCTCTGTCAAAATTAAAAAATACTAGTAAAAGAATTACTTCGATATTTATGTCAATTAGTTTCCGAAGTAAACAAGTTGTACCTAACTGTACGACGCGGGCTGCCGGTTACGGTTTGACATTATCGCACAACATGCTCAGTCTGACTCATTCAGTGTACTCGCAGTCGCACGGCTGTTAAAAAATGTCCAATCCATGTCCTAGGAAATCATGTATTATGCCTAAATAAAAATACAACTACTAATGCGCCGAAAAAGTTGTTTTTATGATCCCGAAGGACGTTAAAATCGATAAAAGCTATGAAGAGATTAGATATAATTGGAGAAAAAGAACAGTTGATTGTTGCGAAGACCATTTTGACATAAGAACAGTGATCAGTTTGATAAAACAATTTAGAACAGATAAACCATTAAGCTGATAAACCGATTGCCCTATTTCGAATCCTTCATCCATTTTATTAATCGAATAATATTTATTATTATTAGACGATTAACTTAATACGCGAACGAAAACCAACACAACAAAACACTGCGCAAGCTAGTACACTCACCATAACCCATAACCGCTGGCGACTTCATACTAAGCGAGCCGTGCCCCGCGCGGCGCGTTGTGAACATTTGAAATGTCGTCACAACCGGTCACGTGACTGTTGGCGGGACTTGATATTTTTCGAAACTTTAGATATAAAAAATATATACTATAAAATCTATAAAATCAAAACTACTATGTATTTTTGACTACAATACAAAAACTAGTGTGTTTGTGTACATACAGATTTTACTGAGACAACATTTCAAGCGATTTGACATACCTGGTAATATACTTCCTTATATTTTGAAGAGATATATATAAATAATGGTTGAATAAGAACGGGTGATACTCGATTCTTGTTAAAAAATAATAATTCAAAATCATATTTCGATGACAATTTTGAATAAATAAAATATCATAATAAAAGTTGGATTGGTGGTATTCATTTATTTTAGTTCGATTAAAATGCATATATATGCGATATAGAACAAAACGATGACATAACATCGATGTTTACTTTTGATAACATCGATGTTTTAATGAGCGATGTTGCATCCCTAAGGGCAATTTGGTATTTGAAAAACGACTTTACAAATTTTTTGACATTTGTTTTGGCAACGTACCCTTTCTTTTTTCTTTTGGTTGATTCACCCCTGTTGCCAGTGTTGATTTAGTAAGTTTTTTGTAACTACATGTTTCTAGTGAAAGTTTTCCCTAGATGAATCTTTATGTTTTGTTGGCGTTTTAGTCCAAGAACACAGGGCTTGCAGACATTCTTCATTTACAATAAACTGTGTGGCCACAGGTGACTACCTGTGGCCACACAGTTTATTAGAAAATTACTAATTACTATTAATTGTTTACTGAAGACTTTCAGTAAACAAAAACCTCTTTTTTTTTTAAAGGCTATTAGGCTAAGAACTCATGGAGCGGGTTCCAAACGCGCCTGCGGCTTCTTTAGAATGCAGATTTGTATGTAAGAATGAATTCAAAACTCAAGAGGCGGTTTACAACCGCGATGAGCACGGCCCCGCGTGACGCCCGCGCGGTTGCCGTCTGCAGTCAATGATTTCAAAAGGAAGGATGCACTCTACTGCACATTTTTATTATGAGGACGCGCCCCCACCAGAGGGTCTACCGCCAGGCGCGGTCCTAGCATCGAATTTTGCAGGTCATCAGTAGAAATAAAATAAATCGAAAAATACTTTACTAGTGGCGCCTCACAAATTTACCCGGGTAGTTGGAAAACAACTGGAACCAGTTGTTTTCCCGTGTTAAAACATAGTCTATGATCTATTAGATTTATTTTGATGTCCCCTGTGGCGCCTCACCTTCGGACCGCACTTGTCTACCAGTCTACCGCCTAACGAAAACTGTCTTAGCTTTGATATTGATATCTCTTTTCTTTTCGTTTGAAATCATAAAGATAACAATGGCCTATACCGATTTAGTTAGACAGTAGAAGGACAGGGTGTGTTACGGTCGGCTTAAAAAGCACCTAGTATATAAATTTTGACTTTTTTAGTGTGAAAATTTTAATATGATTCATGTAAGGGGTTTTTGAGGATACACGTGAGAGCATACAGTACCCCCAAATAAATTTCGAAAGTATACCTACCCCGGGTTTGTCCGGCAGTGACTTGGCAACTGATTCGCTAGAGCGCTGTCGCCTGACCCTGTCGCGGGAGACAAAACCCTTGCACACCATCCATGCAGCAGAAGCCAGCAGCGCGTCACCACATCGGGAGAGCCACCTCTTCACCTCGGGAAATAAGGAGCCGGATGGCATTGCTCGTTCGACACCTCAGGCTCTCTAAGTGAGATGGTATGCGAATCAGAGTGGCTCGGCCCCGTGGCTACTTCCTCCTTCGCGGACAAGCGCAAGACTACCTCTTTTTTGCTTCTCAGCTGTCTTCGTCTGCGAGATAATGGTTTCTTTAAAGGAGACCACCACCTCCCATGACCTCTCATAGTGGAACATCTTGGCTAAAATAACAGACAGTCTATGACTAACTTTATTCCAGAGCCATGCGCTCTGTTCGATAATGATCAAACTGGAAGCCAAACCGTGCAACATCAACCTGCTTCAAGTTTATGCGCCCAATGCAGATAAGATTATAACTGAAGTGGAGGACTTATATAAAGATATTGATACTTTACTGAGAACCACAAAAATCCATGAAGTTGTTGTTGTGATGGGCGACATGAATGCTAAGGTTCGATCAGGTATTGTTCCTGGTGTGACAGGGGGATACTTACAGAGCTTTGTGAAGACAACGATCTTGTCATCACTACAGATTCAGAAGCATAATATTCAATTTACAATCTACCAAAATAAGCAAGCAAACCTAAAACAATCCGACCGTATATAACTAGCACCCTCTTTAAATTACATCCACGCCGCCTATATACGTGGACATGTCCGAGTCACACAGCTGATCACATAGTAAGGAATCAGATAGATTATGTGATGATCAACAGTCGATACCGTAACAGTATCAAGAAAGCGCAAACATACCCCGGCGCTGATATTAGATCGGACCATTACCCAGTTGTAGTAGACATCCGATGTAAGCTGAAGAAGGTACAACCGAAAAGATTTGATAGTAGGCCAAACGTTCGCATGCTTGTTGAACACGACACATGGGCAAAAGTCCATACGGTCATAAATCACTGGGCCGTCGATCATCGCGCTAAATCGACTGATTCCGGTTTCGACTCATGGACAAGCCTTAAACTATTTTTTTTTTAATTTTTGTACGTTTACACTTGACCACCATCTCGCCTGATGTTAAGCGACGATGCGGTCTACGATGGAGCGTGTTTATCTAGAAAAAACAATTCACTCTCGATTTGAAGACACAAAGATTGTAACCATCGGGAAAAACCCACTCAGGCAACGTATTCCACAGCCTAGACGTTCTTATTACAAAAGTAGAGTCAAATCTCTTCGTTCGTGTCTTTGGAACATCAAGCATGAAACGATGTCGCTTTTTCAAGCTACGAGCATTCCGATAGAAAAAAGTGCAAGGTGGTATCGGATCATGCAATTCAGTCGCACACTCTCCAAAGTGTATCCGATAAAAAACCTTAGAAGATAGGCTGGCAATTTTTCGGCGATGATCAAGACGTTGTAGTCTTTTTCGCACAAGAGTGTTGTTGCCTATGAGCCTTTTGGCACGTCTCTCGATCGATTCCAGGGCCTCCAGCTGATACTTAGCCGATCCATCCGAAAGGTGCAAACAATACTCCATACAAGAGCGAATCTGTGCTTGATATAATGTGAGCAACTGTTCAGACTTGACCTTTGAAAGAACATCTAGCTTTTTGGTAGTTAATTTAGCCTTGGACTCGATATACGAGCCAAAGTTGAGCGTAGATGTCAAAGTAACGCCCAAAAGGTCAAGATGGTCAGAAACTGGCACGGATACACCTCAAAAAGTAGGAGTCAGCTGGAATGGACTCCTTTTTGCGGAGAACAGACACGCCTGCGTCTTACTCTCGTTGAACTAGACCAGATTGGCATCACCCCATTCAGACACCGCCTCAATGGTCAATCAAGCTCAAACGTTCGATCAAACTCTCAGTACCTGGGTTTGCTGTCCACTGGCTCTCGCGCTAAATAAATATGTAGCTCTCTACAACGGTGCTATATCTGCGTACCCAAAGATACCGGGCTTCAACAGATCATTAATATGTAGCAGGAAAAGTGTCGCAGAGAGTACCGACCCTTGAGGGACTCCGGCATTGATAGCCATTTGATCCGACGAGCAGCCATCAATGACGACTCGTATGGATCGATCCCTCAAGAAGTCCGATACTGGTGGACCGGTTTCGGCGAAATCCGTATTGCCGGTCGTTTGATTCTAGGTACGTCAGGAGCCTGTGGTTTAAGACACGTTCCACAGTCTTGCAGAGTATGGATGTGACAGAGATGGGCCTGTAGTTGGCAGGGTCAGCACTACCCTTTTTGGGCCATGGTTAGACATTGGGAAGCTTCCAAGACTTCGGTACCAGCCCCGTTTGGAAAGTCTGAATAGGCGCGTCAGTATCGGGGACATCGGGGGCGGTCACGACACATTGATCTTGGAGTGCTCGATTACTAGACGGATTGACGGACTGATAAAATTTCAAACTTTGTAACGTGATTTGTAGGAAAATCATTACAATAAAATACAAATTCACTAATTAAGTTATTTATTCCACAAAAAAGTTACAACTACACAAAATTCACCATGGTGTCATCACTAGCTCTTCAGCGACGATGCTGCATCCGTCGACCGTAACGAATTGTTGCTAAACATTCCTGTGTAAATAACAGTAGCCTATCGGAATATGAAAATGTCAGGGAACTTATGGGGCAGGGTGGGCATAATCCTTTACGGTGGGCGTTTACCGATAAACCTAGACGCGTGTGTATCTGCAAATCACAGCAATCAGCACAGGACAGGACAGGACTGGCCAGCGACAGCACCGGCCTGCCAAACAAACGCATACATTAGTCCGTAGTCAGCTGTCTGCTGCAAATCAGCTTCCACTTGTGTATATGCTTTTTGATGTTACTGACTATTTTTTACTGAGTTTACTTTGTTTCATCTTACCTCGGCACCCATATTCTGAACTAATTTGTGATACTTCCACAGTGAGACAGGGAAGGTAGATTCCGAGTTCATTTGATGAGTTGAGAATACGGCGGGAGATTAAGTTCTAGACAACATATTAATTTATACAGAAACTATGAAAAAATAATATAGCAGAAGTGCAATATTGTTGGTATAAGAAATGTCAGCAATGGAATAGTACTTTGCTCGCGAAATGCGTGTCTCGGTTTGTCAATAAGTATAAAATTTTACTCATAACTTATGTTACGGCAACAACAGCAATTTCAGCAGTTGTCAGCAATCAGCAAACCCCCCCGCCCCGCATACTGCCACGCTCCGCGTACGCCACACGCCCTGAGCATACCAACATTCACATTAATGTTACAGTCATCAATATATTTCAAATAATAATACATAACAAAATATGTTGTTAACTTAAATCAAGACAAAATATTATCATACATCTTACTAGGAATGGTGTAATTATGAGCAAAAATCATAATTATGTTATTCAATGGATTACAGAATGTGCCCCTAATTATGAGCTTACTTTTTAAAAATTTTTTGCTCTCACCATTCCAATCAATTTTATTAATAGGTGTACATTATTACTTGAAAGAACAGTTGTATACAAAGATAAAAAGAATGAAGTGCATGATTACCAAGTTGGATGTCCCAAATTTTTGCCCCATATAGCCCAATAATGCCATGTAGGAGGGTCATCAAAGTGGCTATATCCTGAAATTGGATCTAAGGACCACAATCTACCTGTTAACTAACTTTAATCACATTTACATAAAGAAGAATAATGACATTTATAAACTAGAAATTTAAACAAATCTGATAAAGCATCAGGTTTACAATATTCTTAAAACTGTAAAAAAATATTTGGAACTAAAAAATATTCTAATAAAACTTAGTAAAAGCTTAATGTAGCTGTACTCTGCACCGTCATCACATATAATTTCATTGCAAATGAATTTTCCTCAAATCTCATGTGATGAGTTCACCTTAAGGGTGGGTTACAGTGGATGAAAAGACTCATAAAAATACAATGTAGTTAAACCTAAGTGGGGAGCTTAATAGATAATTTGTTACATTCAATGTTGTCACTATGTAATCATAGTTAGGTCTGTATGGCATGACAGCAACTGAAGAGATCAGTACCTGGGCTGAAGGCTGCTCAGGCCGTGTAAGCACAGCACTTCAGCTCACACCTGGTACCTCTCTCCTGCAACAAAACAAGTGGTAATGTTACATCTATCAAAAGGCATTTATGCTAGTTTTTTACAAATATTTCATGAAATGCAAAATTTTTTGTATATCAGGCAAAACAATGTTCAAAGTTCCCAACATTAAATTGTTATTGTGTAAAATTTTATTTGTACAAAACTAGCCAAATCTTACTCATCACAAACAACTAACTGTGTAGCAAACTTTACAAGTAGTTGTAGTACAAATTGCAACCTGATCCTTTGAGACATGATTTAGCAACAAACATCCACATTTATTAGTAGGTCACAAACAACTAACTGTGTAGCAAACTTTACAAGTAGTTGTAGTACAAATTGCAACCTGATCCTTTGAGACATGATTTAGCAACAAACATCCACATTTATTAGTAGGATTAAATAAGCTGTATGGTTTTCATCCTACAAGTATCACAATGTATTGCGGTTAGATAGAGGTATATTGGACAATATTATCAACTTACTTAGCACTTCAATGCCTGGAGCGAGAGCGGGAGTGGCTGCGCGAGCGAGAGCGGCCGCGAGAGCTCTTCGAGTCGGAGCGAGACCGCGAGCGGGACCGGGAGCGGCTGCGGCTGTAGGAGCGGCGGCGCGACCGCGACCGGGACCTGGTACGACGACGTGAACGAGACCGTGAACGGCTAAAAGCAATACCATCACACAAACTATATCAATAGAGCGTCTCCAGTGAACCAACCATCTAGGACCAGCAGCCTAGAAATCCTCATTAATACTGAAACACTACTACTAATTTTACTGGAACAAGTTGCCTGAGGATCTTATATTAGTAAAGTCATTGAACACTTTCAAGAACAAACTGGACAAATGGATAGTAAAAGACAAAATCATTTTAACAGACAATTACCTATAATTTGATATTCAATGCTGATATAGGCATATCAATAAATAAATAATATAAATAAAAAAACAAGTCACAGAAACAAATTTCATAATGACAATCCTTGATAAGAACCTCTCTACAGTCACTAGGAATCAGCATTAGTGAACTTTGTTCTGTGGGAGTAGTGAATAGTAAAATAATTAGCTAGATGTGTGATTTAAGTGCGAGTAAGACACATTTGTAAAAATATCATTTATTAGCATCTTATTTTCAAATCACACTATTGAACTAAAAATGGCACAAATGCTTTTGCATCTTAGGATTTATGATTGATATGACTTGTGCATCTTCCTTGATTGGAATATCTTTATTTTAAATTAAACAACAGACTTTTAGTAAATAAAATGAAATAAAACTAAAAGTATGAAAGCACTAAAAAGGAATTAAATGGTATAAAACTGAAAAACTAAAAGTTAATAGACAAAATACTTCTTATGAGAGGGTCTTCTAAAGATGTTTGTGTGCATTGACGGTACCCTGTGCAGACACAAGCTACCTCCATGATACGCCATGGGGCCTGTCAAACAACCTAAGTGGGACATAGGTGCATTTTATTGTGGAATTTATCAGTGTAGATTCAATATTCTACATTGAAATGATTTTATTTCCTATTATTATTTTTAGGCCAAAGTTTGTACGCAGACATACCTGCGACGACGATCGTGACGGCTCCTGTACGGTGATGACGGTCGACCGTACCTTGCCATTTGGACGCGCAGTTCCCTGCCGTCCAACATGCGCCCATCAAGGGAGTCAAGCGCCTCTTCGGCATCTCGCCTATCATAGAACCTGCGATGGCAATAAATGACCTGTTAGAACTATAATAAGTAAATCTTTGTAGTGTCCAAATGCGAAGTTAGATCACTGATTGCAACAGATGCACTGTGGACGGCTCAAATAAGGAAAACTAAGAACGTTTTCTACTTCTCGACGTTATGCTCTGCATTACATTAGTTATACCGGTTGCTATGACGTCACTAAGGAGATACTGAAAAAATACTGCAATTCCGTAATAATTGCGAATAAATCTTACCTGACGAACGCGAATCCTCTGCTTTCTCTCGTATACCGGTCTCGTGGTATATAAATATCGCCTACTTCTCCACATCTTTCGAAGACGCGTCGCAAATCCTCAGGCGTCGTTCGGTAGGTGAGGTTGTCGACTTTTAACGACACCATACCGTCTATCCGAGGCGGTGGCCTTCCGTAACTCATTTTAATGTGTTAATCAACAACTAAATCAAACAAATAGCAATATACACCACAATAAATACGAAATGCTAAGAGCTTACAAAGCACATGCACAACGCACTAACTCAAAAGATGGTTTAATTCAAAATGGCGTCGAACCGGACCTGCCTACCAGAGACAACAAGCTTTATTAATAAAACAGCTCAAACTTTGTCTATGGATTGGACCGTTATTCACCTTCAAAGTTTTAATGAAATGAGGCGTTTACCGACGAGATAAAAAAATGGTTCCAAAATCGACGATAGGAAACGCTTGTAAATTTTAGATTGCGATGTCAATGTCAAAAGCCACTGAGCCACATAGTGAGGGACTACTGGGACTGGACTGACTGAACCCAGCTCGCATACCTGTGTCGAACTAGTTCGCTCCTATCTTTCGTTCGTTCGGTCATTTTCAGATATTTTAGAGGACAATATTGTAATTTTTAATTCATACTGCGCTCCAATATTTAACTATTTCATGTTATGTAAAATACTAAAATTTCACGTGAATTGAGAAAAGTTCCGGTTTGTCTCGTCGGGAGAATGGCAACTGCCGATTGGGATCCTCTATCGTTTCGAAGATATGAGCGTAATGCCGCTAACTTAAAACGGTTAAGGAAAACTTCGTGAGGAAGCCGACATGTACCTAGAATTTTTCGAGGTCATGACTGTGTCACCCACCAATCCATACATCCATACTGCACCAGCGTGATGGATTATGGTCTTGACTCTCTCCTTTGCAAAAGAAGACCCTGAGTCCCAGCAGTGAGAACAATTAGTGGGCTGCTTATGCTTTTGCTACCTGCGGGCCTAAAATGGTCACTTTTAAGCAATTCCTCTAAAGGCAATTCCTATAAGGAATTGTAGCGATTCCTCTAAATTTTCGTAAAATGGATGATGACATTTGGCAATTCCGCTTTTTAGCAATTCGTATTATGAATCGGATTAGGTGAAAATATTGCCAGGTGACAATAAAAACCCCTAATTATTTCACCTTTGGGATGGATCGGCTAAGTATCAGCTGGAGGCCCTGGAATCGATCGAGAGACGTGCCAAAAGGCTCATAGGCAATGACTCTCTTCTGCGAAAAAGACTACAAAGTCTTGATCATCGCCGAAAAATTGCCAGCCTATCGGTTTTTTTATCGGATACACTTTGGAGAGTGTGCGACTGATTTGCATGATCTGATACCACCTTGCCCTTTTTTCTATCGGAATGCTCGTAGCTCGAAAAAGCGACATCGTTTCATGGTTGAAGTTCCAAAGACACGAACGAAGAGATTTGACTCTACTTTTGTGATAAGAACGTCTAGGCTGTGGAATACGTTGCCTGAGTGGGTTTTCCCCGATGGTTACAATCTTTGTGTCTTCAAATCGAGAGTGAATCGGTTTCTTCTAGGTAAACACGCTCCATCGTAGACCGCATCGTCGCTTAACATCAGGCGAGATGGCGGTCAAGTGTAAACCTATAAAAGTTAAAAAAAAAAAAAAAACCTAATTTTTCTATCACTTAAAATGATGTAGGTTTTTAATATTTTATGTGGACCAACAAAGTTTTTGTTAATTAATTGCAACAGTGAAAATTATAACACTCTACTCGTAATAAAAATAGTAAAACAAAATAATTATATGTTGTTATTTTTCTGCTGGCAAGCCGTCAGCTTGATTTCTGTCAAAATTGATAATCAAAATAAACAAACATTTTGTAACGTTGACTTTATGCATGTTGTTTTCAGTTTTATTTTGTTGTTAAATTGTAGTGTAAAGTATATATTATTATAGTGAGTTCGTAAGTGTTATTTATGTGTAAGTTAAATTTAGTCTTTGCGCCGTATTACCTGACCGGCCACATTCGCATTTGCGATTGTAAAAGTAAGTCTACAAAATCACTGTTTTGGTTCAAATAATAAGAAACAGGTATGGAAATCATGGTTAATCATATTTTCCTTATTTTACAGAGATGGAAAGACGCTCACAAAGAGTGTCATGGAGGCAGTTCGAGCTGCTCCTTGACTTTATGGAGCGTAATCCAAATTTAGCAGTTCGACCTTTTGGCCATTGGAGGAAGCTAGACAAATCTTAGCTGAAGTGGAGATGAAGAGGGCTGCTGCAGATGCTGGTATTGCAACAGCATTCAATTTAATAGCTCAGAATCTTGGTTGGCTAGCAGAAAAAATTGGGCACCTTGCTGAGGCAGTGGAAGCAAGAAATTAAAACCATAAAAAAGGTACAAAATATTTTAATAAGATATAATGTGCGTTTCTCTAGTATAGGTTGGTTATATGAGTAAAGTGAATTTCTTTTGTTCCAAAGACTGATGATTTACAAATCTGTGATTATTAAGTTAAGGTCTTTTGTATGTTGTTTTTGTTATTTATAAAAGTAGTTAAATAAATAATAATAGACATTGTGTTTTGGGGCTTTTTAAATGTAATTTATATTATGTTAAATTTCAAGTAGTTTACTTTCTTTATGCAAGTAGTCAGGTTGAAATAAGTAATAAATGTTGTTTTTTTATATTTTGACTGTTAAAGAATTTATGTCTAGCTAAAAATCTGTTTTTTTTTATCCTTTCTATATTAATTGGGTCAAAATAAACTTTTAAGGCGCATAAAGCTGAAATTGGGCAAACATTTTTGGTGCACCATTGTGAATTAAATGTGAATAAGTACTAGGATTCTTTGTGAATTCAAAAAAAATTTCTTTTTACATGTTGTTTAAATAAAAGCAATCTAACAAAACACGTTCTGCGGGCCTAAAACGGCCGCTTTAGACGAATCGTCATAGGATCCTATTACGATTCATTTGACAATCCGTAAAATGGTAACAAACTGGCAATTCCTATAGCGAATCATAATAGGAATTGAATTGAATTTGACAGTTTTGTATGGATTGCCGTAAAATGGAACACAAAAGAGGAATTGCTTTGAATTCCTTAGATGAATTGTCAGAAGATACTAGAGATCATCTTTTTTGCAGTTCATTTTTTCTGTTCTTTGGTGTGTAATCGTTGTTGATATTAGCGTTGTTATTGTTTTTTGTTATTAGCGTTGTTATTACCTATTAAAATGGCTGATCTTGGCCTCTACTCAAATTTTTTGGAACACGCACGTATCTTGGAAAATATAAATTATAATCGCCGTAGTGTACTATTGCGAAATGAAGATTTGGCTTTCGATATGCCGGAGTCGCAGTTTGTAGGGCTTTATAGACTCGATAAGAGATTGTGCCGAGACCTTATTGTGGAGTTGGAGCCCTACTTACCCAGTAGTCGAGGAGGTTTAAGTATTACCGCCAAGGTAAGGCAGTATTTTAATATCATATAGGTACATGTACCTACATAAAGACCCTAAACTTGTAATATGTAGGTATCAAGCCATTAGAAATGTAAATTGATTTACCTACATACATTCCAATTTGTATTTACCATAGGCATAGCCTAGGAAGGCCTAGCTATAATATGTATTAATATATGCATATGGGTTGATATTGCCTTCCTTACGTACTATTTTAAACTTTATAGGAAACATGAATTTTTTAGAACTTTAACACATTCCTGAACATTCTTGTTCTACTAATATACTTATTTACATTTTATTTATATGATGGGATGATATTAAATATGGGTAGAATAACTTTTATTTGCCTTCCACTTGAATGCCTGTTTAGGTATATACTAGGTACAATGTGTGCAAGTATTCCTAAAACTCCTTCAAATTGAAACAGCAGCAATTTATACAAAAATAGATGCAATAATATGTCTCATATGAACTTCTCATTTCAGATTTTACCAAAAGTTTGGCATGCCAGGTGTGTTGGGATGCATAGATGGCACCCATATTGCTATTGTGAGGCCTTCAGAACACAAAGAGCGATATTTTAACAGAAAACGGTATCATTCTCTGAATGCCCAAATAGTGAGTGCTTGTCAATTCACAAAGAATCCTAGTACTTATTTACATTTAATTCACAATGGTGCACCAAAAATTTTTGCCCAATTTCAGCTTTGTGCGCCTTAAAAGTTTATTTTGACCCAATTAATATAGAAAGGATAAAAAAAACAGATTTTTAGCTAGACATAAATTCTTTAATTGCTGTCCAAATATAATAAAACAACATTTATTATTTCAACCTGACTACGTGCATAAAGAAAGTAAACTACTTGAAATTTAACATAATATAAATTACATTTAAAAAGCCCCAAAACACAACGTCTATTATTATTGATTTAACTACTTTTATAAATAACAAAAACTATATGAATATACAATATAAATTACATTTAAAAAGCCCCAAAAGACAACATACAAAAGACCTTAACTTTATAATCACAGATTTGTAAATCATCAGTCTTCCAGTAACAAATACTCTTACAATAAACCTCTATTATTAATTATTATAGATTTGACTTCTTTTATAAACAAGAAAATCTGTATGATATGTAAACAGAACATAAATTTATAAGGCCCAAAAGCCTACATACTCGTAAAAATATGATCTATTCCTAGCAATAAAGAGATAAAAACTTAACTCTATAATCACAGATTTGTAAATCATCAGTCTTTCAGAACACAAGAAATTCACTTTACTCATACAACCAACCTCTACTATCAATTATTATAGATTTACTTCTTTTATAAACAACAAAACTATGAAATGTAACAGAATATAAATTAAATTTAAAAGACCCCAAAATACAACATACAAGTAAGAACTCTTTCTAGTAAGAAAGAAGAGATAATTTAACTTTATAATCACAGATTTGTAAATCATCAGTCTTTGGAACAAAAGAAATTCACTTTACTCATATAACCAACCTATATTATTAATAATAATAATAATGGTGGCAAACTAGGTTTAAGTTTTTATGTTGTTTTATATATCAATATTGTAAAAACTTAGGCTTAAGAAAAGCATATATTATGCTAGCTTCGGAGGTTCAAACCATGATACATTCATTTGGAACCAGCATCTATTGAAGGTCCATCTTGACAATCTGCAAAGAGATAATGAAACAGGGTGGTTATTAGGTTGGTTAAATGTATTTATACCATGATGTAGCATTTTATATAAATTATTGGTATTAAAAGGACTGTTTTTACAGGAGATTCGGGATATCCTCTCAGAAGCAATGTTATGATGCCCATTCTAGACACAGCAGACAATTCGCCAGCAAGGTTTTATAGCGATCTGCACTGTCAGGTGTGAAATATAGTAGAACGTGTGTTGGAGTACAAAAATGTCGCTGGCGTTGTTCGTTAGTGGATAGAAAGCTTTCTTTACCACCCTTCCAAGGCTGGTCTAATAACAAATGCGTGTGTGGTGCTGCATAATATTGCAAATGCAGCCAGACTGCCCGAGCCACAGCTGTTGTCACAAGATAGACAACAAGAAGCTAACATGCAGGTAGTAATTAATTAATTAATAATAGCATTAATATTTCAGATTGTGCAGAGAAATGTTGAGCAACCTGCACAAAGGAATATCGGCTTAGAAGCTGGGGAAGCTACTTGAATGATGCTGATTAATAGGCTTTGGGCAGCAAGGCGATCATAAATAGCAATTTTTTTAAATGCTAGAGGGTGCACACAAGCAAACGGGATGTCTGATGGAAAAAGGTCACCGTCGCAAACAGACTTTTGTAATACTAGAGGCATCACAAATGTGTTGCCGACCTATTAGGAATCTATTAACTGCCCCTTTGAGGAACCCAATGTTGTAACTGCTCAGAAAAATCCCCGGAGAAGATGTTTTACGAGTGTGAGGCAAGAAAGAACTAGAGAAACGCACATTATATCTTATTAAAATATTTTGTACCTTTTTTATGGTTTTAATTTCTTGTTTCCACTGCCTCAGCAAGGTGCCCAATTTTTTCTGCTAGCCGATCAAGATTCTGAGCTATTAAATTGAATGCTGTTGCAGTAGCAGCATCTGCAGCAGCCCTCTTCATCTCCACATCAGCTAAGATTTGTCTAGCTTCCTCCAATGGCCGAGAGGTCGAACTGCTAAATTTGGATTACGCTCCAAAAAGTCAAGGAGCAGCTCGAACTGCCTCCCTGACACTCTTTGTGAGCGTCTTTCCATCTCTGTAAAATAAGGAATATATGATTAACCATGATTTCCATAGCTGTTTCTTATTATTTGAACCAAAACATTGATTTTGTAGACTTACTTTTTACAATCGCAGATGCGAATGTGGCCTGTCAGGTAATACGGCGAAAAGACTAAATTTAACTTACACATACCTAAATAACACTCACGAACTCACTATATACATTTACATTACAATTTAACAACAAAATAAAACTGAAAACAACATGCATAAAGTCAACGTTACAATGTTTGTTTATTTTGAATATCAATTTTGACAGTAATCCATCTGACGGCTTGCCAGCAGAAAAATAACAACATATAATTATTTTGTTTTACTAAGTTTATTACGAATATAGTGTTATAATTTTCACTGTTGCAATTAATTAACTAAAACTTTGTTGGTCCACATAAAATATTAAAAACCTACATCATTTTAAGTGATATAAAAGTTAGGTGAAATAATTAAGGGTTTTTATTGTCACCTGGCAATATTTTCACCTAATCCGATTCCTAATACGAATTGCTAAAAAGCGGAATTGCCAAATGTCATCATCCATTTTACGAAAATTTAGAGGAATCGCTACAATTCCTTATAGGAATTGCCTTTAGAGGAATTGCTTAAAAGTGACCATTTTAGGCCCGCTGAGCTTATTTGTCATCAGACAGTTTTTACTGTCATTTGAAGTTCCCAAAAAATCCAAATATGATGGCGTTTAAAAAAATAATTAACAAGCCTTTTTTAGTTCAACCCTTTTTAAAAACATGCTTGATTATTGCTCTTTCTTTTGAGATATTATTTACGATTACCTATATCTAAAAATTACTAAAATGATATCGAACCAAGAGATTGAGAATGTTTTTTTTTGATTAACTAAAGCAATGTTTGATTTGAAATTATTTAATTTTCATGTTCAAAAATAATTATCACGATTCTTCACACAAGCACGGGCCCGTCTTCTTACTTCAAAAGCCAAATTGATTCTTAGTATCAGTTCGTTTTTTGTCTTTATTTCTACGCTTGTCTATTCTAGCTCCTTGGCACGATCCCACACATAAAAGTCCAACGGAGTGAGATCTGGTGAATAAGAATAAGAATATCTTTATTGTATAAACTGTGTACATAGATGGTAGGTGGATACAATAATGTTTTCAACAGTTTTGTCCTCGCGAACATACAATAATGTTTTACGTAATTTCATACAATCTTTTTTTATCATCCTCAAAATTAACATAGGTACAGTTAATTAACTCTGAAACACAATATACATACAGATCTATGACACATTAATAAATTTTGTTAATTATAATTTTACTTTTTTATTAATGTGCAGATTGATATAAATAAGCTATATTTTTTAAAAGAGAAACACTATCGTTAATTTAAAACAACCACAATTTTATGCGAAGTATGATCTCGATCATGAGAGCTAAGACCTAACTTAAGACTATTTGACTTGCTTCCAGTCAAAGTATTCTTTGAGGTCATAAAATGTGTTAGTAGCTTGCCAGTCTTTTAGTTTACGCTTGAATAAATTGCCGTTCAATATTTTCAGTTCAACAGGCAGATGGTTGTAGATTTTAATGGAATTTGCGAAAGCACTTTTGGCATATATATTATTATTGACCTGATGTACACAAAGATTATATTTATGTCTGGTGCGTAAACTATGAGCGCGGCTAGATTTCAGATTAAAATAAGTATCTTTATTATTTTTTTACAAACATGCATAATTCTAATATGTAGGGACTAGAGAGCGTGAGAATCTTATAGGTTTTAAATATGTGTCGCAGGGTTTCAGTGCTATTTATGCTAAAAATGTTTCTAAGACACCTCTTTTGTAATAGGAAGATTGACTTAAACTCTACTGAATTTCCCCAGAAAATTATACCGTAATTTAATTGAGGGTAAACGTAACCATAGTATGCACTCAGCGCTACGTCTTTAGAAGCAATACTGCTGATTATCGACAATGCATAACAGTAGCTTGATATTTTTCTGGTTATTTTAGCGATATGACTTTTCCAATTTAGGTGACAATCCAGAGTTACCCCTTAAAAGTTAGATTTTTCTACCTCATTTATTTCATAACCACCATGACTAACTTTTAGTTTAAGAGATTTTCTTTTTGAGCTACGAAACTGCATAAAGTTGGTTTTGAATGTATTGATGTTAAGATTCATTGAGCTTAACCAGCTTGTGGATGTTTGTAAAGTTAATAAATAAAACTTTACAAACATCCACAAGCTGGTTAAGCTCTATGAATCTTAACATCGTTTTCAAAGTCACTGGAATTTAATTCTTTTTTGTGGTATAAAAATAGTTGCATCATCGGCAAACATGACACATGGGTGACTTGTGATATTCGGTAATTCATTAATGTAGATTAGAAATAACAGAGGTCCAAGAATACTACCTTGAGGTACTCCTAGTATTATGTTTTCAAAAGTAGATTGTAAATGTTCTATTGTTTTCGTGGTTTTGTTATATGAATCTATAACCGTTGCCTGGCATCTATTTCTTAGGTAGGATTCTATTAGTGCTAAGGCAGTACCTCATATACCTGCTTTTTCAAGTTTATTTAACAGTATTTTGTGGATAACGCAGTCGAACGCCATCGACAAGTCTAGGAATATAGCAATTCCCGTTTTCTTATTGTTGATTTCCTCCCACACTTCTTTCAGTATTTTAAAGATAGCGAGCGAGGTGTTTTTTCCTTTACGGAATCCAAATTGGTTGTGGTTGAGTATGTTATTATTTTCTAAAAATGAAGTGATCCTATTGAAAATTACTTTTTCAAACATTTTTGAAAAACTTGGCAGTATTGCTATGGGCCTGTAGTTCCCCATGTCCATGGTAGATCCTTTTTTATGAATAGGTTTAATTAGAGCTTTTTTTAGACTATCAGGAAATATACCAGTTTCTATTGAGAGGTTTATTATATACTCTAAGGGTTTTACTATGAGATCTATGCTGTTTTTTATTACTTGAACGGAGACACCATCATATCCAGCTGTCTGTTTGTTTTTAAAGTCTTTGACTATATTTATTAATTCCTCGCAGGTGACAGGCTTAAGGAATACACTTTTAGTACTGCTATTTGCTGTAATGTGTTGAAATTTATTTACCCTATTCGTTTTACTTTGTTTAGCTTTATTGATAAAGTAATCAATCATGACTGAAGCTATTTTTCTGGGATCTTTTATTTCCGAGTCATGAATTTGTAAGCTGTCTATGGAAGTTAAAATACGATTTGTTTGGGAAGTATGTCCCTTAATTATACCCCAAGTAGCTTTATTCTTATTAGCACTCCTGTTTATATATTGAATATTTGCTACTTTTCTAGAGAGACGCGTTACTTTTTTGAGTATATTTGAGTATTTTTTATATGAGGTCAAGTCATTATCGTTTTTTTGCCTCCGACATTGAGAAAATAGTTTTCTTTTGTTTTTTGCTGGACGTTATGATACCTCTAGTTTTCCAATTGGGGTTTTTCTTGTACGTTATTTTTACTCTTTCAAGTGGAATACAGAGATTAAATAAAATTCCGTACAAATGTATAAACGCGTCATATGCTTCGTTTGGGTTTGTATGGGAGTACACTTCTGAAAATGAAATTTGAGATAAATATTTACGAAATATAACCATGTTTTCATCCACTTTTCGTTTTTGAGAGAACCAGTATTTTTCTCTGAAGCTTAAGTTACTTTGAACGCTTATGAGTTGAATGGTGTGATCTGATATATCTGTGTCTATTATTTTGGTTTTATATTTTTTGAAGTTAGTTAATACATTATCAATACAAGTTTTAGATTTATCTGTTATCCGGGTAGCTTCTTTTATCGTGGGGTTTATATTATAACTGCGCAGTGTCGTTATAAATGTCTCACTTTTGGTATCATTATTTAACAAGTTTATATTAAAGTCACCTAGTATAATAATTTTGTTTTTGTTCCACCTAACTCTTGATGTTAACTTAATGAGGAGACTTTCTAAACTTTCTATAAACAGGTTAAAGTTACTATCAGGAGTTCTATACATACTTATAATTATATAGTTTAAATCGGGTACATAAATTCCACAGAGTTCAAAATGTTTTTCAATAGAAATGTCCGCAATCCATTGTAAGGTTCTATACGAAATTGAAGATTTTACATAAATGCCAACACCACCTTGTTTAATATTTTTCCTACAAAAATGAGCAGCCTTTTTGAACCCTTCGAGCTGGAATATCTCGACTTCATGGCTCTTCAAAAATGTTTCACTAAAACAGAATACATCAATACCACTTTCGTTTTGACAAAATAAATCTAACTTGTCTTTCTTATTTTTAATACTTCGTACATTGAGATGTGCTATATTTAAGTAATTTATTTTATTATCATTGTTCACGAAAAAACTGCGTTGAGTTAATAGACACAGGAGTACTAGAAACTGGCCGGTTATAATTGTTTGGCGTGTTTATTTTCTTGTTTTGCTGGAAATGATAGGGTATCGTTCCAGGTAAACTTACTTTAATTTGGTTTTGATTAATGTTACTCTGAACAGATTGCTGAACCCCATTTTTGTGTTTATTATACTCGTTTATTTTATCAAAGTAGTATGGGATCGTGCCTGGCTTCAATCGATTTTTTGTTTCTGGTATGGTCTTCCTAGTAATATTCTTTCCTAAGAAGCACGATGCGTAATCCGACGTATTTACAAAATTATTTATTATTTCATGTAAGTGTGGTTTATTTTTTTGTGTACGTAGGGAAAATCTGTTAATCGGTGATTCTGAAATTGGAAGATAATCACAGTTTTTAAACGCGCTAACGATTGTTTTTAAGTTTATGGTTAAGCTTGCCCTTATTCAAGAAACGGTTATACAGAATTTCTGTCACGACAGTTTTAATATAAGAGTTTTTGTAGAAAAGCTGAGACTTCAATAAAAAACCTTGTCGGGTTTTTGTCACTTGAGCCTAATGATAATATTAGCCAATCGTCTTCATGTGATTCGTCCTTGGCTATGTTAAAACTCCGTAGAATGTGTTCAGTTGGTGCGCTGGGGAAAGAGTAGCTACATACGTCGTAGTCCTTGGTATTTACGTGATTTTTTCGCAGGGAAATCAATAATAAAGCCAAATCTTTAGTGTTTTGGTCACCAATTATTGTAATTTTGGGTTTCCTTCTTGATACATTTGGCTTATTTACTCTTTTATTTGCTGAAATTATGCAGTCATTTGTTGTAATTAGCTTCGAACTTGGACTACTGTTATGTGGTTTATTTTCTGAATGGGGCTTCTTTTTGTCATTTGTTGTTTGATGCGAATGAACAGGGAGTATACTTCGTGAGTGTGGAGATGTTGAGGTTGATGGTGGTAAAGTTTCGTTCATACTTGTGATGCCCAATGTACTATCTTTGTAGCTCCTATTACTTTCCTGGGTTAATTGAGATTGTTTATCCCTCTTTTTTTCTCCTTTTCGAGTTTTTGTACTGTCAATTTTAATTCTTTGTTTTCTTTTAATAATTTGTTTATTTCTTCTTTTGCTCTTACGAGGTGTGAAGTTAGCTCTTCTATCTCATTTTTCATCTGTTCTTGCTGGGGATTCGAAGTAAACTCGCTGGTGCCAAAAGGTGTAGGATAATACGTGGCATCCTCGAAAGTGTCATCTAATGTATCACTATTTATTGATAAATTTTCTAATGATACGCATCGTTTGGTCCTTGGTTTCCGAAAAGTGATGTTAGAGATGCCTTCTTTGGTGTTAAGAGTTTCTACTGGCGTATTTTTACCATAATTAAACCCAAGATTTCTTTCTCTTTGGTTCCATCATATAAAAACGAGTGTTGGAAACTTTGGCACAGATAAGATCATAGTTGCACTTACACGTACTGCAGGTCATAAATAATATATCAGTAATTTTCTTTAGGCATGCGCCACAGTCAAGACTGCACTGACTGAACGAGCGGGTCAAGGGCTGGGGCCACCTCTGCCGATCCTGTTGTCAGGGGAAGCACTTATTTAAGTACTCTCGGACATTCAGAGTATAATGCGCAGGACAGCCGTTTTGTTGAAAGTTAACTTCGCGCTCCAATTTGTATACTGGTGCACCGGATTCCTCAACAAGCAGTGGTAGAACTTCTCGTAAAAATTGGAAATAATAATCGCCATTTCAAGTGTCTGGTAGAAAGTGGGGCCCAATCAACGTAATGCAAATTACTCAGGCCCAAACAAAAATGTTGTTTTATTATACTGTATAAAAATTAAAATTTTCTTCTTTAATTTCATTTCTACGTTACAGTTTTAGTAATTTTTAAGATATCGGCGTGAATGTGAAGAAAGAGCAATAACCAAGCAAGTTTTTAAAAAACGTTAAACAAAAAAATCCTGGTTAATTGTTTATTAAACGCCATCATAGAACAATTTTCTTCATTATTTGAATTTTTTGGGAACTTCAAATAACTGCAAAAAATGTCTGATGACACACAAACTCAACGCGTGTTTTGTTAGAATGCTTTTATACTGGTTTAATTAAATAACGGTTAAAAATAAACAGTTCTTGTTCAAACTGGTCACCATATGTAATTAAAGATAAACTTCCGGGGATTTTAGCAAAAAAATCTTTAAAAAATTGTCAAAAAGATAGTCACACTTGGTCTTAGACAATCATGGTCTAAACTCTAAAAGGTCTATGCTACGTCGCCTTCAAGCTTTGCACCCCTCTCCCCATCACTCTGTATATTTATTCACAATTATTATCTATCTGTCACATTTCCAATTTTTCACAAACAATACAAATAAAATTATACTATCCTTGAATTTTTTTCGGTAAACTGCTTTATTAAATCATTTTTATCTGATGATGACTTTATTAGGTTTTCTAAAATTTCTGCATCTATGTGCAATAGTGACAGGTCTGACAGGCGTTCATATCACATCGAAGTTTGTAGGTTTTTTGGAAGTTTTAATTTTTTTTATTGTTAAGTTTTTGTTGATTTTCCTTACGCGCGTCGGGGGCCCATGTGACTCGGGGGCCCCGTATAATTGATACGGCATATACGGCGGTAGCTACGCCCCTGTTAAAGCATCACTTTACCTAAGTTCACGTATTTTCTAATAACTGATGATCACGTATGTTGTAGGCAATATCTTTAAAAATAAGGCCCCAATACTCCTAGATACTTTCCGTCGGCCTTATTGCTTAACAGACGCTTAAAACTCTCAAAATAATGTCTTAACTTCACTTACATTCTCATACTTCATTTGTATAAAATGTTTATCAGACAACTATTTTAAATCCTTTTCCAAAAATACAGACCGATCTAAGGGGCCAAACATAATTATTGTTGTACATAAAACTCTTGAAACTTGAAGCAATTACAATTAGAATCAAAGCTTTAGAATTAATAGATTCTTAAGTACCTGAAAAACAGATGTCAAGTCCCCATTATGGAATCCTATCAACATCAACAGTCCATTATATATGTTCCTAAGACACGAACTAAATCTGCCGAGAGATTCGGTTATTTTCTGGGTCCATACTTATATAATAAAATCAACGCTGATTGTAACATAGTTTCATTAAATTATTACAAGTGTAAAACTAAAATGTCAGAATATCTCAAAACCATGGACTACAATACTACAGAACTTTATCTGAAGTAGTAAGCACTATCGTGTGTTGTGATTGGCAATTTTAGTAGTAGTTCTTTTGATTAATACGTCCCATGTATCTACAATAAATACTTACTTAATAAATAGTAATTTTTAGTTTGTATCAATAATTGTCTAATAAACTAATTCATAAACACTAATTTTCAATTTGTATCATATTTATTAAATATGTTTGATGCTTATAATTGTTTTACACTATTGTTTTGTTCATTTCGTTAATTTGCTACGTACTAACAAATTATTTTAATATTAATTCAAATATTTGTAACTTTTTTTTTTATTCATGTACAAGTTGGAAGATGCCACTGGTTTCCGAAACACAGTTCTAACTAGCTCGGGGCCAGTGGACACCTTTTTTGTATTGACTCATTATTTTTAAGTTCCAAATAAATAAATTTGATTTGATTTGATTTGATCATAATTATGTTCCTACTGCTGGGACTCGGGCCTTCTCTCGCAAGGAGAGAGTTAAGGTCATAATCCACCGCGCTGGCCCAGGTCCGGGTTGGTGGATGACACATGACTTCAAAAGGTTCTAGGTACCTACATGTCGATTTCTTCACGATGTTTTCCTTAACCGTTTTAAGTTAGCGGCAGTACGCACAGGACTTCGAAAAGACAGTGGTACGTGTGGGGTTTGAACCCGGGGTCTTCGGATCGGCAGGCGATGTTCTCCCGACTAGACCAACCCAGGGTTAGAATCCTATAATACAAAAGAAAAAAAGACTTTCGAGCTAATCCAGTCAGAATTCGAAAACATAGATTTATAGGTGCCACAAGGTAGTTAGTATACTTGGGCCTTTGTTGTTCCTTAGTTATATCAATGAGCTACCATCTATTACCGAATACTTGTGTGTCATGTTTGCCGATGACACAACAGTTTTCATACCGCAAAATGATCAAATTTCCTCAGAGTTTGAAAAAGAAATCAATAAAACACTGCATAAAGTAAGTAGTACTGGGGAAGTACCACACCTTTGCCAGTTATTCTACCGCCAAGCAGTAATGTGCAAACATTACTGTGTTCCGGTTTGAAGGACAATGTTACCAGAGAAATTACAGGGCTTAGAGATATAATATCTTAGATCTCTGGGTGACGAGCGCAGTGCAGTGCTAGGTAATTATTTGGACTCTTCATGTTCCAATAGCTGCGTGTCACTGTGCTGTTATGTGGCTGGCATTTTGCTTACCATCAGGCACATGTCCAGCTCGTCTTGTCACTCTAAATTATAAAAAAAAAAAAAAAAACTTCTGATTTCTTATGTTTTATTCTTTTATATCTCTCATTAAACTCTAAATAAACCAAATATATGCAATTAATTTTTTGGGGGTCACTATAGATCATGATCTGAACTGGAAAGCTCATCTCAGCAAAATTAGATGCAAATTAAGTAGTTCATGTTACGCACTATCTGTTTTAAAATAACTGTAGCAATAAACGCTTACTATGGGTACGTTTATCCGATATTAAGTAATGGGATAATCTTTTGGGGTAACTCTGTGGAAGTACAGTCCATATTTTTTGTGCTCTAAAAAGGGTGTCTACGCAACATATTTCGGATGAATAACACTGAAACACTACGTGAGGTAGGTATTTAGATGCAATAATAGTATTTACATTCTAGAATTGTGCATGTTTGTTCAAAATAACAGACAATTATATTTTTTGGACAAATCGACTCGTTCAGATAATCTAATCAGTGTACATCAAATAAACAAAACAATGTACGAAAAAAGTCCATTCGCATGCGCAATTAAGGTCTACAACCACTTGCCACTGAATCTGAAAACTTTAACTGGAAATACATTTAAATACAGTCTAAAAAGTGGGTGATCTCTAAAGGATAAACTATGATCTCAAAGAAGATTTTAGTAATACAAATGTAGAAATAGTGACTATCCATTCCCTCTTTGTGCCATTTTATTTCAATTTGTGTATTTAATGTTAAAAATGTGAAATTGTACAATGATTCATAAGTACTTGGTATTGTGTTTTTAATGGACAAAATCATTGTAGTTACATTCGTAATGGATAAAACTGTGGGAACTATTTAAAAATTGGAACATCTTATACCTGTACTTACACAGTTCATCCAATAAAGCATATTCTATTCTACAAAATGATAGATAGTACACTTTACACTAAATTCCCTCCAACCTCCAACCAGTACCTTCTGGTAGAATCCACCTGACGAATCAACCACATCGCAACTTCTCGCAAGAGATTCTCTCGGGAGTGGAGAAATTCTATAGTCAGCTTTACGCCTCGCACTTTATTATTATATCTCTAGTACAGGGTGACCGAGCTTTGCTCGGTTTAAACACTGAATATACTTAGATATGAAATAACATGCGTTGAAAATGGGCTCCCAGTTATACATTATCTTAAAAAAGGAAGAAACTTGATGACAAACAACAAACAATTACAAAATTAAAAAAAAATATTATTCTCCGACTACCTCGGCTTTGTTATCTGTACAACATTCTACTATTCAAGCCCTTTCATTTGATACCCACTACTAACTATTATTATTAACTATGATTAGGGAGCTGTGAAAAAATAAATGTATTTCGCCAATTTGTGATAGCGGCCATCTTGGATTTGAAATTTGTCATAGTGCAAAGTATTCTACTAGTCAAGTCCTTTCGTTTGATGCCCATATTGAGGTAAGTAGTAGTGAAAAAAATAATATAATTCGCCATTTTGGGGGTGGCGGCCATCTTGGATTTGAATTTTTTATAGTGTAGGTATAGTATTTTACTAGTTATATTATTAGTTATTATATTTATACAGCTAAGAACATCCGCACGGATTAACCTTCAAATAAAAAAACCTCATCGAAATCGGCTCATCCGTTTGAGCTCTACGGTGCCACAGACAGACAAACACACAGACAGACAGATATCGACGTCTTATACTTAACTTAACTTATAACACCCCTTTTTTTGGTCGGGGGTTAAAAAACTGAAACGCCTCATTGAGCTGCACTACGTTACCATAGAAACCTTGGATTGTTTTGTTTACACTTCTAGAGAATACAGCCTACTTAGTCTGTGGAATATAGTAGTGTCGAAGCTTTGGTGAAGTACCGTGAAAATTCGTGGCCTTGTAAATATTATGATTTAGGATATTTTTTAACAGATAGGTAGGGAAATTAAAATTATTTTGTATTGTATTAAATAATTAAACTCAAAAAAATACAACATAAGCAATGGCTGGCGTGAAGCAAGTCAGGAACAAAAAGCTTCTTCCGAATCTCAGTAAAGAAGGTATCCTAAGTAAGGAAATAAACCTCGCAACCAAAGAGAAGCATGGGTGCCCTACCGGAGCAAGGTTGTATTCGCATCATACATTGGCCAGTGTCAGGAGAATGAGCTTTTATCACCCTCTGTAGTAAGTATTGCGTTGGTTTTCCTATTTCTATGTTAATTCATTTTGTTATATTTAGCCTGGACCAAAGTTGTGTAAAGGCAGTATTCATTCATAAATAGTCACAGGGCCGGTTTTAAGGGAGAGTAAAAGAGGCTACAGCCCACATTAGACATTTAAAAAAAATCTTTCATGTTCCTATGAGTAAGCACTAGCTAACATCATAACTTTTGAGTTTTTTTTAATTATCTTACCTACATTTCGGTACTTATATAAGTAGGCACTTATATGTGTAAAATTCTGAAAATAATTAGTTTAACAGTTTAATCGATAAAAATTTCAATTGATTGAAAAATATATATTTAATTTGGTAAATAATTTGAGCCAAGGGGTTTCCATTCATTTGTTGCCCCCGAGGCGTCCAATCATCTAAATCCGTCCTTAGATAGCCATCAATAAGGGACGGAGGAAATGTCCCATTCCTCCTTCCACCTAATCGAGCTGCCTTTGTCCAATATAGTTTTTATATCAATAAATTGAAGGCATGCGCGGTTCGAGGGGGGGTCACGGGGGACATGACCCCCCCCAAAATCGTATACGTCGAAAAAAAAATCTAAGAAAATTAAAAATATCTAATAGTACATAGACTATTTTTTAACGCGGGAAAACAACTAGAACGGGAACTACGAGGGTAAAACCTTGGGGGACTACTAGTAAAGTATTTTTTTGCTCGATTTATTGTATGTCTACTTGTGACCCCCCCCAAAACCTGAGGCTGCGTACTGGTGACCCCCTCCAAAATTCGAGGCTGGGACCGCGCCTGATTGAAGGTGCCTATTTTTAGGTATGTGTGTTATTGATGGACTAGTATCCGTCCCGGCTTCACCCGTGGCCCGTGGTCCACAATGTTTAGCCTACTAGCAGCTACCTGCGGTTTTACTTAAGGATAAAAAATAGACTAAATGTTCTTCCAGAGTATAATCAAACTGTATTCCAAATTCTCTGTTCTCATCTGTTCAGACGTGATTGAGCAATAAACATCCAAACATTGTCATTTATAATTTTAGTCCCTCACGCACTCGGGGATCACTAACCTACGTATCTAACGGTGGAAGAATTTTAAATCGGTTGGTACCTATAGTAGATCCTGAGTTTACCGTGTTCAAACAAAAAAAATCTCTTTACCTTTATAATATTAGTCGGTTATTTATTAATATAGGTAGACAAAATGAAGATATATCCTATTAATATTATGAATGTCAAAGTTTGAACATTTGTTGCTCAATCACGTCGTAACGTCTGAGCGGATTAGGTTGAAATTTGGAAAACAGTTAAATTATAACAATAATGGGAACGGGGACTACAAGGGTAAAACCGAGAGGTGCTGCTAGCCACATTTATATTTAAAACTAATGCTGACCCGGCGAAATTCGTACCACCAATTTAGTTTCGTCAAAATTTAAAATGTTCTGCAATACAAACATTGTCCAGACAATAACGAATACAAAGAATAAGAAGAAGAAATATCAAAGAATCATCCAATTTAATGCATTAATTCAAAATTTATGAGCGTACATTTCAAAGATCCATTTTTATAGAGGTAGGTACTAGCTGCCCGTCCCGACTTCGCACGGATAATAACCTAGATACCGACTGCAGCGCCATCTGACGGGCTGGTTTGTGAATCTAAACCATCCAGGGAGTCACCCAAACGCATACAAAAAATCATTCGAATCGGTCCAGCCGTTTAGAAGGAGTTCACTGTTAACTCACGTACAGTAGAATTTTATATATGTAAAGATATAAGATGTGTACGTAAAGAGTGGTAGTCTGTATTCCCCAGCTTGCCGAAAGACAGCCTGGACATGGTGCTGGCCGCGACGTATGACCACTCCAGAGAGCGGTTCCCGGACCGAGAGGACCTGCATCTTCAGCTGGAGACCCTCGGCTGCGACACCTGGCGCCGCCTCCGGAATACCTTCGACAAGATGCCGCCTGTCGTCATACCCCCTGGTAATATAACTACATAGTATGAATCAAAGTCACTTCCCGCTCTCTGTCTGTCTGTCCCTATGTAGGTGTGCTTAAATGTACCAAACAGATTTTGATCCAGTTTTTTAAATAGATTGATTCAAGAAGACGTTTTATATGTACGAGTATGTACGAGTATGATACGTCCATAGAATAAATAGTAGCGAAACGCTGATAATTTTAAAGGTTTCTTATGTGATGCCATAAATATACACATTTTTTTGCGCTTATATTGCATACGCTGGCTGAACCCTACGAGATAGATCAAATTAATGTACCGCAGTATTGTTCCCTTAGAAAGGTCTACAAAAAAGTCCGCGATGGTATATATATCTAGCCCTTAGGGATAACTCACAATAACCATTTTATGAGTATACTAACGACCCGCCCCGGCTTCGCAGGGCGCAATGCTGATACTAAATTTGCTGCACCTACCTACCTACTAATAAAAATTGTTAAATATTGTGGGTTATTTCTATGAGATAGATATATAAGTACTATTACAGGCTTTTTTGTAGACCTTTTGAAGGGGGCACAATATTGCTGTACAATTGTACATTATTTTGCATGCCTTTCGCAGAGGCCAGTTTGAAATGTTTTGTGTCATTAATTTTGTGTTTGTGTTTTTGGATTCGTAAATGAAATTGAAAAGATTGTATAAATGCGGTAATTTTAATATTTGACCTCCCCAGGGACACCCGATGAAAACCGGCGGCATCCGAGAGCGATTATCTCCAAATAGCGTCAAGCTCATGAATTCCGGAGTCCATTCCTCGCAGACCAACCCTGGCTATAGCAGACAGCCCGCCGGCGGCGCTATATTCTTCTACTAGACTTGCGTTAACATATAAAAACAAACACCAATATATTCTTCGAAAAGACTTACCTATTTCAAAAACCGATTTTTTTATTCTTCTATCAAATTTACCTATTGCACCGTGAGAGCCTGCGATATGCGATATTCCTAATTACGAGTACCTATACCCAACGATGTTAAAA
Organism: Ectropis grisescens; assembly: GCA_017562165.1. Classification (NCBI taxonomy): domain Eukaryota; kingdom Metazoa; phylum Arthropoda; class Insecta; order Lepidoptera; family Geometridae; genus Ectropis; species Ectropis grisescens. The sequence continues at coordinate 4,871,231 of CM029783.1, forward strand.
CGATAATTCTACGTCGATGCTTTTACCTTACTGTAGAGTGTAGACGACGTAAGCACACTTAGATATTCGTCACGCAAACACTAACCAATGCATGTTTGCAAGGGCGGATCAAGCTATGGCTCCATGGGGGGTCGGTCGGGATCAGTTGTAGTCAAGTCACAAACCTGTGCGATAAGTACATGCATGCTTTTTAATCAATGTACTGAACCCAGCCTAGGGGGTCGTGACTCCCATCACCCAACCCCTGAACCCGCGCCTGCATGTATGAAAGATACAATTAGCAAATAATATACCTAATACTTATATTAGATCTACTATCATCAGACTGGAAAGCTATTTTGATACGAATTATTTTGATAGCTTCTATATTATTGTAGATAATTAATCAGGCTCTTACGGATTTACATATTTTCGCATGGAAATTAACGTATATTTTGAGATAAAAAAAAAACAATTTATATAAAATGAAAAATACCTTTCTTAAGTGACTTTACGGAGACGCGCTTGTGGGAAAAATAAATAATTTCATTTGATAATACAAGCACAGTAGTGTTATTACATTACCCTATACCTACTCCTTTTACCTCACTACATCCTACTAACACATAATATAAACGCGAAGTTAATAAGATTGTATATACTACGCCCCAGCCCCTGGGGCGTAGGATGTTTAGGGCCGTCCGGCAAACACCAAACACCCTAGGGATCATAGGCCGTCCCGATTAAGAGACGCGCTGTCTAATTTCCAGCGCGTCCCTGGAACCAAATGCGGGGGCCCTTCCCTTGCGAAGTTGGTCGGCAAGAATACGATAGTGATCTCGCTGCGCTGCCGCTAAACCAGGGCTGGAGAAACTTGCGGAAGTTTTAGTCGGTTGGGGGAAGGCAGCGACGCTCCAGCCTGACATGCCCTGCCATACCATATCATTGCATGCTGAACTTCCATAAAAGCACAAGTTGTACCCTGCCACGCTACGCTGTGGCTCATTGTGATTTGTGATGCAAAAATTAGATGAAAACAATCCTTGATGCAGATTATATATCATTCTAAAATTTCAGCTCGCTCGATGCAGAACTTTGAAGAGTTTTTGAAGTTTGCAGAGTTTTTGAAGCGTACACAAACCAACATAACATTTTTATATATAGAGATTTTCCTCACATAAAAATGGCACTAAACTGACACTTTTTTTTACTTGGTTATTTTGTATAACAGTCATAACTTCTAAGCTAAAAGCCCTATCTGAATCATTTTAATGTGGAATTTACTCATACATAGTGAATTGTCCACAAATATTTATTTATAACCTTTATTGTCGGCTCTACCATCTAAATGGATAAGGACTAATTTTTAACCGGCTTCCTAATACCTTGGGTTGCATTGTTCCATTTTAGACATGGTTGTTTAAATATCGTTCATGAATTCCCAGTTTTTCACTAGCACTCTCACTATATAACAATCAGCAAAGATGTAGATTTCCAATGGTCAAAGAAATGGTAAAATTGTCGCAGTGTAGTGTTTGCGTGAAAGAATAACAAACAAAGTATGAAATCTTTCCTCTCTATAATATTCTTTAGATTAGTTAAAACATAAATACTTATTTAAACATATAGGTACATGTGAACTGAATAGCTTGTAAAACTGCATTTTTGAAAGCTTGCTCATTCAATTTTGCCACCCCGGGCCTCTAACAATGCCTAACTGTCTACATGTTACCTGTTAGGAAAAGTTACATTTCAATATCTTTAATAATAAATTTATGTCCAGCCTAAAAAAGATCTCCCCCTTTCAGGGTTTTCAGGAGCGATTATCTATAAACCTTATTCGAACCATCCTATTGTATTCTCTTTGTCGACCTTGAGGATGGAAACTTCATTTTGAATTTTACCTCTTCATAGCACTGGCAGCATAAATGCCAAGAAGAATTCCTGAATTGTCACAGATAATTCCCGGGTGGTCTGTGACAGTTTTTTAATAATCTTTCAAAATTATTTCTTTGCAAAACTATGTGACTTTCGTGTTTATTTCATAAATTACTAAACAGTGTATAATAGAATTAAACAGTGTTTGGATGGATTTCTTGGATTCTCTCGGTAAGTTGTTGATGCACTTGTATTATTTTGAAGTGATATTTTGGAACAAAAATAAATGCGTGATTGTTTTAGATGTGGAACTACCAAAACACAAAAAATCTCGGCGCGTGCGGTCCTGGTACCTGTACGAGCAATTCAAGTCTTTAGAACATAATCAGCTCGATGCCACTCGTAAGCTCAAGAGCCGATCCTACCAGGATAGGATCTTGCGACAGGAGCTTTGTGAACGAAAAGCCCGTCGCAACCTCTACGACCAGTACGGGCGCGGTGAAAGCGAGTGTGCAACCGAACACACCCTCAAAAGAGATGCCACAAAAACTTCTCTCGACGTCAGTTCCAACGATTTCTTCGAAAGTTTCCACGAACTCGAATATGACGAGGAACTGACTAAAATAGGAGATAGCAAGGACTACGACGAGCAAAGCAGCTGCCCATCTGTTAAATATCGAGAGGAAGAGTTCAAAAGCGTAGACGATGACCGTAAGGACGATAGTTACGCCGAGAGCGTGATCAATGTCCTATCGGAAGATACCCTCATTGAAAACGTTGAAAACGAAGAAACTCCTCGGGAACACAACAATACGTCTCCACATGTGGAACTGAACTTTGAAGTGGTCAAGGAGAGATTGCAATGCTTAGAACGATTAGCACACATGAACAACTTGGAAAAGTTCTCTGAGATTGAAGATAGTGTACATTCAAACGAAGAAGACAATTTGAACCACGTTACCATAATGCACGACAAAAATGTGAACACTACAGATAAAAATGTTCATTTCATGTGGTCCAAGCTCGTTTCGTTCGCGTACCAAATCATGGAATTGAATCATGGTACTTAACTTGCTAATTCAATTTTTTTCTATTGAATGTGTGATGGTAAACTTCACTTAAATTAAGATTTTTTATAGGGAACTGCTATTACGATTATGGCTCCCAACTAATGACGGCAGTTCTTGCTTGCGATGTGCTTCGGCGGGGAATCAATAAAGTGTGTAAGTATAATTGTATTACGTTCAAAACTAGCTGCGCTCCGCGGCTTGACAAGCACTATTTTTGATGGGATAAAATATATCACATCCAGGATTGGCACATTGGGGTGCGTGGCTCGGGAACCTCCACGTGGTGGACCCTGGGCATCACACAACAACTTGCCTGGGTGGCATCTTGTTTTGAGATGGCGAATCCTGGCCGGTGCTGGGAACTTCTACACGCGCTCCTCATCCCCCTTGAGCAGTGCGTGTAGAGGTTGGAGAGGGGGGACTGGAAGACTTTGGAAGGTTACTCGGCTGATATATCGACCAAGTAAAATTCCTAATTCTTCCAGATGAGGGTCTTCCACGAGCACTCTGATTAGCAGAGTGCTCAGTGGAAGGACAAGGGCCGCGATTAGGGAATGCAGAACCGGTTCCGTTTTAGAGAACTGGGATTTTCGGGACTTTCGGGCTAAAGAACCGGGATTCCCGGGATTTTCGATACTTTATATAAGAATTTATAAAATACTGGCTTATTTAGCAACGGGATCAGTGAACTACCCAGGCGCGGATCCAGGGGGGGGGGGTCATGGGGGTCATGACCCCCCTCTGGGCTAGGTCCAGTACCTACTTATCGTGTACCAACACTATCATACTTATCGTAGACCGGCAGCAATCACCGTATGGCAAGAGGCACGCTGTATCTTGAAAGGTGAGGAAATGACCTTCTAATGAGGTCCACGCTCTGACCAAATTATGCTCAAATCTAAAAGCTCGATAACTTCCACCTCGAACTTTAAAATCGCCTCGAATCCCTAGATAAGACAGCGAACGAAATAAACGACAGGCTAGTGGAAACTGTTCATGCAGTTGGTAGAAAATATATACTATAAAAGCCGACGCTAAAATGGAACCCAAAAGCTTTCCGATCACACTCTAATTCTAATGGCGGCTAGGCAACGTAAATATGTGGTTGCAGTCTTCAGTCGACATGGCGGTCTACTGACGGCTCAATAGACAGCTCTCTACTCGTGTGCAACGCGACATACACAGCTTCAATACTACGAGTATTGAAGAGGCGATCAAGGAGGACATAAACGCGGCCGTAGTGGAGGCTCTGCGCCGAGAGGAGGCGGCTTAAGCATAAGACGATGTCGAGTCGATTACTATCGGAATCCCAACCGGTAGTGATCGGCTCAACAGACGATATCGGACTGATCCCTTTTCTTCTCCTAAACCAAGAAATATTTAAAAAAAGATAATTGTAATGACAAAGGTACGGACCCCAGAGTCTGTGGAGTGGCAAAATTAAATAAATAAATAAAAAGCGATCAAACGGAACAAAAACTCGAAAGAGTTCGCAAACAATCTGTCTCATGGGCAAAACTGACCAAACTGAAGACTAATAGTGGTAACGTTGAAGCCCGAGATTTTGGACGAGATTGAGAGGTTCTATGAACAGTAACAGTTATACACCTCTACTCAAGGACAACCTGTCCTGACCTGACTCGTCACTTTACCGAAGATATCCCAAAAGTCAGCCTGTACGAGACTAGGATGGCTCTCAAACAAGTTAAAAAATAACAAGGCACCTAGCGACGACGGAATTACGACTGACCTTCTGAGAGCAGGTGGACAACTGGTACTTAAAGTCCTCCAGAAGCTATTCGACTCCGTCATAGTTGATGGTAATACCGCAGTAAAAATACGCCTGAAGCCTGGAGTAGAAGTGTGGTGGTGCTCTTCGTCACAAAAAGTGACATCACATTGTTGAAGAATTACATACCCATTACATACTTCTCAGCCATGTTTATAAGTTGTTTTCGAGGATAATCACAAATCACACACAAGTTTAACGACTCCCAGCCACCAGAACAAACCAGCTTCCAAAATTGCGACAGCACTATAGACCATATCCGTATAGATGGCTTCGGTAGATTTTACCGAAAACCGAGGAGTATAATAATCGGCCATCATGTATAGCGTATGTAGACTATCAGAAGGCCTTCGATTCCATCAAGACCTGGGTAATGCTTTGGTCTTTCCAGTGATGCCGCATCGACCATCACTATATCGAAGTATTAAAGTGTATTTACAGCAAAGCCACAATATCTGTCCGATAACATGACCGGTACACAAAACATATCCGTCCATATGGGTAGAATCCAAACAAATATTCAACAAGATTTGACAAAGAGGTCCAGCGAAGGACCTAATTTGATGGGCAGCGTTCGGGAAACTTCGGCACATCTTTGAGTCCAAAATACCCCAATGCTTAAAGACCAAACTCTTTAATCACTGCGTGCTACCAGTGATGGATTATGGAACTGAGACGTGGTCCTTAACTGTGGGCCTCATAATAAAGCTCAAAGTCGCACAGCGAGCTATGGAGCGAGATATGCTCGAAGTCTCTTTTCGCGACAGAATCGGTAATGAGGATATTCGCAGAAGAACGAAAGTAGCCAACATAGCTCAAAGAGTAAGCAAGCTGAAGTGGCAATGGGCAGGCCACATCGCTTGCAGAACTGACAACCGATGGGGAAGTAAGGCTCTCGAGTCGCTACCACGAACCAGAAGACGCCGTGTTACCACATCCAGGCCCATTGGCACACTTCAGTTTGCTTACTCTTTGAGCTATGTCGGCCACTTTCGTGCTTTTGCGAAGATCCTTATTACGGATTCTGTCGCGTAAGGAGACTCCTAGGATAGCACCTCCTTTGCTCGCTGTGTGACTTTGAGCTTCGTTATGAGGCCCACAGTGATGGACCACGTCTCAGGTCCATAAGACATCACTGACAACACGCACTGGTTAAAAACTTTCGTCTTTAGGCATTGGGGTATTTTGTACTCAAAGATGTGCCGAAGTTTCCCGAACGCTGCCCATCCGAGTTGGATCCTTCGCTGGACCTCGTTGTCGAAGTTGGATCTACCTAATTGGATCTTTTGAACCATGTAGACGTATTCGTCAGCAACTTCGAGTGTAGTATTCCCAACCATAACCGGTACTGGTGAGACATGAACATTTGACATGACCTTCGTCTTGTCCATATTCATCCTCAAACCTACCTGTTCCTACCTGAGGTCCTCCAGCGACTCCGCCACAATGACTATGTCGTCGGCAAACCGAAGGTGAGTGATGCATTCGCCGTTGATATTGATGCCATATCCGTTCCAGTCCAGTAGCTTGAAAACATCTTTCAGCGCGGCAGTGAACAGTTTCGGAGATATAACATCTCCCTGTCTCACGCCTTTCTGTAGATGGATATGTTTTGCGCACTGGTCCTGTAATCGGACAGACATTGTGGCTTGGCTGTAAATACACATCAACACTTCGATATAGCGATAGTCGATGCGGCATCGCTGGAGAGACTGAAGCACTGGCCAGGTCTCTATGGAATCGAAGGCTTTCTCATAGTCCACATACGCTATACATAGTGGCCGATTATACTCCTCGGTTTTCTGTATAATCTGCTGGAGCGCATGGATGTGGTCTATGGTACTATAGCATTTTCGGAAACCGGCTTGTTCGGGTGGCTGGAAGTCGTCAAACCTGCGTGCGAGACGATTCGTGATTACCCTCGAAAACAACTTATAAACGTAGCTCAGAAGTGAGATGGGTCTGTAGTTCTTCAACAAGGTGTTGTCACCTTTTTTGAATAAGAGCACCACCACACTTCTGCTCCACGCTTCTGGCGTATTACCGTTAAATATGACGGAGTCGAACAGCTTCTGGAGGACTTTAAGTACCGGTTTTCCACCCGCTCTCAGAAGCTCAGTCGTAATTCCGTCGTCGCCAGGTGCCTTGTTGTTTTTAAGTTGTTTGAGGGCCATACTAATCTCATACAGGCTGACTTCCGGGATATCTTCGGTAAAGTGTCGGGTCAGCTTGGCTCTGGGGTCTTTTGCCATGCTAACGACAGGTTGTGCTTGCGTAGAGGTGTATAACTGCTCATAGAACCTCTCAATCTCCTCCAAAATCTCAGGCTTCGACGAGACGACGTTACCACAATCGGTCTTTGGTCAGCTGACTTTGCCCAAGAGACAGCAGGTCTACCACGAAACACAATCGGTCGGTTGATGACACAAAATCTGTCACATCAGTGTCGGTCGGAATGACCGAAACACCCGATCATATCAACCGGCCGATTGTGTTTCATGGTATGAAACGTCTATAACTTCGGCCGGGTGTTTGCCATAGTCACCACGCTTGGCAGGCGGGTTGATTGGTGGTTCCTCCCCTGCAAAACTACAAAACACCAATTTCATTAGTAAGGATAAATAAAGTATAAATTTAATACTAATATAAAAATTTCCCATTCGCTTTCTACACGGTTAAACTTGAAATCGGGAATAAAGTAAGTTCGATAGGTTTAAATAGGTGAAGTATAATTTCCCGAAAATCCTGAAAGAACCGGGATTTAGTTTTAAAAGTACCGGTTCCTAAACCGACGCAAATTGCCGGGATTTCCCGGGACTATTCATTAGCCGCGATGCGGCAATAGAGGCGGAATAGAATAGCGGCTAGGGATAGCCGTGGTGTTGATGGCGAACCTCTCGCTGCCGATCATCTTCGCCGTGAGAGGTGAGATGAAAGTCTCTCGACAGTGCGAGGTCGTATGAGTTAAGGAGCGAGAGTTCGTAACCTCTCGCTCCTTAACTGTGGCGGAAGCGGCCACGGGGGCGAGCCTAGAGAGTCGCCACTCGGGGCTCGCACCCTGTCCCCCCCGAAGGCCTGGACCGTCCGGCGCCCCACCTAGGGATAGTCCTTCGAGGAGGTGACGCGCCGCTGATTTCCAGTGCACACTAGAGACAAATGCTATCGCCCCCCGCGAGGCGGGTCCGCAAGGACAGTGGCAGGTGGGTTAGGGTCGTCGTAGGTGTGCGAAAAGTGACCCCGCGACCTTGACCCCTGGCCATGCAGGAGAAATCTGTGGGGGGTTTTAGTCGGTAGAGGCACCATGTCGTATCCCATGGTGTCGAGCCCGACATACCCCACCATGCCCCTGCGTATGTAAAAGTATTTCCACCAAATAAAAAAAAATTGGCAGCACAATGTGCCAATCCAGGAAATATGTAAGTAGGTACTTACTACGTAGGATTTAAGTTTTATTTCAATTCGGACGGTTATAGAGATGTCTATTTTTTATTTATATATTTATTTTTTATGAAAATGATTTAGTTGGTTATTTGCAGCCCTACGTTTCTCCCCTACCGTACAGTATTGAGCCGGAACTTTCCGACGTAAGCCACAAAAATGATGAAAGGAAAAACGGCAAAACATCGAAACACATTGGATGTTACAAGGTATTTGTTAGTTGTATAATAGACCAGACAGATCTTCCAGGAAAAGTCATTGACTTTTATACAAACCGACGAACATAATGTACTGTTTTAGTCACGAAACTTGCAATTCCTACTAAGTAACGTAACTCTAGTACTTGTAGGCTTGTATGTAGAGTCCGCCTGAGAAAGTAACTTTACTAGTTATTTTACAGCCAAACAGTTTTATGCAAACATTGGTGTTCCGGTTTGAAGGGTCTTAAAAATACAGAACAAAGAGATAAATCATATTAATGGTCTTTTTTTTTTAACAATCATAGGTTTACACCTGTACGCCATTTCGCCGATGTTAAGCGACGATGCGGTCTACGATGGAACTTGCTTACCTAGAAGAAACCGATTCACTTTCGATTTGAAGACACCAAGTACCTACCTTATACTATATATCTAGTGTTCGCTGCTAGCTATGTTCATATAGCTGCGGCACACTGTTGTTATGAACATGTTGCTTACAATCCATTGCGCATTTCTATCTTGTCCCATCACTCTATTTTATAAAAAAAGCGATATGGAATTACGCGGAATCTACTATATATAACGCTAAAATGTTACTACATTTTTAGATTTGTTTTACTTAAGTAACCTATTTATCGATAAGTATGTTGGGGGTTTGTTTTTTTTTTATGTTTAACTTTTTTATGTCTTTTTTCATATTACAGGGACGTAACGTAAAAAAAACGTCGACGAAATCTTCAGAGTATCTTTTGGAAAATTCATTGCCAGTTTCAAGAGAAATTAATGCCAAAAGATCTCGCCGAGCCAGCGAGCCCGGTCGTAGGTTTCCAGGGAACAACTGGAATCCATGCTCTAATACTCCGTACCAGACTATTTGGCCGTGTTTTTCGTGTAACAACCATCACAGTTTATGCGTTAAAACTTGTACTCGTTGTTGTCAAAAAGTAGTGAACCCAATGTTGCACATTTCTCGGTATTTGGACAAAATAATGGTGGATATCGACGATATTTAGTGTTAGAAAATTTCGTGTGTTTTATTTTTATTTGTATTTGAAGGTTAATATTTTTTATTATAAAAATTTACAGTATCTTACCTGTTTATTACTACTATAATATGCGTACTTACCCCAAAATCAAACTAATTGGTGATCCCTGCTTTAGACCAATGGGCAATAAACGCCGCGTTGGTCTAAGGGGGCGTTCAAGTATTACGTAACGCAATTTGGGAGGGATGGAAAACTCTGCAATTAAAATGTACCAAGTTAGCAATTCATGCGGTGACTTTTGGTAAAAATCGTCACTTGGATTCGTAACGTTTAGGAACAGGGAAAGGGAGAGATGCAGAAAAAAACGTTATGGTGCGTTACAAATGGGGGAGGAGAGGTATAAAATCTTTAAAACTCGCGTTATGTATACTTGTACGGGTCCTAAAAGCGGACAGACTTGAACGTTTATTTATATAGCTAGAGGTACTAAGGTTTGTATTCAATTTTTTATAACAAGTACGGCGCGGCGTAAATGCTAGGCTAGCATTATGCATTCCACTTATGTTCCCACAGCTAGGACTCGGGGGCTCTGTCTCACAAGGAGTACTCCACTCCATTATCCACTACGTTGATCAAGTGCGGGATGGTGGATGGCACCAAGGGCGGATCCAACTTTAGCTCCAAGGGGGCACGGTGGTCACATAGTCGTGGCCATATCACAAAACTGTGCTATAAGTACATGCCTGCTTTTAAATCAGTGGTCTACCCAAGTACTGGACCCAGCCGAGAAAGGGAAGGGGCATGACCCCACGACCCCTTCCCCCTGGATGGCACACGCCCTCTTATACATGACGGTTTCCTGAAAATGTGTTTCCTTCACTAAGCCAATGGTGGCAACAAACTTATACATTTTCATTTGAAACTAATGTGCAGGCTAATGGGATTTCAATCTACAACGTTGTGATTGTGAAATTTTACGTTTTCGGCACTAGTCTGCTACGGCTTGTACGAGACTATGATGTTTGGAATCGTCCCGAAACATATTAATATTATATATTTGAAAATATATAATTATTACAAATTAATTAACTAGATTACATAGACTCTACATATATTAAAGTCTAGGGACATCTTAAGCGTAACAAAACACGACATAACAATATGTAACACTTTATTACACTGGTCGCCTGTACAACAGCGAATTTAAGTTCGTTACGATATTCTTAATACAATATAATGGAGTTTACATAAATAGATCATAAGATTGCATCCCCTTCACCAGGAATTCCAGTAAAAATTAACGCTAAATGTTGCCAAGGTATTTTAGAATATATTCTTCAATTCTCGCCAGGTTGTTGACTGTAGACTTGGATCATTTTAGTATAATACCCACGCACACACCCGTGGAACTATGTTTCGGTCTCGTTCTTCGTGATACAAAAGCACGAGACAACGTGAGTTACACACCTGAGGGTCTACCGCCTAACTAAAACTGTCTTAGCTTTGATATTGCTGTCTCTTTTCTTTTCGCTTGATATTATAGAGACAGCAATAGCAAAGCGATAATCGATTTGGTTAGCCGGTAGTAAGGCTGGTTATCGTTCATTACGCGCGAGTGTGGAGGTCTTGGAAAAATATACAATACCACAAAAAAATCTGGCCAAACTTTACGAATCGTAGCGTTTTTAACAATAAGAGATTGCGATAAATCTAAAAAGGATTGAGATCCTTTTGTTGGTACCCGACATAATGAATGAGCAAACGTGACAGCAATCTACCAATGGTGGCTCGAAATTTTGACGTCATTGAACGTTAGAAGTTTCTATTGGTCGCTACTTCGTTGTTTAATTATGTCAGACAAGACATTGACTTGGATAATGGTCTGGTTGACTGAGCGGAACTGCAGAGTTGTTAATTGACATTTTTCTGAGCAAAATGAGCGGAATACTACAGTCTGCCTGATGGCCAACGGTTGTCGCCACTTAGGGATACCTGTAACTAAAATTAGAGTTCTCGAGAATGTTTTGTTCCAGAGCGATTTTAGAATAATGCCTTGATACTTTCTTATATTTGAACATGATCTTTTGTTGATGAGGTTATTTAACTGATTAACATTACTATGTCTTTCTGTCGTCATACAGAATAACACATATCAGTCAATTCCGCAGTGCAGTGCTGCTCAGTGTAAGACTTCCACATTGTACCAAACCAAACTAACCAAAATTATCTTCTTTTTCCTATTTTCATCTAAGTTAATGTATTCCATCACAAAGTATGGTAACTCATTTTTATGTAAGTATAGTTATTAATTGTTATTTCCCGTTCCATTATTACACTATTAAAGATATTGTTTCTATGTATTCAATTAATATAGCGTTCAGTTGAAATTATTACTACAAAGGGAACATCCTGTATATAAAAATAATATAAATAAAAATAAAAACGTGTGAAAATAACACAGGTAATCGTTGTTCGTACATACACGCTAAGCGAAGACACAACACATATGAATATTATGATAGTTTGAGTATATACGAATTAATTTTGCTATAGAAGTCGAAGAGGAATGAAGATACCGTGCTTATCCCGCTTCCAAATATATATTTCTATAGATGTGCATTACACCTACAACGAAACTTCACAATATGTTTCATCTATCGAATTCTATACAAATATTCAAATTGTAAACAATTTTTGTAAAGAATTTAATAGTTATTCCGTATAAAAACCAAAAAATTAAGCATGAAACAGTTTCATATTTATCTAATACATACTAAGCATTCCTTCAGACCACTCAGTGAATAAATATGTAATAAGTATACGGTATATCTTTCAATCACAATTAAATTATATTTTTTTAATTATCTACAATTAAATATACTAATAAAATAAGTTGATTGTTATTTAAAAAACATAATAAGAGCGTTATAATATATTATCTTGATCCACGGCATGAATCATAATTTGTAGAAAATCAAAGAGGCTAGCTAAGATTAATATTAGAGAAACCCATCAACAATATTATGTAACTACTAACCATATAAGAATCCGATTAAGAATGTGCCGAAGAGTACGATGTATCTATTTGAATCGTGAACCAAGTATAAGATCTTGTACAACACAAGTGCTATTACAAAATTGTTTAATGTTGGTAAGCTCAGCGGAAAAATAGTGGCACGATATTAAAATATACTCATATGCAAGGTAAAACAACTGTTCTACTCGTATATTTGAATCTCTCCCGATTTTTAACCGATTCCAAAAAAGGAGCAGGTTCGTACTTGAATGATATCTTTAATGTTGATGTTTCCTATTTTTAACCCCCAACCAAAAAAAGGGGTGTTATAAGTTTGACGTCGATGTCTGTCTGTCTGTGTGTGTGTCTGTCTGTGGCACCGTAGAGCTCAAACGGATGGGCCGATTTCGATGCGGTTGTTTTTATTTGAAAGTTAGTATCCGTGTCCATATATAGTAATATCCATTCAAGATGGCCGCCTCCACAAAATGGCGGACAAAATATTTCTTCACAACTTACCTCAATATGGGTATCAAGTGAAAGGTCTTGACAAGTAGAACACTCTACACTATAAAAAAAATCAAATCCAAGATGGCCGCCACCACAAAATGGCGAATTATATTATTTTTTTCACTACTACCTTAATATGGGTATCAAATGAAAGGGCTTTACTAGTAGAATCTTGTACAGATTACAAAACCGAGGTAGTCGGGGGTTAGTCAAAATTTTCAATTTTGTTCTTGTTATTCTTGTAATTACTTGCGAAAGTTGTATCATTATGAAGAGGTCTTTACGACTTAAGAATCGACGTAAATTAATTGTGCGATTGACAGTCGGCTCACAGAAGCTTGGAAAAGTTAAAGATAAAATAATTCAAAATACACGAATTGGTTTCGTATTCATTAACGTACATCGAAATTATATAAATATATGAATTAAATGTACAGTGGTCCGTTTAAAAACATATTTAGTTGACATTTTAATCGGGACTTGATACGGCAGTGAATTTGCTATTTTTATCTGAGCTTACCCCTATGGTCACTGCAATTCTGTCACCAGCTTGCTTTGTCACAGTACCAACCTGACGGGTGCAATTTTTTTAAACATTATCCAAATTGTTTAAGCTCTGTTCCTTCGTTCACGTGAAGTCATTTTTCATACGACGCGTTTCGTCACTTTGACTATTCTTCCGGTAGGCAGAAATTGCGAAAAGTGGCAGAACATTTGCGGGGTGGGGTAGTAATATGTATTTGACATTATGTATTTAGATGGAATACTGCAATCGTTAGTAAAATGAATGAGCTTTTCTTAGTTACGTCTCTCTTTTATTCAAATCCTCCTGTGTAGTGACAGAACCGCAGTAGCTTTTCTATAAATATATGCACTGGAATTACTTAAATGACTCTTTAATGCAGACAGTGATTTCATTAATAATAATTGGATTATCATTAGTAATTAAACAATGATTTAGATCGTGATTAAGTCCTGTATAATGCAAACATTAAGTGATTTCATCATCCCTTTGAAATATGCTACAGCACACTGTCATTTCATTGATGAATAACAGATCGAATACGCAAAAGCAATCAATTGCATAATATGACTTTATCATAGTTAAAACCTAATTGGGTTCATGTAGTTGTATTGATCTAGCGTCTAGCGTTGTTACCCTAAGGTTCATGTATTGTTCGCTTTTCAAAGTTAATTCGGTTTTATGGCATAAACTGCCTTAAAAGAGTCATTCAGTAACATATGTTTAGTATAAAGGTAATCTAGAATAGACATGGTGACTAAAATAAACTAATCAGTCCGTCAGTCAGATTATTATAAGATATTGTACAGATTTTTTTATTTTGCTTGACAAACGGAAAATAACGAAGTTATAGTGCTTAGAACTTTTGTGTGACGTCACTTCTATACACGATTCTAACGGAGACGTGACGTCGCAACCCGCACTTCGGAAGTTTGATCTTACACAATTTAAAATAACTTGATAACATATAGAATAAAATTTAGCCACGCTGAGCACTTTCTGATAGAAGAAAATTGTATGGGTTTACGTCACCGACGTGTATACGGTAATTGGATAGTCTAAGCCTGTTAGTATATATGCCGTAGTATGATTCGATAATCCGTGTTTTCGAGAAATTCCTAGGATTGTTAGCGATAAATAGATATTGTCTATGTCAGCTAGCTAGTCTAGCTGACGGACTAATTAGAGTGGTATATTTTTAACCCAGTCATCATAGGAATTGAGCTAGTGTCGCCGGCGCTAGTTGTCTGGCGGGTTGTCGAAGTAGTCCACCTTGGGAGGGGGCGCAGGCGCGGGCGGGGGCGCGGGCGCGGGCGCCGCGGCCGGCCGGGGCTGGCTGCGCGCCGCCCACGCGTTCGATGACGTCAGCGTCGCCCACCCACCTCCCGACCTGAGTGAACAGAAAAACATTATTTCAATTTGTGGACATTTCTCACACATTATCTAGCTCCGAACTAAGCACTAAGCTAACGAAGCTTCCACTATGGGAGCTAAATACCTGATACTTAATATGCAGACTTTCTATAGTTACTCTTGACAGAGTCTGCGACTCGTGACTGGCAAAGGTGTGGTAGGGAAGTACCACACCTTTGCCAGTTATTCTGCCGCCAAGCAGTAAATGTGGAAATATTACTGTGTTCCGGGTTTAAGGGCAAAGTTTCCAGATAAATTACAGGGACTAGAGATATAACATCTTAGATGACTGGGTGACGAGCGTAGTTCAGTGTAAGGTAATGATTGGGACTCTTCATGATCCAATAGCTGCGTGTCATTGTTCTGTTATGTGGCAGCCATGTTGTTTATATTATCATCAGGGACATGTCCTGCTCGTCTCGTCACTCCTTATTACAAACAAAATATATAAATAAATATACATAAGCGTAAATTCATACTTCAGAAGGTTATTTCCAAAAGTAGCCATCACAAAATTCTTAGATTTTGCTATGATCGTTACTAAATTGGTGGTAACCCTCAGTAAAGACATCTGATAAAATTCTTTCATAATCTGAATTTGGAGTTCACAAAGTGTGAAAATAGCTTCTTAACAGTCTCACTACTCGTAGGGCGTAAGGACGACCATCGAGGGACACGAAGTCGGGCAATGTCTACGCTTGCGGAGTGATATGAAAATAATGAAATGAGAATTTATTTTCGTTTACAAACGGTGCTGATCAATGTGTTAATCAGTAAAAGTAAGTAGAGACATGCGACACGTAGATGTCCTCTTCGACGTCGCTCGACGCGCAGAATTTCTGTCGAGTGAATTTCTTTGTAGTGGTAGGACTCTTGGCAAAGTCCGTCTGGGGAAGTACCACACCTTTGCCAGTTATTCTACCGTCAAGCAGGAATGTGCAAAACATTACAGTGTTCCGGTTTGAAGGGCAATGTTTCCAGAGAAATTACAGGGCTTAGAGATATAACATCTTAGATCTCTGGGTGACGAGCGCAGTGTAGTGCTAGGTAATGATTTGGACTCTTCATGTTCCAATAGCTGCGTGTCACTGTGCTGTTATGTGGTAGGCATAACACCATCAGGCACAAGTCTTGCTCGTCTCGTCAGTTTTTATAAAAAAAAACTAAAACAAAATAAGATCGTGGAATAGCGTCTCCTAATGTGAATGTGTCGTGGTACGTACTTGTTGTTGTTGTTGGTCGCGGGCGCGGCGGCGGGCGGCGCGCGCAGCACGGGCCCCGGCACGCGCCGCTTGCCCGCCTCGCGCGCCACCACCTCCAGCACGCTCATCGCCGGCAGCCACGACTGAAACATCAACACAACCACATGTACCTGCTACCAAAGATCTCAATACGCAGATGTGCCCTCCCAAACTTCAGGACGCACGGAATCATGTCATTGTTGGGAAGAGTGAGCTCACTCATTCATTCCGTTCCAGTCGGTCGCAGGAAGCGGTGAACGCCGGACGTTTTTACTTATCACTATTCGTTGTCAACAACCAAAATAAGTAGAGCCACAGCATATCGCGCCGCTAGCGATTCTAGGGGTCAAGTAGATTGGTTATGTGTAAACTACTTCCGACACACATAGAGACGTAGTTTATTACCAATTTCGAGTTACTCAGGGCATATCCATTGGTTTATATCGATGCCTGCTACACTCTTTTACAGAACTACTTACCGGGGCGTTTTCACAAAAAATGTATACCCGTCACTTTTACGCCTACGTACTTCGAAATCAATTTTATAACATTCCATTTTGTTACCGGATTTTATACCTGTACGATCAAGCATCATACATTTTTTGTCATATCAGCAATATACTCACAACACTCTTTCCGTCATTTTGCACATTCTCATCAAATCCATCAAGTTCACAAAATGTAGGGACGCAGTGCGCACAAGCACATTAATATACTAGTGAAATCTACTATCTATTGTAAGATGGTGGCCAGATAGCTGATATAATACATATATAGTTTTAAATACATACTTATTATACATAGAAACACCCAGACACAGTACAAATATTTGAATTCATCACACAAATATTTGCACTGGGTGGGAATCAAACCCACGACCCTCAGCTTCTAAGGCAGAGTTACTACCCACTCACCCACGAGGCCAGTCATAAAATAGCTAGATAGAATAAGTTTATAACTCAGAATTTGATAGCTCACTTAGGTTACTACGAGGTTGAAACCGGAGGCCGTGGCCCTGACCAAGCCATCTAGAAATGCGTTAGCATTTCGAGTCCCGAGTTTACTCGAACACTTCTTTCATTTACGAACGTGACGCTTGAGTTCCATTCATAGGCCACGAAAAATCTGTGGAGCGCCAAAACAATTTTCAGTTGAAAAAATGTGTGCCGTGTCATGGATACGGCCATTTGTTGTACGCGAATACGTATACAAAATGGCGGCGCTTCCCAATACACCGCGCGGGATGTGTCACAGTTCTCACATGGTCTAATTAATTATTTGATTAATTAATTATCCAATGCTGTAATTGAATTGAGGATAGAGATGATAGTTATGAAGCTACCGCACCGAAATATATTTTATTATCATTCGTTATTTTGACATGCCTCCCCTACGTAGGCCACTTTAATGACATATTCACTTCAGAATGTGTAACAACCTCGTTAGTTTATACTTAATAAAGGTTGAAATGACGTTACCTTCTCCTTATCGGCAGTTGCGACGACGTTCCGGTTGGGCTCGGCGTCGTAGGCGACGCTCTCGCAGCCGAAGTGCTCCGATAGCTCGTGGATGAACTGCCGCTTCTGCCAGTTCATGCTCGGGAACGAGTACGAGCGCGTCTTCTGCTTAGACTGGAACAATCGTACACGTGTTATTAGATAGACGTTAGCTGTAGACGGAGCAAAAAAACAAACAAAAGTTCTTTAGAATTAATTTAATGAGGTAACTAAGATGTTACAATTAGTTAATTATCAGCCGCAAGACGTCCACTGCTGAACATAGGCCTCTCCCTAGATTTCCACAACGAACGGTCCCGCGCAACCTGCAACCAGCGGTTTCCAGCGACCTTTGTGAAGTCATCTGTCCATCTAGTAGGAGGCCGTCCAACACTGCGTCTTCCGGTTCGTGGTCGCCACTCGAGAACCTTTCTTCCCCTTCGGTTGTTAGTTCTGCGAGCGACGTGGCCAATTGCCACTTCAAACTTCAAAGAGTACAATTAGTTATTACTAGCTAAATATAACGCGCCTAACTTAACGTTTTTATTTTTAAACTTTGCCAACCAGGATAAGACGCGCGAAAACCCTGGATTTTAGTACCCGGACCTGCCTACAGGTTTTTATAATTATAGTTAGCGACTAAAACAGTTGAAATGTCATAATTCATGTAACTATTTTAT
Source organism: Ectropis grisescens (assembly GCA_017562165.1). Taxonomy (NCBI): domain Eukaryota; kingdom Metazoa; phylum Arthropoda; class Insecta; order Lepidoptera; family Geometridae; genus Ectropis; species Ectropis grisescens. The sequence goes on from CM029783.1 coordinate 4,889,450, forward strand.
TTATTTTCACACCACGAAATTAAATTAAGTAATATTTAATAGTTCATAGTTTTCTTGAAAATTTTGGGAGTCGGTTCGTCGGTTCGGCGTGCGAGTGTCTCAAGATTTTTTTTAAACTTACCGGGTTAGTTTCAACGTCAGTTAGCCACGTCCAACCCAGGCGAACGAGACGACAAATGAGCTTAACTACTTGAGTGAACGAGACATGTACCTTTTTAGCTCGCTGTACTAGATCAGTGAGCCTGTCGTGTACTTGTTGTGCGAACGCGGGCTCCCGAGTGGCCGTAGTGCGCAAGTTGTCGTTGTACCGCGGCGCTAGCTTCGCGGACACGTCCGGGTTCCGGATCTGTAGGGCGAGCGCCATCTGCCGCGTGCGTTGCTCTACGCGACATTCGTCGTCACATTCCAACCTGTAAAAAAAAAAACAATTTAATCATAATTATTCGTTCATAATACGCCAAAGTTTGAATATTTAGATTTTTGCAGCTCAATCACATCGCTGAACAAATATGCATGCAAATTTTTATTTATTTAATATCTGTATGATATTAAGCTAATTTCAAGTCGGAAGTAGAAGCAGGTTTGCTTACGTTTTAAGCATGTTGGCAGGACGCTGCACTTCCGAGAGATCGACGGAACCGCTCTCTTGCATCTTGGTCGCAGCCAGGGTGCTCATCATTCTGAAAAACCAGATAATTGTTACTTCATATAAATATGTCTTGGTACCATAGACGCCGATCCCTGTCGGGAAAGTATATGCTAAAAAAAATTGTTTTAGCGGATTGCACCAACGGGAGTGTAATATTTTACTAGTGTATGTATGACCTTTTCAACAATAAGACGCGTTAAATCCAAGTTGAGAGTGAATTGGTTGCTTCAAGGTAAACATTCCATTGTACACCGCATCGTCAAGATGGCGGTCAGGTGCAAATCTATAATAGTAAAAAAAAAAAAAACTCTTTTTCAAAATCACTGTGTTACTGGTCTAAAAATATGGTAACATTTTCCAACAATCATAACTTAATTATATCGCATTAAAAAAAAACAATAAAAATTGTATGTATTTTTTTTGGGTGGGATGGAAGTCAACCCAATTTTGCTATTTTTTTTATTTAACCTGTTGCACAATTAATTCGTATCCTTCTTTGGTCATCATCTGCGATACATGATACTAATATACAACTGTTGTGTGTGAATTGTCCACCAATATTTATTTATTTAACTGTATGCCCACTATGCAGGGAAACCAGCGGCGTCACCTCCTCGGGAAAACCTCTCCCTACGTGAGGTATCAGACGGTGGGGGATCGCCCTAGTTCAACTTTTACTTGTGTTGTTGAGAAATGCCGCTGGGGTGGACAGGGCTTTACTCGCACAACGCATAGTGAGTAGGTATATATACGTATGAAGACACTCACTTGGCGTAGTCGCGCGCGTTGTCGCTGCACGTGCGGTCGGCGTGGCGGCGGCCGCACGGGCACACGGCACGCACGGCGCGGCGGCACGGCGCGCCCGACGGGCACTCGGTGCCCGCGCCCACGTGGCACGGCGCCGCGCACGGGTGCCCGCACGACGCGCGCTTCTCCGTGCACGGCTGCGTGCACCTGTGCAATAAACCACATTACACCACACGCAGTCACCTTTGACATGTATAAAATAGCCTAAAGCAGTCGAAAACTCACACTTTAATGGTAGGACTTTCTGCGGAGTCCGCCTGGGAAAGCCACACACCTACTTACTATCCCGGGTATACTTTTTTACCCATAAAAATAAAGCGAGAACTAAGCGTGTAAAACCGCAGAGCGTTGCTATATCTATATCTGGGCGACGAGAGAAAAGAAAAGAGAAAAAGGAACTGCCAATAGAAGTGAAAACTTATAACTCAGAATATGATAGCTTACTTTGGAAACTACGCGGGTGAAACCAGAGGGCGTGCCCATGAGCATGGCCATTTAATGAGTCAAGATTTCATATAGCCAATGGGAAATGCTGACGCATTTCTATACGGCCAATGGCCATGGCGCCGAGTTTACCCGAAAATTTCTTATCATTCCCGAGCGTGACGCTACAATTCAATTCACAGCCTACGAAAAATCTATTTATAGCGCGCCAAAAGAAGTTTTCACTTCAAAAACTTTGCCAGTGTGGTTGATTACGGCCTTGACTTTCTGTAACAGAGAAAGCTCCGCGTCCCAGTGGGAATATAACCTGGTTAAGTGAAATACAATTTACTAAGATTTTCCATGCACACTTACTTGCCAGCATCACAGGGCCCTTTGTGGCAAGTTTTGATGCAGGTGTGTTTCCCACACGGCAGCGGTTTGCCGCACGGCAGACCGCAAGAGAATTCATCCTGCGAGCATGGGATGGTTTTGCGCTCCTGTTGATAAAAAAGACAATATTGGATTTTGAAGGAATAAAAAGTTACATAAAAGTAAAAAAAAGTGTGTGTGTGTGTGTGTGAGTATTAGCACGCAATAAGTTAACACTTCTGCTCTTTATTCTTTGTGCTAAGAAGTCTAACTTCAATCATAGAATAGTTAATATCTTCAACGCAAGAAGTATTAACCTGAAGTTAGTTACGATGTGTACTAAAATGGTGACTAGCTAATTTCAGGGTGTCAGTTTTTCATGAGCTTATGGAGATCTGCAACATCAGATATGTTGACGATGTTTTGCAAGCCTGGAGACGTGTCCAAAGACCTCTTTTTAATTTTTCCTAGTCTAAGTTAGTCGGAAATATCTTCTGAGAAAGGGAATTCCATAGCATGCAGATTCGCATAGAAATTATCGAGGGAACCGGACGGTTTCACATTTCTAGTTTAGCAGGATATGGCCATGAGTTTCTTTGCGTTGTCAGGCAGCGCTGTAGTGAAATTCCGGGCGCGATGTTTGGTGGCAAACATCGGCTGAGGGGACACCGTGGGCGGCGAGGAATGCCAGTATTACTACAATCGAAGACGTCTAGTCGGGGTAATCGTGCGGGGCGAAACGCGGGAAGCGTGTTCCCAAACTGTGAACACAACTATGTTAGTATTTTGGGAGCGTGGTTCAGGGGGACATTTGACGCAAGATACGATACGTACGCACGTGCTCGCAGTCGCGCTGCCGCTGCACAGCCCGTACTGCCGCCACCTTATTCCCCCATATATTATGCTAGCGTGTGCGTGAAATCGCGTGCCAACACGGCGCGCGGCGCGCACGCACACATTCAAACCGAGAGCGGCACGTTTGTATGAAGATATGTTACTGTGACCTCGTGGTCTCCGTGGCAGCGCTTGGTGGTGAGCACGACGCAGGGCGGACAGGCGCCCGAGTGGCACGAGTGGTGCGGCGGGTGTCCGCAGGCGCGCGGCCGGCGGCACGGCGCGTCGCACGCGGGCGGTCGCGTGCCGCACCGCACCGGCGGTAGCACCACCACCGCGCCGCACTCGCACGACAGCTCCGAGAAACCTGCAACGACAACTAGCTGTTATATAATACATCATGGTACAGATAGTTACACTCAGTTGTGCGCGCGGCCCTATGTGTGCGTGGGCTTGTAAATATACATAAATATACAACTTTCATTCGTGTGGCAATGACGCGGCAGTTGACGACGACTGCCACACGAATGAAAGTTGTATTTTTTTTATTTCATAACTACAATAACTGTTACAGGTATTAATAAATTCGCCCTTTAAACCTGTACAAGGTTTGTCTAGGACAAATAGTTCTAGTTAAATAGTTGTTGTTCTAGTACGTCGACAAAATACCTAAACTTATCACAATTGTACATTTCAACAGATATCAGCACACGCGCACCTAAGACAGTCGTATGGGTTTTAGTTCAATGTTATATTTACAAGTTCACGCACACATAGAGCCGCGCGCACAACTGAGTTGAACTATCTGTACAACTGTGTAATGTTGGTGATTACCGCTGACGCGCCATTGAGACCCGCACTTCTACCGCCTAACTAAATCGGCTTTGGCGTTGATATTGCTGTCTCTATCATTTCAAGCGAAAAGAGAGGAGAAAACGATATCAACGCTAAGAAAGTTTTAGTTAAGCGGTAAACCCCCCCGGCACGTTGGGCGACGGTTTTAATAGACCCGAGGACGATCTCGAATTTGAAATGTATTATAGCGTATAGTATTCTATTAGTCAAGCTCTTTTATTTGATACCCATTACACATAAGATAAGATAATTCTTTATTGCATAACATGGGTACATAATATAGATGTTGGTACAGTAATCTTAGGTCGCCATATTTAGCCTTACGGCATGCAAATGTTACAGTTAAGTAGTGAACAATTCAACAATGACATTCACAACTTCACATAGTAGTTTCTACAATTTTGAAAAACAATTGACAATTTATGACACTGAACAGGAACTTGTCAAGCAGAACAATCTTAAGTCACAACGTCAAGTCAAATCCACATAAAAATATTTTTACATTACAATACACTGTCAATTTAAAAAATGTCAGGACTAACTTTTTGCCACATTATAAATGTCTATGTCAAAAATTTCTTATATTATGAAAAGCATTATTAATGCATTAGAATTTATCACTTAAATAGTCCTTTACAGAGTAATATGCCTTTTCTAGAAGAAACACCTTTAATTTGCGTTTAAACAAATGTTTCTCATCTATCTTTATTATTTCCTTTGGCAATTGGTTATACACCATTGGAACCATACATAAAACACTATTGCTGATTAATGAAGTTTTACGATCAGGTACCTTTAGTTTATATCTAAGTCTTTCTGATTTCATATTAGTAAACAAAGAACAATGGCAAAATAATAGTTGACATCGTTGATAGCGTCTAGAAATACCATCTATACAAAAGTAATTTGTTGTTTTTGCTGAGATTTTTCACATAAATATAAATGGTAATAGAAGCTACAAAAAATATTACAATTTATTGGGTTTTAAATGATTAAAATAACTTCCTACTCAGTTCAAGTGAGACCACTAACTATAATCATACTATTTTGGAAGTAATTTTAAAACAATAATGACGCCAAAACATTTTTATTTAGAGTTGGTTACTATTAGTAGATAAAATATCAGTAGTTATAAAAAAATAACGAAAGATAATGGAAATAAGTTTCACTTAAACTTCTTCGCGCTGTATTACGATTACAATAATAATACCTACCCTAATAACTATTGGTATTCATTTTATTTTATGTTATGGTAACATCGGAAATACCTTTGTCGCTGTCAAGTGTCAAGTTCGTTGCTCCTGCGAATTTCGTGTCGGTAGATTTCGTATTTGAATATCTCATTATAATTATTGGACTTGGATTGTTTACCGGACTGATATTCCTATCGTTTTATGTGACTTGTGCGTGCCTAAAGGCGCCTATATATTAATCTGGCAATCTTATTTGCTGTTAGATTAGTTATATTAGTTATGTAACAAAACAAGTCCTCAGAAAAAGTAGTTTTCTTGTTGTGAGAACATGACGTCTCGACATACAATGTCAAACCAATGTCAAACCTACATAACCTAAAAAAAAGTTTAAACCTAAATATCTTTTTTTCACGGCCTTCTCAAGACAAAAATCTTTCCATATATTACTCAGGGGCTGACGCTCAACATTTTAAGATATTTTTGATGTATAGACGCTATCATTTCGTCTCAACTATTTTAAAGTATGAAAGTCTGCCATTGTTCTTTAAGTTACTTCGAACAAACATTACACACTCATAGATATACAAACACGGTAAACTAAGAATTTGCAATTTTTTAAAGTATGGTTTGCAGCAATACATAATGAGAAAGGTTGTAAAAAACACATAAGTTTATCCGCCATTTTGAGATGGCGGCCATCTTGCGTCGACTTTATCCAATATAGCTAAGAGCACTCTCGACTGATTCACTTTACAAACAAACAAAAAAACAAAATCCAAATCGGGTATTCAATTCAGGAGCTATGACACCGTCTGTGGCATCGTCTTATAAATCGATGAACAGTTATAAAATATACGTCAATTAATTCAATTGACATTGATATACACTACGGAGGGTTGAGCAAGGAGTATCATCTCATAAGGTAGAAAATTTAAAAAGTTGATAGAAACTAAGGAGAGTAGAGCAAGGAGTATCATCTCATAAGGTAGAGATAAATTTAAAAAAGTACACTCCGCGAGGTATAAGCTGAGCTTTGCATTAGTGTGAGTGATCACCAATCAGACAGGAGCTTGAAATTTTGTCCGCGAGGTATAGGCTGAGCTTTGCATTAGTGTGAGTGATAACCAATCAGGCAGGAGAGACAGAATGGCGCCGCACCTAAGGCCGGTTGTCACACCTACACTATCCATGTACACTCACACAAATGCAAAGCTCAGCTTATGCCTCGCGGAGTGTAGGTATCTGTACGTGGTACTGACTGAGTCTCGGACAGGGCGCGCAGTGGCCGGTGTGGCACGAGTCCTCGCAGCGGTGCGTGCCGCACGTGAGCGAGCGGCCGCACGGCGCGCCGCAGCGGTGCGCCGCGTCCGCGCAGCACGTCGCGCGGCACCGGTGCCGACCGCACGACAATTTCTGTACACCACACACAGTTCACAAATTAATTAAAGGCTGGCTAGAGCAAAGCTGGAGCCACACATACCGAGCGCGGCGATTGCACCGCGTAGCAGCTCGGCTATTGTGGACTAGAACCCCCGAACTTTGTTTGTTTTGCTCAAAGACACCTCGTAGTCCAAGATCCTAGAGCCGCCAGACGTCACGTATTTTCTGATGAACGAAATGTGGACGATTGTGTAGAGTTGGAACGTACTAAGAACACGTGCTTATCCGCTAACTTGCTTAGACGACCAATTGTGAGATATGGGGTTCAGACGATACATTACTTACTTCACGTGTATTTTCTTATAACTGATTTTCACGTATGTTATAAGGTAATATCTTTAAAAATAAGGCCCCTATACTCTCAGACACTTTCCGACGGCCGTTTTGCTTAACAGACACTTTAAAACTCCCAAAATAATGACTTAACTTCACTTAAATTCTCATACTCCATTTGTACATATATGTTTATCAGACAACTATTTTAAAAAGTTTTCCGAAAATACATTTAAGCCAATCTACCCTTAGAGCCAGTCATCCCTTAAACCCATAATCTGGTACTTAAATGTTTTTACGTGACGTCTGGCGGCCCTGGGCCTCTGGATCTTACTCTATCAGTTGTCGGTATACGCAGTTTGCTAACAGTCTCGAGACGATACCGAGGCGGCCGTGCTCGTTCGGAGACAGTTTCATCGCACGACAAATTTCAGCAGCCACTAATGACGATACAAACGGGCCCCTACATTTAAAACAACAGTTGTATTTCACAAACAGCTTCATATTCTACAGGGCTAGTTTACCTTATTGCATTTCTTCTGGCAGAGCACGTTGTTGATCATCTCAGGCAGGTCCGCGCAGGGTATCTCGCGGCTCGAGTGCCCGCAGCGGCACTGCACTAGAGTCTTGTCGGGGCAGTCGGGGCATTGGCCTGTCAAACAAGTGTATCCATAAGAACAAGATTAAACATTTCGAGTTAAGCCATAGCTAAAAACGATGTGGTGGAAAGGGACACCAGTTCCGAACGAACTTCCTTCATATAATATAGAAACAATACAATTTTCAAAAAACTATATTGTTTAATTTTATTATCATCTGCGAAACAAAGTTGGAAACACTCGCCGGGCAGTTTTTACGCGTCAGTCAAATTCCGTTGTAAATTTTTGTTACGGTTTTCATCTCACTGACCTTCATGGCAGTCCAGCTTGCAGAAGTGCTTGTCCCCAACGGGCCCGCACGGCAGCGGCTTAGCGCAGATGTTGCCGCACAGCGGGATGGGGTCCGTGCACGATTTGCGGGCGCCGACTTCCAGCCTACACGAATGGGGGAAATGTTACATTAAGATTGAAGTGGCTTTTTAAAATGTTGGTAATTACCGCTGAGGCGCTATTGAGACCCGAGCCGTCAGGCGAGGGTGTTAAGAGAACCGAGGTCGGTAATCATCAACACACAATAAATAATCCATAAACTTTGTGATGGCAGGTGTCATTATATGCCTAATTAAGGCGAAATTAGAGCCACTTTATGAGCAAATGTGTTGTCATAGTACATTATTGTATAAGTGTATAATGTTGGTGAATACCGTTGGGGCGCCATTGAGACCCAAGCCGTGAAGTGGAAGTCTTAAGAGAGCAAGCGTGATAGCAAAAAAATATTATCAAATGACTCTCAGTCAACTTGTCAACAAAAGAGTCTAACTTGTACTTCCCGCTGGGGTAGGTGAGCACGGCGGCGGGGCGCGCGTCGCATGCCAGTGTTAAGCCGCTGAGGTGTCATTGAGACCCGCGCCGTTAGTAGAGGGTATCAATAAACCGAGGTTGGTTGATCGGTCGGTTGGTGGAATAACACAAGACTTTGTGATTACAGGTGTCATTATATGCTTAATTGCGATAAAATTAGATCTAATTTATGAGAATATGCTGAAAAAAAGACTAGATAAATAATCTAACTTGTTTTTCCCGCAGGGACAGGTGAGCACGGCGGCGGGGCGCGCGGCGCACGGCGCGCACGGCGGCGCGTGGCAGCGCGCGCGGCACACGTGCGCGCCGCACGCCAGCACGCGACCGCACGCGCCGCCGCACGAGTACGCGCCGCCCGCGCCCGCCGTGCACGCGACGGAGCGCGCTGACCCCGCCGGGCAGTAGCACACTGCGGGTTACAAACACAGTGTTGTGAGACGACCACCACAATTTCCCACCAAAATGTTCTCGAAACCTCCCGAAAAACCCAAAAAAAATTATACATTAGTTAATTATGCACTCAACATTCGCTTACCCTTACCCCACTTTATGTGGGGTCGGTACATGTCCGCTCCTCTAATCATAGCTCTCAGGTGTTAAATCTGAGTTTTCTCTTTTCCTATCTATGTTTTTCCCCCTTTTCACACAATCTATCCACACTTTTTTTGGTTACCTACCACAGCATTCATCAACATTCAAATTTAAAATTCTCAATTATGCTATGCAGTGATAGAAAAATTTATTACTTTCAAAAGATTATTAACTTTTTCAAAAAAAAAAAAATTTTTTTTTTAATAAATTTACCAATAAGTAAATAAATTTCTTTGAAAAAATATTTCATGAGGAGAGAGCCTTATGGTTGATGTACCTACCATAGGTTTGACACCACTTTCATTATTAGAACATCTGAACTGTTAAATACATTGTACAGTATAGTGGATGTTGATGGTATTAATCTGGGTATAAATTATGGTAACAACTATCATGTTCTGTGTATTCCAGTAGTTTCATAATACTGCAAATGTGTGCTACCCAACATGACTTAATCAACATCAACAGCCCACTAAATGTTCCCACTACTGGGACTCGGGCCTTCTCTCGCATGGAGAGAGTTAAGGCCATAATCCACCACGCTGGCACAGTGCGTGTTGGTGGATGACACATGACCGGTCTAGGTACATGTCAGTTTCCTCACGATGTTTTCATTAACCGTTTAGTTAGTAGTTAGCGGCATTACGCACATGACTTCGAAAAGACAGTGGTGCGTGTGGGGTTTGAACCACCTAGACCAGCAGTAACTTGCCAACATGACTTGATTTCAGCAATTGTCGTAATTATGCGGATTATTAGTTCAAGTTATATTAGCGTATTTGTGTTTCGAGTCATGGCCTGGGAAGAAACGTACCTTGTTCGATGACCTCGGCACAGGTATCGCAGGGGCCCTCGTGGCACTCCTTTGTGCAGGCATGGCTCCCGCAGTCTAATGTTTTCCCGCACACGCGACCGCAGACCTGAGGCAGTTTGCTGCTGCACAGGATCGAGCGGGTCTCCACACCGCAACCACATTGCCTGTAATCATTTATTTTATTTTGTGTTATTGGTTACAATAAGAGTTGTTGTATATACTGCATAGACAATCTACAGTGTTTCCATACTGGATCAACACTCTAAGGGTGAGACTCCACCAAAACGGAGATGTGCTGACTGGACCGAATTTAGTGGAGACAAGATGTTTGAATAACGAAATTCAATTGGTTATTAAAAAAACGTCTTGTCTCCGACCGCATATCTCTGCTTTGGTGAAGTCTCAGCCTTAATATAAAGTATGTTTGTATTTGTCACCATAAAAACCGTAAAAAACTGTAAGTGATGTCAGTTTGTAACGTGTCAGATTCTAAAATGTAATAATGTTAGGTTTATTATTAGGTATTTACAATTAAGTTAGGGTACAGTATTTACAATTTTACAGTGACATATAGATCTAGTTACATGTATCCTACTGCTGGCTTTTGGTTCTCCTTGATAGGCAGAATTAATTCACTACATTGGGTTATTCTGAGACAGGGGAAAATATAGAGAAGTAAAGTCAATCGACTTTGTTTGAGTCTGGAAGATTATATGAATCTTTTTTTGAGTTACGATCCTGAAGTCTGTTTACCTGGTGACGGTGGCCTGGCACGGCGGGCAGGGCCCAGGGTGGCACAGCAGCGTGCACGGGTGCGGGCAGGCGCGCGCGCGGCGGCACGCGCGGCCGCACGTGTGCGCTCCGCCGCCGCCGCGCGCGTACTCCGGCGCGCGCACGGCGCCGCACATGCAGCGGTACTCGCCGGGGATCGCGTCGTTCGAATTCTGGCACGCGGGGCAGCGCCATCTACCCTCTACAATTATTATACACGTTGAAAAAATTGTGGTGAAATCTTCTCTGTAGCCAGTGTGCATTAGACAATTTTTGGATGAGTGAAATTTTGGGAATTTGCATCACTGAAGTGCGTAATAGTGGTATATCTATATACTAAATTATATGCTATTGGTACAGGTGACTTATTATTGTGCAACATTGATGATGTTTAATACTAAAATTGTTATAAGGTCTTCTATTAGCATGTTCCTGACTGCCAATTTTTTTAAATTAAGGCTTACCCCATTAGATATGGTCTGTTTAGCCCTATTAATTAGCTAACCAACTCGTAGGTAAAAGTGTGTCCCAGCTTAGACTTTTGGTGAGTTTCAACTGTCCAATCTCTTTTTAGATGATTCAAGCTTGTCTCACCAGTGTTGGTGGTAGAACCTTAGGATTGTGTGCTAGATTAGCATGCACTAGCAAAAACAAATAAGCATGTACTTATGTATGCATGAAATAAGTTAGTTGCACGCACGGAACTAGTTCTTCTCTTTATTCCTCCAGTATAAAGGTGTAAATTCAACCATAGAATAGATAATATCTTCAACACAAGAACTATTACCATGAATAAATGTTACAATGTCTACTAAAATGTTAACTATGTGTCTTCTTACTTTAACTTTTTTTTTTTTACTGTTTACTTTAACTTACTTCTGGGTGTCATATTTCATAACAGTGTGCGAGTGCATTGTAAAAATTTACTCTCATAATTTTGCCTTAATTTTCAAAGAGACATAAATATTATAAGTTCAAAATTATTTTTTTATTTACTTACCAACCATGCTGCTCATGGCCCATTTCCTGATGCACCTGAGATGCAGCACGTGGTAGCAGTTGCTGCAAGACCACACAGGGTCTATTTGCTTCACTCGATCACAGCACACAAGACATTCTAGCGTGCCTTTGTCTAACTGCTCAGTGAGTCTCTCTCGTTGTGTCATTTCTTTGTTAACTGAAAGTGATTAAGTAATAATAGCTTAAGCAATTAAATTAGAATCGATTACCTAGAACATATAGATACAAATGGCAAATTCAGCATCCTCAATTTATTCAATGTTTGCTGAATGCTCAATATTTTCAGTTTAGTTGTAGTTCAAGGAGTGGTCCTCAATTCAAACAGTACAATTGTAAATAAAGAAATTCACAAAGAAACACTCCTAAGTTGTAATAAATCATAATCTAGTATACTTACTTAGGAATCCCTTTATTAGTAACTAAAACTAAAAAGTTTACATTAAATTAAATGCAATAGCAGCATGGGCCTATCTCTTCCAGCTGATTATAAACCAAAATTCTAATAGATCAAGTCTATATTTGTTTACCTTTTTGTCAGTTTAATTATTTAAAGAGAGACGATTTTCTTAGCATTCCATGGATTCACCGTGCGGGTGCCGGGTCCATCGTGTGGCAGAGAGAGAAAAACTCGAGTAGTTCACGAGACTTGTGACTCGGGCGTAGGTTTAAGGGGCCCCTTTCTGACGTACATCAACACTCACCTTCACCACTCGTTTTTCTCTCCCTGCCCAGCCAAATCTGATATGAGCCTACTAGTGCAGCTTTAGATACACATTCTAGTATAGAACTTACTGCACTTCTGGATAAGCCAAGGTCTTTCAGTAGGTTATAGAGAGATTTTGCTGGTATACCTCTCGCTCCCACTTCTACAGCGTATAAACTAACTACATAGCCGTTTTTTGTTAATTCGTTTAGGAGGTCGTAATACTTCTTTTGTTTCATCGCGTGGTCTTTAGGTATATTAGTTTCCCACGGTACGGTAGTAACGAGTTAACAGAAGCGTATTGAAGAAATTTATATACAATTTATATGCTGTAGTTCTAATTTGTTAAAGCATAGATAAGGTGAACAATAAAAAATTCAGTAACATACCTTGGTCCCCTTGTTTGTTTTTAAATCTAACAGGACTAGCTATATTCTGTACTTTAGGAGGTCTCTCTTTTTCATATTTTTCCTCTTTTTGATATCTATCTTCTCTAGGATACCTGTCTTCTCTTGGCTGCCTTTCTTCTCTTTGATATCTCTGTTCTCTTGGTTGCCTATCTTCTCTTTGATATCTCTCTTCTCTTGGTTGCCTGTCTTCTCTCTGATATCTTTCTTCTCGTGGTTGCCTATCTTCTCTTTGATATCTCTCTTCTCTTGGTTGTCTATCTTCTCTCTGATACCTCTCTTCTCTTGGTTGTCTATCATCTCTTTGATACCTCTCGTCTCTTGGTTGTCTATCATCTCTTTGATACCTCTCGTCTCTTGGTTGTCTATCATCTCTTGCATTTCTCTCTTCTCTTGGATGTCTATCTTCTTTTTGATATTTTTCTTCACTCTGAGTTGAATAGTTGTTGGCATATTGCTCATCTTCAACAATGTTTCGATCTGAACCACGCAACCTCTGACTGCCACCCCAGTTTCTGTTTCCTCTGCCTTCACCCCTCCCTCTTCGAGTATCTTGATCTTTTGGGATAGAACTATTGTAAAAAGTTCTGTTGTCAGACTCTTTTCCTTTAAATTTAGAGTTTTTGGATTGATTCTTTCTATCATAACGATTGTTTGGGTCAAAGCGAGAATTTGAATCTTGGTTACTACCAAATTCTTTATTACGATTATTTGAATCATAGTTTCTGACCAAGTTACGACTATTACTATCATAGTTTCTAGTATGAGAGTCCTGGTTTCGGCCATTAGATTCATGGCTTTGATTGCTAGACTCATTGTTGCGATCATTTAATTCAAAGTTGCGACTACTGTTATCAGAATTACTACTAGTTTCTTGATTTTGACTATTAGATTCTATACTACGGTGACTTGAGTCCTGAGATGTAGATTCAAAGTCCCTATTACTAGCATCTTGATTTTTATCATGCTTGCTGGTACCCTCATTATTACGATATGTGTCACGGTTGCGGTTATTACTAGTGTTTTTAGTGTTCTCATGTGGGTACCCATTTGCTGTGTGTTTTTCTTTAGCTTCACTAAGTTGTAGGTTTTGAGGCCGATCCCTCCAGTTTTTGTCAGAGGAGCTGCCTGGAGGCTTTTTATGGTAATTAGTCTGAGGTTCCTGAGGAACATTTTGGCTGCCTGCAGCTTCTGGAATGTTCTGAATGCTAGTTGATTGTCGTGAAACACTTTTTGGCACAAACTCAGTCGCTGTAGCAGTGAGGTTAGAATGTAATATCATCTCACTTGTGTATGGTTTGGATTCTGGGGGAGAGTTGTATTGAGTGGGAGCTTGCAGTTGGTAGTTAGCAACTTCACTAGGGATGTTTGCAGATACTGGATAGTTGTAGTTGTTAAGCTGAGTTTGAGAGGTTGATGGTATATTTTGATAGTTGTACTGTTGAGCAGGGTAGGATTCAAACTGAACATTATTATAGTTAGCAGCGTTACCTGTCACAGGATTATTGGTTTGCATCTGGTTCAGAAATTCGTTGAAACTAACATATTGAGAGGTTCCTTCGGGACGCGGATAATATCCTTGGTTGATGAACTGGCCGTTCATTTCGCCGTTCCAGTTGTTGGCACTTTGATACTGATTGTTGTATCCGTACGAATTGTTCCACTGAGACATTGTTGGAGTTTCGAACTGACGATGTTGTGAAATATTTATTGATAAAGGTGGTGTAATTGAATGACGAATTTCGCTGTTTTTATAGTGACCTGTTATCACTTTTAGGTGGTGTTGACCGCAGGCCGAAGCCTGAGGCCTCAATAGAAACAAATAACCAGACCTGAAATAAATTAGAACGGGTAAATGAGTGCAATTTCTGAATGTACCGACATTTTACATATGAACGAAAAATAGACATACCACCTGATTTTTTTGTTTCAGAAACTTTTTTAATTACAAAAATGACTATAAACTAACAAAAAATAAACTAAAATAATTTAATAAATTACAAAATTACGCTAAAACGATATGACAAGGATGAATTGGAAACTGTAGAGAGAAGGGGCGAGAGGAAGGGGAACGGTCGACGACAGAGATTCGACGTTTTGACTTTGACAGTAACCAAAATATGATGTTAAATTAGAAGTGATAAAATGGACCGAAACACACTAGCTTCTAAAAGTACTGTTCAAGGTGTAGCATATTACATGCAATCGGCTGCTTTGTAAAAAATTTGTACCGCGTAAAATGCTTTTTACATTTGTCTAAATTTTGCCTACCGGATTTAGCCGCTACTGAATTCAGCGTAGTATAAAGTAAGCTGGCATACTAAATTCATAAGCCTACTTCTGGCATCTAAATTCAGTCGACTAATCAAGCTCCTAATTTTGCTTCCGAATGAGCCGTTTTCCGACGAGATAAAAAAAATGGTTCGAAAAAACGACGATAGAAGGTGCTTGTAAGTTTTAGATTGCGATGTCAATGTCTAAAGCCACTGAGCCACATAGTGAGGTCCACTGGGAACGCTGAACTTAGCTCGCATACCTGTGTCGAACTAGTTCGCTCCCATCTTTCGTTCGTTCGGTCTTTTTTAAATATTTTAGAAGACAATATTGCAATTTTTTTATTCATACTGCGCTCCAATATTTAACTATTTCATATAATGTAAAATACAAAAATTTCACATGAATTGAGAAAAGTTCCGGCTGGTCTCGTCGGGAGAATGGCAACTGCCGATTGGTATCCTACCGTTTCGAAGATAATAATATGTACGTAATGCCGCTAACTTAAAACAGAAAACTTCGTGAGGAAGCCGACATGTACCTAGAATTCTTCGAGGTCATGACTGTGTCATCAGTGTGGATTGGTACACTGCGCCAGCGTGGTGGATTATGGGTATGACTCTCTCTTTGCAAAAGAAGGCCCGAGTCCCAGCAGTGGGAACAATTAGTGGGCTGCTTATGCTTTTGCTACCTGACCGTAGATGTCTATGATTGTTGTTATTTGCTATTGTTGTTGTGTTGTTGGTTGCTATTGCTTATGAACATCTGCAAACTCGGAAACGCCTTGTGTACATGCATTAAAATTCAAGCACTAAATCAGTCAGTTGACCATGCGGCATTACTGAACAATAGTGGATCGCCGAAAAATAACGGTCACGGAAACAGATAATCGATGAGCTAATTCGCATAGTTCACTAAAACTTAAGGAGCTGTTCTGTATACTCGTGGTTTGGTAACTAATGTCCCAACACTATTAATTTTTTATTTATTCTTGGCCATAGATACCACAAAACACTAGATAGATACCACAGACTAAGTAGAGAGAATAGATACTAGTCGTTCAGCCACAGATAAATATTTTCGTATCAGTGCTGCTATTTATATTTTTAAATCTTCCTTTTACTTGTGATTACTTTGTGTCTCTGCATCGAGAGTTTTAAAGATTTTTATTGAAAGTCGAATGTGATCAGTAACGTTTTTTTATTCCATTATCAATTTAATTGACTATTTTTATTCCCAATATTTTAACACTAAAAAAGAAGAAAATTTGATTTATAATTAATTTTTTTTTCGAGTATTTAGGGTTTATAGAAGGTAAACAAACCAAACACATCAGCTGAGCTGAGAAGAAAATTATAATTTACCTAAAATAAGTGATGTGTTCGGGAAACCTCCAACAGTTTTAGTTATCGCAAATAATTTAGATTTACACTTTTTCCCTGAACATTGGGAGGGGCTTCATAGTAATTACACTTTTGAGAGTCTATGGACAAATCTTTTTGAAATTTCACACCGCCATTTAGTGCGTACTTTGGAACTATTTTTGTCTCGTCGGAAAACGGCTCATTCAGTCCACTAAATTTAGCTAAGTGTAATAAGCCTTTATAGTGCGTTTCATGAAATAGTTCCTCAGGCGTTATATATGTAGCACATATTGGTTGGTTCCACACACAGATTAAACACGTTCCACAGGAGGTGTTTAATCTATGTACCACAGGTTGGTTCATATTGCTAATGAGACAGCACTTATTTGACACCAGAGGAACTATTTCAGTTCAGTTCAGTTCTTGGTTTTCCCCTTTTCTGGGCTGTACGACTTTGTCGTAATTCTGCCAATGTCCATTTCTTGGGAGTTTCGTAAGGAACTATTTGATGAAACGCACTGTAACCAACCTAGAATGTTGTACTGATTACAAATTAATCTAAGGCAGTCGGGGGTAAACCATTTTTTGACGTGACAACGTCTTAAATTAGGTTGCGGCTGGGAGTCACTTATGAAAAAGTGTAACGCTCGGTAACGTTACGATGAGTCACCGAACGAGAGAGAGAGGCCCGCCGAATGCCTTGCGTCTCTCTCCCACTCAACTATGATCGGTCTGCCGCGCGCGCAGCACTAGAGAATTAGGCGCATTGAATCGGCGCATGCTTGTGTCTCTGTCTTTGTCTTTCTCGAACGTTCTTGGCGTTGGAAAAACAAGAAAGCGTCATAATACAAGTTCACACGTGTGGTTAAAGTATCGTCAGCTGTGTCTGTAGTGAAAATGTGGAGTGCTTAGATTCGTCATTTACAACAACTACAACAATAAAGGTAAATAATTGTACACTGATATTTCATTATCGTAAACTATGATTGATTGATTAATTTCTTAATTTCATGAAAAATACGTATAATCTTGATTGCGTATCAAACGTTTCTAAGTCAACTACGTTAAAAGGAACAACTATCGACTTGACTTTCGCAAGACACATTACAGCAGAAACACTTCCTTTCATTTCATATTTCTCCTATCATCGTCCTATCCTCAACAAAATCACTCAAATAGGAATTAGTTAAGTTTAAGTTTACATGTACAATGTTTTAGTAAACAAAATATATTTCTATAGTTAAAATTTGTGCAATTCTTATTTTCATTCAATTCCTTGTTCCTATTGTGCAATTTAATTATATTCATATCAATAAATATTCTACCGAGAAAAAGACGTTGTCACGTAAAATCTTCGCCCGTAAAACCGACTTTACAGGCAACCAGATTTTTTTTATTTTTAGTTCTTGTTGGAGCTACTTAGGTTTCTGAAAACGCCACATTGTTTTGATGTTTTATTTCTTGCCTTATTCTTGTCAAAAACCATCATGAAACGTAATCGTGCAAATAAAGTATTTTTTCAATGAGGCGTTTTCCAGATGCAAATGAACTTGTCAAAGATAGTTCTAAATATTGCAAAGTGTGGCAACGCTGTTGGTTTTTCTTATACAAAATAAAATATGGGCGCCACCCATGGTGAAATTGGGAACTGTAATTGACAGGTCTTTTTGCATCTTGAATACGCCCCATTTTTTATTTACTTTCTAGTAGTAGCAGAGTAGCACCCTGAGTTTTTACTCTCGTTGCTCCCGTTCTATACGTTATTCCAGACTATACCTCCAACTGTCCCAAATTACAGCACGATTCTTTTTATCTTTACGACGCGTTCGTCAACAATCATCTTAACTATCGCATTTATAACATTACTATTAAGTCACAACCGAATTCAGTGAACTGTAATCATGCGCGGTCCGAATTGTCACAGGGGACAGACTATTTTGTACTCGATTCATTGTATTTCTTCTGGTGACACCCCCAAAATCTGAGGCCGCGTTCTGATGACCCCCTCCAAAATTCGAAGCTGGGACCGCGCCTAACTGTAACAGATTTTAGTAAGCTAGCATACTAAATCCAGAAGTAAGGATGGTTTCTGACTAACCTAATTCGGTTGACTAAATTTAGCCAAGTGTAACTAGTCTTTTAGCTATCAAATGAGCCGTATTCGAAGCAAAAAAGCAGTCCTTAATTTCATAATAAATGGCGGTACTGTTTTCCAATCCTAATCCTATCCTTCCGTCGGATATCTCTATTATATAAAAATGTTATGTTGGTTTGTGTACGCTTCAAAAACTCAAAAAGTTCTGCATCGATCGAGCTGAAATTTTGCAATGATATATAATCGGCATCAAGGATTGCTTTTATCTAATTTTTGCATTATAATGTGGCACAGCGAAGCGTGGCAGGGTACAGCTAGTCTTAATATATATGTCGCAGCCGGATCGTATAATCCGCTGTATTACATTACGGCTTGCCGTTTTGAAAAACAGGGCCGTTTTGTAATGCGGCGGTTCAACGATTAGCCGCATTGTCATTGCGATACGTTCTTCAATACGGCGGCCAAAGTTTGGCCGCATTGTACTACTGCTTAAATTGTAGGGCTACCATACTTACAAAATAAACAATGAAAATTAATTGTATTAATCAGAACAAGCTGACAGATTATCTCTTGCCATATTTCTTACACTTTTTTTTTAAATATATTACCTCTCAGATAAAACTTGAAAGCCCCTAACTTGATATTGGTGATGGTACACCTAAGAAATATGGTTCACTTAGACAAGGGTCTATCATCGAGATTTGACTCCGGGTGCGCTCCCGCCAGAAGCTCTGCAGTCAGCCCTGAGACCTCCCTTGAGCTTCTGGCTCCCGCATTTTTTATATACACTCTAGGGATAGTAGCGACAAGACTAGGTGGAGTCGGGGTGCTCCGAGTCGGATCTGGGTCCTTCCTAACCTACCCGGTCCGATTTAGTCTTAGCAAGGTGGACGGTGGTAAACCACCCCAAAAATATTGTGTAGGAATCCGCCGAACACCAGAATCCACAGTCACCTTAGCCATTTAGCAACACACGTACTGTTTTCAACGCCATAGTTGTTGTTATGTCAGACAGCGCCATGAGGGTTAAGAATCGGAACTAAAAATTGTCAAAGCGGCGGCTAATCTTTTGCTTTATTACATTACGGTTAGCCGTTTTGAGTGACGTATGGCGTCGAATACATTCCGGCAGTTTTTTTAATCAGCCGCATTCAATCTGGCTAATCGTTAAACCGCCGCTTTACAAGACAGCCCTGTTTTTCAAAACGGTTAGCCGTGATGTGGGGACACAGCACCGATGCTCATGCTTTATTTATAGCCCAAAAGAAATGCCTTAGAATCATAGCAAATATTAAACAAAGAAATAGCTGTAGACCTCATTTTATCAGAGAAAAAGTTATGACTCTACCCTCGCTCTATATACTTGAAGTTATCATGTTTGTTAGGAAAAATATAAAGCTTTTCAATTTTGATAAAAACAAACGCCGCCAAACAAAGTTAGCTCTACCTGTTCCCAACCTAGAATTATTCAAATCCAGTCCTGACTACCGTTGCGTCAGAATTTACAATAAATTACCAGAAAATTTTAAGAATATAAATAAAATCAGTATATTTAAAAATAAAATTAAGGCCATACTTATAGAAAAGGCTTACTATAATGTACAAGAATTTATGGAAGATAGATGGTAACATTTACAAAGATAGATATTATATTATTTTAGCACCTACTTCTTATTCTAGAACATTCTGATTCAATCTGTAACATTTAGTAGCTCTTTACATATATGTAGGTATCCCCATAAATATGAATACAATTTTGTACATTGTACCTCTCAGGATGAAACTGTATCGTCTCCTGTTTTTTGCGACACCCTAACAGGGTCTTTGTACATAGTTTAAGATTTTAGTCATAAGGTCTAATAATTTATGTACACTGTGCAAATAATAAATAAATAAACAAATTATACGATCCGGCTGCGACATATATAAATTACGCGAAAATTTATTTTATAATGACGCAACCCTAAAATATAGACACATGCTGCCACGGACTTCAGCGCATGTCAGCGCACGCAACGAAAGCTAACAAAAAGAAATATGTTTGTCCCGCTTTTGCTACATTCTTCATTCATGCAGTATCATGCTCCACTCCTATTGATAGCAGCGTAATGTCATATAGCTATATTTCAATCCAAAGATGTGCCCTCCGAAACTTTAGGGCGCAGGGAATCTTGTTATCGTTGGGAAGAGTGAGCTCACTCTTTCCGTTTTAGTCGGTTGTAAGAAGCGGTGCACGCTGGACGTTTTTACCTATCACTATTTATTGTTAACAACCAAAATAAGTAGAACCACAGCATCCCTCGCCGCTAGCGATTCTAGGGGTCAAGTAGATTGGAGATGTGTATACAAACCACTTAGGTACACTACACACAGACGCAGTTTATTACTAATTTCAAGGTGCTCAGGACACATCTAGTGGTTTATATCAACGGCATATAACCTTCCTCGATAAATAGATTATCCAACAAAAAATAATCCTTCTATTCGAAATCAGCTGGTCCGAATTGAAGGATTATTTTTTATTTCCTGAGATTATCGCGTTCAAACAAACAAAGACGTACCACGGGCGAAGCTGGGGCGGACCGCTAGTGCATGATATATACCCTATAGATATCAGAGATCACGTACATATATAACAGTAAAATATTTTTGAATACGGTCCAGTAGTTCCTGCTATTAGCGCGTTCAAATAAAAAACCATTTCAGCTTTATAATATTAGTATAGATAGTTAGATACGTGCCAATAGACTACAGGCCCGTGAACAAAATTTATGGGTCATATGAACCACTAGGAGACCTATGTGGGATGATAGAAGGTATAAAATAATAAGATTTAGCACTATGCCGTCACTTGAAGGTGAAGTTAGGGGTGTCCAAATTGTCCATACTGTTTGGAACTTGCCCTTACTGATATTACAGCAACATACTCGTGTGACACCAATATGATAAAACGCTGAATCGAGTCAGCATCTCGATCACTAAATTGTTTACTTAATAATAATTTTACTAACATTTACATTCCACTAACAAAACTACTACATAAGCTATTTCACAACTCTAAACCGTCATATGAATTTTGTATATAAAAACCATCAATTTAATAAATAAGAGATTCATCACTCAACCTGTGTTTGGATCACTCCAACTCCATCTCCGAGAAGACAGGCTAACCAGGCAGCCTCGGGGCTGGCAGCAACAGTACCAGTCCCTCACCACCACCAGCGGCAGGTCAACTTGGCGACCGCCAGCCGTAACTTCCCTGATACTCGGGATACGGCACCTCCGCTCGTGGTGAGCCAACTCGGCGACCTCCACCCCGAACGCCCCGGACTGGACGTTCGGCTCACACTCGCGGTCGGTCAACCTGGGGACCACCGCTCGAACGCTCCCATACTGGAGACGTCCTCTTACTATCGTGCATCACGGGTCGGTCGCACTAGCACCGGACTCCGCACACCACCACACCCAGAGCAGGCCATCAAGAAGAGGCCTGCCAAACAACGGACGCTCCCATACTGGAGACGTCCTCTTACTGGCGTGCAGCACGGTCCGGTCGAACTAGCACCGGACTCCGCGCACCAACACATCCAGAGCAGGCCATCAAGAGGAGGCCTGCCAACCAAGTCAGACAAGCGTTGAACAATACGTTGTTAGGCGCTTGCACTGACTTTTCTGGCAATTGTTAGTTTATCGACGCTTCGATAGGCTAGCAATTGTACAAGGGGGTTGCAACTCTCGATCATGTTTGCTAAGAACTCGCTCAGTGGGACAGCTTTCAAGTGACCCTAATTTAATGTATTTGGACGGAAACTTTTTCAAATAGGTACACTCTTGCTCTACCCTCCATAGTCATAACGAAAATGTCTGCTATGAAATTTAAATTGCGGTGAAATAGCCGAAAAAAATAAAATAAATAATAAAATATTTCTAAATTGAGTTTAAGATAAACGCAACAATACGACAAACGCAGCAAATGTTCAACTACAATTTCAACTTTTTTAAGGCTTTTATTCGGCAATGTTGCAAATAAATCAATGGTCAGCAAATGCTCTTTAGCATTTAAAAAATAAATTAACTTAAATATATGTTCTGTTTGGTATTTCGTATGGAGGGTTGACGTAAGGAGTTTTCTCATTCACATGAAAAATGGTCCATCCAAATGCAATAAATGAGGGTACGCCACATTAGCATCAGGGTACATTTTAAAGCAAATCAATAAACGTATTCACAGTTCACGAAATAAAATCACTCTAGGTACACGTTTTCTCATAATTATTATTCAAGGTTATATTTATCTACTACATTATTTACTACTACGCAAGTAATTGTCATTTTTTGAGTCGACTGAAACTATTTTAGTCGACAATAATTCGTTTACAATTCCTAAAGCTAAGATATAAGACAAAGATCGAGAGGTTTGATTCCGTGTTGAGATCAATACGATTGCGCTGTGAATGAGGGTAGGTACTTGTGTCCATGGATGCTGTAGCCGGCTAGAGCTCAGACAGCGCGGGCTGGCGGCCGGCGTTGCCCCGGCAACCGACATCGATTGAAAGCGGCGCATCTTGCAATGTGCACAACAAGGGCCCGACAAGCCTTTATCGATATCGGGCTTACACATTCAAGCCTTACGTAAAGTAATTACAGTTAATTCCAGTAGATATCGGCCGATTTTCAGTTGTACGAGTTTGAAGACGTTACTCTAAAGTTGTTGTTGATAATGGTTTTGTAACGTTTAGAGTTTAGACGAAAAAAAAGTATAAAAATTACCACCGTAAATCAAAATAGAAATTTGGCATTTAACGCTAAATGTCGTTTATGTTTGTCTCTCCGCAGAATTACAAAAAGACTGTTGCTGAGGGAACTCTGTGTTTTTTCGGTGCAGAAAGTAGCTTTAGACCTCCTTACTCTCCCTCCATTTAATTTTATTTTGAGCTGGTGTTATCTAATCAGGTGCGCATTAATGTGCTGCGCTGCGCCTTCTTTTTAGAGGCCTCAGCCGCTAAATTGATTTGAGAAAGTATGCGCCTATCGCTATCGCTGGTGTTGTTGGCATCATCTTCATCAGAGCCCATAACCAACTCAATGGCACCATAAACCGTGGTGACATTATTTCCGGTCCTTAGGTCACCCATGGTCACTACCGAATGACCTTCCGGAAAGACTTAGGACCGATTCAAGGCCTGATAACATATTAAAAATATCACTATGTTACCCTTCAAAAGCTTTTCGGCTCCTTCAAGAACTTCTACATGCGCTCCTCGAAAAGCAATTAGTAGCGCATATTGGCGTTTCCATAATGGCCGGAATCAACAATCACTAAAGAAAACTCTACAGAGACAGGGAAGTAGATGATTAATTCCTAGGGCGCAACATGAGGAGCTTCTCTAACTCTTCTCCCTCCGGAGCTTCTATAGCCATTCCGAAGGGAGAAGACCTATTTCACACTTTAGCCATTTATGCATAGAGAATAAAACTTGTTTGTACTTATTGTTTCACAATTTGAAGATTTTACGATTGGCTATCCGTGAGCTAGATTTGGCTGAACATTTTTTTTACTACGGGTTTTATAGGTTTACGTACTCTTGACACGCCAGATGTTAAGCGACAATGAGGTCTACAATGGAGCGTGCTTACATACAAGAAACCGAATGACATTCGATTTGAAGACACTTCATAAATTACATAATACCTACTGTCGATAAAACTCCATATCCTTCCAGGACGATCTGGTAAAAAATAGGAGATAGTAGGAGATCTTGCTATACAACGACCTTCACCGAGCTGTTTCTTGGATGAAAAGTATTTTATATGTAGTAATTGAATATGTCAACAAATATATAGCAAATGGGTTGCCTAAAAAATTTCAGTCCAGAATATGATTAATTAACATTACATTTTTTTTTAAATATTTCAATACAATTTATTACATTTTAGAAGAAACTATCAAATAACTTATTATTTTGGCTTTATTACTCAATTCTTACGAAATATCATTACGAAATTCAACTCCTAAGGGTGTAAAAAACGGGATGGAAGTTTGTATGAAACATTTTATTCCTTAAACGTATTCGCATAAAATACATCCAACGGGGTGAAATAAGGGATGAAAGATTGTTTGAAACTTTTTATTGTTTGAAAATATTTGCCTGAGATTTCGTAAGCACTGAGTAAAGCCAAAATAATGAGTTATGTTATATAGTTTTTTTTAAATTCAATTAATTTATGAGAAATATTAAAAAAAAAAAAAAATTAATTGTTAATTAATCATATTCTGGACTGAAATTTTTTTAGGCAACCCATTTGCAATATATTTGTTGACATATCAAAACACTTTTCATCCAATAAACAGCTCGGTGAAGGTCGTTGTATAGCGGGATCTTAGACTAACAAGAGATGTACCTACGTATAAGTAGAATTGGAATAAACTTGGTAATTTTCCGTGAAACGTGTTCGTACACCTTTGGCAGGTATTTTTATCCGCTAAAGTCGACACCCGGCTGGAATTTAATTTCGTTGGCTTGTGATCTTGAAGATGTTTTGAATAATTCCCTATCCCTCGGAAATCTTGGCCTAAAATAATTTTATAGCGAGGCTTCTCTTCAATAATTGTATGAAACCATAGCAATCTTATTCCGCTTCAATAGGGTTTGATAAATCATAAAGCGAACTCGGGATTAATCGAAAATTTGATCTTGAATTGGGAATATTGAGCTTATGAATTTGATAAATTATCGGTATTATCTTCAAGTAAACAGGACCTATAGCTGTTATTTACGATTACGTTTATCTTCGTAAAGGAACGATTTGGTAAACAGTCTAAATAAAATTATGAGAATATTGACAGTTGGCCGTTTTTGGGAAGAACTCTTTGAAGTTGGTTCTGGGAATTGCGGCGCATATATAAAATAAATTGTAATAACACTACCTACTTTATTATGCAGTCCTTCGCGCGCAGCTAGACTAGTTCTTCCCGCCGTTCTGTTTGTATTGTATCATCAACAGCCCACTAAATGTTCCCACTGCTGGAACTCGGGCCTTCTCTCACAAGGAGAGAGTTAAGGCCATAATCCACCACACTGGCCCAGTGCGGGTTGGTGGACCAACTGGTTCGGTGGTGACTTCGAAAGGTTCTAGGTACAAGTCGATTTCCTCACGATGTTTTCCTTCACCGTTTTAAGTTAGCGCATTACGCACATGACGTCGAAAAGACAGTGGTGTGTGTGGGGTTTGAACCCAGGGTCTCCGGATCGGCAGGCGCCGTTCTCCCGACTAGACCCCTAGACTAGACTTGTATTACGAGTAACTGAGTACTATTATGAAAATCGATCCGAAGATGGGTCAAACGTAGTTAAACGTTTTGCTAAAAGGTTTCAGCTAATTATACAGTTAAACGTTTTGCTGAGGTTTTATACATATTTTGATAACGAAAACCGATGAGCTTATGCTGGTCTAGTAAATAACTTGATGATTTTTTGAACGAGTTTCTTATCTTGCGTTACACACTCTGAAGTAGATCGAAAAAAAATTGATTTTTGTTGTATAAGATTATTTTTAACCCCCGACCAAAAAAAGGGGTGTTATAAGTTTACGTCGATGTCTGTCTGGCTGTCTGTGTGTGTGTCTGTCTGTGGCACAGTAGAGCTCAAACGGATGGGTTGATTTCGATGCGGTTTTTATGCGAAGGGCTTGACTAATAGAATGTTGTACAGATAACAAATCCGAGGTAGTCGGGAGTTATCAAAATTTTAATTTTGTTCTTGTTCGGATACAACGACACTACGACCTCTCGGTTGTGAAATTTAACGTATTAACCACTAAACTACATAGATACCACATCTTTAAAAAAAGTAAATGGAGTATTGTAGTTTAGTCAACTGAATAACTAAGATACAAAAACTAGAAATTTGACTCATTTGACTAATCCAAATCTCTAAATATCTGTTATTCGCATTATCGTATGAATACCTTTACCTTTTTAAGAATAGATCGGAGTGAAGTCGTCTAGATCGAAGCTAAGTAGCCTATCGTTAAAACTAAGTGCCTAGATATTGTCTGGAGACTATATGACCTAAGGCCATTCAACCTCGCAGACTCATTAAGACGGCTACTCGACGTGATTGAAATAAAAATTTAAAACCTTTTGTGGCACCTTTTTCATTTAACAATTACATTTACATTAAATTAAATGTGAATTAAAATTACATTTCCTCCGCTCGGCACAATGATCATGTTAAGTGGATTATGGCCCAGATAGTCTTAGCAACTTTAGATACATCAATAAATTATTTGATTATCATCAATAACTCTGTTGAATGCCTCAATTGATTAGGCTCCATTTTCTCCTGATTATTTACCCGAACCAATCAACTGAGTCACAGTGACTCATTTTAAGGGCAAATCTACCCCGGTTCGTGTAGCAATACAATAATGAGACGTGATGACTCAAATTCCTAATGAATCAAGGGTCACCACCCGTTCGGTTTTGTTTGGACTTTTTTTTAGGAAAACATACTTATTTACTTGGTTGTACCTGTAGTTGTAGTCGTGAATGCTTTCCTTTCTCTGTATTCAAGTTCAAGTTCCCGTGAATCGAGCTAGGGCTAAAAAGACGCTTTACTTTCAAACCCTTAGGAAATAAACAACAAAATAGGGACAATTGACTTTCTAAATGTCAGATGATCTGAATTAAGGGATTCATTTTGCCCCGCTACTTACTAGCCGTGTATGTAGCTCCGTGTTAGGGTATAATAAGAGCGTAATGTTATACCTACCCAAAATTGGGTGCCAGCTCTCGGAATATACCTAATATATACCTAATAGTCAATGTCTAAATTAAATTATGTAAGAAACAATGTAAACAAGTTTGTTTGTGACAATGACAAAATATTTATTGAGACAAATAGATATTCCACCGTAAAATTATTGTTGGACCTCACTCCGAAGACACGGTCTAAAACTAACAGCTGTGTATGCAGTCGCTGTCTCTTCTGACTACAGAAATAATAACAATAGAAAATAAAAAATATAAATGCCAGTCTCAATCGCGAACGTTGGTCTCTGATTTGGGTCAACTTACATTTAATATATATTAAAAAAAAAAATGTTTCAATTTGTCATCTAATGATGAAATTATTTAATTTCCTAGCAACAGAATATCTATGGAAAAACAAACGTAATGGCTACTCTATCAACGAATGAACAAAGGATTCAAAGAAAATCCATACCGTTCGTTATACTCGGAAACATTAGCTGTACAAGGCTGAATTCCAAATAATTATTCTCATTATATTGAAATCTATACGTAACCAATCATTTCATTCTCCTTTCTAATTCAAATTACTCGAAAGTTAATATTAAATTATTTAATTAGGGGAATAAATTTGATTAATGAGTTTAACAAAGAGCAGAGTTATTTTGCTCAAGTAAATCAAATTACAGATTTGATAATTTGATAGCTGCGTAGAACTGTGCTGTTATGGACAGACGCATTAATTACTATCAGACATATGCATTGTTCAGGGTAAGGTACACGTCATGCAATTAATATACGCATTAATAAAAAATAACTAAGTTTTTGAAGTTTATCCGATACTAATTTGAATCTGGGTTCGTCAGTGCCTGATCGAAACAGGCACAATCTGGCAAATAGTAGAGCTGAAGGAAAATAGCTTTGCTTAGTTTAGGGGCAATTGGTGTTGTGTGAGAAATGTCCTGGTAGACATTCATCACACACCACAGGGCACTGCTAGTACTAGTAGTGATAATTAATGAATTATTTACTAAAAATAGATAATTATTGCAAAAATGCATTTATTATCTACAAGCAGTACCATGCGGTGTCACCCGCGTAGTTCCCGATCCCGTCATTTATATAGATAAAAAGTAGCTTATGTGTTATTCCAGACCATCACCTATCTATCTACCACATTTTATCCAAATCCCTATAGCAGTTTTTACGTGAAAGAGTAACAAACATCCATTCTTGCAAACTTTCGCGTTTATAATATTAGTAGTACTAGTAAGTTCCCGTTAATGAAAAGTAGCCTATGTGCTACTAATCTAAATGTGATCAAAATTGCAACTTCGTCCTTTCCAACTTAGTCTGTGGCCCTTTCAGACGTTTTGACATGATTCAGCAACAAACATCCAAACTTTGACATTTATAATATACAGAATGACAGATAAGCGTAAAAATATGTTTAGTTGTTGACATTGACGCATGCTTTTTATTTCACAAAACGAAACATTAACACCACCTGTGGTATTTTATTAAATTTAGACTATACATATATAGCCAACACAGATACTAGAGTCAGGGCTCTTTGACAGTATTAACATTTTTTATTTGAGTGACATGAAACATTTGAAGGAATCCTTAGATCTAAGTTCCATTTTATATATGTCATGTGTAGTACAACTCCCACAAGCAGCTTCACCCGTTCACGAGCATGACACATATGTCAGCCACCGCTCTTCTAGATCGTATTTGAAGGAAAAGAGCGACCCGCAACTCGCCGCCGCCGCCGCCGCAAGAAGAAGCCTTAAAGCGAGCCTGAACGCTCCAGGCACACTCCCACTCCCTTTATCCCTCACTGGCCGTGGCTTAGATGGTAGTAAGTCTACCTGCGAAGCCGAGAGTCGTGGGTTCTTTTGCCGCCCAGTGCAAATTTTGTCAAATGAATGCAAGTATTCGTTTCGTGACTGGGGGTTTCTATTTCTATTACGAGTATAATACGTTTGTATTTAAAACTATAAAAGATTACATAAGTTATATTATTTTTGTAAATAAAGAGTGACTATACGAACAGGACATGTTCCTGATGGTAAGCCATATTCCTGCCACATAACACCACAGTGACACGCAGCTATTGGAACATGAAGAGTCCAAATCATTACCTAGCACTGCACTGCGCTCGTCCCCCAGAGATCTAAGATGTTATATCTCTAAGCACTGGAATTTTACTGAAAACATTGCCTTTCAAACCGGAATAATAGTAATGTTTGTACTTTACTGCTTGGCGGTAGAATAACTGGCAAAGGTGTGGTACTTCCCCAGGCGGACTCTGCTTAGAGTCCTACCACTACATATTACTGGCCGCCATAATACAAGCTTTGCTTAATTTGGTGTCAAATTGTGTTCTGTTTGAAATGTCCGTCAATATTTCATTATTACTATTTAAATAAACCAAAAATAAACAAAACTTAACTGTAACTATCTATGCCGATTTCGCGATCTGTAGTTCAATTGAGAACTATTTTTACAGTATTTTTTGCATGAAAATGCCTTGTTATGTTTGCTCTAAAATACGATGTACTTGAATCATCCCTTTGCGGCGTAATTCGATATTTCCTATATCAAATGTCGCGCGGAAGTGCGAGTAGACTTTAAACATAATCGAAGGTGAACGTTCCGAGATCGATTCCTGACGACGGCGACGACCCTCGTCACTGCTCGTTAAGTGAAGTGTTTCGATACAAAAATACAGATTAAGGCTGCGGAATACGCGGTTTATTGGTATTTGAAACTGTGAAGCTTTGAAGATAGCGTAGCGTAGGTGTTGCGTAGATGGTCTACGCGGAGAAATGTATCTGCGAGAGAGGACGCTCCATCGTAGACTGCATTGTAATAAAAAAGTTTACATATAGTAGTACTACGTATAGAGTTGGCACAAACGCTTTACACCGAAAGCACGGGTATCGTCTTTCTTGCCTTGTCGCTCTTGTATAAGTGTCATACTTTTGTCGCGGCGCATCACTTTGTTGGGTGTCATTTTTCTGAGCTCTTTTAACATAGAAGAAAGCACATAGAAAGTATGCACGTCATTTGCTTATGATTGACACAAAGGAACCGTGTGGAAAATCAAATCTAACTGTATACGTAGTATATGTTCTCTTTGATTGTAACTTAATATCCATTGAGGATATGGCTGAAATCCTCAAAGTTAAATTGCTGAAATGGCAGTTCAAGCGCAATCTATTATTGTCATTAAAAAAGTCAGAGTGTAGGTACCGACAAATATTTGATAGTCATAGAAATAAATATTTGAATACTTGATTTCGCAACACTTTTTTTATGAAAATAAAAATATCAGTCTCTTCTTATTTGGGCTGTAGCGTATTTTGCGGCTTGAATGCGCTGCCCGCTTGTTCCGCTGCCCAACTCAGCCGGTTTCCGTCGCCATGACAGCTAATCAATTCTCGTTTCTTCCCGCGGACCACATTTTTAATATCGGTACCGTCTCAAGACGCGGCGCGTTCCCCGGCCTTTTGTTGTGTTGGGATGAAATTCTATTGTTTACTGGGCGTATTCCATTTTATTTACGAATTTTCATGTGCGTATGGATTTTTATATTCAGGATTGAGTGTATAGTAGTTAGGTATTAACACGGATTAATCATCACGTAACTAAAAATATGACCAAAGAAAAAGAAAAATTCTGTGGATTTTTTCGCACATACTTAGGTTTGAGGTTGAAATTCTGTTTTGATTCGGGCATTTTAGTTGTGGGCAGTTTGTTTTCTATCTACCTATGAGTATGTGTTAATACGTGCAGCAAAAACTTTGAACGTAACGTTTTGTTTGTTATGTTTACGAATATCATGTGATCTGAACAAATTATTTCACCCTTGGATATGTGTGTGATCCCTGAGTGGTATAGTTTATATATTAAGTACTACGGGTAAAGCCGGAGTTGAACCCCAGTAATATTATTATTATCATGTTTATAGGTTAATATTTATTATTTCATATAGTTATATTAATATGTAGTTGTATTATTAAATTAATGTCGCTTCCTCCGCCTACAAGTATATGTAGGCTATTTTCTGTTTTACTGGTTGCCTGGAAGAGATTGCTCTTAGCAATAAGGCCGCCACTTGTGGCACTAGTTACTAAGTATTTATGGTCTCCTGTGCGAGGGACCAACTTTGACAAGAAAGAGGGTGGGGTAAAAAACATGAAAGTCGCGTGACGTAAATGATGGATTGTTTTTTTTAATTAGTGACAAATTTTTAATTTGTGAGAAGAAATAACAGTCATAAACACAAAAAAGGTACTTAAGTTAACGAAATGAGAGGAATCGTATTTTACCTTCCTACATATATTGAAGTAGACAAATCGATCAGTGGCTGCAACCATTCATGGAATGGCGTAAAAAAGTCCGAATAAAACCTATTCGCTTTCTGTGGGAGCAAAATGCATCAACGTACGGCCTCACTACGTGCATCCAATTTCATCGGGACGTAGAACGGAGAACTTGGGTACCCATCCATGTGCCGAGGTGAATGGAACACTACTATCGATTTATCCGAACAGAAATGACTGGATCTTACAGAATTATCTGGTTAAGGGATTTAATCGTCTGCGTTGTTAAGTTGCTCGCAGAGTAGGAAGGTATGTCTCGTATCATTCTAATAAACTTCATCTATCTATCTCGGTGTGCCTACGGTTACATTCTCTAGAGTATCTGTCTTTTAGATTGTTCGCTATTGTGCAGAGAGCCTTTGTTTGAAATGTAATTCTTTAAACTTAAAAATGACTGGGCTAAGAGATATAATTACTTAGATCTCGGGGTGACGAGCGCAGTGCAGTACTCGCTAATGATTTGAACTTTTCATGTTCCAATAGTTGCGTGTCCTGTGCTATTATGTGGCAGGTATGTCGCTTACCATCAGGCACATGTCCTGCTCGTCTCGTCACTCTATGCTGGAAAAAAAAACTTTAAATACGATCTTATTTGCAACAATTCTGATAGGTACCAATATTTGATTAATTGTAAATGTAATGTTGTAGTTGGTTAGGCCGATTAGACACATTTATATAACAAGAATAAAATTAAAAATTTTGATTAACCCCCGACTACCTTGGATTTGTTATTTGTACAACATTCTACTAGTCAAGCCCTTTCATTTGATACCCATATTAAGGGAGTTGTGAAAAAATGAATGTAATTCGCCATTTTTGGTAGCGGCCATCTTGGATTTGAAATATGTCATAGTGCAAAATATTCTACTAGTCAAGTCTTTTCGTTTGATACTCATATTGCGGTAGTAGTGTAAAAAAATATATAATTCACCATTTTGTGATGGCGGCCATCTTGGATTTGATATTTGTTATAGTGTATAGTATTCTACTAGTCATGCCCTTTCATTTGATATCCATATTGAGGTAGGTTGTGAAGAAAAATGTTGTCCGCCATTTTGTGGAGGCGGCCATTTTGAATCGATATTGTCCAAACATAGCTAAGAACATCCGCACGGATATTAACTTTCAAATAAAAAAAACTGCATTGAAATCGGCCCATCCGTTTGAGCTCTACGGTGCCACAGACAGACACACACACAGACAGACAGACAGACAGACAGACAGACAGACAGACAGACAGACAGACAGACAGACAGATAGACAGACAGACAGACAGACAGACATCGACGTCAAACTTATAACACCCCTTTTTTTGGTCGGGGGTTAAAAACGACCAGTCTTTAAGAAGTCTGCAATATAGTTCAAAAGCAACGTCTTCAGAGCGACTTATAAATATATAACAGGATGTGATGAAAAATTCATTAATATACCACCATAAGAAACTCTCTGAATTTCGTATTTGGATGGCACTTCGTAAACTCGTGGATGCTTCCGGCGAATATGGCCAAGTTTTATCCGAGAGTGGCGAGGGGACTGCAGGGGATTTAATGATTAAGTACTTAAGTAACTATAGCATCTGGTACGGTAAAGGTGTTTGACACACCTTGTACATAGAGTGCTTGGGAGTTTAACAACAAATTACCATTATTTTGAGTTTCTCAGCTGCTATCTCTATAGTGATAAATCAATACGCAAGTCGCAAATAATCAAGAGTTCAACGACTATGCTGTATTTCGCACTTCGAGACTATTTGTATGTTTGGTACATTATAAAATATTTAATTTATGGTTTGGCCGGTCAAGCTAGACTAAAGTTTCACTAGCATAGGGCCGTATTCGCTGGCAGTGCATTATTTAAAATCAATAAATGACCTACCTAATGCCATTAAATTAATTGATGCAATATGGATATTTCTGCACTATTTTAAATACTCGGTCGTTTTTAGTGTAAAAGTAGATACCTGGCAAGCTTTGATTTGCCTGGGGCTAGTTAGTGTTGTGTCATAGAATAGATAAAATAGGTTGTGTGAAGAACTGTGTTGTCTATCAACAATTATTTATCTGGGCATACGTTAAATGTAGCTAGTTTTCATTGTAATTTAGTTTTGTTAATAAGAAAATTAACTTTTCGTCCCATCGCTGCGCCCGTGATTCAATTTTAGAATACTTCGCTTGTTCGGTCATCAAAATTGAGCCCGCGGTTAACAAGCAACTTTGAACTCTTGTACAACAACTAACTAATATTGTTAGTAAGTTCATATATCAAACGTGATTTACCCGTGTATTTATATAACCACGTTAGTTTTCATACTAAAATAAGGAAATTAGTTTCGTCAAAGACACGTACTTTATTTGGTGAACATAAAAGTTTAGTGTACAACTACTAGGTACTTTGACCTACAATACGAAGTACCAGGCTCCCAGGACGCAGAGGCGATTCCCACGCGTCAAGGCTCGGAGGGCACTACACTTGTAAGGCTCTAGAAGAGTCGTTAAAATCGAGCACACTTCAGTTTTCCTTCCTTTCCATGCAGGTTTTATGATCGGAACATTCCACACGGGAGCTTTATCAGGGATTTGTCGTCTGGCTCGGAAATAAAGCGGGAAGGCGGGAATAAAATTATATCTTTGGTTTTTTATTACAAGTAGGAAATAGATGAGATTTTAGACAGTTTTTGTCTGAAAGACTCAAACTGATCTAACGATCAAGAGATCTGGAGTAGTTGTTCAACGAATGAAATGATTTTAATTACTAAACATTTTTTTCGTAATATGTTACTTTTTAGGTAAGTAATAATAAACAATTCATTCTAGTTGTCTCTCAATGGAGATAACTATGCTATGGTAGAACTATGTTAACATTTACTGATTTATGAGAAATGTACTGTGCACTAAGACGAAAACAACACTTTATAAACACCACTAAACTTAAGAAGCTCATTTGATGTTCCCCCTGCTGGGACGGGGCCTTTTTTCATAAGGAGTCAAGACCTAATAAACCATGCGGCCACACACCTCCACGGCGGATAAATAATGTTCTCGATATAGTTCTCGTTAATAAAATGTCTAAGAATTTCTCTATCAGACTAGTGATATCAAAAAATGTATCTCTACGAATAAAAGTATCAGTATTAATTACGATCCCATTTATTGACATAGTGTATTGGAGTCTATCAATTTACAAGTGAAAAACCATTTCAATTCTTTAGAAAAAACCTCCTTTTTAAAGACTGCCTGGAAAATTTCCCTATTACAAAGTTCCGTCTAGGTCTGCACTGAACTTGGTCTTACAGGATCTACTAATTTATTAGAAAATTTGAAAGGGAATCCGGACTAAAACATTACACTATGTGTGAAGTACCAATGTTCGAAAACTAGTGAAGTGGCTCCTTAACGCAGACTTTCAAATAAGTTAGACAACCTATTCAGTACTGTGAAGTTCTAAAAGGCTTCACTAGCCTTTGCAGGGTCGCTGCAAGCTTCATTTTGTACAACGGATTCATTTAGACATGGCGTCTAGTAGTTTTTAGAATAATTATAAATAACTATTATCCCTAACTTGTCAGTTTTTGCGAATGAATGATCCTCTCGCTTATTCTTGCAGTAGGTTTAATAAGTTATATAGGAACAGAGTTAATATGTATTTTTAAATACAGAATGATGGGAACAGCAAGTCGGGAATTTAGTCGAACATAACTGCATAGTAGTCATAGCATCAGTATTAACCAATTTAAGAATGATATTTATATATTGTATGAAAACTAACATAGTTGTCGGATGTCACATAGTTTTAATTATTTAACAGACTACTCACATATTGTATGTACATGTGATTTGGTTAACCCACATCGACTTAAGTTTCAGCCGCATCCAGCGATCGTTTTCAAGGGGAGCGCGTAGGCGCACTCACTTCTAGTTTGACACTCAACGAACAACGTGTAATGTCAAAGCGCAAACCAATATTGATGGAACTGCGACTCCTTGTTTTGCCACTATTAATTTGGGACGTAAAATTATGCCAAAACAATTAATCTTTTATTATAGCTGAAACTTTAGTTTCAACTCTATTGTAATCTATTTTAATCAAATCCATTCAGTAAACTGAATACTCCCGTCAGACTCGGCTAATGGGATGGTTGTATCGTGGCTATATCGCTCCTTCGCCCGCCTCGTCTCGTCTGGTTGCTGTTATTGTTCTCTGACAGATATCGTCCCAACTTCCAAACTAAGCTTCAACGAGACTTTGAATTATCATTCACTGATAAAATTGGAAGCAGTAGATTTGAATTTTACTAATATTACTAGTATTGTGCTAGTTGATTTATTATACACTATAAATTACCTGCACAGTTTCCCCGCTCCCGTTATTTTCCAACGACTAACTTTGTTCCAAATTTCTACGTGATTGAGCTACAAACATCCAAATATATTATTTGTTTTCGTAGGATGTTCTGTAAATATATGAGAAGGTTTCCACAAAAATTTGCATCTTTGGCATAGAAATTATGTATGGATATAAATAATGTTTTTTATTACCTTAACCATGATTTTTGAAAATGGAATATCACCTTCTTTCTCAACGACCGATTTTAATGACATGACATTGTATGTGCATAAATACCGGGCCCCTTTGAAAGTTTCGCGAAAAAAAGTTTTATGTAGGTATAAGATATTTAAAAGTAAAAATAACTCTGTTCGATTTTCAAATTTCCCTCCACATTTTTTTAAGAGCCCATTCAAATATTCTTGTCTCATTCTCTCATTTAAAAATGGATCTGCTTCGAGAACATCTTCGTGCTATGATTTTTTACGATTTGAAATGTGGCTTACATTCACATTTGATCGACTGACATTTGATCGACTTCGGATTGCTTTTATGAATAAAGGACCTTCAAAAGCAACCATCCACCGTTGGTATGGTGGATGAACAAAGGAGTTGTTGTCCTACGACGGCTGTCACCGAAGAAAGTGTGCAAGGCAGTAAAAAAACAAAATTCAAGAAAACAGACGCATTACGTACGAAGAGATGCAGCATACTCTGCAGATTGGTTCGGGAAGTATTCACAAGATTTTGCACGAGCACCTTCGCGTAAGGACGATAGTTTCCCGCTGGGTGCCGCACAACCTCACCGAAGCTCAGAAGCAGGCCCGTGGGGATTGGTGCCGTGATATGATACAACAATTTGATGCAGGCACGTCGCGGCGCGGTTACGACATTGTGACAGGTGACGAAACCTGGATTTATTAATACGATCGAGAAACATAGTGTCAGTCGACAGTTTGGCAGTTTCAAAATGAACCAACGCCTCCGAAAGTGAAGCGATCGAGGAGCGCAGGGAAAATTTTGATCGCTTGTTTCATTTTGATGGGTACCTAATTACAATTCCGCTTCGAAGTCAAAGCAGTATCAATGCCGAATGGTACAGTATAAAATGCCTCCTAGAAGTTTTGTAAATAAGTAAACGATTTTTATTACGAGTGTGATGCGATATTTTTATTTGAAAATTGACATAGCCGACATAGTTCGTAGCAACAAATCAAGATGTTCCTCAAATGTTATATTTAGTCTCATAAAAACATTGAGAAATACTAGTAATAGGTATCTATTGTATTGTAGTGGTAGGACTCCTAGCAGATTCCGTCTGGGGAAGTACCACACCTTTGCCAGTTATTCTACCGCCAAACAGTAATGTCAAAACATTACTGTGTTCCGGTTTGAAGGGCAATGTTTCCAGAGAAATTACAGGGCTTAGAGATATAACATCTTAGATCTCTGGGTGACGAGCGCAGTGTAGTACTAGGTAATGATTTGGACTCTTCATGTTCCAATAGCTGCGTGTCACTGTGTTGTTATGTGGCAGGTATGTTGCTTACCATCAGGTACAGGTCCAGCTCGCCTCGTAACTTCTTATTTAAATAAAATCGTGTCATAATGTCTATGTTTTTTTTAATTATTAAAAGAATTCATTATTATTTTCTTTTCCATTGCGTTCCCTACATTTTAGCGTAACTATCTCTCAAATGATCAAACAAACCTTGTTAGCTTTGGTGAGCTATGGTTTGGCATGGTTTGAGAGCAATGTTGTGCGCAATGAAATGTTTCCGTCCGTCTGATCGTTTCCTGTGACACATTCAGTTTACACACAAGTGTGGAATGGAATAAGTCACCGGTCTCAATGTTCCCTGAGAGACATAATGTAGAAATTTGAGGCGGAAAGCCAGAGTACGTCATATTCGACTACACTTTCATTAACCATTAGGCAAATATTCGTAAAAATAATTTACGAATTAAAACGATTTGCAAATAAAAAAGGTACCCACGTGGAGATTACTTGAACATCTAAATTATTTTCTCCTTCCTATGAATTCACCTTGATTATTTCTCCCACGTCAATACTAAAATAAGATAGAAAAGAAATATTAAGGAACATCAAAAGTAGCGGAAAGTTTATGATTGCTCCAGCCTCTATTATCATTAAAGTTTCCCTTCTGAGGAAACCTTCAAACCGCTTTGAACGATGTTCCGAACGAAAAACGATGACCGTGGCGAAAAACGAAGCATTTTCTGTTCGCTCGTTGGAAATGGGGGATATTTTTTCATGGAAAATAAAGTTCTAGGTAAAGGAAACTTTGTATACTTGACGAATAAAAATAGCTCAATCAAAAGGACATGAAATGTTTTGAAATATTTTTAGTAGTCGTTTCTACTAAGAAATTATTTATACTAGGAGGTGTGTTAACGAAACTTTTTGAATTATACTAGCAGAGTCTCGCGGTTTTACCCATGTAGTTCCCGTTCCCGTAATTTTTCCGTGATAATAAGTAGTGAATATACTATTCCGGATTATAAACTATCTATGCTCCTAATTTTAACCCGATGGAGTCAGCCGTTGTGTCGTGATTGAGAAACAAATACACAAACTTTCACATTTTTAAAAAAAATGTAGTACAACCAAATATATATGTATACTAGCTGACCCGGCGAACTCTGTTCCGCCTCCGTGGTTCCGCCTAAGAGACGATAGATGTGCATACTTTTGATTTTATCAAGGGCAATTTTTTATTTGGATAATTAACGTAAATTAAAAGAAATGAAGTGTTTTCATTATAATCAGCCGCAAGACGTCCACTGCTGAACATAGGCCTTCCGGATCCTAGATTTCCACAACGAACGGTCCTGCGCAACCTGCAACCAGCGGTTTCCAGCGACCTTTGTGAGGTCATCTGTCCATCTAGTGGGAGGCCGTCCAACACTGCGTCTTCCGGTTCGTGGTCGCCACTCGAGAGCCTTACTTCTCCATAGGTTGTCAGTTCTGCGAGCGATGTGGCCTGCTCATTGCCACTTCAGCTTGCTTACTCTTTGAACTATGTTTGAAACTATGTTTAACACTTTCGTTCTTTTGTGAATAACCTCATTACGGATTCTGTCGCGCAAAGGGACTCCGATCATAGCCCTCTCCATAGGTCGCTGTGTGACTATGAGCCTCGTTGTGAGGCCCACAGTTAAGGACCACGTCTCAGTTCCAAAAGCTATCACTGGCAACACGCACTGGTTAAAGACCACCTACCCACAAATTTTTAGCCAAATGAATGAAATGAATGATATGAAAGAAATTAATGGAATTAATGAAACCAACGAAATGACTAAAATTAACGAAATGGACGAAAATAATGACATGAACGAAATGAATGTCAACCGTGACGTCACCACAAAACGACGTTTAGTTGTCATTTTTGACGTTTTCTGACGTCCCACGGGAACGTGATAAAATGTATATATAGATAAATGTATAAATTAAAAGAAATGAAGTGTTTTCATTATAATCAGCCGCAAGACGTCCACTGCTGAACATAGGCCTTCCGGATCCTAGATTTCCACAACGAACGGTCCTGCGCAACCTGCAACCAGCGGTTTCCAGCGACCTTTGTGAGGTCATCTGTCCATCTAGTGGGAGGCCGTCCAACACTGCGTCTTCCGGTTCGTGGTCGCCACTCGAGAGCCTTACTTCTCCATAGGTTGTCAGTTCTGCGAGCGATGTGGCCTGCTCATTGCCACTTCAGCTTGCTTACTCTTTGAACTATGTTTGAAACTATGTTTAACACTTTCGTTCTTTTGTGAATAACCTCATTACGGATTCTGTCGCGCAAAGGGACTCCGATCATAGCCCTCTCCATAGGTCGCTGTGTGACTATGAGCCTCGTTGTGAGGCCCACAGTTAAGGACCACGTCTCAGTTCCAAAAGCTATCACTGGCAACACGCACTGGTTAAAGACCACCTACCCACAAATTTTTAGCCAAATGAATGAAATGAATGATATGAAAGAAATTAATGGAATTAATGAAACCAACGAAATGACTAAAATTAACGAAATGGACGAAAATAATGACATGAACGAAATGAATGTCAACCGTGACGTCACCACAAAACGACGTTTAGTTGTCATTTTTGACGTTTTCTGACGTCCCACGGGAACGTGATAAAATGTATCCTATGTCCGTCTCCTGGCTCTAAGCTACCTCCTCACCAATTTTCAGCCAAATCGGTTCAGCCGTTCTTGAGTTATAAATTGTGTATCTAACACGACTTTCTTTTATATATATAGATATGTATATACATTGTTTAAGGTGGGAAGAGCCTTTATTAATAAAACTAAAATACAATAAGAACTACACGGCACTACATACCTAACTAACTATTTACACTAAGCACACCTGAATTATCCATAGACCACTGTATGTCTACAGATAATCAAGATGTTCAAGCCCACTACCAATCGGAAGCGTACCCAGCGTGCTGGCGGCATTACCATGCTGAATGGCAATGTATGTATAATTGTATATGCGTTGGGCCTAATAAACGCCACCACATTTTGGTCACGTGTCGCGTCAACCAAGCGCTCGGAAAAGCTTTTGAAGATGAGGCCCCTTTTTGAGGATGAGGATGAGCTCTCAGCCCCCACGGGCCCAATGTCTCAAACCGAAAGGGCTCAAATATGTAACCACTTCCGAGGGTTGCATATTTGCGCCGTTTGAGTCGCCCAGCTGAATTAGCCGCTACACTGGCCCTACTATGTTTCTCTGGAAGATGTGATGGTGCCAGAGCGTCCCACACTAGGGGCCGACCTAACTTCCAAAGCACAACAGTCATGCCTTCAGGTATTTTGCCATCGTCACGCGCAAGACCACTCGGTTCGAGTATGGCTGGGACATATGTTCGACATTGGCGGTGGAAAAGCCCGGATTTCGTTCAAGCTGGCGTGGCGGCCAATACGACCCGCGCTTTTCGAGCAAGAGAGACCGTGGTGACCGAGTTTGTGGGCTCACCATAACATTGCCAAAGAAAATTGTACAGGTCAGGAATTTTATCCTTCACTTGGGCCAACAGGGCTCCTCGATCAACCGAATTAAAGGCGTTTTTGACGTCCACCTTTAACAGCACCTCTCCCCAATTTTGGCGAAGGAAGGTCCGGACAGAATGAACAGCAGCCTCACATCCACCCCGCGCACCAAAACCAAGTTGTATTTTCCGTTACCCTAGTGGGTACCCTACCCTACCCTAGTGGGACTTTTTGTTCGACGGTTCTAAAGGTACATAAAGCACACTGTATGGGAAAGTGAGTAAATATTCCCAGGCACATTTCGAATTTTGCGATAGAACAGTTTTGATAATATATCTTTATTGTATAGTCCCGACTCACTCTGTGTTGAATGGTTTGTCATGTAACAGGTGAGAAATGGCGTAACTTGAAAACCAGAATTTTTGACGTGACAACGTCTAATAAATCGATGAACGTCGACTGCATGCACGAAAAATTGTTCCGTTATGTCCCGTTACGTCCCGTTATGCGCCGCATCTATCACTGTTTTATTACGACGTTGTTACGTTAAACTATCGTCCGTAAACCAACCGACTTTACAGACAACAATTTTTTTTTAACTTGTAACTATTTAAAATATTTAGTCGAGGTAAAAATAATGTTTGGGACGTAGAAGAATTTTTCAAAGAGAGAAAATTTTCACTTCAGCAAATTTTAAGAGTACGAAGGGATTGTAAGGAAAAATTATCCATCGGTAATGAGCTTTGTCCAGTGTTAGGCGCTAGTTTAATATCTATATGTTTAGTTAAATAGCTGTGTGCCACTGTGTTGTAACGGACAGACGAGCATTATTTGTCATTGTGCTGGTCGTTCCACTCTACCTATATAATAAAAAAATATTATTCTGAAGGTGTGCTTGGTCGTTCCACTCTACCTGTATATTAAAGTATAAGATATATTGCAGTAAAAGCTTTGTTTCATTCACCGGTTAATTAATAAACGTAAATGAAAAAAATAAATCAATGGCGATTGTCCTTCATTTTCAATAAACAGCGACAACACGGCGAACAATTTACACATAAATTATAAAAATAGTTGTAAAAAGC
This sequence comes from Ectropis grisescens, assembly GCA_017562165.1. Classification (NCBI taxonomy): domain Eukaryota; kingdom Metazoa; phylum Arthropoda; class Insecta; order Lepidoptera; family Geometridae; genus Ectropis; species Ectropis grisescens. The sequence continues at coordinate 4,931,364 of CM029783.1, forward strand.
ATTTACTTTAAGCAAGAGCGACCAGACCCATGCTTTCAAGGTGTAAAGCGTTTGTTCTAACTCTATAAGTAAGTGGTATATGTAAGCTCTTTGGAAAATACACAAATAAAATATACATAACCAAAACTTCACAATACCTATAATATAAAAATACGAAAGTAGCCCCGTATGAAATCGGACTACAACGTGGGCTGAAAATTGCAGCAGGGTAAGGTGCGCTTACTATCGGGGTGACTAACTATCACAATTACAACAAAGGATCATTACGATGATAATGTATGTATCTTGATCTGTTAGCGGACCTCCTACTGCAAAGCAAAGCGGGATCAGCTAGGTGAGGCAGATTAAACATACAATCTTATACAGTTTTTGAAGTGAAAATTTAATTGTCTTGCATTTACTGTTACTTTATGCAGAGTCACGTTTAGCCGACATAAGTCTGTTTTACGATCTTTATATCTTAGCTAGCAAAAGTCAAGACGAGCGTGCGTATGTAGCAAATAGTAAAGCCAGCAAATCAACTCAAAATAAAACCGGGTCAGCGCCCTCACAAAGTAACAACCCAAAAGGGTCAGACATGTACTTGGTTGTATTCATCGCCTTTTATCTGGCTCTATCTGACATTTTAACGTTTAACTATTACGTGTAGCGTCGTATCACCGAACGGCTGTTATTATTCCGACAAGCACCATTACGAGGAACAAGTGAAGGACGCGAAGGGTGCAATTATGAAAAATGATAATAGACGGAGTGTTGCCCGAAACAAAGGTCTGCAAAGGGCGAGCGAGCTTCCGGCCGCTCTACGTATCGAATATACCAACCGCCCTGTTGGGCGGCGGACATAGAGTAGGTAGAGCCGATGTGGGAATAGAAGGAACAGGTAAATATACTCGGTTATATCAAATACTATTCGTTCGTTCTTGTTTCATTTATTTTTGGATTAAATTTTCAAGTGCATAACAAATCAAAATGTAAGTTACAATTGATTTTTTTTCATTATGTAAGTCTTTTGCATTAAACCTAGCAAAAAGGTCGTAGAAATCCACAATATTAGAGATTTCAAATGTTCTTTGAATGGATTGGGAAGTCTACTGGCAAGCTTTCATCTAAGGGTTCACCCCTTACGATGATGTGCTCGCTCATACAGTATTTTAACTTAACATGGTGAAAGATGCGAACGTAATGATATGTGCAAAAAACCAACAACATATGAATCAGGTTTTGTTGGTTTTTTGTTAAGTAGATAATTATTATTATGTTTTCGCAAAAAGTTTGTTAACCATGGCCGAACGCTTGGATAAATTCACATACCTAAAAAAAAAGATCTATTTGTGAAAATTTAGGCGATGTGAATATCAGTTCCTAATTTTCAACCGAGTCCACCCTCTACACGGTGGCTATTCTGTCAGGTTTCGCGTTTGTGCGAAAGGGCGCCTTCGCGCAGCTCCGTCAGTGCTCCTCGCGTCGCGACGCCGCTCACTCGTCTCCCTGCGAAGCCTACCCTCAATCACCATTAACATATTTTAATTACACTTTGCACCCTGCGAAGGAATGACACTTCTGCATTAATTATCCTGTGTCAGTTTTTGCAAATGTGGAAGTAGGGGACAGCGCAGAAAGACATTAAGGTAGGACTATTTATATACCATGTGTTTTATGAACGTTTTTATATATAAATATTGACTGAATAATCCTGGATTAGCGTGTGTCTAGTCCATTTACAGACACTAATGTTCCAATAACACGTACTGATCCGGTAATTCCAGAGAGTCTAACCGGTTTCGTGGAATTAAAGCTGAATGACATTGAAAGCTCTTTGTGTCCATTTAGTTTTAGTTGAGTTTATTTTTCTGTAAAATTAACTTTCCTGACCTTAATTGAAGAAAAACTTATGTAAATATTTCTGATGTTATCAAATAATATATGTACATGCTGAAATCAGATACCTACGTTGAAATTTAAATTAAATATTTAAATAAAAAATTTAAAAGTATACAGCTGTCTTAAACTGAATCCAACAGAATGTTTAGTTGTTCATAAAATGTATAACAAAATTATATCGAAACAACAGTAGGTACTCATAATCCTAACTTCGTTTACCTTGTATCGAATAATAACTCTATTGTGTACTTAAACCGAAAAAGACAAGACTGTAGGAAAACAATAACTAATTTCGATCTTTAGATTGATGTAATTGTTATTTTGTAGTATAAAGCTTTGTTGTATAATAAATAATATGTACGAAATAATTTCTAGTTCCGACATTTTATAAGAACGCCTTTTATTGTCAAGAAATTAATAAACTAATTCGGAAAATAAATTAACATAGTATACTAAATAAATTTGGAATGCATAGACAAAGAACAATTCTGTAAAATGTGCAATAGTATGAGTTCCCTATAGTTTTTTACGGGAAATACGGCGCCATGATCACAATGTTAACTTGAAACAATCTGATAAAATTTTAAAACTTAATGATACCCAGTAACGGAGACTAAGTTATTTATTTAGTCCACCAACATTGTAAACAATAGCATACACACAAAGCATAAATTATAAAATAGTTTTTTTTTATATCATAGAGTGACGAGCAAGACATGTACCTGATGGTAATCAACATACCTCCCACATAAAAGCACAGTGACACGTAGCTATTGGAACATGAAAAGTCCAAATCATTACCTAGCACTACACTGCGCTCGTCACCCAGAGATCTATAATAAGTCCCGTAATTTCTCTGGAAACATTACCCTTCAAACGGGAACACAGTAATGTTTGCACATTACTGCTTATCGGTAGAATAGCTGGAAAAGGAGTGGTACTTCCCCAGGCGGACTGTGTTAAGAGTCCTACCACTACAAATATATTTTTAGATGGGTTTGTGTTTCGTGTAAATACCGGAGCATACGGTGTCCATCAGAATAATCATTTTGGACATATAACATTGTCTATAGATTCGATCTATAAATGATTCAATTCTTATTTAGTTCAAAAATTAAACTCACAGAGTTCAATAATTAGAAATGTGAGTGCATAATAACCGCTTCACCGATTTTGACGTAATTTATATGGGAGATGACAGATAGTCTACCCTTACCAAAATAAATTAAATTGCTAAAATCAGTTCAGCATAAGCAGCCCGCTAAATGTTCTCACTGCTGGGACTCGGGGCCTTCTCTCGCAAGGAGACATTCAGGTCATAATCCACCACGCTGGCGAAGTGCGGGTTGGTGAATGACAGATGACCTCGAAAGATTCTAGGTATATGTCGGTTTCTTCACGATGTTTTCTTTCACCGTTTTTAAGTTAGCGACAGAAAAATCAGTTCTCCCAGTTGAATTGAGAACCTCCTCCTTTTAAGAAGTCGGTATTTTTTTTTATAAAAGCGAGAACTTATTATATAAAATTTTAGTATTAAACAGCATTTAGCGTTAATGTTGCACAATCCACATTGATCCACATCTATACATTTCTTTTTAACCATTATAAATTTAAACTCGACTCGTCTGATGATAAGCGACGATGTATTGCTATTGATATATTTCTATTACGCGTGTTGGTCACGTGAACTCACAAGATGTCACCCATTCAAAAATCGCCTAATGCGCACATTTCGCTCCACTACTCCGCCACCGTTCCAGGTTCACGCTGAGACCGTGACACGAGACCGAGACCGGACACCGCGATAGGCACTTGACATTATAGAATTGTATGGGCGCCAGTTCGCGCCGAGACCGCGACAGGAGATAGAGACACGTGTCGTGGTCGCGGTGCGAACTGGCACCCATATAAAGCTATGATGTCAAGTGTCTGTCGTGATTACCGGTCTCGGTCTCTTGACGCGGTATCGTGTCGCGGTCTCAGCGCGAGCTTGCAACTTAAAGGTGCAGGATCGCGCCGCGACACGTTTCCGGAGAATGAGACACGTGTCGCGGTCTTCGGTCTCCAGTCGCGGTCTCGGCGCGAACTAGCGCCCATACAAATCTATAATGTTATGTGCCTGTCGTGGTCTCGTGTCACGGTCTCCGCACGGTGCAGGTGCACGCTGAGACCGCTACCGGGGACCGCGACAGGCACTTGACATTAAACCTTTGTATGGGCGTCAATCCTGTCGCGGTCTCGTGTCGCGGTCTCAGCGCGAACCTGCACCTTTACGCTACGCTCCTATGCTATCCGACATTAGAGTATCATAAGTCATGAAATTACCAAGAAAGCGCTGAACACCAAAGAAGTTTTAACTTTAATAATACCGGTGTACCTAACGCACATCAATGTTATTAAATTTTTAATGAGTGTTTTTGTGCTATAGTAAAAGCTTGTGTTTATTAAACTTCCAGTTTGAAGTATCAATTCGTTGATTGATGTATAACGACTCTATCAAACTCGTCTAATATGCAGTAATGGGAGCCACGCACATGAGCTTTGAATATCAAATGGAATATTATATTTCAATAACGAATAATAGTTTTATGGAGGTAATTGTGCATTATTGTTTTACTTTAGCGTTTTATTTGTTTAGTGAATATAGGTTAGATACCACGGGACTTGATGAACGCGTGAATAATTTACTATGTTTTGTTGATTATTTTATATACCATAGTACAAGCAACTTATATTTGTATTTTAGTATTAAAATTAACGTTGTTGTTACACATATTTACACTCACGTATATACGTGAGTGTCCCGTTATCCAATTAAATATATATTTGTATTTTTTGGTGATCATTTTTTTTTAAATAAAGAGTGACGAGACGATCAGGACATGTGCCTGATGGTAAGCAACATGCCTGACACATAACAGCACAGTGACACGCAGCTATTGGAACATGAAGAGTCCAAATAATTACCTAGCACTGCACTGCGCTCGTCACCCAGAGATCTAAGCTCTTAGTAACATAGCTGCAGCAATGAGATGTGCAAGGGTGCAAGTCATATGCCTGATGGTAAACAGCACGCGTGCCCATAACAGCACAGTTACACACGAATAGTCTAAATCTAGCGCTGCACTGCGCACGTCACCTAAACATAAACTTCAATAAACCGTTTCTTATAACAAAATGTCGATTTAAAATCAACCTTGTGAAAAGTAATTGTTGGTATACAGACCGTCAGACCCATTAGCAGTAACCGTGTTAGAGGCAGAAGCGCAGCCAATTTGTGGGGGAGAGGGGGGTTTATCGGGCCTTTGGAGGGGGGAGGGGAGCTTATATGAAGGTTAGGGCTGCTATATTTCAGCGATCCCGATTCTAATAATCGAAGCGTCAGTTATAATCGCCAGTTAGACTAATCGAGGTCTGGAGTCATACCTTCTCTTATTGTGAGAACTGTTCGATCAGACTGACGTAAAGATTGAAGCGCACCGCGATTCTGAACCGTATTCCTTAACAGGTAAGATTTGTGGTCGCAGCTCGTAAGATATTGATCGTCAACTGTCTCGCAAAATATAGCCTGAATGAGATCTCATGATACAGAACCGATGTCTCTGAAATATCACAACAAGGCGCGCAGGTGATAGAGACTCGTAGTCGTGGTAGCCGGGGGAAGGCTTTAATAAAAAGACATAAATAGAGATCTGACAGACAGATAGACAGACAGAAACTCTTTATTATGCACACCAGAAAATTACAAACACTTAAACAATAACTTAATATCTAGTGCCATAAATGGTGGCCTTATCGCTAAAAGCTATCTCTTCCAAGCAACCATTAACAGCAGGAAAACATGTCAAAATGAACAGTGAGGATTTGCGGACTTATGCAAATACAAATACAAAAATCTTGATTGCTGTTTGCAGGTAAGATAAGGTAATACGAAACATTTTAAAAGTTGACGCATACAAACTGGCCTCTTCTTCTAGAGGCACGAAGTATTATTATTTCTAGCAAATGTTTTGTTAAATGCAATAAATAAATTCATATTAAGAAATTAATACGGTGTAATATCGATTGTTATCCGAGTGGGTTGCGAAATACGATGATTTTCCTAAACCCTGGTAACTTACTTCCTTTTTGGTCCAAGCCAATCTATTTTAACACTGAGGCTATTTTGACGTGTTGCATCAGCCCTAAAGCCTAGAGTAGCGGGGGAGAGGGAGGGAGGTTATCTAGGTTTTTATTCGCAGTGAATGCTTTTAAAGTTAGAGCCACCGCCGCTTCGCGCCGAGATAAACACTGTCTGCATTTATACGACGTAATTTTTCGTATAGTTTGAAATATTTATAAAATCATTGTCTTAAAACATTGTCTTAGATATAATACTAATTTTGTTGATTCTTGTGCACATTTCGGTTATCATTTTGGTTATTCAACGTAGGATTCAATAAGCAAACAAAAAAAAACTAAACTATGTTTGTATTGCGTTAAAAATAATATGCGTAGACAGTACTTTAACATTTTAACCGTGGTGGTGTGGTAGAAGTTCAAGAAGTGATGGTGGAGTGAGTTCCTGATATTGAAATATATGTACAGTTTCATGCACCACATTCACGGATAAATATTGGAGATTCGCTATCGGTAAATATTGCGTTATTAATAATATTCTCGTGAAAAGTTCGTTAGTTTTTACATAGGTACCCAGTCAGTTTACCCTTTTATTTAAATCGGGGGTTAAAATATCTAAGCTTACCTCACGTAATTAATGAACACCCCCCTAATCTACGCAACCACTCCACGTATATGCAAATCTTTAAAACAGTTAGGAACAGTTAGAGTTCTCTCAGATAGCCGTAGGCTATATTTATGAGTATACATACAAATTAGACAAGATGATGACTATATTCACAGGAGACAATCAGAAATATATGTAGGTATGTACGATTAAAATTGCCATGGTTCATCATATAAAAGTTGGGTGGGCAGCAGCGGCCATTTAAGGGTAATTGCTGTAAACGCCTAATAAAGCTATATCTCATATATACTGTATGTATTTACATCTCTCTTAACATGCTTTCTAATTGTTTTAAAGAAATTGATTTATGTATTATATACTTATCAAGATATTTCCGGTTAACGCAGTGTAGTGCTAGACAGAGATTCGAACTCTTTGTGTTCAGTTAGTTGCGTGTTGTTATGGTTAGATGTGTTGTTTGTGCAGCATTAGTTGCCCACAATGATGTTTCGGTATTATTACAATGGCCATGGTCACGAGAAAACTGAAAAAAAATGGCAATGTTAGGAACTGCCGATAGAAGTGAAAACTTATAATTCAGAATATGATAGCTTACTTTTGAAACTACGCGGGTAAACTAGATGGCCAATGGTGATGGTCCCGAGTTTATCCGAAGATTTATTATCATTCCCGAGCGTGGCGCTAGAATTTAATTCACAACACACGAAAAATCTGTCAGTGGCGCGCCAAAAAGAATTTTCACTTCAAAATCCAGGTCGTCTCACTAGGAAGTTAGGGAATTGCTTATTCTAACTCTACATTTTATTAAACATCTACCTAATTAAAACATTAACGAAAACGGTAGCTATTTTACGTGACAAAATATTAGTAGGAGACAGTCGTTTTTCCTTGGCAAATTCATGTGTAAACCTTCTTAATGTCTATAAATATTCTCGCAATCAGTTGCCGAGAAACCAACGAATGCCGACGCAAAAAACGAAATTTGCTTTCATTACGAGTATTTTGTAAGAGAATCCATTATTTTCCTTCCTGTTGTTAATAATAGCTGTAACAAAAGACTCCCCATCGGGCACACCATGGCTTGAGTTACTACCTTATTAAAGGCGAATGATGGTATATTTTCATACATTTACATGTGCATAGGTCATAACGAAAGCATAACAAAAATTAAGCATGAGTAAGTTTATTCTGCGCCAATCATTCCTCCAATTTTTTTTTGTTTCAGGGCCTGTGCCTAAGTCTATTTGTGCTTGTTCCCGAGTAAATATGTTGGAAATACGTTATCTGACTTAAAACAAAGACTACTTTATTTCCTTTTAAAGTTAGTGGTTGTTAGCTGAGGCTTACAATGCAGGGCAAATTACAAACAGTTTAATTGCATACAACAAAATGTATCTAAGTATGGACAGAAAGTCGGTATAAATGTTATGTGACGACTACTCTCTAACTGTCCGACTTCCTACGAATATTATAAATGTAACAGTTTGGATGTTTACTACTCATCATCAGCAGCCTGTCCTTGTCCACTGCTGGTCATAGGCCTCTCTCAAGATACGCCACTCAGCCCGATCCTCGGTCTTCCGTCTCCAACCGCCACCAGCTGCCTTTCGAATATCGTCACTCCATCTAGTCTCAGGACGTCCTACATTACGTTTACCGATTCGCGGTCTCCACTCCAGAACCCGTTTACCCCAACGGTTATCAGGTCTGCGACAGATGTGTCCGGCCCACTGCCACTTCAGCTTACTAATACGGTGAGCTATGTCGGTCACTTTAGTTCTCTGACGAATTACTTCATTGCGAATGCAATCCCTCAGAGAAACTCCAAGCATAGCTCTTTCCTTAGCTCGCTGGGCGACTACTCAATCACCTAAAATTTGAAATACAGAGATTACAGTCTGGAATAGCACATAGGCTACTGTTTGTTCCGAGAAAATAACGGGAATGTGAAAACGCGGGTAAAGGTAGCGGTTCGCCCGGAGACCGCGACACGAGACCGCGACGCGAGACCGCGACCGGAGACCGCGACAGGCACTTGACTCTATAGAATTGTATGGGCGCCAGTTCGCGCCGAGATCGCGGCAGGAGACCGAGACACGTCGCGAGACATGTGTCGCGGTCTCGGCGCGAACTGGCGCACATACAATTCTATAGAGTCAAGTGCCTGTCGCGGCCTCGTGTCGCGGTCACAACGCGAACTTGTACCTTAAAACTGCGAGGCGTTGCTACTAAATTTAATTAAAATTTAAATTTTCGAAGACCATACGACGCGACGTAATAGTTCATTTCTATTTGAATTACGAATAATTTTGTTTACCATCTACCACGATGAATCAAGATAAAACCGCCGTTAGTTTGGTTTAGGTTTGATTAGGAAACTCAATTTAACCTTTCAACTTTGTTTTCCTTTGTACATTGTTCGGACTCAGTCAACAAAGCCTTCCTTATTGGCTTAGTTGGTGCAACCACATTTTCGCCTACGCAGCAGATAAAAGATGAGTACTTATATCGATGACTTAAATAATTACGAGTATATCTACTTTATTTACAACTAGCATTAGCTCACGGTTTCATCCGCGTAGTTTTTTTTTGAATGACGATATGAGCAGCACTTGTTCCCGTTGGTAAGCAACATGCCTGCCACATAACAGCACAATGACACGAAGCTATTGGAACATGAAGAGTCCAAATCATTACCTAACACTGCACTGCGCTCATCACCCAGAGATCTAAGATGTTATATCTTTAAGCTCTGTAAATTGTCTGGAAACATTGCCCCTCAAATCGGAACACAGTAATGTTTCACATTCACATTCTGCTTGGTAGTAGAAATAAATGACCTCTAATATTTAATTACGTAGGTATCTAAAAGCATTGATGAACTAGAAATCATATGTCATGATTTGATAAATTTGAACCAATTACAGTTGAAAAGTACATTTTTAACCCCCGACCAAAAAAAGGGGTGTTATAAGTTTGACGTCGATGTCTGTCTGTCTGTCTGTCTGTCTGTCTGTCTGTCTGTCTGTGTGTGTGTGTGTGTCTGTCTGTGGCACCGTAGAGCTCAAACGGTTGGGCCGATTTCAATGCGGTTTTTTTTATTTGAAAGTTAATATCCGTGCGGGTGTTCTTAGCTATGTCTGGTTAATATCGATTCAAAATGGCCGCCTCCACAAAATGGCGGACAAAATATTTATTCACAACCTACCTTAATATGGATATCAAATGAAAGGGCTTGACTAGCAGAGTACTATACGCTATGACAAATTTGAAATCCAAGATGGCCGCCACCACAAAATGGCGAATTATATATTATTTTTCACTACTATCGCAATATGGGTATCAAACGAAAGGGCTTGACTAGCAGAATACTTTGCACTATGACAAATTTCAAATCCAAGATGGCCGCTACCACAAAATGGCAAATTACCTTTCTTTTTTCACAACTTCCTTAATATGGGTATCAAATGAAAGGGCTTGACTAGTAGAATGTTGTACAGATAACAAATCTAAGGTAGTCGGGGGTTAAACTAAATTTTTAATTTTGTTCTTGTAATTAAAACAGAGCACATTTGAGCGCGCGCACTTTCTCCGTATCTTATTAATATTATCTCTTGCGAAAGCGCAGTTGCGTCACTAAAATTCGCTCATAGACTTTTTCTGTGGAACTGAGAATACTTAATAGACGGTAGCTAGACGGTTCGGGAGGCTTTCTTGGCTTTGCAAATGCCGATAACGTGGAAAGACTTCCAGACGTCCGTCCGGAAACACAGTTATTAATAGCCGCGATAAAAATCGTAACCAATAGAGAAATTACAGAGGGAGAAAAGTGTAACAATTTGTTACCAATGCTGGCGGTACCAGGGGTGTGAAGCGGGTGAAATAGGTAGCGAATTCATAAAAAATTCATAAAAATATATAGGTGTATAGGCTGTATGCGTATTTGTAAGTTATGAAGTACATATAAGAACTATTTTTGAGTCTGTTTAAATATTTATAAATTTAGTTAATACCACCGCGAGCCGCAAGGAGATATGTATGTCGCGGGTCACGCGTTGCCGATGTCTGGTCTAAAGGCCTAGTGTTGGTTAAGTATTACATATACATTCAAATGTTTTTACTTTTTTCTAAAGATTAAATCAGTATTAGTTTATTTAAAATTATAATGATTTATAGTAAAGACTACAACACAGGAGATGTAGTTATATTCAAATGTTGTCAAATTCTCTACTTTATTTTACTTTTCTTGTGTTTATAAGATAAGTGGATGCCCCTACCTACTTATTGCCAGGCTTTATCGTGTAAAATTTATGTATATATATTATATGTATTTTGTTCTATTATATTTAATTTATATATAATTAATACACGTGTTTATTTATATTGTTAGTTGCACCACTGCCCAAAATCTTACAAATCTTGTTTCTTTGTAAATCAAAGGTTATCTGGAAGAGATCGCTTTTAGCGATAAGATCGCCTTTTGTGCCCATTATGTTTTTGTTATTTAATTTGTTACTTATTGTCAACTTTGTTTGTGGTGCCAATAAAGTGTTTTTGTATTGTATTGTATTGTAAGGAAGTCTATCTGCCAAACTTCATCACGAGCAAACATTGTCTAACGCCAACTAAACATGGCCCGCTCGGTAACTTAGTTACGGTGGCCGCTGGTAATCGAGTTATCGCTAACCTGCCTTCGCAGTTACTAAGTTTGTCATTTAAAATAGTTGTCAAAATATTTGTTTGAAGAAAATGTGTAACTTGAAGAAGAATACAATAAAGGAACCTACAGGGTAGACAATCTGAAAATTATTATTTTTTTCTAAATGCTATGTGTTAATCTGTTTTCATATTAACACATTACATCGAAGATTCATGAGTTCCGTAAATTTAAATTTAGTTTAAAAATGTTGAAAAAGAAAATGTGCACATTAATGTCATTTATCTTTTTTTTTCATCCTGTGTGAACTCTAATCTAGAAGCTAGAGCATTGTTGTTTCCATATGTTGGTGTTCAGGTCGTGTACATATACTTATGTTATGTTTGTTTTACGAGACTATCAAAATTAATCATTAAATGACGAACGAACGTTAACGGAAAACATAGAAATGTTTCACAGAAATGTTTACGGCCCCTATTTCCAGCGGCATCTGGCAAAGCCAAAATTCTCGGAGATAAAATCTGCCTTCCATTACATCGATACGGAAGCCCCTCCGTCATGTCTATCGCTATCTCGCTTATGCCCTGCCATTGTTAACATCCCTACGACCCTACCAAGTTGTTCCCTCGTTTTATTATTGTTTTCCAATATCGTTTTACTTTTCGTTCTCTAAAGTGCAAATAATTAGAATTGTTTTACAGCACCCGCTTTAAGTCTAACGGCTAGACTGCGGAACGAAGATAATTGCTTTTTATACAGACTGATATTCGTACTAGTATTTTTTATAATATAGAGTGATAGGCGAGCAGGACTATAACAGCATAGTGGGTGACTCTATGCTGTTATTCCCAACTGCAATAATGCTTGCTAGATCAGGTACGTTTATTAGACGCCTTATCACTTAGCATCGTAGCAAAAAAAAAATCGAAATCTATGCTAGATTTCGTTTTTTTTTTTTTAAATACTAGTACGAATATCAGTCTGTATAAAAAACAATCATCGATCATCATCGAACTCTTAAAAACGCAGAAGCGGCAAACGCGCTTCTACTATGGCGATACAAAATCAGGTGACGTCTCCTGATTTAGTCTCAGTCGCAACAAGGAGTTGTGTACGTTCGCTGACAATTGTGTACGTTCGCTGACAATTCAATTTTCAAATTTTTCAAACAAATTTTCGCCTCGTTATGTTGTCTTTAGACTATGGCATATCTCATCTTCGTTTCTTTAATTATATCGATGCTCCGCATGGTAAAAAAAGCAGTCATATAGACTGTCGATAGAAGTGAACACTTATAACTTACAATCTTAGTACAGACTAAAAGCGACTAACATCCTGCTGCTTCAACAACTGCGTAACACGCTGCTCCGTCGCCGCTCCGACATTACATTAGCATGTCGGTGAAGCAACCCTAAGAGATTTTCCCACACCAAATACTGCTTGGCACGGCTCAAGAAGTTTACACTTCAAAAATCTTGGTTCGAGTGCCGTACTGGGCAACGATTTGTGTTTTTCGTATTCAAACTACTTTCGGTAAGTAGTCCGAAACCACCTCAGGCCTAGTACTTACCGTAACAAGTCCTTTACTTCGTACTTACTGTAAGGTATGTTATGTTTTGTTCGTCTTATCCCTGTTTCTTATACATAAAAAACTACTAAAGGTGCAGTGTTGTCAGAAGTCCATCTTAATTTTCCCCCAAAATGTTCTCGAAATCCCCCCATAAAACGGATTTTCTGGAAAAAGCCTCCAAAGTAAATTATATATTCGTTTACCCCTAAAACACAATTTTACGCTGACGACCACCTCAATTTCTCTCCAAAATGTTCCCGAAAAACCGGGTTTGAAGAAAAAAAACCCCAAATTTGATAAAAATTTCCTTACTCTTAAAACACAATAAAACACTATTTCAAAAATAGCTTCTATTACTCCATAAAGTGTTTCGACAAGTTCCCATAAGAAAAGGCGATTCAATTTTTGTACCAAGTTCAGTTGGATAAGTGCCGTATTCGCTAATAAACTGCAAAATTTTGGCAATAAAAATCCCCAATTTCCCCTTTTTCCCCAAAAGCAACCAATTTTCCCCCCGTAAATCCCCCCAAACATTTTGTAACCCCAAATTTCCCTCCATGGCTATTAAAACCCCCCAAATTTGGGGGAAATCCTCCCAATCTGGCAACAGTGTATAGGTGTGACATTTCTCAACTTTGTAAAGAGTCTTTCTACGAGGAAACCCAATCTTCTTAAAAGTACTGCTTGATTCAAGGCAAGCTGTTACAGAATTCATAGCGTAGGAAGTTGGCCAACGCTCCTGATCAAACATTCCAGTCAATAAAAATGACAAGCACGTTTCAGCGATATTCTTTAACTTCGAAAGACTTTGACGAGAACAAAGGAGAAACTTTAAATTAAGGACAAGGCCGATCTTTATCTAATCTCTCTTTTCAGTATCAAAGGGAGCTTTTGAAGAAAATAAATTGAGTAGACGGCTTACTCTTGACATTTATTTGAAAATACTGTGACGAAATATAATTTGATATACATTTTATGATCTATATTTATTTCTTGGAAGGGGCAGAGCTTTTATTGACAAAACTACATTACAATGAAAACTTAGACTACACCGCTTAACTGCTTACCAAATAATTTAACTATCTCTATCGATCTCGATCTCTATTTCAGTAAATTTTAGATTTTTCTTGATTTTTCCAAAAATTGGTACTCTGGTTTCAAAGCCACAGTGCACGCAGCTATTAGAACACAAAGAGTCCAAATCTTTACCTAGAACTGCAACCTCTGAACTATCATCTACCATAAAAAAAGAACCATCAAAATCGATTCACAATTGGCGGCGATATCGCGTAACATACAAACAAAACAAAGAAACGTTCAACCGAATGAGAACCACCTTCTTTTTAGAAATCGATTAAAATTAGTAAATAATTACAAAACTGAAAGTTTTACTCAAAGTGTTTCCCTGGCTATTCAGAAAGCCTGATACGGGGCATTGCAGACCGCAGGGTCTCCTGACTTTAGTCAATCATATTTTGTATCCTTTGTTAGCTGCATGCCACTGTGTTGTTATGTGGCAGGCATGCTGCTTACCATCAGCAACATGCCCTACTCGTCTCGTCACTGTTTATTTAAAAAAATACTATTATTATAAAACTGTGTGAAATCATAAAATCGAAAATTCAATTTACTGCCTGAAAAACAAAACTGAAAGTTCGTCTATCTGAAGTCGCACAATGTGGTGCTTTTCAGTCGAATTCGGTGCCCGTCCGGTCAATGGGCGGGCTTGTTAAGCCGCAAGTGCGCAGTTGGACGGCTGACGAGAGCTCTCACCGCGTAGCCTTTTGTTATTGCTGGTGGGAAGGTGCTAGGTCATTACAGATGTGGCGCAGGTAGATATGAGTTTATGATTTTTGCCTCGGATATCTAGGGGAAAAGCCTTTTTGACCCCCGATAAAAAAAACTACTGACTGCTGTTACGAGGTTAACGTGTCTCTCTCTCTATGTCCGTCTATGAATGACATCGTAGCTACCGAACGGATGAGTTTAGATTTTTTGTTTTGTTTACTAGGTGAATTAGTTGAAAGTGTTCTTGGGTATGTTTTATCAAAATTGTTTCAGTTGCTTAAAAGTTATCAGTTCTTTTGTTACCTATGATAATGAGGCTTTGCTTTACTTGCAAGCAAACGTGTGGCTTAAAAATTTAAACAAATGCGGTTTTATTTTAAGTACCTGGGTGACCGAGCTTTGCTCGGTTAATTTAGATACATAATAATTTTCACAAAAAAAAAAAAAATACATGAAAAAAGAAAGGCGGCCGGTTGGATTCGAACCCGGACCTACCATAATATGACCGCCCATCTTACCGACTGAGCTAATATATTGTCGCGCGACGTTGCGAAATTTACCGTAACATTCTAATCTTTATGTAACAAATTTTCACTGTCTAAAAACGCTCATAAAACGGCGTTTTTTTTAAATAAAACTTGGGTAGATCGATTTATCGTCCCCGAAACCCCCTGTGTACATAATTTCATGACAATCGTTCGAGCCGTTTCCAAGATTCAGATTCTATATAAATATGTTTACAAGAATTCCTTGTTTAAAGGTATAAGATAAGATGTTTCTCGCGAATTGTGGACGACGTAAAAGCTGTCCATTATTATGCGTAGAATACTTGTACGGCTTAGTGCAACCGTTTTCCCACTCTGCAGCCTACACGACGGCACACCACGGACACTCCACTAAAATTCCATACAAGCGTCGCTGTGGAGTTACCTACTCTTCACACAACTACGCAGATGTCGTTCGTACACACGCGTGAATGTGTGCGTTAGAGCTAGGGCTACTGAATTGTTTTATTGAATAGTTGTGCCCCTTGAGTTCACCTGGTGACGTAGAGTAGTCTATAAACTTGCTATAATGTTGAGTTACATAAATATAGTTACATAAATGGAGCCAAATTATACTATTCTAATTAAAAAGGGTGTTTGCACAGATTTCTAAATTGTTTTAGAAATCTGTGGGTGTTTGTATTGCCGCGTAAAATGAAACGAAACCGATGATAGATTAGATCAGGTACCTAGATATCTATTTCCGTTAGCGAATAAGTTATAAATGCGAATGTGTACCTACACATTCGCATTTTATTTTACACTTACCCATGAAGGAAACTTTATTCTGTAACTATAATTATTCCTCCAGGCATTATCAATCCGTGCTTGGGCACATAAATTACTGGCTGTGTAAGTTACGAACTTTGAGTTAAAAATGACTTCGTTAGTAAATAAATATGGGTAGACAATTCACACACAACACCATCTGACCCCAAACTAAGCAAAGCTTGTAATATTATAAAGCAACGTTATTGAAAAGTTTCTAATCTTACGTTATTTTATCATTAGGAAATTAAATAAAGCTTTTAATCTTGTCCCGTTTAGTTGACGGACACGTAACGTAAACAGCACAACAACCCACCATGATGATATTTCGTTAGGAATTAGATGTTCGATACCAGCCCTTCGTTGAGTGCTCCAAGCGTATCCGAAACGGCCTGAGGGGTGAGGAAGCTTGATATTGGCGGGGGTTGGGGAGTGTCCGTTCTATCTATATTATCTATTCTATGACGACGGCTGAAAAGATTATCAAAATTAATCATTTAGATAGATAGATAGATACTCTTTATTGACACACCAAAAAAATGATACAAAACAAAAAAAAAAAAAAAAAAAAAAAATTTGTGCGACAGCGGGCGGCCTTATCACTAAAAGCGATCTCTTCCAGGCAACCTTAGGATGGAAAACAAAATGTGGACAAGTTAGAAATTGGGGTGCGCAAATAAGAAGTACAAAAAAAACGTACTTATAGTAATAAAAATAAATAATGGAAAGAAAAACACATTTATAATAAAAATAGAACAACCTTATACAAGAATACTAATACTTAAATAATAAAGTATCATAAACTAATAAATACTATTAAAATAAATATTCACAAATAATGTATATTTATACATAATAACAGCTGTAATTACAATACTCAACAACAAATCTACTATTTCGACAAATAGAATTTTTTCACATGTTTTTTGAAAGTGTTTAGTGAAGGAGAAAGTCTGATATGAACAGGTAATTCATTCCACAACTGAGTCGCCCTGCAAGTAAACGACCTGCCATAGAAAGTTTCAGTTCGAGCAGAGGGAGTCCTAAGAGATCGCATTTCATTTCGGAGATCGCAGCTGATCTCATCAATACCACTTTATAATTTTTCTATCGGATTGATAGTCACTCGATCAATCATCGTAGTTTTTGAGAATTATGGCAGTTGGTCTCAGGCGGCCACTACTGTCTACTGAATTTTGGGGTAGTTCAGAAGGCACAGGAGCTTACTAACCTAATCTTACCTTACTCTGCGAGTATCTCGTATGATGACAAAACGCTATTGCTTCAAAATAACCAGAAGCACGTGGTTACAGAACCTACCCATCTACTAAAATAGGAACAACATTTGCATTTAAAAATTGGCTCTCTGTAATCGTCTGTCCGATACTCGCGAGTGTCCGGGACATTTCCTATTATGCATTGACAGGACTGCGAGAGCACATCTGCCTACTCAGAGCTCATGCAGGCGCTCACGTAACGACCGCTGCCTGTTTGATATGTTCAGCTAGACAGGTGCTCTATTGCACACTATATGCAGTGTCTTCGTGCTTATATTCTTGGTACTTGATGACATTGAAACAGTTTAGTGTTCTGTTATTTTCCGATTATGGTAAATTCTACTTTCAACTAATATTACAAATGTCAAAGTTAGGATATTTGTTGCTAAATCAAGTCGGAACGTGAAAATCGATTGAATTGAAATAATAAGTACCCGGATATATAATAAGATGATTTATCTGTTACCCCAGTAAATTGTTTGGGAATATTACTCTGCAAATCAGAACACAGTGATATCTACACAGTACTGCTTGGCGGTAGAATAAATGGTAAGAGTGTGGTACTTGGCCAGACAGACTCTGCAAAGTATCCTACCACTACAAAAACTAAAATACCTGAACGGAAAGCATTGTTTCATAAATGAAATAAATTTCCATTTCATCATGTCAGGACTTTTAACAAAATGGCCACCCTTGTTTGTAAGTAGCGGTATCGATTTAGCACAGATGTGGGGAATGGCTGCATGCTCGTGTCAAGGTAAAGCAGCCAGCTAGTGCGAGGACATGCCCGTGGAGTGTATCGCATAAACTACAGCGAAGGACGCGATAACTGGCTGGGAGGTTGCACCACTTAGCCAGATTATATTTTAAAATTTATTTCTAAAAGAAGGTATATAGGTACCTGAGATAGTGAACAACAAATTTTATATGCGTGCGCATGTATGTATAACACGAGGTAAACCTAATCATTAAGAGAAAGTTACTGACGTTCTAAAATAATTATAAAATACATTTGTTTTTTACAACCATCCTGAGACAAAGAGTAAAATCTGCATACCGTGCACCTGCATCAGTTTTTCCAGTATCCTTAACATCGCACGATATCGAGGGCATATTTTTAACGATGAGAGAGATTACGATTACATACTTTACCCGCAAGATATTGCTAGCATACCTATTGATGTGTAATTTTCCGAAAAATTTCAAATCGCGGAAATTTTTCAATTAAATTTCTGAAAAATTGAAAAATTGGAAAAATAATGGGAAAATATATTTTTTACTGAAAATATTAGTTTAAATGAAATAGTAAATAGAAAATATGGTTTATATTAAGTTGAAATTTAAATTGAAACAAAACAGAAGGGGTGAATGGCTTTACATGTTATTAAAAAAAAAAACATGTGCAAAGTTATAATATAGATTCATGTATAGTGGTTTACTTTAAACATAATCACATCACTCATGGTTAATCTGAATTCAAATTTGAATCATGATCATCATAAATTAATCATCATCAATATTTTGTACATTGTCTGCATCTACAAACAGTAAATCTTCAGTTGGTGGACTGATATCGTCCTATATATGGTATGCTGCATACCATATATTGAAACACAGTGCTAGCATACTTAACATTTTAAGAAATGGCTGACGTACCATTTATTGAAACAATTGCTGAAGTATTTAACATTGCAAGAGATTAATATCATACTTTATGTTCCAAGAGATTCCTAACATACCGAATGTTGCAGAAGAATTCTAGCATACTGTGTAATGCCAGACATTACTAGAAGGCACAGAGTCTCAGCAGAAGGAAAATAGTGTGGGCTACCTAGCCTAGCTTATGCAACATGGTATGTAGGTATGGTAGTAGTGGTAGGACTCTTAGCAGAGTCCGTCTGGGGAAGTAGGTACCATACCTTTGCCAGTTATTCTACCGCCAAGCAGTAATGTGCATACATTACTGTGTTCCGGTTTGAAGGGCAATGTTTCCAGAGAAATTACAGGGTTTAGAGATAAATACCTTAGATCTCTGGGTGACGACGGCAATGTAGTGCTAGGTAATGATTTTATGTGACAGCTGCTCTTATGTCGGAGGCATGTTGCTTACCATCAGGCACACGTCCCGCTCGTCTCGTCACTCTGTAGTCTATACTGTAAAAAAATGTTTCATTGTTGAAGAACTTTTTGGTGTTGTGAGTTGTGAGTTTTCCGATGGATACAAGTCAGTTCAAGCCGAGAGTGAGTCGGATTCGTTGACCGTATCGCCACTTTACATCATACACGATGGCAGTCACGTCTATTATAATAAAATAAATATAGTCGCAGATCAAAACTATTATTCTAAAAAAAACTTCGACAACCAGGAAACCGCGACTAATTAATCTTACTAATACAAATCTTAATCTCGTGTCACAATGTTTGTCCTCAATGGACTCCTAAACCACTTATCCGATTTTAATCAAATTTGGACACCGTGTGTAGATGGATCCAACTTAAAAGATAGGATAGTTTTTATTTCGATTAATAGGCATTATGTGACCATATCCGAGCGAAGCCGGAACGGGCCGCTAGTATTATATAAAAACTAATACTGCCCTAGTGGCTAAGTTGGTAGTAGCTCTGCCTACGAAGCCGAGGGTCGTGGGTTCGATCCCCACCGATGTCTGGGTGTTTCTATGTATAATAAGTATGTATTTAAAACTATATAAGTATTATATCAGCTATCTGGCTGTCATCACTCAAGCTTTGCTTAGTTTGGGGTCAGATGGTGTTGTGTGTGGATTGTCCACCAATATTTATTTATTAAATGGAGTACAAGTAAGGTATATTATGACACTTTAAAATGGAAGATCTTATTTTTCGTGGCCTCCGGTTTGCTAGCTTAGAAATATATTGTTAATTCAACTTATTAAGGTTGTTCAGAGAAACAATGTATTTGAAAGTCCTAGTACTTACTAAGTACAAAAAACGCGTACAAAAGTAACAATGTTTTCTATAATCCCCGCAGAGATTTACGGTTCTGAAACAAAAAACAGAAATGAATATAAACTGTGTTTCAGGTTTTATAACCTTGTTTTTAGAGTTTCCTCTTTGACATACATCAGGGGCGTGTTTCAACAAAAATATTAAAATACCGACAACATGAAAGGTAACTTGGTCAGGAATTTTATAGCAATACGTATTTATGTTTTGATAAAACAACGTTTCATTTTTGGGGCCACAGTCACGTCCTTAGCATTTTTCCTTTGTAAAGTCTGAGGTAAAATCTGAAACTACTGTAACAAGATAATTGAATTTTACTTTGTAGTCAGCATTTTTTCAATATTTTCGGGAATTCGTTAAACTTTTTGGGAACGCAGGGTTGAAAACACTTTCGGGCAAGACTACCAACAAATACTTATAGAAGTTTTCCGAGCATTCGACTCCTCTGAAAATTGATTTTGCATATTTTACCTTTGAGAGGTAACGGTATTTTTGGGTTTGAAAAGTTGTAATCCTTTTCGGAGTTTCTTTTTGATAGGTAGAAATGATTCAAAACGACATTAACACAGATTTTTACACAACACACAGCTAAGGTTTCTTGGTAGTTCATTGTTAGCCTACTTCAAAAAAGGACAATGTTTTTATTTCGGAATTGTTGATGTAAAGATGTTATTGAACGAAATTAACATAACTAAACTTTATGAACTTTCACTTCTACAAAAGTAGAACTACATATACTTTATATGAACCAAATTCCATATTATACTGAGAATATCAAATTAATTGATAAACATACCTACTGCAATTAGTTTAACAGTTGACGAAAATACAAATAATAGTATGGAGATACAGTATTACGTCAAATTACAAATTACGCAAAAGCATCAAGCGTCTCACTAAATGTTCCTCAATAAGGTGGGTTCCCAACGAGTCACACCAAACGAGTCACACTGTGACTCGATGGGATTTTTTTTTCCCAACGAGTCACACTATCGTAACAGTGTGACTCGATGGGAATTTAAACTATTAAAGAAAGTTGCAACGAGTAACAGTGTTACTGGTTGGGAAAAAAAACCCATCGAGTCACAGTGTGAATGGTTGGGACATTATCCACCTTTACAGAGTGGGAGAAGTGATCATGTTGATATTGGTAAAATAAATGAACATGAATTCTTTTAAAATGATATAAGCAAACAAATTATTTTTATTGTCTAAAATATATTTATACAATAAAATTCACAAAGTCAAATTGCAAGATGTAAGTACATCGTGCAAGGCTTTTCTTCATCGTATTTTCTTTGAAATAGTTTTGCTATTATCACGATTTATAATTTAAAACTTTTAGATTGTTTTTGCCTTCGATTTGTAAATAAACGGAAATAAATAACGTGATGAATCTAATATTTTTTGAAGTTGCACTTCTTTTGGCGCGTTAGGGTAAAATTATGATAATATTTTTTACGATGCGTGCACACACTGGCACGGAACACCGAAACCCTGTATTAGGCTAGTAAACGTTGTACCTAACTTCAGGTTAACACTTCTTTGCAATGAAGATATTATATTTATATTCTATGATTTAAGTTAGATTTCTTAACAAGAGTAAAAAAAGAAGAAGTATTAATTTCTTACGTGCGTACATAAGTACACACACTTCTTTTCTCAAAGCTCAACAGTAACTATTGTCATAAAAGCTATATAAATACAACTAGTTTATAACTATATTTTTGTAGTGGTAGGACTCAAAGTCAAAGTACTTTATTCATAAATGTACAATTTACAAGTCGATTAATAAAAAATTAAAACAAAACTACTTTACTGTATTACAATAATTATTGTACAGAAAACTGTCAAGCATTATATGAGTATAATGTCTTTATTACAATTGTACTGACCTATGTCAAATTAATTTCTTTAGGGGAATGTTCTTCTAATGGGAACTTTGCCACACCACTCTCTAAAAATTCGCTGAAACTATAAAAAGTCTGATCTATAAGCCAGCACTTTAATGGCCCAACTAAAGAGGATAGGTGCGGAAAAGGCCCCGCCAAACTAACTAACTAACTAACTAAGCCAGCACTTTAATCGGTTTTTGAAGCTGCCGAAACTTGGGGCCGATATAACTATTTTGGGAAGAGTGTTATAAACTTCCGGTCCCATAATGTGAGTCAACTTCCGTGACCTCGTGAGAGAGTGTGGGATAACATCCAGCTTGTCGGCGTTGCGTATTTTGCGAGAATGTCTCTCTCCTCGCGTGTTGTACGATTCTAGATTATTTTTGACATACACAGACAATTGATAGATCCAGATAGCAGGTAAAGTAAGTATACCAAGCTCCTTGAAATATGGTCTGACGGATGTACCTATATATTCCTATAATTTCTCTCGAAACATTTCCCTTCAAACCGGAATACAGTTATGTTTGCACATTACTGCTTGGCGATAGAATAACTGGCAAAGGCGTGGTACTTCCCCAAGCGGACTCTGCCAAGAGTCCTACCACTACATATTCATCACAATCAACTTAGGTACTTATAATTTCGCAAAATTTCTAAGTATTGAAGCAATTCAAGCATCTTGCTTCAAAATGTGCAACAAGTCGTCATCATATTTGTTTTTTTCCCCCACGATTTTATTTAATTTACTATGCCAAGACTCTAAAGCATTTGTCGTTCTGTGGGCTTCTCCAAAGACACAAAGTCGGTATAAAACCTTCTCTTAGCCATTGTTTTTTCCATATACTTGACAAATTGTTCTGTTTTGAGATCTTTGGAACCATATTTATTATAGATTAGCGTTAATGTTCACCCAGTCGCTTATAATATTTGTTTGATGGGAGTAAAGGTAGAACTACACTAGTAGTTTTACCATACTTTTTTATATCTTCAGAATGCGTCAATTTCAATTCGCAGGCTTCTTTAAAATGGCTTTGTTGTAGTGAAAGTAGCAATCCATCACCACGAACCCGGGAAATATTTTCGCAAATGATTCATCGTTGCCATTTCGTAATCAGATTTAAAAGTTAGCCAAAATGTACACAGTAGTAATTTTTCAGACATTTACCAGAGCAGAGTTGGGGTGCGTTTTCAACGAGTCACACTGTGACACGTTGGGATTTTTTTTTCCAACGAGTAACAGTGTGACTCGATGGGAATATAAACTAGTAAAGAAAGTTGCAACGAGTAACAGTGTGACTGGTTGGGAAAAAAAATTCCCATCGAGTCACAGTGTTACTCGTTTGGTGTGACTCGTTGGGAACCCACCCTCAATGGTGATAAGACTTCTCTCTTCATTAGAGGCCATAGTGGTGGCCCATTGGCCAACGTTGTTGAAATCTGCTGGCAAGTTTTTTAACTTTTATAGGTTTACACTTGACCGCCATCTCGCCTGATGTTAAGCGACGATGCGGCCTACAACCGAGCGTAGTTTTTTTATTTTATTTGTCCACTGCACAGACTCCGGGGTCCGTGATCTTTGTCATTACAATTATCTTTTTTTTTTACACATTTCTTGGATAAGGAAAAGAGGAAAATAGGAGGGATAATCGAGCGTACTTACCTAGAGGAAAGCAATTCACTCTTGATTTGAATACACCAAGATTATAATGATCTCGAAAGATCATTGGAACATGCCGGTTTCCTCACGATGTTTTCTTTTACCGTTAAACCAGTTGTTATGACAAACTTGAACATCTTCACTTGGAAAACACTCAGAGGTGCAGGCTGGATTCAAACTTACGACGTCATTGTTGGACCGCACCTTCTACCCGTTAGACCGCCACTTTTCAGAAATGTAAGTTTAAGCAGCCTACATGTTCCCACTCGGGACCGTCTTTCGCACGGAGAGAGTCAAAGTTATAATCCACCACGCTGGCCCAGTATGAGTTAGTGGATGGCGCACGACCTCGAATGTCGGTTTCCTCTCGACGTTTCCTTTCACCATTTTTAAGTTAGCGAAAATTGCGAACACGTCACGAAAAAGCACAAATGCAAATGCAAACTAAATGCAAAATAGGTAGTTCATTTGTACGTTGTAACTATGAAGTCTCGATGCTCGTATGCCCGTGCTATATTTTAAATGCTGTCTCCGGCTTCGCGGAGCTTTGTTACAGGCGGCGCATTAAATGTGAATTCAGTGTACTTTTCGTCTAGACGAGGCTTTAATAAGGGATGTTTTGTTGGTGCGCAAAATTAACTTAACATAACTATTTTCAAAACCCATCATTACATTCTATCCTAGTCTACTGCTGAACGTAGTGGACTGCAGGCCCGTGAACAAAATTTATGGGTCATCTGATACAGCAGGAGACCTATGTAGGATGATAGAAGGGTATAAAGTAATAAGATTGAGCACTATGCCGTCACTTGTAAGCTGTCCAACTGAGTGCTGTTGAAGAGGGGGGTTCTAAACCTCGAACATTTCTCCTTGCCGCGTGATTTTTGTACGGCATTGCGAAATAATGTATTGGAAGAGGTATTGAAACTGTATGGAACCAAAGCCGAACACAATCAAATGACCAAACTTACTCTGTAAATCGTCGAATAATCATGAATTTTTTCACAAACTAACAATTAGAATTTTAAAATTTATAATTTTTATTGTTTCAATACCTCTTCTAATCTATTATTCCGCAACGCCGTACAAAAATCATGCGACAAGGAGAAATGATCGAGGTTTAGAACCCCCCCTTTTCAACTGCACTCAGTTGGACAGCTTACAAGTGACGGCATAGTGCTCAATCTTATTACTTTATACCCTTCTATCATCCTACATAGGTCTCCTGCTGTATCAGATGACCAAAATGACAAATGTTTTTAAAGAACGTTTATAAAGTTTCAGACTTATTAGAATAGAATAGAATATATTTTAATTGTTCCAAAGAAAATAAATACAATTATGTATGTTAACATAATTGCATTTCATAACAAGTTATACAGAATATATATATATATATATATATATATATTTACATCCTACAATATTTTTGGCGTCATGCACGTCGTGCATCATTACGACGTCCTCCGGTTCCTCTTGCTTATTTTAACATCTCTTAATGAATATTGCTTAGTTTTTCGATTTCCAGCACCGTGGGATACATCGTTTTCTGATAATTTTATTTTTCGCGATATTCCTCTTACGTTCGTGCCGCAACATTTTTGAACCCCGAACCATGGTCATTAATTATAAACGTCCTGGATATATTGATCTTGATTTACCAATGGCATCGACTATTTAGCGTCTGCATAGGATGAACGGCATTTGTGAGTGCGACGTTGCCAGCTAGTTTAGATTTACTTTCTCTTTCTTTTACTTTAATTTCGTAAGATCTATAGTTATACGGATGCCCGATATTTTTATATTCTTTATTATTACTTATCTATCAACAAATGTATTCTCACAATATTAAGGTATTGAAATTGTTATAAGGCGACTTGTTGTGAATGATCACAGATGAATGAATTGTGTGATAAATGTATGTCACACTTCCACGTAAAGTGTCCATTCCATTGTTACTAGTTACTAACTAGTAACAATGGATTTTGACAAAGTTTAGTAAACAATTATTTAATATGATAAAAAAATTAAGCTCCTATTTATGAGATTTTTACACCAATAATCGCAGGCATAAAAATGTAGATGTACATGTTTGTTTAGTCATATTTTTTTATTAATTTAAGACAAGTAGGTACGTAATAACCTCATTTGTAAGTCAACACAAATATAGATAAGATAAAATCGGGATTGTATCCTGCCATGGACTGAACCAATATTATATATAGACGTCCAATATGATATACGGACGTCCAATATCTATATACGGACGTCCAATATCTATATACGGACGCCTAATAGTTATATACGGACGCCTAATAGTTATATACGGATGTTCAATAGCCTGGCCACTTTAATTATAAAAATACGGTACTATGTGAAGCAGTTATGTTTGGCAACGAGCTACTGTATGGTAGAAATACTGCTGCCAATCGTGTTGCGCCATACTGGATTATTCCCATTTGTCTCCACACATTTATCCCCAGTAGAAACAAACGGGTGCTGAGTTTCTGAGAGCGGGTGGAAAACGGTTACTTAAAGTCCTTCAGAAGCTGTTCTACTCCGTCATACTTGACGGTAATACGCCAGAATCGTGGAGCTGAAGTGTGGTCACCACCACACTTCAGCTCCACGATTCAACAAAAAAAGTGACATCACTTTGTTGAAGAACCCTTCTCACTTCTGAGCCACGTTTATAAGTAATCACGAATCGTCTTGCACGCAGGTTTGACGACTTCCAGCCACCCAAACAAGCTGGTTTCCGAAAATATTGGTAGACAATTCACCCACAACACCATCTGACCCCAAACTAAGCAAAGCTTGTACTATGGCGGCCAGATAGCTGATATAATACTTATAAAATTTACTTACTGATAAAATACTATAGTACGAGTAGTAATAGTACTATAGTAGAGTGCCATACACTTCGGCAGATTATACAGAAAACCGACGAGTATAATCGGCTACTATGTATAGCGTAGGTATATCGAAGTGTTGAAGTGTTTATACAACAAAGCCACCATGTCTATCCGTCTTCAGGACCAATGCACAAATCCGATCCAAATGCGAAAAGGGGAGACAAGGAGACGTTATCTCTCCGAAACTGTTCACCTCTAAGAGAGTTCCTCAACATTGGAGGATATTTTTAAGCTTTTAAACTAGAATGGATATGGTATCAACATTAATGACTTTGGCTCAATGCTCAGAGACCTCAATACTGTCTCTCAACAGGTAGGGCTAAAATAAACATGGGTAAGACACAAAATCATGTCAAATGCCCATGTTGCACCCATACCGGTCCATGTTTGAAACGGCAGTATCGAAAGTGGCGACCATTACGCTTATCTAGGTCAGATGATCCAGTTAGGCAGATCAAACTTTGACAAGGAGGTCAGCCGACGAACCCAACTCGAATGGGCAGTGTTTGGCATCACGTCTTCTCGTCAGAAATATCACAAACTCTCAAGGCGAAAGTTTACAATCAGTGTGTGTTACCAGTATTGCATATTGGCATGATATGCAAACTCAAAGTTGCGCAACGGGCAATGGAGAGAGCCACGCTTGGAGTTTCACTGCGTGACAAAACCCGCAACGAGGAAATCCGCAGAAGAACGAAGGTCATCGTCATAGCTTTTAAAATTAGCAAGTTGAAGTGGCAATGGGCAGGCTGCAGATGATGATGTATAGCGTATATGGGCTATGAAAAAGCCTTCGATTTCACCTGGGCAAACCTGGGCAGTGCTTCAGTTTTTCCAGCGTTGAAGTGTATAACAGCAAAGCCACAATGTCTGTCAAAGCTGAAGTGGCAATGGGCTGGCTACATCGCTCGCAAAACTGACAACCGATGGGGAAGAAAGTTTCTCGAGTGGCGACCACGAACCGGAAGACGCAGTATTGGACGGACTCCCACTATATGGAC
Source organism: Ectropis grisescens (assembly GCA_017562165.1). Lineage (NCBI taxonomy): Eukaryota > Metazoa > Arthropoda > Insecta > Lepidoptera > Geometridae > Ectropis > Ectropis grisescens. The sequence continues at coordinate 4,959,053 of CM029783.1, forward strand.
AGATGACCTCACAAAGGTCGCTGGAAACCGCTGGTTGCAGGTTGCGCAGGACCGTTTGTTGTGGAAATCTAGGGGGGAGGCCTATGTTCAGCAGTGGACGTCTTCCGGCTGATGATGATGAGAGATGACGAGGGACAAATGGGAATTACTGGCAGTATGAAGAAATATTTTCAAACAACTTCTCTTGACGTCCCCGGTGGGAAAATATCTCACTGGATTTGAATTGGACATCCATATATAGCAATTGGACGTCCGTATACAGCTATTGAGCGTCCGTTTATAGTAATTGGACGCCCGTATATAGCTATTGAGCATCCGTATATAGTAAATCGACGTCCGTATATAGCTATTGAGCGTCCGTATATAGTAATTCGACGTCCGTATATAGCTATTGAGCGTCCGTATATAGCAATTGGACGTCCGCATATAGCTATTGAGCGTCCGTATATTTCTTCTCTTTATCGTCGACGCTCAATTTTAGCACGTATATTGAGTCTAAGGCTAAATTAGCCACCAAAAACTAGGTATTCTCTCAAAGGTGCGAAGATACCATTCATATAGACATACAGGTTCAATTCTGAACAGTTGCTCACGTTAAATAAAGCACAGATACGCTCCTGTATGGAGTACTGTTCGCACCTTTGGGATGGATCGGCTAAGCATCAGCTGGAGACTTTGGAATCGATTGAGAGACGTGCCGAAAGGCACATAGACAATGACACTCTTGTGTGTAAAAGACTCCAAAGTCTTGATTATCGCCGCAAAATTCTTAGCTTATCGGTTTTATACCGGTTATACTTCGGAGAGTGTGCAAATGGTCTACATGATCTAAAACCACCTTGTCCTTTTTTTCTATCAGACGTCTCGTATCTCAAAAAAGCGACATCGTTCCATGGTTGATGTTCCGAAAACACCAACGAAGAGATTTGACTCCAAGTTTGTGACAAGAACGTCTAGGTTGTGGAATGCGTTGCCTCAGTGGGTTTTCCCTTATAGTTGCAATATTGGTGTCTTCAAATCGAGAGTGAATCGTTTTCTTAGAATGCATCGTCACTTAACATCAGGCGAGATGGTGGTCAAGTACAAACCTATTAAATAATTAAAAAATGGCAATTGGACGTCCGTATATAGCTATTGAGCGTCCGTATATGATATTATTTTTCTTCTCTATCTCTCTATCTTTGTATATATATATATATATTTACATCCTCCAAACAATTAGCCGTCCTCTGAAGAAAAAAGTGCATTTAAACTGGCGTCCACCTGCTTTTGGCGTCCGCATACTGGACGCCACTTTTATAGCCATTGCCATTTACGTCCTATCGGTCCTGACTAGCCGTAGGACAAATATCGATAGAAGCCAAAAAAACTCTAAAATGGATTCAATAATATATTAAAAAGTTCGTGACGAAATCTCAGCGCAGGTGAGGCGCTGCTGTCGCGCGTATATTCACAGCCGTATAACTCGGAGATTTCCTGACTATGGATCCGCGTATTTGGCGTCCGCAACTGCGACGTTGCCAGCTCGCAACAATAGATCACATAATATTTATCACGGACTGAAATCAAAAAAAAAAATATTCGCCGTAGGTGGCGTTGTACGCGTTGCGTATTATTAGAAGTCCGACTTCATTTAAACTTTCAAAAAGTTGCAAAAAATAAATGATGTGTTATTGGAATGTATTAGGTGTAGATAGAAGATGAATTATCGAGGATTTCGGAGAAGAAAAATAATATCATATACGGACGCTCAATGGCTATATACGGACGTCCAATTGCCATTTTTTTGATTATTTAATAGGTTTGCACTTGACCACCATCTCGCCTGATGTTAAGTGACGATGCAATCTACAATGGAGCGTGCTTACCTAGAAGAAAACGATTCACTCTCGATTTGAAGACACCAATATTGTAACTATAAGGGAAACCCACTGAGGCAACGCATTCCACAACCTAGACGTTCTTGTCACAAACTTGGGAGTCAAATCTCTTCGTTGGTGTTTTCGGAACATCAACCATGGAACGATGTCGCTTTTTTGAGATACGAGATGTCTGATTGAAATTAGATCATGTAGATCAATTGCACACTCTCCGAAGTATAACCGGTATAAAACCGATAAGCTAGCAATTTTGCGGCGATGATCAAGACTTTGGATTCTTTTACGCACAAGAGTGTCATTACCTATGAGCCTTTCGGCACGTCTCTCAATTGATTCCAAAGTCTCCAGCTGATGCTTAGCCGATCCACTCCAAAGGTGCGAACAGTACTCCATACAGGAGCGTATCTGTGCTTTATTTAACGTGAGCAACTGTTCAGAATTGAATCTGTATGTCTATCTGAATGGTATCTTCGCACCTTTGAGAGAATACCTAGTTTTTGGTGGCTAATTTAGCCTTAGACTCAATATACGTGCTAAAATTGAGCGTCGACGATAAAGAGAAGAAATATACGGACGCTCAATAGCTATATACGGACGTCCAATTCAATAGCTATATACGGACGCTCAATAGCTACATACGGACGTTCAATTACTATATTATACGGACGCTCAATAGCTATATACGGACGTCGAATTACTATATACGGACGCTCAATAGCTATATACGGACGTCCAATTGCTATAAACGGACGCTCAATAGCTGTATACGGACGTCCAATTGCTATATAGGGATGTCCAATTCAAATCCAGTGAGATATTTTCCCACCGGGGACGTCAAGAGAAGTTGTTTAAAAATATTTCTTCATACTGCCAGTAATTCCCATTTGTCCCTCGTCATCTCTCATCATCATCAGCCGCAAGACGTCCACTGCTGAACATAGCCCTCCCCTCTAGATTTCCACAACAAACGGTCCTGCGCAACCTGCAACCAGCGGTTTCCAGCGACCTTTGTGAGGTCATCTGTCCAAATAGTGGAGTCCGTCCAACACTGCGTCTTCCGGTTCGTGGTCGCCTTTCGAGAAACTTTCTTCCCATCGGTTGTCAGTTTTGCGAGCGATGTAGCCAGCCCATTGCCACTTCAGCTTTCTTATTCTGAGCTATGTCGGCCACTTTGGTTCTTTTGCGAACATCCTCATTACGGATTCTGTCGCGTAGAGAGACTCTAAACATAGCTCTCTCCAAAGCTCGCTGTGTAACTTTGAGTTTCGTGTTGAGGCCTACAGTTAAGGACCACGTCTCAGTTCCATAAGCCATCACGGGCAACAAGCACTACTTAAATACTTTTGTCTTTAGGAATTGGGGTATTTTGGACTCAAAGATGGGCCGAAGTTTCCCGAACGCTGCCCATCCGAGTTGGATCCTTCGCTGGACCTCTTTGTCGAAGTTGGATCTACCTATTTAGATCTTTTGACCTAGGTAAACGTATTCGCCAATAACTTCGAGTGTTGTATTGCCAACAATAACCGGTACAGGTGCGAACAGTTTCGGAGATATAACATCTCCCTGCCTCACGCCTTTCTGTAGCTGGATATGTTTTGTGCACTGATCCTGTAATCGGACAGACATTGTGGCTTTGCTGTTATACACTTCAACGCTGGAAAAACTGAAGCACTGCCTAGGTTTCGATGAAATCGAAGGCTTTCTCATAGCCCATATACGCTATACATCATTATCTGCAGCCTGCCCATTGCCATTTCAACTTGCTAATTTTAAAAGCTATGACGATGACCTTCATTCTTCTGCGGATTTCCTAGTTGCGAGTTTTGTCACGCAGTGAAATTCCAAGCATAGCTCTCTCCATTGCCCGTTGCGCAACTTTGAGTTTGCATATCATGCCAATATGCAATAGTTGGCGACCACGTCTCAGTACCATATATCATCACTAGTAACACACACTGATTGTAAACTTTCGCCATGAGAGTTTGTGATATTTCTGGCGAGAAGATGTGATGCAAAACACTGCCCATCCGAGTTGGATTCGTCGGCTGACCTCCTTGTCAAAGTTTGATCTGCCTAACTGGATCATCTGACCTAGATAAGCGTAATGGTCGCCACTTTCGATACTGCCGTTTCAAACATTGACCGGTCTCTGAGCACTGAGCCAAAGTCATAATGACTATATCGTCGGCAAATCGAAGGTGGGTGATGCATTTGCCATTAATGTTGATACCATATCCGTTGTAGTTTAAAAGCTTAAAAATATCCTCCAATGCAGAGGTGAACAGTTTCGGAGATAACGTCTCCTGTCTCCCCTTTTGCATTTGGATCGGATTTGTGCATTGGTCCTGAAGAAGGATAGACATGGTGGCTTTGTTGGATAAACACTTCAACACTTCGATATACCGACGCTATACATAGTAGCCGATTATACTCGTCGGTTTTCTGTATAATCTGCCGAAGTGTATGGATATGGTCTGTGGTACTCGTACTATAGTATTTTATAAGTAAGTTAATTTTATAAGTATTATATCAGCTATCTGGCCGCCATAGTACAAGCTTTGCTTAATTTGGGGTCAGATGGTGTTGTGGGTGAATTGTCTACCAATATTTTTGGAAACCGGCTTGTTTGGGTGGCTGGAAGTCGTAAAACCTGCGTGTGAGACAATTCGTGATTACTTATAAACGTGGCTCAGAAGTGAGATGGGTATGTATTTCTTCAACAAAGTGATGTCACCTTTTTTGTAGAAGAGCACCACCACACTTCAGCTCACGCTTCTGGTGTATTACCGTCAAGTATGACGGAGTAGAACAGCTCCTGAAGGACTTTAAGTAACCGTTTTCCACCCGCTCTCAGAAACTCAGCACCCGTTAGTTTCTACTAGGGATAAATGTGTGGAGACAAATGGGAATAATCCAGTATGGCGCAACACGATTGGCAGCAGTATTTCTACCATACAGTAGCTCGTTGCCAAACATAACTGCTTCACATAGCGCCGGTATTTTTATAATTAAAGTGGCCAGGCTATTGAACATCCGTATATAACTATTAGGCGTCCGTATATAGATATTGGACGTCCGTATATCATATTGGACGTCCGTATATTACATTGGACGTCTGTATATAATATTGGTTCAGTCCATGTCAGGATACAATCCCGATTTTATCTTATTTACATTTGTGTTGATCCACAAATGAGGTTATTACGTACCTATTGTAGTGGTAGGACTCTTGGCAGAGTCCGCCTGGGGAAGTACCACACCTTTGCCAGTTATTCTACCGCCAAGCAGTAATGTCCAAACATTACTGTGTTCCGGTTTGAAGGGCAATGTATCCAGAGAAATTACAGGGCTTAGAGATATAAGATCTTAGATCTCTGGGTGACGAGCGCAGTGCAGTGCTAGGTAATAATTTGGACTCTTCATGTTCCAATAGCTGCGTGTCACTGTGCTATTATGTGTCAAGCATGTTGCTTACCATCAGGCGCATGTCCTGATCGTCTCGTCACTCTTTATTTAAAAAATAAATCTACTTGTCTTTAATTAATAAAAAATAAATAAATAAATATTGGTGGACAATTCACACACAACACCATCTGACCCCAAACTAAGCAAAGCTAAAAAAATATGACTAAACAAACATGTACTTGTAATGTAATGTAATCTGTACATTTATGCTTGTTATTCTAGATAATACCTGCGATTATTGGTGTAAAAATCTCATAAATAGGAGCTTAATTTTTTTGTCTTATTAAGTAACTGTTTATTACTAAACTTTGTCAAAATGACAATTCATTCATCTGTGATCGTTCACAACAAGACGCCTTATAACAATTTCAATACCTTAATATTGTGAGAATAAATTTGTAGATAGATAATAATAACGAATATAAAAATATCGGGCATCCGTATAACTATAGATCTTACGAAATTTAAATAAAAGAAAGAGAAAGTAAATCTAAACTAGCTGGCAACGTCGCACTCACAAATGCCGTTCATCCTATGCAGACGCTAAATAGTCGATGCCATTGGTAAATCAAGATCAATATATCCAGGACGTTTATAATTAATGACCATGGTTCGGGGTTCAAAAATGTTGCGGCACGAACGTAAGAGGAATATCGCGAAAAATAAAATTATCGGAAAACGTCGTATCCCACGAAGCTGGCAATCGAAAAACTAAGCAATATTCATTAAGAGATGTTAAAATAAGCAAGAGGAACTGGAGGACGTCGTAACGATGCCCGACGTGCATGACGCCAAAAAGATTGTAGGATGTAAATATATATATATATATATATATATATATATATATATGTATACTCTCTGCTCTATATCTGTATATATCTACAATCACAGTTGAATGTATTTTTAAATTGAGATTACTGCGCTTGAAAATATGAAGTAGACACACCCTTGGTTATTTAAATTATCTAGTCTAGACAACATTAGATCGCGCATGCAGACAGAATAAAATGCTTCTTTTATTCACAATCTAAATGGAAACGCAGGTTTATTACTTTGAGAGCCTACTTTCAATGATTACCTTAAAAAAATTAATAGAAAACAAAATTCCGAATTGTATTTCGTGTTTTGCACACATTTACTTGTTTTAAGTATTTTCAAGGAGTTTGAACGAAGTGACTTTACCGCTCCGTGATCAAAGCTGTACAATAAAAATGTTCGTAAAAGTTAAAGTTGTGAAGGTGAAAGTTGGAAGGTGTGTGGGTTATTGACGCTATAAATAAGAATGTGTGAAGCTTTTGTGTGAAAGACTCGTGAAAGTAGTTAAAACTGAAGTAAATAAAACTGGCTGTATTCTTTGTAAACAAAGGAGTTTACGCTCCAACTCTGATAGGGCATAGAGATTTGCTTGGTTCGCCGAACTCTCATTTTATTGCAATACTTATCTATGGTCTACCGTTTTACGTAGTTTTAACAATGTTAGTTGTCAGAAAGATGAAGTAAGACAGCTGAGGTCGATTACTCATTAACTTAAATAGAATATATAACATGTAGTTACATGTTTTACTTACCCTTACAAAAATACAATAAATACATTGAACAAAAGCTACCGTCCAAAAACACTGTTGCCTACACCAATCTTCTCGGTTGGCGGTCTATCTTTCTACGTGACATTGGCAAAATTGTGAGTCTAAACGACAATAAAAGCCATAAAGCAAGAGTTAAAGTTGAACTATGTTTATTCGTACATAAATAATAATAAAGGTTATAAAAGGAAGTTGTACATTTTTATTCTTTACTAATAGAACGTGTAAAAAATATGTTTAAAAGAAATCTTACCTAATTTTAACAGTTTTTATGTAAAATCATGGGACTTATTCATTTAATAAAAAAAAAATTATTCACGCAAGACAACTCTCATCAGACAATTTAAATAAATTGGTAACATTTGTACGATAGGAATATTGGATTTAGTAGCAGCTAAAATGATGGTAATGAGCTCTAAAGGTAAGATATGACAAAAATTACACGTAAAATAATGATAATCATTGGATTTAAAAACTACATATTCCGCCTGGAAAAATCTCCTGATGAAATCTCTTCCTCCGCTCCTGAAAACCCCCTGATTACTCCTAATTGATGAATTCGGGTTTGTCAGTATATATACAGGTTAACAAGCGATTTTTGATTGTTATTTAGTTGACAGTTAACAATAACCCATCATGATGAATCTGTACTAGTCTATTGCTAACCTTAGACCTCTGCAATGGCTCAATCTCATCTTGGCTTTTTGCTTCCAATTCCCACCAACTGCCTTCCTTATATCAGCGCTCCATCAACTCGGTAAGTAAGAAGAGTAAAATAAATGATACCACCTCACAAACGTTGTCTTTATTGAACGCATAAATGTTCTTTTCATTATGTAAAGTTCTACAATACTCCCTAGCTTCCCACATACCCTATCGGGGTAAATTCTATCATAGTTCCACAAAGCAATGCGGGCCTACTATAATACCTGCCTACTCAAGCGTAGAACTGAAGCTGCCTGTTGTTTCTCTACTATACATACGTTACGTCTCTATGCATTAAAGTTATATGACTAGAGCAAAGAGCCTACTAATTGTAGGCTACTGTTGTGTTTCGAGTTTTAAATCGGAAATATAACTCATTAATGTACCGATCAAAATAGCGTTAGGTATATGATAACGAGACATTATTAAAAACTCGCCAAAAAGTGTTCTCGATACAATACAATAACTCCTTATTTAAAAAGTCACAAAGAAAAAAAACAAAAACAAGGAATAATACTATTTCCTAAGCAACTTAGATGGCGGCTTTATCGCTTAGACCGATCTCTGCCAGGCATCCGTGCATGGAACAGTTGCATGAATACGAAAATGTCCCTTTTCACTTCAAATATTTTTAAAATATTACAGAATATTTCAGCGTCTTTAGCATTATTCAAGTTTAAAAGAGAAAACAAAACAAAGTTTACACTCCGTGTGAAAAGAAAATTGCAATAAACACATATTTTGTGAAGTTGCTTTCCTGCATTTACTCACAGTTTTATCTAACGTTGCTTTTTAACGCTAGCCTAGTTTCAGAGAATGGACGGACGAACCATTGTGCTTCAAGCTAGCAGACCAATATACAACAATACAGTAACGTGAAGAGCCACCGTCGCATTCTATGAAATAAACTGACAGCTTTCGTTGTAAATGTTTAGTTATATAGCATGTTACTGGCTCCGTAGACGGGTTGCATTGTACATTCGCCGTCAAAGAGAGGTCACATTTTGTAGAGAAAAGGGTTTTTATCTGGTTCCGTGATTTTTGCCCTCGCTTCGCGGAGTTATTCGCTTTGGACAGATTTTATCAGTTCCAACAAATAAATTGCCTCGTGATTTAATGGAACTCAATTTTTTATGTTATCATTTTGGAATTTCAGTTTCCTGTCAAATTTCCTGAAATTTAAATTGTATCGCTAAGTTACTTTTACGTCTTTGAGAATAAATTAAAATGATTGTTCAGCAAAGTCTTCATTTGGCGAGAGTTTTCAGCTTCGAAGTTAACAAACAAAATGGGAACTCTACTTTCACGTTGATGTATAAATCTAGCTGTATATTATTCGGAAACGTAAAACAGGTATGATTCTCCACACGATAAGGTCGGTGGAATACTATTTAGAAACTCTTCATGTTCAAACACTACGCAGTTACCATATCAAAAACGTTACATAAAGAAACTTTTTTATGCTCTAGTGGACTTCTAACAAAATCATTTCAATTCCTCAATTTTGAAACATATTTTAAACTAGCGGTTCAGCACGGCTTTGCCCGCAGAACATATTATAGCCTAAAAGCACTCAGAAATTATGTAGAATTACAACTGTGAAAGAAATTTTGAGATCGGTCAAGTAGTTCCTGAGATTCGCGTTCAAACAAATAAACTCTTCAGCTTTATAGAGGTAATCTAATATATAAAATTCTTCTGTCACGGGGTGCGTAATCGAACTCCTCCGAAACGTTTCGACCGATTCTCATTAAATTATTTGAGCATATTGAGTAGGTCTGAGAATCGGCCAACATCTATTTTTCACACCCCTAAGTGATAATGGTTGTTCACCCCTAAAAATTTTTTTTTAAGTTTTGGTCATTTTTTTTTGTTTTTATTTTTTTATAATGTGGCATTAAAAAATACATACAACCCTAAATTTTTACCCTTTTATCACCAACCCCTATTTTTTAATCTATATAATTATATAAAAATCAATGCCACTTTTCGTTGTAAGTGACTCCTTCTAAACGGCTCGACCGATTTCAATGATTTTTTTTTGTATACGCTTAGGTTTTGCAGGGCCCGGAAGGTTTAGATTCACAAATCAGCCCGGTTGATGCCATTGCACTTGATATTTTGGTTACTATCCGAGCGAAGCCGGGAGGGGTCGCTAGTATTAAATATAGATTTATTGCAATCTCAAATCAAATGTATCAAATGTAGTAATATATAGTAATTAATTTATTTTATATTTCTTTCTTCCGTTATCGATAATTCATTTGTATTTGAATAAACCACTATACTATACACTATACCTACGGAGTAAATATTTGTCCTCAAATATTAGTAGGTTCTTTTGACATCACAGTGGTTGAAAACATTGGTACAGATCTGCCATAACTCAACAATTTTACAGTTATTGGCACACAGTAGACCTTTAGTATTTTTTTAGAATACAGTACACTGTCACAAGTAGTTTTTATTGATATACATGTTGGTACTAAGCTTCGTAGATTTACGATGCTCATAAACCCCGTGTACCCGAACTTCTAAGGAAAAACATCAACACGACCGCACCGTTCTTGCCCGATTAAGTTTCCTACATAAAGCGCAGTGCACACTGTTACAGAGCTACCAGAACCAGTCAAGTGCGCAAATGGTTAAACGATTCCCTTGCCTTTGATGTGGTGGTGAGGCTGCCTCGCAGCTCCGACCTCGCTTGCGCACTTATGCGCCGTAATTCAATGGCATTTGAGGGAAACGCAGGTGCAGTGAGTACTCTGCCTAAGCCCGCTTTTGTTTGCGAAAGTGGCACGCTAATTTATGAGAAGGCAACTTCAAACTATTTTCGAAGTTTAATGCGTTCTCATTTAAATGGAAGACTTTCGTTGGATTTAATTTTAAGGGCAATGAATTTAATTGAGTTTGTTTCGTCAAAGACGGAGACATGAAACAAGAGTGTATTTTACAGTTTACTAAAACGTATAGGCATAGACAAAAAATATTCATTAAGTAAATGTCCGTGGTGGTCTAGTAAGCCGTGGTGGGGTAATTAACCATAAAGTCAGACAGACAGGTCCGTATTCATTTTCAGTATTAGTTTGACTTCCGCTAGAAACATATTTAGAGGTTCACTCTAAATATGTTTCTATTGTGTACGCGTGCGTATGTTCCAAGAATGATGTGCTTCAAAAACGTGCATATTCCGCAAACCCTCATTTGACCATATTATTAAATTATAACCTTGATTATCTCCCTTTGAAAGAAGTCCGAGTCCCAGTAGTGGAAACATAGAGTGAGCTGGTCTGCTTAATTTGCTTTTAATTGAACCATTAATTCATAAAACACTTGGGAATGCCATTTACAATAATTTAATTTAAACGCAAAAAAAACAATTTGACATTACTGAAATAATTTAAAACGACTCGATTTTTTTTAATCTATTGAATTTTATGTGAAAAGTCTTTGTTCCAGAAGCCGTGTTAGCCTACCACTTTGAAGATTTATACTTAGTTGATCTGAGCCCTACCATGATTTTTTTCAAGTTTCAGTCCGCTATTGACAAAAAATCAAAATTACAAGTACAAAAATCTTTATTGCTGTTTGTAAGTAAGATAAGATGATACAAAACATTTTAAAAGTTTCCCCATGCAAACTGGCCTCTGCGAGAGGCATTCAATATGTCTGGCAAGACAATTTGTTGTAGTCTTAATTTATAAATGAAAAAAATTTAAATAATAGTCAGCTGATTAAAGACTTTTTCTTCCTCATCTTCTACTAATTTCTGGTTTTTATTTATGTCATCTGATTCTTCATCCTCGATTAATTTCTGGCTTCAAATTTGGTTGGTGTGTGAGATAAATGCTTGGTGAGCACAATTTCGCCAGCGTCTTGTGTTGCATCATGATATTGTCTTGTGTTTTTGAGTTTGATCAGTGTGTCCATTCAGGGTCTAAGGTCTTGCAGTGGTAGACATTGCACCAAAGCGGTAGCTAAGACATTGTGGAGAAATATTAATTCCTATCTGTGGGGTGATTGGATTCAGCCTTATTCGGTAAAAAGTCTACTGAGCCAAAGGTAATTCCTATTCTTTTATATCATTCATTAAGAAAAGCATTTGTGTAATGAATGCGTTTATTTTCTACTGCCTGGGTGTTAGTTTGTGTCATAAGTATTCATTTAAAATCACATTAATAGTTATCTCAGCTGTCTGGTTTCCATACTACAAGCTATTCTTTATTTAGGGCAGTACAGTGTTCTGGGGAAAAAATATATCGACCGTGACCATAAAAAGTCGTAAAATAACGTGCTACTTGATTCAGGAGTTTTTAAGATCTGTAACCAACGCCATTGTACCACAAAAAAGGAAGCTACTAACTATCCAATTTATCCTGAAATAAAAAGTGCAACTGCAGCCGCTGAACGATGCGCTTTGTAGTAATAAACGAACAATGGGACATACAAAACTACGCCGCCATTATACGTACGCTGAACACAGAACAGCGTATTTGTAAACGTTTCTGTTTGGCTGCTCCCTAGCTATCGAGAAGAAGATGATTTTGGCAGGCTGCCTGATTGCAGAATTTTACTCAAGTAACAAAATTACTCAGTTTTAATTGGATTTGAAAGTAGGTACTACATTTAAAAGATTTTCGATTTGATTACATACTTTCGTTATACGTACAGACTGGTACAGACGTACAGCTTAGCAATCAAATATCCTGCCCGAGGTCTGCTCAATGGAAACAGTTTGGGTGTTTTGAAGTCGAGAGTGAACTGGTTTTGCTAGGTGAGCGAGATCTATTTTTTTTACATCGTCGCTTTATATCAGGCAATAAAGTCAAGCAACACGTCATCTTTAATCATTTTTTTTGGAACGTAGTTCCTTACGGCACGCTTGGAGGAGATTGTAATTTCGGTGAGCAACCAAAAATGTGAGACTGGAACTGTTAGAACCGTTAGTCCGTTGTATATTTACAACGGAAGTGATTCGAAACTATACGTGAATAAAAACTACCCGTGACCAGTGTTAATAACTTTCGGATGATCATACCATATATAAGAAAATTTAGCATTTTTTTTGCCATTTGTGTCGCTTTTATACTCTATTTGCAGGAAATTCGTTCCTACCTGATGTCCCATGACACCAATATTTTTTTTTTGTAGATCTTCTTTGGCGCTTTTCGATTAGACGAAAAAAATGATAAACATATTAATTAATAGATTGAATTTGAGTCTGAAAGAATGAGATAGAATACTAGTAAACAGTGTTTCTTTATAATCTTCGTCTTCTCTTTTTCTATGAATGAATTTGTTACTTTTAACGTAAATAACTAACTTGTTATTAACATTCCATTTCAAACTTCAGTTTTTGCATTTGATAACTATCACTAGTAATTTAGTCTAAAATTGTGAAAACATAATTTTAACAAAGATTTATGGAAATAATTTGGCTTTTTGTTATCTTAGATAGGATTATGGAATGATTTACTTACTCTTTGTTGTCTGTGTTTAAGCTTATGTACTTAGTTAGAACAGACTAGTTTGGAGATTACAAATATTAAACTTCATAATATTAAATAACATCGAATCTATGGTAACAACTAAGAATGTTATTACGAATTTCATACGAATTATGAAATTACATATTTTGTCGTGCTGGCCACTTTGTTGGCAAATATCTCCTCTTTGGTTAGGAATTCTAATTTCAAATTTATACAGCTATTTACTCATGCTTTTGTGTTTTGAAAATGGTAATTCATTTGTTTCTTGGTAAGTTTTTTTTTAGTTTTTCTTCAGCTTTTTTTAGAAATAAACGTAATTATGGTTTTCAAAACCCAAAACCATGATTAAACAGCTGAATAACTTTGAATTTGGAAGTCCTAAGAGGAGATATTTGAGATCAAAGTGGCCAGTACGACAAAACACCAATAGTAGGAGATCCCGCTATACAACGACCTTCACCGAGCTGTTTATTGGACGAAAAGTGTTTTATATGTTGATATGTCAACAAATATGTTGCAAATGGGTTGCCTAAAAAATTCAGTCCAGAATATAATTAATTAACCATTAAAAATCATTTTTTTAAATATTTCACTTAAATTGATTGAATTTTAGAAAAAACTATATAGCATAACTTATTATTTTAGCTTTGTTTTGTTATTCATACGTCCATGCTTCACATGATTAAAGTCCTGCCTTATTATTAGTCTGGAAACAGGTATAAAGTCAGTATCCATGTGACAATGTTTGCTCAATACAAGGCACGCAAGCCAAAAAATCTGTAAGATTTTCGAGAAAAACAAAATTGATCCAGAAATATTCGACTTTCAAATTTGTGACGTCGAGCGGATTCAAAGAGATAAATTAGCTTCAGTCGTCAGTCAGTATTTGTTGACAATGGCGCTAAGGATCTGGCTGTTTTTTTTTTTGCCAAATAGTCACAATGCCAAAGATTTCTCTATCACTAATACCACCAGTGGCATCAACTTATGGGCTACTTTAAAAGAATCTTTAGTTTACGATCCCATAGGTAAAATTTAAGAAATTCATACATCGGTAACATTATTTGCAACATCGAAGAAACATTGAAATTGAATTATTAGCTGAACTTGGTCTCGCAGACGCAAACGGCAAATCGAATAATCCACTTGTTGAATCCTGCACCACCACTCAGAATTGAATTGAACTTTTTTATTCGAGTATTAAAATTAGTTACGTTACATGGCTTTACCCATTCTATAGAAACGAGTTATATCTGCCATCGACTAAATCCGCATAGAATTAATAATCATTATGAAACCTAACGTGGTTGTTGCACATTTTTATTTGATTTTCGGGTAACACACATGTGATAGGGTTGGTACAGCCCAAAATTTACAATAATGTAATAGGTATTCGCTGGTTCTACGAACACCTACTCTATTCCATGACAAAGAGAAGTTTTTTTGTTTAATAGCTCATTCTGTAATACGTGTGTGTATTTCAGTGCGTGCTCCAGTTAATTAAAATGTTCCAGACTCCCGAATTTAATGGTTACAGAAACTAATTGAGGGCTGATGTGAAGAGCTTTAGCGATAGCTTTACTATGTTTTGTTGTGAGCCAATAAGTTAAATATATTTTTCGTTAATTTAGCACAATACGAGCTGGGAGACACGTAAAAATTAGAAGATAAAACAAAAAAAATGGCAGTCATAGGAACTGCCGATAGAAGTGAAAACTTATAACTCAGAATTTGATAGCTTACTTTGAGAACTACGCGGGTGAAACCGGAGGGTGTGGCCATGACCATGGCTACACCCTAGATGTATTTCTCACGAATTTCTAGACACTAGAACGTATTTATTGACGCGTGAGGCTATAATACAATTCACAACCCACAAAAAATCTGTGTGTGATACGCCAAAAGAAATTTTCACTTCAAAAAGATCGTTACAGGTTCAAATTTCGAACTTTTCGGGTGCATATTTTAGACCACCAACCTGTTATAGACTGTGTTTGATGAATTTACTTCTAAAGCAAGAGATAAAATAAAAGTAGGTATATTATATAATTGATTATTATTTATATATTATCACAAGCTTTGCCGACGGTTTCATCCGCGTTTTAAGGGTTTTCTTTTTTTCACGGACCCCTAACTATTTTCCTCAACTAAGAGTAGCCTATGTTATGCTTTATAAAATCAGCTATCTAATAGTGAATATTCCATCTTAATAGGCGCAACTATTTCAGTGATTATCAAACTGACAAACAAAGTGAGGAACAAACAGAAAGACAGATAAATAATTTAAAAATAGTTTTATATAGGTAGTTTACTGAACACTTTCATTTGAACTTGGTAAAAGCTGTTAATTTGATATTACAAACATACACTCTAACTTTATTTATTTGCATAGGTGACTGGTTATTACGGGTCTATGGTTCAACTAAATTATGTACTCTGTGCGTTAGTTTCCAAGTGGGTGGCAATCATTAACCCTTTGACGAGGGTGAGGGCGATGGCCGCAACTTGCCAATATCCAATTTAGGAGTATTGCCAGAGTGTAATCGGTCTTGCTGCCCGTCCATAATACCCAACAATGAGTATTTATAGCCAAACTTTCACGATGAATAGTTGGAACCTTATGAATTGTGAAATTCGCACAGAACATTTCCACCACCATCCAAGTTTTCTAATACATTATTTTGGACCTTGTGTCGGCATGGTATTAACTACTTAGTTTAATCTAGAAATGACGTGCAAACTAAATAATAATTATGATTTAGGTACATAATAAATATTACGTGTGATAGTCATAAGTAATATCTGTATGTATTTCAAATCATTTACGAACTTCTTCTATTAAATTACCTATGAACAGCAAAATCATTTGTTTCTTGTTGTAGAACAAATTAAATCTGTTCAAGTTAAGCTTTACTCAGTAGTTTTTTTAATTTTTTATTCATCAAAAAAATCTAAATACATATCTTTCCTCTTAATGCCAACAGCGTCTTACAGTTTTACCCGTGTGATTCCGGTTCCAAGATAATCCCATTGCTATTCCAGACTCGTATGTTCAAAAATGTAGACTGATCCGAAACGAACTTACAACGCGACTGAGCAACATCCTAACATCGAAACTTTCGTTTTTTTTTAATATTATTAGTGGGATGATAGTCTACAAAAAAGTTGGGTTTATTACAATTATAATTTTATTATTCATTCCGTCTAAGCCTAGTTAAGCATACCTAGGCTACCAATATACTAATATAGTACCAACCTAGCTAAAATAAGGCGTTGCTATCTTTTAATTTGAAACCGTAATAAAAGCGAGAACAGCAAAAACGTTTTAAAACAAGCAAAGCCGAGTTTTAGTTGCCAACCCAAAAACCTGAACAATCAGCAAGTTGTCATAACTAAAGTCCATTATAATAATCCGGGGACCCATTAATTCCTCGTTCCGAGGAGGCTAAAGACTCTGCAGGCTTTTCGACAACCCTACCAAGTTCCCTACCAGTGGGGACGCAGAGGATTAAAATTTCCGTGTTCAATAATAATAGTGAATTATGTTGAACCTAAATCGATAGTGTTTTTAATAAATGAATCATCATTGACCTAAGTGTGATTGCGTAGGACGAAAATCAGAAGCTCTTAACGAATACATAGGTCACTCATATGCGCTAGCGGCTATGTTCACTCACAAATATGAATTTACGTTGGTGATCTCGATTATGCCGCCACGTATTTGTCCTCGTAGGCATCTTCGCGTAACACTTAAAACTTGTGGAAAACTAAAATAGCGTCACTTATAGACGTGATAAAACACGTACATATGTTGCATATATTTGCTAGTTGCATGTGAAGAATATGTAAATTCATCGTACTACTAGTCTGATATGTTGACGATAGATTATTTTATAGAAAATCTAAATTTACGGATGATAATATCTTTGTCCCCTAACCACATATAATAACAAAACAGCATTGTTATTTAAAAAACATATATTATTTGTGTAATAATTTAAATTACAGCTGTAAAACTAATAAGCAATAACAAAGGAGACATCATTGTCTTGATTTTTGTTAAAGGGAACTGAATTAGTGGCCATACTAGTACCCACCAACAGGGAGGTCAGTGGGGACGCAGGGAAAAGCCACTCGGGACGAAGCGAGTTTAATTAAAAGCAAACATTTAGAGGACAGTGAGGAACAATGGAGGCACAGCCCCGCCGTACCTCATGACAATGCGGGTTTTTTTACATTTCAATTATAGAACTTGCGGACTGGAACTTTGTTCGGATAAACTAAGGACAATAGGCTAATGTTTTGGATTAAAAAGAATGTTCAGAAAACTAAAACTATTTTTATTTAATACATCTTATAAATTGGCTCAATAGAATGGAATTGTAAAATGGCACTCAATTAGATAGGTACTTTATATTAGCTGGCGATGTTGCATTTTGATTTACTATACCGGTCAATAATATTTGAAGTACTTAATCATTTAAATATATATTTTCTATGAATGTAACAGTTAGATAAACACTTTTATCAGCAAATTCCAAGCTAGGATGTATTAGGATAAACACTTTTATCAGCAAATTCCAAGCTAGGATGTATGCCTGTATTTTGAGAGTCCAGAGACCTCCTAACAGCGCCTCTTTGGCGCGTCGTGAAAATTATTCAGCGAGGATTGTCTATTAAAATCACAATAAAGTATTTTGTTTCAACAGAACCTGCTGTAGTTCCTGGTAGACTACGGTCAATATCTTAATACCCTGCTACTAGTCTCTTCTTGGCGTCAGTACATATCCATAAGACAACTTTTGATACGCATATTGCTTTCAAATGATTTTGTTTACTTCCGTGAGTTGAACGTGTGTATATTATATTAATAACTAAATTAAATGGAATAATTAAATAAATTACGATAGACTGATGACCAAATACCCACGCTTACCACCATATTTCAAACAAGCACCACTGGTTTACATGAGCCGAAGGCCTAATTTAGTATTAAGCAATTCGATTTAAAGGTCTTCAGCATTTACGACATCCAACGAACGTTGAAACACTAATAATACTAGTAATTTAAGTTTAATTTACGTTCTGTGTCGCAGTGATAAGAACAATTAAATTAACTGTTAATCAGTAAATAGTAAAATAAAGAGATAATCTAGTCAGATCTTAGATAAAGTATATCCTCTTTGAGTCAGACCTACTACAAAAAGAAAACGTCTGAAATCAATAGTTCATAGGTTTTTTATTAATACAGAACAAAGTATACATGTAAACTTTTTTGACTTCATTTAGTCGACACACAATGAATCGCAATATTTATAAATTACAAACAAAATTACTAAAACATCTGCAATTTGAAATTAAAACACATAATACTGTCTATCCTATCAGCCTTTCCTTTGGTTGTGATAATCTTGTCTGAGGGTCATGACCAACACCTCCCAAAAACTTCTCCCCGATAATGGACCACCGCATCGGAAGGCAATCTCTTGTTCTTTTCTCGTCAATTTTTCCATAATTGTTCATCAGCTTTTATACCTTACTTCCTAGCTATAGGTATGCCCAAAGTACTCTTTAAATACAGTCTAGTCTGCTAAAGTTTAGAAATGTAAACAGTCAGTTCCGTACAGAGCAAAGCTTAAATTGTTCTGATATTATAACGAAACCGTATTAATTTATGTAGTAATAAAATAAACACGAAGATCGCAGAAACTAATCTGAATTATTTTAGTGTTTTATGTAAACAAAACCCAACAAAACCGCACCTCATAATAACTTCTATATTTAGAGAATCCTTTGCAAACGTCCGCAATCTCCGCGACAGTGGTCCGTAATGGGACTTTAATTAAACTTGTTTCTCCCTACATCGCTGTTTTGATGTCGGGCCAAATTATTTTCTGGCACTCAATTATACGTGCTTTCCTGTAAGTGAACATTTTTTGTGCTTTACTGAGCATTTATTGCATGTATTCTATAAATAAATAAATAATAATAAATAAATAAATATTGGTGGACAATTCACACACAACACCATCTGACCCCAAAATAAGCAAAGCTTGTGTGATGGCAGCCAGATAGTTGATGTAATACTTATATAGTTTTAAATACATACTTATTATACATAGAAACACCCAGACACACTATGATTTTTAACTTACCACGAACAAAGCGTGTTATACGTTTAACGTGTTCGTTTGTGTATACGCGTGTTTCTATAGGTATTCTAATATATTTAACTGACTAGCGGCCCGCCCCGGCTTCGCACGGGTACATACACACACACACATACACCCTTTTTTTGTATCGGGTTTCAAAAAAATTATGATTTTTTTTTATTATTGTTTTTTTTTTGTATTTTTTTTATTTTAAAATTTTATACATATATAATATTATTTACAAAACAAAAGCCATTAGTTTTAGTGAGTCAGAGCTTCCCTGTAAACGATATTTGAAGTAGTTTTATTTTGTGGCAGCAAAATAAATTGATTTTCAGGAGCTCCAACACGTGGTAGGCCAACACGTGATACAGTTGCCATGAGTGAAACATTCTTTTCGTAGGTCGATCCCTAATAATTCGAAGGTTTGGCCCTGGGACTTGTTAATAGTTAACGTGAAAGATGATTTCACCGGAAACTGAAGTCGTTTAAAAGGGATTGGCAGATCAGTTGGAATCATCGGTATGCTCGGTATTTGAGCTAGTTGACCAGCTGCTGGGCCAGTGATAAAATTTTGTTCAGCAAGCCGCTGCGAACGCTCGATACTTGACTCTCTAGCACGCGATTGCGACGCGTATTCTCTCCGACTTGCAAGGCGATTTTCAGTTTCTGATGAAGATTCCTCATTACGCCGTATTCTTATTGCCCTCGCCTGGGAACTATGTTTAGAAAGTTGAGATCTTGATCTTTTGGAATTTTGGGCATTATAAAATGAAAATAGAAGGAAATAAATAATTAAACAGGCTTTTACTAAATTTTTGCTTATTGAACTATATGAAGTACTAAGCGGTTTGAATAATTAAAATATAATATTTATTATCAGGTAAGTAGTAGGTACTTATTGAAAGAAAATTAAAAATATGGGCTTAGAAAACTACCTTTTACTAAATTTTTGCTGAACAGAAATACCCATAAACCTATAAGCAGTTATTACACTTATTTACCTACGAAACGAATTCAAAATTTTTCAAGCTAAAATCATACGATCACGCACACGACCGCTGCGTGAGGAGCCGATCGCGCGAGTGAGCCGCGCGGCACTTTATTTTATTACATTGACTCCCCCCCCCGTACCCCAGTGACAGTTACATGGAGCCTACATCGCATGCTGGCTAGCTGAGCGCGGTGAGCGACAACCACGCGACTTTTTTTCTAATACTTGCATTTTTAAACTCGTGATATCTTCCGAATGAAATGTCAAAATTATAAAAAGGTATTAAAGCCGTCTTGAATATAAAGTAATTTATTTTGATAAGGATTAATACCAAGGTACAAATGAAGAGCCTTTTCAAGAGGCGGCATACATAAATTAATATTTTAGAATAAAAAACTGCTTACTGTGACATAATAACTATAATATTTAGACATATGCTGTCGCGACACTTTTTGTAGATAATGATGAGTTCTGCAAAGTCGTAGTAAATGATTTTGTTCTATCATCAATAGTTTTCGCAGCGCACGCGACGTAAGGAATTTTTCAGGTCTTTTTTTACACCTTATGTTACATTATTGGAGTTTTAGTAAGGATTCCTAATTTTGTTTTAAATATAATATAGCCTATGTTACTCGGGGATAATGTAGCTTTCCAAAGGTGAAAGAATTTTTGAAATCGGTCCAGTAGTTTCGGAGCCTATTCATTACAAATAAACAAACAAACAAATCTTTCCTCTTTATAATATTAGTATAGATAAACAACAAACAAAGGTCAAAACATCAGTATGTTTCGGTTTGACGGACAAATTGCCAGTTGAAATGAAAACCCTATCATTTCAACTGGCAATTTGTCCGAGATTAATATATTAGAGATTATATAAGATATTAATATTATAAACGCGAAAGTAAAAATGTACACAAAAAAGTCACACAAAAACTAATGCAGGGATGTGGATGAAATTTGGTACCTATATACATAGATAGATTATGGTCTATACACATAAGTTATCCTTATCCCAAGAAAAAAACGGGTTTGGGATCGGGAACCACGCGGGTGAAACCGTGGGGCGCTGCTAGTTATATATCTGGGTGATGAGCTCAGAGCAGTGCTAGACAGTTTCCACCGTAAGCGGCAAAGGTAGGTAGGAACACCGTGGAGGGTTTAATCGGTAGAAACACCGCATGTAAAAAAAGTGTCTACTAATATTACTTTTTTATAATTCATTTATTTATGTGGAATTATGATTCAGTGATCAAAGTCCCTATAATTGTGTCGGTTTGCTAGGCTAGGCTTGCTCTAACACAAAGCACATTTTATTACTTTAATTTTCTTCTATTTAAAAGAAGCAAAGACACGAATAGCATAATAATTGCTGGCCAGACAAAATCACTTTTTTCATCAGTTCTTTGTTGAGAAGAGCTTTCAAAGGAATTGAATAAAAAATACGCGTTAACGATAAAATTAGATTGTGATCATGATAATTTATGGACTATTTTTAATGAAAAAAATGGTTCCTTTTTAGAAATCTCACTAATCTTATAAAGGCCAACGTTTTTATGTAAGGTACGCAATCGTGAATCGATATTTATTATTATTTTTTGTTTGGTAGATATTAGTATAGTTTTCTAGTAAATTCAGAAACGGTTCTATATTAATTTCATGGACATCGCGTTTTTTTTTAAGATAAAAAAACGAATATTTTCTTATATTTGCCTGGACGCCGCGACGTACTCGGATATTTCACAAAAATTATGAAATTGTGTCCAGTGTCTGAGTTTTATTTTAACTTGAAGTCTGTTTTTATTTATCGGAGAAGGTTTAATTTTATACAGCTACAGATCATCTATTTTCGTTTTCCTTATACGTTCAACCAGGTAACACCAAACAAGAAGCAATATACGTTGTCCTATCAAGCTTGTGTTAAAGTCATAGTGTTTATTAAAACATATGTATACGTTCCCCTGCAAGTATACTTAGGCCTCATAAGCCGCAAATGAGGAAAAATTGCGGCAAAACTTTTTACTACTCCCATTTCTTCGCTAATGCTACCGTTAAGGAAACTCAGCGCAATTTTCGTGTTCACCTATTTTGCGAAACAGCAAAATTATTGGATGCTTACTTACGCTAGATCTTGTGTGTTTGTTTGATTAGGCTGGGGAGCAGGTGTGAAGCCGGTTAATTGCTTAATGTGACTTGGGAGTACGCTGCTAACAAAGTTGTGATTATCATTACTTGGGTAAGCGCTCATTATACTGTTACATAAATTGTAGTGCTCTGAAAATGCGCTGAGGATTATTAAATTACTGTGGTAGCAACGGCTCGGTCTATGTATGCTAGACTTTCGATAGTGGACTAGCTATATGAAATGGTTCACGGTAACGTAGCTAATAGTAGTTTGTAGGATTTGCCTTGATTCAAGAGACCGGATTTATGATATGATTAACGATATGTTGATAGTTTGATATGGTCGCTCCAACTTCACTTTAATAGTTTCAACCGCTTCGCCGCTTAATTAAAAAACGTGTAACAGCCACGCTAGCTTTCGTCGTAAAATATTGGTAATTTAAGCACAATAAACTGGACTCATCAACAAGACGACTTATCTCTTTGACCCGTAATTTCTCTGGAAGCATTGCCATTCAAATCAAAACACAGGAATTTTGCTGTAAGGTAGTAAAATAACTGGCAAAGCTATGATACGTTGCCAGGCGGACTATATGAAGAGTCTACACGTCCACTACAAAAACATTTTCTAGAGATAAATATTTTCTATCTCAGTGATTTCCACATGCATGGTTACTTACCGTAATTACATAGTAGCATCTATCACTATTTCTCATATTAAACTCTATCTGTAATGCTACAAGCGCTATTAATAAAATGTGCCATCGAAGAAGGCAGAATAAAGAACTTTTAAATATGTTATGTAGTATATAGTACCTAGATCAAAAGAACTCAATTCCGCTATTGAAATCAGCATTGAATTGAATAGGTTTCAATCTCTCAATAAACCCGATATAATGCGAGATTTTAATATCGTCGGCGGCCGGGAGTAGAGGGGCTCTAGAACGTTCGACGGAAGCGGGAATGGAGGCAGAGTTCCGTATAATGAAGGTGGTTGGATGGCTCTCCATCCCGCCTGACGGTGCACTGTTGGCGAAACAATGCTCTTGTCTTCACGGTTACCTTGTTACGAGTCCTACAGATTTTCCATGACATGGTTTTTGAATATCGGTAATGCATTAGGGCTTTGCATTTACGTAAGGGCACCAATGGAGCTTCTTTTTATAGGTAAATGTTGTTTTAAGCATCACGATTGTTCATAATACTATTTTTAGATGCGCTCTACGATCACCTTACAATCTAAACTTTAACTTTATTAACAAATGTTAACACATCTAGGCAATGTACTAATTTTATTTTAATATGATATATAATTTAATAGATACATATTTAGTATTAATATGAAAACTAACGTGGTTAGCTGGTTAGCATATATTCATACTCGTAGTTTCGTAGAATCCCCGATATTTTCATGCATCTTCGAAATTGTACACTGATCAACTATGGAACATATATATGTATGTAATACATGAGACTGTAAAATATTGAAGCTCAATCCACAATATAACCACAGTACATAGCCCGTAATTACTGATAATAGTGTATTTTGAGGTGCCGTCACTAATGTCATATATTTTAATGTTAATTTTTTTTTTATCTGGGCAGAGCCTTTATTAACAAAACTAAAATACAATGAGAACTACATACACTACACTACAAACCTAACTACTTACACTAAGCACACCTGAATTATCTATAGACCACTGTAGGTCTATAGATAATCAAGATGTTCAAGCCCACTACCAATCGGAAGCGTACCCAGCATGCTGGCAGCATTACCACGCTGAATGGCAATGCTTATGCGTTGGGCCAAATAAACGCCAGCATTTTGGTCACGCGTCGCGTCGACCAAGCGCTCGGATAGGCTTTTGAAGATGAGGTGAGCTCCCGGCCCCCACGGTCCCAATGTCTCAACCCCAAAGGGCTCAAATATGTAACCACTTCCGAGGGTTGCATATTTGCGCCGTTTGAGTCGCTCAGCTGAATTATCCGCTGCACCGGCCCTACTATGTATCTCTGGAAGATGTGATGGTGCCAGAGTATCGACGCAAGTTGCGTCCCATACTAAGGGCCGACCCAACTTCCAAGGCACAACAGTCATGCCGTCAGGTCTTTTGCCATCGTCACGCGCAAGACCACTCGGTTCGAGTATGGCTGGGACATTGGCGGTGGAAAAAGCCCGGCGTATGATGTCGTTCAGGCAGGCGTGGTGGCCAATACGACCCGCGCTTTTCGAGCAAGAGAGACCATGGTGACCGAGTTGGTCGACGGCAGTACCACAATGGCAGCGATGGGCTTCATAGCACCTGGCACCCAAGCGCTAGCTAACAGCTAGACGAAATGCAGTTGGATCTAATAGGCTACCGGTATTGAAAGATGGCAAAGCTTGTAACCAAGGCCCGATTCCCACACAGACACAGCAAGGATACGAGCACGATCCGCGATACTAGGACACGTATCGAGAAGAGAGTTCCGTGCTAGATCGCAGATCGGTCGATCCCACTGTCTCTGAGATGACAGACATCTGGGGAAATCGTTGTTTGGACAAGCCAGCCTCCAAGCATTCTTAGCCTCGCACAAATTAGCTACTACTACATCCGAATGGCCTAATGAGGGTGCGAGAATTTTTCGATTAGATTTTGAGTACTATGAACTGAGGACAAGAATGCCGGTAAAGCTACACTTGAAATTTGGCGGACCCCTAGGCCTCCCAACCTTATGGGTAGTGAGGCTTGTGACCATGCCCTCCCACTCAGGTCCACATTCAACACCGATATTAAAGATTCCTTTACGACATTGTCTAAGCTCCAAAGGAGCTCACCATGTTTCCACAGTGGACTACATCGTAAAGCGTACATAAATTTCGGAACAAAGAGACAATGCCGAATAATTGTAAACGCCATATGGGCGTTTACTTTGAGTAGCCTATCGGAGGCTCTCGTAAAATTTTGAATTTTTTCCTCGACAAAAGGTGTAAACGACTCATCCAATATCGGTGAACCCAGGAGGCGCAAGGAATGTTTGTCAACTGATTTGATGTTGGGGGCCAGATCAATTAGTATTTTCATTTTAACGTTAACATCAAGCTAAAGTTAAAATTAAAATGTTATGTGAATTGTTAGTTTGTTGCACGTTTGTGTTGCAATGATCCAATGCATGATATTAGCGATTTTTCATATGAAAAATACATACTTTTCAAATTAGGACGTGTCACGTTCGTCGACACTCGAGAAGCACGAGCACGTTCGCAAAGCAACGCATAAGTTACATTTGGCCCAAAAACGTATGGTTCCCGCGGGATAAACTATATATTCATGCTGTTCTTTGACATAGGTAAGGGGCAAAATCGATTGGTTTATTTTCCTATGGAAACATAAACATATTTACATATTATCGGAAAAACATTGAAGATAAAAGAAAGTTAGTTATGTCACATTGAAATATTTACCTATACTTTAACTTAAAAGGAAAATTGTCTGCAAAATAACAGCATCCTGCTGAAGCACAAGACGTTGGCGTAATTGTGCTCACCAAACATATCACACTAACATAGCACAACTGGATAGAAGCCAGAAATTAATAGACGATGAATCAGATGACACATAATATGATACAACCTATTAAAAGTTAAAAATGAAAAAAGAAGAACACTTTATCAGCTGACTATTATGATCATCATTATTATCTTTATTGTATAAATTCAGACCAATGGAAACTGTGTTTCCAGACATATTGCATGCCTCTAGAAGAAGAGGCCAGTTTGTATGGGTCAATTATTGAAATGTTTTGCATCACATTATCTTACCTGCAAACAGCAATAAAGATTTTTGTATTTGTAAAAATAACAAGAGGGAAGGAGAGATATGCAGCTGTGGTGAAGGCACTGAGCCGGGAGGAGGCGGCTAAGAAAATAGCAAATAACGACGTCGATTCGATTACTAGCGGAATCCCATGCGGTAGTGCTCGTCTCAACAGACCAAGTCGGAATAATGAGCACTAGAATTCGTTTGAAAATGTTCTCTACCCCCCCTTATTTTTTATAGTATAGAGTACCGAGACGAGCTGGGCATGTGCCTGATGGTAAGGAATATGCCTGCCACATAACAACACAGTGACACGCAGCTATTGGAACATGAAGAGTCCAAATCTTTACCTACCAGTGCATTGCGCTCGTCACTCAGAGATCTAAGATATATCTGTACTCTGTACATGTACACCCTGTAATTTCTCCAGTAACATTGACAAAACCGGAACACAATAACGTTTGCACATTACTACTATTATTTTATTATTTTCCCTTTCTCTCCTAATAGCCCTTCCTAAGATAGTTGTCAAATAAAGAACCCTACTGACAAAAGCCACCGACCCCGGAGTCTGCGAATGGCAATTTTTTACCAAAAAAAAAATAAGATACCATAGCCCGTTGTTCTGATGAATGTCGATTAGTCGACCAGGATTACACCCTTTCTGGGCACACCAGTTTTCAACTTTATGTCGCCGGTGATAGAATAAAAAAACAGCGTAGTTTCATAAAGGATAATTTTGAATTTGTTGAGAAGTGACGGTGTGACGGTTCACGTATGAGGACCACGGCTCGAGGAGACGATGTTTTAACTGACTATTTTATTAGAATAGTTTTAATATTTGTAAGAAAGATTATATAATTTCTTGGACGAAAGAATACAGAAGAGACAATATAAAGAAGCTTAAAATTAATCCAAAAATATGTGATTTACACCGATAGGCCGTGTGTTCGTCGTGTGTCTTGGAATTTTAATTTAAAATTATGAAAACTAAATTAAAATTTGTCGACATTTTTTTACACAACACTATACATATTGGATGAAACTATGCAAAGCTTGTACTATATATATACCTATATACTTCAATAATATGGAAACACGGAAACACCCAGATATATAGAAAACATATTCATATTCGTATTCATATAAAGATTATTTTTTCCGATTTTTTACTTGCTGTTTAATATACATTTTTTCCTAATGATTTGACTATCGCATTTTATATCCTATTCCTATTAAAAAAAAACACTTCAACCCTGTATTTCGCACAATGCTCACATAACGGATACAGACAGCTTGATGTCCCGCAGCTATGAGTATGAGGGACACATTATGCCGGCGGAGAAACGGAAACTAAACTGATTTACTGAACGGATGTTTTGGCGTGGACTTCACAATGCACGCCACATGTTACAATGGACGTACCGTATTTTGGAGATAACTATGCTAAAATAGGTTATAACCACTACTAATCTTACTCGTACTTATGTGACAAATAATGTCGACGATTGGACTGGGTGTCTACGCCACGACATTCCTTATTTAAGCACAAGTTTGTCGTTTTCTGTTCGTGACGACACAAATGTTGACAATAGGCATGACGACTTAATGACATTTTTGATTTAATGTGCCATCAAAAGGCTTTTTAATAACTGAAACATAGGTGAAAGAATTACTTTGTTGTCTTCAAAACTTCTCGTGATATCACGATTTTAAAATCACAATTTTGGACTCTCCCATAAACGCTTCATACAAAAACACTACTGAAGCGTGACGTCAATGTGTCGTATTTTCTATGCGTCGCGCGTAAAGTTTGTATGTTAGCTATATTAAATACTAGCTTTTACCCGCGACTTCGTCCGCGCCACATATTTATTAAAGTAATTGAGGCAGTACCTACTCGTATGTCTACTACCATACAAATTCACGTTTCCTAATCAAAATCGGTCTAAGTCAAAGTTTTATATTTATTAATAAATGTACAATTTACACGGCAAATTACAAAAAAACTATGTTCTCAAAAAAATAATCAAAAACAGACTTTAATTTAAAATCATATTGGGACGGTCCACCAAATTTTATTAGAGTCTATTAGTAGATATTAGTAGATATATCGTCTGATTACATAAACGCAAATTTTAGTTTGTTGCTCATATTTCAAAAACCGCCCCACTGATTTCGATAAAATTTATATGACCACCTCTGAACTATAATCTACCAACCAAAAAAATAAGCATCTAAATTGATTCACAATTGGAAATACAACTGGATTGATAACCTCCTACTTTTTGAAGTCGGTTAAAATAGCATACAAAGAGTGCAAAGATCCTTCCATGCACACTTTTACTCCTCATTTCCACTCTTTTCAACTCTTTTTCTGTGATAAAAAGTCGCCGTTGTCCTTTCCTAAGTCTAGTCTATCTGTGCACCAAATTGTAACAAACTCTTTAAGTGGCTTAGGCGTTAGGCGGTAACGGACAGAGAGAGTTACTTTCATATATATAATTTCGTATTAGAATTGAAAACAGGTGTTCCTGATCATTTTATAGGAGGCAGTTGTAAAAGATTACCGAAAAGTAATACGTTTACTCCTCCAAAAAACTCATTTTCGCAGTTCTTAATTTGCCTTAATTGAGCGTCCATCATGCATAACATTTGATAAGACACCATGGAAATCTCGTCGACTATCAAAAATTCTGTCTGATACGCCATTTAGTGGCTGCGCCCATGTTAAATATTGAGGTTGTATAGTGCACTGTATTCTTCTTGTCAAGCCCTTTCATTTGATACCCATATTGATGGGATTGATAAAACCTACGTTATCCGCCATTTTGTAGCGGCCGCCATCTTGGATTTCAATTTTTTATAGTATGTTGTATTCTGCTTGTTGAGCCCTTTCATTTGATACCCATGTTGATGGGATTGATAAAACCTACGTTATCCGCCATTTTGTAGCGGCCGCCATCTTGGATTTCAATTTTTTATAGTATATTGTATTTTGCTTGTTGAGCCCTTTCATTTGATACCCATGTTGTTGGGATTGATAAAACCTAAGTTATCCGCCATTGTGTAGAGGCCGCCATCTTGGATTTTAATTTTATATAGTATGTTGTATTCTACTGGTTGAGCACTTTCATTTGAAACCCATATTGATGGGATTGATAAAACCTACGTTATCCACCATTTTGTAGCGGCCGCCATCTTGGATTTTTTTTTTTTTATAGTATATTGTATTCTGCTTGTTGACTATCAAAAATTCTGTCTGATACGCCATTTAGTGGCTGCGCCCATCTTAAATATTGAGGTTGTATAGTGCACTGTATTCTTCTTGTCAAGCCCTTTCATTTGATACCCATATTGATGGGATTGATAAAACCTACGTTATCCGCCATTTTGTAGCGGCGGCCATCTTGAATTTATAAATAAATGATACCGCTAGAAGCGTCTTGAAACGCTCTTGAGAGTAAATGGCTCAAACGGGTAAAAGTAAGGTGGCACTTCATATGCCAAAACATAAACACCGCACTTATGTAACCTGACACCCGTTTTCCCGCCAAATTTGTAAAACGCGAAAAGCGGCCAGTGCATCAAGCGGTTATATAAGTATCCCCGTATAGTTAGAAATTATAAAATTGCTGGAACAAACGTTTATCGACTCCATTTCAAGTGTCTAGATACAAAGTTTCATGGTTTTATCTTCAATAATATTGAACTTGCAGACTTTCACCCCCAATTCCACCCCCGTAGGTACAGTTTGAAACTACAAAACTGCTAAAACATACATTTTATGGTTTCGTGTTAAATATCTAGACGTAAAGTTTCATAGTCCTTCAACAATGACGAAGTTTTCCATATAAACTTTCATCCCTTATTTTAACCCTTTCAACCCTTTTTTCCGGAACAAAAGTAGCCTATGTCCTTTCTCGGGATCTATTCTATCTATGTATAAAATTTCATCAAAATCTGTTGGTTGGTTTAGGCGGTAAAGACGGACAGACAGACAGACAGACAGACAAACAGACAGAGTTACTTTCGCATTTATAATATTAGTATGGATTGCGTTTAGGAAACATAACAAAAGTCACTTGAAATTGAATGGGTTATCCAATGGTAAATACATTTTCTAATAACTTCGTACTTTTAAAATGGACTTGCCCATCAAGCTTTGAATGATCATAAAGTAAGTTAAACAAAAAAATATCAATACTAAAATTGGTACATATTTTATTCTATTTAAATACTGTCAATGTATCAAATCATTCAATATAATTCCAGGATCAGTCGTCATGTCTAATAGGCATAATAAACATGATGACTAAAACAAACCAATTAGTATGTCAATTAAATCACTAAATATAATGTACACGAACTTTTTCTTTTATTTCATAAACGAAAAGTGACGAAGATATAATGCTTAGAACTTTCGAGTGACGTCACATCTATACACGGTTTTTCAAGACGATGAAGAAGTGACGTCACTATCACCCCACTATGAAAATTTAAGGAAACAATATCTATGCCGTTTTTAATAATTTGAAAAAATACGAGGCTCATATTTTTCTATAATCTACCTGACGGACTAATTAGAATTTTTGACTCAGTCATCATCCCAATTGAGCTCTTAACTTTATTGGAATAATCTTGTAGGAAAGGAATAAATACCATCTAAAGTATTTAGTTGTACGATAGAAGTATAAAATTTAAATTGTTACTAAGTTATTTTTATCATGTAAGCGACAGAAAAGTCTTAAGTGATAAATAAAATTCTTTAAACATAAAAATAAATAGTACAACAGAAATCAATAGTAGTACGTATAATTCTGACGTCAAGATCTATTTATACTCTATTGTCAAAAACAAAAGAAATGATTACAGGAAAGCAAAATATCACTAAGTAAATAACTATTATCCTCATGTACCGGCATTTCCTGTTATTTTCCAAGAGGGCAATAATTGCTAATAAGTTTACTTCGATCGGTTCCCAGGCTCTTTATTGTACTTTTATTGATATTGTTTTCGATTCACTGTGTTAGCCGAATAAGGAAACATTTGTTTTTAGAGTGAGTGTTATACTGTGAGATTTGGTTAACAGGCTGAATAATGCCAATTCAGTTGTTTAGTAACCAATGTTTGGAAAATGTTCGGTATTACTTGTAGGGAATTAAATACATTTATATATAAATAAATAAAATAAAATAAATATTGTTGGACAATTCGCACACAACACCATCTGACCCCAAACTAAGCAAACCTTATAATATGACGGCTAGATAGCTAATATAATAATTGTATAGTTGTAAATTCTTATTTATTATACATACTTATATAAATTATATTTCCAATTTTATTATGACGATTAAAATTATAACGATTTTGAAAAGCTCTAAGAATAGTTGGCCTAAGGATATGCTAGATTGGCTTGATTTGCGATAAACCGCTTTAGATTATGTTATGTTTTCATTTAATATAAATTTTAGTTTCCTAAAGAACAATGGCAGACTTTCATACTTTAAAATAGTTGAGACGAAATGATAGCGTCTATACATCAAAAATATCTTAAAATGTTGAGCGTCAGCCCCTGAGTAATATATGGAAAGATTTTTGTCTTGAGAAGGCCGTGAAAAAAAGATATTTAGGTTTAAACTTTTTTTAGGTTATGTAGGTTTGACATTGGTTTGACATTGTATGTCGAGACGTCATGTTCTCACAACAAGAAAACTACTTTTTCTGAGGTCTTGTTTTGTTACATAACTAATATAACTAATCTAACAGCAAATAAGATTGCCAGATTAATATGTAGGTGCCTTTAGGCACGCACAAGTCACATAAAACGATGGGAATATCAGTCCGGTAAACAATCCAAGTCCAATAATTATAATGAGATATTCAAATACGAAATCTACCGACACGAAAATCGCAGGAGCAACGAACTTGACACTTGACAGCGACAAAGGTATTTCCGATGTTACCATAACATAAAATAAAATTAATACCAAGGGTTATTAGGGTAGGCATTAATATTGTAATCGTAATACAGCGGGAAGAAGTTTAAGTGAACCTTATTTCCATTAGCTATCGTTTGTTTTTTATAAATACTGATATTTTATCTACTAATAGTAACCAACTCTAAATAAAAATGTTTTGGCGTCATTATTGTTTTAAAATTACTTCCAAAATAGTATGATTATAGTTAGTGGTCTCACTTGAACTGAGTAGGAAGTTATTTTAATCATTTAAAACCCAATAAATTGTAATATTTTTTGTGGCTTCTATTACCATTTATATTTATGTGAAAAATCTCAGCAAAAACAACAAATTACTTTTGTATAGATGGTATTTCTAGACGCTATCAACGATGTCAACTATTATTTTGCCATTGTTCTTTATAGCAGATATGATTGTTGTGGTTTGTACCTATGTAATAATACTGACATTATAAACGCGAATTTTTTATGTATGGATGGATGTGTTTGTAAGTATTTCATGAATTTTCAAGAATTAATTCTATTCAATATTAATAGCAATATAATAAACACTACTAATTCAAAGAGCTATAATTGTTTTATAAATAATAATTGTTTGGCACACAAATATTTGTTGAAGGGAATCGACCCTACGACCTCCGACTCAGCGGGCTGAATGACTACCAACTAAGCCACGACGAGGCCAGTCAAACAATGTAAGAGAGTTTTTGCCCCTATACCTACATTTTTAATTTTCTTTAAACTATTCAACTTGCTGTACAATACAACAACTCTTTATTAAAAGCTACAAAACAAAAAACATAATAAAAAAACATACTATTAGCTTAGGGTTTTAATTGGCGGCCTTATCGCTTAAAGCGATCACTACGAGGCAACCGTGCCCGGACAGCATACCAAAACTAGGCCATAATTTTATGTCAAAATTGAAAATAACAACTAAAAAGAGAAAACGTAATGTTACGCCAACTGGTTATATAATATATATACACATTCGTACAATAAGAGTACGTGATAAACGCAGATAGCGCGGCGCACGCACCGCATACATATTCAGGAGGCGGAGTGTCCGCAATGTATGCGGTATGTTCTATGCTCGCCAAACAGATTAGACGGTCCAGCACGCGAACGCTGTTTGCACATTCGCTGACATGCGATCAACGCTCGTACCTACGTCCAAATTAATATCTGTAGAACGCAGCGATGGCGCTACAATCGTAAAGTGTTGCCACCTATTACAAAATTAAACAACTTTTGTGTTATATGATACCCGTTATCCAGTAGTTCCGCTTTTGGACGTTCTACATAGAAGTTGGTGGCACTGTACCGTACAGTAATACGCGTAGGCATTTTTTATTTAAAAATTAGCTACTCCACAGACTCCGGGGTCCGTGACCTTTGTCATTTGGGTTCTTTTTTTGACATATATCTTGGATTAGGAAAATAAAAGCAAAATAGGTTCTCTTCATGTAGGCAGTATTTATGGCATTCATGTCATATCTTCATTGCTAAGAAACCCAAAGTTTAGTACCTGCGCTCTTCAAATTGTGGTATAATATGCCTCTAATGCTGAGTTTACGTAATTCAACTACGAATATTGCCTAGTTTGGTGCCCGTTGTAATTGTTATATATATATATATATATATATATATATATATATATATTTACATCCTACAATATTTTTGGCGTCATGCACGTCGTGCATCATTACGACGTCCTCCGGTTCCCCTTGCTTATTTTAACATCTCTTAATGAATATTGCTTAGTTTTTCGATTGCCAGCTCCGTGGGATACATCGTTTTCTGATAATTTTATTTTTCGCGATATTCCTCTTACGTTCGTGCCGCAACATTTTTGAACCCCGAACCATGGTCATTAATTATAAACGTCCTGGATATATTGATCTTGATTTACCAATGGCATCGACTATTTAGCGTCTGCATAGGATGAACGGCATTTGTGAGTGCGACGTTGCCAGCTAGTTTAGATTTACTTTCTCTTTCTTTTACTTCAATTTCGTAAGATCTATAGTTATACGGATGCCCGATATTTTTATATTCTTTATTATTATCTACCTACAAATTTATTCTCACAATATTAAGGTATTGAAATTGTTATAAGGCGTCTTGTTGTAAATGATCACAGATGAATGAATTGTGTGATAAATGTATGTCACACTTCCACGTAAGTGTCCATTCCATTGTTACTAGTTAGTAACAATGGATTTTGACAAAGTTTAGTAAACAATTACTTAATAATATAAAAAAAATAAGCTCCTATTTATGAGATTTTTACACCAATAATCGCAGGTAGTATCTAGAATAACAAGCATAAATGTAGATGTACATGTTTGTTTAGTCATATTTCTTATTAATTTAAGACAAGTAGGTATGTAATAACCTCATTTGTCGATCAACACAAATGTAGATAAGATAAAATCGGGATTGTATCCTGCCATGGATTGAACCAATATTATATATAGACGTCCAATGTAATATACGGACGTCCAATATGATATACGGACGTCCAATATCTATATACGGACGCCTAATAGTTATAATATACGGATGTTCCATAGCCTGGCCACTTTAATTATAAAAATACGGCACTATGTGAAGCAGTTATGTTTGACAACGAGCTACTGTATGGTAGAAATGCTGCCAATCGTGTTGCACCATACTGGATTATTCCCATTTGTCTCCACACATTTATCTCCAGTAGAAACAAACGGGTGCTGAGTTTCTGAGAGCGGGTGTAAAACGGTTACTTAAAGTCCTTCAGAAGCTGTTGAAGTGTAATACGTCAGAAGCGTGGAGCTGATGTGTGGTGGTGCTCTTCTACAAAAAAGGTGACATCACTTTGTTGAAGAACCATCTCACTTCTGAGCCACGTTTATAAGTAATCACGAATCGTCTCGCACGCAGGTTTGACGACTTCCAGCCACCCAAACAAGCCGGTTTCCGAAAATATTGGTAGACAATTCACCCACAACACCATCTGACCCCAAACTAAGCAAAGCTTGTACTATGGCGACCAGATAGCTGATATAATACTTATAAAATACTATAGTACGAGTACCACAGACCATATCCATACACTTCGGCAGAATATACAGAAAACCGACGAGTATAGTCGGCTACTATGTATAGCGTAGGTATATCGAAGTGTTGAAGTGTTGATACAACAAAGCCACCATGTCTATCCGTCTTCAGGACCAATGCACAAATCCGATCCAAATGCAAAAAGGGGAGACAGGGAGACGTTATCTCTCCGAAACTGTTCACCTCTGTATTGGAGGATACTTTTAAGCTTTTAAACTAGAATGGATATGGTATCAACATTAGTGGCAAATACACCCACATTTGATTTGCCGACGATATAGTCATTATGGCTCAATCGCTAGATGACTTTGGCTCAGTGCTCAGAGACCTCAATACTGTCTCTCAACAGGTAGGGCTAAAAATGAACATGGGTAAGACACAAAATCATGTCAAATGCCCATGTTGCACCCATACCGGTCCATGTTTGAAACGGCAGTATCGAAAGTGGCGACTATTACGCTTATCTAGGTCAGATGATCCAGTTAGGCAGATCAAACTTTGACAAGGAGGTCAGCCGACGAATCCAACTCGGATGGGCAGTGTTTGGCATCACATCTTCTCATCAGAAATATCACAAACTCTCAAGGCGAAAGTTTACATTCAGTGTGTGTTACCAGTGATGATATATGGTACTGAGACGTGGTCGCCAACTATTGCATATTGGCATGATACGCAAACTCAAAGTTGCGCAACGGGCAATGGAGAGAGCTATGCTTGGAATTTCACTGCGTGACAAAACCCGCAACGAGGAAATCCGCAGAAGAACGAAGGTCATCATCATAGCTTTTAAAATTAGCAAGTTGAAGTGGCAATGAGCAGGCTGCAGATGATGATGTATAGCGTATATGGGCTATGAGAAAGCCTTCGATTTCATCGAAACCTAGGCAGTGCTTCAGTTTTTCCAGCGTTAAAGTGTATAACAGCAAAGCCACAATGTCTGTCCGATTACAGGATCATTGCACAAAACATATCTAGCTACAGAAAGGCGTGAGGCAAGGAGATGTTATATCTCCGAAACTGTTCACACCTGTACCGGTTATTGTTGGCAATACAACACTCGAAGTTATTGGCGAATACGTTTACCTAGGTCAAAAGATCTAAATAGGTAGATCCAACTTCGACAAAGAGGTCCAGCGAAGGATCCAACTCGGATGGGCAGCGTTCGGGAAACTTCGGCGCATCTTTGAGTCCAAAATACCCCAATTCCTAAAGACAAAAGTATTTAAGTAGTGCTTGTTGCCCGTGATGGCTTATGGAACTGAGACGTGGTCCTTAACTGTGGGCCTCAAAACGAAACTCAAAGTTACACAGCGAGCTTTGGAGAGAGCTATGTTTAGAGTCTCTCTACGCGACAGAATCCGTATTGAGGATGTTCGCAAAAGAACGAAAGTGGCCGACACAGCTCAGAATAAGAAAGCTGAAGTGGCAATGGGCTGGCTACATCGCTCGCAAAACTGACAACCGATGGGGAAGAAAGTTTCTCGAGTGGCGACCACGAACTGGAAGACGCAGTGTTGGATGGACTCCCACTATATGGACAGATGACCTCACAAAGGTCGCTGGAAACCGCTGGTTGCAGGTTGCGCAGGACCGTCTGTTGTGGAAATCTAGGGGGGAGGCCTATGTTCAGCAGTGGACGTCTTGCGGCTGATGATGATGAGAGATGACGAGGGACAAATGGGAATTACTGGCAGTATGAAGAAATATTTTTAAACAATTTCTCTTGACGTCCCCGGTGGGAAAATATCTCACTGGATTTGAATTGGACATCCATATATAGCAATTGGACGTCCGTATACAGCTATTGAGCGTCCGTTTATAGCAATTGGACGTCCATATGTAGCTATTGAGCGTCCGTATATAGTAATTCAACGTCCGTATATAGCTATTGAGCGTCCGTATATAGTAATTGAACGTCCGTATATAGCTATTGAGCTTCCGTATATAGCAATTGGACGTCCGTATATAGCTATTGAGCGTCCGTATATTGCTTCTCTTTATCGTCAATTTTAGCACGTATATTGAAGCTAAGGCTAAATTAGCCACCAAAAACTAGGTATTCTCTCAAAGGTGCGAAGATACCATTCAGATAGGCATACAAATTCAATTCTGAACAGTTGCTCACGTTAAATAAGGCACAGATACGCTCCTGTATGGAGTACTGTTCCCACCTTTGGGATGGATCGGCTAAGCATCAGCTGGAGACTTTGGAATCGATTGAGAGACGTGCCGAAAGGCTCATAGGCAATGACACTCTTGTGCGTAAAAGACTCCAAAGTCTTGATCATCGCCGCAAAATTGCTAGCTTATCGATTTTATACCGGTTATACTTCGGAGAGTGTGCAATTGATCTACATGATCTAATACCACCTTGTCCTTTTTTCTATCAGACTTCTCGTATCTCAAAAAAGCGACATCGTTCCATGGTTGATGTTCCGAAAACACCAACGAAGAGATTTGACTCCAAGTTTGTGACAAGAACGTCTAGGTTGTGGAATGCGTTGCCTCAGTGGGTTTTCCCTTATAGTTACAATATTGGTGTCTTCAAATCGAGAGTGAATCGTTTTCTTCTAGGTAAGCACGCTCCATTGTAGATTGCATCGTCACTTAACTTTAGGCGAGATGGTGGTCAAGTGCAAACCTATTAAATAAAAAAAATGCCAATTAGACGTCCGTATATAGCTATTGAGCGTCCGTATATGATATTATTTTTCTTCTCCGAAGTCCTCGATAACTCATCTTCTAGCTACATCTAATATATTCCAATAACACATCATTTATATTTAGCAACTTTTTGAAAGTTTAAATATAGTCGGACTTCTAATAATACGCAACGCGTACAACGCCACCTACGGCGAATATTATT
This sequence comes from Ectropis grisescens, assembly GCA_017562165.1. Lineage (NCBI taxonomy): Eukaryota > Metazoa > Arthropoda > Insecta > Lepidoptera > Geometridae > Ectropis > Ectropis grisescens. The sequence continues at coordinate 4,997,197 of CM029783.1, forward strand.
TTTTTGATTTCATGCCGTGATAAATATTATGTGATCTATTGTTGCGAGCTGGCAACGTCGCAGTTGCGGACGCCAAATACGCGGATCCATAGTCAGGAAATCTCCGAGTTATACGGCTGTGAATATACGCGCGACAGCAGCGCCTCACCTGCGCTGAGATTTCGTCACGAACTTTTTAATATATTATTGAATCCGTTTTAGCGTTTTTTTGGCTTCTATCGATATTTGTCCTACGGCTAGTCAGGACCGATAGGACGTAAATGGCAATGGCTATAAAAGTGGCGTCCAGTATGCGGACGCCAAAAGCAGGTGGACGCCAGTTTAAATGCACTTTTTCCTTCAGAGGACGGCTAATTGTTTGGAGGATGTAAATATATATATATATATATATATATATATATATATATATATATATATATTTACATCCTATATATATATATATATATATATATATTTATATAATACAGATAGTAGTTAATGCAAAATATAAATTTATTTTAGAGAATATAAATGTGTCGACGAACACTAATTTTGTTTTATTGAACTAACATTAATATTGAAAAAAAGAAAAGTTTTTCGCGTTGTCACACTCCTCTTTCTATGTTGCTCGACGGTATTGGTTACTTTAGTGTTCAACAAATCTATAGATTGACTTGTTATTTGGTAGGAAATTAGAAAAGTTTTTTTTTTTTTTTAATAAAGAGTGACGAGACGATCAGGTCATGTGCCTGATGGTAAGCAACATGCCTGACACATAACAGCACAGTGACACGCAGCTATTGGAACATGAAGAGTCCAAATCATTACCTAGCACTGCACTGCGATCGTCACCCAGAGATCTAAGATCTTATATCTCTAAGCCCTGTAATTTCTCTGGAAACATTGCCCTTCAAACAGGAACACAGTAATGTTTGCACATTACTGCTTGGCGGTAGAATAACTGGCAAAGGTGTGGTACTTCCCCAGGCGGACTCTGCCAAGAGTCCTACCACTACAAGTTGCGTATCAGGTAAGGCGGGCAAGTGCATCAGAATATCAGGCAACATTTTTATTTCGATTATTATAGTCATATACTTAAACGGCATTGGTTCTGCTGTCAAAAGACAATACGGTCTACGATGGAGCGCTTTTACTTAGAATTCACTGCTGACTTGAAGACACTCACACCCATGAGGCAATATCCACTCAGGCATCGTATTACACAGTTTAGATGTTTATATTATGAAACTGGAGTCACTTCATTCAAATCTTTGGAACGTCAACCATCAAATCGACGCCTCCCACGTAAATTGTTCTATCTCCAAAATTGTGATTTTACAGGAGAGCGTGCCAAAGATAAACATTGCATTTAAGTCGTCATTTCTTGTTATAGTTTTGTAAAATTTGGGTAAAAAAATATACACACAAATTTTACAAAAATGTAAGAAATGACGGTTCAAATGTAATGTCAAATAATAAAATAAATGTCTTTGGCACTCCTGTAAAACCACGATTTTGGAGATAGAACAATTTACGTGGGAGGCATCGAAATGACGTCCATATTATTAGCTATCTCTGTGTATTTATGCGTCATCATTTTGTTTTCGTTTCAGAGATTAAATGATAAACACACATGATTAATACATAAATTTAATATGTATTGTTCACAGGAGCAATGGTGGGTGTTTGGTGGTTGGTAGCGGCGCTGGCGATGGCCGCAGCCGACGAGGCGTCCGACCCCGGGGGCCTGCTGGAACCGGCTGCCACCCTCATCGGTAAGTACTCCACAATCTGTTTATCTGTAATTAAATTTAATAAAACTAAACTACAATCAAAACTACATTAATTATCTAATTCAACTACTTTTACAACGCACATCTGAACTGTCCATAGGCCCATGAAGGTCTAGAGATAATGATGATTTTAAGTAAACATCAAATTTATATTCATATATTTAAAAAAAAAAAGTGTGTGTCCTTATTTCCGTATCCAAGAAGTTATATCTCTTCCCTTTTAAAGAAGTATTACTGACTATGCTCGGAATTTTAATTCGATTCCAGATTTGACATTAGCTACTGTCAGTTTTTGGAATAATGATACCACATATAATATAATAGTGTAGTGATGAACACAAAAATCGATTTCAAAATCGAGATCACATTTTTTATTTATTTCACACACAATTATAAAAGAAAAGTCTCAGATCGTTAATTAATCGTCACAACTAAATTATCGGCTCAGAAATATTTAATTTCCTGAAATACTTAGTTTACGAGAGTAAAATTATAAACGAGAAGAATCGATCCGGAAATATTTCATTTCTATATCGAAAAATTTCGCAACGTCACGTCAGGGCTTAGAGATATAAGATCTTAGATCTCTGGGTGACGAGCGCAGTGCAGTGCTAGGTAATGATTTGGACTCTTCATGTTCCAATAGCTGCGTGTCACTGTGCTGTTATGTGTCAGGCATGTTGCTTACCATCAGGCACATGTCCTTTTCGTCTTGTCACTTTTTATTAAAAAAAAAAATAATTTAGTACTTGTCATAACTTTGCAACACTGAAATTGTCAAATCTAGAATCGAATTAAAATTCCGAGTATAATACCTCTTCTTATCCATTATTCTCTAACGCCGTACAAAAGTCATGCGACATTTTCATCTTCTATCATCCTACATAGCTCTCCTGGTGGTTCATTTGACCCATACATTTTGTTCACGGGCCTGCAGTCTACAAGGGCTGGTCTGTTTCAATTTGTTTGTGACAGAAATAAGTATCTATATCTTGTAAACAAAGTACCCATTTCAAATGATGTTTAAACAAATAATTATCTGATAATTTTAAGATCCTATTTTGAAGTCAAATTATAGCAGTAATTATAAAACGTGGCTCCACAAATTTGACCTATTTTATCAAGATAATGCTAAAATATTTCGCAAATGGCTTAAAATAATCTCCGAAGCCGTAAATTCGGAACATAAAACGTGCAACAAAAAGGGTGCATTAATGGAAGCGTGCATTACACTCATTTAAATACTCTTTATTATCTCAGATAAGGGCCTAATTAGACTGACAGTACCCGCAAAATTAGACTAATAAAACATATTACATAAATAACCAGTATCTGTTTTCCCACAAATCCCAAATGGTATTCGCTGGAAACCGCTGGTTGCAGGTCGTCAGGACCGTTCGTTGTGGAAATCTAGGGGGGAGGCCTATGTTTAGCAGTGGACGTCTTGCGGCTGATGATGATGATGATGACGATTGCCAGAATAAAGTTTGTTTAAAAGAAAATTTCCAAAAATGACACATTGATCCAGATTAACAGAAGACTGTGACAGATCTTCAATAAATTGACAACACACTGAAAGATGTTTAGTTGTTGAGCCAGCAATTGAAACGGTAAAAATATATGCCTGCATGAAGTTTGCCGGGTCATCATCATCATTATAATCAACCCACTGTCGTTCAATGCTGGATATAAATCTCTCCAATGACCCGCCACTCAGCACGATCCCCAGCTTTGTTTTTAGCTGCTTTTCGTAAATACACTCCATCTATTCTCAAAACATCTATTCGCGCAAACGATACACTACGTTAGTGGATTCGTGGTCTCCCCTCCAGAACTCGTCTACCACAACGGTTATCGCTTCTGGGACAGATATGATCAGCCCACTGCCATCAGCTTACTGATGGGTTGAGATATGTCGATTACTTTACTTACTTTGCCGGGTCAGCTAATTTAAAAAACTGGTAGCTCTATTTACATCTTTTTAAACTGTAGGTCTGAATAGACCCTTACATACAAAAGCCGAAACGCTCTCAGCGAGCATGACGGTTTCTGCAAAATATATTCAATTTATTCATTCGAACAAAATGTCCGGGTACATAAATCTAAATGAAACTCTCTGTAATATTTCCATATGAATATCCATCAGCAAAATATATGCAAAAAAAATCTATATTTTTTCTCTGAATGTTTTGATAATGTTATTGAAATTGGCAGATTGTTTCATATCCTTGATAAGATGAATTTAATGTTAAATTGGTGTATTTAGTACCACAGGGCAAAGCAATCATCTGCCGACTGACTAGAGTAAAGATTTGTTAATGCCGTTTGTTTATTTTCGCAAAACCACAACAATTTTACTTAAGAGGTAGACTTCCAGGTGTACCAAGGCGAAATAAATGCTCTATAAACATTATTACGAACCCTTTTCACTATTAATACTGTGAAATGTTTAATCTAAAATTCCGAAATCGCAAAAAACTGTTTCTATGAATTTTGCTGAGTTAAAAAAAAAGGGTTTTCAGGTTATTTCAAAATTGAGAATAGTTCAATCCTTTCGAGACTTGTTTTGTGCAATTTTGCATTTATTATTGGTGCTACTCATACTTTAATCCAAAATGTATGGTACATTTTTAACGGGCTTGTACACGCGGAAGGAATACAGTGAACTCTAAGTAGATACTTACATTGTAATCAGAGATTATAAATTTCAAGCCGTCGTTTTACTAATCACTTATAAATTGAAGCCATAATATTGCGAGAGCTTTTAGAACTTTACGTCGTAATAAGCTTTAAGCAATAAAGCAATAACGCGAAAAATAAACGTTAGTCAAAGATTACTTCCGCTATAAAATGTAGCTTATTACGAGTCGTAGCCGTAGGCGCGCATTCCGTAGGCGAGCTACGTCGTAGCATTCCGTCGGAGAAGTTACGCTGTCGCACAAAACAGAATACACGATTATTATGGGATTAGGAGTAGTTAGTCACAAGAATTACTCGTACATTGCTGGTTTTTTGCTATTACCTAAAGCAACGATGTCAAATAGATTATCAATGGTCGATTTATTTCACTTAATAGGTACTATTAGATATTAATTTTCCAACTTCTTTCATTAGATACATAGCACTTGTCACTTTTCACACTTTTTAATGAAAATGAACTGGACTGGCCTCGTAATTTAGTTGGTAGTAACTCCGCCTGTGAAGCCGAGGGTAGTAGGTTCGATTCCCAGCCAGTGCAAATATTTGTGTGATGAATTCAAATATTTGTACTGTGTCTGGGTGTTTCTATGTATAATAAGTATGTATTTACAAATATATAAGTATATATCAGCTATCTGGCCACCATATTAAAAGCTTTGGTTAGTTTGGGGTCAGATGGTGCTGTGTGTGTGTTGTCCGCCGCCAATAAAACAGCTTTTTACACATTTTTAAACATTTTTATTTGAATCACAGGGTTGGTCGTTTTTTTCACTTTCACCTTTTTCTCGTAACTTTGCGTATATATTCCAAGAAGTTCATTAAGGAGAGGGTAGACTGCGTGTGCGGCGCCATTATCCTCCCTCGGCCGCTACTCGTAGTATTTAAGACGCTATAAAAGTGTCGGATAAAAGAATTAAACCTGTCTCGCGAAGATAAGCGCTTAAAGCACGTCCTCGCTAAGCTTTCGTTTGAACATGGTTCTGCGATGAGAAACATTTTAGAGCTATTAATAAACTGGAATTATGGAAAATACTTTTTATAAATTTTACGATCCAGTGACGCGGTTTGATTTAAATAATTTTATTAAGGTGTTAAAAATAGAAAGGGGTTGTTTTTATGTTCTATTTTTTTATACACAAGATGCTGATGATAAGTTAAAGATTAGTTGCTCTGAGGTCAGAGACGAATGAACGAGCTTACCAGTGTCGTAAAGAAATACGAATAAAATTTTGTATTTTCGCACTTGATCGTTGCACTTTTTGAACATAGTTTTAAGAAGTAGAAAAGCATTGAAGTAACCTAGAATCGCCAAAGAGTTTAATCGACTTATTATAGGTTATTTGAGTGTGATATAGTTTTTTGAGTAATATCCTCAAAAAGTTGAAAAATACTGGAATTATATAGAATATTTTTGGAAAACTTTTGGAACAAATCAGTAAATAAGTTTTTGGTCTATGACGTCATAATGACTCGATAAGATGAATAACTCCATAAAAGTTTTGAATAGCGGAGCTAACATTCTCAAACTTTTGTAATTTGTTTGGACAGAATAACTAATATTTATGAGTGAGATAATGTGTTACTCTTTCTCCTATTGGTTTATGTACAAAAGTCAAAATGTGCTTAAGAACAAATTGGTGCACCTATTAATCAAATGACCATGAACGCAAAATGATTTTGAAAGTTGCATCGTGCGTAAATCTCAGAATCTTTTAAATAGCACCAAAAACCATTGCTTACTCATCAGTCGTAGATGGAGTAATTGTCATGAAATAAATTTTACTAGAAACCGCATTGAAAGCAAAATAGTTGGCGAAATTAGTTAATTTTATTCCCTAAGCAACTATGAAGATTTCTAGAATAATTATGTAATAGCACAGTGTATTAAATCATAGTAGTATTTCTTTATTCTGTGGTAATAGTATGATTTTCCAGACTACAACTTATCTGAGTTTCACATTTCAATCGAATCCCGTAAGCCGTTGCGACGTAATTGAGCAACAAACATTAAAAAATCCCAGCATTAAAACTTCCGTATTTATAATATTAGTAGCATGCTTTAATGACATGCAGTTAAAATTCTATAAGGAAACATATGGCAATTATTGTGAATTTACATTGTTCAGCTGCATTTGCAGTCAAATTAGTATTAACATACGTGATTATTAGGTTCACAATTTATACTGATTGTGTTTTGTGGTTTTATGGAAAGTAGAAACACTCGTAAGCAGGGCCGGATTTAGATTTAGAGGTGTGGAGGCCCCGAGGCAAGGCTAATATTGTCTTTAACCTCGTACGTTGAAATACACCCCTCCCCCGGTTAACGAGGCCCCGGGGCATATGCGCCAGTTGCCTTCCCCCAAATCCGGCCCTGCTAGAAATAACAATTTATTGGCTGTTACACCGATAAAAAAAAATTACTAGCTATGCCCTGTGGTTTTGCCCATGTAGTTCCTATTCCCGTATTTTTTCGAGATTTCTCATTAATTTTCCAAGTACAGATGTTAGTGCTACAAACATTTTTCGTCATCATTTTCCTAAACGGTGGAAGTGTATCCTTTGAAAAACAAAGTCATTTTTCAGGTCGGTTCGTAATCGAGTAATCGTAAACATACAAAAATAAAATTCTGTTGCAATTTAAGACCTCTTTTTTTAAGGTCGTTTTAAATAGTGTCTATAAAATACTCTGTCTGAAATAAGAGCAAAATTACGAGATCACCAGTGAGCAACTTTTACAACCTCAATTTGGTTTTCTATAAAGTTATCGGAAACGCTAAACATGTGCGAAATATTATTTAACGTTTTATAACTCACCGTCGTAAAAATATATTGCGAAGAATTGTGTTTATGACATCTACATCACAAGGTTGCATCTCATATGAAGCATTTTATCGAACACTGAAGTAAAATTGTTGAGATGAGGACATATACCTACTCGTATATTGGTGGCAACACTATCTGACCCAAAACTAAGCGATGTTTGTGCTATTTCTAGAAGGGAGCTAAAATCATTTTTCGTTATAATTAGCGGTTAAACGTTTACAACATTTTGAATCACATAACTTTTCAGTTATTTGGCGAATATGGACAAAAATTAACTTTCAGGTGCTAATGGCAACCGCAGTCCGTTTAACAAAATAAAAATGTGTCGAAGCCTGTTTAGTTTTAAACGTAATTTCTGCTTAATTTAAAAGTAAATTGAATGTATGTTTAGTATTATCAAACTTCGGGGACCAAAAATGTATGTCTCTATGTTTTTAGTGTTTTTGTACACTCTAATGGCTTGATAGATTTTAACAAAAAAACGATTTATTCGAGAAGATAATTGAATGACATGAACAATTATTTAACAGTAAACAATTTTAGTTTTAAGTAATTTTAATTATTTAAACTGTACGTGTGTGTACTGTCTAATAAATTGATAAATAATGCACGAAAAAGTGTCCCGTTATGTCCCGTTACGGCCATTGTCCCGTTACGCTCATTGTACGCTTGCGCCGCATCTATCAAAGTTCTGTTATGACGTTGTCACGTCAAACCAACTGACTTTACAGACAACCAATTTTTTTTGTTAAGATTTTAAATTTCGATGAATGTTTACCTTATTTGTCTGATAAATAATATTTTTAAAATTGTTTTATATTCGAGTAAATCTGAAGATTCAATTTTAATAAGCCTTTTAACCTGATTCTCAATCAATCCTCTTATATTTATGGTTGCCAGAGTTCGATGCCATCGAGTAACAGCCCGTAAATTGCATCTCCCCATGATCTTTTCTCTTCCCAGAAGGCTCCGTTTCGGGGGAGTGTAGGAGTACATCCTCAATGTGTCAGATTGAGTTTATTTCACTTTCGGGGCCTGTATTCCGTAACGGCCGAACTCAAATCGCAAAATTGGTGTGCACTCAAAAGTTTTCATATCTAGCAACGAGTTTTCGTAATTGAAGGGAAAATTATTTTGAACGGTTGTTTTGATGTCCAATATTGATTGATCTGCGATTGAGTAAAATCTCAAAAAACCTTGTAGAGAAACTATGAATATTTCTTCCTAGAAAAAACAAAACTATAATATAGGGTGACGAGACGAATTAATGTCAATATCCATCAACATCAACAGCCCACTAAATAAATGTTCCCACTGCTGGGACTCGGGTCTTTTCTCGCAAGGAGAGAGTTAAGGCCATAATCCACCACGCTGGCCCAGGTTGGTGGATGACACATGACTTCGAAAGATTCTAGGTATATGTTGGTTTCCTCACAATGTTTTCCTTCACCGTTGTAAGTTAGCGGCATTACGCACATGACTTCTAAAAGACAGTGGTACGCGTGGGGTTTGAACCCGGGGTCTCCGGATCGGCAGACACCGTTCACCCGACTAGACTAGCCGTGACTTTTATAGCCGTAATTTCAATATACCGTAGGCGTACACGTGACTTTTCCGCCAGTTCAGCTATTATTACGCTTCCGGTTTAGTCATGTGTTTTATTCGAACCTCGCTTACTAGAGCTCGTTCTGAGTAATGAGTACTGTCAGTATAGGATCAGGTATCTGGTTGAGTTTATTCCGCTCCCTGAATTAGGGCGCGATCTCGGGGAAATAAATCAAATGTCGTGGAAACGAAACCGGATTTACATATTAGAGTTGTATTAATGATTGCGATGAGTTTGACCTACATCAGTTTCTGCAGACTCTGTAGCAGATACGAGTAATGTACGAGTAGCATCCTCAAATTTTGGTATTTGTTTTTTTAATGATACATATAAATAATCCCACTGATATTATAATGTTTGGATATGTGAATGTTGTTTGGGCAATCACGTTGAAACCGCTGAATGGATTGGATGGAAATTTGGAACACTGTTAGATTATAATCTGCAACAGCACACAAGGTAAGGATTTTTATCTCTGGAAACTCAAGGGAACGGGAACTGAGTGTGTAAAAACGCGCAACACTATTAGTTAATATTCGTAATAACCTTCATAACAACTCTAACAACTCGCGGATTTATTGCTGAAATCTGTCTCTTCCAGACAAGCTTAGAATGAAAATAATCTGTGGACAAGTCAAAAAACCAAGAAAACGGGGTACGCAAACTAGGAGCAGAAAAATCTATGCCGAAATACAGAGCTACTTTCGGTATAATAGTCCTCTTCTAAATACTACGTAGATGTGGTCGCGAGTTACCATAACAGTAAAGTTCCTTATAATTATCAGATACTATTGTTAACCAGAAATCAAACAACCCTCTTGATTTTACTAATTTCTCCTAGTTTTATAACAAAGTTGAGTTTACCTTCGGAACTAAGTGTGTTAATCCTTCAAACTAGAAATTCCCCGGAACTGTTAAACCAACAAGACTCCTTACTGAAACTATTCCTCTAATATGATGTACAAATAACTTCTGTTTCCGCTGAACGGAATCAATATGGACGGTTCTGGAAATTAAGTCTTGTTTTATATCAGGGGTTCCCAAACTTATTTTGTCTGCTGCTCACTTTGGGAGTAAAGTATTTTTTAGCGGTCCCATTTTTTCTCATTCTTAAAAACCACTATGACTTCAAAGCAAGTTAATTTATTATTGTCAACTATATTAGCGGAGATTAATAAACATTCATTCTAAACGAGACATTTACTATAACTCGCAAGAGTTAACTTAAGACCTGAGACCAGTAGGTAGTACACAACAAACTCCTAGCTTCTATGTACGCGACGCCCTCATTTTTGTCTGGGTCTCTTACTGGGCTTACTACTTTAGGCTTGCAGCGCCCACAAGGGGGCGTAATCGCCCACTTTTGGAAAGGCTTGTTTATATTATTAGTTCGTATCTGGGTTTGTAACGGCAAATAGGTAGGTAAATCTTCATGCTCAGTTCTTAAAGATACTAGCCATTAAATAAAGACAATATAATCTGGGTAATAAATTACATAGATTACACAACACGGATTTTTCTTATTTTGGGAGTTAAACATCTTTCATGTCAGTTCATTTTTGCTATGTACTACAACTGGCAGCGTCCTGTGGGCTTACCCACGTCGTTCTTTTGTTTTAATTTTCCTAAAAAAAGTAGCCTATGTATTAGCACACCCCGGACACACCACTAAAATTTCATACAAACTCCGCTGTGGAACTACCTACTCTTCACACAACTACGCAGAAGTCGTTCGTACACACGTGTGAATGTGTGCGTTATCGCTAGGGCTACTGAATTATTTTATTGAATAGTTGTGCCCCTTGAGTTCATCTGGTGACGTAAAGTAGTCTATAAACTTGCTATAATGTTGAGTTACATAAATAGAATGGAGCCAAATTGTACTATTCTAACTAAAACGGTGTTTGCACAGATTTCTAAATTGTTTCAGAAATCTGTGGGTGTTTGTAATGCCGCGTAAAATGAAACGAAACCGATGATAGATTAGATCAGGTACCTAGATATCTATTTCTGTTAGTAGGTACACATTCGCATTTTATTTTACACTTACCCATGAAGGAAACTTTATTCTGTCACTATAATTATTCCTCCAGGCATTATCAATCCGTGCTTGGGCACGTAAGTTACTGGCTGTGTAAGTTACGAACTTTGAGTTAAAAATGACTTCGTTATTATAAATAAATAAATATTGGTAGACAATTCACAACACTATCTGACCCCAAACTAAAAAGTTTCTAATCTTAAGTTGTTTTATCTTTAGGAAATTAAATAAAGCTTTTAATTTTGTCCCGTTTAGTTGACGGACAGCCGTAAACAGCACAACCCACCATGATATTTCGTTAGGAATTAAATGTTCGATACCAGCCCTTCGTTGAGTGCTCCTAGCGTATCCGAAACGGCCTGAGGGGTGAGGAAGTTTGAAATTGGTGGGGGTTGGGGAGTGTCCGTTCTATCTATATTATCTATTATATGGTATTAGTGTAAGCCTAGTAAAGTTAAAAATAAGTGCTCTTCCATACTTTCATCTAACTGTGATCAAATCTCAACCAGATCCGTTCTGCAGTTCCTACATGGTTGATCAAGAAATATTCAAACTTTAGTATTGTTAACATTGGTAGAATTGAAATAAAATTTAGTATAAATCCATAACATACCTACATAACTACCTCATTATTTCTCAAGAAACACAATTTTTTTCCTTGAGATAAAATACATGTAGATTATTAATTATTTCACAGACGTAATGCTATTATAACATTTTAGTTTCAAAGCACTCCTTTAGATCTGGGCCTAATGTGTTCGAACATTAATATATTAAGTATAAAAAGTAATTAAGCTGCTATGCATATATTATTATATACATTAATATTGGTATTTTAACTACATTCGTTACATTTTTCAAGGATTTAGACATCAGTTCAAAATACCATCAATCTCACAGTTGACAGATTGTGTAGATAAGTGGTAATCTACAACGTTTGCCAATCTACGTCGTAGAAAATTAGAAACCATTCAAAGCATGTTTGATGTTTATTTAGGTCGAAATCCCGTGATACAAGCATACTTCACATGCCTAAGTATACTGTGGCGGGTATAACCACAGAAAGTTATTGATCAAAGGCTGAACTACGGCGACGCGCCGTATTTTGCAAATATCGTTTGTGATGTAGTAAATCACGGCAGATTGCTCGGGAAGCATAAACGTTGTTCGCGCAAAAAAATCGCTTGTGACGCAGGATTGTGCTGGAAATGTTAGTGGATTTAGGAAGTTTAGTAAAACTTACAAAAATCACTAGTGATAAAAAGCGAGTATCTACAGTGTTTTAAAATTGGAGTGTAATATAGTGAAATCCCCTCCTCTACGATATTTTCCTCTTTGTGTAGATCGGAAATATGTATATAGAACACCTCAAAAGTAACCGAAGTTTTCCAACTACGTAGAAGTATAAATGACATCATTAAGGTTTCTAAACCCAGCAGTAAGTACGTTTATGGGTTGGCGCGACAAGCATGTTTCTTGGTGGAAAGTATTTGAGGTATGATGTAGTCGATACGTTTTATTTCAATTCATTTTTAACATTTAGCCAATAATTTTAACAGTTAATTAATTTAACTTATTAACTTTATAAGATACAAACAGAATGCAACAGAGTAGTCGAAAAAGTTTTCGTAACAAGTCTTATTGTGTCATGCGCCATCATAAGCTAACACTTTATGCAATGTTAGACTCTACCACTAGACAGACACTATGTTAAGTGGCAGTCTATGTAAGAGGTAGATTTTTTAACAGCAGAACTCCGAGTCTGAGTTTGCTGTTTAAGTAAGGCATTTAAACGATTTTAAAACAAAACAGGAAACTATTATTCTCTACTTTATTTACGACCACTCCATTTTGTAATAGCTAAATATGGCGCTCGATATATGTATATAATAATAACTTAAATATCGTTTTTAAAAAGTAATATTTTAATCATTTTTAAAAGATAGTAACGAATTAATTCAAGACAGATCCAAATGGAGGGAGGGTAGGAAGGCCTTTGCCCAGCATTAGGACAGCTTAGGCTGCAAATAATAATAATAAATAAAAATAAATAGCATCTTTTGCATCTTATTTTAGCTCACAATTTTCTCGTAGGTATTAATTTGCTGAGCTAATAATTTTGTACGCACTCAATTTTTTTTCAAATAGCGTATATCTGTCTCTACAACTAATTTATTTTACTCACTCGATTACATTCGCAATAGTTTCGTATTGTTGAAACGTTGAAATTCTGTGAATATTTCAAAAAAATATTCGACAACCCGACAGTGAATTGCTTGCTCTAAAATATCTCTACCAAACAACGATATCCGCGTGCTCCATTCCTATTTAATGTGTACCAGTGGGCCCCAAAAGACCTGACAGCGAGGTTCGGGGTACTTACAAGGCTTATCGGCCTAATGCAGGCAACATTGCCGGCCGGTACCCTCAGCCACATAAATTAAAGTAAGTCGAGGTCAGCGATTTTCGTGGACAACTATCGAAACTCATAAGGATAACGGGTCCTAAATTCAAAAAGTTTATGAGACGCAATCTCGATTTCTATGTAACTATGTGTACATATAGAGTGGTCTTACTCTTAACCTTATGTAGACACAAGGGGTAAATGCTAGTGTAGTTGTGTGGTTTCGTTTTCTTTTCTCAAAACTAATTAAGTAGATATGTTTTAATTATTCTGAGTAAATTGGTCACGATAAAAAAATTAGCGTAATGTTTAATTCGGACTTTAAGATATGGCCACCCAGCCACAGTGACGCAAGTAGGTTGAAGTGAGAGTGGCCCACCAAACAAGCAGCTTAAATCCTAGCTAAGCCTTAATGTGTAAGTAACATCCGATATAAAGAAAGTAATTTACTTTTGCTATCATTCCTTGAAAAATATAATCTCTATATATAAAAATGTTATGTTGGTTTGTGTACGCTTCAAAAACTCAAAAAGTTCTGCACCGATCGAACTGAAATTTTACAATGATATACATTCCGCATCAAGGATTGGTCTTTATCTACTTTTTGCATCACAATGTGTCACAGCGAAGCGTGGCAGGGTACAGCTAGTTTCTAATCAAATCACGTGTAAATGGTAGTTAGTTCAGAGATTGCGATATTTAAATCTTATTTAGTCAAGTACACTGAGACTAGAGCAATTTTTGTGCTGACTGTACTTCGAAAAGACGTAAATTGTGTCTGCTGGTCGTTTGCTCCGAGTCCCAGTTATTTTTAATTCTTGCTTGGAAAATATTTGGATTTGTTACGAAAAGATCTGGAAAGCTTGTGAATGTATTGTTTATTTTCGATGGGTTAGAAAATATTAGTTCTTTGTTGATATTTCAAAAACTACATCGACTTCGCATTAATATGGAACTCAGGCGCGGTCCCAGCCTCGAATTTTGGAGGGGGTCACCAGTACGCAGCGTCAGGTTTTTGGGGGGGGGGGGTCACAAGTAGAAATACAATAAATCAAGCAAAAAATACTTTACTAGTAGTGCCCCAAGATTTTACCCGCGTAGTTCCCGTTCTAGTTGTTTTCCCGCGTTAAAAATAGTTGATGTACTATTAGATATTTTTAATTTACTTTGATCTTTTGTTTGTTTGTCTGACTTGTTTAACGTATACGATTTGGGGGGGGGGGGTCATGTCCCGTGTGACCCCCCCCTCGGACCGCGCATGATGGGACTAAGCCTGAACTGTGATCTACCAAATAAAAAAATATATTCACTATTGGTATTGGTATTGATAATTCAAAATTATCGTGTAACATACTTAAAAAAATCTATTGAATTAAGATATACTATCTTCCTTCTTGGAAGTCGGTTAAAATACCTACAACTTTTATAGAAATGAAAAAATACCTCTCATTTAGAAAATAAACTTTCTAAGCTGAAGACTTTTTTCAAACATAACTTCTAAAAATAACAAACAACTCCACTTCACTATCGACCTTAAAACACGGCCCAGGACATTTAGTTTTGAAAAATTTGTTGGAAAATAAGTCGAATTAACGAACGAAAGTGGCCGACATAGCTCAAAGAGTAAGCAAGCTGAAGTGGCAATGGGCAGGCCACATCGCTCGCAGAACTGACAACCGATGGGGAAGAAAGGTTCTCGAGTGGCGACCACGAATCGGAAGACGCAGTGTTGGACGGCCTCCCAGTAGATGGACAGATGACCTCACAAAGGTCGGTGGAAACCGCTGGTTGCAGGTTGTGCAGGACCGTTCGTTGTGGAAATCTAGGGGCCTCCCCCCTATGTTCAGCAGTGGACGTCTTGCGGCTGATGATGATGATGATGATGAATCTGAAATTGTGTTTTTTATGGCTTAGCTAAAATGAAGCGGTATTAGATTTTAGATCCCAAACCAATCATTCTATATTATAGCAGTATCTGGCGAAGTTTTCCCGTTCGGTGCCGATATCCGGCGGAAGTGAGTGATGGAAGCGGTCGCCATCTTCATTTCCCGCCACCAGGCGCCACCGACCGGCAGTCATGGCCGAGTTTTATGCTATTATACTTTCACACTATATTAATAAATGAAAAGATTGGAAACTAGAACGTAACATATAAATATTAGCAGCACTCCACGGTTTTACCCACATTGTTCCCGTTCCTGTAATTTTTTCGGGGTAAAAAGTAGTCAATGTATTCTTTCGAAATATAATTTAACCATGTTCCAATTTCACCTGATCCGTTCAGTAGTTATTATATTATATAGAACAGCGATGTGATTGAGCAATAAACATCCAACCATTGACATTTATAACATTAGTATCTCAGATTTCTTGTATTTGAATTGAATATCAAAAATAAAAACATACACAAAAAAGTATTCTCAAAAAATACCTCCAGAACCCCGCCACGTGTATAATTATAAATAATAAATTTCGAAAGCTAAAGAAGTAATTTAAAGACATAAATTGAAAAACAACAATATTCCATCTCTTGTTCAAATATTTTGCGGTATCGGAAACACTCAACTTCCGCATAACTCCAACCCTTTAAGCCGATCGGCACACGAACTCTGTTATACCAGTACGTTTATTATATAGGTAGATCTATATATAACTCTGTTTTACAGGAAAATTGTTGGGAAAATCTACCCTTGTGGGGTAAAAAACAGGCGTGGTGGCTAGAACGTGTAATTTTACAACCGCGAGGTGGTTAGTTCAAATCCCACCTGCAACTGTTTTGTTTTTTATTTAGTATCTGCACTTAATGAAAAAATATAGAATGAAAAATAGTACCAAATATTTATAAAAATATCTTTAATCTAAGCATATAAAATCAAAAAATATGACACATGCAAGTGGAGCTTCAAGTGACATCTTGAAAAAACTTTTATGGGCGATATCTCGGAAACTATGCGCTTTAGGGCAAAAGTGTATTTGACGTGTTTTAATCAACTTTGCACACAATTTCTGATCCAATTTGTTTTTTCATAAGGTTTAAGATCTGCTGCTGACAAATCCAGGATGAGCTTCGAGCGCCATCTTGAAAAAACTTTTATGGGCGATATCTCGGAAACTATGCGCTTTAGGGCAAAAGTTATGGACACGCATCTTTTGTTCCCAGTTAACTTTTTTGTGAAACTTACCCTTTACGATTTATGGCTCATTTAATCAACAGATTTTTCTGTCGCGGCCGATAACTCATGAAACATTAGATTAATGGGTAAATAAACAAACAGTACGATTTACAAAAAATACAAAACTTTTTTAAAACTTAAACTTTTTAAACTTAGAAGAAAAGATGCAAAATTTTATTTTTAAACCATTATGGTGTCCATGACATTTGCCCTAAAGTACATAGTTTCCGATATATCGGCCATAAACGTTTTTTCAAGATGGCGCTCGAAGCTCATCCTGGATTTGTCAGCAGCAGATCTTATTCCTAATGAAAAAACAAATTGGATCGGAAATTTAGTGCAAAGTTGATTAAAACACGTCAAATAGCGCAGAGCCTCGTATTGTCGTGGCGAAATTAAAAAAAAAGCTTTAGTACTAGGATATTAAGGATAAATAAAGGGCGCTGAAGTAACTGATCTGTGAAATACTCACCTACGAGTATATTTGACGCAATTTTGTGATTTTCTAACAGTCCCTTGATAAATAAATAATCAATGAATTTCTTGTTTTTATGTATCAGTGATTGATAAAAAAACATTTTTTTGTTGGTTATTGACAATCTAAACGAATTGGACATAATATTTTCGAAGTTTACAGATCCGCAATACTGAAAAGAACCAAGAAGGCAGCAAAATACAAAAATAAAATACCAATATCAGCCTGTGTGTGATATGGAGAGAATATAGTATATATCGCACCTGCCAATTCATTCTACTAAGCGAGGCAACTTCCCCCGACAGAATTACGGATTTATTCGTATGGAAATTATTGAATACGTTTGAAGGAATGACGAGTCCTTCCTAGAGTAGGTAGTCCAAATGTGTTGCGTATTATTACAAGTGTATTACTGCTGGAATATTCCTATTACGTAACATGTCAATGATAGCATAGTTGGCTACGGATACAATTATCTAAGCGAGATAGAGTTTTTTAACTACATTTTAACTGTCATTTCGTTCGCAATCGCGTTTCGTGTTACTCCTAAAACCTAAGTTAATCCTAATTTTATAAATGTCAATGTATGGATGTTTGAATATTTGAATATTTGTTACTCAATCACGTCGTAACGTATGATCGGGATGAATTTGAAACACGTATAGATTAGAGTCTGGAAGAAGAAGAAGAAGAAGGAAAGACAGTGTAAGGCCTAATGGGATCTGAAGCGAATCAATCGGTTTCTATTCTAATCTTACTACATTGCCCGGTGATATAGGCCTACCTGTATAAAGATGAATTGATTCAGGTAAATTATAAACTGTTTTATTATTTCACACTAACAAAAAATATTCAAAGATTACGTCTTCTCGCTCGCACTCACTCATTCCCTACCTCATTCTTGAAGGGCTAGGGAGAAAGAAGTCTTTCTAAACTTTTTTCTTGTAAGTAACACGGGATATAGTTGATCTTGTGTTCACCAATGCCTCGGATTTTGTGTTTGATTGCCGTGACAAAGTTTCACCCTCGGGGGAAAATAGTGTTTTTCTTAAATAAGGAAATGTTTTCTTTTTCCTCTGACAGATGTTTACCAGGAAGTTTAGCTTCGGAATTTCTGTTTCTTAGGTATATTATGAGGGTGTATGCGACTGATTTAAAATATTGTATATATGTAATAAATGTTGTCACCCAACTGTATAACCATGGAAATATCCCGTAATTAATGGTGATAATGTAGGTAGTTGATAACTGTGAAAGACTAAATCAACGTATGATACATATGTAATACTTTCTCGATCTTACATGTTACTGTGTTATTTTATTATTTACATATTATGTCACAACGTAAAAACCGAAACCGAAAATCTTACTCCTACCAATATTATAAATAATGCCAAGCTTTCGATGTTTGTAGCTCAATCACAATGACGATCAAAAATGACGTGATAACGCAACAAAAAGCCAAACTTTTGCAATTACAATATTAGTAGTATACTAAAGTACAAAGATATATAATGCTAGTGATTTATAATGGTAATATTACGAAACATGTTCCTGCCTTCCACATCAGCCGCTAAGCTGTCTTCTCCATCGGTCTCCAGACTCTACGTTCGAGTGAAATTAACTAATCACATAAACATTTAGCAAATTTCTGTCGCGGAGACCTCGCTAACGCAATTAGTGGCGCTATGAGCGTGACAAGAAGATGAGCTGTATATACGAGCAAAGCAGTAAACAGTATGGACACGGTCCAATAATAATCCCTATGATGTTCGTTTTAAGGAATGAATATACATATTTGAAGCAATACTTCGTTTGGCATGTTAGGGAAAGATGATGGGAGTACATTTTTGAGATGCACGCAGACAGTCACCAAAATCCGACACTCTGAAGTTAAAAAACAATTTAACATAATTTTAGTAAACATGATAGCTAATTTCAGGTTAACACCACTTCTTGCAATGAAGATATTATCTATTCTATTGGTCCAAGATCCCAGAGCCACCAGAAGTCACGTATTTTCTCATGAACGAAATGTTGACGATTGAGTAGAGTTAGTACGTACTAAGAACACATGCTTACCCGCTAACTTGCTTAGACGGTAAATTTTGAGATATGGGGTCCAGAAGATACATTACTTACTTCACGTATTTTGTAATAACTGATTTTCACGTATGTTATAGATAATATCTTTAAAAATGAGGCCCCAATACTCCCACTACACTTTCCGTCGGCCGTTTTGCCTAACAATCGCTTTAAAACTCCCAAAATAATGACTTAACTTCACTTAAATTCTCATACTCGATTTATATATGTTTTCCAGACAACTATTTTAAAGCCTCTTCCGAAAAGACAGACCGAGCTAAGGAGCCAGTCATCCCCTAAGCTCATAATCTCGTACATAAATGTTTTTTATGTACCCTCTGGACCCCATATCTCAAGTATGTGTTCTTAGTACGTACTAACTCTGCTCAAAGGTACACATTTCGTTCATCAGAAAATACTTGACGTCTGACGGCCCTGGGATCTTATTCTATATGGTTCAAGTAAGACTTCTTAGCACGAGTGATAACGAAAAGAAGTAACTATTAACTTTTTGCATGCGTATATACCTAAGTGTATGTTTTTTGTGTAGTAGTATAGAGTGGCAACACGAGCCCGACAGGTGCCAGGTAAGCAACACGCCTTCCTAAAACAGCATAGAATCACGCAGCTATTGGAACATGAAAGCAGGCCCGGATCCAGGGGGTCATGTGGCCATGTCCCCCCCTGGGCTGGGTCCGGTACCTAAATGGAACACTGATTAAAAAGCATGCATGTACTTATCACACAGTTTTGTAACATGACCACGACCATGTGACCCCGTGACCCCCTGTAGCCACGTGACCCCCCTGGAACGAAATCGGGATCCGCCCTTGCGTAAATGACTATCTAGAAGACTCATTTATTTAGTGTAATGTATGACAACATTTTATTTTGATTGTTTTTTCTAACAAAACGAAACATCATCATACCTTTAGCAAAATTGAGAATCGAGAACTATCTTTGACGGGGATAACCATGGATATCGGGAAATAACTATCTGCATTCTGTAAAGACCCCACTGAACACGCGATATCCAATAATTCAAAACTTTTAATTCAGCATAGTTAGTTAATAAATTTCTCATAGTTCGGTTATTTTTGTGAAAATGTAGCTCACATATGTGTAATATGTCACTGTAAAGTTGTAAATACTGTCACTTTACAATCCAACGACGTTATCTAACCTAATTTGCCATAAGTTTGTAATATCACAAGTTTTATTCTAAACAGACGGCATCTATAATTTTACGTTGACATATACAACGGCGATGAGCATCGCTGAGCCTGCTGTTTCGTAGCCAGGCCGTTGTCTCATGCACTCAAGCTCAAAACACGCCAAATTGCGTCCATTAGTGGCCATTAGGCGCGGCGCCGCTCACAGCTTGAGGGAAGCTTCCAAACTGACGTACACTGTTGTGAAAAGATGCATTCCCATAGCACTATTGAACACAAGTAACCTGCGCTATCGCCTGCAGATTTTATGAATTTAGTTTAGTTGAAATTAACTAGTCTATGTCTAATAAGCGTTTAGTTTTATGTAGAGAGCCACATCTTTACTATACTCTGAGCGCTGGAGTATGAGCCGTATGACAGTTACGGCTAGTTTCATAACACGAAACGTATCATCATGAAAGTTACCGCGATTAACGATATTATAATTATATTCAAAACAAGCAAATACCAGACCAGATAGACAGACATATACATTTTTTTTTTATAGTCTTACTAATATTATAAATGTCAATGTTTGGGTGTTTGTTGCCCAATCACGTCACACGTTAATAGACCGCAACGCTTGCCCTATATTCACTTTTTTGAACTTGATCCGGAAAAAGTTTAAGCTTGTAATAACGGCAGTGTACTTTTAATTACACTAAAAGAAGAAAAACGATTAAAATTTTTGTTCGCTCGAAACTTTGTTTAATTTTATGCAGGAAATTTTAAGTGAACACGAATTGATTTTTAGATGAAAGTGGAAAATATGGATAGAATTAAGTATTCTTATTCTTTGCACAGAAGAGGAAGATATTTGTGATTAAAGTACCTAAACTATAGTACACTATTTGTGAAAAAAATAATTAAAGTTAAAAAAAGATACAAAATTGCAAACCTCCTCTTATTTTGCAGTCGGTTAAAAATAGTTTTAATTAAGCCATTTCCACGAAAATACGTACATTCGTGAAAATAAATGTATTATATTGTTAATTAAAGCTCCGACCGTAGGTATTTACGTACGTAATTATATTCGGCATGAACCGTTCGATGTTGCCATGCGTGCTGCAATGTTGCCAGACGAGTTCGTAACGGTTTATACTGCTATAGTCCACACCATCACTCACAAGCGTGGACTAGCGGCGCTACCATCGAACTTTCTACACAATCGATATCTGTTTCATGTAAGCTGCGTAGTGTAACTTTTTAACCATACACATTTGGTGGTGAATCTATATTTACTTGTGTAGTGTTGCCATTATATGTATAATAGTGTAACACATATCGCCTTTAATTAAGAGGAAAATAACGAGCTGCGAATGGTATTTCGAGCATTTTACCCTATTTTCTGTTTGTAATTATCTTTTATGGTTGTGTTCTCGTATAGAGTTACATTTTTCATGGTTTTCCTAAACTGTAACAGGAAAACCAATAAACATTCGTAAGTTATATTTTGATACTGAATAAGCTTACGCTAAACTGTTTTGGCGATTGAGTAAAGTGTTTGGAGAACAATCGTGCTTAAAACTACGGGTTTCTGAAGTGAAAAACGTAATAGCAGTATTGTATATTATGTAGGTGACGGACTGTACCACATGAGTACTAATTAATACTAAAATTCTAAGTTATAAGTTCTTCTATCGGCAGTTTCTACGATCGCCAATTTTGTTTTTAAATGAGACTTTCCAACGTAATTGAGGAATAAATATCCAAACTTTTAGGAGCGATTTTGAATAAACCCAACCAAGCTCATTATATCAAATCAAGACTATCAAAAAAATAATGTGATTAAAGGATATCTAATAATAAATCTCGTTTCGAATATTACAATGACTAATATACTGTAGCACCAATTAACGATGAAACTAGTAATTAAATTAAACTAACATTCAATTAAATATTAATACTTATTGATATCAATATTTATTCAAAATGAATCAATAACCATCCTATTTACCTATTGTGTATTTTATTTTTAACTAGCTGTACCCTGCCACGCTCCGCTGTAGCACATTGTAATGCAAAAATTAGATGAAACAATCCTTGATGCGGATTATATATCATTTTAAAATTTCAGCGCGATCGGTGCAGAACTTTTTGAGTTTTTGAAGCGTACACAAACATAACGTTTTTATATATATAGATTATCTTTGATGAAACGAAAATGATATGAAAAGTGATACGAAAATGGTTTTGATGAAGGAAGAATTATTGTCAAGGTATTTTTTTTTGGCAAAAATTCAAACAACCAATTTGAAATGAAAATTAAATTATTTATGGAAAATAGAAAGTCGAATTTGTAAAATGAAGAAATAATTTTCTAATCAGTCTATAAAGTGAGAAAACAAACAGTAAAATAGACGGCTGAATTAAGAACTACCATAATGGAAGTGGGCTAATGAAGAAAATTTATAAAGAACCTGTAAACAAAGCGGAAATCGCGCTCAATGAGAATAAAACCCCTAATCGTCGAAGCAATACATTTGTGCTCACATAAACATGTCAATAAAAAGGTAACGTAAGCTGTTTATGAAGACAGACGAGGTGAGGGATCTCATGACCCGACGACACGATGCCGTCTATGGAAAATTCAAACAGTACATTGGCTTATAACAAAACTATATCGTAATACCTAAATTGTTTCTTTCAATCCGGAGCAGTAGTTCCTGAGATCCTAGCGTTCGAACAAACAAACTCTTCAGCTTTATAATCCATAAACCCACAAAAACCATTTTTATTAGTAGGTACTTATGTATATTTAGTATCAGCATTGCACCCGTGCGAAGCTGGGGCGGGTCACTAGTTATTAATACAAACAGTGCTCTGTGGTATTAACCGCGTAGTTTGGGTTTCCGTAATTTCTACATGACAAAGAGTAGATTTGAGGTATACCCAAACTGTGTTCCAATTCAACTTGATCCATTCAAAGTTTCAACATGATTGAGCAACAAACATCCTAGTTTTCTCGTTTATAAAATTAGTAGTATTATCATTAACTGCGGGATACTTACCGCGGTCTAGTCAGGATAACGGTTATAGCTGATCCGGAGTCCCTGGTTCGAATTCCACGCGTACCAATGTCTTATCGAAATCATGTGCGTACTGCCGCTAATTTAATAACGGTGAAGAAAAACAACGTGAGGAAACCTACATGTTCACAGTTCGCGCATTGGGCCAACGTGATTAATTCAAGCCTTGGATCTCTCTTTACAAGATAAAGCCCCGAGTCATAGCAGTGGCAACATTTAGTGGGCTGCATATGCTGTTGCTTGTTGGAGGGTATTGTTACGCTATAGCACAGGTTTGATCCTAGCTTGGGTAACAATGCTTCTCAACCTGAGTTACCAATAAAGGATAGATAATCTGTATTAATCTGTGAACTTGAAATGTTTGTAAATGTCTTATAAAACTTCATTTCAATTTCAAAATTTCATTTCAAATTTCATTATGCTGTTGCTGCTACCGCGGTAATGTTGTAGAATGAGTCCCTTTGCGTGAAGGAATATGAAGGAATCGCTTTGCCATGTAACCACATTAAACGTCCCATCATTAATGATATTAGAGGTGGCCAATTCATATTAAGTATTTCTTTAAAAATCAGGAGTTAAAATAAATACATTATTTGTGATTGTGAATGAAAACTGTTAATAGTAAAAGCACAGATAAGAAAATAGTGTAAAAGTACGAATTCGAACGTCGACATTAGCATTGAACTAACAACAATATGCAAATAACAATATGCAAATAACAATATAACAAAACAACAAAATACAATTGGTATCAAATATTTGGTTTGAAATATTGGTACGCAAATGCTATTGTAACGACAGTAAAAAAATTAACGATGGAGTAGGTATTTAATTGGAATACTTAAATACAGACATTCCGTACTGTATTAAACTCGACGTTCTACTGACACTACTACAATAGAACCAGATGATAAATTCTCTAACTGAAATGTAGAATTAGATTACACTATACATATATTCGTACGTTGACATGCTTAAGTTGAAGATCTATGACCGAGAGTTTTATTAACTAAACTTAGACTAAAAATTACCAGATTACCAAATTACCAGAGATTGTATTACCAGATTTGTTATACGTATATGCCTCTCATAGAAAGAAGTTTTAATTGGGCTGACTTTAATTATAAATATTCAGCATGTTTTTGTGAGCTACAAACAGGAATAAAGATTTTTGTAGCGGTGTATGGAAAATACGGGCTATTAAAATTTTGCTGATGGTATTTTAAGTCTTCATGCATTCGTTCGCGTTTGCGTGACGTTCATAGAGACATTAGTAAAATGAATTTTAGTGGGCAGTCGCGAACATAAAAACATCAAAAAATAATACAGATGACTAACAAGAGGTTATTTTCAAATTTGGTCAACTCCAAAGTCATAAAATCATAGCTAGGTCTGACAACATCTTCCTGGAGAGTAATTCTTAATTGTGAATCAGGTTTAACCTGGATATAGCGTGATATATGCGTGGTATAGTATCCCATTTCGCCTACAGTATGGCATCGAAGTATACCTACTTACTTTTGGCTTGGGACTAGATATTGGAAGTACTTGATTTTGTAAACTAATATTACACATTTTTATTTTATAGAGCGACAAGACGAGTAGAACATATGCCTGATGGTAACCAACATGCCTGCCCCTAACAGCACAGTGACACGCAGCTCTTGGAACATGAAGAGTCCAAATCATTACTTAGCACCGTACAGCGCTCGTCATCCGGAGATAATTATAAGGTGTTTTATCTCTTAGCCCAGTAATTTCTCGGGGAAATTACCGGGCATTTATCGTAGTTAAATGGTGGAGAAAGTGTTTTGTTATGTATATACGTATTTACCCGTGAATATGGAGCACGAATGTATCGAAATATAAAGGACTTGCTCCACTTTTTATTCACGGTAAATATTCCGTGATTCATGATACTATACGAGTATTAGTAGTAGAATAACCGTGATACCTTAAAACAATACTTGTTTTATCTCATGCGTGAGAACTACGCCGTAGCGCAGGTTCTACGGCGTAGAACAGTGAGCAACACGGAAGAGTAGGCATACACAGCGTTTCTCCTCTGTCAAAGTACAAGTCCGCGCAGACCATGGAGTTTGATAATATACTGTGGCGTGAGGACGGGGCTAGATTTGGCTTGAATGGTGCTTTATTCTTTATGTGTTAGTGATGTGGCTGTGTGAGTATGATCGGCAATGAACCGGTACAGGTATGTTTGTATGTAATAGTGCGGCTTTGCGCTTGTGTGTATCTTTCCCCTCCCGCAAGAAATGACAGAAAGTTTTGGACAATATTTTTTAGCTAAGGCTTACTCCCTTCCGTGCTTGCGCGGAAGATCGAGTTGCTCGATGGCGTAGAATATAACTAGTTTTGACGCTTTTGAAAAACAAAGTTTGATCGTGTTATCCATTTAAATATCCTATAATAACACGACCTTGTTTAAGAAATCTTTGTTAATATTAGCTTTTCACAATTTTATATAAATTAATAATCTAAAATCTTAGAAAATAATGAATACTTTCTATAAGGTACAGGAACGCAACTAATTAATTAATTATTTATATCTCATTGCACGCATAAAATGTTTTGTTACCGCTGTATCACATTTAAAATGTAAAACTGCATTTAAACTCAAAGTTGTTTCTTTGAGTTCGTTGGTCATCATTAAAGTCCAAAGTTGAAAATTTCTACACTGATCTTTGCTCAAAAATATGACAAAATGTATTATGCTTCCCTTCACTTTGAGGGAATACTTGAAAAAGACGGTTAATACGTTACTTACCCAAGTCCTGTTCTAGATAGCGGTAAGTTTGTTAGTTCTATTTCATTTTTTTTAGTTAAGAGTGACGAGACGATCAGGTCATGTGCCTGATGGTAAACAACATTCTCGCCACATAACAGCACAGTGACACGCAGCTATTGGAACATGAAGAGTCCAAATCATTATAAGTATTGATTTTGGCACACTGCACTGCGCTCGTCACCCAGAGATATAAGGTGTTTCATCTCTATGCCCTGTAATTTAACTGGAAATATTGCCCTTTAAACCGGATCAGAGTAAAGTTCGCACATTATTGGTTGGCAGTAGAAACTGGCAAAGGCATGATACTTCCCCAGTCGCAATCTGCAAAGAGTCTTCTTACCACTACTATGTAAAAAAGACTAAAAAAATTATTATTTTATTTGTAAAGGTACTTAAACGTCACTTGAACAGTAGATTTTAGGAAATATCCTATAATAATAGGTTTACGCCTATACCAATGTCTCAATGTAAAAATAAAATCAGGAAAAACCTACATCACATAAACAGCATCAAATTTATACAATATTACCGGTTATTGATTATAATTGAGTTTATCATAGTTTATTGCGATCGCCCAAGTATAGATTGACAAAACCTTACATTTAGGTATAAATTAGTCCCGAGATGGGCGCTATTAATCAATTTTTCTCTTTAACCCTTCTTTGTTTGAAAATACTTTATTATTTCTGAAATGGTATTAGACAACAAACATGAAAACCACTCAACCTTTAACACTGTAAATGGCTGCATCGGTTTTCACTCTGTGCGAAGGGCTCTCGTAAATCGGCTAACTGATCGAAATAGCCCGCAGCTAAAGGGGTCAGCGCGGTTGCTCATCTATGAAGAACCAAGCATAAATAAAATATATATCTCCTCGCTTAATGGTCCGCCACGGTTGAAATTTTCGACAAATATTACAGAAAACGTTTTGCAGCGGTAGGCTTAGCCAACTGGGGAAGTACGCTTTTACCTGTTACTCGTACATACTTATAAAAGCAATGGGTACAAATAGTACAGTTTTCGGGGACCATGAACGATAGTTGATATTCTTATATATTCTATTAATTTTATGAAAGTAAAAATTTGGATGCCTAGAAGTTTTTTTAAATATACATATGTTTTCACTTGACCAAACTGCTAAGTAAGCTCTACAAGTTAATGATTCGAACAACTGATTAAACGTACTCGCACAAGTAAAATTTGGAACAAATTCCTTTGACGAATGCTTAGCTTAGGTTAATATTTAATTTATTTTATATTCTCAGTTATAATGTGTGTTTATTACTCTCTGTTTTGTGAGCTCATTGAATAAATGATCGAAATCAACAATGAAATTGATCAAACCACTTACGGGAATAAACGTAAATTTTTCCTTCACCACGTAATACTTGTATTAATACCTGTAGGGCGATGACTTCACTTGATCCATAGTCAGGGCACGGTCGTATTATTCAGAAAGACATTTCCCACTCAACAAATGAAATTAAATTGCTTCTAATTATTAACCTACTTACTTCGTTATTGTTTCGTATGAACCGCTGTTATTCGCACAATACAACGTCCCAACTTTGTGTGATGAAGGGTATTAATATTATTACATTACTGTTAATATCTGTGTGCATTGAGGCGCCAACGTGTTCTGGGCTTGACAGGCAAATAATGGAGCCAGAGAATGCTTATGTGTACTGAGTGTTATGGCAGAGCCAATTGCTGTTTCGTATGTGTCATGTCCAACGTCCATTCCAATACCACAATACGTATTAATAGTGAAGGCAGAGTCTGGTAGCCACTGGCGGTAAGGCCATTAGGAAAACTATTATTCTTCACTGGACAATCAATTAATGGAACGCTTTTTCACCGAACGTTGTAGAAAGTACATACCTTAGCTGAAAAGCTGAAAAGCAGATTATGGAGCTCTGTTTTATATATATACATCTGTAAATACCCATATACGCAAATAAAGAATTGAATTAAATTTTTTTTGGTACAGCTTATTTTAGTAGTGGTCCCTCCTACTCACCTCTTTGCAGAGTCCGCTTGGGAGTGTACCAGTATATCTTTCGCCAGGTATTCTACTTCCAAGCATTCCATCCCTTGTTGCACCCTATTAGGGGTTGAATTTTGCAAAGCCCCGCCTTAACGAACGCATACGTACTAAAAACACCTCCATGTCAAATATTAGACTCCTAACATTTGTAGTTTCTGAGATTTTGTGATGAGTGACCATTTGCTTTTATTTATATAGAAGATACAAAGGAGTGCAAAATGCAAATAATTAAAAAAAATCGTAAAATCATTAAACATATACTAAATTAATAAAAAAAATATTCCACACACTACTATGTATTAGACGTGTGTGTCTAATAATAATATTTTATTAATTGTCAAAGTCTGTGATCAAATTTAGAAAAAACTAGTATTGTATGAGAACTAACGTGGTTATTACACATTTTAAATAAATATCCTTGAAACTCACGTGATATAAAGTAAGTCCAGTTCGAGTTAAGTTTCGGCCGCGTCCGGCGGCCTTTTTTAAGGAAAGTGCACGCGCGCGACCAGATATATCACGTGAATTACCCATATTATATTCATCTAAAAACATTAATATTGCTTCTTTTTATTATAGTTGTTTTTTGGTCTTTTAGTGATCACTAGTAACTATATAATTTATAGTAAAAGTTTAATCTGCGCCCGTATTGTCATATTATCAGTTATTTGGTCATCCATTTAATGCATGATCGAGCTTCAACAAAAGCACACAATTTATGTTTATAATCCCGAGCATACTTAAATAAACAGAACTGGCACGTTGTTCATCAGGATAGGCTTATAGCTGTCAGCATCAGCCGTATGTTATCATGACATTTGACCTCACAGGGAATCCATTAACCGCTGTTTCCTTCATTTTTTCCGCTCCTATGGTTACGGGATTATACTGAGAACGGTTTTACGTATTTACCTTCTGGGGTGCCGTTACACTGGAATTATTTCAGTATTTTTTGTAGGGCCCCACGTAAACGTTGTTGTCTAATCTTACAGATATTTATTATGAACTAGAGATACACCCCGACTTCGTCCGTGGTACATAGTATAGCTTATAGCACTCATAGATCACGCGCATATCCTACGGCGAAATAATTTTTGAAATCGGTCCTTTACTTCTTGAGATTACTCTTTCAAACGAATAACTTCTTTGGCTCTATAATATTTGCATTGATAAGCAGTTGCACAATGTAAATGAACTTTAACGCTATGACACTTAGTTCGTACACGAGTGTTTAAACTAGCGTCTCACGTTTTTACCCGCGTATTTCATGATGCAGGCATAAGGGTTCTATAATTTTCCCACGACAAAAAATTTATGTGTCATTCGAAATTTAAATCTGTGTTTCAAATATAATCCGAGTTTTGACGTGATTACATTAAACATCCAAACTTTAACATTTATAATATTACTAGCGGCGCTCCGCGATTTTGCCCGCGTAGTTTCCCTGTCCCGTCATTTTCCTGAGATAATAGTTATTTGTTATCCAAGAGTGCAAAGTTAATTTTTAACCGCGTGCTCAATTTCGATGACCGAGCAAGCGAAGGATTCTAAAATTGAATCACGAGCTCAGCGAGTGATTCAAAATTAGAATCCTGAGCGTAGCAAGGGAATCAAAAGAGCACAAGGTGAAAAATCTTTGCACTCGAGTGCAACACGTAACTTTTCATTCCACCTCAGCGAAGAAAATTACTAAATGATAATTTTTAAATGTTTTCGCGCTAAGCAAATTAAAAAAAAAGTAAGTACACCAAGGAGGTTCCGAGTCTGAGTTTTTAACATGACAAAAAATGTATGATACATTCGGCACCAAGGAGGTAGAAATAAATAGGTTGAATTATGTTTTTAATTCAAAACCTCAGTACACACGATGTTCTAAATTCAAATTTATTTTAACCTCTAGAGGGTAAAAAACGACTTTTGCGCCCTGATATCGAGGAGCAAAAGTACTCTTTCCGAGCTGGTGGGATGAAAAATATATTTCTTAATTATCCATGTACTCTACTTATGTACTATATTTCATCCGATTAGTTGTAGCGTGAAGAGTAGCAAATATTCAAAGATCCTCGTAAACTGTTTCGCGTTTATAATATCAGTAGTATTTTCTTTCTCTTCAATTTCTATGACTTCAACTTCCCAGACTTAACCAGACAGACAGACAACTTCACTTCAACATCTGTTAAGTTCAAGAGTATTCTTATAGTGGTACCATCAGATAAACTTGCTCAAAACCAAAAGTTTCAGGACGCACGAAAAAAAAATAGTTGTAAACAATCTCACACAAACGAAGAGTTGAGTAACGAATTGTTAAAGGAGCTATATGCTTCAAATACACACACTAACAACCAGACAAACAATCCGCGATATGATACGAATGGTTATTAACTTTTCGTTTCGTATTATCACGACTTACAAAATATAAAAGTCAAGAGTCAGAAAAAGTACGCAATTTCATTCATAAATAAACAACCAACATCCATCCGCCATTTTCGAAATAAAAAGTGTTGCGGTTTAATGGATGTAGATACAATGTTGAAGCTTTTATACCAAGTTTTTTTAGTTGTTGACAGCCCTGTTCCCCCCTTCAGAAGCCTGAGGGTATTTCCCACTCCGTACAAATCGATCCACTCTCCTCTGCTAGCGAAAGGACAGAGTTTTCAACTGCTGAAATTTTAAATCTATTTCATAACGGAAGCCGCGTGTGTTTTATGATACGATGAATAATAAAAACTTTGCTTACGCGTGTGCACCCAATTTTGTTATGTGTGATTTATTGTACTTTTGTTCTTTTTATTTGTAAAAGTTGGTGTATGTATTATTTTAATATCTATTTCAATATTTTGGAGGAATTGTAATGTGTGTTCTTACACAGATTACGTAACTTCAATCATTATCTGCTTAGTTTGGGGTCAGATGGTGTTGTGTGTGAATTGTCCACCAATATAAATTATTAAATTATTATTATTATAAATTATAATTCTGGGTTTGATTTACGGTTTTACCAATGTATAGTTTTCCGGTGAATTGAAGTATCAGATGCCAAAAGAATTGCAAACCCGAGTTATGATTCCTACTGAGTGGTCTGGGCGTTCAAATGAACAAACCGAAGACGAACTCTTCAGATTTATGGAAGCATAAAGATGTGTGAAGTGTGTTGGAGGGCAGTAGAGAGAAACTCAGGGAAACTGACGGACAAAAACAAGTGATCACACACAAACAATTTAGTAATTACTAATAGATTTACTTTATATAATGTTATAAATCATAAATAGTATAGTCTTAAGATCGCTAACAGAGATTTCTTACGTACAATGATTGACATAGTCGACAGCAGAAAGAGTGACTAAGGTATATTTAAATATTACTTTATAAAAATGCGTGAAGTGTTTTTAGACTATTGATATTTCAGTCCAAAAACATTTACTTTTTTGTTAAGTAAATTCAAATCCAATTTCATATTATAATATCATTCAATTTGTAAAATCATTTAAATCTGAGAAGCGTTATCCAGCAAAGGTTTAATTACGGACTTGGGGAAATATTCAAATGTCCGAAGTTTACGTCTGGGAGGGCCGTAAAAAGAAGACGTCAATCAGGAGAGAATGGATCAACGCTGGATCTCGGTTATGGAAATTGATGAGGTCCCTTGTGCGTTGATTAACTACAAGGTTTCATGCAAATCTAACTGGGATTAAGGACTTTAGTACACATGCTACTTAAAGCATCAGTGTCGAGTTACTTGGTCGTTTTCTGTAGCGACTGTGAACTTAATTTCTATATCAGTATTAAAACAGCGCGATTTTAAAACTGTAATGGATGTCGGAGTCACCATAGATGCAGTTGCAAAGGCTGTGATCGTTGATGGTCGTAGTCACAGATTTCTAAACAGATGAAACCTTCGTGAACGACACTGTGAGGCCAGTCATTAGTTATGTATGCGTGACAGCTCTCACCGACGTTGTCAAATTACTCACGTTGGTGTGCGTGTAATGTTCCCAGTCTTAAGAAAAAAAGTCCCACTATTGTTGTCTTAAGCTTTGGAAATTTTCACGTAGGTATAATAAACGCATAAAACATTATTTTAAAATAATTTATTTTTACACCGATAATATATAATGCAAGGATTTCTTGTCAATAACTTGCTCCACAAAAAAAAGAGACAGAAACGTAATTGAAAATTATAGACCTATTAGCCTCATGTCAAACATTTACAATTTTTTTTCAAAGCTGATCCTAAATAGAATATCAAGGACTATAGATGAAGAACAGCCCATTGAACAAGCTGGTTTTAGAGCAGGGTTATCAACTATTGATCATATGCATGTATTAAAACAGTTAATAGAAAAATCTCAAAAGTATGGGAAAGACCTATACATTGCATTTGTCGACTACAATAAAGCTTTCGACTCAATCAAACACAATCTGCTCTGGGAGGCTCTAATTCAACAAGGAGTAAGAAAGAAATATGTTCGTATTATTAAAAATACATATGCTAACAGCACTGCACAGATCAAGTTAGAATCCACAGGTCATAGACGAGACGTTTTATAACGGCGAGGATTTGTTCTTATCTATTCGTTTCATAACTATAGTTTTCATCAACACTATTAGTATTTTTATTAACCCTAGTAACGGCGAGGATTTGTTCTTGGCATCGATTCACATTAAATAAAAAAAATAACGATTATAAAAATTGAGCTTAAAATTTAATTATACAATGTTCATCAATAATTTGGTCTACGAGTATCTTTAAAACAAAATTAGAATCTATATTTTACCTTAACTTCAGGGAAAATAATTTCAATTTAGTATAGCAACACTGACCTATTTTCGTTGAGGTGTTGTGTTTCTATTCATCAATCGAAATAAAATCGTCTAAATTATATAAATACCATTAAAAATATTCAAACTTATCTATGGAATTTCCTTTTTTTATTTTTGGGAACAATGTTTGCAATGTTTGATGACACAAGACGGCATAATCTTAAACAAAACATAAAATCACACGGGACTTCCGTACGAGACGGAAGTCAGTTTCGTACTGACTGGAGTTTGTATTTGCTTTGGCGTCTGATATTTGCTTTCCGGACCTAAGGATCTGTGTTCCGCACGTTCCATCTGCCTTTTGTTTTAGAAATCTGTGGTCGTAGTTTGTATGTTTTTGGTCTATCACTCACGCATCACGCACTACTTGCGAAGTAAAGACATATTCGAAGCCTTACTCGCGTTACAAACTCGCTACAATTAAGTGGAAAATTCCACACACGTAACAGTAGGTTTTCTCAGCCAATAATGTGTATATGAGTAGTGTAAAAAGTTTTTGTACAGCGTTATAAACTCAGTGTTACAGTTCAAATTTATCTTTGTAGTTTAATTTTTGTGACCTCCGGCACAAAATCTCTATATATAAAAATGTTATGTTGGTTTGTGTATGCTTCAAAAACTCAAAAAGTTCTGCACCGATCGAGCTGAAATTTTAGAATGATATATAATCCGCATCAAGGATTGCTTTTATCTAATTTTTGCATCGCAATGTGCGACAGTGAAGCGTGGCAGGGTACAGCTAGTATCTTTTAAAATATGTCCGACACAAAAGAGCTGTAGAGTGTACTAACGTAGCGCAGCATATTCGCGTAGCACAACAACGTACTCGTAGCAACCCGTAGCTCATCGTCAGTGTCAATCTTTTGGAATGAAAATAAGAAATCATCTATTTTCTAGCGATTCCATTGAATAGCGTAGTTGAAAAAATCCTTATAGTGTAAAATATAAACTTTTACTATTTATCTAATTTCTTTATATTATGATATATTGGCATGCTATCAGATCTAGCTAGTTTCAGTAACGTAATGTATCAGGTTACATTAAACGTTTAAGTATCCGATGGTAGAGAAGTGGTCTAGTGTAACAAAAGTCTTGATTGTGATGATGGCGAAGATTAAATGAATTTATTACACTAAATATTAAATATTTGGAAACTGTAATTTCCATACTAAAAAACTTAGCTGTTAGAACATCACGGAATAAACAACAATTTCTCATGAAAATCCGTTCTGATTATACGCAAAATTCATTAACATTCAGTCCAAAGCCCGAAGTATTCAAAATTACTAATCCGAGCTCCGAAACTAATTACGCAAACATGCCGCTCAACTTTCGCCTAATTTTTATATTTTAGCATAAAATCTGGCCAGAGTCGCATAATCCGGAGAATAAAGCGTTGGTGAGTGCGGAGAGATGAGACGTAAAGCCGTTGTTCTGAGTAAACGATGCGACGCTACACTACACACCCAAACATCTAGACTGCGTGGCGGCTTGTTGTAGACTAACCGACGCAGTCAGTTGGTTTTTCTATTTTGGGAAAGTATTGTTTCTACACTAAAGGAGTGTATACGATGAAACTGTCATGTCACCACTACCATTATCAGCTTATACTTGTCCACTGCTTGATATGTCCACTTTTCCAATAATACGCCACTCAGCCCGATTTTAGGTTCTACGATTTATTAAAATTTTAACTAATAATATTTTCGAAACTGTTAAGTAACATAATTCTCATGAGTGAAAAATACTTTCCCACAATGTCAACTTACAGTGGCCATAAAGGCCTTGCCGTAGTCTTAATAAGACACTCGCACTCTTACATGCCGTAGGTCAACACAACTTCCAATCTCTGGGTTGGTTACAATTTAATAGTTGGTTGTATGAATATTGTATATTGTATGTGTTGATGCGACAACGTTGGTTTTCAGCGTATTTTTGGATATTTTAGGCATGTCGCCCGTAAAAACCAAGGTAGTTGACCAAGTAGACGGGAAAAGACCACGTGTTTGCTCCACTACTCGCTGGTCCCACCAAGTTAAGACGCTCACTGGCCTAGCAGTAGTCGAAGCTTTTAAGACTGCCGAGGACTGGCAAAGGTCGTAGAACATAGTGCCATTGATCGATACATAAGACAAGACACGACCTTCAGCAATGAAATTAACGACTAAGAAGAAGGTATACTATTCAACGCACACCGTTGATATATTTATCGCGTCGCATCGCACTGTCGCAGTAATTGTTCATCTACGACAATGGCACAGAAGGGATGAGACACGATTAATTCGCTCCGTGGAGATGGAAGGAGAAAATCGACGGGGCTCATTAGCTCTGCGAGGGGGGAATGCGGCGGGCAGGGAGGGGGTATAACGCTATCTAGATAGAGGTAAATGATAGACTTATAACAATGAAATCGACGTTAATCGCCTTATCGATAATGAAAGGTTTTACTACTAATTAGATTATGCCGCGTTTCAGTAGGTATCAGACTATACTATAATCTAACTGCACATTGTTAGTTTGGGGTCAGATGGTGTTGTGTGTGAATTGTCCACTAATATTTATTTATTTATTTATTGTTATAAATGCGAAATTATAGATGTTTTGATGTTTCTCGCTCACTAGCTACATAGTAGAAAAAACTGGTGTATTGAATATTATTTACTTTTTGTCTCTATTCCTTCCTCAACAAAAAATCTATTAGTCCGATTTTATTTCCACAGCTAATTTCACAAGCAAATCCACTCTCTCAGTGAATGCGATTCGCATTCAAATCCGTATAAATATGAATAGCTGTTTGCCCGTATTCTGGTCACGACCGCAACCGCGGTACCGGTCATGTTTGTAGCCAACTATACATACAGTTGTAACCGTAGATCTACTGTTTTTAGAACACCATTTAAATGCTAGGAACCAAAACTTTACAGATTCTTATTACTTTTATGTTCCGAGTACTGATATTACATTATAGTTTGTTTAAAGGCAGGGTATTTTTGGGTAACGACTTGATATCGTGTTTAAATATTGCGTGGCGCTGAATTGTATTTGTATTAAAGTACGTACTCCACTTTCGAAGCCCAATTTTATACATTAGACCTCATGGATAATATTAGTTACAAGCAGTATTGTGTCCTTATATCTATATATAATAATTTATCTTTTTACTCTCTCATTTTTCTGAATACCTTTACCTTTAAACCGGAACACAGTATTGTTTGCACATTACTTGTCGATATAATTATTATTAACAAAGGTGTGGCACTTTTCTAGACGAACTCCGGAGGCTGTTCAAACAGTTCTACTACACCATAAATTTTATTGAAAACCACAGAACGTAAGCGACGTAGACCCATGATAACTTTTAGCTTTGAACAGTTAGTAGTATACCACTTCCTCCAAACTCAAGCAAACTCTAAACTAACCATTAAATTATGAAGGTGAGTTAAAGTCACCAATTAGTACTCCAAACTCTCTAAGCGTTAGTTGAGCTAAGTTTCAGCTGAGAAACTCTGTTTTAAATAAAAGTAAATTGGGGTTTAACATACCTACCCACTAATGTTGCGCTGAGCGTGTGCTGCAAAGCAAAAAGAGAAAATTGAAAATGAGTGCAAAGAAGAAGTAGTGCTACATTTAGCACCAGTGTCAGAGAAATTAAGAAGCACTAGGTTCCTAGTGGGTAAGACCGTGGTTTGAGCACGTTAGTTTTGAAGATAAATACCGATTCAAAATATACAAACTAAGTTATACAAATTAGTGTAGATGGATGCTGCGATAAAGGGAACTAAAATGTGGATAGATAGTGCGAAAGTGAACGTGAATTATGATGAAAAGTTTGTCAAAACATAAAAAAGTATATTTGTTGTAAAAACGTACAATACAAAAGACGGATACCTTGCCGACAAATCAATTATGGAATGAGTCGATTCGCCTCGCATGACATGAATTATATTGCAATGCACAATCGGGATCATTATGAAAAACTATTGCATGTATAAACAAGAATATTGTTTATTGTTTAATTGCACATATACAACATTTTTAAAATACTTGTACAAACCCTGCATTAAGGGTGTTGCAAACAGTAGTTTCTCTTAAATCTAGGTAGTTTGACAAAGTTACAGTTATAAGAAAATTAACAATTAAGTTCCTTAAATATTTGGTTTGCATAAATTATTATTACAAGAATCTATA
Source organism: Ectropis grisescens (assembly GCA_017562165.1). Taxonomy (NCBI): domain Eukaryota; kingdom Metazoa; phylum Arthropoda; class Insecta; order Lepidoptera; family Geometridae; genus Ectropis; species Ectropis grisescens. Next base: position 5,034,378 of record CM029783.1, read on the forward strand.
CAAAGTATTCGACTTGTTTACAACATACTTAGTATTAACAATATAAAATCTAGTAGTTCTTATCCTCAATGACATAATAAGCAAAGCAAAGTTAGGTCTAAAGGAATAACAAATGTACCATTATGTTAGGAATAAAATGATTGAGTATTGAATAGGAAAGAAGGTAATTCAGAAATGGTGATTGATAAAGACGAATAGAGGAAGCAAACATGTTTTACATACCGACTCAAATAAAGTGGAATAGGGCTTAGTTAATGATAATTAAAACATTATTTTTTGGTTCTTGTTTAATTCTATTTCAACACTTTTTAGCCAAAAAATTTAAAAGCAAAAGTTGGTATGTATGCACGGATGTAAGTTACTCTTTCAAGCAAACTATGGGATATATAACTATAAGCAAGGATCTAAATGACATTTGGTACATATGTAGATAGACCCATTGTGATAGATATATATCTGAAATAATACATAGGATTAGTTTAATTTCGAAAAATTATAGATATAAAACTACGTAATTAAAACCATAGGATGATGCTAGGTAAGAAATGAAATACTATAAAACTTGAAGATTAAAAAATTACAGCTTTTCTACATTTTTAAAACCTATTTGCAGTTTTTTTCCCTGCGTTGACAACACTGCTAGCCATATAAGTATGTAGTCCTGATTTATAGGAGCAATCTCCGCGCTGACGGGCTCGACTGTATTTTCTACTTAGGCGGCTGCTGTTTGTGTTCCACTGTTATGTGGCTCCACAAGTTCTTATTTATTCCTAGAATAGGAGAAAACTCTGATTAAACCATCACCGACTTCAATACAAAATTAACCTCAGACACTCGCCCAATTTCAAAAATGTTGTGAAAGCGACAAAATAGTCCAAGTTCCCAGGGGGTTTAGGAGATGATTGGAGCGGATTAGAGCGGTCTCTTTCCTTCTAAAAGGTTTTGAAATAGATGTCTGGTGAACATACAATATATAAAAATAGAGCATCCGAATTTACGTGAAGTTAAGTCATTATTTTGGGAGGTTTAAAGCGTCTGCCAAAAACGGCACACGGAATGAGTCTGGGAGTAATGGCGACTTATTTTTTAGGATATTGCCCATAATATACGTGAAAATCATCTAGAAGAACTTGAACTCACATGAAGTGAGTTTTTTTTGTGTTCATTCATATCCTGATATCTCAAAATTGGCCGTCTAAGCAAGGTAGCGCGCATTCCATGTGTTCTTAGTAGGTACATACTAACACTATTCAATCGTCCACATTTCGTTCATCAGAAAATATGTGACGTCTGGCGGCTCTAGGGTCTTACTCTTAAACACACTGTTTCAATAAGACAGTGTTTTTATTTAAATTAAGAATGACAAGACGAGCAGGACATGTGCCTGATGGTTAGCAACATGCCTGCGACATAACAGTACACAACAGTGATGTTTAGGAGGAAATGAAAATAAATATAAACTATAAGATAAGAAAACTCTTTATTAAAATCCACATGAAAATTAAAACACAAAAATTTACAACAGGAACTTAAGAAAATCTTATACGACTAGTATTTCATTTTTTTCAATAGTAATAATCAATGTATTTTATACTATCAGTAGCCTGCGGTATTACCCGCGTAGTTCGCATTCAAAGTAATTTTACCGTGACACACAGTAGCCTATGTGCTATTCCAGATCAAAATCTAATTGTGTTCCAAATTTCAACTCGATCTGTTTAGATGTGATTGAGCAACAAACATCTAAACATCACATTATGCAAACTTTCGAATTTGTAACATTAGCAGGGTATGTAGCTAGAATTTACATCGTTGTTAGTCTAAGTAAACATGACTAAGCACTTCCTGTTTCCTGCAACATTTACGTAGCGCAATCACCGTACAATACGTACAAGTACATACCTACATACATGCATAGCTGTGCTCGGAGTATCTCAGCACCTCAAGTACTCGAGTACGTGGCTTTAATGAGCATCGCTTCGTTAGCGATGACGAACCGTTCTGAATTTATCTTCGCGTGAAAGCAGATTGTCACAAGTCCTTTTAAAAACATCAGAGGGTGTGATTTTATTAAGCTCCGGAAGTAAAAGAGGGATGAAATATTTTATGTACAATAGGTATTTGATATGTGTTCGTCTGTGTCGGTGTATCTAATGATTAAATAAATAAATGTAGATATATAACATCTTAGATCTTTGGGTGATGAGCGCAGTGCAGTACTAGGTTATGATTTGGACTCTTCATGTTCCAATAGCTGCGTATCACTGTACTGTTATGTGGCAGGCATGTTGCTTACCATCAGGCACATGTACTGCTCGTCTCGTAACTCTTTATTAATAAAAAAAGGATTTTGCATTCTGAAAACATCTCATTCCAAACTCTAAACCTTTTTTACGTCTACGCCTACGGGTATCAGAAAGTTATTAGTCTTTTTAGATACAATTTTATTATTACGTAAAATGTATTGTAGAAAAAAGATCTAACATAAACGTTATTTCCCTTCTCCGTAGCAATGATTCAAAGCTGCTAAACACGGATAATTGGAGACTTATTATTCTGATTCCCGTTATTGCCATTTGTTAGTAAAAATAGAATCCACGAAATACCATTTTATTGTATTCATGACAAAACACGAATATTCTAAAGAGCGTCCATTTTACATGTTCGTTTGTGTGAACGTTAAAAGTCGATAACATAATAGGGAGGCGGATTGGGTAAAAAAGTTCTATTCTAGTAAGTGCTTCAGCCAGATCATGCAAAATATGGACCACGTATATTTGTTTTACGTATCGAGGGTCAAACTGAAAGTTCTTAGAAAATCAAAAACTGATTATATTAGCCAGTTATTAGTTTTATTATATCTTTTCAAAATATTGTCCATTCACGTCAATACACCGCTGCATGCGATGGAACCACTGGGAAAAGCACTTTGCCCACTCGTCCTTAGGGGCCTCTTCAATGGCATCGCGATACGCAGGCACCGCTTCTTCAGCATTCATAAACCGCTTTCCTTTAAGTTTTTCTTTAATTTTGAAAATAAATAAAATCATAAGGCGCGGGGTCGGGGCTATACGGCGGGTGACCCAGTAATTCAACGTTTGATGTCGCCAAATATTCGATCGTTCGCTTGGCGGTGTGCGATGAGGCGTTGTCGTGGTGAAGGAGGATCCTACTGCGAGGTCGTTTCTCTCGAACTTTTTCCAAGACAAGTGGCAAACAATTGGTAGTGTACCATTCTGCAGAAACTGTTTTTTGATCCTCTAACACAATTGTTGCGAAATGACCTATCCTTCCAAAGAACGAGGCCACCATTTTTTTCCCCGCACTTCGATCTCTCTTCACTTTAGTTGGCAACTCCTCGAAAGGAAACACCCACTGAGCAGATTGTCTTTTGGTTTCAGGACAGGTTTAACAGTAAATCCAGCTTTCGTCAACTGTTAGTATGTCGAACACAGCATTTGAGTCACCTCCGTTAAATCTTTCAATCATTTTACGGCACCAATCCACACGATGGAGTTTTTGAGCCTCAGTCAAATTATGAGGTATCCACCGGGCGCAAAGCTTCCTGACCGCTAAATGTTCGTGTAGGATTTTGTGCACTTGACTCATACCGATGCCTAAGCTTGTCCGAATCTGCTGATAGGTCACTCTTTTGTCAGTCTCTATCATACGCCGCACAACACAGATGTTATCTTCAGTCGTCGCCGTAGAAGGCCGTCCCTCACGTAAATCATCAGTGAGATTAGTGCGACCACGTTTAAACTCATTAAACCAGTTGTAAACAGTCGCACGAGCTGGGGCTTCATCGTGAAAGGCCAATCGTAGTCTATCATAACTTTCTTGTTGACTTAAATGACATCGAAAGTCATAAAAAATCATTGCACGAAAATTTTCTCGTGTTAAATTCATGTTGACGTGACACAGACAATTTTCAATTTGCCGCCAAATCGTAAAACAAATGACAAATGAATGAAGTATACCACTCAGTAATATTGGCAAAGAGTTCTATTTTCAAATTATAGAATTTTTTTTTTATTATATTGTTTATAAGTGGCCAGTTCTAAGAACTTTCAGTTTGACCCTCGTACCTTTAAACGACCAATTCTTGTAGGTATATATGGTATATATATATATGACTGCCCTAGTGGCTTAGTTGGTAGTAGCTCTGCCTGCGAAGCCGAGGGTCGTGGGTTCGATCCCCACCCAGTGCAAATATTTGTGTGATGAATTCAAATGTTTGCACTGTGTCTGGGTGTTTCTATGTATAATAAGTATGTATTTAAAACTATATAAGTATTATATCAGCTCTCTGGCTGCCATCACACAAGCCTTGCTTAGTTTGGGGTCAGATGGTGTTGTGTGTGAATTGTCCACCAATATTTATTATTTATATTTATTTATTTATAGAATCTGAATATCGGAAACGGCTCGAACGATTTTCATGAAATTATGTATACAGGGGGTTTTGGGGATGATAAATCGATCTAGCTAGGTTTTATTTTTTAAAAACATCATTTTATGCGCGTTTTAGACAATGAAAAACTCCTACAATGTCATTAGAATACGATAACTTATTTCGCCACTGTTCTTTAAGTCTAAATGGCTGAGACGGAATATGCTCGCCCTCGGAGCCAAAAGGCCCCGGTTCGAATTTCGATGGTTACACTCGGGACTTTTCTTTTTGTTCTTTTTTTCTGAGAAAATCTTAAACTTAGAGCCTTTTATAAACGCATTTAATTCGTATCTAAGTAGGTCTAAGTAAGTCACCACTACGTAATTCGTACCTGCCTAAATATCATTTTAAAAAAACCGAGCAAAGCTCGGTCAACCAGGTACTTAAATTTTAATACGTAAAACCACGTGTAATAACCACGATAGTTTTCATACTAAAACTGACTGGTGGGATTTGGATGAAATTTGGTACATAGAGAGATAATGATAGTTTGGAATAATAACACATAGGTTATTTTTTATCCAATGCGAAAAGCGGGAACTACACGGATGAAATCACAGGGCTCTATTATAATCCTAATACAATGTCGACTTTAATAAATAAAATCGACAAAGATTCATCAAACTTCCAGAAAGACATCACGCGAAACTTCTAAACGTATGTAATCTGTTCTAAGCACTGTATCTTCGTCATTTTTTGTTTATGAAACAAAAGAAAAAATACTTGTGCAATTTTTTTTTGGACGAACTAATTGTTTTCTTAGGATTATAATAGAGCCCTGTGATTTCACCCGCGTAGTTCCCCGCTTTTTCCCCGCTTTTCGCATTGGTTAAAAAATAACCTATGTGTTATTCCAAACTATTATTATCTCTATGTACCAAATTTCATCCAAATGAGAACTACATACACTACACTACAAAACTAACTAACTACTTACACTAAGCACACCTGAATTATCTATAGACCACTGTAGGTCTATAGATAATCAAGATGTTCAAGCCCACTACCAATCGGAAGCGTACCCAGCATGCTGGCGGCATTACCACGCTGAATGGCAATGCTTATGCGTTGGGCCAAATAAACGCCAGCATTTTGGTCACGCGTCGCGTCGACCAAGCGCTCGGATAGGCTTTTGAAGATGAGGTGAGCTCCCGGCCCCCATGGTCCCAATGTCTCAACCCCAAACGGCTCAAATATGTAACAACTTCCGAGGGTTGCATATTTGCGCCGTTTGAGTCGCTCAGCTGAATTAGCCGCTGCACCGGCCCTACTATGTGTCTCTGGAAGATGTGATGGTGCCAGAGTATCGACGCAAGTTGCGTCCCATACTAAGGGCCGACCCAACTTCCAAGGCACAACAGTCATGCCGTCAGGTCTTTTGCCATCGTCACGCGCAAGACCACTCGGTTCGAGTATGGCTGGGACATTGGCGGTGGAAAAAGCCCGGCGTATGATGTCGTTCAGGCAGGCGTGGCGGCCAATACGACCCGCGCTTTTCGAGCAAGAGAGACCATGGTGACCAAGTTGGTCGACGGCAGTACCACAATGGCAGCGATGGGCTTCATAGCACCTGGCACCCAAGCGCAAGCTAACAGCTAGACGAAATGCAGTTGGATCTAATAGGCTACCGGTATTGAAAGATGGCAAAGCTTGTAACCAAAGGCCCGATTCCCACACAGACACAGCAAGGATACGAGCACGATCAGCGATACTAGGACACGTATCGAGAAGAGAGTTCCGTGCTAGATCGCAGATCGGTCGATCCCACTGTCTCTGAGATGACAGACATCTGGGGAAATCAGTCAGTTTTAGTATGAAAACTAACGTGGTTATTACACCTTTTAAATAAATACACGGGTAACTCACGTGTGATATAGTCAGTTCACTCCGACTCAAGTTTAGCAGTCAGTGCTAAACGAGATGCGAACATGCACGCGCACCTTGAAACAGATCGCCGGATGCGATCGAAACTTGGGATATTATAAATATTAGTAGGATTGTGAGGTCGGAGGTTCGAGTCCCGTCTCCAGTTCTCACCACCTCCACCTCATCATTTGTGACGAAACCTTCGTGAGGAGACCAGCATCTTCTAAGAAATGTGTTCCAATAAATCTGTCTTTTGAGGACATGTGTCATCTGCCAATCTACACTTGGCCATCTTGATGGATTATAGCCTTGACTCTCTCCATGATAGTGTCCGGAGTCCCAGCAGTGGGACCATAGAGTGTTCTGCATACGCTTGTATGACTATGACGCTGGTTATAAAATTACAAAATCCAATGGCATTTGTAGTCTAGTAATATAAAATATTTTTATGGTTTAGTGTGGAATAACAGGTAATGATTTTGAAGATTAAAGCTGAGTAAATATAGTTACACAATAGTCAATGAGCTGAATAGAGTCGAGAGTGAAAAATGCTTATGTGGTATTCTAGGATAAAATCTGACTGTTTTCCAAATTTCATCCCGATCCGTTGATCTATTACGTCATGATTGAGTAACAAATATCCAAACTTTGACATTCACATTATTACTAGAATAATGAAAATACAATGCATGTTTTTCAGCTTAGAAAAACCGTTATGTGTCGTCATGTAAAAATGTGTTAAACATACAAGAAACTATTAGTAAAAGGGTTCTATTTTCACTTAATGCGTACGGAACCCTACAATGACCTAATACGGTTGGGTAGTTAACATGCCAGCAAATAAAGTGCTCCGTAGAGACAAGGACCCGTGGGAAAGAGCTTACAGCGAATAATAATGTCTTTTGTTGGAAAAGTACCGGGGCATTGACCCACAGATAAGGCTTTCACGGAATGGAGAAATGTTTCTTGTATTTTATTTGACTTTGTATTTAAAATCAGAGTTCTTGGGTCAACGTACTCCGTTGGGCGTCTTTTGTTTATTATTGAAAAACATCTAATTATAAAAGTCGGTTTTGGAGCGTAAGTGAAATTATTGACAAAAATAAATTATAATTAAACTTCATAAGACTATACACCTAAAACTAACTACTGAAGTTCAAGGCGTCTGAATTATTCATAGTTCAATAAAGGCCTCTTTAGATAATCTTATTAATTAGTTAATCATAACACATAAACACTAGACAAGCAAGCTAGAAGCACTATACACGTTTTTAGCAAGGAAAAAAGGGCCTAGATAAGATATATTTCAAGAATTTATGAATTTACGCCAATTGTGGTGGATATAGCCTTGACTCTCCCCTGACTAGAGTGACTAGAAATAACCTAGCTTGGAAATATAAAAGTGACCCCTTTTAGTAGTTTTATTTATTTGTTGGTATATCTGCCGTGAAAATACTTATTTCATGAAACTTTTCACTATCTATCCACCACTGTTGAGAAGATACAGACATACATATAATAGATGGACATACAAACACCTTGGATAACAGAGACCTTGGATTTGAACTACATACTTGTCAATGTCCAGATGAGCATCCTGCTAAATTAATAGACTTTAGCGTAATTGTGCTCACCAAACATATCACACTTACATAGCACAACTAGATAGAAGCCAGAAATTAATAGACAATGAATCAGATGACATTTAATATGATACAACCGATTAAAAGCTAAAAATGAAAAAAGAAGAAGAAGACTTTATCAGCTGACTGTTATTATCATTGTATAAATTCAGACCAATGGAAACTGTGTTTCCAGACATATTCCATGCCTCTAGAAGAAAAGGCCAGTTTGTATGGGTCAACTATTAAAATGTTTTGTATCATCTTATCTTACCTGTAAACAGCAATAAAAAATTGTATTTGTAAACACAGAGCTATCGCAGGCTAATAGAAGACATCGTCGTTTAACATCAGGCAAGATGACGGGCAATATACTCGTATTTGTTTAAAAAACACAAGGAAATTCCAGTTGAAAATGTTACACCGAGCTTAGTAATGATCTAAATTATTATTTAACTAACAGCGCCCTGCGGGTTCACTCGCGTAGTTCCCGTTCTGTTCTTGAGACAGAGGATCCTATGCACTTTTCCAAGTAATCGTGTAACCGTGTTCCAAATTTCATCCCGATTCATTCAGACATTCCGACGTGATTGAGTAACAAACATCTAAACATGGAAACATCGAAACTTTGCGTTTAAAATATTATATAGTAGGATTATCTCCCGACGGTATGAGTCTTATCGTGGCCACGGCCATTGTACCACTGCCGAAACGTCCGGTAATTTAGATCACGACTAAGTTATGTGTTTTAATCCGAATATCCGTGGTGTTAATATTATCAACATTTAATTATATTGCAATAGTTAAAAGCTACAAATATTTAGAACTTTTCAAGCCCATGCTTATCTAAGTAATGTAGTTGGTGGACAAATAAGGAACGGAATAAAAAGCGGAAATAGCAAAGGGCTCGGAATGCGGGATAACAAAGGGAACGTAGGGATATCGTATTGCCCTCATATTGTACAGGAAATGTGATCGTATTTCATACAAACAAATACGATTTTCCTAGAAAAAGTATTGACGACGTTCAATAGGGAAAAGTTACACAATTTCTGAGCTTTTATTACGTTATGATGGGTAACTTTTTAATGGATTGTGACATATTATTATAACAAACATATACATTATAACATTATTATAACTACTTCTCAATAAGCTACATTCTGCACAAAAAAAGGTTTACGTGACTGAGTGAGCGCCGGAGGTGGGAATCTTAGCGGCCGTAACACAGGTCTCCAGCCTAGCACGGCTGCTAATGAACTATTAACTTAGATTAAGTATTTGTTCCAAGTGTAATTAAGAATTTTGATGTTTTTAAGCCAAAATAATGATTGAATCAATAAATTTAATTTAATAATTTAATTGAATATTGATTCGGATGGCTTTGTAAAAAGTATTATATTCTCATGTAATAAGCTGTTACGATGAAATAATATTTCTCAGAAGCGTTTATGTGGCGATCATGGCTATTTAAATTACTGTTTATGTGGTGTTGTTTGAGAACTGAGAGTCAGACTTAATGTAAGGATAGAGTTTCTCAACAATGTCGCGAGCTCATAGAGGATGGAACCGAAGAACGCATCTAATCAATTACAAAGGTCACAGGTCAATTGCTTGTCTATTTTATTCACCTATTTTTTTCCGAAGCCCGGCTCAGAGTGAAGCGATCGTGCTAGTGTACGTGTGTTCCCGAAGATAAAGAGCTTTCAATGTAAATAAATCCGCTTTGAACGGCTGACCTGCAACGTTGGATCGGGCAACACTTCACCCCGAAATTGGAAAAGTTCTATATTTAGTTTCAGGAACATGTTGGATTCAGCGATTTTACGTAGGTATCTCTTCTTCTTGTCTGATTTAGTTTGTTAGTTCGGCTGCAAGCCAAGATAATAAACTACCATAATAGGTAATGTAGGGTTTATCAATAAAAATACTTTATTAAACCTTGAACTTGGAAAATGTTAAGAAATTTTGAAAGATTTACGACCGTGCTTGAAATTTGAACTCTTTCTCTAGCTCCTCCTCGTGGCGATTTGTATAGCTGGTCGTTCTCTACAGTATACCTCTTTGATGGTCGCGGAGAGTGATGGTTGTTTTGCGCATCATGCTCCTGATCGGGTACTTCTTGCAGGACGTTGTTTCAGTCGCGGGACACGCAACGTACCCTAACCTAATTTAATAGTATTCCTGCCTGTCAAGTGTAACAACAAGTTACGGCTGGTCTAGTGAGTTACAGCTGGTCTAATAAATTACGGTAGGTCTGGTTGGGAGAACGACAAGTGTCGATTCGATGCTTGGCATCCCAAGCACCATTGTCATTTCGAATACCGCTAACTTAAAACGGTGAAAGAAAATATTATTTTGAAAAATATTATTAAATATTACTATATCATATATCTATCTATAGTTACAATAAAACTGTAACGGGTCGAATTCTGTACATTGAAGATATTTTGAAAATTTTTTTTTGGGGCACTCCATAGTCGATACTGATGGCGAAACTGCATTTTTTTTCTTTCATGTCTGTCTATCTGTCTGTCTGTCTGTCTGTCTGTCTGTCTGTCTTTCTGTATAGGGATCACGCATCACGCCGAAACTACTGATTCAATTCAGCTGAAACTTGACATGATTTTAGTTTATACTAAGGACATTGCTGTAGGCTACTTTTGATCCCCAAATTCTGAACGGTTTTCTTGCGGGAGGGGGTGAAAGTCAGAATGTGTATTTGGTTGTAACTCATGTTTGCGTTGTTTAATTTCATTAATTCTTTTTTTAGAAAGAACACATTTTTTATATTGTCCCGTCAAAATTTTAACAATATCGGTCTGTTGGTTCGGAAATTACACAAACATTAAATAATAACGACACGCGCGGCGCGTTCGGTACATACTAACTTCTAAGTATTCTGTGTATCACAGACGATCCACAGAATATCTAGATTCTAGAAAGTGCCCACGTGATCGCGTCGCGTCGTCTTGGATGACAAAATAATTGTCAAAAATATATTTTTGTGTGGAAAAACAAACATCATTCGGTTCAAACAAGGAGGATGTTCTCAATCGGGTAGCATGTTTTTTTCTTTGGTTTTATTTTACGCGATAACTCCGCTATTTGTTAGTTGATTTTGATAATTCCTTTTTTGTTTGGTTTTTTGGTAGAAAATACTTCAGAGGTGATCGAAAACAGGGAGGTAGTTTTTCAAATATCAACAAAAAACTAAAATCAGCTTAGATATATCTGTACGACATAGTTATACCTTCTTATAAAATTTTGTCGAATGACAGAATTAAATTACCTGTCATTGCAGTAGATTTTTGTATTTTTGAGAAAACATATCAGCATAATAAATAGCAGCATAAACAACCCATTAAATGTTCCCACTGCTGGGCGTCGGGGCCTTCTCTCGCAAGGAGAGAGACAAGGCTATAATCCACCACGCTGGCCCAGTGTCGGTTGATGGATGACATATGACATATGCCTTAGAACTTAGATTATAGGTAGATTTCGGTTTCTTCAGGGTGTTTTCCTTCACCGTTTTAATTACCGGCATTACGAACATGACTCTGAAAAGATAGTGGTGAGCGTGGTTTTGAACCCTGGGTCTCCGGATCGACAGTCGCCGTTTGCCCGACTAGGTCAGCTGTAACTTACTAGACCAGCCGTAACTTATTAGAAAACGTATTATTTCAATCCAAATACTGTTTACAATTTAATGGTAGTGTTCAACAAGCTTCGGTGACCGAAGCAGACCGTTGTTAGGGTTCCGTACACAAAGGGTAAAAACGGGACCCTATTACTGAGACTTCGCTGTCCGTCCGTCCGTCCGTCCGTATGTCACCAGGCTGTATCTCAAGAACGGTTATAGCTAGACAGTTGAAATTTTCGCAGATGATGATGATTTCGATTTCTATTGCCGCTTTAATCATGGCGGAACGTATCAAGTGATCGGGTTGAAATTTGAAATATAATTAGATTACAGTCTGGAAGAACACATAGGCTAAACATTGCCTATGTATAAGTACTCTATGTATTACGTATAAAACATCCAAACAGTGACATTCATAATATTTACAGGACAACGTTGGAACGGCTGAACATATTTGGATGGAATTTGTAACACACGTAGTTTGAACTCAGAAATAGCAAATCGGGTACTTATACGTTACTGTGACGTAGGAAAGACTAAGCAAATTTGGTAGAAAATTGAAACAGAAATAACTCATAGTCTGAAATACCACATTTATGTATTTATTACCTATCAACCTGAAAAGAAGCATGGGCCCTAAGGAAACAAATATTAACTATCACGTCAAAACGGCACAACGATATGGGTTGACATACGAAACACATATAGTTTAGAGTCTAAAATTTCACATGGGCTAATAAGTCTACATTTTCATTTAACTCCATATTAATATAAGCAAATATTTTCGTAAGGAACTTGATGTGATGGTAAGGTAAAAGCCAAAAAATGAAAAATATATGCACCCGTTTTGGCGTAGATAATATAGGTGATTTGCGTTCACAATCAAAATAACAAGCAACATAATATTCTCATTAGACGGCGCTAATGCCAGTTTAAATCTAAAAGCCACAGATTTCTAAAACAAAAGGCAGATGGAACGTGCGGAACACAGATCCTTAGGTCCGGAAAGCAAATATCAAACGCTAAAGCAAATACAAACTCCAGTCAGTACGAAACTGCAGGTCTACTACGAAGTCCGATAAACGATATATCGGCTGAAGTTATGGACGTTTTATACCACGAAACACAATCGGTCGGTTGATGACACAAAAACTGTCAAATCGGCGTCGGTCGGGATGAATGAAACGCCCGATCAGATCAACCGACCGATTGTGTTTCGTGGTATAAAACGTCCATAACTTCGGCCGATATATCGTTTATCGGACTTCGTAGTATACCTGCAGACTTCCGTCTCGTACGGGAGTCCCGTGTCATTTTATGTTTTGTTTAAGATTATGCCGTCTTGTGTCATCAAACATTGCAAACATTGTACCTAAAAATAAAAAAAAGGAAATTTCATAGGAAAGTTTGAATATTTTTACTGGTATTTATATAATTTAGACGATTTTATTTCGATTGATGAATAGAAACACAACACCTCAACGAAGATAGGCCAGTGTTGCTATACTAAATTGAAATTATTTTCCCTGAAGTTAAGGTAAAATATAGATTCTAATTTTGTTTTGAAGATACTCGTAGACCAAATTATTGATGAACATTGTATAATTCAATTTTAAGCCCTATTTTTATAATCGTTATTTTTTTTTATTTAATGTGAATCGATGCCAAGAACCAATCCTCGCCGTTACTAGGGTTAATAAAAATACTAATAGTGTTGATGAAAACTATAGTTATGAAACGAATAGATAAGAACAAATCCTCGCCGTTATAAAACGTCTCGTCTATGACCTGTGGAGTCTAACTTGATCTGTGCAGTGCTGTTAGCATATATATATTTTTAATAATACGAACATATTTCTTTCTTACTCCTTGTTGAATTAGAGCCTCCCAGAGCAGATTGTGTTTGATTGAGTCGAAAGCTTTATTGTAGTCGACAAATGCAATGTATAGGTCTTTCCCATACTCTTGAGATTTTTTATATTAACTGTTTTAATAAATGCATATGATCAATAGTTGAAAAACCTGCTCTAAAACCAGCTTGTTCAATAGGCTGTTCTTCATCTATAGTCCTTGATATTCTATTTAAGATCAGCTTTGAAAAAAAATTGTAAATGTTTGACATGAGGCTAATAGGTCTATAATTTTCAATTACGTTTTTGTCTCCTTTTTTTGTGGAGCAAGTTATTAACAAGAAATCCTTGCATTATATATTATCGGTATAATAATAAATTATTTTAAAATAATGTTTTATGCGTTTATTATACGTGAAAATTTCCAAAGCTTAACAACACATATTAAGGCACATATTGGTGGGATGCAAGGTGCTCCTTAATAGGGGTCATTACTCACGGCGCCATGAAAGAGTACTGGAAATCATACGTGAGCAGTAGCTAGAGCCCAAAAGGGATAGACGACAAACAAAACACAAATTAACTTTGTAAAAGAAGGCTCAACTTCAAACTCCAGGAACAAGCCTTACTCAATCCTGGGTACAGCACCTGATTGGACTATTTTAATGGGCACGTATGCAAAGCACTACAAAATCCCAGAGAATGTGGGTGTTTCGTCATCCAGACCGGACATTTTCCTTTATTCTAGAGCTACAAAACGCATAGTCCTTGTAGAACTTACCGTACCGTGGGAAACTAATATACCTAAAGACCACGCGATGAAACAAAATAAGTATTACGACCTCCTAAACGAATTAACAAAAAACGGCTATGTAGTTAGTTTATACGCTGTAGAAGTGGGAGCGAGAGGTATACCAGCAAAATCTCTCTATAACCTGCTGAAAGACCTTGGCTTATCCAGAAGTGCAGTAAGTTCTATACTAGAACGAGTATCTAAAGCTGCACTAGTAGGCTCATATCAGATTTGGCTGGGCAGGAGAGAAAGACGAGTAGTGAAGGTGAGTGTTGATGTACGTCAGAAAGGGGCCCTTAAACCTACGCCCGAGTCACAAGTTTCGGGAACTACTCGGGTTTTCTCTCTGCCACACGATGGACCCGGCACCCGCACGGTGAATCCATGGAATGCTTAGAAAATCGTCTCAACAATAGTGGGACTTTTTCTTAAGACTGGGAACATTACACGCACACCAACGTGAGTAATTTGACAACGTCGGTGAGAGTTGTCACGCATACAAAACTAATGACTGGCCTCACAGTGTCGTTCACGAAGGTTTCATCTGTTTAGAAATCTGTGCTAAAAGCACTAAAGGCCATTTAAATCGATGTTTTGCTATTGTGGTATGTATTTTTTCTTTCATCACTAGGTGGCGTTACTGGTATTCTAAATTGTACTAATAAATTTTTGCTGCTAAAAGGATTATGATGCCAAATTTGGATTCTTTCGTTCTTGATTTTTTTCTGTGTTACCTACAATTAAATTCATACAATAACATTGCACTAGGACTTGGCTTAGATTTACGGGTTCAACTTGCTTGAATATCATTAAAACTCAAAATTTTAATTATTTTGATTCCTCACAGTCTTCGTTCAAAATTTTACGGCGGCGAAGTCGCGGGTAACAGCTAGAAAACAGCTTGCGGATAAAAAGAAATAGGTAAGTAGGTATCAGATCATGCACATTAGCTTCAGACTTTTCATAATGTATCCTATAAAAATCCTACAAACTTAACACTTGCGGCTATGTTCGATACTACGAAAACTTACTAAGTATGTTTGATTTTGTTTAAAAAAAAGTAAAATAAAGATGATAAAATTAAATAAATTTTTGTGTGGAAAAACAAATTCACTCAAACTCAAAGGTTTTTCAATGACTACTTATCCAAATATTTGACGTACGATACTTCCAATTAATGTATAAGTCAGTAACATCTGCTTACGCAAACGAAGTAGCGGGTTCAGCTAGTAATCTATAAAAAAAAATATGTAAAGAATCTTTCCAGATCCCGCGTCATCTGTCAAACCGCACTAGGCCAGAGTGATTAATTTTGAACTCGGTTAAATAAAAGAACATGACACAAAAAAACATGAAAACCAGATATCGTGGCGCTAATTTAAAAACATTGTGGTTGAATTGATAACCTCCTCCTTTTTCGATGTCTGTTAAAAAACAAACAGGAGTTTTGCTTCTCGCAGTGCCGTAATTTTTAAGCATTTTGCTTTGCAATTTTGATCATAAGTCTATCTATTTCTCATAGTATTTCTTTAAACTATCACCGTTCTAATAGATGTCGTATCATCTATTACACATATTTACCCTCGTTCAATACGAATCCTACCGATTCTCATTAAACTCGGTGGCTGTGCATGGCTGTGCATACTACCAAGTTGCATTGAATCACTATGACTTTATTTTCAGACAGTAGTTATAACTACTGTTGCCTGTTACACTGACGGAGATGAGCATGGGTGTGACGAGGACAAAAACAATATCGATTGCTCTAGAATCAGTCTGGTCTCGGTCTCGTCGGACGGAATGGAAATTGCAAATGGAATTCAGTGTGTTTGCGGTTGTAATGGTTCTGTGTGAGATCGCTCCGTGGTTTTGGGACAATGTGGTCGATAAATCGATGGAACTCTAACAGATGCGCAATAATGTGTGATGTAATGTGTTTGCCGTAGTTTATATCGGCTAGGAAGACATAGCCATCATCATCATCACAGTAATGAGTCTAGTTTTGCCTCGTGTAAACACAATTTGTAATTTTAATTTAAACTTAAGATATTAGTCGTAATGATACAATTTTTATCAGTACCATGGCTTACAAAATAATAAACTTACCCAACAAGGGGGTTGAAACCGACAAAAACGGTAACAAAAGATTAATGGGCTGATATCGACGACACGTTGATATTTAAAAGCCGTATTAACAAGTCCAGTCCGATATAATCTATAACGAATTTATTGTGGAGGAAGGAACTGACCGAGGGTCGTGGCGATAAATTTTCACCCTTTCTGTGTCAGCTACATTAATTTTAGTTTAGTGTCATGTTTCTCCACATTATCTAACAGGTATCAAGTTATACGAAGAGACATCGTTTCATGGTTGATGTTCCAAAAACGCGAACGAAGAGATTTGACTCCATGTTTGTGATAAGAACGTCTAGGTTGTGAAATGCATTGCCTGAGTGGGTTTTCCCCGATGGTTACAATCTTGGTGCCTTCAAATCCGAGAGTGAATCGGTTTCTTCTAGGTAAGCACGCTCCATCGTAGATCACATCATAGCTTAACATCAGGCGAGATGGTGGTCAAGTGCGAATCTATTATAGTTAAAAAAAGGGACTAGAGGGTCTACCGCCTAACTAAAACTGTGTTAGCTTTGATTTCTCTCTCTCTCTCTCTCTCTCTCTTCTTTTTGCTTGAAATTTTAGAGACACCAATAGCAAAACCACATTTTGTTTCGCAGTAGAAGGACAAAACCACTTTTAACTTTCATAATTGCGTTTGAGATTGCTGTGGAATTAAAAAAGGTGTAAATAGCCAACTCTGCGTTCTCACCGCTCGGAACCTATCACAAGAAATAGTCAGGTTCGTAATCTACCACGCTGACAAAATGCGGATAACGAATGTCCTCGAAAGATATCTTCCATCTATCCTACCATGCCTATTTCCTATTTTCCATTTTGCCTATTGCTTAGTTTTTAGTGTATCTGCGTATACAAACAGTGCAAATTTGTACATCTGCACTTGGACTTTAGGTATTCTATAAAAACTCCTTAACTAACCCTGAGCCTAAAATAATGTACATACAATATTACACCTGACATGTTATTTTATGAGTGTGCGGCTAACAAAGTCTCTTTCTCTATTTCCCTTTCTATTTCTAGTCACACACACAGGCAAGTATCAACCTCACGAACAATGGGTTGGGACCATCATCATCACCATGCCAGGCAGGCCCAGCGAGCAACACGGAAGGGAGTAGGCATACACAGCGTTTCCCCTCTGTCAAAGTACAAGTCCGCGTGGACCATGGAGTTCAATAATATACTGTGGCTGAGGGCGGGGCTAGATTTGTGAATGGTGCTTTATTTTTTATGTGTTAGTGATTTGGCTGTGTGAGTATGATCGGCAATGGATCGGTACAGCTTTGTTTTGTATGTAATAGTGCGGCTTTGCGCTAGTGTGCAACTTTCCCTTCCCGCAAGAAATGACAGAAGGATTTGAACAATATTTTTTAGCTAAGGCTACTCCCTTCCGTGCTTGCGCGGAAGATCGAGTTGCTCGATGGGCAGGCCCTGTGGCTTAGTTGGTAGTAAGTCTGCTTGCGTAGCCAAGGTCATGGGCTAGATTCCCATCCAGGGCAAATATTTATGCGATGAATACAAATATTTGTACTCGTAGTACGTTTGAGTGTTGCTAATGTATAATAAGTACCTAAGCATTTACAACTATGTAAGTATTATTTCAACCATAGTACAAGCTTGGCTTAATTTGTGTGTGAAATGTCCACCAATATTTATTTATTAGTCATCGCTGGCATCAATTATCACGTAATATAAAATAGCGCGCGGTTCCTTGGTTTCTTGTAACATATTTCCGTTCCTTTTCATGACTTCACTACCTCACTAGCTACTAAGAAGAAATATGTTATACTTACGAGTGCATAAAAATATCCTGCGTTTTGTAGCTGGATATTTTTTGTTTAACAGTTAGAAGTTACACATCAAAATGAAAGATCGCCTTAAAGTATTGAGGTTTTCCAAAGCGCTCGTTCCCCTCTTTCAAATTTTGAGACAATACCTAATTTAAATCAATGTAGGTAAGTATAAAATAACCGACAATATACCAGTTTCAATTTATCTAAAAGACACTCGAACAAATTACTTGATAGCCTCGCGTTAATTTGATGAATCCGGATCGAGACGACGCCAGTAAACGAGTTTGCTGTTTAATTTCCTTTGAGCCCTCGTTTCAGATATTTTCAAGGGATTTTATAAACGACTTTATCTTAGAAAAGACAAATTAAGAGCGGAAACTTTAAACTCAGAGCAGTTTTTTAGCTTTCCAGCAATTTTATGGGATTATCCGCTGTTTTTTTCGTCTCGTAGAAACCGTGCTGGCAGCAAAAGCCGCGTTGGCCGAATTGCTAGAACATCTAGTTTCACAATAGTAAGGTTCCAATCCCGGCTAACCTCGAGAGTATTTTTTCCAATTCTTGAAGATGTGCGACTTTGTCATCACGACTGGCTTCACGAAACCGTGTTTCAAAGAAAACATCTTTCGAAGACATGAGTCATCAGGCAACCCGCACCTGACCAGCGTCGTGGATTATGACCTTAAGACTCTCCTTATGAGAGACCTGCATAATATGAAATGGGCTGCTTATTCGCTTTAACCTGGTAAATCAACTGTGTAGGCGCTACGTACTTAACAGGTTGGTAAGTTCATTTCAGCAAAACAAACCAATTCTCCCAAATGAGTTCACCAAGCACCGTTATGAATCAAACTCCGAGCCACTTCTCAACTTATTATTTTCTATCGCTTGTAATAACTGCGGTATCCCAGTTCTGCTCCAATCGTATATTGTTTAAGTTTAATTGAATCTGGGAGTTTGAGCCTAACTTTGATTTAATAACCTGAATCACGAAGTTATTGCCCTTGGTTTGGTGAAAGCAGGACTTTCAGAGGATTCTATAATTCGTTATATATGATTGAACAAGCAGCGCGGGTGCTGCTTTGGTTAGTTTTACCCGCTTTGTTTCAACAACGTTTATCCAACGTTCTTTATAATAAAACTAGTTATAAGCCGCAACTTTGTCTTTATGGCATTCATGGAGAATTTCCCACATGACCAGTCAATATTCTATTATTTTATTAGTCTCCCCCCCCCATTTTTTGGGTAATTATGTGTTATTCAACTAGACCATAATTTATCTAGAGGTACAAACCGGATTTAAATCCTATCCGTTTAGCTCTTCGGACGTAATTGAGAAACAAACATTCAAACTTTCAAATTTGTAACATTACTAGTAGCATCCCGTGGTTTTACTTTTTTTTTTTAAATAAAGTTTGACGAGACGGTCAAGACATGTGCCTGATGGTAAGCAGCACACCTGACACATAACAGCACAGTGACACGCAGCTATTAGAACATGAAAAGTCCAAATCATTACCTAGCACTGCACTGCGCTTGTCACCCAGAGATCTAAGATGTTATATCTCTAAGCCCTGTAATTTCTCTGGAAACATTGCCATTCAAACCGGAACACAATAATGTTTGCACATTACTGCTTGGCGGTAGAATAACTGGCAAAGGTGTGGTACTTCCCCAGGCGGATTCTGCCAAGAGTCCTACCACTAACAAAACTATCTCACTATCTAATAAGTTATAAACTACCTTTCATGTCACATGCACACCCCGTCTATTAACACTCCTCTTATCTTTTTTCCACCCTAAGGTTGCCTGGAAGAGATCGCTCTTAGCGATGAGACCTCCGACTAGTTTTATTAGTATAAAATGTTATATTCTTGTTTTTTTTTTTTTACTATAATAGGTTTGCACTTGACCACCATCTCGCCTGATGTTAAGCGATGATGAGATCTACGATGTAAATTATTTTTATTTGGTGTGTTCAATAAAGTATCTCTATCTATCTATCTATCTAATAAGTTTCCTATCTAGTTATATTGGTACGGCTGTCCGTACCTATATAACTAGATACACGCGGGAAGTGAGTTTGTTTTATACTTTGTAGTGATAAAATCGATCTAGTTCCATTATTTTCAGAAACTAAAACGATAGTACCGGTATAAAAAAATATTATCAGTAGTTACATCATGGAACTGTAAATGAAACTAGTGTCAACTCAGAATTGGCACTAGTTCCATTATTTCGAGATCCATCTTTAATGGAACTAATGTTGTAAATTATTATCAGTAGTTCCATCATGGAACTAGTGGCAACGAACCATTTTTACGGGACAAAAATTTGCCTATGTTATTCCTGATAATTACTTGCGTATTGACTTAATATTACTCGTATTATATGTGGACCAAATGCCTTCCAGATCCGTTCAGTAGTTTTTGGTTGAAAGAATAATAAACTGTCATACCCACATAGCAACTGCAGCATTTAAAATATTAGTAAGATAGTAGGAAGTAGGATAGGGGGGTACGATATTACTAAACTGTAAGAAATAGGATTTTATTGGATGAATTATGTGGAAAATATTGAGATATTCAAAAGCTGCTGTTTGCGGTGAGATTTCCGCAGAACATATTCGGATGTTGCTTCGGCTGCAATTTTGCGATATCGATTCCATGTAGAGCGAGTGTTTGCTCAGCAGCGGCACTACGTTGCGCTGAACCGGCAAAACTCGGGTTCTACCCACTACTAGCTTATATTCATATGTTTAACTTTAGAAGATTGGAACCCTAATCTATTTACTGTAAAATATACAAGTCTAATGCTTATTGTAACATTTTTTACCTACATTTTTTCAAATTTTTGATGGGTTTTTCAAATACAAGACATATAAAAATAATGAATAAAACTATACGTAAGGATTATCATGTAATTTATCTAATTTAAACATGGAGCAACTCGATCTTCCGCGCAAGCACGGAAGGGTGTAGCCTTAGCTAAAAATATTTTTCAAATCTTTCTGTCATTTCTTGCGGGAAGGGAAAGTTGCACACTAGCGCAAAGCCGCACTATTTCACAAAAAACATACCTGTACCGATCCATTGCCGATCATACTCACACATCCAAATCACTAACACAAAAAACAAAGCACCATTCACAAATCTAGCCCCGCCCTCAGCCACAGTATATTATCAAACCCCATGGTCCACGCGGACTTGTACTTTGACAGAGGGGAAACGCTGTGTATGTCTACTCCTTCCATGTTGCTCGCTGAATTTAAATGAATATCGCGTCTATGCCTCGAACAGTCCAAATACAGCAAGCAGTACCCGTTCACGAATATGACCCAGCGACCGCATTCCTCGACAATAGCCTTAAAATGTATTTTAGCGAGCACGAGTGCAAGTCATAAATGCAATACACTTTCATAAAATAATTTCTCTATGGTTGGACCAAATTACGGTTCTCTCAACCTTACTTTCAGTTGGAATTGAGATTTAAGAGGACCACGGTAAGTTTAGGATTTAATTATTTCTTTTCACAAAAACATTTCACTCAAGTTCGAATCTAAAGTTACTTTTGAACACTTAATTTTTTTTTGACGTGACAACGTCTTAAATTAGGTTGCGGCTGGGAGTCACTTATGAAAAAGTGTAACGCTCGGTAACGTTACGATGAGTCACTGAACGAGAGAGAGGCCCGCCGAATGCCTTGCGTCTCTCTCCCACTCAACTATGATTGGTCTGCCGCGCGCGCAGCACTAGAGAATTAGGCGCATTGAATCGGCGCATGCTTGTGTCTCTGTCTTTGTCTTTCTCGAACGTTCTTGGCGTTGGAAAAACAAGAAAGCGTCATAATACAAGTTCACACGTGTGGTTAAAGTATCGTCAGCTGTGTCTGTAGTGAAAATGTGGAGTGCTTAGATTCGTCATTTACAACAACTAACAATAAAGGTAAATAATTGTACACTGATATTTCATTATCGTAAACTATGATTGATTGATTAATTTCTTAATTTTATGAAAAATACGTATAATCTTGATTGCGTATCAAACGTTTCTAAGTCAACTACGTTAAAAGGAACAACTATCGACTTGACTTTCGCAAGACACATTACAGCAGAAACACTTCCTTTCATTTCATATTTCTCCTATCATCGTCCTATCCTCAACAAAATCACTCAAATAGGAATTAGTTAAGTTTAAGTTTACATGTACAATGTTTTAGTAAACAAAATATATTTCTATAGTTAAAATTTGTGCAATTCTTATTTTCATTCAATTCCTTGTTCCTATTGTGCAATTTAATTATATTCATATCAATAAATATTCTACCGAGAAAAAGACGTTGTCACGTAAAATCTTCGCCCGTAAAACCGACTTTACAGGCAACCAGATTTTTTTTTGCAAAGTTGAAGGATTTAGATAAAAGATGTGCAGTGCAAAATGTAAGATAGGTGTATATTGTATATCCAACTTATTTTATTTTAAGCAACCTTGATTGTCTTACTATTGCATCAAAAGCAAAGAGCTTACATGTACTACGTGTAGAGTTAAATTTTCCGCACGGTTTCTTTGTGTCAATCGTAAGCCAGGGCAAAAGTATGACACTTGACACAAAGATGCTACCCGTGCTTTTGGTGTAAAGCGTTTGTGCCAACTCTATACGTAGAATATGTAAACTCTTTGCATAAAAGTATCTAACAAATTCTCTTTACGTTTATTTCCATTGCCGTAACATAGGTAAACCTTATTAGTAAAACTGTAGGCATCTTATCTGAAACACAAATACTTCCATTACCAGCCTCCTGGTATATTTGCCGTCTTGCCTCTCCCGTCTAAACGCTTTCATTATCGGTTAGATGATGCAAACACAGCAAGCACCCTTGAAGCTAATTTGATTTACTCCCCTTCTCTTTTGGTTTATTTCCCCCCTTTCCTCCTCCCCATTAAGGCCCGCGTTGTGCCGTCACTGCACACTTATTTAATTAGAATGAAAACCTCCGATGTTTCCCTTCACTTACATCGAATTACCTATCTTGCTTGTGGACGATGTGCAAATATTTTCAAACATCGATTCAAAAGAGAGCTTTCAAAAATGGGACTAACGAAATATGGTTGTAGTGGTAGGGCTCTTTGCCGAGTCCGTCTGGGGAAGTACCACGCCTTTGCCAGTTATTCTGGCGCCAAGCAGAAGTGTGCAAACGTTGCTATGTTCCGGTTTGAAGGGCAATGTTTTCAAAGAAATTACTGTGTTAAGAGATAACACTACTTATATCTCCGGATGACGAGCGCAGTGCAGTGCTAGGTAATGATTTGAACCCTTCATGTTCCAATACCTGCGTGTCACTGTGCTGTTAGGTGGCAGGCATGTTGCTTACCATCAGGCACATGTCCTGCTCGTCTCGACACTCTAAACTTGAAAAATATCTTTCGCAAAATGTGATAGTTGTGATTCCCTTGTTGTTTAGTTCAGTAATCTAATTCAAGTTCTTCTCTCTGTCATTCGTTAGTTCATCGTACTACATGGTGTCTGAGGAATAACGTGGATGTGATGTCAATGAAACAGACTTGTAATACTAGGAAAAAAAATTACGATAATGATGCAATATTCTTGAAAGTATTAAGATCGTAAGTACATTATAGATTGCTTCACGCTCTAAATGACACAAATAGATACCTACAACGAATTCAAAAAGTGTTTAATTTTTTCAGAAATATTATTTGGTATTCAAAATTATTGTTAATTTTCGAGTTGATTTTCGAGATATTTGACGTGTAAACTGCTCAAAATACGTTTTGATGTTGAATTTCTTATTAAGATTGAATGGTAGAAGTAATGGTCAGCTTATTCTAGTGTAACTTTATCAGGCAGCGGATACTGAAACCCCAGGGGTACCCTAAGAGTTAACAGCAAGGGATCGCTATAACCAATTATAATGCCTTTTGTACGTATCTATTCGAATATTTGATGCTAAAATCCTTTGTATTTAGATTGTAAACCCTTTCCACTATGATAATAAACGTGGTTATTCTACATTTTTGATTTGTAAATAGCTAAATATTACACTATTAGGTACTCTTATTATCAATTAAGGGATATCTACCGAGGTTGCTTATATGATCGACAATCTACCTATTAATATGGTAGTAGTACATACAACTGCAAAGAATTATCGGGAGAATGGGAAAAAGGGGAAAAAAATATAATATCCTTTACTGAATAATATCTACCAGTGTAGTTAGCAACAGTGATAGCTTAAACACGGTAAATGTTGTAGGATACCAGTAATAGCTTACTAGCTATTACTACTACAGCCTACTGGTTGCTGTAGTTGGAAACCAAAATAAAATACAGGAAACAAACAATTTGTAAACAACTTCAGAAATGGTAAAGGCCCTCAATTCGGCTGTATGTTTTTTGTACCTATGTATGGTGTTGATTGCGATTTTACTTGTGATCAATGATCGTGTCATGTAGATCATACTTCAAAGGTCGTCTCATATAAATTTTAAAGAACTCTGTTTTTGGAACAGTTTTCGAAAAATCAACAAAAATAAAGAAATTACGTACCTACATCGATGTTAGTTTTACCTACTTCTATTATTGTCTCATTACAATCGTGTCTTTAGTGTGTAATTAGTCTTTGAAACGCAACCATTAGGTAAATTATGTCACTTCAGCGATGTTATCGAGTGTTTGCATAAGCAACGCATTTTGTACCTGAAATACAGTTTCAAGCTAGTTTAGGTACCTTTGGAAACATATACCTAATTTATTAATTAAACTTTTAGAAATTATATCACGATTGTATTAATTCGCAACTATGTAAACCGTTCACATTCTTATGTTTGATTTCATAACTAACATAATACATTTGTATGGATGTATGATATTTTATTTAAGTATTGATGTTAATGTCCATTATTTGGTCATGGAATAAGTTATAGTTATTATTCAGTTATATTTATTTCTCTTTTTGATTTCTAAATTTTTTACAATAAGTATAAACAAATATAAACATTGTAAAAAACTTAAAAAAATGTTATAACTTGATTATTATGATCATCACTATGCTAAACTTAAGTTATTTATCCACAGAACCAGCGGCGAAGGACAACCAGTACTCCATCCACGTAGGGCGATGGACAGACTGCGCTTCAGCCGGCCAGGGCGAGCACGCTACCAGGACTGTGGACAGGTCTGTTCCTAGAAATTATTAATGTTCACAAAATTAAATCTACCAGGTCAAACTGTACAACATTTCTATGGGAACAAAGGGCAGCTATACTGCATCAACAACAAAAAAATCTCGTAAATCGGATCATTATTCTAAGTAATTGATATACTCTTACATACAAAATATTTATATACCGGCCGAATTGATAACCTCGTCCCGTTGAATTAGGTCAAAACATAATAATATGCCTCCTTTATTGGCACTTTAACAAGTTATTAATTTCCCACGATACGAAAAATCTTAATTAAATATTACCTAGCACTGACTAGTCACTCAGAGATATATCTTATCCCTGCAATTGCTCATCAAACTAGAACACACCAATGTTCGCACAGTACTGTTTCGTGGTAAAATGGCTCGCAAAAGTGTGGTAGCCTCTACAAAGAGTCTACTTACCACTACTGGATTTTACGTTACACGACGCACGTTAAACCTTTTTCAACCTGAAAACCTGGTTGAAAATGGTGTTACGAAGGCGATGAAGAAATTATAATTGCTTGCTTCCAAATGGCAAAGCATGCGCCCATAGGCGCTTACATAGGCAACCTACTAATCACTAAATGTTCCCACAGCTGTAATTTGGGGCCTTCTCTCGCAAGGAGAGAGTCAAGGTCATAATATACCACACTGGCCCAGTGCAGATTGGGTTACTAGTTACTAGTTTCTAATAAAATATTTGTTTGTTGCAGGCTGATGAGATTTGAATCCAACTCTCTGGTGCATAGTCCCCGCCTCGGCCTACAGCGGAGACAAGTGCAGTGCCGACGGAAAGACGGACAGTTTGTTGAAAACATGTAAGTATTGGAAACAAGACAGACAGACAGAAACACTTTATTATGCACACCAGTAAAGTTAAAAATACAAGGTAGAGTTTACGTTACAAAAAAATGCCAGTCTGATCAAGGGAGTGCCGATAGAAAATTCTAAGTTATAATTAAAATTATATGGTAAAATTCCAAACGAAAATTCTATGATTTAAGTAACTACAGACATTCGTTTGTCGGTAACGTTAACCCATAACATATTTTCCTAACAGAAAGTCACGAAAAAATCTAATGTTCAGCGCAGCTTAAGAAATTTTCACCTAGAAATATACAGCAGCGTTCCTTTAACGACAAAATACATCATACGTCGACAAACCCAATAAAGATAGCAGCGTGACAAAAAATAAAAGTTATTTTCATAACAAAATGCGAAAACATGAATTTCCATAAGGTTTATGCAAACGCGTGCGTCGAACGAGCACTTACAGAGAAGGCCCTGCGAAGTGGCGAAGCACCTTCGGCTAAATTTCCAATTCATCACAGCGAGCTGGAGCGAGTCGTCAACTTTCCTCGCCGTGGCTTCATTCTTATCGCTCTTTATAAGTAGGTCAGAGCCGTCTTACTATAGAGGTTGCGAAAACGACTTATCTTTTAGAATTACTTAACTTTTGAATGTTAAAGAGGCAACTCTGATTTTACGAAAAAATCTAATTTTCTAATCATTTTGCTGCGTCTAGAGATGAATGTTGAATGAAGCAGCTGATTTTCTTTGATTTGTTTTTTTGTCTTATTTTTTCTTTGTGTAGAGGGACGGAACGAACAAGAGATACACCTAGTGGTAAGCATCAGACCCGCCTATGACAGTCATATTATTATGAGTTCAAATCATTGTCTGTACTGCGCTTGTCACCAGAGATTGATTATAAATCTCTTTGCCCTGTAATTTCTCTAGGAACTTTACCCTTTATACTGGAATGGCCGTAATGTTTGCTCTGTATTGCTTGACGGTGGAATAACTGGCAAAGTTTTTGCAAAAGACTCTGTATTTATCAGTCCTAGGACATCAAATATCTGTAAGTGTCGTATTACACGCTACATTAAGACGTGCTCGGAAAAAGAGATCGTCTTCATCGATAATTATGAGGAAAGAAACAATATTTACCTATTGGATATTAATAGGAATTTCTCACTAATCTCAAAACAAGTAAAACAAATGCATTATGGGAGTCAGATAGCTGATATGAAAGTGTTATACTTAATTATAAATTAATACATCAGGTACATGGAAAAAACCAGATGCAAAACAAATGAATGTTTATATAATGTTTATTATTGTGAATATATTTTTCGTGGGTGGGAATCGAACCTCAACTTATTACCAACTAAGCCATGAGGCCAGTCACATTCGTAGTCAGCATTACAGAAAGAAGGTTTTGTTTTGTGAGAAATTTGTCCCAAACAATACTTTATCGGAATGGAGACGCAACGGTTACGCGTTCACATACAGAGATACGATCTCATATCGAGAGGGTAGATCGAATGACGACATAAAGTTCTGGAAACCATTACATTTGACGGAAACTGCTATAGTATCATCATATTGTGTAGTCGTCAAAATTGTATAGTGCTGGAACCTCCAACGCTGGCATTTTATGAGATCTTAAAATATTTTATGTGCTTCTGATACAGCCGTACAGGAATATGAGTTAGGAATCGAGAATTTACAAGAAATGCACGAATGTGGAGGTATTTATTATGTACAATGCAAGACTGGAAGTAGTGTTGGTTCTCCAGAGAGACATCAATGTCGTCTGAATTCTCGTTTCAGCTTTAAAGGCTATGAAGGCAAATTTACTGAGCGTACAATGGCTAAGTGAAGTTGAATTTTTAACCGTAAATGCTTGGAACTTGGTACTATAATGTGCTTGTAATATCTTGCTCACAGCAAACTACAAATATTATGGCTTTTCATTGTAATTTTTTTTAAAGTGAACGCTATTTGGCCACTTTGACTACTTATTTTACAATCTTATGGATTTGTAAATATAAATATTTAGTTTAGATGACTTTCACAATGAAATTTAGTACTACAATTTTAAAATGAGTTACTCGTACCTACCATAGTTAAAGTACCTACTATAAGTAATTATTATCCAACCTCTTTTTATTCCGAGAGATACGGAGGGATTTCTTTGCTCCGCTACTCACCAGCTAGGACTGAAACTCCGTGTTGAGGAATTAAAAAAAAAAGTGTGACGAGACGAGAAGGACATGTGCCTGATGGTAAGCAACATGCCTGCCACATAACAGCACAGTTACAAGCAGCTATTGGAAGAAGAGTCCAAATCATTACTACCCGGAGATGTTATATCTCTAAGCCCTGTAATTTGTCTGGAAACATTGCCCTTCAAACCGGAACACAGTAATGTTTGCACATTACTGCTTAGCGATAGAATAACTGGCAAAGGTGTCCTTCCTCAGGCGGACTCAGCCAAGAATCCTACCACTACAAAAATAATAATAATAGGAAATCTATGTTACAAGTTTTCAGCTTCTCTACCTCAAATACCTGCCCAAAATTTGGTATTAGCTTTCGGAATATCTATTATTGGTCAGGTTGTCTTTCGACATAAATTTCCACTTATGTGAAATTATGACTAACCAAACCATAGTCCGTCAGATAGATTATTAAAAAATAGTGTTGACTTCGAGTGACGTCACGTCATTGTACAATAAACTGATGAACTTCTCGTAACTCAAAGAAGCGGCACCGTTTCATGGTGGATATTCCAAAGACACGGACGAAGAGGTTTGACTCTACGTTTGTGATAAGAACATCTAGGCTGTGGAATGAGTTGCCTGAGTGGGTTTTCCCCCGATAGTTATAATCTTGGTGTCTTCAAATCGAGAGTGAATCGGTTTTTTCTAGGTAAACACGCTCCATCGTAGACCGCATCGTCGTTTAACATCAGGCGAGATGGCGGTCAAGAGTAAACCTATAAAAGTTAAAAAAAAAAAAAATTAAACAAAAAATAGGTACGTGTCCCATATTTTTCGATAATCTACTTAACTGACTAATTATTATTAGAATTGCATATTTTTTGACCCAGCCATCATTCCAATTTGGTTATTAGTATAGTAGTAAGATAATGACTGACTGACCTCGTGGCTTATTTAGTAGTAAGTCTACCAGCGAAGCCGAGTGTCGTGGGTTCGATTCCCATTTCCCAACCAGTGCAAATATTTGTGCGATGAATACAAGTATTTGTTCTGTGTCAGGGTTTTTCTATGTATAGTAATAAGTATGTATTTAAAACTATATAATCATCGATCAGCTATCTGGATTCCATAGTACAAGCTTTGCTTAGTTTGGGTTCAGATGGACCAATATTTGAATATGGTGTGAAGTGTCCAATATTTATTAATAATGTCGTTGTGTCAGGTATTGCGGCTCCTTTATATCGAAGGTGGGCACGACGCGGGTGTGCGTGGTGCGCGAGGACTGCGCCCTCGGGGAGTGGCTGCCTTGGCGGCCGCGCCCGGACGGGGCGCTCGTGCGCACGCGTCGACTCAGGAAGCTGCCGCAAGGTCCATATTGTTTCTAGAGTAATGGGACTGATGATAAGCCACACGCTTGCCCATAACACCACAGTGTCACTCACCTTTTGTAAAATGAATAGTCTAAATAATTGCCTACACTGCTCTGCGCTTGTCAGCTAGAGATATGATATAAGATGGAAGAAGAAGTACAGTAAGTATAATGCTTGCGTGATCTCGGGTATGTAAGCATTCTCCGTATGTGCGTATATATAAAGAATTAGGGGCCAGTGCCTTCTGCACTAGCCCATAGTTCGGTAGGTAGTGGTAATCTGAGATCAACTACTTTAGCCCCCTTTACAAAAGACAATAAACAATTTAAAATAGAAAGAAAATAATTATATTTCGACGAATGGTGAAGTAGAATTAGGCTAACGCTATTCGTTCTAGTTGCAACACTTTCAAATTCATCTAATTCAACTTAAAACAGGAGGTGGTAAAGAATGTGACGTGGTGGAAGAAGTGAGGCCTGCGGCACTGGAAGCGAGCGCTCATTGGACGCCTGGCGCCTGGGGCCCGTGTCGCGTTGCTATCGAGATGCCTACTACCTCTGTGCCAGGTAAGATATGGAAATAAATAAGTACTTTTTGACTTCCTAAACCTAAGATTTTCCCTAGTATCGTAAAATATTTCAAATTAATTTTCCCAAACGAACTTCTAAGTGGAGTTTTATAGATTATTAAATGAGTTGAATGTAATAACTTTATTATTTTTTACATTATGAATCAGCACAGTGTTGTACCTTTAGTCATAGTAACTACTTAGTTGGCGTTAGTAGTAGACAGAACAATCTTATTGTTATTCATTATGTATGCATAATAACAAATAGCTATTGCATTACAGAGTAAAAAACGTGGCAACAACTTAAATTCTGTTTTATGAAATCTAATAGAAAAAAATTTACATCTACTTATGA
This sequence comes from Ectropis grisescens, assembly GCA_017562165.1. Lineage (NCBI taxonomy): Eukaryota > Metazoa > Arthropoda > Insecta > Lepidoptera > Geometridae > Ectropis > Ectropis grisescens. Next base: position 5,065,036 of record CM029783.1, read on the forward strand.
ATGTACAGCTAATGAAGATGATGATGAATCGGACGACGACGACGCAATCTACGAAGACAGCGACGACGACGTGGACGACGCGGACAAGGAGACCCAGACGAGCTGCGGCGGCGGCGTGCAGCGGCGCGAGGCTACCTGCGTACGCGCTGACGGGAGAGCGTTACACCCGGCGCAGTGCGCACACGCACCCGTGCCTACGCTCGTGCAACCCTGCGAGGTCAGTGACCTCACAACATCTATCAAGATTTCCAAAGCCTGTTACTTAATCTTAAAGACTTTTTACACTTGCCTAAATTTAGTTGACTGAATTCAGAAACGAATTAGAAGCAAGCAAGCATTGCTTGCTTGTTATGCTTAAGTTGCCATATGAATTTAGTATGCTAGTTTACTGAATTTCAGTAGCGACTACATCTAGCCAAGTAAAAGTACAAAGTGATGTGCTCTGTAGTGGTGAGCTGTAGCCTATCTCTTTTTAACAAACTAGTACTAGGCACGTCTCGAGTGAGATGGATCATTGCACGAGGCCACTTACCTGCGCGTCGACAGGAGAGCGTTACACCCGGCGCAGTGCGCACGCGCACCCGTGCCTACTCTCTCGTGCAGCCCTGCGAGTCTCGTAACAACATTTACAAAAGCTTGTTACTTAATCTAGCTTTAAAAAGTACAAACTCCCGTCCTCATATCTACAGCCTGTCTCATTTTAACAAATTAATAAGTATGTCTCTTGCACATTTCCGATATTAAGTGAGAGAGATGGATCATTGCACGCCGCCGCCGCAGCTTGTCTAGTCCTCTTTGTTAGCGACGATGACTCAGACGACGCTGACAAGAAGAACTAGACGAGCTGTGACTTAGTGACAACCTGAAAATATTTACAAAAGCCTGTTACTTAATCTAACTCTAAAAAGTACGAACCGACATCCTCATCACACACTGACTCATCACTGACTTCCTCAGCCTGTTTCTTTTTATCAAACTAGTAAGTATGTATCTCGCACATTCCCTATATTGAAAGACTGAGATGGATCATTGCGCGAGGCACCGGCGTACGCGCTCCCGTGTTACCCGTGTCATCACTATACCTAGTATATCTTTTTTAAACAAACTAGGTAGTACTAAGTTTGTTTTTCGCACATTTCTGATCATTGCGCGAGGTCACATGCAGCTCTGCGAGGTTACTGACAACATCAAGTATTAAAAAAACTTACTTTTTATTTTAACTAACAGCACTGCTTCTTTAAAAAATTGTTTGTTTTCACATTTTAATGCCTTTATGTCACTTGATGCGATGACGCAAATTAGATAGGTTAAGGTACAAGTTCGCGCTGAGACCGCGACAGGACACCGCGACCGGAGACCGCGACCGGAGACCGCGACAGGCACTTGACTCTATAGAATTATATAGGCGCCAGTTAGCGCCGAGACCGCGACAGGAGACCGAGACACGTGTCGCGAAACATGGCGCGAACTGGCGCCCATACAATTCCATAATGTCAAGTGCCTGTCGCGATCTCCGGTCGCAGTCTGGCGTCGCGGTCTCGTGTCGCGGTCTCCGCGCGAACCGCTACCTTTAACGCATTTGTTTTACAATTAAGAAAGCTTCATTTAAAGTAACATTTATGAAATCCAGGTGCCATGCCCACGGGATTGTGAAGTAGGAGAATGGAGCGAGTGGGGCGCGTGTCAGCCCACTGATGGGTGTCCGTTGTTCCCAGTCCAACAGCTTACTACTACTGGTACGTATCATACTAGTACACTCCACGAGGTATAAGCTGAGCTTTGCATTAGTGTGAGTGATCACCAATCAGGCAGGAGCTTGAAATTTTGTCCGCGAGGTATAGGCTGAGCTTTGCATTAGTGTGAGTGATCACCAATCAGGCAGGAGCGCGGCGAGACAGAATGGCGCCACGCCTAAGGCCGGTTGTTACACCTCAAGCAAAGCAAAGCTCAGCTTATGCCTCGCGGAGTGTATCGCCTTGTTTCTAATTTGTTTTTCTTTAGTAGGTACCTAATTGCCCCCCTACCAACATTCAACTGACCATATTCTGAAATCTCACTGCATGTGAGTCCAATTACAGTCAAATAAACAAACTTATTTTTGTGTTTAGAATAAATATTAAGTAGAATTTACTCGTATTGAAATTGTTTTTTATAATTGTTATAACATAGTGACGAGACGAGCAGGTGCCGTGCCTGATGGTAAGCAACGTGCCTACTCGTAAAACAATAAAAACTTAAAAACATTACGTGGACAAAATGCGATCTTATCGCTAAAAGCGATGTTTTCCTGATAACCTTTTAATTCACATGGTATATTAAGAAAATTTTGGGCCGTGGTGAGACTAAAAATGTAAATAATATTTGAATTAATTAAACGTAAAGCAAAAAAAAAAAGTGAAGTCATAGAGCCTGCCGATAAAAACTTTTAACCCAGAATTAGATAGCTAGTTCACTTTGGAAATTACGCGTATGAAACCGGAGGGCGTGGCCATGAACATGTCTACGTTCATGTCCAAGAGTTACCCAGAAGATTTCCTTCATTTGCGAACGTGACGTTTGAGCACAGCCCACAAAAAATCTGTATGGGGTGCGACAAAAGAATTTTTCACGTCGAAAATAGTAATAAAATACTACAGTAAAAAATTACTACTTGTAAATTAAATATAAGAGATACAATATCATTTATTTCTATTACCATTTCTTATCTCTATGTTGTTGTATGCTTTATGCAGGGTACAGCGTCCGTCGTCGACGCGTGGTAGCAGCGGCATCTGGCGGCGGCGCGCCGTGCCCGCCACTGGAGGAGAAACGCGCGTGCAGCACGCCGCGGTGCGCCGCGTGGCGCGCGCTGCCATGGGGGCCGTGCGTGCTGGCCGAGCCGTACTCCGCCTGCGGACCCGGCAAGCGCAGCCGCGACCTGCGCTGCGTCGGACACGACGGGGTCAGTTCAATTCACCATAGCCTAAACACCCTAAGTTTGCGATCTTTCAAGGTCATCCCACCAATCTGGGAACGTTTAAAGAGACCATGGCAGTCTTTTAGACCGCAAAGTAATAGTCGCCAATATCTGACGGGGCACTTCAGAATCGCATGTCTAAAATTTTTAATAATAGCATTAGCAATAGGGCTTTTTTGAAGTTTGATGTATACGAATAAACTAACCACTACGGGGTCAGAGGTGGTTCTCTTGAACTACTTAAATCGTATTTGTGTGCCAGAAAAATGCAAGTGCAGATAAATGATGTACTCTCCGATGCTATGATTGTGGATGTCGGAGTTCCACAAGGTTCAATCCTTGGACCTTTCTTATTTTTGGTGTATATAAATGACTTGCCCTTTTTTGTCGAAATATTTGCAAAAATAGTACTTTTTGCTGATGACACTTCACTACAGTTTGATATCAGCCGTAAGGCCACCGGCGTGGATGAAATTAGCAAAGCTCTAGCTGAAATTTCCAGATGGTTCAGTACTAATAACCTAGCCCTGAATGCACAGAAAACAAACTGTGTCATTTTTACGTTAGCTAATAACAGAATGCTAAACACACTCCATATAAATAGTAGTACTTTGAGTGTTTCTGCTGATACAAAATTCCTCGGTGTGATTTTGGACCCAAAATTACAATGGGGACCTCACATTAAAAAGATATCGAGGAGACTTAGTTCAGCCGCTTATGCAATAAGAAAGATAAGAGAGTGTTCCGACATACATACTGCGAGAACTGTGTACTTTGGATATTTTCATTCCATAATGAATTATTGTATACTTCTGTGGGGAAATTTGCCAGATGCAAAATCTATTTTCATTCTGCAAAAAAAGAGCTATTAGAGCGATTTATGGACTTAGACCTAGAGCATCTCTGAGGCAAATATTTAAGTCTATCAATATTTTGACAATGCCGTGTGAATATATATTGTTGTGTATATTATATGCTATGCTATGCTATGCTATGAAGGAATCTAAATAATTTTGCGAGACAGGGTGCTTGCCATGATTATAATACTAGAACGAGAAATAAGTACGCAGTTCCGTGGTCTAGGCTGACTAAAATAAATAAATCTTTCAAAGTTAATTGTATCAGATTTTATAATATTCTACCAGAAACGCTGACAAATCTTAGTGATATTAATTTTAAAGTAGCATTAAAGAAATTATTAGTAGAAAAGGCATATTATGACGTTGGTAATTTTATAAGTGACGAATCGAAATGGCGAAATCTTAAATTTGATATGAAATAAACGGAGGGAAATACATTGTAGGTATCTTCCTACATACTCAATGGTAATATTTTACGCATTGTTACATTTTTTTTTCCAATTCATTTTATTTATACTGCGATAATGAATGACTTAATTTAATTTAAATTTATTTTATTTTTATATTGACTTATGAACCTATTGGCATTTTTTATTTATTTCATTATAATGTTATGTAAATTTTCCAATTTCCTTGATGTTGTGATAGTAATGTAATGACAATTCATAAGTGTATTTTGTAATACCTAATTGCAATAAAGAAATTTTGATTTTTGATTTTCATTTGAATGTAGTTTGTTCTAGAATTAGGTTGAGAACATTCCTATACTTCCTATTTTCCTTTTCAGCTCCTATTCAAGATATGTGCAAATATATAACCCAAACGACAAAGGTCACAGACCCAGGAGTCTGTAGAGTTAATTCATTAAAAATGTATATTTTGTACAGCTTCTGTACAGCGCCCAAGTGTCGAAAATGAAACGAACACAATACATAGATAATGATGGAACTCCGTTTCTTTACAAATATTTAGCTTTGGAAAACAACTTGTATGTACAGATAAATGAATGATTCGTCTCGGAAATAAATCATCATCGTGTTTTAAAGATTACTAACGCCATCTACCGGTGTGCGATATGAACTACGCTAATTATTGTACACAAAATGACAAATTAAATAGGTTTTTTTGGTTTTTTATCATGTGTTAGAAAGAAGCTCAACGCGCATGGTGCAGCGGGTCCGGCGCGCCGGCGCGCAGCGAGCGGTGCCGCATCGCGTGCGCCGGCGACTGCGTGGTGTCGGCGTGGGCGGCCTGGGCGCCCTGCTCCGCGCCCTGTGCCTCGCCACACCGCGCGCGCCCGCACCGCACGCGCGAGCGGCACATCCTCGCTCACGCATCACCAGGCAAACGCTCATCCCACTTTCCTACCATAATCTTATAGTAATATATCAATTGCTGTTCGTTAGTGTCGCTAAAACTTTAGAATCGATCCAAATCAGTCCAGCTGGGACTGATTTGGCTAATTTTGATTTTAAATTATTTATGGAAGTCTCAGGGAAGTTCAAAAGGGTATTTTGTACTTTTCTAGATTTACCTACTTGACCACTACTTCGCCTAATGTTAAGCGACGATTTGGTCTATGACCTTACCTAGAAGAAACCGATTCACTCTCGATTAGAAGACACTAAGATTTTAACCGTCCGGAAAAACCCACTCAGGCAATGCATTCTACAACCTATATATTTTTGTCCCACTTTCCTATAGATACATTAAGGTTATAACCTGGAATAATACTTAAAATTACACGTTTCTACAGACGGTTGGCCTTGTCCTTCGGAAGACCAGCTGGTTCAGAACGAGACCTGCAACACCCATGCCTGTGCTACCTACTCCTGGCTGGCCACCCCTTGGGGGCCTTGTGAGAAGAGAGGCCTGGACTATATACCTGCAAACAATTACACGGATCTCTTGGTAAGTTTTAATGCAGCCATTTAGGTCCTCTTTTGTTTAACAGCCTGTTCAAAGTCAAAGTTCTTTATTCCTAAAGGTAAAATTTACACATCAATTTCGTTCATAAAGCGCTAACGCTTCACGTTGAATGAAAACCCACTTCAGGGATCTCTGTGAGGGATCTACGTTTACACGTTTACGTTTACGATTACTGATTTTGTTTCTGTAATCTGTGTACGTTTATAATACATTTTTGCAGAACTCTTTGCAAACTCCGCCTGCCACTCATATTTCAGGATGGGGAGCCATTCAATGAAAGCGATGATGAGGAACCGTGCGTTGAAGAAGGCGAGATGATCCGTGACGTCATGTGCGTGCAGAACAATGCTGATGTTGTTCGAGAAGCTTTGTGAGTATTTTTAACTTAATTTTTTTTAAATATCGTGTTCCACCATTTTTCATGCCGGGAGGAGAAGACTTTTATGGATTGTAGTGCGATCATCATGATCTTGGATTTTTTGTCTTTAGCCTATAGTACTTATAGGAAGTAGGATACCATTGACTTATTGTGCCATGAATGACTCTATTTTTATAAAATTAAAACATAGGAGTATTTGATTTGATGTTGAAGAAAATTCGTCACGTTATTGAACTGAAGATAAAAATAATACCATGAAATTATCTAACAACACATCATGTGTTGGCAGATGCGCTCCGCTCAAGAGACCAGCGTCACGACGCGCCTGCACTGTCAGGTGCCACCGAGGGTGCAAGGTGGAAGCTTGGATGCCGTGGTCGCCCTGCCCGAATACTTGCGGTAACTACTAATGAATACCACAGCTCCCGGGAGTAGACAAACACTACTCCTTTGGCTTAGTTGGTAGCAAATCTGCCAGAGAAAATATTTATGTTATGAAAACTAATTATTCATTCTGTGTCTGGGTTTTTCGATGGATTATAAGTACCTATTTATATAGTATAAGTATTTACAACTATATAATTACTATATCAGCTATCTAGTAACCGTAACTGTACTTGAAATATACGATATTGAGCAAGTGCGGGTTGATAGATGATCCATATATTATCCTCGAGATTTGTGTTTATTAGGTTAGATCGATTTTCCCACGATGTCTTTCTTCATTTCAATTCTACAGAATTCTAAGCAATCTTAGCTGAGATGGGTTAAACTGAATTATTTTAACAAATTGTAACATTTTGGCTTACCCCAGTGTGTACATCGCTCAAGTGTTCAAAATGAAACGTACTTATTACATCAATACCGATTGTTTTCTGTTTGTTTACAAATATTCAGCCAAAGGATAACAACGTGTTAATATATAGATAAACGAGTGATTCGTCTCGGAAATAAATCTTCATCGTGTTTAAGGTTTAAGGCTTGTTAGCGCCATCTAGTTTTGTTCGAGACGAACCAATTATTGTGTACAAAAATTACAAATTAAACACCCAGCTTCCATTATTCTCACTTGTTCCCACAGATCCTGGGAAACAGACCCGAGTGCGCACGGTCCACGGCGGCCCAAGCTGCGGTCCGCGGCAGGAGACCCGCGACTGCCCCCGTGCCGGCCTCGTGCCGGTCCCGAGCCGTGGTGTGGGCCACCGGCGAGTGGAGCACGTGCAGGCTGCCTCCCGCGCAGCTCTGCGGGGTCGGGTACAGGCTGCGAAGTAAGTTATATTTTTTTAGGAACCGACTGATAAATCGGTTCGGCGCGTTCGGGAAATGGTATATTTTTGTTAAAAATCGATAATCTTCCGGACTGGGAGTTGTGACGTCACTTCTACGTAAAGACGTGTAAGCATAGATGTGACGGCACTTGAAATTTTTATGCACTATATCTTTGTCATTTTTTTTTGTAAAACAAAAAAAAAATTCGATTACTTTTTTTTACAATTTTACTGACGGAATAATTATTTTTTCAGTTAAACCATGCCTATAGTACTTCAAGTTTGATGATTCATTTTTTGTGGATTTTTTCAAGGATGTATTTTTGTACCTATACAATTAACAATACACAAATACAATAAGGGTTCCAAATAATAAACAATTAACTATTTATTCTAAAATATCGTTATGTACAATTTTTATTCTTAGAGTACATTGTGCTAAATAAATAGGTAATCGTTTTGGCCCGTCTGTCTTTTGCAAGCCGCTTTTTTAGTCAATGCTGTAGCAATTTGTTTTTTTTTTAATTTTTTCTCAGGTATCTGGTGTGGGTCAGAATCTCATCGCGTGGAGGCCGGCGCATGCGCAGGACAGCTGGTGCCGCGGAGTGTGGCGCCATGCCAAGTGGCTTGTGACGTAATCAAACCTCTCACTTGCGACGTCATCTGCTTCGATCCTTTGAAGTAAGCAAGAAAATCCAGATAAATAAATAATTGACAATAGTCAATGCCAGATAGATAGATGGATATAATTTTCAGTTCAACAAGGCTTTAAAAAGAAATGCTGAATTTATTCAGTCATAGATCAAACAATTTTAGTCTCAGTGATATATGTATACTAACGAATTCTGTACAATGTAAGTTGTAACATAGGAATTCAATAATAATAAAACTAAGGAATACATAAAACGAAACAACGGAATTTCCAATTAGTAACAAAATTAAAAATTTTGACTAACCCCCGACTATCTCAGATTTGTTATCTGTACCTACAACATTCTATTTGTCAAGCTCTTTCATTTGATACCCATATTTAAGGGAGTTGTGAAAAAATAAATGTATTTCGCCATTTTGTAGTAGTGGTCTTCTTGGATTTAAAATTTGTCATAGTGCACAGTATTCTACTAGTCAAGCCCTTTCGTTTGATACCCATATTGAGGTAGTAGAGAAAAATATTGTATAATTCGCCATTTTGTGGTGGCGGCCATCTTCGATTTGAAATTTGTAATATTGTATAGTATCGTACTAGTCAAGCCCTTTCATTTGATACCCATATTGTGTGCTATGTCACAGGCAGATAAAGACTTAACAATTAACTATCTTTCTGCCAATGCTTCCTTCCTTTACTTTTACAAAATTTACCGAGTGTGATGTTAAGAGGAGCTTTATGTCGATTTCCTCCAATGCGGTGGGCGGTGACAACATAAGCCGGAACATGCTTTTGCCCATCCTTGAAATTATCCTTCCCGTCCTGTGTTCCATATTCAACAATTCCATCTTAAGTAGTGTATTTCCTGAATCATGGAAAGATGCTCACGTTTTACCTTTACCTAAGAACTCCAATCCAAAAGCCTTTTCTGATATCGTCCAATTTCAATTCTTCCTTTCCTTTCCAAAGTCCTTGAACGTCTTGTCCATAAACAACTCAACGATTTCCTTATTAGGCAAGATCTTCTCAATCCTTTACAGTCTGGTTTCCGTCCTGGGCATAGTACTGTGTCTGCGCTTGTTAAAGTCACTGACGATATACGCTTGGGTATGGATGGCGGCAAGCTTACTGTTCTAGCACTGTTAGACTTCAGTAATGCTTTCAATGCCGTTAACTTCGATATTTTACTCGCGTTATTGTGCTCCCTTAACATATCTCCACCGGTAATTAATTGGCTTCGTAGTTATCTACTGGGACGCCGGCAACGGATTCACCTTGAAGATAACTTTTCTTCGTGGTGCAATACAACTGCAGGTGTTCCTCAAGGCGGTGTTTTATCTCCTCTTCTCTTTGCAATTTTTATAAATTCGATCTCTAAACACCTTACTTCTTCCTACCACCTTTATGCAGACGATCTTCAGATATACATTCAAGCTCCCCTAAATACACTAGACGCAGCAATTGCTGAAATGAATACAGATCTGCATCGCATCATTCAATGGAGCAAATCATTTGGCCTAAAAGTTAACCCTCTGAAATCACAAGTTATAGTAATTGGAAGTCCTCTTTGGATCTCCAGAATTAGTTGGGCTACTTTGCCTGGTGTTGTATTCGATGGAGTTACTATACCGTACAGTAGCTCTGTAAAAAATCTAGGGCTAGTTCTTGATCGTACCTTGTCTTGGGACTGCCATATAAACTCGATCAGTAGTAGGTTATTTGCAACTGGTAGTTCCTTAAGACGCCTGCGTAACTTTTTACCCACTGCCACTAAAATTGTTCTTGCTCAGTCTCTCCTACTTCCTATTCTGGATTACGCTGACGCCTGCTTTCTTGATCTCAGAGAGGACCAGCTAGAGAAACTTGAGCGCCTTCAAAATTACTGTATAAGATTTATATTTGGTTTACGCAAATACGATCACGTCTCTCAATATCGCACACAGCTCAAGTGGTTGCCAATTCGTCTTCGACGGGATGCTCACATTCTTTCACTTCTCTACAATATCTTGTTTAATTCTACCACCCACACTACCTTAAGGAACGTTTTACTTTTTACAAGATTGTCACCCGCTCCTTTGAGATCTAAAGATAACCTCACCATTATGATCCCTTCTGCCAGAACTGAAACCTTTTATGGAAGGTCGTTCACTTTCAGGGCGGTTTTATTGTGGAACGAATTACCTGTGTCTGTCAGACGTTCTTCATCACTAGAAATCTTTAAAAAATATGTCAAGGAACTATATTTGTCAAAATTGTAGCCATAGTATGCATAGTATATAACATGGCGTTGGTGTTACTTATCAATTCATTGTTTTGTATTTCCTCTATTAGACCTTCACAATATAGATACATAATTGTTTATTTATTTTACATATGTATTATTGTATGTTATGATAATAATTATAAGTACTAGTTTATTTTATTTAGTAATAAATAAATATGTTTAAATATTTCAATTTATTTTTATAAATATATATATGCATGTATTGTATGTAAATTTTATTTATTTATGTCATCTGCACACCCCACATTTTAAGATCCCATCTTTCTTTTTCCACCCTAGGGTTGCCTGGAAGAGATCGCTATTAGCGATAAGGCCGCCGTCTGTCGCACTAACTTTAAGTGTTTAATCTGCTTCAATTTGTAAATTATTGTTATTTTGGTGTGTTCAATAAAGAGTATCTATCTATCTATCTATCTATATTGAGATAGGTTGTTAATAAATATTTTGTCTGCCATTTTGTGGAGGCGGCCATCTTGAATCGATGCTCTACGGTGCCACAGACAAACACACATCAACGTCAAACTTATAACACCCCTTTTTTGGTCGGGGGTTAAAAATGGGGTTAACTTTTTCGAAATGTTTTTTTAATATTTGATTGGTTGATATTTATCGTGTTCTGTTCACCTTATCTAATAAGTGTTATTTTCTAGGTATTTAGACGCTGCTGAGCCGGACATTCCTAACTGCGTTTGCAAAAACGTGTCTTTGGAGCTGTTACCTTCTGACTCTGATTGCATTCTTCCATCTGGGTAAATACTAAATACATACAAAATGGTTATATTTTTTTCTAATTAGCAAATGACACTACAACAATCACAACTTCATTTATATCACTTTTAAGAACTTTTCTTTCTAATATTATTTACTTCCAAATTTACTTTTGTCTCTAGCAATTCATGCTTATCATGGAACGGCGCTTTTTATTACCACTAGCGGCCCATTCCGGCTTCGCTCGGATAATAAATAACCTAGATACCAACTGAAGCGCCATCTGCCGGGGTAATTTGTGAATCTAAACCATCCAGGGCCCTACCCAAACGTACCTACTTATACAAAATAAATCAATCAAATCGGTCGAGCCGTTTAGGAGGAGTTTACTTACAACGAAAAGTGGCATTGATTAATATATGTATATTTAGATTAGAAAAACTGTAACTTGCTGTTTTAAATACTGTTAAAGATAAGCCGTTTTGAGATACTGCCAATCTTTTTAAATAAGTCCTGAAAAGTAATCAAGATACGTCAAATTTGCGTTCTCAAAATAACTACTACTTTTACATTTAAGTACATCTACTTCTACATTTACTATTAAAATCATAACGAACTATATCTAGTTTGTGCGAGATTAATATGCATTAAAACGCTCTAAAACCGTTAGTGTGCCCATTGATACATGCGTCAAAACTTTTGTTAATAGGAAAAATAACTGTTACTGAAATATTAAATCTACTAATTATATGCCTAGAGTTGGAGACAAAACAAATGACAAAAGAAAAAACTGCTTAGACACTGAGATATTGATTGGAGTTACAGTATTAAAACACTATAATCTCATTGTTATAGTGGGCACAAACACATGAGTATAATGTGTACTCCATCACACAACAACACGAGTTTCAATAATTATACGCACACGTATTTATTGAACTCGCTATACTTTTTGCCATACAGTTTCATCTACCTACTTATACATTTAGAATAAGTAATAGTTTTATTAGAAGAGTAGAAAAGTTGAATAAATCTGAATCTGTGGTAATGAAGTGAATTTTCATTCAGATTGGAGTGCGGCGAGGGCAGAGCCCTGAGAGCCGCTCGCTGCATGGTCGGAGGCCGAGATGTACCGATGGACGTCTGCAAGAAATATCATCCACTCACTGGTAACATTATATTAGAGAGATCTAAATTTGAAATACGAGGGGTGATCCAAAAGTAATGATAATCAGTTATTTCTAGTGCACACAAAAATACAAAAAAATTACAGTCACTTGCTCAATTACCCACTAGTTCAGGAAAAAAAAATCATATAAATAGGCCACGATTCCCGGGAGCTACATTCATTTGAATACGGACTGTCAAGGAGTGAACATCAAAATGGAAAAACACGAAATCAGAGCTGTCATTAAATACCTCTGCTTGAAAAAAATGTCTACCAAAGACATACACAGCGACTTGGTGGAAACATTAGGGGACTGTTCTCCTCCATATTCCACAGTTGCACGCTGGGCTAAGGAGTTTAAGCTGGGAAGAACATCGACGGAAGACGAACACCGCGAAGGGCGTCCATCGACGTCCCTCACTGGAGAAAATGTGAAAAAAGTTGAAGAAGTTGTATTGGAAGATCGAAGAGTGACTATCAGGCATGTAGCTGAGGTCACAGGGATCTCATATGGCAGCATTCAAAGAATCCTTGTGAACGAATTGCATATGAGAAAGGTCTCCGCGCGTTGGGTACCGAAAATGTTAAACGACGAGCAAAAGAAGAAACGAGTCGACATGTCAAGAGCAAATCTCGAAAAGTTCCAGGCAGACAAGGATAATTTTTGTCACGTTTTGTGACCATGGACGAAACCTGGATCCACCATTTTGATCCTGAAACAAAACAACAATCGATGACATGGAAACGATCCGATGAACCGACGCCGAAGAAATTCAAAGTGTCAAGCTCAGCAGGGAAGGTTATGGCGTCTGTTTTTGGGACGCTGAAGGAATAATCATGGTGGACTACTTGGAAAAGGGGCCACTATTACAGGCTCCTACTATGCAGAACAAATAAGAAGATTGCGGGAGGCTATTAAGGGAAAAGGCGAGGCAAACTGCGGGCTGGAGTGCTGTTCCATCAAGACAACGCACCGGTTCACAAAGCTGCAATTGCCATGGCTGCCATTCAGGAAGCGGGCTTTGAGCTGGTGGAACACCCCCCCTATTCACCAGATCTAGCCCCCAGTGACTTCTATCTCTTTCCACGACTCAAGGAACACCTCCGGGGCAAGAAATTTGACGATGATAGCGACGTGATGGCCGCGGTTGAGGACTTTTGAGAGTCAAGATAAAGATTTTTTTTTCTAAGGGAATTTTAGGTTTAGAAAAGAGATGGACTAAATGTATAGACTTGCTAGGAGACTATGTTGAGAAATAAATTTAGTTTTTGATTTTATTCATTGTGTTTATTATTGATTATCATTACTTTTGGATCACCCCTCGTATATATTTGATTTGCAATTTGACAACTTTTCATCAACTTGCATTGATCTTACCAATATTATGAACTATTTTTTCGCGGTTATATTATCCCGTTCCCGTTATTTTCTAGGGATAAAAAGTAGCCTACAATCTATCTATGTTCCAAGTTCTAGCCCTATCCGTTCATACTATAAGTATGTTACGGCGTGAGTGAGCAACAAGCATCCAAACATTGACATTTATTAGGATTTATAATAAATAAATAAATAAAGATTGGTGAACAATTCACACACAGCACACAACATAATAAGTATGTATTTACAACTATACATGTATTATATCAGCTATTTGGCCGCCATAGTACAAGCTTTGCTTAGTTTGGGGTCAGATGGTGTTGTGTGTGAATTGTCCACCAATATTTATTATATCAGCTATCTAGCCGCCAAAGTACAAGCTTTGCTTAGTTATTGTCCGCCAATGTTCAAGTTTGGATGGGTCGCGTTGGAATGGCTGAGCGTACCTATCGCATTGAAATTTGGAACACAGTTAGATTGTAGTCTGGAATAACATATAGGCTACTTTTTATCACGGGAAACTCATGGGAATGGGAACTACGCCGTTAAAAACGTGAGGCACTGCTAAAACTTATAATAATCCCAATAAAATCGTTGACAGTTTAACTATGTGTTTGAGTAATTTGACTTAGAGACAAACTCTACTCGTTTAGTTTCTTATTGAACTGGTCATCAATGACCAACGACGTTGTCCCCAGGACCCAGCCGTGTCCGCGAAGCCTCCACGGACGGATACTCGTACGATGCAGAGTTCCCGGGGCTCCTCCGCGGGCCCTGCAGCGTGCGGTGCGCCAGAGACTGCGCCGCCGGACCCTGGGCGCAGTGGGGCCCTTGCGCTGGCGAGCCGGGCTCCCGTGCCGCCTTCCGTTTCCGGACCAGGTCAGTCAAGATTAATTCATTAAACTGCCTTAAGGGCGTGTGGGCCGTAATTTTGAATTTTTAAAACAACTTTAAGACCTTTAAAATAGTGTATTAAAGTCTGAAAAAAATATATGTATTAGTTAAGGATCTAATCTAGTGCAATTCGCAGTCAATAACACGATTTAATGAATTTTACTTAATAGAAAAAAATCCCAAAGTTACCCATTTTCAAAAGGTTTTTTCAAGTTTATGACTAAACTAATGAATTTTTTTACTAAATTTTTGTACTCAACGAAAGTCACTAAAAAGTTATAGATGCATTCGCAGAGTTTGACTTGATAAAAAGTATCAGTTATTCACTATCTTTTAATATCTACCATATATATAGCGCGCCGTTCGGCAGGCCTGATCAGTCGCGTTTCGGCGCTCACGGACGACGGGCCTGTGCTTGATTTTGCAATTTTGACAACCAATAAATTTTAAATATTACGATCATAGTGCCACAGTATAACAAAATCAGTAGGTATTACTAGTGAAGCACGCTATGATCTTGATTTTTGATACCGTTTTCATTGGAATTGCAAATAGACGCTGATACTAATTAGTACGCTGTTTACTTTATGTTGTAGATAAGGGATTATGTTATAGGGGAGTCTCAAAAAACTGACGTCGATACACATTAGTAAAAAATTCAATGCGGATGCAATGGAAAATAGATAAGTATCGGTAAAATATTCGTCCGTCAAATCAGAGCTCGGGATAAGGAAATAATGAGAGGGGAGAAATCCACTGCGTAAATCCCCTAATATAAAAGCAAGTTAGGTATCATTTATGATGCCATTTGCCATTTGATGATTTATGCCATTTAGGTAAATTCTTTGGTAGTAAGGTACTTAGTACTTGGAAGAAAAGTCCTCACATACAGATTTTACCACTTTGGAAGAGACTCTTGCGCAAACTATTCAGTTTAGAAAAAAAATGTTAGGAACTTCAATACAATTTTTGAACACCTATCCATAGATAGACGTATGGGTTTGATATAATTTTTTTTTATTTCATTTCCAAGTTTGTGACATCACCAAAATGTATTGTTTTTTCTTTTTTTGTACGAAAATGTTAATATTGTTCATAGAATACATGTACTTAGCAAGTTTTAATAGTATACTTCTTATAGTTTCGGAGAAAAATGGCTGTCACATACGAATGGACAGACATAACGTATATTTTAAAATTTGTCTACGAATCCCTAAAAACCCAACTTCGTTCATTTAAAACTTATTTAAAATGAAATTTAGACACTCGACCAAATTTGATAAGAAGCCTTTTAGGCAGTAAAATTACTCGTAGAATTTAATTCTGTACTAAATTTCCGATTCGTATTTTAATATAAGGTTTAGAATCATTTCCTGAGCATAAAATTACAAAATAATAACAAATCCAGATGGAGCTTCAAGCGCCAGCTCGAAAAAACGTTTTTGGCCGATATTCCGAAAAAGTTATAAAGCCTATTATTATTGTAGAAAATAAAATTTCCCATCTTTTGTTGCCAGTAAACTTTTTTTTCGAACTTACCGTTACATTAACAATTTAATGATAACAATGTAAAAAAATAAGATGTGAATTCTGTTCCCAGTAGCATAAACATGTCTATTTTTACCGGAATGAGAGAAGGGTTATGTTTTTCGCGCGTATCTTTATGTTTGTAAAACTTTTATTTCCACATATCTTCCAAACGGCTGGATGGATTTTGGTAACTAAGATCACAGATTTCTAAACAGATGAAACCTTCGTGAACAACACTGTGAGGCCAGTAATTAGTTATGTATGCGTGACAGCTCTCACAGACGTTGTCAAATTACTCACGTTGGTGTGCGTGTAACGTTCCCAGTCTTAAGAAAAAAAATCCACTATTGTTGTCTTAGCTTCGGAAACCATCGCGTATAATAAACACAAATATTATAATGTTAAAATAATTTATTATTCCACCGATTATATATTATGCAAGGATTTCTTGTTATCACTATTTCCATCCTATGAAGTTAAGAATATTGATTTTGCATGCAACTAAAAATTCGAATATTCATACAGAAAATTTAGAATAAAAAATCAACGCCGAATAATAGTAAAAGTCATGTGTGTGTTTATTTTGAGTATTCTATCGGAGCTTCTTGTGAAATTTTGAATATTATGCTTGACAAAAGGTGGCTACTACTCATTTAATATCGGCGAACACAGGAGGTGCAGAGAGTTTTTGTCAACTGAGGTAATGTTGAGGGGGCCAGATCATTCAATTTGTTTATTATCCAATCTTTCTCTGGACGCGTGTCGCAAACGAAAAGTTCACCTTTTCAAAAATGTTGATACAAACCAATGAAAACCGTCTAAGAGTTTTTGTAAATCAGTTGAACATTATTCACATCACCACCCAAAGTTCCGTCATCTAAGTACCAAACGTTTAAATTGGACTGGAGACGTTAAATGATAGAGCGAATGGCCAGGGCGAAGGTCGCATAGCCGTAGGTTTACCAAGTTGATAGCCAACGGAAGATAGCTTAGGATTGTTTTGATAATTTTATGAGTCCGCCATAACATTGCTAAAGAAAATTGTAGAGATCAAGAATTTTATTCTTTACTTCGGACAACGGGGTTCCACGATCAACCAAATTAAAGACGTTTTTGACGTCCACCTTTAACAACCCTCTCCCCAATTTTGGACTAAGACAGTCAGGACAGAATGAATAGCAGCCTCACGTCCATCAAGAGAACCAAAATCAAGTTTGTTGGGACAGGGAGCTCGAAAGAGCAACGTTTTATACCCACCTTGGCAGCAAGGCCAGTATTTGTGGTGCCAACAGCGATTGACCTGATCCCAACACCTTTTTTGGGCAAGTATGTACGTACAAATTAGCACCGTATAAAACTTCGACAATGTCACTACTGACTCGACCAGATAACATGAAGTTAATTAAAACGATTAGATCTCTCAAAAAAACTCGCCTACTTTTTTAAGCTCCACTATACCTACTTACAAGTATTAAAACTTTGCTTCATAACTATAGTTTTCATCAACACTATTAGTATTTTTATAAACACTAGTAATGACGTTGATTTATGCTAGGCATCGATTCACATTAAATTAAAAAATACGATTATAAAAATAGGGTTTCAAATTGAATAATACAATCTACATAAATAATTTGGTCTACGAGTATCTTCAAAAAAATCATAATCTATATTTTACCTTAACTTTAAGGAAAATAATTTGAAATTAGTATAGCAACACTAACCAATTTTCGTTGAGGTGTTGTGTTTCTATTCATCAATCGAAATAAAATCGCCTAAATTATATAAATAGCAGTAAATATATTCAAACTTTCCTATGAAATGATATTCCTCTTTCCTTTTCTTATTTTCGGGAACAATGTTTGCATTGTTTGAAGACACAAGACGGCATAATCTTAAACAAAACTTAAAATCACACGAGACTCCCGTACGAGACGGAAGTCCGTTTCGTACTGACTGGAGTTTGTATTTGCTTTGGCGTTTGATATTTGCTTTCTGATCCTTAGGATCTGTGTTCCGAACGTTCCATCTGCCTTTTGTTTTAGAAATCTGTGACTAAGATATTCTAAGACTAGTCTCATTCGTCAAAGTTTCCTTAGATAGTAGGTAATTTTTTTTTACGTGTAGTTTTTTTTGTAGTCGGGGTTTTTAAATTAAAGTTATTCTATCATATTGCTCGTTGCTCGAATAAACAGCACCGTTCATCATCATGATTAAAGAGTTGAATGAAGAGTTTGGTCTCCACTTTTGTAATAAGAACAACTAAGCTGTGAAACGCATTGCCAGAGTGGGTTTTTGTCGAAGGTTCGAACCTTGGGGTTACGAGGTACACTGTGTTTGTTTTTATTAGAGGAGCAAGTTCCATCGTAGACCACATCATTTTCATCCACTATTATCGGCATCATCGCAACCGTATCATTTAATGGGTTATAAATCGTGAACGGTAAGTTTTATAAAAAAACTAAAAAGTTTACTAGCAACAAAAGATGCAAAATTTTATTTTCTACAATTATTGTCAAAATATATAGTTTCCAAAATATCGGCTAAAACAGTTTTTTTAATTGGTGTTTGAAGCTCTACCTGGATCTGTGAGCATTTTGTAATTTTATGCTCAGTAAGTGATCTTTACCTCATAGAAAAAAATTGGTTTAGAATTTAGTGCAAAAACCAAAATACCTTCTATTTTTCCTGGCCTTTTATTACGTTTCAGCACATTTTTTTAAATTTTTG
Organism: Ectropis grisescens; assembly: GCA_017562165.1. Lineage (NCBI taxonomy): Eukaryota > Metazoa > Arthropoda > Insecta > Lepidoptera > Geometridae > Ectropis > Ectropis grisescens. Next base: position 5,083,766 of record CM029783.1, read on the forward strand.
ACGAACTTGTGAATTATTAGGAAACATTTTAAAAAGATGCATGAAATTGGAAAAGCCGTTCTCAACTTATAGTGTAACCAAAAAAGAAAAGGTTGAGTTTTGTATACCTACGAGTATAGATAAATTTAATATTTCTTCGTTTATATAGCAACAAAACTCTTATCATAAACAAACAAACATAAACAAAACTTGAACAAAAAATGAGTTTAAATTACATAGTCCAATATTTTAATGTTATTTCTGCACTGTGGCACCGATTCCGTGGTCGGTGACGGTCGCGAGAACAAGACAGCGTTAAATGCCTACTTTGACAGAAATACCTGGCCTTAATTATTATAATAATATTTATTGGAATTAAGCGGTCGAAAATATATTTTTTGCTGAAATAAAACCTGGGCCATAGTTAAATAGCCTAAGAAACTTCAGAATGCGTAAGGAATTAGGTCATAAGAAGTATCGCAATGTTTAAGAAATTAGCGGTGTACCCACAGAAATTTAAATAATTTATTTAGATTTCTGTGGGTGTAGGTACCAGAAGAAATAGAGAAAACTTTTGGCAAAGGCATCTAAATAATACATGTTTAGTACTTTATTTATCTTGAGATTTAGTTCACGGATTATTATACGGATACGGATTCGAGAAATGCTTCTGATGAAACATATGTATTTCTCAAACCCGTAACATCGCAATTACCTGATGTCTGGAATATACATTCCGAGTCGTCTTCGAATAAATGTATATTTACCCCAACTACCTCACAACTGTTCCGACTTCCTCTGAATGCGGTTCAAGGTTGAAACAGATGTAAGGAAGTTAGGCTAGGCTAACTTTAGATTTATACGAAGACTATTTGGAATGTAGCTCTATATTTGATCCGTACTGACTCAATCGTGTACGACGTTTCCTTTTGATAATTATCAAAGTTATGTTTGCGTAGATAGATTCACAGTGTTGTTTTGTCGGTAGAGAGGTGATCGAGGAGGGTAGCGCGGGCGGACGCGAGTGCGGTGCGACGCTACAGCGTGCCACTTGCGCCGTGTCGGAGCCGCGCTGGTCGCTCGGGGAGTGGTCCACGTGCGCGCCGCGCCGCTCGCTCTGCGGCCGCGCGATTATTAACCGCACCGTCACGTCAGTATTCTAACAACAGTTTTAATAGTGGTAGGACTCTTGGCAGAGTCCGCCTGGGGAAGTACCACACCTTTGCTAGTTATTCTACCGCCAAGCAGTAATGTGCAAACATTACTGTGTTCCGGTTTGAAGGGCAATGTTTCCAGAGAAATTACAGGGCTTAGAGATATAAGATCTTAGATCTCTGGGTGACGAGCGCAGTGCAGTGCTAGGTAATGATTTGGACTCTTCATGTTCCAATAGCTGCGTGTCACTGTGCTGTTATGTGTCAGGCATGTTGCTTACCATCAGGCATATGTCCGGATCGTCTCGATTAAAAAAAAAAAATACAACAACAACATATTATGTATACATTTTGACGCGACAACGTCTAATACATCGCTGAACGCCGGCTTCACGCACGAAAGCGTGTTCCGTAACGCTCATTGTCCCGTTACGCTTATTGTTCGCTTGCGCTGCATCTAACTCCCTTCCGCTCGATTGCACTGTATGCAAGCATTTCATCAATGTGTTGTTATGACGTTGCTACGTTAAACTATCGTCCGTAAACCGACTTTACAGACAATGTTTTTTTTGTTATCCTCAACGCAATGTTCATAGCATTCGTATTTTTGATGTGGAAACTCCTGCGCCGCGTTCAGGACTTTTTGGCAGAGGATAATCTTACGGATTCACGTCTCGGGCATAATAGTGTAGGTAGTGGTGTAGTGGCGTTAGAGCGATGCGATGCGGCTGCAGAACAGTGGAGAGAGACGCGCGTAAAAGAATCTTTTAGGATGAAACCTGAATTTGCATCACTGTTTTTTTTAAATAACAGAATGACGAGACGAGCAGGACGGTAATACGGACGGACGGTAAAGCAGTATGGTAAGCAACATGCCTGCCACATAACAGCACAGTGTCACGCAGCTATTGGAACATGAAGAGTCCAAATCATTACCTAGCACTGCACTGCACTCGTCACCCACAGATCTAAGATGTTATATCTCTAAGCCCTGTAATTTCTCTGGAACCATTGCTCTACAAACCGGAACACAGTAATGTTTGCACATTACTGCTTGGCGGTAGGATAATTGGCAAAGGTAACGCACAATAGGAGTATTTATAAACGCTTGCATTATTTAGATGACGTATTGTCCATCATTAGTGTTGTTTAACACTGAAATTCTATTTAAATATTCTGTGCATTTTTATCGGCAGTTCCTGTGATTGCCAATTTTTTGAAATAATAATTGTATGTTTAGTTGCGTGGACGCCGAAGGGAAGTGGCTGGAGGAGGCGACGTGCGAGGCGAGCGGTGCCGGGCCGGCGCCCGCGCACGAGTCGACGTGCCGCGCGCCTTGCCCCGGAGACTGCGTCGTCAGCGCCTGGTCCGAGTGGAGCCCTTGCGAACAGGTACTACAGGAATTATAGCGAAACGTCGTAAAAAAGATCATCATCATCCACCTCAAAACCGTTTGATTTGCCTTAGTGCAAATTAAATTAATTCCTATGTTTATAGTGCAGTGTTAGTGCAATTTAGATTAATAAATGTTATATAAAAAGTACACACGAACAAAGTGACTTCGCCTTAGAGACAATAAGAAAAGTGCTTATGGACACAATCTTATATTTAATATTATTTAGCAAACTATAAGTCATAACAAAATTACTCATTAGCCTAGACTTTCAAAATTAGGCTAGATTGTAATAAATATATTAGTCACCAAGTTGGGTGGTGAATACTTATTCATAAAAAAAAAGAAATCATCCACCTCTATTTTTCCAATGGCGGACATTTTTTTAAAAGATCGCAGAATATAAGTACTATTTTCGGTCTAACTTTATTCCACATTATTAGTTGGTGGTAAATCTGCCGAAGCTGTTTGTCGTGAGTTAGAATTCTATTACCCTCTGCACATAACATAGTATTTGTGTAATGATTACAAATACTTGTTCTGTGTCAACTATTTGTACTTATTCAATACCACAGTCTCTTAAATCATACTTTATACTGTGCTAAGTATAACTTTAAACGAGCAATTCTTATACCTACCTACACTACTTTACAAAATCTGAATCTCGGCTTCAACGATTTTCATGAATTTAGTATGCAGGGGATTTCGCGGGCAACAAATCGATCTTACTACGGTTAAATTTTCAGAAAATGTCGTTTTTTCCGTTTCCGATTCACTCTAGATTTGAAGACACCAAGATTTTAACCATCGGGAAACCTCCACTCAATTACACAGCCTATAAATAAGGTCTTATCGCAAAAGTACCTAGTAGTTTGGAGCTAGATAGCGTGATATGAGAAGTATCCCACTATATGTATCATTTTCTAATTTACGCAGAGTAAATGGGGCGGCCGTCGAGACCGCACGCGCGTGGTGCTTCGCCCCGCCGACGAAGGCGGAGCACCCTGTCCTCAGCTGGTGGCGGCCGAGCCCTGCTCCCCGCACGCCTACTCCTGGCACGTGGCACCCTGGGACGACTGCCAGCCCCTCGGTACTTTAACAGCTAATCAATAAAGTTTTATTTCACCATGAAAACTTTCGAGTTTTATCACGTGTCCGATAACAAATAATTTGCTGATTGGCAATGCTCACGCCAAATGCCAAATAACACTAGACATTTTTTAGGTACATACTCGTAGACTGACTAGTAATTTACATTTTCTGTGAGATTGACGAGACGAGCAGGACATGTGCCTGATAGTAAGCAACATGCCTGCCACATAACAGCACAGTGACACGCAGCTATTGTAATATGAAGAGTCCAAATCATCACCTAGCACTGCACTCCGCTCGTCACCTAGAGGTCTAAGATAATATATCTTTAAGCCTTGTAATTTATCTGGAAACATTGCCTTTTGATGATTGATTGATGAACCACAGTAATTAATGTATGCACATTACTGCTTGGCGGTAGAATAACTGGCAAAGGTGTGGTACCTACTTCCCCAGGGGGGACTCTGCCAAGAGTCAAGAGTCCTACCACTACAGAATACTTTAAAGTTATTTGTCTGTGACGTAATTTGTTCCGCTTCGGTTCACAGGAGGATCGCCCTGCGGTGAAGGAATCAAGAAACGCGCAGTTCGGTGCCTGAGGAGCGATGGGATGTTCGTCAACGACTCTTTATGTCCGGTTTGTATGCTTTCGAAAATACAATATTTTGTATGCAGCGTAGACTGTTCTCTAATAAGGAGGCTTCCATAAATTACGTGAGGTGTTCAAGGGGGGGAGGGGTTCGAGTCAAATCTCATGTAATCTTACGTTGGAGAGAGGGGGGGTCTCGGAAAACCGACTTCGAATAGATGAGTGAGTAGCGCTTATAATGATTTTAGTTTATTTTCGCTTTTGAGTGCCTATTTGTGGTTTAATTTTTAAGAAGCCGTTTTAATTTCTTGTACGAAAATAGTTTATTAACCAACTTCATTGTTCAATGGTTTAGAATAGATAATAATATTAAAGTAATGGTGTAGGTACTAGTATGAAGTCTTTGCCGAGTGAAATTTCTGGGCATAGAGATAAAACATCCTATATCTCTGGGTGACGACCGCAATACCGTACTAGGCAAAGATTTAGACTTTCTTCATGTTCCAATATCTGCGTGTCACTGTGCTGTTATATATTGCTTACCATCAGGCACATATCATGCTAGTATCAACACTCTAAATTGTAAAAAAGTGGCAGTCATAGCGGCTGCCCACAGAAGTGAAAACTAACTAATATAAAATATAAAACTAACTAATCAGAATTTGATAGCTCACTTTGGAAACTACGCGGGCGAAACCTAAGGTCATGACTGAGCGTGTCCATGACCATGACCATCTAGATTCTTCGGCTTTACCCCAAGGATTTCTTTCATTTACGAACGTGACGCTTCAGCTCAATTTGCAGCCAACGAAAAATCTGTACGTGGTGCGCCAAAATAAGTTTCTACTAATAATACTGGTCCAAACAGAACACAACAGCGACTGAGGCTAAGGAGTCGTGGTGCTACGTGCCGTGCGGCGTGGACTGCGAGCTGGGCGAGTGGAGCCCGTGGGACACCTCCGCCTGCTCCTGCGGGGACACCTCGTCCGCGAGGCACATGCGTAGGACCAGGTATAATATAGTCTTCAGAAAATACCGTTTTGACGTTTAAGAAATACTTGCAATATGATAATATAATAGAAAAAAATGCGCCAAAAGTGTCATTGGGATAAAAAAAAAAGAAAATAGTAGGGAGAAGTAGAGTATATTTTCAACCCAATTCAAGTGCCATTTTCTCAGTCAACTGAAATCATGTATCATGTACCTACTTAAATGTTACTAACTACTACTGTATTTTATAAAATAATTGCTTAAATTTAAAGAGAAAGCTGGGCAAATAAACGTCAGCAAACAACACAATGTTATAGAGCATGATTTTATTTATCTTCCAAGAGCTAGCATGAATTGATTAATTAATGATTTAATTTAGTGGATAACTTATTTTAATTGACGTGGTTGATTATTTAATTGTAAATGATTATTGTCTAATTTGATTGATAATTAAATTTGCCTACGTACTATTTATGAATAAAGGAATATGAATATGAATGTTGCGTGTATCCCACAGACAGCACCTAACAGCAGCGGTATGGCCGGGCCGCGCCTGCGCACCCACCGAGCAGCGCGCGCCGTGCCCGCGCGCGCCGTGTCTACGCCTCGTGGCGCGCCCAGAGCTCGGCTGCCATGTACAGGTACTATATGTTTTATTACTCGCAGCACCCCGCGGTTTTGCCCGTGCAGTTCTCGTTACCGTTGTTTTTTCTAGGATAAAAAGTATTCGTTCAAAAATATGTGTTCTTCCAGAGTATAATCTACGTGTATTCCAAATTTCAGCCCGATTCGTTCAGATGCTACGACGTGATTGAACAACAATCATCCGAACTTTGACATTTATAATATGATAGGGTAATAGTAATACAATATTCGCATCTTGCTAACGGCGAGTACTTGCACAGACATAACCTAGTAGCCAGGATCATCCACCAGCAGCTTGCTCTTCGATACGGCCTTGTCGAGTCCGAGGTGCCGTACTATAAGTACGCACCTCTGCCAGTTCTCGAGAATGGTCGTGCGTTGCTCTACTGGGACCGCTCTATCATCACGGACAGGACTATTGTCGCCAATAAGCCTGACATCGTGCTGGTAGACCGGTCCAAGCGCCGGGCTGTAATCGTCGATATCACCGTGCCACATGACGAGAACCTCGTGAAAGCTGAGAAGGACAAGCTTAGCAAGTACCTTGACTTGGCTCATGAGGTTACCGCCATGTGGGATGTTGATTCGACGATCATAGTCCCAATAGTTGTGTCGGCAAACGGCCTTGTAGCGAAAAGTCTCGACCAACATCTTAAGAGACTTTCGCTAGACGGTTGGATTAGGGGTCAGATGCAGAAGGCGGTCATCCTCGACACAGCGCGCATCGTCAGGAGGTTCCTCAGTCTGCAGCCCTAACCACCGGTAGCTTGGGCCCTGCCCCGCTGCTGGCGGCACCCTAGTTTTTAAGTTTTTTATAATGTGTATATTTTTATATTTGTTGTAAAAAACTTAGAAATTAAGAGTAATAAATAAATGACTGAATACAATAGAATAACAGGAGTACTCAATTAACTCTAGCATAAACAAAAGCAGCTCACTAAATTGTCCCGCCGCTGGAGCTTGCAATCTTCTCTCACAAGGCACTCCTTGTGAGAGTCAAGTCCTCAAGTCCATAATTCACCACGTTAGGCCAGAGTCCGCAAGAACTCCAAAGATTTTAGGAAAATGTACGTTTCCTCACTTGTTTTCATTCACCGTTTTGCAGCACTACACCCTTAACTTGAAAAGACAGTGGTGGGATCCGTGCCAGGGACTGAATATACCCGTAACTTAAATAAGCATAGCTTAACCTAATTTAGTTAGTTACACTTAATTCAAATTGCGCTTAATATTAGCGGAATAACCCGGTGAGTATTGTTTTCGGTGCAATTACAAGTAACATAATATATTATACTAGGTATGTATAAAGAATCTATGCAATTTTTCGCTCCTGGATCTACTTCATCCAAAAATAAACTTTAGACCTATTGATTAGTTTGGGTTGCTTTTATTCTGACGTCTAGTAACACATTTTCTTTATTTAAGCTTACATACAATTTATTAAATTATTGTTTATTCCATCACACCAGACCTCAACGGGCCATGAAGCGGAAGGCTCCTGCGGTTGGGGCGTAAAAGTGTCTCACGCTCGCTGCGAACTGACGAGTGTCGGTGACGAACCCGCATCGGAAGCCTACCTGGAGCCCTGGCGCTGCGCCACCGTCCTGCCAGGGCGGATCGTTGCTCCACCCATGCATTACCAGGTATATTCAACACAGCAGGAAATATAGATGCACAGATACACATAATCAGCTACTGTTAAAACGCTCTAGATTTCGATAGAAAGACAAGATAGAATAAGAGATCCGTGAGATTTCTAGCTACTGTTTTTTCAAAAGAAATAGCACAGAGAAGACACCAGAATTAAAAATGTTCAGTGCTTTACAACTCTGGTTATTCATCATAGGGATGAATTGAAATTGTGGAGAATGTAGAGTACCTAATATTAAAACTATTACGGGTGAATTATGGACTCTGGTTTCTGGTCCAGCAGCGTACGAATACATGTTGGTGATGAGACTAAAACATGCTTAAATGCATAGATTTAGATTACTGATGTGCCCTCCCAAACTTCAAGGCTCACGGAATTATGTTATCGTTGGGAAGAGTGAGCTCACTCTTTCCGTTCTACTCGGTTGTAGGAAGCGGTGAACGCCGGATGTTTTTACCTATCACTGATTTTGATTATTATTTACATACATATAAAAATATGCCTTCCTGTGCCTTCACAGTGGTCATTTAAAATTCAAGAAACACAAATAAACCCAAGGGAATTATTATACTTCAGGCGTAAGTATTGGATTTAAAATTTGTTTTTTGTTTCTTCAAATTACGTCTTACAATTTTAAAATGTCACGCATAAGTGTGACAGAGTGACAGAGAGCGCATAATAGCACTCATAACCAGCTAGAGCGAGATAGATGTCTTGTTCTTTCATTGTCAACAACCAAAATAAGTAGAACCACAACATAGCTCGCCGGTAGCGACTCTAAGGGTCAAGTACCTCTAGATTGGTGGTGTGTTAATCACTCAGTTACACACAGAGGCTGATGGAGCAGTTTCCTACCATGCGGGCCGCGCGCGGGCCCGCAGCTTCTGTTGAATGCAGATTTATATGTAAAAATTGCAATCAAAACTCACGAGGCGGTTTACGCCAGCCGGCCCGTCAGGTCGCCACGTTCGCGGTCGAAAATCTCACCCTCGGCAGCTACGAAACCGCGAAAATCAATCGTTTCGTGAGTTTTGAAATAAAACCGTCGTCCGTCGCAGTGACCCGCGCGCGGGTGCGGTTTGAAACCGCTCCATGAGTTCTTAGCCAGAGACGCAGTTTGTTACCAATTTCAAGATGCTTTCTTACCAATTTCAAGATCAATTTCAAGATGCAAGATCTAAATCGTTATTTGAATGTTTTAATATGTCCACTCGAACAGGAGGAGGAAGCTTGCGAGACTCAGTGCGGATGCTCAGCCACGGCGGCGGGGGTTCCTGGCCCGTGGGGCGCGTGGGGCGCGTGCCGCGGGGGCGCACGCTCCCGCTCGCGGCAGCTGCTGGTGCCTCCACGCCGTGCCTGCGACACACCCGCCAGGTACCCTACCTCTCTATACTAGAACTAAATTTAAAACATTGATTCATCCTCAACCATCCTTGGATTATTGGTCATCCAGCCAACCATCAAGCCCTTTCATTTAATACCCATGTTGAGGGGAGTTGTGGAAAAATATGTTGTCCACTCCTGACTCGGCGCCTTCTCTCGCAAGGAGAGAGTGAAGGCCATAATCCACCACGTTGGCCCAGTACGGGTTGGTGGATGATACATACCCTCAAAAGATTATAGGTACAAGTCGGTTTCCTCACGATGTTTTCTTTTCCCGTTTTAAGTTAGAGGCATTAATCACATGACTTCGAAAAGACAGTGGTGCAGGTGGGATTGAACTACCAGATCGGTAGGCGCCGTTCTCCTGGCTAGACCAGCCGAAACTTGGTCGTGTTTTACTTGACTTACAGTATTGTTATTGGAGACCCCCTGCAATATATGCGTGCTAACTACATAAGTATTTCTTGTTAATGTGTTTAGTGGCAGTATAATCTTACTTGACTCATCATGTCCTTGTCCAGATTTGTGACGATCGAATGGGCGAACTGCTCGGGTTCAGCAGACGAAGTGCCCGAGTTGCTGGCAGTGGAACCACGCGATGAACGCCCGCGCCGTGTTTGGACTGACCGCGATGTTTACCACGATGGATACCTTGGTAAGTCCATCATCAATATTGTCAGCTGTTTTCAACTCGAATTAGCCCCTATCTCGTTCGCCATTCTTGGTTTTTTGTAGAATATAGTGACGAGACCAGCAGGTCATATGCCTGATGGTAAGCAACATGCCTAACCATAACAGCACAGTGACACTCAGCTATCGCAACGTGAAGAGTCCAAATCACTACCTAGCACTGCACTGCGCGCGTCACCCAGATATATTAGATGTTTTATCTCTATACCCTGTAATTTCACTGGAAACATTGCCTTCCAAACCGGAACACAGTGATGTTTTCACACTACTGCATGGGGGGTAGAATTCTGGTGCGGTACTTCCTCAGGCGTACTCTGCAAAGAGTCCTACCACTACCAAACTGCTCTTCTACTACTTCTCTGTTTGATGTTATTCCTATACAGAATTGCTCAATGACAAAAATATTTGATACGTAAGGCTCATTCCTGGTGCAGAGGAATTTCTGGGGTTCGACATTGACTGCTGCATGACATGGGAACACCACATCGACGGTGCATTCCCGGTTACAGTACGGAGCCGAACTATACGCACGCGCTGCCGACTGGGAGCGTGCTTTCCGCGCCCAAAAACGTGCCATACGCGCCATCGTGAGCGTGTCGCAATGCACATCCGTTAGACCATATTTCAAAGAGCTTGGCATACTTACGTTGCCTGCAATCTTGATCTACCAAGTAGCTGTGTATGTCAGAAACAACTTAGACTCATACGACACGCGAGGAGAGAGACATTCGCGCAATATACGTAACGCTGACAAGCTGGATAGTATACCTCACTCTCTCGCGAGATCGGAAAAACTGACTCACATTATGGGACCGGAAGTTTATAACACTCTTCCTAAAATAGTTAAATCAGCACTGAGTTCGGGTAGCTTCAAAAACCGATTAAAAAGCGGGCTTATCGATCAAACTTTTTATAGTTACAGCAAGTTTTTATACAGTGATGACAAACTCACAATAAAATTGTAAAAAATTGACATTGTTCATTACAATTGTAATAAGTACATATATTTTAATTTTTGACACTTATTTGTACGATACCTATTATCGTACAATATAAAGTTCAATTTAAACTTTAAAAATGTATACTCTTTGTATGCTCTTATTTTGTTTTTTTATAAAATTGACGTGTACCTAAATTGTACATTTATCAATAAAGAACTTTGACTTTGACTTTGAGGATATCATTTGCTATCCAACTAGGTAAATTGCCAGCATTCTACGCTCCTTTGCGACGGGAATGGGGCAGACTGAGTTATTTCACTAATAATATTTATAACGTACTCGTAGAGTACTTTTGTCTTTTTTTTTATTTGTAGTAATTCGCTGCATATTTCGTTTACAGAGGGCAGCAGTTCAGTTCTAGTGGTGGTGTGGACAGCGACTATTGTACTAAGTCTCTATGGAGCCTTCATGATATACCATGGATTTATCAGGTCGGTAATTCAAGAACTAGCATTATTATATTCACTACTGTATTCTAATTGACACAACGTGATACATTCTTGATAAATTAACGATTGTCAAAAGACAGTGGTTAGAAAAGAGGAGGTTGCCTGGTGTGGGTCTTTTCCGATAGTTACAATTGGTGGCTACAAGTCGAAAGTAATTCGTTTTCTTCTAGATAACTATGGCCCATGTTAGACAGCATCGTCACTTAAGACCTTATTATGGGGGTACGAAAGTTGTAGGTAGGTGGTATGATTACGAAATGATTAATGCTTACAATTACTGGTTATCTCCTCGTTAATGCTCGAGCTACACGAGGATAGTTTTTCAAGCTAGGATACCAAGCTAGTGTTTGCAATCTAGCAAGCTAGTAGCTAGTATCTAGCTTACAACGCTACGCAACGCTAGTTTTGTCTACGCGAAGCTACAAGTACTAGCTTGCTAGTTTGATAACACTAGCTTGCTATACTAGCTTGTATAACTATCCTCGTGTACTCGGGGACAACTTTAAGAATTCCACTGAACTCTACTATATCTTTACAGATGTCTCAGGAGCAGGAAAATGAAAACTATCACGAAAGTGTGAACGGACGACGGATACTTTCGAAAACACGCAATGCGGCGTCACTCGCAAATATATCGTTCTTTTGTTAATGTTTAACTCTTCTACTGTTTCTGTTTACTTGTTTAAAGAGTCTTCTATACATATTGCCTTGTTTACAAACTTTCTATATGACGGGACTGACATAGTCAAATGTGACTCAATGTCCCCAAATAAATTGAGATAAAAAAAACACATTCTATAGTCATGCAGTTTTATGATAAAAATCTACTATTGATTATTATTAATATGACAGTGTTTTGTGTCGCTCTTTCATTGGTTAGTCGGCTTTACGTTCGATGCGTAAATATTTTTATAATCAGCATACATTTAAAACAAATATAGAAGTTTGTGAATAAAGCAGTTACAATATTTGTTAACTTTGTACCTATCGCGTACTAAAGAATTAGTTGATATTTAATGTTAATATTAAGAATGTGTTTGCTCATATCTCCTGTCTATGTGTTTGCAAACTTTTAAATGTAAACGAATAAATGTAAAATTCAGTATAAAAATTGTCCCGTTGACGTGATTCTATAAAGTGGAAAAAAACTTTACGGTTCTGTCACCATGTAAAACAATCCTTGGAAGTTAAATTGTAATAGCAGTAAAATGTTGCATCATCAAGACATAATGAAGCGTTTTTAAGACACAAATAAATAGACTTGGCATCATGCCGAAGATACATTCTCATTGCACCATAGGTAGCGCCAATGTTCCGTTTGTTAGACAAGTTTCACAAAATGAAACAATGTCGCCACACTTGGCAAATTTAAGGACACATCACATCTATTTGTATCTTGAAAACGCCTCATCCGCTGATACATATTATAGGAAACAGTCGCTATCACAATATAATTATTAACTCAAACCGCTGGAAATTTAACAATAAGAAAACCAATACCAAGGAGGAAATATTGAATCGGCGTCCTGTGAACTCACGGTTACATTTTGTACTTAGTAATACGATATACAGAATTAAAGCCAGCAAAGAGTCTGTCCGCCGAAGTGCTTCCATGTTTTTACTACGTATATAAAAATGCTTTAGACGGTTTTTATAAATCCACGCAAACGTTAGCAGAGTTTGTTGGGCATTTGGATTGACAATATACTCGCGTTAGGCTATGTCCTACGTAGGCGACGAATGAGGTAATGCGATCGCGACAGTAATGCTATTCTTATGATGATAATTAACATCGATTTTTATAAAACATGTAACAGGGTTTGAGATAATTACTTAGCTGAAATACATTCTGAATTTGATTTTATATCGTGAAAGAATATCATCATGATATTTCCTACAGCACTGTTAATTACTCAACGACAATATATTTTTATGCTCTACGGTTTGAATAATTTCGAACTCTACTATCTCCACTATTTACGATATCAGCATATTTAATCACAAAATTGCTTAGGCAATTACAACAGGCACATATGATTATATACAACCAATGCCTGCATAAAATCATTTAAAGCACATTTTCTTCAATAGATCGCATCGCGTCGCACTTGTCGAATTTCGTCGTTTACATGGGACAGCGGGTTAGCTACAGTGTAGCCGCTCGATAGAATAGTGTTTTGGACATTGAGTAGCCTTCGATTATTCGAAGTAGCAGTAGCTGGTAGCCCTGTAGGACCCACTACTCGAGGCAACGTGGGCTGTAGCGCCACACGCCGTCCATTTTGATAGGCTTCTAATCGGATCGCGATCTTTTCAGTATTCAGTAAACTTCTAAATTACATTCTTGTACAATTAAAATATAATGTAACGATATTGTTAAGTACCTACTTATTACATGATATCGCAGATATGATAATCGATTTCAAGAGACGCATCTTTTGCAAAATTATAAGGTAGGAGGAAGGGAAATAGCTAGTGATCAGTAAGTAAGTGCATGGCCTTGAGGATCGCGATCTAATAGTAAGTAATCAGTGAAACTCAAAAACTATACTGTTTTGTACGAATAAAAATATTAACTTTGTTTCAATCATGTTTCAACTCTATTTTTCTAAAGAAATATTTTTCGAAAATTCCGCACAAAATTTATTTCAAATTTGATTTTTATTGCTACTTACATTAAGTTACAGTTATTTAATTGAATTTTAGATTTAAAGTCGATGTTTTAATGAAGGATTTGAACTGCCCAAAGAAAGACTAGTATGGAGCAGCAGGCTCGTACGACCAAGAAATGACGTCACACATCATGCCACATATCAGGATTATTATAATGAGCGATGACAAAAGTGACCGTCTTCTGCAACTGGATTTACAAACTTTACATTCTAGTCATCAAAAACTAAAATCAATTGCAGAAGAAATCTATTTAACTGTACTAAAACTGGTAATGCTAGTAATATCATCCAAGTAGAGCTTTGGCGCACAAAACTACTTATTATAAAATAGTTTGTAAGACCTATTTATTAACTGATGATCTCACAGTTTTGAAATAATAATCATGTATCACTTTTTGTAGATTTTGCATATAAACTCATGTATTGTGTACAAGTATTTATAGTGTGAATGTGTTCTATTCTACTTCTCATCGACTTCTTTCCATTTCATCTTTTTATTTTTAATTTCCAAAAAAGATTTCCTTCTATTTTAGAAGCTTCTATTTCACTTTTTTTTTTTACAACTGTACTTTAAAATGTATTTTTTAGTATTAAGATATTTAAATACCTAACTAAAATATATATGAGTAGGTATATTTTCTATTTCGCAGACTATATTCTAAACTACGAGTATAAATTGTAAGATCATTCTTGGCTGATTCTTGTTCCTTCTTGACAATATTAAAGATCATATCATTTTTGACCAACCTAATTTTAAATTAATAATTTTATCCTGATCGTATCCTCTCTATTCTTTACGAGTCAATGTATCTGTGTACTTTCCTATCCCGATATTTGTAACTGTATTAACTAATATTACCCCATTATTGTACGAGGTATTGATGTGAAACATGATAGTTAAGGAATCGTGTTAGACAATACAATATTTGATATTTAATAAAATTTGATTGTGTTTTTATAGTACGAGTGTTTTATTTATGCTAACCTCAATACAAATATTGTTGAACATTTCTCACATAAGACCACCACCTTCTTCTTCGACTTCGACTTCACCACCTCTTTCCTCTCAGCCACTCAAAGGTCTCTTTCCCCTCAGCACGGTAGAACACGAGATGATTCGAGTCGTAGAGGAACTACCATAAATATTATTGGACCTTTCTGCAACACCTTGTATAAGAGCCAATAGCTCACTATATTGTACAATCGAATATAGTAGCCGATATACCTTCCTTATTTTATAAAAGTAGATTTTTTTCTCTGTACATGTCTCCTATACAGGTAAGAACGACCAGCGACTATAGAGTTTAAGTTGTGGTTACCTGGGCAGGTAACAGGTAGTAAAGTTGTATAAAATAGTCCTTAAAATTTGTTAGAGCATAAAGCTCAATTTTTTCATATTTTCTTCGGGATAACTTTAGAAGTCTCGTTCACAGAGGAAGTAATCACTACGTGTCTCGTCCTCCATTGCCGGACACTTATGACAGTTGCTACCCCCTGCCAGACACCCCTAAACTTTGACAAATTACAATTACATTTCAGTCATCTAATGAAGAATAATTATAAGTTGCTAATCAGCTAAAAAAATTGGTTGCCTGTAAAGTCGGTATACGGGTGAAAGTTTTACGTGACAACGACTTTGAGTGGTAAAATAATTTTACGGAAGGGACGCGTGCCTTTCACTTTTTATGTCTGTCTCTCTCGCTCTTAGGCGGGCTAACCATGCCCGAGTGGAAGGGACGCGTGCCTCTCACTCGCTCTCGTTGTGAGCGCATAACGTGAGCGGAGCGTAACGCAGTTTCTTGAAGTGTCACCCGGCAAACCAATTTATAAGACGTTGTCACGTCAAAAATTTAATTCCAGTTGGTATAGTATAATTGTCATTTGTCAAAGTTTAGGGGTGTCTGGCAGGGGGTAGCAACTGTCTTAGGTTATAATCCTTCTTTCTACTAATCCAACCAATATTATAAATGTGAAAGTTTGGATGTTTGTTACTCAATTACGTCAAAAGAAGTGGTTTAAACTAGGAAATTAAATAAATTATGGTCTGTAATTAACATGTAGCTACTTATCATCTCGAAAAAATGCATTGTTCGTTAGGGGAATAGTCATTTTCTACATTCTACGCGGACAAAGTCGGAAACATGCTAATACTTAAATAATTGAAAATACATACATAGAAACACTCGGATACAAACAAATATTTGTTCCAGTTGAGTTGAGTGTCGAGCGGTTACCCACATTGTTCTGCTAATTATAAACATGAATTTTTAGATGTTAAAATATCTAGATCTGGGTTTAAGGCCGTCACAGACGTAGCTATAATATATACATATTTTCAAATTTCATAGCTGGACATATTTCCGTATATATTCTATACAAAGTCTCGAGTGTCCACCACGCAGCTATAATATATATTTTCGTGACGTCACACAACTATAGCGTAATATATATTAAGGCATATTAATATAAATTATGGTATAGCAAGACATATTTCAAATGTACAGCGTGTTTTAACATTGTCCGAGCACAACATCACGAGTTGTTTTCATCATCATCATCATCATCAGCCACAAGACGTCCACTGCTGAACATAGGCCTCCCCCCTAGATTTCCACAACGAACGGTCCTGCGCAACCTGCAACCAGCGGTTTCCAGCGACCTTTGTGAGGTCATCTGTCCATCTAGTGGGAGGCCGTCCAACACTGCGTCTCCCGGTTCGTGGTCGCCACTCAAGAACCTAGTTGTTTTACAAGCTTATATTTATTAGTTTCACCTATCCCGATATTAACTATGATCTGATGATGGATCTTGGAGTGGTCATAGGAACTCTGTAATGAAATGACGAAACTTCGTCAAATCTAGGATCGTTTTAGTTGTCTTGGTCTGTTGAAATCGGTTCTTCCTTTTGGGAGCTACGATGCTACAAACACATACACAGTTATGCCCAACGGTCAAACACCCGTCGTTATTGCTTCGGGGGTTAAAAAGTTCAAAAAGCTCGTGACGTGCGCTCAGACAATGTTGAAACATACTGTAAACTCAAAATATGTCTTGCTATGTTAATATGACATAATATGAATATATTACGGTATATTTTGCTGATGTCACGAAAATATGAAAATATTTATTATAGCTACGTCTGTGACGGCCTTTAATCTCCTGTCACTAGTAATGACTTTTTACGAACACGTGTACCACCATCCATAGGTAAAGTTTTCGTATTAGGATACTTTGTTAAACCTACAAAGTGCAAACTTAAATAACATGTCTAACTGAAACTTTGAGGATTTGTTAGTTGGTCCGAGAACTGAAATAAAACATTGTGTTTTGTAAAAAATCATAACTTTTATTCATTAAGAGTGTGGGTAGTAAGCGAGTTCGCCGAGTCCTTTTTTGACGATAGCATTGACTCGAGCGGCGCGCAGGTCGCGTCGGCTTTGTTGCACTTGCTTCTCGGCCACTGTCAGGTTTTCCAGGTTGTTTAGAAGAACCTGAGACGTCAATAAATATTATATTATATATTAGATAGATAGCGATTAGGCATAATGGCGTGGTGGATTATGGCCTTGACTCTCTGCTGCGCGAGATCACCCCGAGTCCCAGCAATGGGAATATTTAGTAGGCTACTTATGCTAAGCGTGATAGAGTTACAACGGTAGTATTAAAAACTTGGTGATTCACACGGATTTAGATTTTATCAACTTTTATAGTATTACAGTATATGACATAAGACCGCATTTCTCGTCTGATGTTAAGCGACGATGATGTTTACGATGGAGCGTGCTTACCTAGAAGAAACCAATTCACCATCGATTTGAAAACACCTAAATTGAAACCATCGGGAAAACCCCACTCAGGCAATACATTCCACAGCCAAGATGTTACATCACAAATGTAGATTTAAACCTTTTCGTTCGAATTTGGAAAATCGCAGTTATTACAAGGGACAGAACATAGGTACCTAGATACTAAGTTGAGAAGTAGTTCGGAGTTTGATTCGTAACCAAAGATAATGTAATATTGTTCGTAACAGTAGTGTATCTCTCTACTTAGTCTGTGGCAACAGTGAACAGGTGACATCGTTTGGGAATGTTGGTTTATTTTTAACCGACTTCAAAAAAGGAGGAGGTTCTCTATTTGGGTGTATGTTTTTTTATGCTGAGACAAACTCACCAACGTGGTACGTATGTGGTACCTAGTTGATTTACCGGGTTAGCTTAAGCAGCTTACATTATGTTCCCTCTGCACTAAAAACCTTGTCTTAGAAGGAGAGAATCAAGGCCATAATCCAGTATTGATTAAAAAAAACATTTAGTTTCAGTTTTATGTATTAATGCTGTTCACAGATTACATCTACTTACCAAGTTTCAATAGTATAGCTTTTATAGTTTCGGAAAAAAGTGGCTGTGACATACGGACGGACAGACAGACAGACATGACGAATCTATAAGGGTCCCGTATTTTGCCATTTGGCTACGGAACCCTAAAAACAGATCAGTGAATGTGTAAATAAAATGAATCAATTTCTTCTAGGTAAGTTGCTCCATCATCAGTTAATATCAGGCAAGATAACGGTCAAGTTACTATTGTTATTTTTATCTAGTATAAAAAGTTACGGTGCGTTATTTGTTTACGCCGCCCTAGGAATAAAAAAGGTAATGCGCCTAGTATCTACCTATTCCATTAAAAAAATAGTATTTAGTGAAAACATCATAACAGGCAGGTATTTAAATATTATTAAACAAGTAGGTCACAGTTGTTTTAATAAATCAAAATTAATAAATAATTAGCTAAGGACACGATTCATTTATTCTACTACATTCAATTCTGTCTATAGCCTGAATTACAAAGTTCATTTGCTGCCTTCTGGGCTTTTATCATAGTATTAGAATTAAAACTAAAAATTTCGGAACAATAATAATCTCGGAGTCTTTTCATTTCGATTTCCAATTTCTCTGGACCTAAACAAGATCCACTTGTTCTCTTTTCTAAACAATCATTGATTAAATTGGAGAATAATTTGGGCTGGTAACAGCCTAACTGGGTGAAGTTGGGGCTGACCTGACCCATTCGGCACTGCATAGTAGTTTCATCGTTGTAAAATAACTCCACACCACAGTACGAGGCTAGAGCTCTCAGGATCTTCCAGTCTTTGCGAGAGTTGCCTGGAGGGGTTATCGCAGGTAACGCATACTGCGACCTGCACTCCATATTCAAAAATACACCACCACCCTCTGTATAAGCGCTTCCGGGTAAAACAATATCCGCCAATTCGGCTCCCCGATCGCCTTGGAACCCGATGTAAATTATAAAACAGCCCGGCGGCGGTTGGTAGTCATAGAAAAACTCATCGGCTCCCAGGCTAATCAAAACAGCGGGTGGCGATTTCTCCAAATTTTGTATCGCACCCGGCCTCCAGCCCGCTTCCAAGGCGCCGGCAAAACTAGCCTCCCTGGTTATGATGTTCAAAGTACACCAATCTGGCGAACTTGGTAATGTTTTAATGACCTCGAGCACTTTCGCCATAAGAAAGACACTCTCAGGAGAAGTCAATTGTGATAATCCAACGAAAACAAGGGGCTTTTTGGCATCTTTCATCGCTGTCTCTGCGGTAGTCAGCCCACACACCCCGTCGCCTAAATAATTTACATAGTAATTATACTCACACCTGGGACCCACTACGTAAATGTCACAGTCATTGTTTCTATACGCACTGCGAATCCATGCGTTCAAAATTGGAGCCTCAAACCGAGGATTGGTTCCGACGAGTAGTATTTTGTCTGCTTTTTGAATGTCTTTCATGTTCACATTAAGAGAATACGCTGCTCTGAGATCGGCACCGGTTATCGTGTAGTCGAGAGCTCGCTCAACAAAGGTATTCTCTGACCCTAAAGAGTTCATTAAGTCTTTGGCAGCTACCAAAGTTTCAACGTTACAGTGAGCACCAGCCACCATCATTACTTTCTCAGGACAACATTTCAAAATCTCGTCGGCAGCTACCGATAAAGCGGTATCCCAATCAACGGGGCACAAACAATAACACATTTTTTTCATGGGGGTCACTAATCTCTGCATCTCTAATGAATCGATCGTCCATCGTCCCTTGTCTGAAAGCCATTCTTGATTTATTTCTTCGTGCTCTCGAGGTAATATTCGCATAATTCTGTCAGTTCTATGATTAATTACTATGTTTGTTCCTGTTGCGTCGGTCACATCTATTGAATTGGTCCTTCGAAGTTCCCACGGCCTGCCCTTGAACATATACGGGATAGAAGTGAGTGCCCCGACCGGACATAAATCGATTATATTGCCCGAGAGTTCGGAAAGGAACATTTTGTCGACGTATGTTCCGACGAGCATCTCTCCGCCCCGCCCTGATGTGCCCAAGACTTCAACACCGGCGACTTGTGCTCCAAATCTGATACATCTTGTACAATGAATGCAACGTGTCATTTCTGATCGGATCAAAGGTCCCAGGTTGTTATCTTCGTTAGCACGTTTTCCTTCGAAGTGTATGTCGGTGAAACGCGTGCGATCGTTGCCAAACTTTATGGTTAGGTCTTGTAAGTCGCACTCGCCGCCTTGGTCGCAAATAGGACAGTCTAACGGATGATCGACTAGAATAAACTCGAGTACACTCTCCTGTGCCCGTAGCGTATTTACCGAGTTAGTTCGTATTTTCATTCCCTTCATAACATGGACGGCGCAAGCGATCTGTGGCTTCGGCCAACCTTCGATTTCGACGAGACACATGCGGCAGTTGCCCGCGACAGATAGACGTTCGTGAAAGCAGAAAGATGGTATCGTCACCCTTTCTCTTTTCAATACTTGGAGGATTGAGAAATAAGGTGGCACCATCACCGATTTACCGTTCACAAATACCTCGATTTCTGGAGGTTTTTTGGGCTCGTTGGATGATTTTCCTTCACAGATTCCCTGAAGGTTTCTTGCGGGCATACGAAAGACCTTCCCATGTTTGAAAAACTTTGTTAAAGGTCTCAGCATTTTCAGTACTTTAAAATTAAAATATTTAAAGAAAACGTTTGTAAATGTATACTTATTATGACATTTGCCTTTTCATGTCAGTTTGGTATGAAATTGTCTAAAATAATTTGACACAAAGCAAGTATTATCGAGTCCACTGATTAGTTTTTTATTACTTAGCTAATTGTTTTCACCAAAGAGAATGTAACTACTAAGTTCTTACTTACTTGATGTATGGAGGCGATAAGTTGTACAAGAGCTTCTTTGAACTGCATGAATATTTCAGTAGCTCGTTGATATCTAAAACAGGACAAAACCAATTTAAATAATAATTCATCTATTATTATTTATATATTACTATTTTATTTTATAATACTATTCCCTGTGTCTAAGAAACCTAGGATAGGTTTTAATGGGTATACTCCCAACGTCCACCACTGTAATAGTAAAACATGATTTATTGTACCTATATAGGTACCTAGGTATTGCTGTCTTCTGGTTTGAAGAACAATGTTTCCCGTAAAATTACAGGGCAAAGAGATTTATTCTATTAATATTATAAATGCGAAAGCAAATATGTTTGGAGGTTTGGAATGGGAGAAAAAAGTTGGTCCCTCATTTTCACGCTATGTGCATGGTATTGTGCTATTATGTTAACATTCTGCAGATAAATGGGTCGGTCCAACATTCGTGACCATCGGTTGTTTTGGTAAAGAGCTCACCGAGGGTCTTCCGCCTAACTATAACTATATTGCTTTCTCTTTTCTTTCTGCTTGAAATGATAGAGACCGCAATAGCAAAACGAAAGCCGATTTAATTAGGCGGTAGAAGGGCGGGTACAAAAAAAAGGTACAAACGTCAATTGTACTGGATTTTTATATAGGTATAGTATTAAGACTAGCTGAGCTGGCAAACTTCGTACCGCCTCACAATTATTAAATAAAAAAGCTGAGGTATACTTCCAGACTATAATCTACCTGTATTCCAAATCTCAAATCCGATCCGTTCATACGTTACGACGTGTTTGAGCAACAAACATCAACACATTCATACATTGACATTTATAATGTTAGTAGGAAGTATGATACTGACTTGTGGTCGTGCATGGTGTCGGTGAAGGCGTAGTCGAGCGCTAGGCGCAGCGCACGCGCGGCGCGCGGCGCGGCGGGCGCGGCCAGCACGCGGCGCGCGCCGCGCTCCCGGCAGCGCGCGCGCACCAACAGCGCGCACGCGTCCGCGCAGGCGCGCGTGCGCTCCCAACCACTCCTA
Source organism: Ectropis grisescens (assembly GCA_017562165.1). Classification (NCBI taxonomy): domain Eukaryota; kingdom Metazoa; phylum Arthropoda; class Insecta; order Lepidoptera; family Geometridae; genus Ectropis; species Ectropis grisescens. The sequence goes on from CM029783.1 coordinate 5,105,707, forward strand.
TACAAAAGTTACGACTGATCCAGTAAATTACTGCTGGTCTAGCAAATTACAGCTGGTCTACTAACGTACTAGATTAAGTGAAGAGATGAGCAATACATAATGTGCCTGGCGGTAAGCAACATTCCTGCTCATAACACTACAGTGATATGCAGCTATTGAATAGAATATAATATTCTTTATTGTCATGGAAGTAACATTCACATATACTATAATTACAAAAATTAAGTTTTATGAACGCCACTACACAGACTCGTCACATTATTACAATTTTGTTTGATGTACAAGATATGTATGTACTTACCTACTTAGATCCGTTGAAATAGGTACCTACTGCTTTTATACATTCTTAGTAAAAAATAAAAAATGATGGCAGGTAGATACCGCCTTAGCAATACCCACCTTCTACTACATACATGTTTATGACAAAAATAATTTTATTTTACTGCTTTTAGTAATAGACAACTTGTGCTGTATAGAGGCTTTGTCTAAAACCTTATTCTGACATAAAACAAGTCAATTGAAATTGCAATAAAAATTATGAATTGTATGTTTATATAAATTAAGAATAATATTATAATATCTTTCAGATTTCTTTCAAATGCTGTGTCTAAATAAAATTACCGCCAATACATTAAGTACATTGGAACATAAAGAGTCCAAATAATTACAAAGCACTGCACTGGGGTTGTCGCCCAGAGATATATGCCTGGAAATTTCACTGGAAATAATATTAGCCTTTAATACGGAACACAGTAACGTTTCCACATTACTACTTAGTGGTAGATAACTGGCAAAGCTCAGGTGGACTCTCCAAAGAGCTTTACTTCCTACTTCTACAAATGTTACTTCAGGTCTAGTAAGTAACAGCTGATCTAGTAAAGTTACGGCTGGCCTAGTAAAGTACACAAATAACAAAGCCTTTACAGGTCAACAGTTTCCTTATGTCATTACGCATAACAACAGAAACTTGAAGCTACGGCTGGATCTTTAAAACTTTAAAACTTTTGGATCTTAAAATATAATATGATTCTTAAGGTTATAAAATAACGATAAATTAAAATATATAGATAGATAGATACTTTTTATTGTACACACCAAAAACAAAACAAAAAACACTTATACAGGAGAGAAGAACAATAAAGTCAGTTAGCTAATTCATTTCGTAGTACTTGAATATCGCGCCTCGAAACACTTGAAGATCGGTTTTTAAGTTTAGTCACAGATTACTGAAACAAAGGCTTCCGTACCTAATCTGTGAGTTTAGTATAGTATTATAGTATAGTCTGTGACTCGGGAGTCGGGACATAATATTCTGCTCGTCTATGGCTCTGGAAATCCCCGTCGCTAGACGAATATCTACCAAACAACCAGACCTACTTTCGCATCACATAGGTACGTTTACGTAGGACTTAGGGCCTCGCACAGACCTGCCGCCCGGAGCCTTTAGCCATATACATACCTAAATAAGTCCATTAAAAAAAAACACGGCACATCATTACAAGTAAAAACCGCGTCGCTTCGTAAGACAAAGGTACTAAGTACTAAATCTATTGCCACTCACTTGCCAACAGTAGTTAGCTTCCAAGCAGGTAGCGCGTCATCCAACAATCGGATCGCAGAATTTGCATACTCTGCTGCGGCGCGTAATCTCGCGCTGACGGACGCAAGCGCGTCTCGTAAGGACGTTGCTTGCTGCAAGCTTGTCTCTTGAGGCGACCCCGGACGGGCTGTGTTATTCCATATGCTATCTGCGAATTAAACAAAAAAAAAGGTTTATATCCATTTGAAGATCAATATCCGCCAATAAGATGACCCGCACTGTTTCAAAGCTCTACTGTGTATCCTTAAGGGCGTGTGGGCCGTAATTTTGAATTTTTAAAACAACTTTAAGACCTTTAAAATAGTGTATTAAACTCTGAAAAAAATATATGTATTAGTTAAGGATCTAATCTAGTGCAATTCGCAGTCTATAACACGATTTAATGAATTTTACTTAATAGAAAAAAATCCCAAAGTTACCCCTTTTCAAAAAGTTGTTTCAAGTTTATGACTAAACTAATGAATTTTTTTATTCAATTTTTGTACTCAACGAAAGCCACTAAAAAGTTATAGATGCATTCGCAGAGTTTGACTTGATAAAAAGTATCAGTTATTCACTATGTTTTAATATCTACCATATATATAGCGCGCCGTTCGGCAGGCCTGATCAGTCGCGTTTCGGCGCTCACGGACGACGGCCTGTGCTTGATTTTGCAATTTTGACAACCAATAAATTTTAAATATTACGATCATAGTGCCACAGTATAACAATATCAGTAGGTATTACTAGTGAAGCACGCTATGATCTTGATTTTTGATACCGTTTTCATTGAATTGCAAATAGACGCTGATACTAATTAGTACGCTGTTTACTTTATGTTGTAGACCAATAAGGGAGTCTCAAAAAACTGACGTCGATAACACATGAGTAAAAATTCAATGCGGATGCAATGGAAAATAGATAAGTATCGGTAAAATATTCGTCCGTCAAATCAGAGATCGGGATAAGGAAATAATGAGAGGGAGAAATCCCTGCGTAATCCTCTAATATAAATGCAAGTTAGGTATCATAAATGATACCTAACTTGCATTTATATGCTCTTTAGGTAAATTCTTTGGTAGTAAGGTACTTAGTACTTGGAAGAAAAGTCCTCACATCCAGATTTTACCACTTTGGAAGAGAATCTTGCGCAAACTATTCTGTTTAGAAAAAAAATCTAGGAACTTCAATACAATTTTTGAACACCTATCCATAGATACACGTATGGTTTTAATAGATTTTTTTTTAAATTTCTTTTCCAAGTTTGTGACTCCACCAAAATTGATTGTTTTTTCTTTTGTTGTATGAAAATGTTAATATTGTTCGTAGAATACATGCCAAGTTTTAATAGTATACTTCTTATAGTTTCGGAGAAAAATGGCTGTCACATACGGATGGACAGACATAACGTATATTTTAAAATTTGTCTACGAATCCCTAAAATTCCCCGAAATTCTACGAAACCCAACTTCGTTCATTTAAAACATATTTAAAATGAAATTTAGACACTCGGTCAAATTTGATAAGAAGCCTTTTAGGCAGTAAAATTACTCGTAGAATTTAACTCTGTATTAAATTTCCGATTCGTATTTTTATATAAGGTTTAGAATCATTTCCTGAGCATAAAATTACAAAATAATAACAAATCCAGGTGGAGCTTCAAGCGCCAGCTCGAAAAAACGTTTTTGGCCGATATTCCGAAAAAGTTATACAGCCTATTATTATTGTAGAAAATAAAATTTCCCATCTTTTGTTGCCAGTAAACTGTTTTTTCGAACTTACCGATTACGATTTATTATGTCCAATTTAATCATAACAATGTAAAAAATAAGATGTGAATTCTGTTCCCAGTAGCATAAACATGTCTCTTTTTACCGGAATGGAAGAAGGGTTATGTTTTTCGCGCGTATCTTTATGTTTGTAAAACTTTTATTTCCACATATCTTCCAAACGGCTGGATGGATTTTGGTAACTAAGATATTCTAAGACTAGTCTCATTCGCCAAAGCGTCCTTAGATAGTAGGTAATATTTTTTTACGTGTAGTTTTTTTTGTAGTCGGGGTTTTAAATTAAAGTTATTCTATCATATTGCTTGTTGCTCGAATAAACAGCACCGTTCATCATCATGATTGAAGAGTTGAACGAAGAGTTTGGTCTCCACTTTTGTATTAAGAACAACTAAGCTGTGAAACGCATTGCCAGAGTGGGTTTTTGTCGAAGGTTCGAACCTTGGGGTTACGAGGTACACTGTGTTTGTTTCTTTTAGAGAAGCAAGTTCCATCGTAGACCACATCATTTTCATCCACTATTATCGGCATCATCGCAACCGTATCATTAAATGGGTTATAAATCGTAAACGGTAAGTTTTACAAAAAAAGTTTACTAGCAACAAAAGATGCAAAATTTATTTTCTACAATTATTGTCAAAATATATAGTTTCCAAAATATCGGCTAAAACAGTTTTTTTTTTTTTTCAATTGGCGTTTGAAGCTCTACCTGGATCTGTGAGCATTTTGTAATTTTATGCTCAGTAAGTGATCTTTAACCTCATAAAAAAAAATTGGTTTAGAAATTTAGTGCAAAGTTGACCAAAAAACCTTCTATTTTTACTGGACTTTCATTACGTTTCAGCACATTTTTTAAAATTCTTGACGAACTTGTGAATTATTAGGAAACATTTTAAAAAGATGCATGAAATTGGAAAAGCCGTTCTCAACTTATAGTGTGACCAAAAAAGAAAAGGTTGAGTTTTGTATACCTACGAGTATAAATAAAACTAATATTTCTTCGTTTATATAGCAACTAAACTCTTATCATAAACAAACAAACATAAACAAATCTTGAACAAAAAATGAGTTTAAATTACATAGTCCAATATTTTAATGTTCTTTCTGCACTGTGGCACCGATTCCGCGGTCGGTGACGGTCGCGAGAACAAGACAGCGTTAAATGCCTACTTTGACAGAATTACCTGGCCTTAACGCATTGCTTAGGTAAAATGTTCAGCTTTAAGATAGATAGATTTATTTTTTATTTTGAGGAAAAAGAAACATCTGCTTGTAGTTCAAAAAAGTTATATAGTTTATCGTATGGATGACGTTCCAAAGACTCGAACTCGAAAGAAGTTGGGCTCCACGTTTGTGATAAGAACGTCTAGGCTGTGGAATGCATTACATACGAGTAAATGGGGTTTTCCCGATGACTACTTTAATCATCAAGCGAGATGGCAATAAAATGCACACATATAATTAATAATGTGCCTAACCCTCAATCAAACCAGTATAGTAAAAAATTATACCAGTCTTATCCCTTGCAAGAATGTTAGGAATGTCCCTTGTCGGAACAAGGGTGGATCGAGGGGGAGTCATGGGACCCCCCAGGGCTGGATCTATTACCTACCACTGGGCCACTAATTAAAGCGCACGGATGGACTTATCATACTGTTTTGTATCTTGACCATAACTATGTGACCACCACCTGGAGCCAAAGCTAGATCCACCGATGATGTCCGACTATATTTATTATCCTATTTATTATTATTCCAGGCTATCATTAACCTATGTACCAAATTTCATGCAACAAATCCCTTGCCCTTCAGTAGTTTTTGCGTGAAAAAGTAACAACTATTCACAAATTTTGCATCATTATAATATTACTATGATTTATAATGTGAACTCGTCACAAAGTTACCAAGTAAGCGTTGCAGCTGCTCATACAAGGCCCTCATGTGCAGGATCTGCGCATGAAGAGAAGCTTTCTCCTTCTGTAGTTCTTTGAAACGAGTGCGGAGCCAGATTAGTTCCAATCTATGCATCTCCTGGAAGGAAAAATAAATTTAGGCTGTTAAACGTTAGGGGCGACAAAAAATGCTAGCAAAAATACGAGAACATAATCCATATATAGCGAATAGAAATGCGTGACCGCGGACGCTCTCAGTTCCGTCCGACAGTATCTACCTCCCTACTTACGAGGGGTGATCCAAAAGTAATGATAATCAATAATAAACACAATGAATAAAATCAAAAACTAAATTTATTTCTCAACATAGTCTCCTAGCAAGTCTATACATTTAGTCCATCTCTTTTCTAAACCTAAAATTCCCTTAGAAAAAAATCTTTATCTTGACTCTCAAAAGTCCTCAACCGCGGCCATCACGTCGCTATCATCGTCAAATTTCTTGCCCCGGAGGTGTTCCTTGAGTCGTGGAAAGAGATAGAAGTCACTGGGGGCTAGATCTGGTGAATAGGGGGGGTGTTCCACCAGCTCAAAGCCCGCTTCCTGAATGGCAGCCATGGCAATTGCAGCTTTGTGAACCGGTGCGTTGTCTTGATGGAACAGCACTCCAGCCCGCAGTTTGCCTCGCCTTTTCTCCTTAATAGCCTCCCGCAATCTTCTTATTTGTTCTGCATAGTAGGAGCCTGTAATAGTGGCCCCCTTTTCCAAGTAGTCCACCATGATTATTCCTTCAGCGTCCCAAAAAACAGACGCCATAACTTTCCCTGCTGAGCTTGACACTTTGAATTTCTTCGGCGTCGGTTCATCGGATCGTTTCCATGTCATCGATTGATGTTTTGTTTCAGGATCAAAATGGTGGATCCAGGTTTCGTCCATGGTCACAAAACGTGACAAAAATTATCCTTGTCTGCCTGGAACTTTTCGAGATTTGCTCTTGACATGTCGACTCGTTTCTTCTTTTGCTCGTCGTTTAACATTTTCGGTACCCAACGCGCGGAGACCTTTCTCATATGCAATTCGTTCACAAGGATTCTTTGAATGCTGCCATATGAGATCCCTGTGACCTCAGCTACATGCCTGATAGTCACTCTTCGATCTTCCAATACAACTTCTTCAACTTTTTTCACATTTTCTCCAGTGAGGGACGTCGATGGGCGCCCTTCGCGGTGTTCGTCTTCCGTCGATGTTCTTCCTAGCTTAAACTCCTTAGCCCAGCGTGCAACTGTGGAATATGGAGGGAGAACAATCCCCTAATGTTTCCACCAAGTCGCTGTGTATGTCTTTGGTAGACATTTTTTTCAAGCAGAGGTATTTAATGACAGCTCTGATTTCGTGTTTTTCCATTTTGATGTTCACTCCTTGACAGTCCGTATTCAAATGAATCTAGCTCCCGGGAATCGTGGCCTATTTATATGATTTTTTTTTCCTGAACTAGTGGGTAATTGAGCAAGTGACTGTAATTTTTTTGTATTTTTGTGTGCACTAGAAATAACTGATTATCATTACTTTTGGATCACCCCTCGTAGTCTGTGGATGATAAATGATAGTACTGATCACGCTGATCCATTGGTTATTCTATAATGTACTAGATTTTTTTATCTCAGATTGTAAATGACGTTACCAAGTGTTCCACTGGTAATTTATCTATTTATGAATAAATAACGAGAACTTAAACTACGCGGGTAACACCGTGGGGCACTGCTAGTTTCTATATATAAAGATGTTGCGTTGGTTTATGTACGCTTCAAAAACTCAAAAAAGTTCTGCACCGATCGAGCTGAAATTTTAGAATAATATATTATATAATGATATATAATCCGCATCAAGGATTGTTTTTATCAAAGTTTTGCATTACAATGTGCCACAGCGAAGCGTGGCAGGGTACAGTTAGTAACTAATAAAATACGAAATTTTATATCGTTAACGAATTATAACGATACATACCTTTCTGTTGACGTTAGCCACAAAATCTTCGTTTTCGGCAGCTAGCATGGGCCGTCTGTAAATATCCAGGCTGACGAACATCTGCAATAATATCACAGCAGGTATAACCAAATATTTATTATATTAGTACCTAAATATGTTCAGAAAAAAATTGAAATAGACGACATATTACTTACCTGATGCATAGTTTGGGCATAAAGATCTTTTTTTAATAATTTGGGTTGATTCCTCAAGTGAATGGATTTCCTGAAATATATGTTCATGTTTGTAGATAAATTTTGAGAGGTATAAAGACAACGAAGAATGGTAGCTTAGTGACTAGAACGTCTGATTTCATAATTCTGAGGTTGTAGGTTCGAATCCCACCTGCAACTCTTGAGCCCCCCCTCTCTCCTCTCTCTTTCTCTTATCTTATCTCTGATCTCTTAGCTGCGCGCGTAAGAAGAGGACGTTTAGAGTGATGCTCACATGCTTGAGTCTCGTATACCTGACCCCTCAAACTCCAACAGCCACTCTATAGGCGCGCGGATTTCTGGCGGGCCATACATTGTAGGGCGTGCTGCAGTAACTATTTTCTTATCTGCCAATTTTGTGGTGCGGTCAATTTTGCGGCGCGCTAGCCGGCGTAGTTTTGTCCAAGATAAAAGCTTAAGAACGACAGAATGAGAAGAAAAACGAACTATATCTCAATTAATAGTATACGATCAAAATTGTAGAGCGTGGAAAAAGCAACAAAAAAGAACTCCATCAACATTTTCGTATCTAATGGTAGAACCGAGTTATTGTCACAAAACTGAATTTAACCCTTTTTCAAGATGGCGGAAAATGCACATAGGAAATCTTGGTCGATAATTTTAACATTTTTCCTTTACTAGGCACACCCCCCCACAACAAATTCAAAATTTTGCTGGCTCGCTTCACCTGCATTTCCAAATGTAATACAATGACTGGACTAATATTAAAACTCGAAACACCTAGACGCCTGCAAACAAAAATAATTTCATTTTTATTTGAAAAAACAAAAATAGGCAACCTTTCAATTTAAAATTAAATTCAGACACTAGACTAAATTTCATATTTTTTGTGATATCAATTAAACACACCATCATGCACGGTCCAAAGGGGGGTAGGGGTAACAGGGGACAAGACCCCCCAAATCGTATAGGTTAAATTAAAAATCTAAGAAAATTACAAATATCTAATAGTAGATACATAGACTATTTTCTAACGCGGGAAAACAACTGGAACGGGAACTACGCGGGTAAAGTCGTGGGGCGCTACTAGTAAAGTATGTTTTACTCGATTTATTGTATTTATACTTGTGACCTCCCCAAAATCTGAGGCTGCGTACTGGTGACCCCCTCCAGAATTCCAAAAATCTGGGCCCGCGCCTTCACACTATTCCAATGAAACAGCCAAGTAGAAAGAGTTTGTCTTACCTCGGTAAGCAAGTTTTGGATTTTTGTTGATGTTTCAAAAACCACTACACCGACTTCGGTAAAATTTATGATCTACCAAACAAAAATTATTCATCTAAATTGATCCGCAACTACCGGAACAATCGCGTAACATACATACAAAAAAACAAACAACTGAATTGAGAACCTCCTTTTTGACGTGACGTCTAATAAATCGATGAACACCGGCGTTATGCACGAAAAAGTGTCCCGTTTTGTCCCGTTACGCTCATTGTCTCGTTACGCTCGTTGTACGCTTGCGCGATATCTATCAATGTTTTGTTATGACGTTGTCACGTTAAACTATCGTCCATAAACCAATCGACTTCACAGAAAAACAATTTTTTTAAGTCGTCCAAAAAAACAATTTTTTCTTATCTTCATAAGGGTAGACAATCATAGAAGAAGAGAAAACCGAACAGCCCAGAACAATGATTTAAAAAATGATCTGACTGACAACACCTGACTGTCCAGCTTACCAGAAGAAAGCTGTCCAGCTTACCTGAAGAAGGATGTCCAGCTCACCTGAAGAAGGCTGTCCAGCTCGGCGTCCACGACTGCGAGCCTGGCAGCGGGCTGGGCGCGCTCCACAGCCGCGATCTCATTGTCCAATCTCGCGAGGGCTGCCACCACAGTCTCCCCCTTTGCGGCTCTTCGACCGTGATATCTGAGCCACCCAAAAGACATTGAAGTAATCCTATTAACAAACTTTTACCAGCTTTTAAAACGAATACTAGCGGCCCGTTTCAGCTTCGCTCGGATTTTGTATTTAGTAGTGGTAGGACTCTTGGCAGAGTCCGCCTGGGGAAGTACCACACCTTTGCCAGTTATTCTACCGCCAAGCAGTAATGTGCAAACATTACTGTGTTCCGGTTTGAAGGGCAATGTTTCCAGAGAAATTACAGGGCTTAGAGATATAAGATCTTAGATCTCTGGGTGACGAGCGCAGTGCAGTGCTAGGTAATGATTTGGACTCTTCATGTTCGAATAGCTGCGTGTCACTGTGCTGTTATGTGTCAGGCATGTTGCTTACCATCAGGCACATGTCCTGATCGTCTCGTCACTCTTTATTTAAAAAAAAAAAATTGTCGTATAATAAAAACCATTCTTCGAAATTAAAAACTATTTATTAATTAAATACTCTCAAATTGTAAAAAAATTACATATGAATGTCAACTTTCACGAATATCGGTTTACTTAGTGCACAGTTTACTGGGAACAAACGTCGTGACACTGGATTTTATTGATTAAGATTAAGATTATTTATGCTGGCTCATTAGAAATGTATTATACCAGATCTCTAATTCTCATAACACAAGCTTTGCTTAGTTTGGGGTTTGATAGTCTTGTAGGAATGCCCGACAGTCGAAACCAGCAGAAGAAATACATATATTCCTGAGATCTTATTTCACAGAAATTGTTTTCTAACGTTAATACGGTAGAAAACAATTTCGAGTATAACTATGTATAAGTCACTTAAAGGCGCTGGACGTAACTTGAGCATCAATGGCGAATACGTTTCTCATTTACGATGGAGTCTTACCTTTCTAGAAGAAATCAATTCACTCTCGATTTGACTTGAAGACATCAAGATTATAATCATGCTGCGCATTCCACAGCTTAGAAGTTCTTATTACGAAACTGAAGACTCATCATTCGAAACTTTGAAATGTGAACCATGAAACGGTGTCCCTTTTACGAATAGTCCGAGCAAAAAAGGGCTATGTGGAATGTAAATTATGTAGATCCATCACAATCATCGAAATGCATCCGATAAAAATCCGATAAGTTGGCACTTTACAACGATGTTCAAGACGAAATTTCGTGCATATTTCTCACCTACGATTTCCAGACGACATCATCCCTGAATCGCTAGAGGACGGGCACGTCCTGTACGGCCTCGTTAAGTCTTTCTTAACTTCTAAACAACAAAGACGAAAGAAAATTATGTACGTTACCCACCGGAGATGTAACAGGCACCCCAACTCTCCGAGAGCTCACGAGACACCCCATTCGTACCATCACAACTGTGAACTGAGCTGCGCTTAGCCCAGAGCTTCAAAACTATGCCAAGGCTTAATCTACTACTAAATTCTACCTTCTTCAAATAATAGACTTAAATGTGCCAAGGGTATTAAACAAACCAGCGCCCGATTGCACACTCATTGCGTTGAAAAGAGCTTCGGTATGATGAACTTCGGTGTATAAAACGTTTAGGTCAAACAATACGGGAAATCACGGAATGGCACCGACACGGCATGTTTCATGCGGTTCATGAATGATAAGCGACTACCATCATCTAGAATATTATTATAATAGGTAGGGTATTTGCCTATAGGTATATTATGTCGCAGCTAACTACCTTAATCAGCCTTTCAATAAACAGTCTTTTTACTAAACAGCGCCACTTTACCAGCTTCCTGAATGCTATTCAGTCATTTTATCAAATAGCGAGGAAAATAACATGAATCGTTGACATCACGTCATGTTTGTGTTTGCCCCTTTCAGTAGTTTTAGACTAACAACCAGTATAACTATGTACAAAACCGGCCCGTATCAACACAACGCTGATCCAATACCGATCAGACTTGAAAAGAGTGTACCAGCAACCATACATGCTGCATACTGAAGCCAAAGTTAAAAGTTGAAGACTTAAGCATAGCCAGCCAGTTTATTAAATGTTGTAACTAATTATCTGACGATACGGCTGAATATAAGAACATATTCAGGCCGCTAGAACGGCGCTGTTCAGTTAAGAGGCTAGGCTGTTGATTAAAATGGCTGATAACGCTAGTTGGCTGCGACATATCATATGTTGTACCTAGATACAGGGCTACGCCATTAGGTACTAAGCCTAACGTGTACGTTGGATATTTTTGTTGTGTTGTGCAAACTCTACTGAACGATTATAGCATACACTTTACCTTGATATTTGAGTTACCTTCATGATTTTTTTAAATATGTCTAGCAAGTCGATACGCGGAGCACCACACGAACATAACTTTCATTAGAATAATATTAATAATAGGTGTCCGCTAACATTGCATGACTAGACATTATTTTTTTAATTATTACAAAGTCATGGCCGTAGTTAAACTCACACATTTAACATAGTGTCTTGAAGGCTAAATTAGCCGTTTAGGAAAGTCTATATATGGGGTGGGTGTGTGGCTCGGAAACCTCCACGTGTTGCACCCTGGGCATCACTTAACAACTTGCCTCGGTGGCATCTTATTTTGTGATGGCGAATCCCGGCCAGGGCTGGGAACTTCTACACGCGCTCCTTACCCCCTTGAGCAGTGCGTGTAAAGGTTGGGTAGAGGGGCTGGAAGACTTGGGAAGGTTACTCGGGTGATCTAGCGACCAATTAAAATTCCTGAGTCTTCCAGATGGGGGTCCTCCACGAGCACTCTGATTAGTAGAGTGCTCAATGGAAGGACAAGGGCTGCGATGCGGCCATAGCGACGGAAGCGGTTCCGTCTCCTCTATCCTCTATCGATCCCCAGCGCGGTGGTGAGGGTGGACCTCTCGCTGTTGACCATCTTCGCCGTGATGATTGACAGTGAGAGGTTGTGTGAGTTAGAGGAGCGAGAGTTGGAAGGCTCTCGCTCCCCTACTGAGGCGGAAGCAGACACGGGGGTGAGCCTGGAGATTGCAACTCCGGACTCGCGTCCGGTCTCCACTGGAGGGCCTGGGGCGTCGGACGTTAAGGGCCGTCCGGCACCCCATCTAGGGATAGGCCTTCGAGGAGGTGACGTGCCGCTGATTTCCGGCGCGTCACTAGAGTCAAATGCGGGGGTACTAACGCCCCCTGCGAGGCGGGTCCGCAAGGACAGTGGCAGGTGAGTCAGGGTCGTCGTAGGAGTGTGAAAAGTGACTCCGCGACTCTGACCCCTGGCCATGCAAGAGAAATCTGTGGGGGCTTAGTCGGGAGGGGCACCATGTTGTATCCCGCGGTGCCGACCCCGACATACTCCACCATTTCCCTGCATGGTGGGGATGGTGGGGATACATAAAAGTATTTCACTCACATAAAAAAGGACTTTTCATATCTCCTGCTCGACAAAGTCAAATTATATGTCATGAAACGTCAAAACAAAGCAAGTGATTTCAAAATGTAGAGGTAAGTAATATTGAGAAGATTCCCTAGGGATTGAAATGATTTGAATTTGGAACGTTAAAATTCGTATGAAAATTTTCTTACCAATAGTACCATTGTAAAAAGACTTTATTAAAAACTCGAACTTTTTTTCCAAATATCGAACTGGCCACCCGCACGCACAGAAACAAAACACAAAAAAAGAAAATATAAAAAGGCGCCATTGAGTCGAATTTTGTTAGTTTTCAATTGTATCACTTTAATTCTTAAAAAACACCAAAATGTCTTCAAGCGATAGTGAATTGACCCCAGAGTTCATCAAATTGGACGCTTTACCCTCGCTTCACTCGGGACACTACAACTCTCTCGCTTCGCTCTGGAGTTGACTCGAGTCCCTCGCTGCGCTCAGGATCCAATATGACGCCCATGACACAAAACAGCTATGGCATAGCTGGGAAATCATACGCTGTGTTGACTGACATGTTACGAGGCCGCTCTCAACTGGTGGATGCTGGCGATGGCGATAATAAATCAGACCCATTGTCTTCATCTATGGGAGTGCCGCAGGGTTCGTCAGTTTCAAACATCATGTTTTCACTCCTATTGAACGATCTACCTGACGCCGTAAAGGGTGCAATACATATTCATGTATGCAGATGATGTGGCTGCCATAGTAACCGCCCTTTCGATAGAGGAATTAGAAGATAAATTAAATACTGTAATTAACGGTTTAATATGGAATACCTTCATTTCTCTAAAACTAAGGATGAAACGCAACACTCGACCATCTTCTGTTTCATTCGGTCTACTAACTATCGCACCTACACCCCACACCATCGAGTCAGTTGCACGAATGCTTCACGTGTGGCAGATGTTTTGTTGTCGTGCAGAAATTTTTAAAGGTAAGTAATAAACGAGTATTACCAGCTGTTATGTTTGTTTACATAAGTGTCATACTACTTAGTATATCGGTATTATGTTTATTTCTCCATTTTGTGATCTTTTGTTATTAAAATATTGTGACTAAAAATATTTAGAAGAGTTTGAACTAGTATAAAAATCCATATATGGACAGTCGTCGGTGTCTAATTATGGAATATTCGATAGTAAGGTTTTACGATGTCATATGATAGATACTTGCTGTTAATAAATATATGTAATGTTTGTTTTTAGAATGTCCGTTTCACAATCAACCAAATAAAAACCTGGGATGAAGAAAAAATGGCACAAGATATAAAATTCGCCCGGGAAAAGAAAATGAATTAAATGCTTGATGTGTGGGCTCTGGGCACATTATGATTGTGCTGGTCCAGAGTTTAATACTTGGATTTGTAACTTTTGCACGTAATTGTGTAACTTCTTTCATTTATCACAATATATTCATTTAATTGATCTCAAAGATATTAATGTTATTTTTTGTTATTGTTATGTTAATTTATGCTTATATTCTATGTATGGATATCTATTCCATATTTGGTTACTCATTTGTGATTTTGTTTTTTGTGTTAGATTTTAATTTGGTAACTAATTTATTTGATTAAATGCTGTGAATTACTACATATAAATGTATGACTGATTAGTAAAAACATTAAACTGATTTAATTTATGTGAAGTTTTTCTTTTATACCCCAAAAACAAAATGGTATTCCATATTTGGTGACTTTCCTCTATGTTCGTGCACAAAAACATAGAGTCGTTCCAGCGGAGGGGTATTAACCCTAACGTTGATTTAAGAAGTAATAAAAACAACACCAACTAGTAACTCCCCCCCACAGGTTGAGTAAGTCTGAGAGGTCGGTCTATGTTGGAGGGCCCGCGATATACAACCGCCTGGCGACGGTCGTACGGGACGCACCTTCCGCCGCAAGATTTAAGCGGAAGCTAAAAGCTTGGTTGCATGGGCACCTCTTTTATGCCTTTGAGGAAGTAATGAAGCTGCCAGACTATTAACATTACCAAAATATGTTTTTATTTTATATGTATAAATGTAATTTTAAAAGTATTGTAATTTTTAATTTATAATTATTAATAATGTAGGTACATATATTACGTACATCATTTCTCACATACACACTGCCGTGTGGTAGTGACATAAATTACTTTCTTGACTTGTAACTTTGTGTTATCAATAAATGATTTGTATTTGTATTTTAATTTTTGACACTTATTTGTACGATACCTATTATCGTACAATATAAAGTTCAATTTAAACTTTAAAAATGTATACTCTTTGTATGATCTTATTTTGTTTTTTTTTTATAAAATTGACGTGTAAATTGGACATTTTGACTTTGGCTTTGACAGTGCTTTACTCCCTTGGTGAATGATCTACTATTATATGGGGTGGGGTGCGTGGCTCGTGAACCTCCACGTGGTGCACCCTGGATATCAGACAACAACTTGCCTCGGTAGCATCTTGTTGTGTGATGGCGAATCCCGGGAACTTCTACGCGCGCTCCTCACCCCTTTGAGCAGTGCGTGTAGAGGTTGAAGAAGACTTGGGAAGGTTACACGGCTCATATATCGACCAAGTAAAATTTCTAAGTCTTCCACGAGCGCCTTCAAATGCTCCTCCTCCTACTAACGCCCCCCACGAGGCGGGTCCATAGAGACTGTGGGACCTATGGACCCGCCTCCACCTGGGATTAGGGATCGTTCACGGGAGTGCGAAAAGTGACCCTGCAACCCTGACCCCTGTCCATGCTAGATAAATTTGTGAAGGTTGTAGTTGCAACCGACACATCTGCCGTGTCCCTTTACGGTGAACCTTCCCTTATTAAAAAAGATCGTCGCTTCGTCGCTTAGCATCTGGTGAGATGGTGGTCAAGTGTAAACCTGAACCTATAAAAGTTAACTGACGAGGAAAGTCTACATTTCGATAGCGCAGCTGAAGGTAACGTAATAATAAAATTAGGGTGACCGTGAAACTTCATGTAAAGTCTCTGTCAGTCAAGTGATACATTTAGTTAATTATTTAAACTCAAAACTGCAACGCCGTAAATTTATTGGAAACTAGCTGGCTGTACCCTGCCACGCTTCGCTGTGGCACATTGTGATGCAAAAATTAGACAAAAACAATCCTTGATGCGGATTATATATATACCTTTGTAAATTTTCAGCTCGATCGGTGCAGAACTTTTCGAGTTTTTGAAGCGTAGGTACACAAACCAACATAACGTTTTTATAAGTATATAAAGATTTAGGCATGAAATTGTGTTATTTATAAGTTGAATTCAACTTATAAAGGTGACTGATGATACGTAATCCTGTCGTAATTTTTTTACGTAAAAACTCGAGGCATCCACGTAAAAACGTGGTAAAAAGGTGGTGGACAAATATAAAAACTATCTTTATTTTGCTAAAAATACGAAAAATATCTTGTTGTAGAAGCAAGATAATAAATTTAATAATTTTTTAGTTTTTAGAGTTTTTTTTTTATTATTAGAAGGATTTACATTTTTATTCATTTGACTATTAATTTGCAATGTCCCAATAATAAAAATTGATGATTTTAGTCGAAAAAGTTAAACAACCTTATGTAGCATTAACATATATGTAGGTAAAACGTATTTTTTTTACTAACCCTGTGACGAACTGGATTACTGTGTTTTTTTGTTAAAAATATGCTTATTTTAAATGATACAAGTAAATAACTAAAAGTAGGATATCTACCTAGTTATAGTTAATCGTTTGTCAAATATTAGGTTGAAAACCCTGGTCTGAGAGACCGGCGTCAACAATGTTCTCAGTGAAATTTACGTCACCAATAGCGGGCTAACTGTAGTCTTAAAAGATGCAACATCAGTCAGTCAGTGCAGATGCAGTGCAGATCAGTCATTGACAGCGGGCGCACGGTTTGACATAATTGTTTGTAAATAATTGTGGTGATTTTTTTTCATTTTATCAAATTAAGTACAAAAGGTAAACATGACCGAGGTCGGCAGACCTCGATCATGTTCCTTGGTTAGCAACAGCAGCAGCAACACACTTACCTCTGGAGCAGAGAAACGATCAAGAGAAGATAGTGATGAACATGTCAGTGACGACCTCCATTTTATACCAGTTCAGAGTAGAAAAAATGTCAAAAGGATTAAAAACACGCGAAATTGTTTGAATAATGTGCAATCGAATGAAATAGATTCATTTGAAGTATGTGTGAGTGCTACTGAAATGTTACCGAAACAAATACAATTGGCAAAATTACTAAAATCTGAAAAAATATTGAATATAACAAAATAAAGTATAAAAGTCCTTACAAATTGTTAATCAACTTTGAAAATAAAGAAGATGCATTCAAATTGGTAAGCAATGAAGTTTTTAAGGAGCTAGGTTATAGGTAGATAGGTAGGTAGCTCACTACCGAAGTAAACATTAGTTATGGAGTTGTCAAATACATAGAAGTGGACCTAAAAGAAGAAGAGTTGGCTAAATTTTTTGATTGTGAAATAGAAATTCTTTCAATAAAGCGACTTAAACGCTTAAATGTGAAAAAAGAATGGAGTGATAGCGAGACCGTGCAGTTCTGCTTTAAAGGAGCAATTCTACCCATGCATGTTTACGGAGCTGGATGTAGATTTAAAGTAGAACCCTACACATTTCCGGTTTCCCAATGCTCATCCTGATGGCACTTTGGTCACCTGGGAAAGTTTTGTCCATCCAAAAAGAAGATTTGTCCCAAATGCAGCGAAGAGCATACAAATTGTGAAGCAACTAAATTTAAATGCACAAATTGTAAGGGTGAACATGTCGCTTTTCATAGAAAATGCTCAAGATTTCTTAAAGAAAAATACATCAGAAAAATTATGAGCAAACGTAATTCTACTTACAGAGCAGCATTACATGAATATCTGAGTCAACACAAAGACGTGAGTGAAAATAGCCGTGTGATTTTGAACAAAAAAATCAATAAAACAGATTTACCCTTACTAGACACAGATGGCATTCGTAAGGAATACGTCTCACATAAAGATTTTGAAGTCGATGGGAGTTCCGACTCATGTGAGCGTGACGTAAATATAGATGTTAAAAAAGTTAAGAAGCAAAAGAAATTAAGTAACAAGCCTCTTTATTCAGATATTGCCAAAATCAACAAACAGGATAAAATAGATACATTGCCACATTCGTCTAGACAGGCAAAAGAGAAAAAAAAGTGAAAAGAAATCCCCTAAACTAGTTGAAAAGTTTAATATTAGCGATTTCATAGAAAAAATGAGCAACATAATTTTCTCTGACGTTAGTTTTGAGGAAAAAATTACGATGTTTTTTAAATACATGATGGAAGAGACAAAGAACTTTTTTGTGAGAGCTGTAAACAATGGTGATCTTATAACAAAATGTATCAATATTTTCCATAATGGATGATATGTTACAGCCCGTAGGCTGTTTCAAGATAGGATTTTTATTATTTAATGTTGTATAATTACTCGTTACTGTAATGTAATTTCTGTGTAGCTATGGGACTGACATAGTCAAATAAGACTCAATGTCCCTAAATTAAATTAGATTAAAAAAAAAAGATGCAAAACAAAGTTTGAAACTTTAGCGTACAAACTTGAAACTTGCGAACTGATAGATGGTTAGAATTACTTTTTTAGTTTAGTGCCATCTGCCGGTATTTTGTGAAACTATTACAGTACAGTCTTTTTTAATTTGTGTTTCTATAGCTACTCTACGCATTTTGCCAGCGATCGTTTCTTAGCCTAGCCCCAAACTTATTTTTTTGCCCACTTTGTGAATAATTTTTTTTTAGCACCCCGGTTTTAACATCTAGATACTTAAAAACCACTATACCTTCAAATTAAATTAGTTAATTATTGTGAGATATATTGCGACTATATTAGCGGAGATTAAACATTAATTCTAAACGAAACTTTTACTATTACCCGCAAGAGTTATTTTGAGACCTTAGCCCAGTAGGTAGTACACATCGGACACCAAGCCTTTACACAACACCCCCATTTTTTCTGAGTCTCTTACCCGGGGATCTTTTATTTACCGTTAGTGGGTGTTTTCGTCCACTGGGCAAGACTGGTTTAGCTATATTTCAACGTGATTATGGTGAAATGTTAGGCACGCCTCCGATTAGTAGTGAACTTGATCATATTGATTATCTTTCCTCTTTACACTTTAATTGATCTATCCATAATTCAGTACCCTGTAAGTAGCGTGTAGCGTAGTGTAGTTCTGTAACATAATAAAACAATGGCGCCACCTATGGTGAAATAGAGAACTGACTTTGGCAGGTATTTTTGCCTCTTGAAAACGCCCCCAGTTGCGCGCGGTCGGCGGTCGCTTGTCTCCGCCGGACGCGTATTTTATTCGTCCCGCCAGCGTACAGCCGCCCGTTTCAACTATCATGGACGAAGACGATGACAGTGCTATATCTAAGCAACATGCGAATCCGCCTTTACATGAAGCCTTGGATAATGTTCTTCAACAATTAGAAAGCAGTGTTAACGAGATAGAAGAAAGAAAGTTACCGAAGAGAAGTCGAGGCTTAGATGAAGATGAGTTGTGGAATACTGTGGGTAGAAAAGGAAAAAAGTTTGCACGAGCCGTGAGTACAGATGAGGTTACTCGGATTCCGGAAGAATACGTGGAAGTGTTTTTAACTTGTTCGGAAAAATTGCCAAAACAATTTATGCTTGCGAAAAAACTAAAAGAAGGTAGAATTGAAAACATTGTCCGAATTAAATATATCAACGCATTTAAAGTAGCTATACGGTTTGACAATGAGGAAAGTGCGGAAAAAATATTATGTGCGAAATCTTTTAATGAAAATGGTTGTAAGTGCGTAAAATCGTTGGATGTAGATCAATCGTATGGTGTCATTAAAGGTGTGGACTTAGGACTCACCGAGGAAGAAATACACGAAAGTATAAAAAGCGACATCACAATTATAAATATCAAACGGCTAAAACGCAAAAATAGTCTTGATGGCCGATGGGAACAAAGTGAGTCAATTAGAGTATGTTTCAGAGGAAAGTCATTACCTACACACGTAAACATCTTTGACATAAAAATTAACGTTAGTCCCTATGTCCATCCTGTAACTCAGTGCTCCAAATGTTGGCGTTATGGTCATACTTATAGATTGTGCGCATCAAATAAACCAGTATGCCCAAAATGTGGTAGTAGTCACACCAACTGTGAAACGACTCGCTTTACATGTAATAACTGCGGCGGGAATCACATGGCGTTGGCTAAAATCTGCCCTTTATTTAAAAAGGAAAAACTTGTACGAGAAATAATGGCTGAATACAACTGCTCTTACAAATATGCGCTCATGCTGTATAAGCCAGACCTACCAACTCCCTCATCATCAACATCAGCGCCACCGTCTCCAGACTGTTTTCCACCACTTGTGTCAGGGAACAATAATTCTGAAAACCTATCTCAGCCTTTCCAAGTAGATAACCTTCAAGTTAGACCCAAGGAGTCTTACGCGAAGAAAGTAAGTAAAAAAGTCGAAAATTCAAGCGGACCCGGGAAGAAATTTCGAGATAAGCCTTGGAAAATACATAGCGAGGAATTTACGGGCAACACCAGTAGAATTCAGACGAATGATCATGAACAGTCAAAATTTGAAAATGGAGAAAGAGAAGCAAGATTTGGAAAAGAAAGGAAAACATGGAAAATACTACTAGATAGACTGAGAGAGAAAATAATGGAAGGAGAGTCGCCTTGGGAGGAGAAGTTTAAAAGTTGTTTAAAAATAATTTTCGAGCATGTAATCTCAGTTATTTTACAATTTCTACCAGAGTGGCCTTGTTTAAGCTTTTTAACCAATTATGGCTAATACAACTATGCAAATAACAGATGGACATCCAACGCATCCTACTACTATAAATATATTGCAATGGAATGCGCAAAGCTTACGACCAAAAATTACTGACTTTGAGATTCTACTACAGCAAGGAAAAATTCACATCGCCATTGTAAGTGAAACATGGCTAGACCCAAATAGCCCGATTCTTATTAACGGATATAACGTTTTTAGATGCGATCGAAATGATGGCTGGGGTGGGTCGGCTATACTGACACATTGGTCCATAAAGGCTCAACAATGCAACGTCTCATTTACAAAATCTGGACTGGAAATAGTTCATATAGAGATACACAACTGTGAACATATACGAAACGTTATGTCGATTTATTGTTCTCCATCGGTTTCTCCCACTGAGCAAGAATACAACCAAATATTTTCACACTTAACTGTAAAGACTTTAATTGCTGGAGATTTTAACGGCCATCACCCGAATTGGTCTACTATCACTAATACTAGAGGCCTCAGGATCATGGATGCGGCAATGGAAAACGATTATGTCATCCTCAATGACGGTAGTGATACTCGTGTCAAGCTTGTGAATGGAAGACTTCAAAAAACTTCACCGGATTTGTCCTTGGCGACTGTAGATGTTGCGCTCAAGTTCGATTGGAAGGTGATGAATGAAAATTTACAGAGCGATCACCTAATTATAAAAATGACTATAGACGTAGTACCTTCCAGGACCTTCCAGAAACGAAGAAACTACAAAAAAGCTGAATGGGATAGTTACCGAAAATCAATTGAAGAGTCATTACACAATCTCACTATGCCGACTGACTGCCAGATTGCATATGACAAGTTTATTGAAATTATAGACAAGGCTGCGGATGAGTATATTCCCGTCACGAAAATCTACGGGAACCCTTCCAGATCTGAAAGATTTAAACCTAAGCCTTATTGGTCTCCTGAACTGTCCCGCGCTGTTGCTGTCCGCCGTAAAGCTCTTGCAGAATTTAGAAGAAACCCCACTCCTGAAAATCTTCATACTTTACAAGAAAAAAGTGCCAACGCTCAACGAGATATCAGGCGAGCTAAAACTAAGTCATGGCAGGTTATGTGTGATAAGATTAGTAGTGTGACATCGACAAGAGAAATGTGGTTGCGTATGAAATGGTTGAAGGGATACAAAGTTGCTAGGACTCCAGTGAATCAAGCACAAGCCGAGATACTACTAAATAGCTTGACACCAGATTTTGTTTCCCCAGAAATGCCACTATTTGTATCAGATAATCAGACTTTATCCACGCCTGTTTCGGTAGAGGAACTATCAAACTGTATTAAACGATCAGATACAGCTCCCGGCATGGATAATATTTCGTACTCCATGATTAATAACCTTCCAGACATAGGTAAAAATGTTCTAGTTTCTTTATACAATCGATTTTTAAAGTCTAGTTTTGTTCCCATACAATGGAAGAAAGTTAAGATAGTTCCTATACCGAAAGCAGGAACTGGAAACCGGCCAACGTCAGCTGTCCGTCCTATTGCCCTGATATCGTGTCCTTGTAAAATTCTACATACTATACTTACTCGCAGACTTGATTGGTTTCTTGAGAAAAATGACTGCTTTTCAGAGGAAACTGTCGGTTTTAGGCGGTCCAGATCATGTCTTGATAATTTAGCTAGGCTTGTAACTCATATTCAGATTGGTCTCACAGAAAATTATCCAACTGTAGGTTGTTTTGTAGACATAGAAAGCGCTTACAATAACGTCAATATAACAGGTCTCTTGCAAGTATTGGATGGTTTGGAAGTGGGATCAGTTTTATGTAAATATCTATGGCAATTTCTTCATGAAAGATTCTTGTCGATTCCGATAAATGACAATGTCACATTAAGCCGAACAACAGGAGTTGGTTTAGCTCAAGGAGATCCACTTCCCCTATTTTGTTTAATGCTGTCACAGCAAAAAATTGTCGACTCATTACACAGGTTTATATATCTCAATATGCTGATGATTTTGTGCTCTATTGTACACATAAAAATATAAACTCGGCAACATCTAGTTTACAAGAAGCTTTGAATGTTTTTTGTAGATTAATACATGAAATTGGTCTTAATATTTCTCAGAGGAAAACTAAAGTTTGCATGTTTAGAAGAGGGGAGATCTAAACACAGTATTAAGATTACGGTAGCCAATCAAAGAATAGAAGAAGTATATTCAGTCAAGTATTTAGGTATGAGGCTCGATTCAGGCTTACGGTGGGGTGCACATATCGAAGAAACGCGTAATAAAACACTTGGATTTCTGAATGTATTTAAGATCTTAGCGGGAGCTAAATGGGGTGTGCACCCAAAACATCTCAGACAGCTATACATAGCAATAATAAGAAGCAGAATTGACTATTGTAGTTTCCTATATGATACTAGTGCTAAATGCCACGTTGATAAACTCAATAGAGTGCAAAATCATGCTATGAGGATCATAGGTGGCTTTATTAAAAGTACTCCAATCCATGTCATGGAGAGTGAATTATGC
This sequence comes from Ectropis grisescens, assembly GCA_017562165.1. NCBI lineage: Eukaryota > Metazoa > Arthropoda > Insecta > Lepidoptera > Geometridae > Ectropis > Ectropis grisescens. Next base: position 5,128,828 of record CM029783.1, read on the forward strand.
TTAGAGCCTTTACATACTCGTAGATCATATTTAGGAGGAAAATTTTGGCTAAAATGTAAATCTATCGAAGGTAATCTCAGTCTAAGGGCTGTAGAACAGCTTAATGCTATGATTCACTCTCATTATTGGTTAAGAAAGAAAATTCCTAAATTAATATACATTGGCAGAATACTTGAAAAATTTACTATTTGGTCATCGAAAAAGCTAGAAATTCATTCTCTGGACACTTGGGTAAGCAGATTTGATTTGTCGAAAATTATTAAAGTCAATATAGAAGGTATAAATTCTGCCAAAAAGATCTATTAGCTCTCCAGAGCTTCTATCCATTTCTAATAATTATTTGCAAAGTAAGTATGATTCACACTATAAGTTGTTTACTGACGGGTCCAAGGAAGGTATAATGTCTGGGGCAGCTTTCGTTGACAGCCAAGCAGGATTAACTGCTAGATTTAAAATAGAATCCAACATCTCAATTATGCACAGTGAGCTTATAGCAATATCTGAGGCATTAAATTGTGTATCAACCATTGATAGTACTAGAATTGTAATACTATCAGATTCAAAAAGTGCGCTTCTACATGTGGCTAAGTTAACTTCGAATTTTCGAGGTCACCCTATAGCCTACAGCATTTTGGACTCTATTTTTAAGCTTATTAATCTAAATAAGGAAATTGTACTGCAATGGGTACCATCCCATGTCGGCATCATGGGCAACGAGGAAGCTGATCAGGCAGCAAAACTAGCAACCACCGATGGTATTCAATGTCACCATCCACCCCTGTACAGCGAAATGCTCGGTGAAGTAAAAAGGGAATGTAGGCGACAATGGCGCGAACACTTCGATGAACGCTCACTGTGTAGCGGAATTTGGTACAGAACAATCCAATGTGATCTTCCTCGTCGTCCATGGTTTGATGCGGAACCCATGTGTAGAAAACATGTAGTGACAATGATGAGACTGCGCTCCGGACACATTCCGTCAAATTCCTTTAAGTACTTAATGGGGCTATCAGAAACCCCTAAGTGTTCAGAATGTGACGTGATAGAAGATGTCCAACATATTTTGACGGAGTGCGTCCGAAATGAAGTACTCCGTCAGAGTGTCTTTGTACAAAATACCAATATCGGAGAGTGTAATGGCATATTGGCTTCACCATCATCAGAGGAAGCCAAAAAGCTGCTGCGGCTTTACTTGTTCATTTTTGGAGGGGGTTCCTAGGCTTAATCTAATATATAAAATTCTCGTGTCACAGTTTTCGTTGCCATACTCCTCCGAAACGGCTTGACCGATTTTGATGAAATTTTTTGTGCTAATCCGGTATCTATGAGAATCGGCCAACATCTATTTTTCATCCCCCTAAATGTTAGGGGTAGTCCACCCCTAAATTTTTATTTTAATTTTTAAACAAAATTTTTAATTTCTATTTTTTTATGATACAACATACAAAAATACATACAATCCTCAATTTTTACCCTTCACCGATCAACCCTTATTTTATTAGGAAATTATTTATATGGCAAAACAACGTTTGCCGGGTCAGCTAGTTATCTTATATTATTAGGTTTGTTTTTTATTATGCGTATTTAGGTTTAAGGGCGTGTGGGCCGTAATTTTGAATTTTTAAAACAACTTTAAGACCTTTAAAATAGTGTATTAAACTCTGAAAAAATATATGTATTAGTTAAGGATCTAATCTAGTGCAATTCATGATCAATAACACGATTTAATGAATTTTACTTGATAGAAAAAAATCCCAAAGTTACCCCTTTTCAAAAGTTTATTCAAGTTTATGACTAAACTAATGATTTTTTTTACTAAATTTTTGCACTCAACGAAAGCCACTAAAAAGTTATAGATGCATTCGCAGTGTTTGACTTGATAAAAAGTATCAGTTATTCACTATGTTTTAATATCTACCATATATATAGCGCGCCGTTCGGCAGGCCTGATCAGTCGCGTTTCGGCGCTCACGGACGACGGGCCTGTGCTTGATTTTGCAATTTTGACAACCAATAAATTTTAAATATTACGATCATAGTGCCACAGTATAACAATATCAGTAGGTATTACTAGTGAAGCACGCTATGATCTTGATTTTTGATACCGTTTTCATTGGAATTGCAAATAGACGCTGATACTAATTAGCACGCTTTTACTTTATGTTGTAGACCAATAGGGAGTCTCAAAAACTGACGTCGATAACACATCAGTAAAAAAATTCAATGCGGATGCAATGGAAAATAGATAAGAATCGGTAAAATATTCGTCCGTCAAATCAGAGATCGGAATAAGGAAATAATGAGAGGAAGAAATTCCTGCGTAAATCCCCTAATATAAATGCAAGTTAGGTATCATAAATGTAACTGTAACAAATTCTTTGGTAGTAAGGTACTTAGTACTTGGAAGAAAAGTCCTCACATACAGATTTTACCACTTTGGAAGAGACTCTTGCGCAAACTATTCAGTTTAGAAAAAAAAAATGTTAGGAACTTCAATACAATTTTGAACACCTATGATTTTGATATAATTTTTTTTATTTCTTTTCCAATTTTGTGACATCACCAAAATTTATTGTTTTTTCCTTTTTTTGTATGAAATTGTTAATATTGTTCATAGAATACATGTACTTACCAAGTTTTAATAGTATACTCCTTATAGTTTCGGAGAAAAATGGCTGTCACATACGGATGGACAGACATAACGTATATTTTAAAATTTGTCTACGAATCCCTAAAAACCCAACTTCGTTCATTTAAAACTTATTTAAAATGAAATTTAGACACTCGACCAAATTTGATAAGAAGCCTTTTAGGCAGTAAAATTACTCGTAGAATTTAACTCTGTACTAAATTTCCGATTCGTATTTTTTATAAAAGGTTTAGAATCATTTCCTGAGCATAAAATTACAAAATAATAACAAATCCAGGTGGAGTGGAGTGGATATTCCGAAAAAGTTATAAAGCCTATTATTATTGTAGAAAATAAAAATTTCCCATCCTTTGTTGCCAGTAAGCTTTTTTTCGAACTTACCGATTACGATTTATTATGTCCAATTCAATGATAACAATGTAAAAAAATAAGATGTGAATTCTGTTCCCAGTAGCATAAACATGTCTCTTTTTTTACCGGAATGGAAGAAGGGTTATGTTTTTCGCGCGTATCTTTATGTTTGTAAAACTTTTATTTCCACATATCTTCCAAACGGCTGGATGTATTTTGGTTACTAAGATATTCTAACACTAGTCTCATTCGCCAAAGTGTCCTTAGATAGTAGGTAATATTTTTTTACGTGTAGTTTTTTTTGTAGTCGGGGTTTTTAAATTAAAGTTATTCTATCATATTGCTCGTTGCTCGAATAAACAGCACCGTTCATCATCATGATTGAAGAGTTGAACGAAGAGTTTGGTCTCCACTTTTGTAATAAGAACAACTAAGCTGTGAAACGCATTGCCAGAGTGGGTTTTTGTCGATGGTTCGAACCTTGGGGTTACGAGGTACACTGTGTTTGTTTCTATTAGAGAAGCAAGTTCCATCGTAGACCACATCATTCTCATCCACTATTTTCGGCATCATCGCAACCGTATCATTAAATGGGTTATAAATCGTAAACGGAAAGTTTTACAAAAAAGTTTACTAGCAACAAAAGATGCAAAATTTTATTTTCTACAATTATTGTCAAAATAATATTTTGTATATAATATAGTTTCCAAAATATCGGCTAAAACAGTTTTTTTTTTCAATTGGCGTTTGAAGCTCTACCTGGATCTGTGAGCATTTTGTAATTTTATGCTCAGTAAGTGATCTTTACCTCATAGAAAAAAAATTGTTTAGAAATTTAGTGCAAAGTTGACCAAAAAACCTTCTATTCTCACTGGCCTTTCGTTACGTTTCAGCACATTTTTTAAAATTTTTGACTAACTTGTGAATTATTAGGAAACATTTTAAAAAGATGCATGAAATTGGAAAAGCCATTCTCAACTTATAGTGTGACCAAATAAGAAAAGGTTTAGTTTTGTATACCTACGAGTATAGAAAATTTTAATATTTATTCGTTTATATAGCAACAAAACTCTTATCATAAACAAACAAACATAAACAAATCTTGAACAAAAAATGAGTTTAAATTACATATGCCATATATATGACTGTTTTTTCTGCACTGTGGCACCGATTCCGCGGTCGGTGACGGTCGCGAGAACAAGACAGCGTTAAATGCCTACTTTGACAGAAATACCTGGCCTTAATTATTTTTGTTATTTCCTTCTTTGGTGTAACCTAGTGTAAGATACTATGGGAATGACATAGTCGATTATCGACTAAATTCCCCTAAATAAATAAGAATTAAAAAAAAAAAAAAAAACGCCCCATTGTAATATCTGATTTCGTCAGTTAAGCCAACGATATTTAAACACGAGGGATTTTAGGCCAACGTGCAAAGAGGGCACCACTCAACAACCGCCAAAACGCCACACGCCAGCCAATTTTACGTCATTCGTTGTATGACTTTGCACCCTACCGGCGTATCGGCCGCATTGCGTACTCCCTAGCCCTGTGGTGTGATGGTGTCTTGCATCGTAATATCGTGCAAAAATTACAACAAAAAAGTGAAAGGAGAGATGGTATATCATATTTTCAGTAATTACATCATTATTCTGTCAATTAAGGGGCGTTAATACTCGAAAAAGCAATTTATAAACAAATATTTATTATACTTAAATTTCAAGTACCTACGTAACGTGTCCAATAGGGATTGCCATCCGGCAAAACAAGTCTGATATTCCGGTGGATCCGGCATAAGGAGTTTATGTTCGGAGTGAACACTTCTTTGGGCGCGCTATGCAAAGATTTTTCGTGGGCTGTGAAGCATCGTCACGCCCGCTAATGAAAGTGAAGCGAGAAAAAAACAATCAGCTGCTGCTGTCTAACTCCTGTCACCGTCTTTTTGAAGTGAAAACTTCTATTGGCGCGGTTCAGACTGATTTTTCGTGGGCTGTGAATTAAATTCTAGCGTCACGCTCGGGAATGATAAGAAATCTTCGGGTAACTCGGGACCATAGCCATAGATGGCCATGCTCATGGCCCCATCCTTCTGCGTATTTTCCAAAGTAAGCAATCAAATTTAATTTTGAGTAGTTTTCGCTTCTATCGGCAGTTCCTATGACGGCCAATTTTTAATTAATTTTAATTTAAAAGCAATAAATATTTATTATACGATCAAAATCAAAATTGATATACTCGTGATTTTTCATTGTTGTAACCCACCTTTATTATACCTGATATACTACTTACTAACAGTTCATTTTGAACCGAAAAATATCCATTTGATAAACCAGCTGTTAACTGATCGACGGCAATTCAGTCGAATCCGGCCGGACTGAAAATTCATCATCATCATCATCATCATCAGCCGCAAGACGTCCACTGCTGAACATAGGCCTCCCCCCTAGATTTCCACAACGAACGGTCCTGCGCAACCTGCAACCAGCGGTTTCCAGCGACCTTTATGAGGTCATCTGTCCATCTAGTGGGAGGCCGTCCAACACTGCGTCTTCCGGTACGTGGTCGCCACTCGAGAACCTTTCTTCCCCATCGGTTGTCGGTTCTGCGAGCGATGTGGCCTGCCCATTGGCACTTCAGCTTGCTTACTCTTTGAACTATGTCGGCCACTTTCGTTCTTTTACGAATATCCTCATTACGGATTCTGTCGCGCAAAGAGACTCCGAGCATAGCCCTCTCCATAGCTCGCTGTGTGACTTTGAGCTTCGTTATGAGGCCCACAGTTAAGGACCACGTCTCAGTTCCATAAGCCATCACTGGCAACACGCACTGGTTAAAGACTTTCGTCTTTAGGCATGGACTGAAAATTACGCTGGATTAAAATCACTAGTGCGATATTACGAGTCAATTTTATCAAAGTCAATTGACTTTGACAACTTTGACAAGTTGAACTAGCGCTTTTTCAGCGCTAATGTTTTGTTTGAGACTAGCTGTCCTTTATTTTCTCGTCAAAGAGTTATGTATGCAATATTATTTTAAAATAAATCTTTTTTTTTTTTGCAAAGTCCGACAAGTTTTACAAAGTTATCTTTCAACTTCAACTCTTGGTTTATGGCTTTTATTGTGGTTTAGCCTCAAAATTGCGCCAATGTCAAGTATAAATCTACTATATAATCAAAATTGAAGAAAAAACGGACGACGAGTACATCAAAGCGTCATTTCTTTATTATACAAAAAAAATCTGTGATTGTCATAATTTTAGTGCTGTCATTTTCACAACTTGCGACTTGCGACAATCAGTGTCAGTTCAGTGCACGTCAGCGGTGGCGTTAGTGTGGGTGCGTGCGTGCGTGCGGTCTTTGTAGAATTTTGTTTTATGTTTGTGTGTATTTCTGACGCCGTTTGTGTCATCTCTCTAATTTTGGATTTTATCAATAAAACTTCCAAACTGTCGTCTTTCGGTACGTACCCTTGCAATTTCCCAAGTAAACTTTACCCCAGAGTGGTTCCGAAGTTGTATCATTGTGTCGAATGTAGCCGTCAGACAGGCGTTGTCTCGAATTTTGTGAGTGGGCATAAGGCAAGAAAGTTGTGTAAAGTGCATGTTTTTAGGTTTAGCGATTGTAGATAGTGCTATCAGACGGTCGATTATCGTCTGATTCTCGGAGAGGCTCGTGTAATTATCTATCCGCGGGCTAGTACTCTGGGTAGGTACGCTTGGAGTCGTTATGCGATAGGAGTAGTAGTCAGTCTGCTACTCGGTGCCGGTCGGTGTACTTGTGCTCGCGTACTGAGCATGCTGTAATAATGGTATAAAATTAAAGAGCATTGTAGTGAGTTTACTGGTCTATAAGTGTTTGTGAGGTGTTAAGTGGTTGTTCTGTTGCAGGCTGGCAGAATGCTAAAGTTTATTCGAGGGAAGGGCCAGCAGCCCTCGGCGGAGCGGCAAAAGTTGCAGAATGAACTCTTCGCCTTCCGCAAGGTACGCCTTAGCTAGTAATTACCTTATTGTGCTGAGATAATCATTCAAGTGGTATTCAAATGTCATTCACCTGTTTTGTTTGTTGTGCCATTTAAGCTCTGTAGGTTGTTTTTATCAAGATGATAGAATGGAACAAACTGTTGGAGATAAACAACACTTTGACCGAGCATGAATTATTACATGATTTTTTAATTATTGTTTTTTAAGGAATAATTTTGGAATTTGAATGTTAAAATTTTCTTAGTATTTACAATTACTTATGGATTATGAGGAGTGAAATTCAAAAAATAGAACAGCTTAATACTTGTTTAAATTCTTAACACCTACATTTAAGTACACAGAACACAACTACTTAGCTATATGTCTATAAATTAGGTAGGTAATTCACAATACCAATCCAACAAATGAACTTGAAAATGAGTCAGATAGCATCAATCACTCTCGAGTGTTGTAATTGCTCATTTATTTATTAAACAATATTATAAATCATACATTTGAATCTTTATTTTGTTCAATGGTATATTTTGAATGACTGGTGTGTAGTGACTAATTGTAAAATTAGTTACTAGACCATGGAAATGAAGTTCTTGCTGTTAAAAACACATTATGATTTAGAAAACATTATGATGTAGAAAATATAAATCATGCATATGCTAGAACTGTTTTGTTACATATATATATTTTTTTTAAACTTTTATAGGTTTACACTTGACCGCCATCTCGCCTGATGTTAAATGATGATGCGGTCTATGATGGAGCGTGTTTACCTAGAAGAAACCGATTCATATGTTTGTTAACTTTGAATTTTTAAAAGCTATGTGTTATTCCAGACCAGCTCTTCTACCGCCTAACTAAATCAGGCTATGGCTGTCTCTATCATTTCAAGCGAAAAGAAAAGAGAGGGCGGTATCAAAACTAGGACAGTTTTCATTAGGCGGTAGACCCCCAGAGCTATTTTAGAGTTCCAAATTTCAACTTGATGCCTTCAGTTAATATGAAGTAAATGACCAACAGACATTTAAACATTTTAATATTCAAACTTACATTTTTAATATTGGTAATAATACAAAACACAATCTTTGGGTATGAGTTTGCCAATGCAGTTACTTTTGACTTCTCTCCTATATCTAAACAGTAGTAAAAAAATACTTCTCTGAGCACTTAAAATTAGCCTACAATTTACTGTTCAGAGATTTGTGTGTATGGAGAAAGTGAAGAAGGATGTCTCCACTTAATTTCTTAGAATAAAAGTGTGTATAAATTCAGAAGAGAGATCAATGTAGGGCTTACTGTTGTCTATCACATGCCAGAAGATGTTTTATGTTATTAGCTGTCTAACAGTATCTCATACCACGGGCCCAATGAGAACTGACAAAGGTTTACCTGCTTACCAATATAATTTTGCTTACATTCCAGCAAAAGTATTATTCTGCATTTTAATTGTAACAACCATTTTGTTATGGTTCTTATGCTTTATTGTCATTTGGTTAACTTAGTATCATTCATGTGTGTTCTGTGACTTGTCATCTCCTTACTCTGCTGCATTGATATTCTCATTATAAATACATAGTTTGTCTATTTAGACACTCTCTACAATGTATATTTCTCTCAAACACAATAATATCGTTTTTTAATCTATCATCTAATGGACAGCCGTCCACTACACTAATATTATCAATTACAGGAAATTTAATGTGGTTATGTGGTCAATAACCGCGTTTTTTTATTACCTGATTATTCAACTACACACAATCTCCCATAATTAGAAATACTCATAAATTTGTGCAAACTAAATCAAACAAGCATTTATCTCTAAAGACACAGATTTCTAAAACAAAAGGCAGATGGAACGTGCAGAACACAGATCCTTAGGGCCGGAAAGCAAATATTAAACGCCAAAGCAAATACAAACTCCAGTCAGTACGAAACTGACTTCCGTCTCGTACGGGAGTCCCGTGTGATTTTATGTTTTGTTTAAGATTATGTCGTCTTGTGTCATCAAACATTGCAAACATTGTTCCCAAAAATAAAAAAAAGGAAATTTCATAGGAAAGTTTGAATATTTTTACTGGTATTTATATAATTTAGACGATTTTATTTCGATTGATGAATAGAAACACAACACCTCAACGAAAATACGTCAGTGTTGCTATACTAAATTGAAATTATTTTCCCTGAAGTTAAGGTAAAGTATAGATTCTAATTTTGTTTTGAAGATACTCGTAGACCAAATTATTAATGAACATTGTATAATTCAATTTTAAGCCCTATTTTTATAATCGTTATTTTTTTTATTTAATGTGAATCGATGCCAAGAACAAATCCTCGCCGTTACTAAGGTTAATAAAAATACTAATAGTGTTGATGAAAACTATAGTTATGAAACGAATACATAAGAACAAATCCTCGCCGTTATAAAACGTCTCGTCTATGACCTGTGGATTCTAACTTGATCTGTGCAGTGCTGTTATCATATATATTTTTAATAATACGAACATATTTCTTTCTTACTCCTTGTTGAATTAGAGCCTCCCAGAGCAGATTGTGTTTGATTGAGTCGAAAGCTTTATTGTAGTCGACAAATGCAATGTATAGGTCTTTCCCATACTCTTGAGATTTTTTTAAACTGTTTTAATACATGCATATGATCAATAGTTGAAAACCCTGCTCTAAAACCAGCTTGTTCAATAGGCTGTTCTTAATCTATAGTCCTTGATATTCTATTTAGGATCAGCTTTGAAAAAAATTTGTAAATGTTTGACATGAGGCTAATAGGTCTATAATTTTCAATTACGTTTCTGTCTCTTTTTTTGTGGAGCAAGTTATTAACAAGAAATCCTTGCATTATATATTATCGGTGTAATAATAAATTATTTAAAAATAATGTTTTATGCTTTTATTATACGTGAAAATTTCCAAAGCTTAACAACACATATTAAGGCACATATTGGTGGGATGCAAGGTGCTCCTTAATGGGGGTCATTACTCACGGCGCCATGACAGAGTACTTGAAATCATACGTGAAGCCATGAGCCTTTCAGTAGCTAGAGCATAGAATAGATGATATAGACAGAACGGACACTCCCAACCCCCGCCAATTTCAAGCTTCCTCACCCCTCAGGCCGTTTCGGATACGTTAGGAGCACTCAACGAAGGGCTGGTATTGAACATGTACCTAATTCTAAACGAAATATCATCATGATGGGTTGCTGTACTGTTTACGGCTGTCCGTCAAATAAACGGGACAAGAATAAAAGCTTTTTTTTAATTTCCTAAGGATAAAATAACGTAAGATTAGAAACTTTTAAATAACGTTGCTTTATTATAACGTAGTAATGTTTAACTCAAAGATCGTAACTTACACACATTGAGATAATATTATTTACGTAGTAATATTTTCTCAAAGCTTACACAGCCAGTTTTGGGCACGGATTGCTAATGCCTGGAGGAATAATTATAGTGACAGAATAAAGTTTCCTTCTTGGGTAAGTGTAAAATAATATGCGAATGTGTACCTACTAACAGAAATAGATATTTAAGTACCTATCCATCATCGGTTTCGTTTGATTTTACGCGGCAATACATACACACTTTTAATTAGAATAGTATCATTTGGCACCATTCTATTTATGTAACTCAACATTACAGCAAGTTTATAAACTACTTTACGTCACCAGGTGAACTCAAGGGGCACAACTATTCAATAAAATAATTCAGCAGCCCTAGCGCTAACGCACACATTCACGCGTGTGTACGAACAACATCTGCGTAGTTGTGTGAAGAGTAGGTAGCTCCACAGCGACGCTTGTATGCAGTTTTAGTGGAGTGTCCGGGGTGTAGTTAGAGCCCAAAAGGGATTGACGACAAACAAAAGACAAATTAACATTGTAAAAAGAAGGCTCAACATCAAACTCCATTAACAAGTCTTACTCAATCCTGGGTACAGCACCTGATTGGACTATTTTAATTGACACGTATGAAAAGCACTACAAAATCCCAGAGGATGTGGGTGTTTCGTCATCCAGACCGGACATTTTCCTTTTTTCTAGAGCTACAAAACGCATAGTCCTTGTAGAACTTACCGTGCCGTGGGAAACTAATATACCTAAAGACCACGCGATGAAACAAAATAAGTATCACGACCTCCTAAACGAATTAACAAAAAACGGCTATGTAGTTAGTTTATACGCTGTAGAAGTGGGAGCGAGAGGTATACCAGCAAAATCTCTCTATAACCTTCTGAAAGACCTTGGCTTATCCAGAAGTGCAGTAAGTTCTATACTAGAACGAGTATCTAAAGCTGCACTAGTAGGCTCATATCAGATTTGGCTGGGCAGGGAAAGAAAGACGAGTAGTGAAAGTGAGTGTTGATGTACGTCAGAAAGAGGCACCTTAAACCTACGCCTGAGTCACAAGTCTCGGGGTCTACTCGGGTTTTCTCTCTCTGCCACACGATGGACCCGGCACCCGCACGGTGAATCCATGGAATGCTAAGAAAATCGTCTCAACAATAGTGGTACTTTTTTTCTTAAGACTGGGAACATTACACGCACACCAACGTGAGTAATTTGACAACGTCTGTGAGAACTGTCACGCATACATAACTAATGACTGGCCTCACAGTGTTGTTCACGAAGGTTTCATCTGTTTAGAAATCTGTGTCTAAAGAATAAATTGCTTCAAATATATCTGCAATGTAATACAACAAGTTCCAAAATTTTAACCATTCATTTAATACTTTAATCCCTAAAGAAATAAAACACAAATTGTTAACCTGAATTACAAAATGTTTGCATAGCGGCTATCTTATCGCCCTACGATATTTGTTTTTAGATTAGATGCGTCAAGTGAAGTTTTAAATTGCTCCCTTGTGTTTTTACTGAAAAGGTGCAGCATAATCGGGCCATGGCCATAGGTGTGTCAATTTTGTTACGAAAACTGGTCCTTTATCACGAATTTTGAAGGTTTATGGAGATTGATTTCCTTTGGAAAATATGTCTATGCTTTTATTCTGAGAAACCTGTGTAAGTCAGTTCTGATTAAGTGACACCAAGCTCAGATATATATTCCATATCCTTGAAGATTTTAAACTAATTAATTAGTGGTACTAAATTGTAAAATGAGTGGTACTAAATTGTAAGAATCTAACTGAAAACTGGATAAAAATTTGTTCTTAAAGTTTAGCTAGGCTTAGGCTACTCCTAAATTACACATAACCTTATCAAGACTTAAAACACCATTAAATGTTTTTTCGAAATCAATTTATTATAAACAACATACCTTTAAAACCTTGTTTTTGGTTGTTCAGGATTTATTCTGACAATATATTAAAATATTCTACAAAAACTGTGATAAATCTATAGATTCTCAGAAAGAATGCACCCCTATCTAATGCCATACTAACTCAGAACAATCTGTGAACCGTGAATGAAACGTAATGAATCTGTTTAGTTTGCCCAATCATACTGATGACACCATACAATTGGAATCAAGGCCGACATATTGTTTCTATTAAAATGATGTCGAATTTCATTGTTGGTTCGATTGATCTCACTTTACTACGTCCTATAATTTCAATGGAAAAGGAATCTTAGTTAGATGAATTTGGAGTTGTTTCAGAGTCAACGTAAGAATTAAATATGGTACTTAGTTCAGTTGTCTGGTAAAGAAAGGACCCAGTGAGTATGTTTTAAATTGACTTGTTTACAATGAAACTGTTCTTTCAAATTATAATAAACTATTCAATTTCAAATTATAATAAACTAGCTGTACCCTGCCATGCTTCGCTGTGGCACATTGTGATGCAAAAATTTGATAAAAACAATCCAAATCAATTAGATGCGGATTATATAAAATTCTAAAATTTCTTATATTAGAACTTTTTGTGTTTTTGAAGCGTACACAAACCAACATAACGTTTTTATATATAGAGATTATACATTTGTAAATATGTAAATAAATTTAATTTCTAATAATAATTGTTCCAAATGCGTAGTGGCAGTATGTGCCGGGTTCTATAAGTCATAGTTGCCTTATATACATAGTTATCTAAGAACTTCATTTGATTTTATAAAAAATATTTGTTCTTTGAATGATCACGTCTCACAATAACGGTACTATTCGAATTCTCGCATTGTTGCTAGTCCAGTAAATTCTTATTTAAGTATACCATAGACTTATTTATTCAAAAGAAAAAAAATCTAAAGTGATACACAATGCAGCAGCTCTTAAGTTGTTAGTAAATTTCGCGTGAAAACTGACTTCATGCTAGATTCTACGAAATGAGTCACGGACGTAGTCGAGCGCGGTGTTATCGTCCCTACATGATAACGATAGCTCCCAATCGATATATCGCTGATATCGATACTTTAGGACTGTAAACTTCAACGAATGCGTTAAGGGCATTAACGTTAAAACGTTGAAAAAGATGAGCATCGATGTTAACAGTAAAGTTCTCCCTAAGACCAAAAGCCGAAAGGTCAACTCGAGTGCTGGTAGGTACGAGTATAACTTGACTCCACGATTCGCTGTGATTTTATGCAATTAGAGATTAAGGCCAAATCTTGAACCACCAAATGAGTTTGTGCATTTCTTCCCTCTTCGTCAATTTCGCCATCGCAAGACAGAGCAAGTGAAACAGTAGCATTTTTTACTGTTTTACGCTCAGATATTACAATAGATAAACACTTAATGAACTTTGATTATGTTCTTTGAAAACAAAAAAAATCTACCAAAATGTTCCTAATTAAATTGCTTTTCCATTGGTTAATGTACGAAAATCCAAGTAATGGCTGGGTTTCGAGGATATGTATGTTTTCAATAATTATTATTCAATGTTTCCAGTGAAATTACAGGGCTTAGAGATCTTAGATCTCTGGGTGACGAGCGCAGTGCAGTGCTAGGCAATGATTTGGACCCTTTATGTTCCAATAGCTGCGTGTCACTGTGCTTGTTTCGACACTCTTTATTAAAAAAAAAAACCTGTAGATACGCTGTGAGGAGGCTTTTAAAAAATAATTATATGTTGTAAAAAAAACTACCTATCATTTTTTATTCAATGTTATGCAGAGACGTAATGTATTTTTAGTTATTAAAAAACATTACGTTTGCGTAAGTGCTGCGTTTTGCTCGGGGACACATTCTGCGGTAAGCGCGTAAACATGAGAATTGTATGAAGAAATTTATAACGCTTCTAGCGCCGCTGAAGTCTTCCCACAGATGTTATGTTTACGCGCTCACGGTGGAACGCTTTTTGTTGACAAAACTCGCACTTCGCATTCTATTTACTGGCACCTCTAATGCCTAACTAAATTACTTATGTCCTAGCTGTCCTCCAATCGTGGAAATCACGACCTGTGTTCTGTTTTCTGTGTCAGAAAAGTCGGTGCACTTACCGCCGTATCAATGATACTCCCGGGATCAATGGGCCCCTGGGTTACTGAGGCCCCTAACATGTGTAAGCAAAAAATAGTAAATGATGTCCACGATATTTAACCTTCATTTGGAGTTCCTATTAAGTTTGATTCAGGGTATATCTCTAAGGCTTACGTTCCGCCGTCATTTGTACTGATGTAGGTACATGTCACGTCCACACTTGGAGCTATAATATTAATGAATAATCTACCCAGACATCCAGAGTGACCTAGACTATCGTAAACCACCACACCCAATATTACTAGTATTTTTATCTTTGATAATGACTAGAATGGACACAATATATCAGTTTTCCTTTTTGATTGGTAGGTTGTTCCTTTCAGCTTGATATGTTTAGTCGCTAAATGGTGTAACTTTGAAAACGTATTATGTCACCGTAAAATTGTCAACTCCGTCGGATTATAATCTAGCACGATTAATTGTAATCTTACGGTAGGTTAGGTTAGTTTGTAAACTGACGACGTTAGATTATAATCTGACGGTTTTCAATCTGAATTAATAAAATATATCTAAACTATCTGTGGTTAAAACTTACATAATTTTCGGTATCGTTTGCTATTTATTCAGGACTCGAATACTATTATACTCGTGGTATATTCCTACATTGTACTAGATTTAAAGTTTTGGCTGCTGTGCTAGCTTGGAATGCTTTCAATTCTTTTCTACACAATAAAGTTTGTGAAAATGCGCTTGAACTAATTTGAAGCTGTCTTTGTAGAATATAAATCACTTAAAAAATTGCTGCCGTTTAGATTACATTAGTAAATGTAAAGTTGATCGTTGGATTGATTATTTACACTAAAATAACTTTCTCTAGTAGTTTTCGCAACGATAGCTATCAGATTAACACTAGTTGAGTTGTGTTCGTTCGTCGATCGGAAATTTCGCCGATAGTGTCCCGAGAGACAGTCGTTGGTTTTCTACTACAGGGCGAGTAATTGTCCGTCATAAACTAGTTTCTGCTCAGCGCTAAGCAAAATTATCAGAACTGTACATTCTTGTTCCTATCACTACTCGCCTCTTTATGATTAACTAGATGTCCGCCCGGCTTCACCCGTGGTACATTATATAGCACTGTTTTTGTTACATTCTTGATTCATGCTCCGCTTCTATTAATAGTAGCGTTGTGTTCTATAGCCTATAGCCTTCCTCGATAAATGGACTATACCTATATCAATTCGGACCAGTACTTCCCGAGATCCTAGCGTTCAAATAAACAAACTCTTGATTAATGACAAGGCTCATAATGATTCTAGCCCATCGATTACTGATCAATTTCGGTACAAACCTATATTATGTAAAAGATTAGCCTTTCACTGAGCAAACTGTTGTAATACTCGACATTAATATAAGAGCGTTAATCTCCCCCCGAATAACAAGAGATTATTATAATCTGTCCGCTGTTAGTAGGTATTTATACCTAGTTACTTTTAATAACATAGCTGGTTAAAAAAGTAACTGAAGATAAAAAAAAATCAGGAAGTTTGAACAAAATTTAATCAATAGGTTGGAGTTGCACGTGTTTATGACATCATAAGCCATTATGTTTTTTGCTATTTAGTAGATATGTATGGTAATTGTTATGGGATCTAGTTGGAATATTGACAACATTGTAAATTACGGGCCCTGGATATGGGTGTTGTGATAAGTAATATAATACGTATGTCTAGGTAGTATACCTAGTCCAACTAGGTTGGTCCTCTCGTCCTCTGTTACGATAAGAGAACTTTGACACTAAAGGAGAAGACGTAGAATTATTTCTTAGTCTGATTTCTACGCTGTAAAAATATCAATTTAGTTTTAAAATCGTACGTGTAAATAGAAAACCTCTCTCTTCGCTCCCTCTAGTTTTGCCTATTGGCGGCCATTCTTGGCCATTCTTTTTCTTAGTTTCTAGTTCATCTTTCCACCTTTTCATGGGCAGACCTGGTAGTTGTTTACTCGGCGGGATCCGTGTAATATCTATTGCCTCAAAATAAGATCACATTAGCGAAAGTTTACAATTTAGTATTCCCGCAATCCTAGATCACATCAGCTAGTGTCGAACCATTGCAGGGCCTAGCCCGTTATTTATTTTCCATTACTCTAGTAACAAGCAGTAATGTGCAAACATTATTGTGTTCCGGTTTGAAGGGCAATGTTTCCAGAGAAATTACAGGGCTTAGAGATATAAAATCTTAGATCTCTGGGTGACGAGCACAGTGCAGTGCTAGGTAATGATTCGGACTCTTCATGTTCCAATAGCTGCGTGTCACTGTACTGTTATGTGTCAGGCATGTTGCTTACCATCAGGCACATGTCCTGATCGTCTCGTCACTCTTTATTTAAAAAAAAAAAAAAAAAAATACCAACGTCATCCATTGTTATGATTAAGGAATTGGGAACCTTTGCTAGATTTCATGTTACGTTTGTTGAAAAGAATTTGTAAATATTTGTCCTCGGAATGCAACTAATAAAATGATTGAGAAATAAATTCTTACACAAACAAATTCATATGAGGTTGCCTTTTAATAAGGTCTAAATAATTTCTAGTAATAACTATTTGTGTTATATGCGACAAGGGTCATAGTGACCTTCCTTTTTAGAAATTATACTTGACAGTTCCTAGTATTCGCATCTATCCTGATGTATTTCGTGGGCCCTTGAGCTAATGTTGTCAGTTTATGGTATCTCATGAATATAGCGTCTAAAGGTTGGGGCGTCAATAACCTAAAAGCTTTGTGTTTTTAAATGTGTGTAGTATTCATATTCTTCGGTTCGGATTGTATCCACTGCATGTGTTGTAACACACACTTTTAACACGCGAAAATAAATTACAATTTTCAGGTGTTCCCATTCAGTTGATTCAGGACCTAAAACAGAGCTTACTTTTTTTTTTTAGATAAGACGGTGAATTTAATAAAAATATTTTGATTGTTCTATTGACATTGAACTTGTGATATTCACTACAATAATATAAACGTAGCACTCGTTCAGTTACTCAATTCTTCATTAGAACTGGTCTCAACAGCCCGAAGGCATCTCGAAGCTTCCCATGGCGAGCAAAAACCGTGATATAATAGCTTTTAAACAGGTTGTCCACATGTAGACGCAGATGTAGACATGACAGGTTCAATCTTTGACACCAAACGCGACATACCTACTTAATTAGCAAAGTACTGAAAAATATATTGAGATCGATTACAATATCACCTATGTATATTGGCTTCAGAGTGATATCATATAGTTATTAAGAAGCCTTTATTATTTGAATTGACAACAAGTACTTATTTGTCCAAATAGTCCATGTACTTAATGGGCTAATGTCTATTTGGCGATCAAGGATTATAAAACAAAGCTTGATAGTGATGTGATAGCATTAACCAAAAACCAACATACCAGGAAAACTACGGTGTTGCTAGAATTATACTATACTCACTCGCTACGTCCATATTATGTAGATAATTAGATTGCTGAAACCCCAGTAACAATGAAGTCAGGATAGTAAGAAATTTCAAGACTACCTATCATACCATAAAACAGTAAATTTTCTGAAATGTAGTGGTAGGACTCCTAGCAGAGTCCGCCTGGGGAAGTACCATACCTTTGCCAGTTATTCTACTGTCAAATAGTAATGTGAAAACATTACTGTTTCGGTTTGAAGGGTAATGTTTCCAGAGAAATTACAGGGCTTAGAGATATAACATCTTAGATCTCTGGGTGATGACCGCAGTGCAGTGCTAGGTAATGGTTTAGACTCTTCATGTTCCAATAGCTACGTGTCACTGTGCTGTTATGTGGTATGCATGTTGCTTACCATCAGGCACATGCCCTGCTCGTCTCGTCCCTTCTTATTTAAAAAAAAATAAAAGAAATACTAACGTAAAAGCTCTCTTTATGTAAAATTTATCAAAATTCGTTCTGTAGATTTTTTGCGTGAAAGAGGTACAAACTTCCATCCTCACCAACTGCCATCACACTAATATTATAAAGGCGAAAGTTTGCGTATTTTTAATTGTGTAAGGTTTTTCGTATCTCTGTAAGATAAACGTACCTAGTTCAGTTTGCTATTATGTATCTACATACTATGTAGAAGGAGAGGCACTGTATCCCACGACACAGGACCACCCTAGTGTGGGATACAGGGCACGCATTAATTGTACAATTGATTTTGCTGAGATAATTAGTCCTACCTACCTACTTACATTTATACCGTACATTGATCAAGAACTATCTTAATGTTAAATATCTGTAATATGTATCTTATCTTAAGCATTTGCTCAAATAAACGGTTTTTTATTTTATTTTATTTAATTTTTTAACATTTACTATAATATGAATATAATAAAATACTCAGTAAGTACATTACCTGGGTTACCGCATGCGTATGCGTAATAGCATAGGCCAAAGATTGTTAAACTCAAGATTAGCCCTGAACATCTTGACATTGGTAACAAACTGCGTCTGTGACATCTGTCTCTATCTAAGAAATATCTGTCTCTGTCTAGGACATCTATTTCGCTATCACCGACAATTATAGTTATAATTGGTATTATTCTCTCTCTGTCACACGGTGATGTTTAACCAGTGACGGTGATGGTAGCCATTTTAAAATGTTAACGGGTATGTAATTAGAAAATATTTAAAATAATTTTAAATACTGTACTTACGCATGAAATGTAATTCTATTAGATTTATTTGAGTTTCTAGAATTATTAGAACACTTTTTTGCAGCAGCTCACTCGTCTCAGTCGTGATTTATCGCAGAATAACCGCGCAAACTTTGTGATGGCTATTGACAGTATAGATTGGTCTGAAGTAAGTGAGAGAAACAAAACCGCTCAAACATTTGTAGTAGCACTGATCAATATTTTAGCAAATAAGTATGACACTTGTTTCCCGATAAAACGAACACCAAATAACAAACGTGATGCTTCGTGGGTTACGCCTGATATTCTAAATCTAAAATCATTGTTGTTTGATATTTCGAAACTAGTTGACCAATTTCCTGAAGAAGAGAACTTAATAGCTATGTTTGACGATCTCAACAGGAAATACAATTCTACTTTGAATGTGTCTAAAACAAATCATTACAATAGCATAATACATGGAAGCACGAATCCATCTAAAGCTATGTGGGAATCGTGAACACGGAGAGGGGAAAAACAATTCGCCTAGGTTGAACTTTTCCGAGATCGTAAAAGATTGTAACGGCAGTAAGTTTAGTTCGCCAAAAATGCCGTAAATGCTATGAACGTTCGGTTTTAAATGCAGCTGCTGCCTGTGGGGCGCCTAAAGCTAATGCTGCTACTGTATGTAAAAATTTAGTATCTGCGCGTCAGGCGTCTGACCGTTCCTTCAGACTAACAAGTTTTTCGGCTGATGAGGTATTTCGCATAGTCTCCTCCAGAATACCTCCAAAAAGTCAAAGACATATACGGTGTGTCGATGGAGCTAATTAAACTAGCAATTTTGCCTCTAGCTCCGTTCTCGCCACACTGTTTAATAAGTGTCTTAGGGAGGGTCGTACCGTCGCCGCTGAAGATATCGAAAGTGTCCCCGATATTTAAAGGCAAAGGCAAACGGGACGATATTGATGGATATAGACCAGTATCGATCATACCAGCAATAGCCAAAGTATTCGAAAATGGCTTGAGTTCGCGATTAGTGGCCTACCTATCGGAAACCGAGGCGCTGTGTGAACAACAATACGCATACCGCGAAGGGAGGTCTACGACTTCTCTAACGCGTGAAGTGATTCGTAGCGTGTTGGCTGCCCGTGAACGTAAAGAGCAAGTAGCCGTCTTATGCTGTGACTTATCGAAGGCCTTCGATGTTGCAGACCATGAGACCTTAGCTTTAAAGCTGAAACACTATGGCATAGCTGGGAAATCATACGAGGTATTGACTGACATGTTACGAGGCCGCTCTCAAGTAGTGGATGCTGGCGATGGCGACAATAAATCAGACCCGTTGCCTTCGTCTATGGGAGTACCGCAGGGTTCGTCAGTCTCTAATATTATGTTTTCTCTCCTACTAAACGATCTACCCGAAGCCGTGAAGGGTGCAGCCATATTCATGTATGCGGATGACGTGGCTGCCGTAGTCACAGCTCTTTCAATAGAGGAATTAGAAGAGAAATTAAATATTGTAATAAACGGCTTAAATTCATGGTTTAGCGCCAACGGTTTTATGCTAAATTCAAAAAAGACACACTATATTCACTTTTGTCTGTCGGGACACCATACAAAACCGCTAAAAGTCTCGCTAAATGGTGTTAGGATTGAGCAGGTACAGAACACCGCATTTTTGGGGTTCAAGATTGATCGCAGCATGACGTGGGAACATCACATCGACAAGATGTGCGCTAAAGTTGGCAGTGCGTGCTTCGCGCTAAGACGAGTATCCCGAGTGGTGTCTACGGAAGTGTCACGTGCATGTTACTTCGCCACAGTGCATTCACGGTTACAATACGGTGCCGAGCTATACGCGCGCGCTGCCGACTGGAAGCGTGCGTTCCGCGCCCAAAAACGTGCCGTACGTGCCATTGTTGGCGTATCGCAATGTACATCCGTCAGACCATATTTCAAGGAGCTTGGTATACTTACTTTACCTGCTATTTTGATCTATCAAGTGGCTGTGTATGTCAAAAATAATCTAGAATCGTACAACACGCGAGGAGAGAGACATTCTCGCAACATACGCAACGCCGACAAGCTGGATGTTATACCACACTCTCTCACGAGGTCACAGAAGTTAACTCACATTATGGGACCGGAAGTTTATAACGCTCTTCCCAAAATAGTTATATCGGCCCCAAGTTTCGGCAGCTTCAAAAACAGATTAAAGTGCTGGCTTATCGATCAAACTTTTTATAGTTACAGCGAATTTTTAGAGAGTGATGGCAAAGTTCCCATAAAAATGTAAATAAATAAATTTGACATAGGTTAGTACAATTGCAATAAAGACATTATACTCGTATAATGCTTGACAGTTTTCTGTACAATAATTATTGTAATACAGTAAAGTAGTAGTTTCAAACTTTGAAAATGTATACAATTTGTATGCTCTTTCTTTTGTTTTTATTTTTTATTAATTGACGTGTAAATTGTACATTTATGAATAAAGTACTTTGACTTTGACTTTGAACGCACAGGAAGGCATAATCTTTTATATTTATGTTCAATATGATCAAAATTAGTGATAGGTATAAACGACCGGCGTCCCCCGCTTCCTACAACAGACTAGAATGAAAAGAGTGAGCTCACTCTTCCCAACGTTAACATGATTCCGTGCGCCCTGATGTTTGTGAGGGCTAA
The DNA here is from genome assembly GCA_017562165.1 of Ectropis grisescens. Lineage (NCBI taxonomy): Eukaryota > Metazoa > Arthropoda > Insecta > Lepidoptera > Geometridae > Ectropis > Ectropis grisescens. The sequence continues at coordinate 5,150,540 of CM029783.1, forward strand.
TCTTGAGTTCTACGATCTATGGCATAGGCCACATTTTACTCCGTTAAAGTTAGTTGTTCCCGTGGGTTACCTAATGAAATGAATTCATTTACGTCGATCATATTTGGCGAAAATAAATTACCGTGAAAAAATTTTAAGCTCCGGTCTACATCGCGGGGCTGTGCTAGTTTATAATATTAATAGGATATTAGCGTAGTTGGGTAAAAAAAGCAAAGCCACGGCCTCGTTGCCGCACCCTGGATAAACGCTAATGGGCGTCACCTCTAACAAAGCTAATTTACAAATGTTATAATACCTACTCATGCAATAATGTGGTAAACCAAAGTCACGGCTAAAATGCAAATTACTTAGTTCGTAGAACATGGTGACTGATTGGGATTGTCCACATGTTGTGAAGGAGAGTTTTGACAATGCTGTATTTGTTTGGTTCTGTCGATTAAATACTGACTGCTTCGGGTACAACAACACAAATATGGCATTGTTAAAACTCTCCTTCGTAACAGGTGATATGATTTAAAAATTGGATGACCTCAGTAGGCTGCCTGCGAAGCCGAGGGTCGTGGGTTCGATTCCCACCCAGTGCAAATATTTGTGTGATGAATTCAAATGTTTGCTCTGTGTCTGGGTGTTTCTATTTATAATAAGTATGCTATCTGCTATCTGCCCGCCATAGTACAAGCATTGCTTAGTTTGGGGTCAGATGGTGTTGTGTGGGAATTGTCCACCAATATTTATTTATTTATTTAGTTCGGTTGTACGTTTGGATAGATTTTGGTAACTCTCTTGATATTTGGTATATCATAGTTCAGCTCTCCTATAAATCTTGTTGAAATCAATCAACAAAAATGTTAAATTTGTACACATAGGTAAATGATAATAGTTTATTCAAAAAGCCTTGCTGTCTCATTGGAACATTGTATTTACAAAATGTTGGTTTCACAATATTTATGAAATTTAGTCGAGTAGCGAGTGTGATCTACATCTGGAGTATTGCATTGTATGGCAGCGAAACGTGGACCATGACTCAAAGGGATAGGGAAAGATTAGAGGCATTCGAAATGTGGTGTTGGAGGAGAATGGAGAGAATCAGCTGGAAGGAAATGAAGAGCCATGAAGAAGTTTTGAAGATGGTAGAGGAGAAAAGAACATTAATGGAAACAATAGAAAACAGAAGAGGGAAGATGTTGGGACATCTGAAACGACACGATAACTTCATTAGAACAATAATGGAAGGTAAATTAGAAGGGATGAGAAAGAGAGGTAGACCTAGGAGAAGTTACATGAACCAAGTGAAGGAGAAGATAAATGTAGTGTCGTATCAGGAAGTCAAGGAGAAGGCGGAGTGTAGAAGTAAATGGAAGGAATTCCACCGACAAGAGCGTCACTCTTAAATTATAAATGAATGAGCGTGAGTGAGTGAATTTTAAAATTGAAGTTGGTGTTTGTTTTATCGGAGAAAATTAAATTATTTAACTTACAAGAAAGTTAAAATAAGAACATTATAATTCCGAAAATATTAGAGACATAGACCGCATTCCGCGCGCCATTAAATTACGTTGCTGAGTGGCTATGATTTTTTTATCTTTATTGTGACCCACGAATTCGCTACTCGTAAGCTTCCGATGACGATCCAAAAAGTCATTATACCATTGCTATTTAAAAACCCCAAAAATAAAGGGGAGCATACTTTTGAAAACTTTTGCCTTCGTTGAATTAGTAGATTTACTAGATTTCCTGCGAACTCAAACAAGTTATATTTCTCAACTAACCATTAAATTTGACAAAGTCACCAATTAGTCTTTGACTTTAGAGCTCCAAACTCTGTAAGCACTAGTTTAAAACTCACAAAACAGAGGCTAAACCACAAAGATCCATTCATTAAAAAAAAAAAACATAAGACACACAAACTAAAGTGTAACAAGAACAAAATTAAAAATTTTGACTAACCCCCGACTACCTCAGATTTGTTATCCGTACAACATTCTACTAGTCGAGCCCTTTCATTTGATAACCATATTAAGGGAGTTGTGAAAAAAGAAATGTAATTCGCCACTTTGTGGAAGCGGCCATCTTGGATTTGAAATTCGTCATAGTGCAATGTATTCTACTAGTCAAGCCCTTTCGTTTGATACCCATATTGAGGTAGTAGTGAAAAAAATAATATAATCCGCCATTTTGTATGGCAGCCATCTTGGATTTGTTTTTTTTTTATAGTGTATAGTATTCTACTAGTCAAGCCCTTTCATTTGATACCCATATTGAGGTAGGTCGTGAAGAAATATTTTGTCCGCCATTTTGTGGCGGCGGCCATCTTGAACTTATATTAACCAAACATAGCTAAGAACATCCGCACGGATATTAACTTTCAAATAAAAAAAACCGCATCGAAATCGGCCCATTCGTTTGAGCTCTACGGTGCCACAGACAGACACACACACAGGCAGACAGACAGACAGACAGACATCGACGTCAAACTTATAACACCCCTTTTTTGGTCGGGGGTTAAAAAGGCGGATTTTGCAAAGAGTCCGGTACTAAACAAGATTTAAGAAAGATTCGATTGATACCCACCATTTTAATCAACACATTTCTCTGGTCACCGTCCGCGTGATCTCGTCCAATTTGTGTGTATGGCATACTTGCGTCAAACGAGGCGCGATGCTCGTTACTGAGGCCACACATCTTAACCTCCATTAAGCCACTACATTGCCTGATGCGGCTGCCGGCTGCCTCCCACGACATCCTTCGCCAATTCGGGCTAACCGTCGTATTCGCGCTGTTCGGCCGGGAGGTCCGTCGCCCGAGGGTGTTGCCTATTTTGGTCTGTCCCATTTAGAGTTAATTGGAGTTATGAATACTAGCCGTCGTTCAATCAAACTTGCTTGGCGTGCTGCTATCCTGGTATTTGATATATAACAAGTGTGTAATTTGTAATCTACATATTTTTTTGCTGTGTTCTTTCATACATACCTATCCGCGTGATCACATATTAGAATACATGTCACTGTTACTCTATTAACGATGCATCGACAGTGTAAACCCTGAAAAAAAAAACTAAATACAACGCTAAATCGTACCGCTAAACGCAATCGCTATCGTCGTATATGTTTAAAGTTGGGATGTTTGTTGCTCAATCACGTCGCTACGCCTGAACGGATCGAGTTGAAATTTAGAACAGAGGTTATATTATAGCCTAGAATAACACATATGCGAATTTTCAACTCGACATAATCATGGACACGGAAACTTCACGTGTAAAACTTTGAGGCGTTGCCAATATATTAGTTATCGCTATTTTTAATATAACGTTGTTTCCCATCAATTAAGTTTTGGGCTTCTTAACTGTAATCGGGTTTAGATTTGCTACTGCTGTCTCCATAATTTCCAGTGAAAATAGAGAGCAACCTCAAAGCTAAATCAGTTAGTCCTGATACATAGATTCGAATGTAGCTCCCGGTAACATTCCCGGCCGGCTCTGGTGGCCAAATATTTGCATTAGCAAACGTTTCCGCAAGAGTCACCGTACGATAACTCGGACCTCAGGTTCATTCACACCGCCGTCTCCGTGGTATATTTTAATCGTTCTTATCTCGCCATATTAACGCCAATATTTGGCAAGGGGAGATAGATATCGTTTATAACAGATTTTTTTTTTAATTAATGCGTTGTCGCACGTTTGTTTCTAATAGAAATATCTATGTTTTTAAGGTTATGGAAGCAAATGTGCTGATTCTAAGCTTGCACTTGACCTCCATGTCGCTTGATGTTGGGAGATGAAGATGCTTACCAAAAAGAAACCAATGCACTCTAGATTTGAAAGATACCTAGATTATATCTATCAGGGAATTCCTACTCTGGCAACGCATTCCACAGATTAGGGGTTCTTTTTACAAAAGTGGAGTCAAACCTCTTTTTTCGGGTTTTATTTCTTTTCGTAAATAGAGATGTGAATTGTGAATTACTAGCTTCGCTCCGCGGTGTAGCCCCCCGCTTAACGACAACTGGGTTTAATAAACGGGATATGACTCTACTATGTGTATCCTACTAATATTATAATTGCGATAGTTTGGCTCTTTGATGCACAATCTCGGAACGTCTAAATAAATTGAGACAGGACTAATAGCAGTTGGTTTCAAGTGGCCTCTGCTGCCTTTTTTTTGGTGGGAGAAATGCCTTTACGCACCGTCCACCGTGAAGGGACCAAAATCACTACTCAGTACTCAGTGGAAGCCGGAAGACAAGACACACGTGTCCGACACAAGTAGTGATTTTGGTTCAATGAGCATCCGAAATGCGGCAGACATGTCTAGCCCATTTGCATTTCAAATTAGCATTTTTACAATAAATTAAAGCAAATAAATAATAAAGACGATGTGAACATCAGTCGTATGCAGCCTGTTGCACTCAACCTGCGTAACCCAGTCTCATCTATTTATAGAGTTTAAGTACGTTGTTAATATCTAGTTGGACAATAATGTCACGTACATCATTGTTTGCGGAGCAGTGCGCGTGGATTCTTCGGATTCCTCTCTTCACGGCTCTTTCGACACCTTCGCCGCGAAGGCTTATTCGAAATATATGAGTCTTGTTACTAGTTAACAAAAAATATTACTAACAGCGTTCCGCTGTGTATCGCGTATCTTAAAAACCACGATCATTAACCGGATAAACAAGCCTAGCCAAATCTACGTATTTAATTTCATTCAAATCCGTTCTGAAAATACAGATATACTTGAGAAAAACAAACAAAATTGGTGTGATTATTGTACACCCAAATATTATAAAAATATTTGAAGAATGTTTGCTTGTGTGCTTACCGGTTTCATGTAATTAATCATCCCCTCTAATCTCATTAATAGTTTTGTGACCACGGACGGTGTTTGTCCGTTTGTCAGACTGGTCAGATAAGCCCGGGACTATGTTGGGACAGCAGGGTGTTTCATAGTTGGAAGTTGGAATGTCGTTCGTCATCATTATTATTGTAAAGTCATGCTCTAATTATATCTGTTTGTTCCAATTTATTAAGGAACGTGAAGGATTAGAGTCAATTGATGTGCCTATTTCTAAAATAAATAAAAAGCACTGACAGATCTACGTTGATATGTTTCCTTGTGACTCGTCCTTTTTTGTGTTAGCTGATGGTCGCATTGATTCTACTCTACATAATTACATTTTCGATTTAGACAAAAAGTAGACTGATATTTTTCCCTACAATAGACTACTTATCGAACTTTTTGCACCCCTCAAATGATTAACAGACAAGTTAGCACGATTTGACTGGCGCGAATGCCAAGTCTTACCACCTTTTCGGAACATACAATCCTAAGTTCTAGTCGATATCTGTGGTTATATCCTAATTTGATACTGCGACAAGGTTCCATAGTGTATTACCGTCCTAACACTGGGTATCTAGTATAACAGGTAATGCCTTCCTTTGTGATAGGGCGATCACCTCTATACGAAGGTCAAGCATTTGTCGTACCTGCGTGTTCATCCTTTACACTTTTATGATTCTTGAAATCTTATCGATTCCTTGGAATACTCCGTTATATAAGATAAAGCATTACATCAATATTCGTTGTTTAGTATTTATTTTTGTCATGATTCACTTTGAAGTTTCCCGATTTATCACCTTGTACTTTATCTATTTCTCTATCACATTCCATATTTGACTACGATTGTATTATATTTATAATTTTGATTATTCTTATTTTTATTTGGCTTCAGATTGTTATTTGTACCTACTGTTAAATTGATATCATTTTCAACTAATAACTGACCCAAAAAGCAGAAAAAGTAGGATATAAAGCGGTATGGACATGTCTGTTGTACGACTATGTCAGATGATCTTTTGGCCAAAGCTACCGTTATAGAATCCAGATTGGAATCGACGTTAAGGAAGAGTTAAAAAAGCTATTAATTTGGTTGGGGTGACCTAGAGCAATACCAAAAGGACTAGTTTTTTCTGGGGTAAAATTTTGCCAAAAATTGTACTAAAATAATAATCTCTAATTTAGTAAACAGCGCGTGTTCTAATATCTTAGCAATCATTTTTAGTGCGGACCAACATTGTCAATACGACTTTAATAAACTGACAGGCTCTCAATAAATGTAAATCCAAAATGAATTATCTAAATGAATGCTGGTGCTACAATTTAATGTTATAGTCTTGTCAATGGTATTTTTTAAGTACAATGCCACCAACCATTCCACCGAACCACCAAAAGCGGAACTACTAAGTTAAAAGTATTAAAGAACATACAAGTTGCCTGATTTTGTAATAGTTGGCGACACTTATCGATCGTGGCGCCACCGTTACATTCTACAGATAAGTTTGTCGTACTATGTGAATTGGATACCGAAAGTGTGACCAATTCTAAATTCGTTGACAGTTTTCTAAACTTCTAAGTTTTCCGCCATCAAAATAAGCCCGTTGCATAATACGGGTGCAACAGAACGCATGATATGCTTTCCTGCACTCGAAGCCTTAGTAGTTGCGACTTCTATTTTCAAAACGCACGAATCTAATCCTGCGGGCTTGTCGAACGATATCAAAAAAATAATATATCTTGTGTAATATTTTTATTCCTAAATCGATGTTTTGAAGCCTAATAAACATTAACCAAGAAACGAATATTGTAAACTAAAATAACATTTCACCGGTTCAGTCGCGTAGTTCCCGATCGCGTTATTTTCGCGAGATGAAAGTAGCCAAATGTATTATACCAGATTATTACTATTTATGTACCATATTTCATCCATGTTGCTTCAGTAATTTTTGTTGGAACAGGTTACAAACATCCATACACACGATTAAACTTTCCCTTAGTAGTGGTAGGACTCTTGGCAGAGTCCGCCTGGGGAAGTACCACACCTTTGCCAGTTATTCTACCGCCAAGGAGTAATGTGCAAACATAACTGTGTTCTGGTTTGAAGGACAATGTTTCCAGATAAATTACAGGGTTTTAGAGATCTTAAATCTCTGTGTGACGAGCGCAGTTGCAGTGTCAGGTAATGATTTGGACTCTTCATGTTCCAATAGCTGCGTGTCACTGTGCTGTTATGTGGCAGGCATGTTGCTTACATCATCGGCCACATGTCCTGCTCGTCTAGTCACACTTTATTTAAAAAAAATATGTTACTTAGTAGGATGTAGGATAGTGGTAACCCAGACAAATTATTGGTAAATCATCAAAGAGTGGCAATGGTGTTATTTTTTTTCGGATTTTTTATGTAATATGCATCAAACTAGAGCTCCGAGTGGATTTGCAATTGCTGCAATAGTAGAGATATATCACAGAGGTGCGGTGAAGACAGCTTTAGGAAGCCTTTCGTGAGGTTCGTCGCACTCGTATTGATTTTGCAGTCTTTTATGTCAGCGTCTGACACTTTGAATTATTGCGGATTGCGTATCTTACGCGTGGAATGCGATTTGTTGCATTTGTAGATCGGATTCTTGTGTATTTTGGAAGTGAAACTTCTTGAGCCGCATTGAGAATTTTTGGTAGAGGAAAATCGTATGGCTCCGCATCACTGACATGCTAATGTAGCGGCGTAGCGTTGGAGCACCTCTATAATAGCAGCGTAGTGAGCACTTCTATAGGGAGTTTGTATGACTGACAATTTTTTTATAGTATTTTTAATATGTAACTTTTAAGATATTAGTTCATCGTCACAGGCTGCCATTTCACCGCACTACCTCATATAACATTTCACTCCACTCTATGAAATCGTATTAATGTTCATTAAATTTCTCAAACGTTCACGATAATAGAATAAAGTATGTATTAATTATGCAAATTAATTATTTATTAAGGCTAAATCTTTGTTTTACGACTTCAGACTTTATCAAGACTTTACCATCACTTACATATAAGCGTTTCTTGAACAGACCTAAATTTGAATTAGACATAGTTACGATCGAAGAGACGTGCAAATTCCCAGTAGATAATGAAATTTCGTGTAAACAAAACAGTTTAGTACATACCTGACCGTACTACAGTCTACGGTCACGTGCACTAGAAACGACTGTAAAGCTTTGATTATTTTATACTGTTGTAATTTGCGTCTTGAAATGCAGTGCAGTATTTTGCAGTCAGCTTTGAAGTTGGGGTAATTTTGTTTATTTCTCTACTGAGGCTGCTAGCAATGGTAAAATGCAACGATAATCTCCTAAAAATAGTAATTTCGTACGATTTGATGAGGGGTATCGCAAGGTGCGATCTCTTGCCCATTAACTAATATTTTTCTGGACTTTGTCATCAAATTGTCAAGAGTGTTGAAGTATATATTTTCAAATAAATGTATGTGGTTGGCTAACCTTATTATACAATTATTGTTTATTGTATTGAGTGGGCCCAAAGGTTTGTGTCTCTTAAGTAGTCATATAGTTGCTGCTAGAGAAAAATGGTAGAGATGGTAATATAAAGTAAACATTTGGTGTATCCATAGTATTCTTAATAAAAGAGCCTATTATTAAACCTCTTAAGTTAAACGATTGCAGTAAGCGGTCATAATAGTCAGATCTTTACACGAAAATGTGTCGTGTGGACGTTCAGTAGCCAATTCTTAAGTTCCTCTCGGTTGATACCAGTATTAGCTTTTATTTCGCAATTTTCAAATTATTCTACGATTCCCACGGTATTAGCTAACACCGTATTACCGTACTAATGTGCAGCCGTTACAGTTCTACCGCTGACGTAACTTGACGGTAAATAACGCGCCGACTATTTTTGTTTTACGTTTACTCTACGCGAGGGAAGGATTGATTGATGTTGCTGCTAATTCAAATGGAAAATAAAGAATTATCACTCATTGTGCTGAGAGTTTTCTCTCAACACAGATTTAAGGGTCGTTCAATATTATCTTTATCTCAGAGTATGGATGAACACTATAAATTAGGTAGGTTTTGTTTAAGATTTAAGTACAGAAAATATTCTCTTGTAAGTCCTAGTTGGGCATGTTACACGGTACTGCTATTACATAGATCAACAGAAGTTGTGATGAAAATTGTGGTATCCATTTTAAAGTTACTGGTGGTATCAATTTAAACTATAGCCGTATATTTCCGATGCAAATACAAGACCATTGTTTAAGTAGTGATGAACTTCAAGCGAATGTTGCAGTTTCTAACCATGTCTAAAATGTATTGTATTTATAGCAAACTGTACCTTTATAAGATGTACCTGACCGGTATCACCTTCTAAAAATATTGATTGTGACATTCGGTTACTTATCAGTACTGTGATACCCGTTATCGTACTATATCGGACGGTACTTCTGGCCCTATTCAAGGGTATTCCAAACAAAGAGGTTCTAAAACTAATCGCTTCGTAAAAATATGATTATCGATGTCAAACTACTCATAATGTAGGAAGGACGTTTTATTTCATTAATCTCCGTAAAATATATCATTGCAGTATCAAGTAACATACATATATTATCAATTGATAACTTAGTAAAATGTTTCTGGAAACGTCATTTGAACCCAAGGGATTAATTTCCGAAGTTACGCGGTTTTACCTCTAGCAGTCGTTATAGTAACCGCTAAACGCAGTTAGCAACATTTACATAATTCTCCCCAGCGAGATCCTTGCGACCGGTCCAGTTATTTACTGGAATATTTAGATATTTAGCTGGGTAGTCCCAGTCCCAGACCGCATTCTCCCCGAAGGTCGTGGCGGACGTTCAGGTATGTTATCTGGCCGCCCTTTATCGGACTCTCATTATGAATATCGGCAGTTGCTATGTGGTAGGAAATACTCTTGGCGAACGGCACACTCGATAGCGGGATTACCTGTTGGAGGTAAAACGATAAAACGAATGTTTAGTAAAGTTGTTACGAGCACAATGGATTATGGATGTGTGTATTGTGTATTGAGTTTCTTCAGAAACGGAAGCATGAGGATTTGACTGCTGTCGAAAAAAATATGCAAATTTGTAATTTGCGATCTATCTGTGAGCAGTTATAGACACGATAATTTAAACTGTTAGCGATTTAAACTCGTATAAAACTGTACATAGGATTTAGTAGTGATCCAAATTATTTTTAATTACCTCCCGGCGTTTCGACTGTAGCTCTTTTTCTATCAGACTGCTCATAGCTCGAAAAAGTGGCATCGTTTCATGGTTGATGTTCCAAAGACTAACGCGGTTTGACTTCCCTTTTGTAATAAGAACGTGTCGCCTGAGTGATTTTCCCCGATAGTTGGTGTTCACAATCTTGGTGTTTTGAGAGTGAATCGGTTTCTTCTAGGTAAGGACGCTCCATCGTTGCTCAACACTAAAATGGCGGTGTAGTGTAGACCTAAAATAGTGAATAAAAAGTTTTAGACAGTTTTTCACCGTTCCCAATCTGTTCCCAGAATCCATATCGTAGCCATTACCGTCTATTTTTTATTGCTGGCTAATTTTATTGACTGCGTCATAGTTGCGATCAAATGACCTCTGTTGCACCTACAGATGCATTAGACGTTTCGCTTTCACATGATGCGAGCAAGAAAGACTCTTGCTTGTGTTTCTCAACCACCACAAAAAGCTTGTTGACATGAAACAACAATTCGTATGATAGTGATGGAGTATCTTCTGTTTAATGTAGTTATTGTATGTACTCGCACTAAACATTTTACACCGATATCCAAAAAGAAGAGGCTATAATTATGTTCTACTGCATGTATTTTGGTGTAAGTGCTGTATAAAGGTTATAATCAACTAAAACAAGTCTTGGCATTAAAAACGTTTAATAGTAACGGGCCAGACAAACTTATGTACTTAAAATACTAAAAATAAATACTTATTATGCTTAATTTATTCGATTGTAGGTAGGCTGAAATTGACTGAAGGAGGTGTTGAAAAGTTCCTTGTCGTATGTTACATACCTGCCTATTCTATGCTGTCGTTGTCTAAACATATCAGTTTTGAAGATGAGCTGGTGCTCTGGCATGTGAGTAGGAGTCAGGAAACGGCGTATTAAGAAATGTTGAGATAAAGTAGTGATTCAATGAAGAGCGCGAAGTTTTGCACTTGTCTGAACGAGAGCAAGTGACATCATGGGATTAGATTTAAAAAAGTGCAGTAATTATGATGCTATTTCGAAACACTATTATCTAGTCGTGTTTTTAACTACACCAGTGGGGCCCGTCGCACGTAAGCCTATTACCATTAAAAACAGTTTGTTCAAAGTGATTATGGACTATCCATAACTAGGACCTCGGGTAGTTGTTATTATTGAAAGTCCGATGTTCTAACTTCTCTAGCTCTTTCCACTTGTCTCTATCTAGAGCTATATCGTCCCATTTGTGTGGTTGTCGCGCCATCTCTTTTTAGGACTGCCGCAACTTTTTTTCTGATTTTTTTTAGGATTTCTGATCTGCATGCCACAGAGAAGTTACGAAGCAGTAACTTCGTGTTAATTATGCTTGTTTCTCTCTATATATATGGATACAATTTTGATGTCTTCAAGTTTAAAGTGAATCGGTACCCCTAGCTAGGTGGTGGTCAAACAAGACTTTATTGATTGGAAAAATTATATCAAAGTTGGAAACTATGTCTATATCAAACAATGTCGACCTTTTGAATTGCCAACAACACGTTGACAGCAACTGTGTTTATAAACAGCAGTTACGATCACGAATACCAGTTTACCTAACTCGTAAATGGAATTAGGGCTTGGACTATGCTTAAGGTCACTCATTGCATAGAATCAGAATCTATGCCGATTCAATCTTAACCCTACTTTCACGTATCCACGCCGTCGATCAAGACAGCAAACAGCTGAGTCATAAAATTATAAAAACAAATAATAAATAATTACGTAGTTCTTTTAAAACGTTAAATAATATTTAAATATAAACGTCAAAGTTTGGATGTTTGTTGCTCAATAACGCCGGAAAGACGCTGAACGGATCTAGTTAAAATTTAAAACACACTAATAGTCTGGATTAGCACATAAACTATTTTTGCGAAAATAACGAGAACGGGAACTACGCGGCTAAAAACGCGGGATGCAGCAAGTATTAGATAATAATTATGATGCTATTTCGAAGCACTATTATCTAGTCGTGTTTGTGATGGGTATAATGTCAGATCAGGCTTTTTATTTTTTGGCGACTATATTTAGATCTGAGTTGATGACGAGTTGACGTAATGTGCCACGACCTTTCAGTACTTCAACACTACCGATTTAATATGCAGGAACCATGGTTCAGACCACACCTCTGTACGAAATCACCGTTCTACTCGTATTTATGAGACAGATGTATTGCGGTAATTTCACGCATGGGACACGATATCGGTTTGTCTCGGATGTGTCCCTCCGTGGGCACGCCTGCCGTTACGGCATTTAATCCGCGATATTAAATAATTATCTTTTAAACATTTCAGAAATCTAACTAGCGCCATCAGATTCGTATAAAAAACAAGCCACTTCAGGTTGCAGTTATAAGTAGGCTGTGATTAACCCATTTGCCAAGCGGCAGTATGCCTGTTTTAGATGAGTGTCTTAATATTTTGTTCAAATATTCGGGACGTAAGTACGTCATTGTTTTTGCTTTTGATTTCATAACATGAGAGAGAGAGATGCCTCACTAACATGTTACATAAGCAACTCACTTGGTGTTTTCGTTGCTGATACTTGGGACCTTCTCTCACAAGGAGAGAGTCAACGCCATAATCCACAACGGTAGTCAGAACGGCTTAGCGAATGTAGTACGTCCTCGAAAAATATCTTCCTCGAAACACCCCAGTTTCCTTACGATACTTTCTTTCACCGTTAAAGCCATGGTGTTGACAAATTCGTACATCTGTACTTAAAAGTACTCGAGAAGTTTAGGGGGAATTTGAATCTACGACCTAAAGATTATGAAATCAAACGCCTAAGCCTAAGCCTAACCTAAGCTATTTTAAAACTTTTCGGTTTTGCTTTTTACCCAAATGTAACTTTATGTTGATTCTGGCAGGATTGAAAATATAATTAACACCATATGCGCCACCGAAGTAATTAAATAATATTGTAGTGAACCACTGGTGGGTTTTTGGCGGTACTGAATACAATAGACCTAAGTTACCAGTAATGTACTTCATCGTGAGATACAATTTCAATATTTCCATATGCGGATTATGGCATCATAAATATATCGAGATCGTGGCCTATTTCCTTACCGCATTGCATTATTCAACAGTTCAATGATAGCTAGCAAAATATACAAATCGATATTCACTTTCGCTTCCGTTCGTTTCCATAGAAAATGTTAATAGTTACCATCGAAACTGAATCACTTGATATTCATAAATACACTATAAAATATTTAAGCACTGCATTTGTGCATATTGTAAACGCACACAATATGGTTACGTGTAGTATTTCCCTATTTTCTGAGAAATGTAAAAACAGAATAAAAGTAAGGGCAAGCGCCAAGTCCTGATGTTGAAATATTTAAGGATATCTGGGAGTGTACGTTTTTTAAAAACACATCCAGGGGAGACATGGATCCATTGATGAAAAAATTCTTTGTTGTATACACCATTAAACTATTGATAACAAACGCAGTATATTTTTTAGGTTATAATTCGGGCGCGTTATAGAAAAATGAGAAATACACCGTCACGAAAAACCGACAAAGTTAATAATCTGCATTTTTTATAAACATCGTAAATTGTAACTCTTGTGTTGAAGATATTATCTATTCTATAGCTGAAGTTAACTTCTTCATTGCGTACATATGTACACAAACACTTATTGTTACCTTGTTTTTGATAAACATTCTTTCATTCAGCATCCCAGTCTACCTCAGCGAGGTTACGAATCAATAAAACTGTTGTAAAGCAATTAAACATACAAATTGGTTTACCGTTACGTTTTCATTACCTTAATTTGGCATGAAGACTTCATCCGAAATGCTGATCCGGTAGCGCCGTCGGAACTGAACTTTATGACGTTGCAATAAAGTAGGGAATAATCGGAGTTATAGGAGAGGTATCATTAAAGGATGCAGAGAAATCGAATGTGGGTTCGAATGTTACGGTACTTACTATGTCTTCCTTATACGAAGTTCGTTGACCTAATAGTAAAGATGTAAGTAGCAGTACCTACTCGAAAAAAGTTGAACTCATCACAATGGAACAAGAAACTTTGGAATACGTTGCCTGAGTAGGTATTCCCTGATGGATATAATTTGAGTGATTTCTATTATAGACCGTATCGTCGTTTAACACCGTGCGAGACGGCGGCGGTCAAGTGTGAAAACCTATTATTATCGGTAAAAAAATGAAACGAAACTTATAATACTACCTAAACCCTTGTAGCGTTTTAAAATATCTCTACCGCAGCTTTTCTGTATTTTTAACACACTTAGGGCCACGTTTGACATCACCCGTCTGATGGTAAGCGACGGTGTGATCCACAGATTAAATAGCCTGTTGATCGGCGTTGAAAGGAATCTTGCTTACATTCAGAAGTCACCAGCGGGGGCGCAGGACGAGGTAAGGAGATGCCCAATTGCCCAGTGCCCACTGATCTAGAAGCTATAATATATTACTATTATAATTCTCTTATACCAGAAGCTGATGTTCTGATGAACGTTGCCTAGCAACACATATATGTATTATTATGTAGTTTTAAAACGAAGATTGCTATGGTTACCAAGTAACGTCCTCGAGAATAGAACACTGTAATGTGTCAATTGTCTGAAACATGTTCATTAAATAAAATGCATGTTTTCAACCTTATCGAGATTGTTAAGAAGATGAGATTTCTTTGACTAAGTTAGCTGTAAATTGAATAAACGAGGTCTAATAACGGGAATGAAGGTAAGCCCTACGTCATGAGTAGGAATCCCCAAGTGACAATCTAGCATTGTTACTAATCGATTACGAAGCGTTTTGTTGTGTAGAAAGTAAAAACTAGATTATACAAACATCGTTATCGTTATTCGGCATATCCGCATAGTTCTCACAATTTTCACGCGATAAAAAGTAGTTCATGTGGAATTCCAGAATACAATTTATGTTTCGATCCGCTCGTTCCGATCCATTCAGCCGTTCCGACATGACTGAGCAACAAACATTCAAACTTTCGCATTTATGATACTAGTATGATTGTTAACATTTAATTAAGAAGTAGAATAAATAAAGATAATATCTCATTTTGTATTTTTGCTAGAGTTGTGATCATCGATCGGTCGCTCACTTTATTATTCTGCATTGTAGCTCACATACTCTCACTATGCCTAACACTATTTTAGAATTCTCAATTATTTAATTAGTTAAACCTGCGATTTATTATTTACTTTCCGACCAAAGGATGAAACTTAAAAGGTTTTAATTATCAGGTAAATAAAGAAATGTAGTTTGTTAGATGTAGTTTACTTTTTCGCAAGAAACTATCTAGACCTAAACTTAGCAAAGCTTGTTAGTACAAGGTTTGGGAAACCAGATATCTGAATGGTATGATAATGGTATATTTTTACATCATCTAAAAGCATTTTTGTGATGCCCACATAGGTAAAAATATCCATATTTATCACACAAATAGTATCACAGGAAACTCCAATAATAATCAAGAGGTATTCTTATCAATATTTTTTCTACTTCCTACTTCTTCCAATATCAATTTCTATGGTATTAACACCTTGTAGAATGTTCTCTCGAACTTAGAAATGTTTAGCCGTATGTTAAAATATGCGGTACGTCAGACGAAGGAAGCCGCTATCGTAAGCTGTGGATGACTGGAGCTTCGGTACCCGTTCAGAATGTCAATGGGCGCGTGTCTGACTCACGCGTGCCTCCGCAATCACTGCCTAGACTCCACACACCGCTAACGACATCCCACGCGACGCGCCACTATCGAAAACTTTACCGTTTGCATTTAATAACGGTTACGTTCTTTTTCACCACCACACGTGCTCCTAAAATTGTTTTACCATTATCAATGACGTCGGTTCCGCACTGTTCAGCATCCATCACCGGCTACACATGGACTAATTGTAAACAATCCGTGCTTGGCACGAATTGGAAATGGTTTAGTTTTTTCACTCGTCGACACTTGTGTTTTTCTCGATGACGGGCGAATCTGACTCATTTCGCTTGTCGCGTGATAGTGGCTGACAATAAAATGTTGTTGGACAGGTTATCATTAGCGGAACTTGATTCACGATTTCCAGTTCCTGCGTATCAGTGTGTCCGCATTTGTGTGCACTCATAATCTGGGTTTTCCGAAAACCTTATCGTTTGTGCGTGATAAAACGGTCCACATGTCATGGATTTATTTATAAACATTAGAACATGTTTAAATTACTACAAAAAAATAATTATAATACATACATTTTTTGAGAACATCTTTCAAAACCATCTTGTTTCACATCACTTGCTTGGCCATCAGTGCTCGCTAAAATGCTCTTTCTTGTGGCGGTGACGTGTGTCGTGTCGCTCTCTTCCCTAAAATATGGCTGAGGAGAGCGATGGCTAGTACATGCATCATACTCGTGAACGAGTGCTGATTGCGGGAGCTGGACGAGCGTAGTGTAGTGGCTTCATTACCATACACCCATGTCCTGCTAGTCTCGCCCCCACTGTAAAAAAACACAGTAAACACAAGAATGCTTCAAATATTTGAATAGAATGCACGTGTCGTATATAGCCTATCCGGTACCCATAATATAGTGACAGTATAATTTTATGACAGAGTAATGGCGCACAGTGCTATTACTAGATTATCAATGACAAGCGCCGGCGCCGGCGGAGGCGCCGCGTTACTACTGCGCCCCGCGGCACTACTGTTATTCCGTAGTAGACTGTCCTACTAATATTATCAATTTTAAAGTTTTGATGTTTGTTGCTCAATCACGTCGAAATAGCCGAACGGGTCCAGTTGAAATTAGGAGTAAGAATCTAACTGAGATTTAAGTCTGGAATAGCACGTAGACTATACTTTTTATAGCTAGAAAAAAACGGGACCGAGAACTACGTGGTTGAAACCGCGGGGCGCTGTTAGTACAAAAACATTCTTGAGTTTTAATCCACGAATGTCACAGTGTCTCTTAAAAAAATGCAATGGAGGAGTGAGACAGCAAAGTAAAACTTAATCTTACGCGACCTATCAATTTAACAGATTTAGGTTTGTAAAAATTAAACAAAAACCATCGTGATCTGTGTCCAGCACGCACGCGCTCGGTAACAATGAACGGCCCTCCGGATGTGCCCAGGAAGCCGGCCTGTCACCTCGGCTGCGTATTGCCAACTCTACCGTGGCCTGCATTTACATACACTCTATAAACCACTTCTAACCTTACTGCAGAGGTGAACTAAGCCTAAAGAAAAGCCTCGTCGTTGTAAGAGTTGAAAATGAGACAATTCATTTGACATAGAACATCGAAGATGCTAATAGAATGGTAGTGTTTTTTGAATAGGTACTAAAGTGTTCGGACAAATGAAACTATTTAATATGGACTCATGTATACCATACATAAATACATAGATTGGTGATGAATATGAGGTGACGGGATTAGCAAAACGTGTGTAACATAGTAAGTAAGCAACATGCGTGACCATAACAGCACTGTGCCTCGCAGCTATTTTAGTGTAAATCGTTAAAATCACTCCATCGCATCGTGTTCGTCACCCGAGGATTTAAGATTTCTTATCCTTATCTAAGTTAGGTACTTATTTTTTAATTTAGGAACTATTTAGTGGGCTTCTTCAATTAAATTAATATTTAATGTACCTGAAAATACAATTGATTGCAAGTTGTATTTCCAGTACACATATCACCAACCAATTACAACAGGTGCCATTTTCGAGACTGAATTTCCTGTTTCAAGATCTCTGAACTCTAAAAACACAGAACCGATATTAACAAAAGGTTTACGATCATGTTTCACAATCCACCGTATTACCCCATTACTACTCCCATAAATACTATCTTTAGGTCCAGTAACGGTGCCGAACTGTCTATTTACATCCAACACCATCATCTGATTACATCACCAGCATTCCTTAAAAACCATCGAAGTTACTAACGGGAACCATATGCCAGTCTTATGCAATGTGGTGTCCGAAATATCAAGGGCACAGTGTGGTGAAGTGGTTTCAACGAACTATATCACTCAGTTCCAAGTAGTAAAACTCTAATGGATAGAATTTCGAGATTTAAACGATCGATATCTCTTGATGGATCAAGTCCAAATAGTAAACCGAATCGACAGGCTCAAAAGATTTATTTTAGATTGTAATTTACATCTCCACAATTTATGGTATATATTTTATATGGGTACAAAGTTTTTATTGGTCCATGCACAGAATATTAAGAAAGTGGTGTACAACTATTTTGATCAACTTGCCTCAAAATCTCATAGTTTCAATAATATTTTCTATAGAAATAATTAAACTATATGATTTTTTTAAATAGGTCTAAAATAAATATTTTTAGTTATTTTACTAATTTGCTTCGTTGCGCAAACGTTTTAAATTCACTATATATTCAAGTTATTGTGTTCCTTAGTATTATTTACTAATAACCAAGAGAGCTGTGAATATGAAAATGGAGGGATAATAAAGATGAAGATGATGGATGATAAAGGACGCTTGATGAAAATGAGAAAGGCTTGTATGAAAAAGGAGAGGTGATTAAGAAAGAAGATATATATATCTGGATATGACGAATGATAGAAGTGCATGGAAGAAATGAATGGGGTATGCTTATCCCACTTCGTGGGTTCGGCATGGAAGGGGAATGATAAGTTTTTAGATAGATATATACTCTTTATTGTGCATACCAAAAGCAACAAGAACAAAATTAAATTTTTTTACTAACCCCCGACTACCTAAGATTTGTTATCTGTACAACATTCTACTAGTCAAGCCCTTTCATTTGATACCCATATTAAGGGAGTTGTGAGAAAAGAAATGTAATTCGCCATTTTGTGGTATCGGCCATCTTGGATTTGAAATTTGTCATAGTGCAAAGTATTCTACTAATCAAGCCCTTTCGTTTGATACCCATATTGAGGTAGTAGTGAAAAAAAATATATAAACCGCCATTTATGGTGGCGGCCATCTTGGATTTGAAATTTGTTATAACGTACAGTACTCTACTAGTTAAGCCCTTCCATTTGATACCCATATTGAGGTAGGTTGTGAAGAAATATTTTATCCGCCATCTTGTGGAGGCGGCCATTTTGAATGGATATTAACCAAACATAGCTAAGAACACCCGCACGGTAATTAACTTTTAAATAAAAAAAATCGCATTGAAATCGGCCCATCCGTTTGAGCTCTACGGTGCCACAGATAGACACACACACACACAGACAGACAGACAGACATCGACGTCAAACTTATAACACCCCTTTTTTTGGTCGGAGGTTAAAAAAAGAACACGTTGACTAATTTGTCGATCGATATTTTCACCAAAACAATTTTAAACTTGCCTCCGTATATTAAAACTCTTCTTAAACATTGTTCTTGTATTTTTGATATCCTTTGACGTTACAAACATTGACTTCTAAACCAATTCGATTTTACTGACCTATATAATTAAAGAGTTTTCTGGCGGAAGCCTTGAGTAAATGTTTTGAATACGGCTATCAGTTTTCAGTGAACATGTGCGTAAGCTTTCGCCTTTCGATTGCCGAAGGATTAACACCGTAGACTTAACGCACTACGTATCCATTACCTCACTCGTGTTATGTCAGTCACCCCATCACTAGGGCTCGCCTGAAGCAGACATAAAAGTTTGCTTCACAACTGTTACTAACGGAGAAACTTAATACTTATTACTTGCAGCAACTGCAATGGGACTTCATGCTAAATATAACTTTGAACTTACATTTGTGGGTTCTTATTTTTTTCATCGTTTCTGTAAATGCTGCAGGATTTTTGTTGGAAGTTACGGCTGGTCTAGTCGTGATAACGGCGGCTGCCGATCCGGAACCCCGGGTTCAAATCCCACGCGTGCTAGTCGTTTCGAAGTCATATCCGTGATGCCGCTAACTTAAAACGATGATGGAAAACATCGTGATGTACCTAGACTCTTTCTAAGTCATGTGTCATACACTAACCCGCACTGGGCCAGCGTGTAGAATTATGGACTGTTTTTTGGATATAATTAGAGTAATGTCCTGTACGACTGGGCTTCGAACGAACAAAATACCTCTTCCCACTCCTGGTGACACAGTCATCACGATATTATCGCAGCGTGAAATTGTCCTCATAAATGACGTAATTTGGCATCGAATGCGACAGCTGTAATAGTGGCTCGGTGACATCATACACACTTCTGTTGTACGTAGGCATGCACAATCACTTCTGTGGTAGGTTCATTGAGATTTACCGATCCGGATTTCATTGTTTTTTATAGAGTTATAATATTTTTATACATAGTATACTAGCGGCCCGCCCCGGCTTCGCCCGTGGTACATATATATAACCTACAGCATTCAAGAATTACGTACGTATGAAAGAACGGTGAACGATTTTTTTTAATCGGTTCAGTAGTTCCCGAGATTAGTGTTCAAACTATATATATGCTATAGGCCAAATTATCGTGCTGGTTACTGGGTCAGAAGTGACACCTGTTGTAGACAACTGGCGGGGATAACTAATTAAATGACGATTGATAAGTTATCGACCGGGGATGAAAAATGATTAAATTATTAATATGGCTATTAAAAAATACGGGTTGATCGTAGAGGGGTGAAAATTGAGGATTGTATGTATTTTTGTATGTTGTATCATAAAAAAATTGAAATTAAAAATTTTGTCTAAAAAATAAAAAATTAGGGGTGGACTACCCCTAACATTTAGGGGGATGATAAATAGATGTTGGCCGATTCTCATAGATACCGGATAAGTACAAAAAAATTTCATCAAAGTCGGTCAAGCCGTTTCGGAGGAGTATGGCAACGAAAACTGTGACACGAGAATTTTATATATTAGATGACGGGACAAGCATGTCATTTGCCTGATATTGAGCATAACAACACAGTGTCATGCAGCTATTTGGAACATGAAGAGTCCAAATTATTACCTATTACTGCACTGCGGTCGTCACCCATAGATATAAGAATATTTATCTCTATGTCCTGTAATTTGGCTGGAAACATTTCCCTTCAAACCGGATCACAGTAATGCTTGCACATTGCTGCTACATCATCATACACATCTATAATCCTTTCAGCTATTCAAATCCTTCGGTTTCATTATTTGTTTGAATTGCCCTACATAAAAGTAAACTAAGTCCCAGTTAGAAATACTTGTTAACGATTACCTGAATCTAAACACTTCTTATGCAACTAAGTATTTATCAATGCAGTAGTATACACTACATATTTAGGTTAGGTTGTGCTATTTAGAGGTTAAGAGTAAATTCACAAATACTTATATAGTGCTTGCGGCCTCTATACAGGTTTGGAATAACCGAGTTGACCTAATGGCCGCTAAATACATGAAACTACAAATTGGTGAGATTCCGCGTCCGCTGAGCTAATATGAATGAACAATGTAATTTACATTCGAGATAATTAACGCATAATTGACGCCCGGCAGTCATGCGCCGGCTAAATGAGTTACTGCACATCAATAAAATTAATGTTGGCACTCATGACACTGTTAATTTACCTACGTGTGATTTAACGTCAACATCCGAGATTTTGTTTTCAGTTTAGCATTTTTTTTTTGTAGCTTAGAGTGACGAGACGAGCAGGACATGTGCCTGATGGTAAGCAACATGCCTGCCCATAACAGTGCACAGGGACACGCAGTTATTGGCACATGAAAAGTCTAAATCATTATTTAAAAGTGGACTGCGCTCGTCACCCAGATATATGTTTTATCTCTGTAATTTCACGGTAAACATTGCCCTTCAAACCGGAACACAGTGACTTACTTTTACTTGGCGGTAGAATAACTGGCATAGATGTGGTACTTCCATGCGGACTCTCCAAAGAGTCCTACCATTACTATTAACTTGTGTTTGGTAATCCAAAACTGTCTTCTGATTCACATAAATATTTTGTGAGTGCTTTTGAGTTTGAGGAACTAATCCTGCAAACGGTCTGGTGCCTACATAAATTACTAGCAGCGGCCCGCGCTTTTACTTGCGTAGTTTCCGTTCCCATAATTTGCCCGATAAAGCAGTTGTCTATCTGCTATTTCCAAATTTCAATTCGATCCGTTCAGCCGTTCCGTCGTGCTTGAGCAACAAACATTCTAATCTGTACATTTATAGTAGAAGTATATAAACATAAGAAATATAAAAATCAATCAGAGTCAATTATCAATTTCCTATTGAGATCTAAACTTCAACGCTTCTCCTAATGAGTGTTAAACTTGATCGCTTCAGTTTTTAACCCAAAAAGGAGGAGGTTCTCTATTCTGTATTCTGTAGGCTGTATGTTTTTTTTACGATGGGATTGAGCAACAAATATCCACATTAATAATTAGAATGTGCTGAATCACATTAAATGTTTGTAACGACGTGTTGCGATAAGTTTAAGCGTAATGCAAATCCTCAATAGATTGCATGACGCTTATTGAGTTCCTCGAAAATATCACCATCGGTAATTCGAGCCTCGATAAGCTTGAGCGTCTGGTGAAAGATATCGTGAGATAATTGACATGATACAAGAAAAAAGCATTTCCTACTTGGTTTATGAAGTCATTAGCATTCAAAAGCAAAGCATTTCCTACTTCTGAGCTAAGGCTCCCAGTCCAAGCACTGAATAATGCCCGAGCGACACGAGGCTAGTTTCTCAAACTAGGTTAGCAAGCTATAGTGTTAGCAAGTTACTACTTCAAGCTTCGTGTAAATAAAACTAGCGTTTCGTAACGTTGTCTACACGAGCCTAGAAGTCCTAGCTTGCTAGCTTGATATCATAGCTTGAAAAACTAGCCTCGTGTCGCTCAGGCATAACAAGCGGTCTGCATTTGCTTTTGCTGTATTATAGAACAAGTAGCTTATACTGTTCATGTTGGTCCACTGATAGAATTCAAAATTACTCTTGATATTAAGCTAGCCTAGTCCAAGTAGATGGATGGGGCACTCAAATCACCCGGGAGCAAGATTTCGCTTCGCTGTAAATCAAAAACGCCATCCATAAATATTGTTAGATTCTGGTCGCCTTGAAGTATGCCATCGGGCCAACGCAGACTACGTAAATGGTTATTATCGGCCGAATCGTGGTCCAACGTCGTAAACAAACACCGTCGAATTTTATTTCCGTTCGCTAAAACTTCTCTGTAAACAGGTGATTTAGCCGATATCATACTTATTAATATACGAATAGAGTTTGTAATAATAATAACTGACCTTATCCTGTGGATCTCAATTCGAGTGGAGTCCGTAACGGTATCTAACCTCGGAACCGGTTCAATAGCTCGCTATACTTGGTAAATACTAGACGGTATAGGAAAGAACGCTCTATTCCGAAACTTTTTCTAGCAATGAAATTACACAAATTTGTTGTCCAATCACAAATCACAAATTCCCCAACATAGAACAAAATATAAGACAATGAAAACAATTTCAGTAAATTTATTACACTAGTAGTAGTATTTTGCGTAAAAAATAAGGAGCATCAAAATGGATTTTGATAAAATGTTATACTGTAGCACAATTATTGTGAGACGTCAATTAACATATTAGTACCTGGTTGACCGAGCTTTGCTCCGTTTAAATGCGTTTATAAAGGGCTCTAAGTAAAATATTTTCCCAGAAAAAATAAAAGACCCGAGTGTAACCATCAGGATTCGAACCGGGGCCTGTTGACTCCGGGGGCGAGCATATTCCGTCTGAGCCATTTGGATTTAAAGAACAGTGGCGAAATAAGTTATCGTATTCTAATGACATTGTAATAACGTTTAAAAACGCGCATAAAATTATGTTTTAAAAAAATAAAACCTAGCTAGATCGATTTATCGTCCCCGAAACCCAGTGTATACATAATTTCATGAAAATTGTTCGAGCCGTTTCCGAGATTCAGATTCTATATATATACGAGGGGTGATCCAAAAGTAATGATAATCAATAATAAACACAATGAATAAAATCAAAAACTAAATTTATTTCTCAACATAGTCTCCTAGCAAGTCTATACATTTAGTCCATCTCTTTTCTAAACCTAAAATTCCCTTAGAAAAAAAATCTTTATCTTGACTCTCAAAAAAGTCCTCAACCGCGGCCATCACGTCGCTATCATCGTCAAATTTCTTGCCCCGGAGGTGTTCCTTGAGTCGTGGAAAGAGATAGAAGTCACTGGGGGCTAGATCTGGTGAATAGGGGGGGTGTTCCACCAGCTCAAAGCCCGCTTCCTGAATGGCAGCCATGGCAATTGCAGCTTTGTGAACCGGTGCGTTGTCTTGATGGAACAGCACTCCAGCCCGCAGTTTGCCTCGCCTTTTCTCCTTAATAGCCTCCCGCAATCTTCTTATTTGTTCTGCATAGTAGGAGCCTGTAATAGTGGCCCCTTTTCCAAGTAGTCCACCATGATTATTCCTTCAGCGTCCCAAAAACAGACGCCATAACCTTCCCTGCTGAGCTTGACACTTTGAATTTCTTCGGCGTCGGTTCATCGGATCGTTTCCATGTCATCGATTGTTGTTTTGTTTCAGGATCAAAATGGTGGATCCAGGTTTCGTCCATGGTCACAAAACGTGACAAAAATTATCCTTGTCTGCCTGGAACTTTTCGAGATTTGCTCTTGACATGTCGACTCGTTTCTTCTTTTGCTCGTCGTTTAACATTTTCGGTACCCAACGCGCGAGACCTTTCTCATATGCAATTCGTTTACAAGGATTCTTTGAATGCTGCCATATGAGATCCCTGTGACCTCAGCTACATGCCTGATAGTCACTCTTCGATCTTCCAATACAACTTCTTCAACTTTTTCACATTTTCTCCAGTGAGGGACGTCGATGGGCGCCCTTCGCGGTGTTCGTCTTCCGTCGATGTTCTTCCCAGCTTAAACTCCTTAGCCCAGCGTGCAACTGTGGAATATGGAGGAGAACAGTCCCCTAATGTTTCCACCAAGTCGCTGTGTATGTCTTTGGTAGACATTTTTTTCAAGCAGAGGTATTTAATCACAGCTCTGATTTCGTGTTTTTCCATTTTGATGTTCACTCCTTGACAGTCCGTATTCAAATGAATGTAGCTCCCGGGAATCGTGGCCTATTTATATG
The DNA here is from genome assembly GCA_017562165.1 of Ectropis grisescens. Lineage (NCBI taxonomy): Eukaryota > Metazoa > Arthropoda > Insecta > Lepidoptera > Geometridae > Ectropis > Ectropis grisescens. The sequence goes on from CM029783.1 coordinate 5,175,707, forward strand.
ACTTTTTTTTCCTGAACTAGTGGGTAATTGAGCAAGTGACTGTAATTTTTTTGTATTTTTGTGTGCACTAGAAATAACTGATTATCATTACTTTTGGATCACCCCTCGTATACCTACAACTACCTACAAATCGGTGTAGGTGATCTAAGTTCACGGGGTACTCTGCTTGATGCTTGGGTATTTACTTGTACCCGCTAAGTACATAATTAGAGGTACTATATGGTATAGGAAGCCAGTGCCAGCGCGCTAAGCCCTCGCTAAAGGGATTGGATGTTGGCATGCATAAATGTCAACTGAATACACAATACGCTCTCATTGAATAAGAAAAGAGTGAACTGTGAGCTAAGGTCAATGCTATGAACGCTGCCAGTGGTACGGAAGTCAGTATAGATGCTATCTTCACCGTAGATACTTCTAGTTTAAAAGGTAAAATCAGACTTAGTAAATATCTTCCAGAAACAAACAATAATTCAAAGTTTGTAGAGAAGTTATCGAATAGGAATTTACTATGCGTAGTCACCCAAGATTCTTCTACAAACAAGCGAAGTTCACCGTTTGTGTCTACAATTGAAATTTGTGTGTGGGTCATATGACCTGAAATAATAGCATAACAGTACGTAAGACCTTGGAATAACTAGTGCACATAACTTCGGTTTGTGATTAAGATATAATACTTATTAATATTCGTATTTTGGAAAGATTTGAAGCGGTTATTAAAGTCAAGTAAAAAAAATCCTGCAAAGTGATTTAATTTTTTTGAATTGGAATCTATCATTGGTCCGCGATATAACCCATTAGGTACTCGTATCATAATTCGAAACGTGAACTTTGAATGGAGCTGATGTAGACTCCATTTTGAGGTCGTAGGTCATGCTGATTCCACCGAGGAATGCACATCGTATTCCATCATTCCAACTGAACCACTGAACTGTGGACCTCAATAAGTCAAACACTTGATATACGAATTCAAACTTAACGTACTACACGATAAGATCACTAATAGAATACAAGTACACCTACATAGCACCACTTTTGATGTTGTTGTCGTATTGTATGCAATTCGACTTTCACATCGGACCGAAACTCCTAATCATTTGTTACATCTTGCACGGTAAAAGCTCCAAAAGCGGTTATTATGCGTCGGTCACTATAAAAAGCTTTCTAAATCGATCGTGATGAGAAAGTGATGCGCTCTTAATACAGTCTTAAAACATGTTGTAAACTTGTAACTTAGATCACGAAAACTCATGCTTATGTAACAGATTAAAACTGAGAAATTATAGAAAAGCTGGACAAAATACGGTTACTCTTATAAGCACAAAACAAACTTATGATATTGACCAAAGAAGATAGTACAATTTGGAAACTAAGAAACGCGATGCATTCCTGATATCAGAATTTCATAAATTTGACAAATTGTAAATTTTAGATCACGTAAACGAAAACTCACATATTAGACTAGAACTAATTAAGTAAAAATAAATTTGAGAAAAAACAGTTAGTCTTAAAAGCACATGTTAAACATTGGATATTTGTTTGACAGAAGCAAATACGATAGTATTTAATCACTAAGGACAATGGACAAAAATAATAATTAGAGGTGGGATGAAAATTCAATGCCGTATAAGGCTTGTTTAGTACGAACGTGATTTTTAGACATGTCTGCGTTATTTTATACATAGCACTGTTTGACTTACGAACAGAGTATTTCACGGCATAATAACGGGAACTACGCGGGCAACACCGCGGGGTGCTTCTAGTATTATATATTTGTAGGTACGCAGTTTCTAAGCTCAGTAGAAAATATAGGCAAACTGCCTTAGGTCGCTTTAAAAAAGATTGCCCTCTTAAAAGAACTAGAAAGATTAGACTGCCCTCGTGGCTTAGTGGGCAGTAACTCTGCCTGCGAAGCCGAGGGTCGTGGGTTCGATTCCCACCCAGTGCAAATATTTGTGTGATGAATTCAAATGTTTGCACTGTGTCTGGGTATTTCTATTTATAATAAGTATATATTTAAAACTATTTATGTATTATATCAGCTATCTGGCCGCCATAGTACAAGCTTTGCTTTGCTTAGTTTGGGGTCAGATGGTGTTGTGTGTGAATTTCCACCAATATTTATTTATTTTATTTATTATTATTTGTGCTTTGTTTAGTTTAGGTAGGCTCATGATGTTGAAGCATAGCTACTTTGAAAGAAATTATCTTTGTTTGAAAGTGAAAAGTTGTAATTTAACTAAAAATATGTTTCAACAAACTTTTCGAATTGTCGAGATTTTCGTTCGAATTTTTGACCCCCTTTTTTATAACGATGTAAGTAATAATTTCTGTACAAGGAAATCTTCATTTTAGGTAGCTATAGTCTGTAAGTAACTCACGTAATTTTACTTATTACTGAGAATACACGAGACGTGAAAATATTCCCACGTTTATGCAGGCACCGCGTTTTTATTACTGTTCGGTTTTAATTTATACATCTTTACGTATACATACATGCATTTGAAAGTAAGAGTAGGTTTTGCATTGTGACTCAGCGTCTTGCTTTCCTGGTTGTTTTATAGGATACTGAAACTGTTATATAATATGCTACATGCACCATTTTAACCGACTTCCAGAAAGGATGAGGTTATCGATGCGACCTAAATTATACCACCAGCGCTTTTAGTAATCATAACAATTTATTTTTCGGTTTTGAGTGCCTATTTGTGTATTATGTGTGGTTTTGAAGTCGATTTTTTTTTGTTTAAAAATAGTGTATTTCACTTAAGTCGAATAATGCACTATTTTTATATACGTATATCCTTATGTCGTTTGGGTCGCATAAGCTTAAACGACGAATTTCGTTTCCGTTGCTGGGACTTGAAGCAAAGCTATGGCTTTGCCTTTAAGTGTGTTGGGTTTTGGCTTTGAGCCAAAGCCCAACAGACTGACCAAGCGACGAAAGAACGTATCCTCGAAAGGGAGAACGTATCCTCGAAAGGGGTCTGTCTGAAACAGTTCGATATCATCGCGATGTTTTTCTTCATCGCTACAATAATTAGTAAAGTTAATGTGTACATCATAGGTAACCTTCTGGGTCATGGATGCATTGCTTTCGACCACTCCGTCGATTACAATCCGACGAGTTGGTAATCTAACGCGGGCCTTAAAAACAACTAAATTTGAAGAATACTCCGAGGTACAGACGGGGTCCATCATACGGGGAACCTAAGACCCTATAATTTTGAAATCGGGCGATCTCGCTAACAAGTCAACACGGCTTTTATTTGTATTTGCACAAAATATTGCTTATGCCTATCTTAAGTTTATATCAAATGGTGTAGGTAGGTACCATACATTTATTGATACAGTGGTTCTAAAGATTACCTCACAACATGTATAGATACAAGTTACACACAAGGCGTTCTCTCACCATATTATTAGTATAGATGTGATTAGTATGACTCATAACTAATTAACTACTGAATTATCATAATCATTTACCGTAGTGGCGTATCCTATACTGGCTATGACCCTCTGTTATAGGTAGGTACTACATAGAAATGTTTAATTTTGAATTTGCGCACGATTAAATTCGATATTCAATTACGTATCGACAAAACTTCTGCTAAAATAAAACGTTCCGCTTAATCAGGAGTTAACAAAGACATCTGCTAAAAATAGTTTTCAAATTCGCCAAAGGTAGCGTCAATGTTTTATTTTGTTAAAATCCTCTGACATACAACATTTTGAATTTAAATTCTTTTTAATGCATATTTATTTTGCACATCTCTAGTAATCGCATAGAGACCCAAGATATCGTTTTGTTTACATACCATGTACTAATGTTACAAATGTGAAAGATTTTTCTGTTTACGATTTGTTGCTCAATTTCGCCCTGAGAACTGAACGGGAACAGGCTGAAATTTAGAGCTCACATCTTTTTCTTTCTTAAGCCTGGGATTGCATATTACTTATCCCGAAAATGCTCATCAGGCTAATTCAAGAGTCTCGGGCAGATACTAGTTATCATAACCAAACTTAGTCAAATAAGTATTACCATAGTGGTTACACCAGACCGGTAACTTAATACAGGTCCGAGTAATACGAGCGTATCTACCCGTATATCTAGTGTTAGTATTTCTTAACCAGTAACATAATTTTCCTTGAATAGGTACACAAATTATAACCTAGTTTCTAGAATTTTCATGTGAGATGGAATATAAATATGAAACTAGTAGTGCCCCACCATTTAACTCGCGTAGTTCCCGATCGCGTTATTTTCCCGGGATAAAAATTTGCTAGTTTTTGCGTGAAAGAATAACAAAGATCCAAACATATATTCAGAAACTTACGCGATTATATGTATATTTTTTTATTAATGTTAACTTAAATTATGATGACTTGCCAGTAATTTATAGTTACTTATGGTCAATAAACGATTTATGATTTAAGAAAAAGGATTAATTATTAATTACTATTAAAGTCATCATCATCTATAATTACTATTAAAGTAATGATTGCAAATACTCAAATAAATAGTAAAAAAATAGTTACCTTTAATGGATAACATTTTTTTAAAGGAAAGTTGAAAAGTATATTCGATACTAGAAAATATACGAGGATATAAATTATATACAGACAGGTATTATTGATGTTCAATATACATAGTAATAAGAATTTTCGGAAAAAATACTTTCGTACTCTTTTAATGTTGAACAGCATTAACAGCTTATTTATTTATAATGTTCCCCCACACCTGGGACTTTCCTCACAGGGAGATAATTAAGCCCATAATCCACCACGCTGGCCTGGCTGGCATTCTAGTGCGCTTGCCGGATGATACACATCCTTGCAAGAAGCCTTTATTAGATATGCCGGTTTCCTCGCGATATTTTCTGCTCCGTTAAATACGGTAAAAATAAGTAATATTTACAAAAGCATTATCAATAGTTTACCTTGCGTGATTCAAACAGGTGATGATAATTTCGTCTAGTAACCATACTCTTAAAATAATTAACTTGCTCGTATTGTGAATGTTGTGTGGCTGTCTCCACATCATCAGATTGAAGTAATCAATCCTTCGGACTAAATATAAAGCTCGGGCAACTTGCCACTGCGATTAAACGATCGAAAAAATTGCAAGCGTACGAAAATTCGTCGCGAGCGATAGCGGACGTGTGTCAATTACTTTGTATTATATTAAGAACTATTTAAATTTTATTGCGTGTAGGAAGGTAACGTATGAATCATACACACCATTCATCAGGCTAAGTACTAGTAATGAATTCAGAGCAAGGGAGAAACCAGTTTTATTTTCCTTGCATTTGTGTGTTTATTTGTCTGGATTGGTTTTGTTACTGATTTTGTAAAGTTTATTATATGATTTTAATGTTAGCTTAGAGGATGTCAGCTGATTGCATTAGCTCAGTCCGCTTTGTGATCCCACTGGTGGGACTCGGGAGTTTAATTCTCAAGGAGAGTGTCAAAGTCTTAATCTACCACGGTGGCCAAGAGCGAGTTGCTAGATGACGCACGTCCTGGAAAAATGTATTTCTAAGGCTCTATTCTATTCAAGCCAGTGGTGGTAATGGTGAGGAGAAAACCTTTGCACTTCAAAAATACTCTTTGGTTCAGGCAGAATTCGAATCTTCGACAGCGCGATTGTGAAATTGCACGTTTAAGCGACTAGGCCACTGCGGCTTGTCAGCTGATTGAACGAGGGGAACGATACCGCTGCCATTGACTACCTACTAGGGAAGGAAGTTATTAATGATTATTTCATTTTTCATTGTCCATTATGTACTGGGCTCATAACTCAGTCGGTAGTGAGCCTGCTCATTGAGTCGTAAATTGTGAGTTAGATTCCCAAAACAAACATTTGTATGCTGAATACGATTTTTTTCCGCGTATTTTGTGGACCTATTAGGTATAAATATGTATTTGAAATTATACTCTATATGTATTATTTCAAATTCTGACATCCATAGTACAAGTTGTGGAGTCGTGAAATACGTTGCGAAACAATCGCAGAAGTAGAGAAATAATAATAAAAAAGCTGATCCCCATCAAATAATGCGATATCAAGGAAGAGAGAGAGAGAGAACTGTCTCTCGTGTCTGTTGTGAAATCTGCAAAATTTGTTCCAATTACTGAGATCCGAAACCAACCAAATATAACTTTTAAATCGTTCCGAAAAACGCTTTAAGTAATTCGAACGGTTTCGCGTCATAAGTGTTTAGTCCCTTAAGCAAACTTTAATTATTACTACAAGCAATAATACCAATAACCAATAGTAAACAGAGATACCAGTTACTTGCACATCTTATGAGTCATACAGACACCGTTCTGGTGCCATTGCGTGACTGCCGGCCGTCTATCAATTGTGAGAGCCGAGGCGCTAAATCCGTGGCAAAAAGCTTGTTCTAACGCTATGTTGCTTGCCTATACAATATGCTGTTAGGTAAACAGTTTTATTGGGAGATAAATTGAGAATTTAATCAATATTCCATCTTATATCTATGACAGAAAGATTGATTTTAAGGTGTTTGCAGACGTGGTTTCCGTTCGGGGTCAGATATAAGTATTAAGATAAAATTTGTCAGAGTTCCTGCTCTGAAGGGAGCATAATATTTGCACATACATTTTTAACCCCCCGACCAAAAAAAGGGGTGTTATAAGTTTGACGTCGATGTCTGTCTGTCTGTCTGTCTGTGTGTGTGTCTGTCTGTGGCACCGTAGAGCTCAAACGGATGAGCCGATTTCGATGCGGTTTTTTTTATTCGAAGGTTAATATCCGTGCGGATGTTCTTAGCTATGTTTGGTTAATATCGATTCAAAATGGCCGCCTCCACAAAATGGCGGACAAAATATTTCTTCACAACCTACCTCAATATGGGTATCAAATGAAAGGGCTTGACTAGTTGAATACTATACACTACAACAAATTTCAAATCCAAGATGGCCGCCACCACAAAATTGCTGATTACATTATAATTTTTCACTACTACCTCAATATGGGTATCAAACGAAAGGTCTTAACTAGTAGAATACTTTGCAATATCACAAATTTCAAATCCAAGATGGCCGCTACTACAAAATGGCGAAATACATTTCTTTTTCACAACTACCTCGATATGGGTATCAAATGAAAGGGCTTGACTACCTAGTAGAATGTTGTAAAGATAACAAATCTGAGGTAGTCGGGGGGTTAGTCAAAATTTTTAATTTTGTTCTTGTTAATGATTAACACGACTTAGCAGTTATTGCGGATTCCTCAGTGATTTTTTTTTTGTAGTAAAAAGTGACGAGACTGGTAGGTACATGTGCCTGATGATAAGAAACACGCCTGCTGCTATTAGCACATTATCACGCATCTATTGTAACTTAACATGCAGAGTCCAAATAATTACCTAGCACTGCACTGGGCACTCGGAGATATAAAATGGTTTATCTCCATGCGCAATAATTTATCTGGAAAAATTACCTTTCAAATGGGAACACTGTGATAGCACATTACATACTGTGATAGAATAGCTGGCAAAGGACGGATTCCGTAAAGGTACAAAACTACCTTTTCCCTGCAGGTAGTCCTTCTAACCAATTATTATTTCTCTTGTCCACAGACAGTGCAGCACGGTTTCCCTCACAGAGCGTCGGCCCTCGCGTGGGACCCTCTCCTCCGGTTAGCGGCCCTTGGTACCGCCACTGGCGCACTCAAGGTCTACGGCAGACCCGGCGTCGAACTTTACGGACAGCACTCCAACCCAGACTTGACCGTCACTCAAATACAGTTCATTTCTGGTAAGTAGCCTTGCAAATACCGCTGCTCTCTCCAAACCAGATTTCCCTCTGACCCTCAGCTCTGACCCTCAGGTCAGCCATGTACCACCAACCTGGTCAAACGCAGGTTGGCGGATAATGAATGTCATGTAAAGATATCTTACTTGAAGCCTACCGGTTTTCCTCACAAAGTTTTTTTTTTCAATATTGCCTTATTAACAGCAATTACATACGAAACTAAGGTTCATCCCCGTTATCACCGGAACTTTGTTATAATACAAGGTATATATAATTCTGCAGTTATAGTTGAAGTTTTTCAGTTTTCCTGTAGTTACGTCACATTTACGTAGCAGGTAAAATTACGCCTTTCAATGGACTGCCTTAATACGCTCATCGTCTATGACTTTCTTAATAAGCTCTTTAGCACCAATTAGTGTCACATAATCTGTGAACTATCGCTTTGTTTTAACACGAGTGTAAACATTTAAAACAAAGTAAACAGCGGAAGTAGTCTCAATACACACTGTTTATTTACGAGTTTCTAAGTAATTACGGGCTTGTCAGCGTTTCAGCGGAATTGGACTCTGACATAGCAACATTGTGCCATTCGTCATGGGAATGTTTATTGTTATGTAACTTATTGTTAGAACAATTCGTATCGAACATTGTATGTAATGCACGAAACTCAAACTACATATTGTAATGCTATCAAATTCGCTATACCACGTTCAGTGACGAAAATTTTTCGTGAATTACCAGTGTTCCTTCTGCTTATTCTTATTATTATGCCTTTTAACTTAGCCTCAGATGGAATCTACTGCCTCCCTAACTTTGGGCTAGAGTATAAAGTGTAGGACCCTTGTAACCTAAACTTACTAACTATATTTATGCACATACTCGTACGTTAGTGGAAGCAGCGCTCTTTATTCTTCAACTGTTGGACCTCGGGGCCCTTTCTTACAAAGAGAGACCTAAGGCCATAATCCACACTTATTGGCGAATGACTGTATGGCGGCGAATGTACCTACTCGAAAAATATTTTTAGTGGCACATATTTCCTCATGATATTTTAGATCGAGTGGTGATTAAGAAACTTGTACATCAGTGCTTAGAGAAATACTCAGGGGTTCGAGATTCGAACTGAGTTCCTCAGAGTTGTGAAATCAGGCCTTCTCGTCACTAGGTGACTGTGGCCTCATACATATACATACATACGCACGTTTTTAATTGCTGTCTATCCGCGTATAAAAACTTCCACCAATGGCAGTTCCTCTCATTACCTTGCGTCTATATGATATTTGACGGCATTGTTGTATGAGATGACTAATTTAGACACAGCATACCCATGTTAACGCATTTAAAACAACGTTATTCTTAGAAATGTGCTAAAACTGAGAATATTTACTAGTATCTGGCATAAACCTAAGTATTATTAGATTAGAAGGCAGGAGGAAGAGAGGTAGACCTAGGAGAAGTTACATGAACCAAGTGAAGGAGAAGATAAATGTAGTGTCATATCAGGAAGTCAAGGAGAAGGCGGAGTGTAGAAGTAGATGGAAGGAACTCCACCGACAAGAGCGTCGCTCTTAAATTATGAATGAATGAATTATTAGATTAAGTTCAGAAATGTTCCTAAAATGATCTCTGAAGTTTGTCCTACGTAAACTCCGTTCGCACTTCGAGTACAAAAAAAAACACTCAACAAACATAGCGTATAACCATCTAACACAATTCATAACATTGTTTTAAGCTACTGGGGTTGATCACTAAACTAGTATACTTAACGATTTCTTGCACCAGCTAACTGTCAATGTTGTACATGAAACTGCATCGAAATATCGGGAAATTGCTCCACTATTTAACCACGATAAATATGATGTATATTATGCAGAACTCATAATCTACGACAAATCGATCTACTTACGATGTTAACGTCCATAAACTGTAAGTGTACCTAAGAGTATTTTGCGAGCGCAAATGTACAAGTTTGACTAGTTTTACTATTGGCTTTAACGGCAAAGGAAAACATTGTGAGAAACCCGGTGTATCTAAAAGACTTATAAGTATACTAGCGGCCCGTTCCGGCTTCGCTCGGATATTGTCACATAAAGCCCATTAATCGAAATAAAAACTATCCTATCTTTTAAGTTGGATCGAACTGCACATGGTGTGCGAATTTTATTATAATCGGTTAAGTGGTTTAGGAGTCCATTGATGACAAACATTGTGACACGAGATTTATAAATATTAAGATTAGGTTCAAGTTCCAAGAAATTAATAGTTCGATGACATGCTTCGTCCGCCATCCCGCACTTGGCCAGGATGGATTATGGCCTTGACTCTCTTCTGAAATAATTATTTCTTCTCTCATAGATCATAGAAGGCCAAGTCCCCGCTGTGGCCAACATTGAATGGATTGCTTATGTTACGCTGATAAGTCTATTTGGACATAGATACCTTAAAAATAACTTCATTGGCGTTTGTATTTCTCGTGAATGATATATTATTATTTGAAAAGATTATAAAACAAACAATCGCTTTGTTACAATACAAACAAGCCAACATACTTATCTGGTCGGTGTACCGCTATCGGCTTTGTATCTCGCTAGGAGTGGCCCGCAATATTGATAAGCTCATACTATGGACATACCTATGTTATAAACAGTACATGATTGATCGAATCGTCGTTACTAGCCGTGACGCCGAAACACTGGAGCTACATTTTAATTTGATTGTCCGGGTTCACGATGTCTTACTCGGAATTCCTACCGTATTGGTCATAAGCAAAGAGTTTACATGTACTACGCACAGAGTTAGAACAAACGCTTAACACCGAAAGCACAGGTCTGATCGCTCTTGTCTTGTCGGTCTTGTAGAAGTGTCATACTTTTGTCGCATCACTATGTCACCATAGCTAACATACACCTCATTCGCTTACAATTGGTGCAAAAGAACCATGCAGAAAAACCTGATCTATGTACTTATTCTTTAGCTAATAATAAGTCATAAGACGCAAGTAACAATTTATCCTAGATTCATGATAAGTCAGTCAACATTAGTAAGACTCTAAAAATCGGTCATCCGACTCTTGCTTGGTGAAAATAAAAATCAGCCCAGTCAGATACATCTTTTGCAAAACAATCTCCCAAATAATAAGTCGATCGACATCAGGTAAATGACCCAATAAATATATTAGCACTAAGTGAATTATAAAAAAAGAAGCATGTCTATTCCAACTTCGATTTGTTGTATAATATTCATCTGTAACTGTCTGATTCCAGGCACAGGCAGGTTAATATCCCTATGCGACGACAACAGCCTGCACTTATGGGAGATAAACGAGAAGTCTCTCGTCGAGATCAAGTTCCACACGTTCGAGGGGAAGAACAAGAAGATCTCGTCGATATGCGTCGAGAGCTCGGGCAAGCACCTGCTTCTGGGGACGGAGGGAGGGAACCTCTACAGCCTCGATATCAACACGTTTTCACTCACAGAGGACGTCATATATCAGGATGTTGTTATGCAAAAGTGAGTTATGATTTATTTTTATTGTTTCGGGTAAATCAAAAGTAGGAAATGTAAAATATGAAAGATAACCTGATTTTATTGCGGTTTTGCGGTTGGTTCTATTCTGTTTTGAAGACTAATGGCAGTTCGTTCCAATGACTTCTACTGCCTACCAAGATGGGCCAGCGGAGAAGTTGTAGGGCTATTGGAACTTATGTACAACCGAACAAAACTGACGATGTTTCGTGAGATCCTACTTTAGATACTACGTGAGATACTTGTATTTATATGACTTTACAGAGATGTTGCTTGATTCGGATAAAATACTAAGTAACGTAACATTTTAATTGAAAAACAATCTATTAAAAATGTGCTCAAACATTGAACTGATAAAAAAAGTAAAATCAAATAAACCACACTGGTCCAATGAGACAGTGAGGTTCCGGAGTAAACTCAACTCGATGCGTTAGTTTGATTTCATTCATGAGACATGATTCATTTGTAAACGGCGAACATATAAAATAACTAAAAAAAAATACCCACAAATCAAAGTCTTTTTTCTTGAGGTCTATTAAAAACACTCTAAATTAGTACGCCAATGCTGAAGTCGTTTCTATTTGTAATAAGAATTACGTAACCTAAACTGCTGTGAACTACATTCCAGCTGTCCAGAAGACTTCAAAGTGAACCCAGGCGCGGTGGAAGCGGTGTGCGAGCACCCTAAAATCCCAAGCAAACTGTTGATCGGCTACAACCGCGGACTGGTCGTGTTATGGGACCGAGACACGGCTGCGCCCACGCATACCTTCGTCTCCAATCAGCAGCTGGAGAGTTTGTGCTGGAATGATGATGGTAAGAAACAATTTGCAGACTGTAATTAGACTTCAAAATATTTGAAAACCTTTTTAGCCACATTGAGCTTTTTGGTAGAAGAAAATCTGTCTGTATTCCTTTTGATTGCTGACTTTTTTTTTTCGTGGCGCGATCATAAAAATAATATTTCTTATAAATTAACTTTATAAGAGTTTAAATTTTTTGATGCTAAGAAGCTATTTATCGCGAACGAAATATTATTGTGTAAGGTAAACCCTAAAACCTGGGTTTACTTCAATTCCGTTTAGTCTGGGTAGTCGGACACACTTGACAGCAAAGTTGTAATTGAGATTATGGAGAGGTTTGTTCATCGTCGATCTTACCGCAGATCTCAATGCCTCTATCTTTAATTATGATCCGTTTCTCGCATTCCGAGATCATAATATTGTCGATTTAATTTTTAACTAAAATATTTAACCTAAACCTCTAAGTATGTATCTATGTATAGCTATGGCAGAAATAATAATACAAGGATGATAATTTCTATCATATTTATTTAATTGCCGATTACTCCGCACAAATTCAACATTACGGTTTATTACAGATTACTTAAATAAATCTTTATTGCAAAGAGGATAGTGGCTAAAACATCTGTTTGTCGCTTTCCAGGCGACCACTTCACGTCGTCCCACAACGACGGGTCGTACGTGACGTGGGAGGTGGCGGGAGCGGCGTCGGACCGGCCGCTCAAGGAGCCCATCACGCCGTACGGGCCGTACCCCTGCAAGGCCATCAGCAAGATACTCATCCGGACCAGTATCACCGGGGAGGAGGTCACGATATTCGCCGGTATGTACATTGAACAAGTTACTTAACGCCCCCTGCGTTCGAGTATACGTAATGCAAGAAACCCCACATCTTCCTTTCTAACGCAACATAAGTAAGCACCCTTCCCCTTACTCTCCAGAAACCTTAGGCGTAACTATTGAAAAGTGACCATTTTTGTCTAAGTCACTAGAGATATTAATTCCTTAGCTTTTTTTTTAGTAAAAATGTATATATACTGCATGATAAGATAAGATAAGAAAAATCTTTATTAAAACCCACAATGCAAAAGAAAAACAATTAACTAAATATAAAAATATGACATTTTAATTTTTCATTTAATTAATTGTACGTTCTCATTTTATGAACGCATTTTTTTTATGGACAATTTTTATTAGTTTTTGATATTACCCGAGCAAAGCCGAAACGGGCCGCTAATTTATTTATATTTATTTCATTTTGTATATTTCCAGGCGGCATGCCCCGCGCGTCATACGGCGAAAAGTACACAGTGACAGTGCAGCAGGGAGAGAAACATGTCGCGTTCGAGTTCACCTCCCGCGTCATCGACCTGTTCACGGCGCCCAGTGTGCCGCCGGACGGGGCGCCCTTGCAGGACGACAGGCCCGGCACGCCCGCCGCGATACCCGCCGCGACCGTCAACCAACCTGCCGCCACGCTGGTACGTACAGTGGCGCCAACTTAGACAGTTGTTGTTCAGACATACATTTATTCGTAGCGCCATAGCTTTATTCTACATACAGATAAGTTGGTCCTACTTACTCGTTGCCAGTGCCACTGCAATATGACGCAAGATTATAGCTCCCGAACCGATAAAACTATATTTACTTTATTTTTTACAGCTTTGACAAAATGGCTGATAAATATTTTTTCACAACTATTAGAGTGCTATAATCCATTTCAAACCCAAGATGGCCACAACCACAAAATGGCGAAATACATTTTTTTTCACAACTATCTCAATATGGTTATCAAATTAAAGGGTTTGACTTTGGTTTGAATTTCAAATTTGTGGTACTAGTATACTACTCAGTAGAATAAATACAAAGTAGCCGGGATCAAATATTTTAATTTTGTTCATGTCCACAGATAGTTCTGGCCGAGGAAGAGCTGGTGGTGATAGACTTGACGGACGAGCGCTGGCGGCCGCTGCGGCTTCCCTACCTGGTGTCCATCCACGCGTCCGCCGTCACCACGGCGCAGCTCGTCGACAACGTGGCCGACAATGTCTATGACAACGTTGTGGCTGCTGGTGAGTTATCAAACATAATAGCATTAGAATAAGGTTCAAAATGTTCCCTATTCCCTTTATTTTACTTTTCTTCTTCTATTTTAAGACACATATTATATACAAATTAACCTAAATGACAAAGGACACGGACCTTAAAATAATAAAAAGATGGCTGTTTGTAAAATCGGTTTACGGACGAAATTTTAACGTGAAAACATCGTCGTAAGTAAGCATTGATAATAAATTGCATACTTCTATGAATTTAATTATTTTCGCGGAATTATCATTATTTCGTATAATGTTGTCGATATCTCTTTTCTACTGGGACGCATCGGCCGTTGGAGTGGAAGAGAGATAGATGTCTGGGAAATCGAACTATCTTTTCTATCGCTTGTTCCGTGCTCTCGCTCGCACGCTCGGGTTAGACGGAACGTGACACTTTTTCATACGTTCATCTATTTTTAAGACGTCATCACGTCAAATAAGCAATAATACATGCAGTAAAAATGAAAATGTTTTTTTATTAACACACAGACTAATTAACACACAGACAGTAATGTTAACGTAAGTTTCCTGTGACCAGGTCAACAACAGACCGACAACGTGTACTCGGAAAGCGCTTGGCCCATCTCCGGCGGCATCGTCGAGTCCCAGGAGGTGACGGAGAAGCAGCTCCTCCTGACCGGACACGAGGACGGCTCGGTGCGCTTCTGGGACGTCAGCGGAGTCGCCATGACGCCTCTCTACAAGTACACCACGGCTCAGCTCTTCAGGTTAGTTCACGTTTTGTAACTTGCTTGTAATTCTGGTAAATAAATTGATTCTGAATATTACGAATGAAATGCCGCCTTATAGTATATAAACGCGCAAATCAAACATAATCTACTTGTTAGTTATTAAATAAAAATCCACGACATTTTTAATTTCTGTGTTTGTAATCCTTTTCCACAGATTTAGTAGGTATTTGAAAAATTTTGTAGGTACCTATTTGAATTCTTCATAAAGTATTTTTTCACTCTCCTTGTACCTCCATTGTTAAATACCGCCTTTAGTATTCTCGCGTGAACAATATTCAAATAAATTAAACGTAATTTGTTCAAGGGTTACTCACATAATAAAATAAGTTACTCACATAAAGTGTCACATCACATCAAAATTTTATTGTCTTGATAATTTATAGGGCAAAGCATTTCCTGGGTCAGCTAATATTCATATATATTTAGAAATGCCATACATAATATGGCCATACATGCCATACATAATTACTAAGTATTTTTTACAAAATAAATGTTAATGATATGTAATTAATTTGGCTGATGCTATTTTTCATCACTAGCACTAAAGGCTTGCTCAAAGTTTCATCCTATTATACTACATTGACTTAAACTGCGTCTCTTACTGACTGTTAAGAAAAGTATCTGTATCAATGTATTTAGACAACCTACGACTACCTTAAACAAAAGTAACTAGGTTACTTTTAAAATTAATCATTGCTATTTGTATTTTTTTAATTCACTAGCTAGGCAAACATACTGCCATCAGCTATAGCTATAGCCTAAAGCTTTAGGTTATTTCTAGCTAATAAAAGCTTGTGTTAACTTTAGCTAATGGTTTGATGTTTTGCTTGTCGCTTGCTAACCAAGTGGCCTGAAAAGATCTACTACGAGGTAAAACAATACGTTCTAAGCATGCTTTCATATGTTTACATATATTTTTGTGACTATTTTGTTGAAACAAATGGAATTATTTTGCTCTGCACGGTATAAAAAAATTGACTATTTATTTTTAAATTCAAACATTGTTTTATAACATGTGGCTTTACTGCTAATGAGGCAATTTTGAGATACCAATAGACCTATCACAGACAGTTAGTTATAAATTTCGCCAACTGTGTCGCCATTGTTACTTTTGTAAAATTTCTCTAACATAATAAAACATTGGCGCCACCTGTGGCGTAGTTGAGAACTATCTTTGATAAGTCTATTTGCATCATGAAAAATGCTTGTGTTATAACATAGTTTTTGTTTCTTAGCTATCGGAACAATTACATGGTTTTAGTTGTTTTGTTAAATAAAATCGAATATGATTCATAAATTTCATTATTCTAAAACGTGAATGATCCCTATTATATTTAAACATGCGCGGTACTTTTGATATACATAAAAAAATAAAGAAGCTAAGACACATGTCATTAAAAACCTCATTCAAAAGCAACATGTTGTTTGCAGCGGTGAAGAAATAGGCGAGAACAACGACAGTCAGACTGATGATGAGGAGTGGCCTCCGTTCAGGAGAGTAGGGTCCTTCGACCCCTACAGCGATGACCCCAGGCTAGCCGTAAAGAGGGTAAGCTGTTCATTTATTCTATGTCAATTTATTATGAATACTATTTTTAATTTGTTGTTTTAATTGTTTGGTGGATTCACATATAAATTGATTTATTTGATTCGAAACAGAACACATTAACATTACTTCTTTACAATAAAATAAATGGCAAAGGTTTGGATTTCCCGAGTGAATTCTCCGAAGACCTACATTACAAAAACTGATCTCAAAACCTTAATAATTTAAATATTTTGTCATAACTCAGTTGAATCACCGTCACTGGATTATTTACCATGTAAACTCAACAAGTTTTTTGTACAAGATAGGTTTGAGTTTGAATATTCGTAAGTTTGTTTTGTAATTTGTAATGTATTTGTATTTTTCTTTTTTTGTGGCTTTTAATAAAGAGTTGTCTTATTTTATCTTTACATGTAAGTTTTCTGCTTCCAGTAACAATTGAAGGATGGATTAATATAAAATGTTTGATTGCAGGTGATCCTGTGCCCTCTATCAGGCATGCTCACAGTGGGCGGCGCCGCCGGACAGATCGTCGTGGCCAGCCTCAAGAATACGCCGAGCACTTCCGAAGTTAAGGTATAGTTCATTATCATCTCTACTTTCTTTCTTAACCTTCGAAGTTAGGGTAAGTTTGGAAAGATGTCATAATTATTAAATACTTGCGTCGCCCCGCTGTTTCATCAGCTTGGTTCCCGACCCCGTCATTTTCCAGGGATAAAAAATAACGAGAGACCAGACTCTTCAGTAGTTAGTATGTAAAAGAGTTTCGACTTTCACGTTTATAATTTTTATTTATTTCTTTGTCCAGGTATACAGTTCAAAGTGAAATATATAACATAGTACAATTTCGACCCAAACTATATTCCTAACTATGTATGACACAACATGAGTGACAGAGTGCTTCTTTTGAGATGTATCAAAAGAAGCTAAAACTAAAAATGAGTTTTACTCAACTTAGAAAACTAAATGTCTTTTTCTTTTTTTAATTATAAATTTTGTTTTGGGCTTATATAATCGGCGAATACAACATTTGGACATCATTTTAGAATTTATAAATTTTATTGACAGAAAATATCAATCAAATTGTGGTGTTTGTTTGATATATGAAATGGCGACACATTGTAACCACTAGATGGTAGCAGGTAGTATGAGGTATTATTTTGGGATAATATTAGTAAGTAGTAAGACTAGGAGCACTCCGCGTATTTCCCGTTCCTGATATTTTCCCGGGATAAAAGTAAAACAAAAAATTGGTTGCCTGTAAAGTCGGTATACGGGCGAAAGTTTTACGTGACAACGACTTTGAGTGGTAAAATAATTTTACGGAAGGGACGCGTGCCTTTCACTTTTTATGTCTGTCTCTCTCGCTCTTAGGCGGGCTAACCATGCCCGAGTGGAAGGGACTCGTGCCTCTCACTCGCTCTCGTTGTGAGCGCATAACGTGAGCGGAGCGTAACGCAGTTTCTTGAAGTGTCACCCGGCAAACCAATTTATAAGACGTTGTCACGTCAAAAATGTGTAACTTCGATATCAGACTGTTTTGCTTCTCGAGTACACGCTTTGGTTAATTCCGGGCTAGGTGGTGTTGTGTATGGAATGTCCACCAATATTTATTTAGTTCTTTATTAATAATAGTGATGTTGTGTGTCCAGTCGGTGTCGGTGAACATCGTGTCAGACCGCGACGGGTTCGTGTGGAAGGGGACACGACCAGCTCACGCTGCGCTCCGGCGCGCTCACCTTCCCACAAGGCTACCAGGTTGGTATACATTATACGGAGAGATAACTTCTGAAGATGCACTCTGTGTCAAGGATTACTGTCTACTGCGTTTGACCTTTGACCAACCTTCTCTTATTATGTAAAAAAATCACGTAAAAAAGTGCTACACTTGCCATTTTGACACGCTAAGAATGACGTATTTGAATTCTAACTGGATTTTAAGATTTTATTGTCAGGATTTTAAGTAAAATCCTTTTGTTTTCACACTAATGGCTGTTTGTAAATTAAATAAAAAACGAAGACTACCTACAGTACTGTTTTGAAATTCGCTGTTATGATTTGCTTTATTAAGAGGTATTTGTCTTGACAGGCGAGTTCAGTGGTACAGTTGTCGCCCCCGGCCGCGGTGACGTCACTGTCTGCGCAGTGGGAGTGGGGCGTGGTGGTGGCGGGCACGGCGCACGGGCTCGCGCTCGTGGACGCCGTGCGCGCGGCGCCGCTCACGCATAAGTGCACCCTTAACCCGCACGGTATGTACCCCCCAGCGGGCCGGTGTGTCCCCGGCCTCGGTGACGTCACTCTCGGCGCTGCTCACGCATAAGTGCACCCTTAACCCGCACGGTATGTACCCCCCAGCGGGCCGGTGTGTCCCCGGCCTCGGTGACGTCACTCTCGGCGCCGCTCACGCATAAGTGCACCCTCAACCCGCACGGTACGTACCTCCCAGCGGGCCGGTGTGGACCCGGTGACGTCACTCTCGGCGCCGCTCACGCATAAGTGCACCCTCAACCCGCACGGTACGTACCTCCCAGCGGGCCGGTGTGTCCCCGGCTTCGGTGACGTCACTCTCGGCGCCGCTCACGCACGAGTGCACCCTCAACCCGCACGGTACGTACCTCCCAGCGGGCCGGTGTGTCCCCGGCCTCGGTGACGTCACTCTCGGCGCCGCTCACGCATAAGTGCACCCTCAACCCGCACGGTACGTACCTCCCAGCGGGCCGGCGTGGTCCCGGTGACGTCACTCTCGGCGCCGCTCACGCACGAGTGCACCCTCAACCCGCACGGTACGTACCTCCCAGCGGGCTGGTGTGTCCCCGGCCTCGGTGACGTCACTCTCGGCGCCGCTCACGCATAAGTGCACCCTCAACCCGCACGGTACGTACCTCCCAGCGGGCCGGTGTGTCCCCGGCTTCGGTGACGTCACTCTCGGCGCCGCTCATGCACGAGTGCACCCTCAACCCGCACGGTACGTACCTCCCAGCGGGCTGGTGTGTCCCCGGCCTCGGTGACGTCACTCTCGGCGCCGCTCACGCATAAGTGCACCCTCAACCCGCACGGTACGTACCTCCCAGCGGGCCGGTGTGATCCCGGTGACGTCACTCTCGGCGCCGCTCACGCACGAGTGCACCCTCAACCCGCACGGTACGTACTTCCCAGCGGGCCGGCGTGTCCCTGTGTTCCCAGCCGCGGTGACGTCACTCGCGGCACAGTGCGAGTGTGGCGTGGTGGTAACGGGCACGGCGCTTACGTCACCAGTGAGGCAGCTGTCTACACCATTAATGGCCGGCCTAGCATCTTGGTTCAATTGATAGTGTGTCTATTCACTGAGCAGTTCGTCATTGGTCCAATAGGCTTTTTAATAGTTGACATTTTTTGTGCGCATGCTTCAACTTCTTTATTGTTTTTCTAGCGTTTTACAAATAAATAAGCAGTACCACACTTTTCATATAATATAAATCAAATAATATAATTTTTTTACTTTTAATCTGAATAAACTCACAAACTCTCACCTCAGTAATATTACTGAGATGTTAATGTCAAATGATAATAATTAAATCCTATCCCCAGATCACTCTGGCGCAGGCGACACGCCCATCTCCCGCCGGAAGTCGTTCAAGAAGTCGCTGCGAGAGTCGTTCCGGCGACTCCGCAAGGGTCGGTCGCAGCGACGACAGACCACCGCCGCTAGCCCCACCTCACCCGTACAGGTATTTATTATATTGACTTCTTTCTACACACACTAAGGAACCCTAGCAATTGAAAAGAAAACAAGAAAAACCAGTTTGGAACCATTATCACTACTTGCTCATGAAATCCTTGCTTTAGTAGTGAGTGGTGATTGGACTATTTTAGAGTCATACTATTACCTATCATACCTCCGCCTGCACGAAGAGTAGGTTAATCAAGAGATGATGGTCAATTGCAAACCTGTGCATGAGCCTACTTTATTTATTTATCATCTCATAATAAATACTACAATAAATTATATAATAATTAATAATAACACTTAATATTTAGTTAAACTTCGTAAATGTAAAAATATATTGTTTAGAAAAATTGTTTAGGAGAGAGTCACCGCTAGCCAAATGCAGTGTTTCGTGACGGTGTATGCGCGGATCGTAAATCTTTACTGTTATCGTTTCTCCCTAACGCGCCAAAAGAAGATAACGTCAGAAACACACAATTTAAATAGATAATAAATATTAACGTATAAGACAAAACCTAATAGCTCGCGTGACCGAAGATTCAGAGTATACGTCTGACTGTCTGTAGTAAGTCATGGTAAAATGGAAAGAGACACATTCAGATGATTTGTCGACCTCAAAATTTATAAGAAAATGCGGGTAGTCTCTACACGTAACAAAACTGTTTTTTTTTTAAATAAATATTTGTTTCCCAATAAATATTCTATTCTCTCAGCCTCCTAAGAAACCTGCCGACAAAACGATATCGGAAGCGGACGCCGAAGTGAAACCGATCGAACGCGCTGTGGAGGCGCGGTCTACAGACGATGCCTTCGGCTCCATGGTGCGGTGTCTCTATTTCGCCAGGACATTCCTTATCAACAGTATGTAATTGTCATATTTTTTCCAAAAATCTTGCAAATTGTGGAAGGTATGCGTTATAAAAGTATTTCCAATTATTGAAGTGATTGATGTGGTTTCTACAAATTTAATGGTCTAATATGCATTGTAAAATTTGTGCGAAGAAATCGGCAATTTTGTTCAAATTTGATAGACAGGCGAAGTTCCCCTGTATTGTACGAGTAACACCACAAGCACAAACTAAATTTACTGCATTCAAAATCCAATTCAGTAAATCTCCGTAAACTTCGATGAAAAGTAAAAAAAAAAAAAAACGTTAAAAATATGACGCCGTAAACATTTACATTTTCTCCTTCTGTATCGCCTGTTTTTGTTGAATATAATATTTTATGATTCCTTGAGAATCTGGGAGAAGTAGTGTCAAATTCAAAAATAATATTTCAAATCTAACTTATTCTTCCCAATATTAGAGTGATCAAACAACCAGACAACAAATGTATTTTAAAGATATTCTGCCTATTTTTTGAAGCTACCATTAATTTCTAATACTATTATTCTACACTCAAAGTCAAAGTACTAAGTCACTCTGTATTCTTTTAATAATTGATATCTAAAAAATAATACATTAGTGATGACCACTGAAGCACTGTATCTTACTAGTTAGCACCTAAAACACTATGTTTTGCCTTTCTAGATGTGACATTACAATATATATTACATTGTTACCAAGATTAGATAAGTGATATAAGACCTTAATTGTTTTTTAATGCTAAATCGATAATTATATAGAGAGATAATTTATTGGGCCAAGAAAATTATGTTTCTAACTTATTGTGGGTACATTTATCATCAGTGTCATTGAAACAGTGATATGTAGTAATCTGTGATTCTAAGAAACCCACATAAATATTATAGAAGTCTTTGCTGTGACATAAACAAATATAAATATTACAGCATACCACTTTTAAACTAGCACCTTAAATTAACATCTTTTTGCCGAAAAAAAAAGAAATCTTTTCCAAGCAACCAGCTTAATCATCTATCGATGTCGGATCGAAATAAACTACTATGGTTTCACTTTCCTTTGTAACACTTGTCATAAAAGTGGTACTTTGTTTTGATATTTCCAAGTGATTGATCACCTATAAAGTGATAGAGAGCGATAAACTCATTGCTCTACAATTATAAAAAACTACACAAAAATCTTAAATAAAAGTGGCAATTGAAGATCTTGTCGTTAAAAAAATCTTACAGGCAACAACCATATTCAAGTAGAAAATTTAAACAACGAAAAAGTCAAGTAAAACATGGTACTTTGGGTTCAAACCCAAAAAGTAGTTTAAAAACTCAGTATCATATTTGCATTTTTAGAATTGCACACAGACTGTATTAATAACATTGTAATTGTGTGATGTAATACATATGAATATTTTGTATTGTAGACGAAAAACAGGCTGAAGACGAGCCGGAGTGTGAGTGTACGTGTCGTTTTGCTGCATCTGTCGTAGGCAAATTGCTAATTCTGTGGTTTTTATCACTTAGACTGAATAGCTACTCTTACCGCCGTATTCCAAACATTAGTTACATATTATTAGTCATGTTTTTGTTAACTGTGTTCGGTTTTGTATACTAAAATTAAAAAAATGGCTACTGACTATTGCTAGACTACTCTAATACATGCATTTTTCAATATTTAAAGAACACACTATTCTCGTCCCGAAAAGGAAAAATGTGTTGAAATAACCTGAAGTATAAGAAATGAAAACAAAATAAAAATGCCAATTAATTATTCAACAAAAAATTTAGTGTTTACCAAAAAATGCGAAATGTCAAGATTAAAACATTTTCGCGAATTTTCGTGTTTTTAAATCACGACCAAAAACAGAGATGTAATTAAGTTTGACGTTGATGTCTGTGCGTGTTTGTCTGTGCCACCGTAAAGCTCAAACGGATGGACCGATTTCAATGCGTTTTTTTTATTTGAAGGTTGGTTTCCGTGTTGTGGTTCTTACCTATGTTTGGTCAATATCGATTCAAGATGACCGCCTCCATAAAATGACAGACAGAATATTTCTTCACAACCTCCCACAATATGGGTAACAATCAAATGAAAGGGCTTGACTAGTAGAGTTTTTGACAAATCCGATATAATCGGGGCTAAATCAAAAATTTTAATTTATTTTGGTCTTGTATGAGGCAAAACTAAGCTTAAGCATGGTTTGTAATACGGCGGTTAGTTGCTTGACCATTTTGTCAATTGTTTAATTGGTTATTTGACTTAGTACCTACATTATATGCAGAGTTACACTGGTGAACCAAAAGGATTTCATTTTATTTTTGGTACCCATCTCTCACATACATATTTATTATCATAAAGCCTTTTTAAATTATCTGTGAAAATGTCTGAGATTGAAGCCTTTGGTAGGTTGGGTTAGTTATAATCTAACATCATTAGAATATGAAGTGACAGTATTTCCAATTTTACTTTTGTAATTTACATAATTTGTAAATAAATAATAATTTAAATATCGATAATCCGAGAAAACTAAGCCTTTTGTTTGTTTGAGCATTTTTTACTAATGAGCCAGCGCTATGTCGTGGGAAGAATTATTCTAATGAAACCTTATTCTTACATCAATCTTTTGCGTTGCTCAAGAATTAATGTTTGATGTGTAAGAATGATCCTTTTGGCTACAAATATAACTCCTGTGTGACCCAGTATTCAGCCTGTTTGCTAGTTTTAATAAGATTCCTCGTTTCCTATGACAATTTTGAAGCTACCGTTTGTTCTGTTGGAATCAGTTCAATCGTTAAGGTAGATGCTAAATTTTGCTGGTATCCCCTGCCAATCAGTTATCAATGTTGTTCCCTTGCCTCAAGCTTTAATTTTATAGCTAGCCTAGACAAGTTTGAGCATTTTTACGTATTATTTGGCTTTATCGGAATTGGTAGTTAGATCCACGATTTCTTAGATAAATACTTGCAGTACAGTTAAGTAGAATGATACCATCACTCGCAAGTACAGTAAGCATTATTATTATAGTTTTAGACACGCTTTAAAAACATACAAAGATGTAAGCCAAAAGGGACGTTTATAGGCACATTCATAGACACTAACCCAAAAACACGGGCCTTATTCTTGTAAGCGTAAACTATCATAGTGGTTTGGATCTCACTATTATCACGAATCACGGAATATTTACGGATCAACTGGAATATTCGCCAGTCCCTTGTACTTATGCATGAAATAGCTAAATAGCGCAATATCAGGGATTTGTGCGGCCACATAAATATTTCGAGAATTATGAACTGGGGCCATAAACACTGCAAAATATGTAACACATAATTGTTCTAAAGGATTTTATTTCCCTTTAATTGGAGTGATAATGTAACTTTTGCAATGTACAATAATGTTAATGTGTATAGTTTCCGTAAGAGGGCGTTTACGTATTGCAGCTGGCGCGACATCAAAATTTAAATGCTTCTCCTTTAAAAGTTGTTATTTTTTTATTTGAATATGTTACGATTGCTCCGGGGGTATGATATATGTGTTAACTGATAAAATTGGAACTTACGACTTCTAGTTATTAAAATTTTAATGGTCCACAAGAATGGTCCCTCCTTTTGGGTTGTGTATAACTTTATCGTAATGGTAAAAATAGTTCGTTCCTTTCGGCTTCGTACATCTTCTGTCCATGACCCTGTATATGTGGAAATACAGGGTTGCATACAAGATATAAATGCGTAATAGAAGCATTGTATTGCAGCACAAATGAGCATACCGACGCTGTGGGCAGGCACCAACAACGGCACCGTGTTCGCATTCACACTCAACGTTCCCAACACCAACAAGAGGAAAGACGAACCAGTAAGTACGACTTGACTTTGACACACTCTGACACTCATTCTCCATATAAACGTCTTATAAATCGTATTCGGCTGCACGCGGGATCATGTGTCACGTTCCGCTTAAGTCGAGCATGCAAGCGTTCGGCTTGTGCATCTATCTCTCTTCTACTCCATTGGCCGATGCGTCTGAGTAAAAGAGAAACAGCGGCAGCTGCATGATTACACAAAGATAAGATAAAGATAATTTATTAACATAACACAAGGAAAGTATATACACAATTTATATAAATGTAAAGATGAGACACAATTAATCGGTAACTCAGTGTACACATGTGAGGATTATTAACGAACCATAAACTAAGCACAAGGCTTGTGTCTCAGGGCTCGAGCGCGCGAGTGCAAAGTTATTAAAATATGTTTTCCTGTATGTCAAGTAAATGTACATATACCTAGTGTCTTTAATAAAATCGAATGTTAGAAGCGGTGAATATGCAATACATATATGCACTGAAGACTACAGAGTTGTGCACCGACAAATAAACACAGAACGCAAAATATGAGTTATGATAATTCTCTATAAATATTATGAATGAGACTTTCTGTCTCCGCGTAAATATACAACTTTAACAGCCACTCTTTGACAGTTTTTTTTAAGTTGTGTAAGTAAAATAATGATAATTATATGTTAATAACTATTTTCTATTTATAAAATTATATTTTTCATCACTGTGCTCTTATAACGTTACTACGTAATATTATTGTCCGTGAAACTACTTTACAGACAACCTTTTTTTGCATAAAGGGACCTATGGCATTTAGTCTCAGGTCGCCTCTACCAAATTATGAGCTAGCACAGAGGGCGCAGTCTCTAATCACATTCATAATTTTTATAATTTAATTGCTACTAACCTTAATCTTATACTTTACTAAACCAAACACTAATTCCAAAAAAACGTTAAAAATATGAGTTCAAATCGTTTAAATAAAATTCATAAGTGATATCATTGTGTACTGTTTAGGTGACATGCCAACTCGCAAAAGAAATCCAGCTGAAGCACCGGGCGCCCGTAATAGGCATCACAATTCTGGACGGCGCGAATGTACCCCTGCCTGAAGCGCTCGAGGTAAGAATGCGTAACAATAGTCACACTTATTGAAAGAGTAGTAGTGAAAATTAGCATTTTCTGGATTGCATTTTAACTATCAATGACATCAATATTGAAAAAAACACAACCGTAGTATGTAGTGTGTAACAATTTATTACACACTACACACACACTTTAATACTGAATACTCGAATATTTATTGCGTCATAAAATATGTATAATACATGCATGACTGTTATTGTTTAGGTATTTGTGGTCATTACATATTATGGCTCTGTAAGGGCATTGCAAGTCCCAATGGAACGTTCTATTTCTAAGTCATCAAAGTTGTGTCACCATACTCTATAAACTGAAAGTCAAATCAAATCGGTCAGTACAGATAGGCTTAGAGATATACGTAGTATGGTAGTGACAATGATATAATTCCCAGGCATTAGCAGGTATGTTGTATGGTTATTCTAAGTGACAATAATATCGTTGGCTTTTCCTACCCCCGTGTGACAGGTGGAGCGCGGGGTGGCCCCGTTGCCGGAAGGCGGCACGCACCGCGTCGTCATCACGTCCGAGGAGCAGTTCAAGATCTTCACTCTGCCGTCGCTCAAGCCCCACAACAAGTACAAACTGACCGCACACGAGGGCGCCCGGGTAAGAACGTTATTCAGATAAAACATTCTTAATCATAACGTGACAAGACGTAATCGGGTGAAGAGATTAACAAAACTGTTTAAATCTAATTTTTTTAAAAAAGTTAATGTTTAAATGAAGGGCAGATATTAGGAGTACAAATAAGTTTCCGCCGTTTTATTGTAGATCGTGCGGCACAGAGTTTCGGTTAGCTTTCGCAGATGATAACCGGCTTAAAAAATAGTTTGGACATTAAATAATAACATGACCTATTAATATTATTGATTTTATATTGGTAAAATATTTTTTTTATAAGTTGAAAATGTCAAAATTTGAGCCAAGTAAGCGTCATTTGCGAGAAATATTAGTTTACTTCTTTAATTTAAAGAAATCTGCTGCTGAGGCGCATTAATTGCTCGTAGAAACATATGGTGAGTGAGGGTGCTTTAGTGAGAGAACGTGTCGAGAGTGGTTTCAAAAGTTTAAAAACGGTGATTTCGACGTAGAAGACAAAGATCGCAGTGGAAGGCCAAAAATTTACGAGGATGCAGAATCGGAGGAATTATTGGAGGAAGATTCATCTCAAACACAAAAAGAACTTGCTCTAACATTAGAAGTCACTCAGCAAGCAGTCTCACATCGTTTAAAATCATTAAGAATGATTCATAAACAATAAATATTTAATTTGTGTTAAAAACGGCGGAAACTTATTCGTACTCCTAATACTTAAATAAATAAATTTAAACCCTACAAACAACTTACCACGATGGATCGTTTATTTTAGCTTTGAATTTACACTTGATCGCCATCTCGCCTGTTATATCGTCTTTGCATTATGGAGCGTTACTTTACCTTGCTTATACTCATAGAAAAAAACTGATTCACTCTCGATTTTATGACCCCCATACTGTAATCATCAGGAAATACCCACTCAGGCAGCTATTCTGTATATAAGCTATTCTAGCTATTCTATATAAGCTTATATTCTACAGCCTAAACGTCTTTATCACAAAAGTAGAGTTAACCCTCTGCGTTCAAGTCCTTGGGACATCAACCATAAAACGATGTTACTTTTTCGTGCTGTATTGAATCCGATAAAAAAGGTTGCACGCTATTCGAAATGTACCCTATTGAAAACCGATAAGATAGCAATTTGTTTCTTAACAGGTACGTGTAGTGCTCTAACAATTCGCATATTAAATTTGTTTTTTGACGCAGATTTAATTTCGCAGTCGCGCTCCAAGATACCAGTCTTCCACTTAGCTTGAAGCTCACTGCTAACCAAAACAAAAGTAACGTAGGTGTCTTGTTAAACCTGAAATTTCTTACTAAAATACTATGTACTGGAAATACATCATTCTATTCTATTGAAACTTAAATTGTATATGATTTGAAATACTTCAGGTAAGAAGAACAGCGTTCTCGTGGTTCGAGTGCGGCAACGGCGTGGAGAAGCACCGCGAGTGGTGCCTGCTGTGCCTCACCAACCTCGGCGACTGCCTCGTGCTCAGCCCGGAACTGAGGCGGCAGATCAACGCGGCGGCTGTCAAGAAGGAAGACATCAAGTAAGCAATACTACACTCTACCCACACAACACAGAGTTCATTGTAGAATAAAGTCTGTACGACTGTTTTGGTCATTATTACAACACTTTCGTTCCTTTTTCCTACCCTCATACGTCATTATTCACTATTATTATTATTATTACTACAAGAGAAATAAATCTAACTTTAATTCCCACTACGGTCTTATTATAGTCTTAACAATGAACTGTGCCAAATGCCGAAGGAGTTTCATCGTCACATAAGTTTCTTTCTTCTCTTTTAGTTGTATAATATTTATTGTTGAGTTCCTAAATTGACGAAATTACCGAAACTTAGAACCAACTCATACAAAGCAGCGACCGTGAAAAAAGATGACATGAACGCCATACTCTACCCTATCTATACGACACAGGGTTCATTTTAAAATAGTGTCTCATAATCAGTAATCTCTGTGACTGCCCTTTGCAAAGTATCGCTGTCAAAAAAGGGAACGAGTAGACTGTATTTCACTTTACCTCTACGAAACAGGGCTTACTGCTAAATAACGTCTTTTCCTCGTACTGACTACGAATTGCGGCGTCAAGTCAAAGCAACCACCATCAAGAACGCTGATATCAAATAAGTGAAATCCCACTCAATCTCTATGGTATAAGGTTTATTGTAGAATGCATTTTATTTCCTTTGCACACTATCATATACTTTGTTCACCGACTTTTATAATTCAATTTGTACTTTCTCTCTTCTCTTGCAGTGGTATTTCAAGTCTATGCTTCTCGAAACGAGGTGAAGCTCTCTACTTGCACTCTTCTTCAGAACTACAACGGATTTCACTCTCGGCTACGAAGGTAAGTCATTTAAATATAGAAACTTTGATGTGACTATGCCATATTATATAACCATTGTGAAATTTACTGTAGATGGCACAATAATTGATAACTAACTACTTATGATGATAGATCGATAAAAAAAAATTACTATTTTTTTTTAATTTCTCAAAATTACTCGACTAATTTAAAAATTGTCTTACCAATAGAATACATCATCCCTGAGTAACATATTGAATATGTTTATATTTAAACTAAAAACCAACCATGACGAAGGCGGATCGGCCTGCTAATTAACCTTAAAAATAAATGTCATTCCCGTAATTTTTCCGGCACAAAAAGTAACCTGTGTGCTATCTCTCTATAACCTGCTGAAAGACCTTGGCTTATCCAGAAGTGCAGTAAGTTCTATACTAGAACGAGTATCTAAAGCTGCCCTAGTAGGCTCATGTCAGATTTGGCTGGGCAGGGAGAGAAAAACGAGTAGTGAAGGTGAGTGTTGATGTACGTCAGAAAGGGGCCCCTTAAACCTACGCCCGAGTCACAAGTCTCGGGGTCTACTCGGGTTTTCTCTCTGCCACACGATGGACCCGGTACCCGCACAGTGAATCGATGGAATGCTAAGAAAATCGTCTCTTCAGCCCGATTCATACGTTACGACATGATTGTGGAGCAAATATTCAAACATCCATACATTGGCATTTATAATATTGGTAGGATTTAAGCAGATTATATCAATAACTGGAAAAAAAATGTAATTTCAATAAAGTTATTTCAATCTATTGTATAGTTATTATAATGTTGCTAAATATGCGTGGATGTTGTTCAGGTGACGATCGCGCAGTG
Source organism: Ectropis grisescens (assembly GCA_017562165.1). NCBI lineage: Eukaryota > Metazoa > Arthropoda > Insecta > Lepidoptera > Geometridae > Ectropis > Ectropis grisescens. Next base: position 5,205,545 of record CM029783.1, read on the forward strand.
CCACATCCTGCTGTCGCCGTGGGCGGTGGCGCTACGGGGGCCGCCGGAGGAACCCCTCACCAACGGAGAACACAAGGTATGTATGTATCTAATACCATAGATTAACAACGCTTAGATCGATAACAATATTTATACAAACGCTTTATCTTAAGGGAGAGAAATAAAAGTGGTCAAGTGCGAGTCGGGCTCGCCCATGAAGGCTTCCGTAGCAGCAAGTAACATAATACAAAAGTTCTTGTTCGGCGTTGCTACTTTAATCAGTGTTTTAACAATAGTCCATTTATGACGTATTAAAATAAAACTACTTACTAGATATCATTCAAACCAATTCTACGTTGACATGGTAACGTATATCATATACTTTTTTTTTAACTCTGATTTTATGTCTCGTGTGTAGGCGCTTTTAGACTAAACTGATACACTAACGATTTGAAGATATTATGTTGATTAAGTTAATATTTATGTGGCTGGAGAAGAAAAGCCGAAGATAGGGCTGAGTGGTGTATACGGGAGAGGTCTATACCCAGCAGTGGACTAGAGTGGGCTGTTGATGATGTTTGTATTCATCAGATAACACTCACTTAGGCAAAGCAATCCACAGCTTCAATGTTCTTACTTAGAAAGTGAAGGCAAAGCTGCTTTTTATGTTGTGTTTTAGTTCGCCTCGGGAAATACCACAATTTCGGCTTTTAGGCTATAGGGAATTATCCCTAAAAGTGCCTTCATCCGTATGGTACTTTCATGTCACGAAGCGACGCGAACTTTACTTGTGGTCACGATGTTCACAAACACGCTGTGGATGTGTGCGTGACCGCTGACGCTCTCGTACCGCACGAGACGCGGGCGAAGGTATTTATTTTCACGCGCACATACTTACACGTACAGTATTTGTGCACCCAAACTTAGCGTGCTTTTATAATTGGTTACCACAAGTAAGACACACGTACTAGTAACTTATTTGTAATTTTTCTTATGATTTGCACTTGGCCGCACTCTGGCCTCATGTTAAGCAACGATGCGGTATACGGTAACTAGAAGAATTATCGATTTGAAGACACAAAGAGCACGGAAGCCTGGCAACTCATTCCACAGCCTAGACGTTCTTATAAAAAAAATAGAGTGAAACTTTCTATTGGAAGTATAATATCGGTCAATCCGTTGGTCAGGAGGAGCCGGTAGAGGCGCCGCACGACGTCACGGCCGCGTCCGCCGACATCACCGTGGACTCGGTGCGCGACCACACGAGCGCGCCCGAGCCGCCGCCCGAGCTCGACATCAACCTGCAGGTAACAACGCTACAACGAGTATTGAGAAAAACTAATAAAAATCATGTTTATCAAGTTACGGCTGGTCTAGTCGGGATTCAAATCACGTGCTGCACTAAAAGTGTGTTTCGAGTGGACTTATTTTTATAGTAAAAATATTTCATATTGAGGTGTATAAAGCAACTTTTGTAGCTGATAAGATTCTGTGAAATTACGTACTTCCTATGTTTTGTGGATGTCGGAATCGAAGATTTAGTTAAAACCTGACATTTAGGTTAGTATCACGGTACAATATTTTCAATGTTAACTTAGTAGTTTGCATGTCAGATTAAGTTATGGCTGGTATAGACCAGTGGGAGAAAGGCAACTTTCAATCTAGAGGCTTTCTAGAACTTTAAATAGGTTTGAATCCCCCTGTCTTTTCGAAGTTACGTACGTACAGCCGCTAACTTTAAAACGGTGAAGGAAATACATCATGTGAAACCGATATATTCCTAAAATCTTTAACAGGGCCCCAAGTACCATCAGTGGGAACATCTAGTAGGCTGCTTGTGTTATATATATATATATATATATATATATATATATATATATATATATATATATATATATATAAATGGCTGATCGAGCGATCCTTTTATGATTTTGACGAATTCTATTCTTGTGACATTTAATTGATTAATGTATGGTATGTGATTGATTGTTTATTATTTAGTGGATTATTTATTGTTTGAGTTATTTGATTGATTGTAAAGTATTTTAGTTGGCTAGTTAGTAGCTAATGGATTACTCATTGCTTGATCGAATGCTATTTCTGTGCAATTATTTTTATTAAATTTATTGGTTTTGAACTATTAATGAATTAAAGATCATTTAATTAATTTTACATACTATTTTCGGTTCAAGTTACATTATAAATGTAATTTTTATTGTTTAATTTAAGTTGACGTGTAAAATTATATTTTATTAATAAAGAATATGAATATGAATATTTGCGTATAAAAAGACTGACTTTAATTTGGAAACAAGACCTGTGTAAAGTGTAATGTAACGTTATAGAACTCGCAAGTGAACACGAGCTCGATGGTCATCAAGACGACGACGCGGACCACCGTGAACGAGGGTAGCGGCGACGGTACCACCACTACTACCACCACGACTACCACCAACGCTTCAGAGAACAGTTAGTAACCACATTTTATAACACAAGTAAACCTCCTATTCAAACTAATCTATCAAAAACATAAATAAAAAAGCAATTAAATACGTTTCATAAGTACGTTACGTACGTAGGTGCGTACATACGTACAGTTACGTACTTATTCTTTTTTTCTTCTTTGTAAAGGGACCTCTATGGTACTAAGACCTCAGGTGGCATCTACTACCAAGAAAACTTTGGGCTTGCGCAATAGGCGCAGGAGACTACTAACTATTCTTACATTAAATTCAGGAGAAGCAAAAAAACTATTGAAACCTTTTATTACACTTTTTTTTGCTCTACAAACACATGGGCATACTAATGATATGTTTAAAAGAAGTTACTAAGATGAAACATGAAAACGATTTATAGTTAAAATACTCTTCATAAACATGAGAGACATAATACTTCAGAGACATATTACTCACTGTATTAAGTTTTTGGTTGACAATGCATTTTGCAGCTAAGTTTGATATATGTGTTAATATGTTAATAAATGTTTATCTTATCTTATCTTAAACTCAACTAGTGTTTATTTCAAAGTTCTCTAAAATGAGCAAAACGTTTTGGTTCACTGCCAAGCTTGCTCGCCCATAGCTCATAGTGTGTTTGCGTACGTTGCCGCCGTTTTCGCTACTCATAGCACGCTTTAAACAGTATGTTATGATTTAACGCAAAACGTACGTACGAACAAATGAGGTAGCTAATTAAGGCTGCCAATTGAGGAACCAGAGTTTTTGCAACTGACATTTGATTCCAAAGCCTAGCGGAATCCCCTACGATGTTAGACTTGGTTTTTCGCTGTAAGGCGGTTTCAGCGACACAACTGTCGGGACTGTGATAGGGTCGAATCAACATTCATAGGGAGATTGATACTATTTTTTTGTTTGTTTGGAATTCTTATTTAATTTACAGAATAAAATAATTATTCTCATCAATACTAGAGGTGGACTGTATAAAAAAAAACAATTATTGTGGGGGTAAGGGATACCTTAACCACCGGTCTTCGATAGAGGCCAGGTTTCGTCCGGACATTCACAACGCGATCAATACTACACACAAGTTAGGTGAAGCATAGATAAAAATAGACAAGAGTAAACGTTATTGGAAAATATTTAATTTTGTAACCTTCGTCGGGTACACGATGTGGTCAAATGCGATTTTATCTAACCGAGAGATGGCCCTTTCATTTCACTCTTAAAAAAAATCCTATCTTTACAACGCTGCCGCATATAAATGCTACGTTTGCATGTAGCAATATTTTCAGTATATGCTATTGCTTAATAAATCTAATTACATATGTTTAATTTATGAAAATGTTTATAATTTTGATGTAAAGCTTGTTCAAATATGAAAATAATTGATTTGAGACACTGGAATTTCAGATACTATTCAAATTTTTGCTTTTTTCTGTTTTTCTTTTCAATTCTAAACCATGGTATACTTTTATTCAAAATTTGAAATTTCAGTGTCTTTCGTGAAACTAATAGACAAAGATTTTTAAACTACATTTTTTTGTTCATTTGATACACCTGTTTTTCGTAGACGCACCTTTACCAAATTGGTTCTTAATAGTGTTCAATATAGTTGATTTTCAAGTATAATTAAAAACTTAATTCCTGGCCCTTTTTTCATAGTAGTTATAAAAATCTTTGCCACAATCTGTTATATCCCGCTTGATATACACATGTTTATATGTATACTCGTTATGTTCGTTTGTATGTTTGACGGCCGCTTTGTGTTTTGTTTGTAGTCCTAGAGCACAGTCGTGAGGAGGGCGTCATCACCCGTATCGAGGTATCCCACACTTTGCTTTATTAAATACCTTACTGATTCAGAAATAAGACTTAATTTTGCATGGCTATATGCCTGTTTGACTTTAAAATTCACTTATTTACCTGAATATTGTCGATCAACATTTACACATGGAGAGGATAAAGATATTAAAATAAATTTAAAATATACTACATACTCGTTTTACAACTATACATTATCTTTTAATACTTCATTAGCAATGTTGGTCGACGATACTATATTACTTACTAAACACGCACCATCAAAGAAAGAATATATACATATCCGTCTCACTCTATTGTTATTACGTAGCAAACCAATATCGAGCGAGACGATATAATTTTACAAAGCCTTTTTGGCGCAAACAACCTCGGTAATCTTTCTTCTAATTTATCCCTTTCTACCTCTTGGTTATAAAATTTGTAGCTCGTCATATTGCGAAATATATTAGCGGGGCTTAATATGCCAAGGATGTTTATTTATAATAACCCGTTTTCAAGTAAGAATAAAAATCAATTCATAAATTGTTCATTCATAATAATTAATTCATAAATCATATTGTTATGTTAATTTGAACATATCTTCTTCAATTGTAAGGTTCTGTTAATGTCAGTTGGATGAACTGTATTTTTACGTAATAGAATGAAATAAGCAAATAATTGACGGTTTTAAATTAGTACTGATAAACCCAACACGACCATCTAATACGTAATGTGGAACAATTTACTTTTCTTCTGAAATCGGCTTATTATTTAAACGCTTCGTTAAAATGTGAAATAAAATAAAACTTTTAAGCAAATTATTATTATCGATTGCTGAAATTTGACGTATGCAGTTTTGTACACTCAAATATGCTTATATGTACCTATTGTTAAATTAAGATAATCTTCAGAGTATTGCCAAGCATGCCCACTGCATAATAGCTTTCAAAATAACTATAATATACCAAGAATTCAGAACAAAAATACTAAGCCAGTCTCGATTTCTCATATATTCGGGTGAATATCCTCGCTACATCTAACTGCCTACCGATTTGACTGAAACTAATACATACCAGGCGAATGTAACTAACACTAGTCTACACTCGGTTACGTTAACTCTGCACTTTTACGTAAATTATTGGGTAGTGTAATTCTTACATGTCACAAATAAAATCTTCTGCACTTTCATGCCTTATATTTGGCTGTCGATAACACAATTTAAAAACAAAAGTGCAAAGTGAACTTAACCGCGTTATACTAACTGGGGTTACGTAAAAACAAAATAGGCGAACGGAATGCGAACTATCATTAAGCCTAACATTTTGAATCGATTTGGCTGTGATAGCTTAAATATACTGGTATATACATATACTGTATATACGATATTATGTATGAACACCACGCGTTAAGTTTATTGAGACACATTCACACCTGACAACTGTTATTTGTTTAACTGATATCAGGGTTGAATGCGTCTGAAAAGTTATTCGCAATGTTGAATACCACGCATCCATTTCGTGCTTTATACTCATTTTTGCGTAACCCCATAATTTAAATAATAATAAATCTTGTTCTGCGCAATGTTGTGGCGTCCGCTCGTGTCCGTCTGTCGTCGTCAGGGTCGAGGTGTGAACTTGGAGAAATTATGAAAATAAAGGTACCCTGGGATCACTGGATTACGGAACGCATTGAGATTTGTAGAAAGTTACACGTATTAAAATAAGTCACCAATAATAAATAAACGAGTCGTAGTGACTAATCGTTCCATTTCACCAGAGTGACAAAGGAAGTAAGTATATTTCATCGTGAGGTACGAGTTTCACGTTACCACTGCCTTTAGGTCTGCGCCCACTTATACGACTCCGCTCCCACCCAACAAATAAAATACATTCAAATATGGTCTTTATGTGATGCCGCTTAAGACATATGTAGATAACATTGACAACATAAATTAGCAGACGGCTGTCAGCGAACGGTCTGCAAATTTGTGTTGCCAATGTAATCTGTATCTTAACGTGCATGCCATAAAGCCCGTATTTGAGTGTATTTTATTTATCGAGTGGTAGCCGAGTCATACAAATTGGCGCAGACTTTTTGACGCTGAGGAAAGACACCGTAAGGGATCTGAAATGTTCCAAGTAAGACATCTTTTGAAACATACACAGAAACATATCAAACACCAGTATACGTCAGGCATCACACTAACATAAATAATATTTTTACTGAAGTTTTTTAAAGCTACTTCTACGCTAGGCACTACAACATGTTTGTTACATCTTCAATAATGAAATGTCACGTACATAAATAAAATTATCTCTGTGAATTGCAAATAAAACATCTTTTCAGATTAAAATTTCGTACTTATTTTCTTTATAAGTATACGAATATGTTTTTTTTTCTATGAATTGACTTATTCTATTACGTGTCACTCGAATCGGTCTCGATGCATTCCACCCTAGTCCCCGGGTACAAAGTGTAAACTCCCGTAGTAGGAGTGACGGACGCGCGGCCGCCACGCGTTGCAGCGGAGAAGAACGTGCGCTGGTACTCATGAGGCGAGCGGTGGTCCACAGACGGGGACGGTCACGGTGCCCGCGGGAACCGACCCCAAGCTGATCCTGGAGATGTTTGACCGGCAGCGCCAGCCGCTCTCCGTGCCCGTGCCGCCGGCAGCCGCCGCCACAGAAACCAACTAAATACCCGCAGATGCCTCGCGTAACGTGCCAACAAAGATGGCGGACTGGCGACCAATCACAACGCCAGTTTTCATATTTTAAACTGAAAAACGAACGCTCTATATTTGACTGTTGCGGATAATGTACGAATATCGTGAATACAAAAGTATAATAAATGTCGCTGTAAACTGCAATCACCGTCAGTTCACAGTATAACGCGTCAGATTATAATCTAACGGAATTTGATTAGGTTATAACCTAACGTCGTTTGCTTGTAATCTGGTGTTTTTTACAATTTTACGGACACATTGCAAACATGACCTTAGACGCGTATAATTGACGACTGTGCGAAGCTTAAGGTTACTTATAGAAAAACAAAATCTTTGTTAAAATGCCACACATGCTAAGAATTGAACTACCTTCTTCTCTTAGTTCTTGAGTTATAAATCCTCTATGAGAAATATGTTTCGTTGCTGTATAGAGTTCCACGAATAATATGATGCATAGTTTGTTCATCAAGTAATGTGATTGGTTGTCCGCCATGTTTGTTTGTTTTATACCGTGACTGGAGTATATTCTAAGCTTTCCTGTGACTGTATGGAACTAAAAGTAAAAACAGCCTGTCTATAAGAACTACTTCAAAAATATTTTTTGGGTATTTGTGTCAATGTTGACACAATAAATATACCTGCGTGTCTAAGTTCACTGATACCGGTTTTAAATGAGCATTTATTTCTGAAATATTGTTGGCAGAGTGAAAAATTATGTTTGGTTCAAAAGCAATAAACACTGTTTGTCTTCAGTCCGCGTACATCAAAAATATTCACAATTTTAGTAAGTCAATTGGTGTCTTACACTTTCTAAATTAACAATACTTTTGACATAAGCTTAGTTTTAGCTCTTTCGTTTGTATCAGTAACAATGAAATGAAATATAATAGCTTATGTAAAAAAACTTTTCTCTCTTACTCTTTCGTTTACATAGAGATGTCAATTGGTTTGGAAAGAGACAGCGTGTGGGGTTCGCAAGAGTTTTTTGGATACGTACATAAACTATTGTACAAATCACATTGTTATAGATTCGAAAGTTTTTTTTTTTTTGTACCGAAGGCTCATGGTAACCCAATTCAAGTTATGTTGGCTCACTTTACATTTTCGTTAAGTAAATGTCAACTAGTGAGAACGATTGTAAGATTATGACGATTTTGACGAAAACTATGTAAGGTTCTATGTTCACCTTAGCCTTCTGACTCCACCGAGACTATATAACCGGACCATTATTAGGTTGGAAAACAACATTAGTATAGTTTTTAGCTAACTAAAGGTATTATAGTTTAAGATTTTCCCTGTTTCTGGACAGCTGCGACTACTGCCATATTCTTTTTGACTCACAATCTTTGAGCGTACATTTATGTAAAAAGAACGGCGTGAACGAATTAATTGTCTCGCAATTTTGTCGCCACATTAATAATTTACTGATAGAAACGGGACGGACCCCTAGGTTTTTAGCTAAATTATTACACTAAGCATTTTTTAAGTTTGTAAGCTTGCATGTTGGGTGAATTTTTAGAATTAGTTCGTGGCTGACCCAATCTGTCTTTTTCCGTGCTTAATGTTTTATTTCATGCGATTAAAGAAATCACTAAGACTACCCTTTGGCTCTAACGATGGAAATCTTGAAAACCAGATCCACAAAATGCTTGTTTTCAAATTTACTCCGTGATATATGTTAAAATAAGAGAAATAAAGTTGAATTATACAAAATCGTTCAGTACAAACCTAAAAGCCATAAACTAGTTTGCACGACACAATACTGCAATGTAATTGTGGATTGTACATCAATCGATGATTTTATATTTAAATAGATTTGTAATTTAGCAATCTTAAGTTAATATTTCGTACATTCGAAGCGAATGTGGTGTGCCTATTTATTTCCTTTTTATATCGATGAAAATTGTATTTAGGTATTTAGAGATAGGACATATTTGACAATTAGATATGTTTAGGATAATATTTTATAACTTTGATTACATTTTCCACGAAGGAGTATATTTAAGTATATTGTCCATTTTAATATTTTGATGTTGTATTTGAAACTACGGCATTTCATTTGAGTTGTATATTATTCGATAAATAATTTTTGTTTAAGTTAACTATGAACGAATTGAAAGTTATTTTTGCAATATATTTTAGCTTATCGAGAGATTTCAACTATATTTTTTTGTTTGCGATTATAATTTTGTAATGTTTTTAAGAATTTTATAATGTATAACGGCAGCTATTGTGTTTAGATGCGCACCGTACATCACAGATTGTGATACAATGGGATTGATTCAGACGTTATTATGTTTGTTAGGTTTAAGTTGAAATGTGCCTGCCTATTTTATTTACTAAAATTATATCTGTGCTGTCATTAGCGCCAGTTTTACGAACGCATTACGCGGTTGTCTGAAAAAGCTGTACATATTGATATCGCGGTGCCGAGGACTGATATCTTCATAATTCTTCAAATGCCTTAGAGAGCGCATGATGCGTGAACAAACGCCGTGGAGTAGCTGGGGAGTGTGTTACATTTGCATATCCATTTTAAAATAACTATCTAATAACATCAGTTTCAAAATAAGAACCTACGTTTTTTTTTGTTTCTAAAAATGGATGTTATTGAGACTTATGAACGTAAAATACAATTTTATCTCAATGTATTTTTTTTATATATCTCAGTACATATTCATTGCGGATTTCATCTAACTATCGTCTATGCATTCGAAAAGAATGTATATTAAATAATAGAAGTTGTGTAAGTAGCAGGAAATATAGTAGTAGCAAATTTAAACTCTAAACACTGATCATTGACGAATAGTTTCCAATGGCCAGCAATTCGTGCAGTGTTAGTATTAGTGCCATGTATTTAACCAAGATAGGTACAGTTGGGCCGTTTTCGGATGCAGTTTCAAAGTGTGCGTAAGGAGCTGCGCAATAGATAATTTTAAGAACAAAATACCCAATATAAGAGTCGCAATTCCGAGAAACCACTTTAGAAAATTCATAGCAAGACTGTCGACCTACGAACTTATGAACTATGATATTGAGTTGTTACCACGCGACCCAGCAACACCATGGCCTTATACCTACTATAGGGAGCGTCAAGGGTACTGGTATGGCGTTCGACTAGGCTTCACTTTGTAATAATGTACAATTTTCTCTAGTATTGTGGCATTTTTCAATATTTGATACGGAATTTGCTATTTGTATCCCAACATTCTTACACGAAATAAAAAGTTAAGATTATTAAATTGTTGTATTATTTTCAAGACCTTACAGACAAGATAACTCTAGATCGATAGACTATCTACTAATATTACAAATGCGAAAGTTTGGAATAGATCAAGTTGAAATTTGTAAAACAGAATATACTTGGAATACGAATAACACAGGTTTCGAGTTGAGATCACCACTGTAGGCCATGTGCGTAATGTCGCTAGGTAATTTAAAAACGGTGAAGGTAAACATCGTGTATCTAGAATCTTTTCAAGTCTAGAGGTAGAATATGTCATCCGGCAACTCGCATTGGGCCAGCTTGTTGGATTTGCAACGTACCTGGTGTTTTTTTTTTGAATATGTTCGAGGGTGTCCCATGAATGTAATTCCAAGTTGGCGCGCCGGCGCCGGGGGTTGTTCACTTCAAAGTGCCATCTTGTAAAACACGTTTTATTGAATATCTCGCGAACCGCGCATCGTACTACGATAAAAATTGTTGAGATCATTGTTGTAGATAATAATATTTGCCATCTTTTTTATTTGAAACTTGTTTTTTGTATAACGCATAGGTTTTTAAGGATAGCGCTCCAAACTTTTTACAATAGTTTTTATTAAATGTTAAGTTTATAAATAAGTATAATAATCAATAATTTATTTTGTAAAAAGTAAGCTCAATTAACAATGTAATAAATTGACAAAGTTTAAATAAAGATATAAGCTACTGAATCACACAATTAAAAATAACATCGTAAATTCATCAGTCACATAACCCACCCCTAACGGTACCTGGCACAAAGGTGCCCATTACACTGGCAGCATTACTACGCTGAATAGCTATGGACAATCTTTGTGCCAAGTACAAGCCGGAGCGGGAGTCACCGCCATTTTCCCTTATGCGTTGTCCTAACTCTCTAACGAGCTCCCGCGCCTCAGTGCCCCAACTGCCCAGCGTCTCCACTGCACTGGGGATAAACAAACGTGAAGACCCCGGGCAATAAGGGCAAGGTATAGGCGAGGAAGAACTCATTTTAGTTAGGCAAAAACAACAAATAAGTATTAAAAATACAATAAAAAATAAACATCTTACTCAAGACATCACACTTACGGGATAATGTAGCCAAATAAATATATCTAAGTTATCATTAAATCTAAATTATTTAATATCTAAATAAAACAGTGTACTCGTAGTTTCAAATCCACAGCCTTATCAGAAAACAGTCGCGTAACTGCCCTCTGTGCCGAAAAACTGATGACGTATGCAGTGACTCTTCTTTTTCTTTAGTGTTATAGTGATGCTGATCACTTAGAGACTGCGAGGTCTACGTCAGGCATTCTCTGTATGTATGCAGGAGGTGTAGTTGGATGACGAGCTCTTCTACGATTGGCGACTCCTGCTTCCGATGCCTCTAACTCAGGTCAGCCGCCCAGTTCACACACGAGACTCGTCGAAGCCAATTAATATAAAATAGCCATGTAAAATTGCAAATAAATTTAGTTTTATTGGAAAATAAAAATAAAGAATATAATTTTGTGTTATGACGCTGTCAGTCGTTGACATTCATCCGACCTCGGTACCGTTAGGGGTGGGTTATGTGACTGATGAATTTATGATGTTATTTTTAATTGTGTAATTTAATCCTTAATATTATAAATGTCAATGTATGGATGTTTGGATGTTTGTTGCTCAATCACGCCCAAAGGGCTCAACGGATCGAGCTGAAATTTAGTATACAGATAGTTTATAGACTGGAATAACATATAGGCTATATTTTATCCCGAAATCGTGCACGGTTCCTTAGGGATCAAGTATAAATGTAACATCGGAACGCTTAACTAGATTTTGTTGCAATTTGAAACACAGATCCAAACATTAAAACAAAACAGGCTATTTATTATCCCGAAAACATACACAGTTCCTAAGGGAACAAGTATAAATGTAATATCGGAACGCCTTATTAGATTTTGTTGCAATTTGGAACACAAATAGTTCTTTGAAATCCTATCCTACTAATAATATTATAAATCTCAATGTATGAATGTTTGTTGCTCAATCACGCCCAACGGATCGAGCTGAAATATAATACACAGATAGCTTATAGTCTGGAATAACACATAGGCTAAATTTTATCCCGATATCATCCACAGTTCCTTAGGGATCAAGTATAAACATCAGTACGCCAAACTAGATTTTGTTGAAATTTACGTTTACGTTACGTTTACGTTACGTTTACGTTACGTTTACGTTACGTTTACGTTACGTTACGTTTTTACGTTACGTTTACGTTACGTTTACGTTACGTTACGTTACGTTTACGTTACGTTTACGTTACGTTTACGTTACGTTTACGTTTACGTTACGTTTACGTTACGTTTACGTTACGTTTACGTTACGTTTACGTTACGTTTACGTTACGTTTACGTTACGTTTACGTTACGTTTACGTTACGTTTACGTTACGTTTACGTTACGTTTACGTTACGTTTACGTTACGTTTACGTTACGTTTACGTTACGTTTACGTTACGTTTACGTTACGTTTACGTTACGTTTACGTTACGTTTACGTTACGTTTACGTTACGTTTACGTTACGTTTACGTTACGTTTACGTTACGTTTTACGTTACGTTACGTTACGTTTACGTTACGTTTACGTTTACGTTTAGTTTACGTTTACGTTACGTTTACGTTACGTTACGTTACGTTACGTTACGTTACGTTTACGTTACGTTACGTTACGTTTACGTTACGTTACGTTTACGTTACGTTACGTTACGTTTACGTTACGTTTACGTTACGTTACGTTACGTTTACGTTACGTTTACGTTACGTTTACGTTACGTTTTACGTTACGTTTACGTTACGTTTACGTTACGTTACGTTTACGTTTACGTTACGTTTACGTTACGTTTACGTTACGTTTACGTTACGTTTACGTTACGTTCACGTTACGTTCACGTTACGTTTACGTCACGTTCACGTCACGTTCACGTCACGTTCACGTCACGTTCACGTTACGTTCACGTCACGTTCACGTTCACGTCACGTTCACGTCACGTTCACGTCACGTTCACGTTACGTTCACGTTACGTTCACGTTACGTTTACGTTACGTTTACGTTACGTTTACGTTACGTTTACGTTACGTCTACGTTACGTTTACGTTACGTTTACGTTACGGAACAGATCAGAACAGAACGCAACATAACACAACCCAAGACAACATAATATAACTACGATAAACACGAAAGTTTTTAAGGTATTTAGTAAGGTTTTTAAGGTATGTCACGGCTGACATAGTAAAACTTACCGTTTACGATACGGCATAAGGTATATACTCTTACAGCTTACTAAAACTCTACCGACGTTACTAATTTGGCAAAATTATTGTTTTGTAAGAATTCACATAAACTATGTTTATATTCCCTGGTAACGAGTGAAATATACAAACACCCCGTCATAACTATAAATAAATAAAGTAAGACAACAACTCTACATTTTTACCATTTTTTAAAAGCAGTGAATTTACACACAAAACAAATCCAAATTCTACGCGGACGAAGTCGCGGGTAACAGCTAGTCTATAATATAAAAATGAATCGCAAAATGTGTTGGTAAGCGCATAACTCAACAACGCCTCGGCCGATTAAACCAATTCTTTTTTTTAAATGTTCGTTGAAGTCCAAGGATGGTTTTTACGGCGAGAAAAATTCGAATAATTGCTGGGAAAATCTTAAACCAGCCCTTTTCCTTTTCCCATACAAACGATTCGTAATAATAATTCAATTTGAACTTTATTACTATACCATAAAGTTCAAGTGTCAGTGATGTTGATGAGTGAGTTAGTGGAGAGGTTCCAGAAAGGGAAAACAATTGAGTGACGTTCTGACGTAAGCATCGTATATTGATGTCGATATTTATATGATGGTAAAATGTCACTTGAAATATAAACGTATCTTTGATGTGCATCTATACTAATATTATAAAGCTAAAGAAGTTATTTGTTTGAACGCGCTAATCTAGAGAACTACCGAACCGATTTAAAAAATCTTTCACCATTCTTTCATTCGTACATAATCATATGCCATAGGTTATATATATGTACCACGGGCGAAGCCGGGGCGGGCCGCTAGTAGTTTATAAATTAAAAAAATGGTAACTGAATTCTAGAGCATGAAATTACCTATAATTTTTTTTTGAGAAATTTTTCCCGTGTGTTTTATAGTTTAGGAGCTATAACGCTATAAATGAGATTAGAATGCTGTCTGTACTTATATTCAATTATGCGCCTATAAGTTGTAGTATACTCGTATGTTTCGGGTCGTTCGGAATTTGGACTGGAGGGGTCTTCCAGTATTCAGGTATAAATCCTAACCATTATTATAAATAATGATCTCAACAATTTTTATCGTACGATGCGTGGTTCGCGAGATATTCAATAAAACGTGTTTTCCACTGAAGTGAACCACCCCCCGCCGCGCCAACTTGGAATTACATTCAGGGGACACCCTGGAATATATTCCAAAAAAATATCAGGTAGCATTACAAACCTACTTCATTTGCTGCGGCGCTTGGACTAAAATAAAATGATATATACAGTAGAACCTCGCTAACTTAAAAACATCTATAACTTCAAAAAATAATATGCTCCCTTTCCATCAGAGCGATCAGAGCCCATAACCAAAACCCTTGATAACTTAAAATATTTTTGTTTCCCATGGACTTTAACTTATCGAGGTTCTACTGTATATTATAATTTAAAAAAATGTGTAGATGGTAAACTAGGTGATGGTCGGAACCCTAGGAAGGAATACTCGCGCTTGAAGCGGTTGTGCAAACATTGGCGTCTTCCGGTTTGAATAGCAATGTTTCCGGTGAAATTACAGGGCATACAGATAAATCGTCTTATATGCGCAGTTGACACTGTGCTGTTATGGGCAGGCATGTCTACTAGAGGTTTGCACCGGAGCAGTGAGTACCGGAGAATAACCGGTGATTAACCGGTAAAAGTACTCGATTGAAATAATCGGTATTTAACCGATTGATCTCCGGTGATCGTCGCATCAATTTTTTTACCTAATAAAGTTACACAAATAAAAGTATTTCTATTGATTATTCTTATTTCTGCATTATGAATGTATAAATTTATATAAAAGAAACAAATTTCTTTAATCTCCGGTTTTTCACCGGAGATTGCCCTATCACCGGTGAAATCAATCGGTTGTTAAAATCTCGCTCCGGTGCAAACCTCTACTCTCTACACTATAAATAAGCACGGAGATAAAAAAATCACTAAACGAGTGACGAGCGCATTGCCAGGTAATGATTTGGAATCTCCATCTTCCAATAGCTGTGTCACTGCTGTTCTGTGGCAGGCATATTGCTTCCCAACAGGCACATGTCCTTCTCGTCTTGACACTATACCATAAAATAAATTTAATTAAAAAAACCCAACTGCAAAAATTCAAACATTATCTGATACAATATATTTTCTAAGGACACTTGGGTGATTAATACGAATATAGGGACATCTTAACTGTCAAAATTCATCCAGCCGTTTCAAGGATACGAGGAATAAAGAAATTTACAAACATACAAGATTTGCGTAAAAACAAACCTTTCAGTCGGGTAAAAAAACTAAAACAAAAAACTGTTTATCACAAAATAACGTTTATTTACAATTTTATAAAATATTACATGATTTAACAAATATAATAATTGTATAATAGACTATCCATAACATTACCGCATTCACAATCAAAATTATTTAAGTTAATTAATGACGACAATTTGGTCAAACTATACTCATCATAAATGCTTTTAATCAAAATAAAACCCGTACAGAATCATTACCCGTATCCGCACTTTCATGCGCCCGATGTGTAGTCATGCAAGGCCCAAACTAATGTTATATACCAAAAGTTTCATTCTTATTAAATTAGTCCTAAAAACATCATTGGTCCAAATAAATTGCACCTTTATAAGAATAGTCACAAAAGTATAACTGCATCGCCTCAAGGAAAGCTTCACCTTTATTATATTAGTGGTAAAGATAAAACTTCATTGGGCCATTTCAATAGAGTACCTACAATTAAAAAAAATAGGCAGACATAGGAACTGCCGATAGAAGTGAAAACGTATTTAACTCAGAATTTGGTAGCTTTGGAAACAGCGCGGTTGAAACCGGACGGCGTGTCCAAGAGTATGAGCCAATGGGAAATACTGACGCATTTCTAGGTGGCCAATGGCCACGGTCTTGAGTTTACCTGAAGATTTCTTATCATTCCCAAGCGTGACGGTAGAATTCAATTCACAGCTAGCGATCAATACGGAAGGGAGTAGGCATACACAGCGTTTCCCCTCAGTCAAAGTATAAGTCCGCGTGGACCATGGAGTTTGATAATAAATTGTGGCGTGAGGCTAGATTTGTGAATGGTGCTTTAAATTTTATGTGTTAGTGATTTGGGTGTGTGAGTATGATCGGCAATGGATCGGTACAGGTATGTATGTAATAGTGCGGCTTTGCGCTAGTGTTCAACTTTCCCCTCCCGCAAGAAATGACAGAAAGATTTGAACAATATTTTTAGCTAAGGCATGCTTGCGCGGGAGATCGAGTTGCTCGATGTTCACAGCCCACGAAAAATCTGTCTGAGGCGCGCCAAAAAAGTTTTCACTTCCAAAATAAGTCCGTCAATTGCTGAAAAAAATTGTACACGATTTTTTTTTCTTTTGTTTCACAAAACAAAAAAATACGAAGATACTGTGCTTAGAAGTTTCGCGTGACGTCACGTGGGTACGAATGTTACCTACAAGTGACGTCACGACCCCTCTGACTCTGGAAATTTGATGATCTATATTTTTGTAGATATTAAATAATTTGATCAAACAAAAAATACGTGTTTCATATTTTTCCATTATCTACCTGAATGACTTATTAGAATGGTTTATTTTTGACCCAGTCCGATACCCTATTAATGATCCTATAACTCATCAGCGTAGTTCTCTGGCTTGAAGCATATAGAATATCCTATCAAAGATGTTCCTAGTTTGTCGGAGTGTGGCGACAATGTTTTTTTTTTTAATTTATCCAACATAATTTATTCGTATTTTACACACATATAATACAGGAAGGACTTTATCACAATCGAAATCGTTTAATTACCTCGAAGTTTCGGCAGCGTTACTAATCAATTTTATAATTATTACTAGCGACCCGCCCCGGCTTCGCACGGGTGCAATGCTGATACCGATGTAAGTACTAATAAAAATGGTTATTGTGGGGTATTCCTAAGAGATAGAGATATACTATTCCAACATAATTAATTTAATTTTCTCCGAAATAAACAAAGGCGTTATACATTTTATTGAAGTCGGTAGACTTCAATTTAAGTATAGTTAAAGTGTGATTTCTTTTATAGATACAGTAACAAAAATCACGTGATTTTGGGTAGGCGCCGTAGCGGTAGTCTACAACTCGTAGAGTGCTAGAGTACTAGTCGTAGTGTCAACTTATCTAATATATAAAATTCTCGTGTCACAGTTTTCGTTGCCATACTCCTCCGAAATGGCTTGACCGATTTTGATGATTTTTTTTGTGCTTATCCGGTATCTATGAGAATCGGCCAACATCTATTTTTCATCCCCCTAAATGTTAGGGGTAGTCCATCCCAAATTTTTTTATTTTATTTTTTAGACATTTCTTTTAATTTCTATTTTTTTATGATACAACATACAAAAATACATAAAATCCTCAATTTTCACCCTTCTACGATCAACCCTTATTTTTTAATAGCCATTTTAGTAATTTAATCATTTTTCCTCTCCGGTCGAAAACTGATCAATCGTCATTTAATTAGTTATCCCCGCCACATGTCTACAGGTGTCACTTCTGACCCAGTAAACAGCGGGTAAAACGATAATTTGGGGATCAAAAGTAGCCTATAGCATATATATATATATATATAGTTTGAACACGCTAATCTCGGGAACTACTGGACCGATTTAAAAAAATCGTTCACCGTTCTTTCATATGTTCGTAATCCTTGAACGCTGTAGGTTATATATATGTACCACGGGCGAAGCCGGGGCGGGCCGCTAGTAACTATATAAAAGCCATAACTTATACGAGTACTATAGATTGCAATCCATAGTATGTATAATGGACTACGGCTACGGCGCCTACCCAAAATTACGTGATTTTTGGTACTGAATCGATTAAAGAAATCATTATAGCCGAGAAGCCTCGGCTGTTGCGGCAGCGCGCGCAAAAATAATAAATTGGCGATGGTAGAACCAGAGTGATCTAAGTGACATTTTTAGTATAATACAGATTTTAGCACGAAACCATAAAACAAGCAATATTTTTTCATGCCATATTAATCCAAGTGCCATTCAGAAACATTTTTAAAGAGAAAATACAACCTCTCACTTTGGACGTTATAGAATTACAAAAAATAGAGTAGGCCATAGTGATCTAAGTGACGATGTGTACTTGGATCACTATGGTTCTAATTTTGTAATAAGACAAAGTGCGCCAAATACAAAGTACACAAATTTAACTAACATTTTTAAAATTTATACGTTAAAAAGTAACAAAAAATATAAACATTATTAATATAAACATAACATTATTTGAATATAATCGGATATTAGACAAATAAAAGAGATTTTTTAAGACTCGCAACATTATAATCAGGGGAATTACCTAACAATAAACTATCAGCTGTTGCCTATCCGCTGGATACACTGGCCGTTTTCGTTTTTACAAATTTGGCGGGAAAACGGGTGTCAGGTTACATAAGTGCGGTGTTTATGCTTCGGCATATGAAGTGGCGCCTTACTTTTACCCGTTTGAGCCATTTACTCTCAAGAGCGTTTCAAGACGCTTCTAGCGGTATCATTTATTTATAATTAATGTACTTAAATTGTAAACTAACATTTTTACACTTGAGTAAAATTTTCGCGATTTCTCAAGTAGTCTAACAACTATTACTTTAATAATTTATAAGGAGATAGTGGGTTTTATGGGTTAAATGTGTTGTATACGAAATAACAAACTCGAAACACCAAAAAACTGTATTCGATTGCACAAAAATTTTTTTTTTATTTTTCCATACATCGGGACCATTTTCCCGCCAAAATGTTGTTTTTTTTTTTAATTTTACGATATTTCTATGTAAATTATCTCTAATTTTAATGTGGGTTACATCAAAATAAAGACCGGTTCA
The DNA here is from genome assembly GCA_017562165.1 of Ectropis grisescens. NCBI lineage: Eukaryota > Metazoa > Arthropoda > Insecta > Lepidoptera > Geometridae > Ectropis > Ectropis grisescens. The sequence goes on from CM029783.1 coordinate 5,224,937, forward strand.
AGTAGACGCCATTAAACACAAATTTATCGGTATACCTTCCCAAATAAAAACACGAAAAAAATTTTTCCCGCCAAAACCCAAAACGCAAATATAAGTTTGTATTAATTTAAGTTTTGGGTACTATATTACACGGCGGTGTATCAAGCGGCTATACAAATTTAAAATTTATTCATTCTTCATTCGCTGTTGCATAAGTGCGTTGCGTTTTTATTGAGTTTTTGTGAAAATGGACAAGAAAAGTAGAGCGGCACGAATGGTTCAAATATCATTAAACCAATCCGAGAGTAACGAGGATTTTTCGAGTGAGCATTCATCCTATCATCCAGACCAAAGTAACGAAATACTTACTGAATCTGGAGACAATGCAGGTATGTTTTGTTTACGTTTGTTGTTAAGTAAGTTCCTTTTGTACGTTAACATATTTTTTAAATAAAATTACTTTGTATAGCCTAGCTGGTATGCTGTCCTAAACTGGTACCTAGTACAAAATTTTCTAGTTAAGGTTGCTTTTTATTTAAAAATGGATTCTTTTGTTTTTGGTTTATCAATAAATATTGAAACAGTGTATAACCCAGAGAAGGAATTATTTTTGAATCTAAATAAACATAACATGGATATTTTTTACCCTGTGCCTACGTAACAGATGGCTGCTGTATAATATGATGATGAAATTATATGTTTACAGATAACGAAGACGGGTCCTATTTAGTAAATACTCTTGGTAATTTGGGAGAAGTTGATAACACAGAGCATGATGAACAGGTTAGAGGCAGAAAACGAGTTAGAAATATAGATATGTGGAAAAAGAATATAAGAAAACGAAGAAGAACTGCGGGGCAAGAGTACACTAACACGAAAGGAAACATGGTTCCAGCAAAAGAGTTTACACAAGTCAGCTGTAATTGTCGCTTTAAATGCAGTGAGCACATACCTATTGACAACCAGAGAATGTTACATGAAAGGTATTACGGGTTACCATCTTGGGATGCTCAAACAACTTGGTTGTGTAGCAACATCAGAACAATAGCGCCAAAACGACGCAAACGTAGGCAATCTGGTCAAGATCCCAGCCACAAAAATAATACCAGAGAATTCATGATATATGACAAAAGAGTATGCAAACAGTTCTTTTAAAAGTTTTACAAATAAGTAATAAAAGAATTGATTATGCATTACGAAATAAAGTCTCTGTTTCGGGAATGGCAGAAAAAGACAAAAGAGGACGAAGAACACCTTCAAACAAAATCTCCGATGAACAACTTATATGGATAAGAGATCACATTAACAGCTTTCCAAAGTTTAAAAGTCATTACGGAGAGAGACAAAGTACGCGCCAATATTTACACCCAGGATTATCGATTAATAAAATGTATGATTTATTTAAAGAAAAATGTCAAACTGAGGGAAAAATAATCCTGAAAAAAACATCTATAAAAGAATATTCACAACTGAGTTTAATTTACACTTTTATGTGCCTAAAGCAGATACATGCAAGACATGTGATACGCTTGAAATATCTATAAAGGCTGAAGAAGACCTGGAGAAGTGTTTAGCTATAAGATCTGAAAAGGATGAACATATTAAATTGGCAACGAAAGTTAGAGGTATATTAAATAGTTACAAAACTTTAGTTAAAATGATGATACTATAATAGCTGTAACTTTTGACCTAGAGCGTACTCTACCTCTACCATACTTGAATACAGGAGAAGTCTTTTACTTAAGACAACTACAGATGCTCAACTTCGGAATTCATGCGTATTCAATGGAAAGAGAAAAATTATTATGAATATGTGGCCAGAGCATTGCGGTGCAAGAGGTTCCCAGGAAATAATGTCCTCCCTCTATTACTTCTTAGAAGATTCTGTGCCAGATGCAACCAAAACGCTATGTTTTTTTAGTGACTGTTGTTCGGGACAAAACCGAAACTGGAATATTTTACATTTTATGATGTTTTTGGTCAATAAATCACTCCACCTTGACAATATTGTCATGCACTATCTCGTGAGTGGGCACACATACCTTCCTAATGACACTGACTTCTCCTTCATTAGTAAAGCACAAAGAAAAAGGACTGATATCTTCACGCCTCAAGCATGGATGGATCTCGTGCGTAATTGTCGAAAACATAACCCTTCGTAGTTCGCGAAATGAATGACAAGTTTCTTGATTTCCAAAATTTATCGGGTCACTTTAAAGACTACCAAACTGTTTTGCGAGAAGGCGCAAAATATCAAAGATGCGAAAAATTTGTTTCAGTAAAGGATCAAGCATAATGAAATATAATAATGATTACTCCGAAGAATATGAAGAGATAGACCTCATACCAAATAACATGGATTTGGAGACATTTTTAAATAACATCAGACACTATTTACCCGAACAAGCTACAGGAGCAAAGCCAATCCCATTCAAAAAGATGCAAGATATTCGAAAAATCCTTAAGTTCATTCCACCAATTCATCATAGTTTTTACCAATCAATTCCATATATTTCCAGAAGAGGTGCCAGTGAGGAGTCTCAGGATGACCAAGACATTCTACCTGCCATGTTAGGCGATGATTAGCTTAAGTTAACCATACATATTTTTATAATTTTGTTTCGTTACGTACATACTATTACTTGAATTAAGATTTTTTGTTTGTGCTAAAATGATCCAAGTGCTTTAATTTTCGGAAAAACCAACATTTTGTTTTATAAAGATAGAATATTCTAAATAAACGTAGTCATAATTTTTATTCTAATTTGTAAGCTATAATTTTAATAAAGAGTTTCCAGTAATAAGCTATTATTTTCATTGCAACAAATGCAAACGCATTTCCCTTGTTTTCTCAGTAAGTTCAAATTGTTACTTGGATCGCTATGGTTCTACCGTCGCCAATTGTTGTCTAGCAAAGGGGCTCCACAGTCACGAACCGTTATGCGGTTAAAAATCCAACGTTCAAAGACAAAAAGGATATACTTGATACCTCACTACTCTAGTCTGTTTTGATATAACTAGACTATATTACAAAGAATCGTCGTACGTGAGATGATGTCAAAATAACCTAAGGTTCCTTACTTTTGTCAAGTACGAATGTATGAATTGTATGGTACAGCAAAATTTTTCGCTGTTTTAAGTTATAGGTACCTTTTTTTTTTTTTTTTTAAATATAGAGTGACGAGACGATCAGGTCATGTGCCTGATGGTAAGCAACATGCCTGACACATAACAGCACAGTGACAAGCAGCTATTGGAACATGAAGAGTCCAAATCATTACCTAGCACTGCACTGCGCTCGTCACCCAGAGATCTAAGATCTTATATCTCTAAGCCCTGTAATTTCTCTGGAAACATTGCCCTTCAAACCGGAACACAGTAATGTTTGCACATTACTGCTTGGCGGTAGAATAACTGGCAAAGGTGTGGTACTTCCCCAGGCGGACTCTGCCAAGAGTCCTACCACTACTAAACCACTAACCACTAACCTAACCTAACCTAACGCCAAACGGGCAGCGACCACGCGGGTGAACTCTGCTTGAAAAGATAGATAGAAAGTAGATGTGTTAACACATCAAATAAAATGTAACAGAAAAAAGAATACATTTTAAAGCAGTGCGACAGAAGGCCAGCGCTCCAAGTGCGTGGCAGTGAAAAAAAGGCCAACTTGAAGGAAACTTCAGTCGGCCTGGACGGACGGACCATATCACATGTGACGATGTGAGTCACCCGTGTCATAATTTAATGTGTGTGACAACCTTTTAGTTTTCATACTAAAATTTGTGTAAACAACTTAACATTACTTGTCCAACGAGACAGCGAAGGTAGGGCGAATAAATCGTCGAGATAAGCAAATTTTTGTTGATATTAGCTGAGGATAGGGCAGAGTGGCGAACCATGGGAGAATGCTATGTCCAGAAGTGGACTAGGATAGGCTTGTGATGTTGATCTTGATATAAAAAACAGCTACACTGATTTGGATAAAATTTACCACCCATCAAGTATCGTATCGTATCCCATATTGGGAGATCCCAAACAAAAATCATCAAAATTCACAATTAGCGGAGCTATCACGTAAAATGCATACAAATAAAAAAGGGAATATACAAGTGAATTGAGTCTCAATCTTTTTTGAAGAGTGTTAAAATGACAGTGGCGCCACCTATGAGGAAATTGAGAACTATCTTTGACAAGTATATTTGTTTCTTGAAAATGCCTTATTGTGTATGTATTTAATCAAATTGTACCATTGCATTAACCACAGAATGTTGAAAGTAGATTTTGAATTCCTTCAACAAAACAGTATTTTGGTCAATTAAAGCAATTTAAATAGAATCAAACCGTTGTGGCATAACGGCGCAAACGTCAGAGGTTGTAGGTTCGAATCCCACTTCTCAGTATTTTTGAAGTGCAGGTATACAAGAATGGCATCACCGTTGTCTGGAACTGCGTAGGAAAACATGGTTAGAAAATCGAAATCTTCCAAGAACGACATCTTTCGAGACCATGCGTCACTGACCAATCCGCACTTGGCCAGCGTGGCGGATTATTGCTTTGCCTTTTCAGAGAAAGCTAAAAATTTCAGCTATGGTAACTTAAAGTGGGCTTATACAGATTTTATGCTTAGTTAGAAACAAAAAGCTAAAGAATGATCATTTAGTCTAACTACGTCGATTCAGCTATATCGTCTAAACTCTGCATCGAGTCACTACTCGAGTCGTCATAAATCTTTTTGGGTCTCGACTTAGCACCAGCGGTGGTCCTCTTCTTGGGCGTGTAGGACCTCGGCACGTTCGCGAGGTCGGCGGTGAACTTCAGGTGGGCCGTGTACTCGTGCCGCTTGCGGTGGTCCGACCGGTGGAACTTCACGTCGCAATAGTTACACGGGTAACGTTTCTCTTTCACGTGACTCTTCATGTGCGCGTACACGTATCTAAACACAAAGAATATGTGAAAAATTGATTGTCTGTAAAGTCGGTTGGTTTACGGAACGTCATAACAAAACATTGATAGATTGGTACAATGAGCGTAAAGGTACAAGTTCGCACTGAGACCGCGACAGGGGTCTGCGACAGGCACTTGACATTATGGAATTGTATGGGCGCCAGTTCGCTCCGAGATCGCGACACGTGCGTGTCTCGGTCTCCTGTCGCGGTATCGGCGCGAACTGGCGCCTATACAATTCCATAATGTCAAGTGCCTGTCGTGGTCTCTTGTCGCAGTCTCAGCGCGAACTTGTACCGTTTTCGTGGATGCATCCGGCGTTCATCGAATTAGTAGACGTTGTGTCACGTCAAAAAATTATTAACGAATAGCTTAATAATATTATTTTATAAAAAACAAATTATTCCGAAAAAACCGACTGCAATTTAAAATTGAATTCAGACATTCGACTAAACGTCAATCAAAAAACAAGTTAGTGTTAGTAAGCTAGCATTTCTAGCTTCGTGTAGACAAAACTAGAAGTACCAGGTTGCTAGCTTACTAACACTAGCTAGTGTCACTCAGGCATTACACTTTAGCCCAGTGCGCCAAACTAAAATTAATTATTTTATTGTTTGTGCGTCTTAGTTTGGCAAATAATAATAGTTATGCTTTTATTTTTTCTTTACAAAAAAAAACAATATTGTTTTGTATTAAACAATTGAAGAGCGAGTGAAACACACCGCGCCGTCTCAAGAGCTCGACATTGTTGGTGGGGTGAGGAAGCTCCGTTTGGAGGGGGGTGAAGAGTCCATTCTATACGTATACTATACCTAGTTCAATACATAAAGCTAATGTGATTTCTGTTACCTTTGTGAAACAAATGTGGCGTCGCATAATGTACAGTTGAATTTTCTCTCTTTACTATGGATTTCACGGTGATTTTTGAGCGTTGTGCTGGTCTGATAGTGCTTGCCGCAATCGGGACACTCGTACGGCCTCTCATTAGTATGCGATCTGGAAATATTAAAACAATAGTAATGCTGTATAGCATTTTTTTCGGTATAAATAGTAGCATGTGCTCTCCGTATCCAGCCAATCTTTTCATACAGTGTGCCTACCGCTCCTTTATTCGTTATCTATACTAATATTATAAAGCTGAAGAGTTTGTTTGTTTGAACGCTAGGATCTCGGGAAGTACTCATCCGAATTGAATTATTATTTTTTTCTATTGGATAGTCAATTTATCGAGGAAGGCTATAGAACATAAACCTACTATCAATAGAAGCGGAGCATGAATCAAGGATGTAACAAAATCGGGGGAAAATATTCCTTTTTGAGAGTTTTCGTACGTTTCGTGTTTTAACATGACACGCATGTGTCTAAGATTGCGTCATTGAATATAAACCTTGCTAATCAAATTTGTTTCTAAATCTGAGTTGGTACGACCAATTTCCGACAGGTGGCGTAGCAGGTAGCTGAAGAGGTTTTTTGTTTGAAAGCGATATTCTCAGGAATGACAGTTGGATATGTACGGGATCCCGCTGAGTGCTATATAATTATGTACCACTGGCGAAGCCGGGGCGGGCATCTAGTTATAATTATAAATGAATATAGAACAGTTATATTAATTTGGAGTAAATACATACCTCATATGTGTTATCAAATGGTACTTTTTGAAGAAACTTTTGGAACAAAACTGGCATAAATGACTTTTTTTCTTTATTATGTACTTGTCGTCTGTAAATAAAATAAAATAAAAATTGGACAAACAAATAATAATACATTTTTTTTTCCATGATACATATTTGTTTTAGACCCAAGCAAAGGTCCACAGTAAAAATATATCAATTTGTGTTAGATATTTGGAATTTGTTAAAAGACATGCGAAATTTTTATTGTTCCATAAGATACGGCTCGTCTAGTCGGGAGAACCCCTAGTTCGAATCGCACACGCATCACTATCTTTTCGAAGACATGTTCATAACGCTGCTGACTTAAAAACGGTGAAGGAAAACAGCGTGCCAAAATAGTTCCCAACAAAATGCTCCATGAATCTTTCGAGGTCATGAGTCATTCACCTACCCGCACTAGGTCAGCGTGGTGTACTATGGCCTTGACTATTTCCTTGCGATAACACAATAATGGTTGCACATTACTGCTTGGTGGTAGAATAACTGGCAAAGGTGTGGTACTTTCCCAGACGAACTCTGCAAAAGAGTTCTACCACTAAAAAATGTCAAAAACTAAAAAATACATACATGAATGAAAATTAAATATATTTTAAAACTTTAAAAATATATGCTTACATATGATTTTCTAAGCTAAGCTTGAGCCTAAAAGCGCTCTCACACTGGCCGCACTTGAACGGGCGAGCCTTCGTGTGCACAGACAAGTGCAAGTTCAGCCGGCTCTGTGTGATGAACCTCTGGTCACATTGCACGCACTTGAACTGCAACGAATCTTTGTCGTGGAGCGCCCGCATGTGCATCTTCAGATCCAATACGGCTGTGGAAACACAATAGGGATGTTAACAATCTTTCGGAAATGTTTTTATTTTGAAGATTGACGCTTGTTTAACATTCAACTTACATATTATACATATAAGTAGAGTATGGCTATTATTGGGCACGAAGTCAAAAAGCTGTTTTTATAACTACTTTAAGTTTAAGATATTTACTACAATAATAGAGTAATTTTGAATTTTCCCGCTAAAACACCAATTACTGACATGACGTCCAGTTTATGTGTTTCCTTATACATAAATATAAGACACTACACAAGACACAAGAAACATACAAATACTAACAATAAAAAAAAAAACAGCGTCGCTAAGATCGCAAAGTATAATAAAAAATCCAGAGAAGTAAGCACTATAGTCAATCTGCCACAAGCTGTCGAAGACCTTGTTTTGCAGTTAGTGACGTAATAAGTCATATTGCTGATTCCAGTCACGCGACAACTGATTAAAATATATTTTTTTGTATTTAAAATCATTTAATTATAAAAATGTGATTTTCAATATTCTATTAATACAAACTATCATAAAAATAACACAAAGCATTAATTTGAGATTAGTGTCAACATCCTTATTACAAAACATTTTTAGTAATCATTTTTGCTTAATATTGACAAATATTTTTTTATTTAAGCGAAAACTTCTTTTGGCGCACCACAAACCGATTTTTCGTGGGCTGTGGATTAAGCTCAAGCATCATGTTATTTGAAATAAAAGAAATCTTCGGGTGAACTTCGGGTTAGAAGCAGAACTATCTGGTCTAGAAGCCATGCTTAGAAGACTTATTTAGACGACAATGTTTTGAAGATATATTTCAGCCTAACAGAACCCTCCGGTTATACCTGCGTAGTTTCCAAAGTGGGCTATGAAATTCTAAGTTATAAGTTTTCACTTCTTTCGGCAGTCCCTTTGATTGCCAATTTTTTTTTACAGCCGAATATCCGTGGTCACGCAGCTATTGGAAAGAGTCCAAATCATTACCTAGCACTGCACTGTGCTCGTCATTCAGAGACATAAGAAATGCTTTATCTCTATGCTGGTCATTGCCCTTCAAACCGGAACACAGTAACATTAGTACTTTACTTTGGTAAAGTGTACATGATTCTACTACAAAAAGATCAACTACAAGTTTTTAAATATATACTTACATTTATCGCACACTGTACACTTTTGTTTGATGGCTAAATGCCTCCGTTGGACATGTCGCCTCTTGTGTGCATTGTACATAAAAGTCTTATCGCAATGTTCACACTTTACTTTCTTTCGGTTTTTTTGCAGATGAACCATTCTCACGTGAGCTCGGAGATTTTTGTAGTGATTCCCGCAGTGTTCACATATTCCTTCATATACTCCCTTATTTCTCCTCTTCTGCATTAATAGTTCTATAGGATCTGTTATTTCCTTCTTCACTCTTATGGTTTTTCTTTTCTTTTTTCGGACTGGTGCTGAAAATTAACAAACAGTATTTCATTTTGGTTTTTCTTTTATATGTTTACCCTGTTTGACTGCCATCTCATCTGATCGAGTAGTGTCAGTAGTCCGGTTGTTAGTTCGGTTAACCGAACTACTGCAACTTTTTGGTGTCAGTAGTTCGGTTGCACGTCATCACCGAACTGTTGACACTGCGGAGTGTCAGTAGTCCGGTTGTTAGTTCGGTTAACCGAACTACTGCAACTTTTTGGTGTCAGTAGTTCGGTTGCACGTCATAACCGAACTGTTGACACTGCGGAGTGCCAGTAGTACGGTTGTTAGTTTTTTAGTGTTAGTTGCATTAGTTTTTAAATTCAGATTTTATGGCATTCAGGGTAGCTTTTTCGTAATCTACATGTATTTCCTTGGAATCCCACTCTGGAATTTTGTACTTATTAATTCAAAGACGATGTTATAAGACTCGTGTTTTTATAGGATATGAAAGCAAATGCCCGTGGGATCATGTTTATAGCTTCAATTGAACTACCCAAGTCGCCAAGTATGCTGAATAATTAGCAAAATGGAATAGGGCTGGCTTTAAACGTACCATCCATAAAGTACACTTTAATTTAGTTTAAAAAGATCTCGTGCATGATTACTACAAAAAATTATAATTCTAATATCACCATCAAAATAACCTGCCAGTAGAATATCAGAAAACTACGTGGGAACTTGCATCTCGGAAAGAGATGTTGGGCGTATTTTCTCTACTCCCGCATTTTGGCGAATCTTACGTTCTTAGATTCTCGAAGAAACTTAAATTGTAGATTTCTTTTGAGAGAATGATGGAATTGGGTTGGAAGTGGCTAAATCTAGGCCCTTATTTTTTAATGCAAACTAAACATTAGCGATATACTCTGGGTGCAGGTTATCTGCCTTTCGCAGCCTCTATTATGCTTTTATTTATCAAAGCATCAATTTCAAAAAATCCGAATTGCAGGTATGGTCACTGGCTTTCTCTATTTTGTCCGTTTCCTAAAACACAGTTCATATGATTCCACTAGTATTATATTATTATAAAGTAAGGAACTACAAACCATAAATGAAAATAAGGAGATATATGCATCAAACGCTTACTTTTGATATTGTAACGTAGCCCTTACATTGCACATTCGGTCTTCTAATATTTGCAACGGCAAAAGCTGCTTTTTGAGGCATATACGAAATTCCTATAAAACTGGTATCCAGAAAAAAGTAACACCCTGCCTCTTCCTCGCTGCATTATCTTAAAATCATCGTTGTCGTTCATTTTACTATACAAGTTTATTTTATAATTTTAGATTTTAGATATAATCTGTACTAATTATCAACTTGGAAAATAGTTATAATAATATGTACTTACTCATCAAATTGACACCAGCGGTGCCAAATGGGTTAAAGATTGATACAAATGAAACTTACATGAAAAATCGCAAAAAAAATAGTATATTTTTATATACCGCTGAGATGGTGAGAGAGTCGCTAGTTTTCAATCAACTGAAGTGGTGTATCGATAGTTCGGTGCTTAGATGAACCTGAATTTCTATATGTGAGCAATAGTTCAGTGCTTAGATAGAGTCAAAACTAATGCAACTAAAAAGTTAACATTAAAAAACTAACAACCGGACTACTGGCACTCCGCGGTGTCAACAGTTCGGTGATGACGCACAACCGAACTACTGACACTAAAAGTTGCAGTAGTTCGGTTAACCAACTAACAACCGGACTACTGGCACTCCGCAGTGTCAACAGTTCGGTGATGACGTGCAACCGAACTACTGACACCAAAAAGTTGCAGTAGTTCGGTTAACCGAACTAACAACCGGACTACTGACACTACTCGCATCTGATGTTAAGTGAATTTAGTAAATTTTATGTTTTTTTTTAATTTGAATTAAGTAGCTAATTCATGGACTCTGGGGTCCTTGATCATTTCAGTAATTTGTTTTATACTGACCTTGGATTAGCAGAAGAAAATAGTTAATTTAATCAACAAATATTATTTTTGCTCAGATCTTAGACTTCTTAAGTTAATAACACACATTTTACCACATTTGAATTGTCTCACACGCAAATTACTCATTATAGAAATCTCAACATCATTTTTAAAGACCTATCTATAGAGGCACACGTATATGTTTGATGAAAAAAATTTTGAGCTTTAGTTCTAAGTATTAGGTACCCCAAAAATTTTTCGTTTTTTTTTTATATTATTGTGTAAAAATCTTAATGCGGTTCACAGAATACATCTACTTGCCAAGTTTCAACAGTATAGCTTTTAAAGTTTTGGAGAAAAGTGCCTATGACATACGGATGGACAGTCAGACAGACAGACATGGCGAATACATAAGGGTTCCGTTTTTTTACCTTTTACAGGACCCTAAAAACATTAATAACATTGATTTTTAAATGGTTATTTTTACGTACCATTTTCTTTACTTTCCTCGACTGATTGACTTTTTAAGCTCTCTGTTTCAGTGAAATCAGTATTCAAACCTTCAATTGGATTAGTAGTCTCTATATTCTCGATTTTTGCATCATTATCCTCAGATTGGTTTTTTAAGCTCTTGATTACAATAAGGAACTCATCGTCTGAGTTATTTTCTGATTTGCATTCAATCTTTATGTCAGTCGAATCTTCATTAACTGGAGTATCAAAGTCTTCACATTTAGGTAAATCTAGAAACGGTTCATCAAGATCTGAACAGATTTTTTCACTATCTTTTTCTAATTTAATGTCTTCATTCATCCAAAGTACTCCAGTTGTTGATAATCGCAAATGGTCATCACTTTTTACAGCCAGAATCTTAAAATGATAGAACTGAACAATTTTTCTATAACACTTCACACACAGTTTGGTAGTTTCATCATTGATCTGGAAACATGATAAATTTTAAGATTAGTGAGACTACTAAAGCGTCATTATTATCAGTTATGGGCCCTTCAAGTATTAGGTCCTTACATAATATGAATTTGGTGTTTTGTTGTACTGGCTACTTTGATCTTAAATATCTCCTGGTTAGGAATTTCAATTTCAAATTTATACAGCTATTAACTGATGCTTTTGTGTTTTGTAAACAGTAATTCATTTGTTTTTTTTTCTCTATTGCTTTTTTCTTTCGGTCATTCAGTTTACAAAATGGAAAACTAATAGAGGAAAAACCAAATTAATTATGGTTTTCAAAATACAAAAGCATGAGTAAATAGCTGAATTGAAATAGGAATTCCCTAACCTAATTCCTATTCCTTCCTGGTACTACAAAACACCAACTTTATTGACCTAATTTATATTTATTAGATGTATAAAAATTTCGTACAAACCTGTATACCTAAACAAAACAAAACAATTTCCTTGTAAGTTCGTTTTTCACCATTTTCGAAGATATTCAATTCGGAAATATGTTTTCTAGGCTTATTACAAAGACAAATTCTACATTTACTCATATTGTTTGTTTGTGATGAATCAATTACCTCGTTGAATTGAAGAAATAGAACTATAAAACATTTTAATTGAATAACAACCTACAACAAACAGAGATAAACTCATTGCATTGACCACAGACCACAAACTCACATTCACAAACAGTGCTGCCAGTTAGGTATTGCAGAAAAACCTGAAATATTAAAAAGTAACCTTTTAATGACTAGAGCCTTGGAACGACGTGAGAGGTATACAAGGGCAAAGGACAGAGGTTCCCAGTTTCCACTACAATTTTGTTCCTGTAACAATCTAGGACCAACAAAGTTGTTTATACTAAGACAAGAGGCCTGTATTAAATAATAAGTAACCTTTCATATTTTTTGTACAGGAATGTAACGACAAGTTGATAGAATTGAACATTAGTTATATTTACTTATAGAAATATCCATGAGTAATTGAACATTTTGTGATTAATTTATATTGATCCTATATAAATTGATGCATTAAGAATTGATCTGCAGTTGTATACACATAACCTTTTCATTCATTAAAGTAACCAAAGCAGTTCAAAAATCACCTAAAAAGTTACAAAAGTAACTTTCTGGCAAGACCGTTCACAAAGTCACGAACAACAATGATGATGTTTGTTTTTTTTTACCTACTGTATCCTGACTTTGACTATAACATTTATTTGTCCATTACATTGACATTGAGAATTAAATTAAATTTTTTTAAGGTTGATTGCGAATCTCAATTGCCAGTTTAAGGAGAATCTCCCCTAAAATTGGAGTTTTTAATATTTAGCATAGATTTTTACGGCAACATTTTTGGGATATTTACGGCGGGGTGAAAATTGGTTTTAGTTAGTAGAAAGATAAAAACGGGAGTATTTAGTTTTGCAGATTTTTCCGAGCTTGTACCGAAAACGGCATATTACACAGCGAACTCAATAGGTACAGAATTTAAATTACCGTTTCTTATATAAAGTTGGCAGCAGTAGGTATAGTTACGGCTGGTCTAATCGGAAGAACGGCGCCTGCCGATCCGGAGACCCCGGATTCAAACCCCACACGTACCACTGAGTTTTCGAAGTCATGTGCGTAATGCATCGCGAGGAAACCGACATGTACCTAAAACCTTTCGAAGCCATGTATCATCCACCAACCCTCACTGAACCAGCGTGGTGGATTATGGCCTTAACTCTCTCATGTGAGAGAAGGCCCGAGTCCCAGCAGTGGGAACATTTAGTGGGCTGTTGATGATGTTGATGTAAAGTTGTCGAAACACACACCGGTAGTAATTTTCAAATTGCGTTATATAATAAGTTTATAAGATAGTAGGTAAAATTTATAATCAATGATTTTATCATAATATAATTATATAGTGACGAGATGAGCATGACGTGTGCCTGATGTTAAGCAACATAAATATCGGCTCATAACAGCATTGAACATAGTGACACGCAGCTATTGGAACATAAAAGAGTCCCAATCATTACGTAGTACTGTACTGCGCTCGTCGTCCAGAGGTATAAAATAAACCACACGGGCAAGCCGCGGATTAGCTCCTATTGACAAGCGCAATGCAAGCCAGTGGACAGCATACTAAGGTACTGAGAGAGAGTATGATCGATCGTTTGAACATGGCCCTTGAGGAAGTCTCTGAATGGGGCGAAACCAATCTGGCCAAGTTTAACGAGGGAAAGACGCAGGCGTGTCTGTTCTCCGCAAAAAGGAGTCAATTTGAACTGACTCCTACTTTTCGAGGTGTATCCGTGCCGGTTACTGATCATCTTGAGCTTTTGGGCGTTACCTTAACTTCTACGCTCAACTTTGGCTCGTATATCGAGTCCAAGGCTAAATTAGCTGCCAAAAAACTAGGTGTCCTCTCAAAGGTGCAAAAGTACTTCAAATCTGAACAATTACTTTTGTTATACAAAGCACAGATTCGCGCTTGTATGGAGTACTGTTCGCACCTTTGGGATGGATCGGCTAAGTATCAGCTTGAGGCTCTGGAATCGATCGAGAGGCGTGCCAAAAGGCTCATAGGCAAAGACATTCTAGCGCGAAAAAGACTTCAAAGTCTTGAACATCGCCGCAAGATTGCTAGCTTATCGGTTTTTATCGGATACACTTCGGAGAGTGTGCAACTGATCTGCATGATCTAATACCTCCGTGCCCTTTTTTCTATCGTACTTCTCGGAACTCAAAGAAGCGGCACCGTTTCATGGTGGATATTCCAAAGACACGAACGAAGAGGTTTGACTCTACGTTTGTGATAAGAACAATAGGAACGCGCTAGGGTTGCTACTAAAGTTTACAACTCATCATCATCACCATCATCAATAAAGGTTACGTAGGTATAGTGTTTTATAAGACTGTTTTGTTTTGGAAAAAAAAACGTCCAATGGTAAATATTTATTGATTTTTTAAGTGACAACTTCTTTTGATGTACCAAACACATATTTTTGTAGACTGAATTGAACTCAGCGTCACGCTCGTAAATGAAAGAAATCTTCGGGTGAACTCGGGATCACCAAGTGTACAAGAGCGAGAAAGTTAGTCAGCTGCTTTTGTCTACCTGCTGCTATCACTGTCTTTTTTATTTATTCTTGGCCATGTATACTAAGTCTTTCAGCCGTGTCTGTCCTATCATTTGTATCGCTGTGTTTACTTTATTCAATTTATAAATAGGTAATCCTTTTTTTTTTAACTTTTATAGGTTTACACTTGACCGCCATCTCGCCTGATGTTAAGCGACGATGCGGTCTACGATGGAGCGTGTTTACCTAGAAGAAACCGATTCACTCTCGATTTGAAGACACAAAGATTGTAACCATCGGGGAAAACCCACTCAGGCAACGTATTCCACAGCCTAGACGTTCTTATCACTTATAGTTGACACATTCAATGCGATTCAGAGGAAGCGGATCTCGTCTTTCATGTCCAGGGTGATCACGTGTAATAACACTATTGTCAAAGGCTTGGCGGATAGGTTACTGTTGAGTGGAACGTACCGACGATGGATAGCTATTGCCACTTGAAAGACTGTATTTTATTTTATTTTATTTTATTTTTTGTGTATTAGTAATAGTTTATTGTAATATACATAATTATTAATTTTATTCTAACATACTTCGATAACATGTAAGTAAATAGTGATATTTTGCATTTTTGTATATGGATCATGTGTCTGAAATAAAGATTTATTATTATTATTATTATCACAAAAGTAGAGTCAAATCTATTCGTTCGTGTCTTTGAAACATCAACCATGAAACGATGGCGCTTTTTCGAGCTACGAGCATTCCGATAGAAAAAAGGGCAAGGTGGTATCAGATCATGCAAATCAGTCGCACACTCTCCAAAGTGTATCCGATAAAAATCCGATAGGCGGGCAATTTTTCGGCGATGATCAAGACTTTGTAGTCTTTTTCGCAGAAGAGAGTCATTGCCTATGAGCCTTTTGGCAGGTCTCTCGATCGATTCCAGGGCCTCCAGCTGATACTTAGCCGATCCATCCCAAAGGTGCGAACAGTACTCCATACAAGAGCGAATCTGTGCTTGATACAATGTGAGCAACTGTTCAGAGTTGAAGTACCTTCGCACCTTTGAGAGGACACCTAGTTTTTTGGCAGCTAATTTAGCCTTGGACTCGATATACGAGCCAAAGTTGAGCGTGGATGTCAAAGTAACGCCCAAAAGCTCAAGACGGTCAGAAACTGGCACGGATACACCACGAAAAGTAGGAGTCAATTGGAATGGACTCCTTTTTGCGGAGAACAGACACGCCTGCGTCTTACTCTCGTTGAACTTGACCAGATTGGCATCACCCCATTCAGACACCGCCTCAAGGGTCAAGCTCAAATGTTCAATCAAACTCTCTCTCAGTACCTGGGTTTGCTGCCCACTGGCTCTCGCGCTAGATATGTAGCTCTCTACAACGGTGCTATCATCTGCGTACCCAAAGATACCGGGCTTCAACAGATCATTAATATGTAGCAGGAAAAGTGTCGCAGAGAGTACCGACCCTTGAGGGACTCCAGCATTGATAGCCATGTGATCCGACGAGCAGCCATCAATGACGACTCGTATGGATCGATCCCTCAAGAAGTCCGATATCCACGCAATAAACCCAGGAGACAAACCATAACTTGAAAGCTTGCTTACAAGGCCATCATGCCAAACCCTGTCGAAAGCCTTCGAGATATCCAGGGAGACTGCAAGTGCTTCCCCGTGTTTCTCAAATGCTTCAATCCAGATGTGAGTGACGTACGCTAGAATATCCCCGGTGGACCGGTTTCGGCGAAATCCGTATTGCCGGTCACTGAAGAGGTCGTTGGATTCTAGGTACGTCAGGAGCCTGTGGTTTAAGACACGTTCCATAGTCTTGCAGAGTATGGACGTGACCGAGATTGGCCTGTAGTTGGCAGGGTCAGCACGACTACCCTTTTTGGGCACTGGTTGCACATTGGCAAGCTTCCAAGACTTCGGTACCAGCCCCGTTCGGAGAGAAAGTCTGAATAGGCGCGTCAGTATCGGGGACAACTCAGGCGCACAAGCCTTCAACACTAGGGCAGGAATACCATCTGGGCCACTGGCTTTATTCACATCCAGATTGCGTAGAGCTTTGCGAACCTCCATTTGGCGAATGTGTATCTCTGACATAAAAGTCGGACAGCCGGATGGAGTAGGAGGTGTCGCGCTACCAGCATCAAGACGCGAAGATTCCGCAAACTGAGATGCAAACATGTTTGCCTTCTCCATTGCAGTGTGAGCCAGTGCCCCATCAGGTTTCAGCATTGCATTTGCATTGCATTGCCTCGTATATGCGAGGAGTATGCCCGTGACCATGGGTTGAGATATAACGTGACGAAGAGCCAATTCATGGTCTTTGGAGCTGGCCCAGTTTTTCCCCAAAATATACCGACAGTGAGCTTAAACGGGGTTCCCCTTGAAATGGTGGACAAATTTAAGTACTTGGGGCATATTCTCACGACCGATCTCAAGGATCATGAGGATATAGAAAGAGAGCGGAGGTCGCTGTCAATAAGAGCCAATATGATAGCCCGCAGGTTTGCCAGATGTTCAAGAGAAGTTAAAATCACGCTCTTTAGAGCTTACTGTACGTCGCTCTATACCTGCAGCCTGTGGGCTCATTACACACATAAGAGCTACAGCGACCTTCGTGTTCTGTATGCGTTTCGGATTGTGGTGGGGCTGCCCCGTTTCTGCAGTGCCTCAGGCATGTTTGCGGAGACGCGCACCGCCTGCTTTTATACCACTATGCGCAGGCGTAGCGCCTCCCTGGTAAGCAGAGTACGGGCTAGCTCCAACACAATCCTGGCAATGATTGCTGACAGGCTGGACTGCCCCTACTTGCGGGGGTGCTGTAACAGGCATGTTCCAGTAGCGCCATTTGTGCGGAGGTATTGACCTTATTGTATTGTTTATTTTGAATCGTGTTTCTGTGTTAGTGTATTTTAATTTAACTGATTTTGATTTTGTACTAATTATAATGACGACAGATTTTAAATTGATTATTTTGTAAAATTAATTTTAACGTTTATAATATTGTATTTACTTCTAAATTTATTGATTGAAATGGTATTTTTATGTTATGGGTCATAGGAACCTGAAATAAATTGATTTTAATAATTTTAATAATTTAATTTTATTTTATTGGAGGTAGTGAGGGGCGGCAAAAGTTCGATTCGACCGATTTAGCTAGGGTCCAAAACGCTTTGCTGCCCGCAGGGTACAAAGCAAGTTTGTTCCCTATTCGACTAATGTGGTCAAAACGAGCCCTCTGAAGAAACTTTTTGCAGGCCTTGGCAGCCTTGTTGAACGCTTTCTTCTTCTGGTGTACATCCCTTGCCTTACGCTGTCGAGCATCAACCCAGGCTAGGTAGGTCTCATGTTTAAGTGCTTCAGCACCTTTACATTGAGAACCAAACCAAGGGCGAGCTTTACTGGATAATGGGACGTCGGAGTACGGAATGAAATATTCCATAGCCGTCCGTATTACATTAGTCACAGCATCCGCGCAGACTGAAGGATCACCAGAAATGAAGCACAATGACTGCCATGGGTAAGATGCAAAGAAAGAGCGCATCTCATCCCAATCTGCTGACTTGTATCGCCACAACCGCCGGTTGCCTCTAGGGCTGGGATCAGGCGGATGGTAGACGGATACAGATTTCACCAGACAATGGTCGGAGCTGCCTAATGGCGAAGATACCACCACGGAATAACGGTCTGGATCTGTTGTCAGCAGAAGGTCTAAACAATAAGGTGTATGCGACTCAACGTCGGGTACTCTTGTGGCCTCTTGGACCAGCTGGGTTAGGTCTAACGTTAAAGCTAACTTTCTCGTTTCCTGCCCAGCGTGGTCAGTGTCCCGGTATGGGAACAGCCTTTCCTTATGATGGCCGTTAAAATCCCCCAGTAACACTAATTGGGCCGAAGGGTACTTCTGTTGAGCCGCGTCCGCCGCCTCACTTAAATATTCTATGAGCCTAGTCGTCTCCAGGTTCCCGCTGTGCGACCGATACACACAGGCATAGACAATTTTGTCTATGCCTGTGTCTATCAGTACTCAAAGAACAGAAAACCTAGTGTCTTCAAGGTTACGGAGACGCCGACAGCAGATGTCGTCACGGGCGTACAGGCACACTCCAGCACGAGGCCGGAATTTGTGCTCCAGGGTATAACCTGGATACGATAGGTACGCCACGTCCGACGGACAACCTATCTGCGTCTCCGTCAGAAAAAAGAGTGTCGGCTGCTCAGTCTCGAGGTGGTGATGGACTGCTGAGAGATTAGAGTGCAGACCTCGAATATTTGTGAGGTGCACTTGAACCGACAAGGAGTGCGGCCGCTCTTTACACTTGTTTCTGTTTCCAACTTTTTTCATTTTTGTTTTGAGAGGGGGATCGGTGGGAAAACGGCAGTGGAACGAGGCCGCACGCTACTGACCATTGGTCACAATACACAACACAAACACATCAGTGGGGAGCTAGCCTGGAGACTGCGGGGACGCCCGAGCCCCCCCGGAGATGTCTATCTGGCCTTGTCATCCGGTCGCCAACCGGCAGGATAGCGCATCCCGGGATTTTTCGCTAGATGGCGGGGCAGCCTTTCATGAGTGGCTAGCTCACTACTTGGCCCCCAGCTATCTGCGGTCGGTCGCGGCAACCGTGCCTCGGATCCCGCTACCCTCCATGACTAGCTTCCCGATGTATAGTATTGGTGTGTGACAGACCGCTCTTGTAGTTATGCAGCAACTGTTCTGACCCGTTTTCCCCTAAAAAATCCGGTCCTCGGCTCTCCGCATCCATCCGCTTCCCGCCACTCTCTTCAGGTCGTCGGTCCACCGAGCGGGAGGCCGTCCCACGGGACGTTTCGAACGTGGTCTCTACTCCAGAACCCTTCTCCCCCAACGTCCATCGGCTCTGCGACATATGTGGCCCGCCCACTGCCACTTCAGCTTGCTTATTCTCAAGGCTATGTCGGTTACCTTAGTTTTCCGTCGGATATCCTCGTTGTGGATTCTATCCTTCAGAGAGACTCCAAGCATAGCTCTCTCCATAGCTCGCTGTGCAACTTGGAATTTGTGGACGAGTCCTTTTGTCAGTGTCCACGTTTCCGCCCCATAGGAATATATAATGCCCATATGCATCCGCATAAAAAAAACAATGTGAATAATGTCTAATTATATATTTCAGCTTTATTATAATAATTATATAATAAGTAGTAAGTACGTAATAATACTGAGTAGGTAAATAATAAAATGTGCTTATCAGTTACAGTAAACACGCTAAGTAAGTGAATAAAATAATAGGACTCAAAGAAAATAAAATAAATAAGGCTTAACTTCTGTCATAACAAATAGCAGTTAAAATAAAATTAAGTATAGGTACCTAGATATTTGGTACTACCAGCAACAAGCGCTAGGCGTACCTAAGAGTTAGCCAAAAGTACCTACGTAACATAGTAATAGTTACTTATTAAAAATTAATTAATTTATTATTATAAATATTTTGTAAATTATAACAAATTGATACCACATCGCTGCCGTCGCTATTCGATGTGGATGGGTGTTGCCTGTCACTGGGGTACCTTTTCGTCAAACGACAAACGTCTTGTGCGAGTAGGTAGGTACAGTAAAACACTAATAGCAAATACGAATAATCATGCAAACAGCCAGCAAAATAAAATGAACAAACTTTAAAATATCTAGAAATACATTTTAAACTAGGTGCTACCTGCTGCTCACCTGTTTTACCCCTTAGGCCTCTAGCGATTTTCAGCCGCGCGCGCCGCTGTTGCTGTTCCGCAACCGCGGTGGGCGCGTCTGAAAACGCTCTATGCGTTCTTAGCATTTTTTTAGTATTTTTTTACAAACTTTCAATGACATATTTATTCCAGTATAAACAACAGCCTAAAGAATATAAAAATAAATAATAAATTTCTTGCTCCAAAAATAACAGAACTTTCATAATAACTATTATCCTCGTTTCCAAACTTTTACAAACCTTTTTTCACATTAAGTTTTCCTTTTTAGGCTCAAGATACTCTACAGCTCTAGACTATCTCTGTATATACAGAGTTACTTACTTATTTTTTATATTGTGAGTAGTAACCATAGGGATAGGGAAGTAGGGATGAGCACATAATGTTTATAATGTACAGGACTTAATCACGATTTAATTCATTGTTTAATATGATTTTAGGGATGAGCATTTGTGAATACTTACGCCCCAAAACAATAGTAAAAAGAAGTGTGGCACTCGGAGACTGCCGCGGTAAAGCTATTGCATGTTGTATGCATTTTTATCAACATAAGCAAAAGGGATGTTAACAATTTTTCGGAATTGCTTTTATTTTGAAGAGTGACATTTGTTTACCATAAAAAAATATTACGGGAAATCCGTTAAGTTGGCAACACTGCTAAGAGCATTTAGTCTGTAAAGTTAATACAAATAAGATTCAAAGTCGAATGACCGAGTGGGGAGGACGGCGTTACGGTCTTCTATCCCCCTCTTTCTTGTGAACATAAGAAAGAGATGCACGATCACTAAAATTCGGTCCCCAGGCCCGCAATAAAAGCTATGCAATAGCTTAAAAATCGTTGTAACGCGCAAATTTTAATCTATGTAAAACTTATTATGAAAGTGACCATGATATTGATAAACAAAAATGCAAAATTGATCAACTTGTGTGTGCGGTATTAATTGCTTAAGTAGGTAGGTAAATAAAATGAAACTCAATTTATGTTGGAAACCGCAGTGCGAGAGTTCTACCTACTCTTTCTTGCCTAAAAAGGCTTTGAAAATCTCGATTTTACATTTAAAACAACGTAAAGATAAAGCGTCGATTTCATAAAATTATTATTTTTCTAAACTGGCTTCGAAAGGCTTCTCGGCTATATTCTCATCGACCTCTTCGATTTCGCAGAGGCACGGAGACACAGCGAAGCGGGGCGAGGTCGCGGGCGAGCGGATGTTCAGGGTATTGGAAATAATCGCCAGCTTGTCCTCAAAATGTGGGTACTCCTAGAACAGCACAGTTACTCAGTTAGTCTTTCGCGTATTCAGTTTATGTTAAACCACTACTGAAATATAGTTAGGCCACTTGACGCCGACAACCATAGGTCCTTTTATAAATATACCTAGTAAATAGTATGGAAGTCACATGGACAAAGTCGCATCAGCGTGGCCTCTTTTGTTTTGTTCGCAATACGTAGCCTCGTATCCATTCAATAAAATGTATCTAAACATGGGAATGTAGGACTATGAGTTAAAACTATGAGTGAACAACAGTGGTAGGTACCTTGTATATAGTCTCAAGGATGTAATAGATCCGTTCGTCGGCTGCTCAGTCTCGAGGTGGTGATGGGCTGCTGAGAGATTAGAGTGCAGACCTCGAATATTTGTGAGGTGCACTTGAACCGACAAGGAGTGCGGCCGCTCTTTACACTTGTTTCTGTTTCCAACTTTTTTCATTTTTGTTTTGAGAGGGGGATCGGTGGGAAAACGGCAGTGGAACGAGGCCGCACGCTACTGACCATTGGTGACAATACACAACACAAACACATCAGTGGGGAGCTAGTCTGGAGACTGCGGGGACGCCCGAGCCCCCCCCGGAGATGTCTATCTGGCCTTGTCATCCAGTCGCCAACCGGCAGGATAGCGCATCCCGGGATTTTTCGCTAGATGGCGGGGCAGCCTTTCATGAGTGGCTAGCTCACTACTTGGCCCCCAGCTATCTGCGGTCGGTCGCGGCAACCGTGCCTCGGATCCCGCTACCCTCCATGACTAGCTTCCCGATGTATAGTATTGGTGTGTGACAGACCGATCTTGTAGTTATGCAGCAACTGTTCTGACCCGTTTTCCCCTATAAAATCCGGTCCTCGGCTCTCCGCATCCATCCGCTTCCCGCCACTCTCTTCAGGTCGTCGGTCCACCGAGCGGGAGGCCGTCCCACGGGACGTTTCGAACGTGGACTCTACTCCAGAACCCTTCTCCCCCAACGTCCATCGGCTCTGCGACATATGTGGCCCGCCCACTGCCACTTCAGCTTGCTTATTCTCAAGGCTATGTCGGTTACCTTAGTTTTCCGTCGGATATCCTCGTTGCGGATTCTATCCTTCAGAGAGACTCCGAGCATAGCTCTCTCCATAGCTCGCTGTGCAACTTGGAATTTGTGGACGAGCCCTTTTGTCAGTGTCCACGTTTCCGCCCCATAGGAATATATAATGCCCATATGCATCCGCATAAAAAAAACAATGTGAATAATGTCTAATTATATATTTCAGCTTTATTATAATAATTATATAATAAGTAGTAAGTACGTAATAATACTGAGTAGGTAAATAATAAAATGTGCTTATCAGTTACAGTAAACACGCTAAATAAGTGAATAAAATAATAGGACTCAAAGAAAATAAAATAAATAAGGCTTAACTTCTGTCATAACAAATAGCAGTTAAAATAAAATTAAGTATAGGTACTACCTTGAGTACTATTTGGTACTACCAGCAACAAGCGCTAGGCGTACCTAAGAGTTAGCCAAAAGTACCTACGTAACATAGTAATAGTTACTTATTAAAAATTAATTAATTTATTATTATAAATATTTTGTAAATTATAACAAATTGATACCACATCGCTGCCGTCGCTATTCGATGTGGATGGGTGTTGCCTGTCAGCCTGTCACTGGGGTACCTTTTAAATAGTATGGAAGTCACATGGACAAAGTCGCATCAGCGTGGCCTCTTTTGTTTTGTTCGCAATACGTAGCCTCGTATCCATTCAATAAAATGTATCTAAACATGGGAATGTAGGACTATGAGTTAAAACTATGAGTGAACAACAGTGGTAGGTACCTTGTATATAGTCTCAAGGATGTAATAGATCCGTTCGTTGAGCGCGCACGCAGCGTTGTACTCCTTCAGAATCGTGGGCTTGGACTTGTGGGGCTTGACAGATTGGCGCCTGATGGCGATCGCCAGCTCACTGCCATACCGCTGTTTGCGGACTACTCGCTCAAGTAGCTGGAACGACACAAAAGATCATTATTTTTCTCCTCTACCAACGATACAGTATCTATTACTATTATTGTTTCTATTCCGATGAGTTTTTTAAATAAAAACTTGTTTAGGCGCGTTGAGTAAACACACATCATAGACCGTCATCGTCACCTATCGGTTACCGAAACCATTTCTTTCTTTTATTATAACACCATCTGCGGTTTTAGCAAATAACTCCGTTAGATGAGCTATCAAATTCTAGGTTGTAAGTTTTCAATTCTACAGCAGTCCCTATGACTGCCAATTTGAAAATTATATTTTTCAAAATATTGTGATCCACAACCCTTCACATAAACATAACGAGGCGAAGAGGTGCAACCCTTGCTTGGCTTTGGCTTTGCTTGGCTTGGAGGCGCTTATGATTTTTTTTTCTTAAACCAAATTTATCTATTATACGAAGTTGCATAAGGTGAACAAGCAATAGCTACTGTCTGTCTGTCTGTGTGTGTGTCTGTCTGTGGCACCGTAGAGCTCAAACGGATGGGCCGATTTCGATGCGGTTTTTTATTGGAAAGTTAATTACCGTGCGGGTGTTCTTAGCTATGTTTGGTTAATATCGATTCAAAATGGCCGCCTCCACAAAATGGCGGATAAAATATTTCTTCACAACCTACCTCAATATGGGTATTAAATGAAAGGGCTTAACTAGAAGAGTACTATACGCTATAACAAATTTCAAATCCAAGATGGCCGCCACCGCAAAATGGTGAATTATATTTTTTTTTCCACTACTACCTCAATATGGGTATCAAACGAAAGGGCTTGATTAGTAGAATACTTTGCACTGACAAATTTCAAATCCAAGATGGCCGATACCACAAAATGGCGAATTACATTTGTTTTTTCACAACTACCTTAATATGGGTATCAAATGAAAGGGCTTGACTAGTAGAATGTTGTACAGAGAACAAATCTTAGGTAGTCGGGGGTTAGTCAAAATTTTTAATTTTGTTCTTGTTTATTTACAAGTCGGTCGTCTAGAAATGCATCAGCCCACGCCCTCCGGTTTCACCCGCGTAGTTTCCAAATTAGGTACCTAAGCTATCAAATTCTGAGAGATAAGCTTTCACTTTTATCGGCAGTCCCTATGACTGCCATTTTTTTTCTATAAAGAAACACAGAACGAACAGATACGCGCTTTACAACACGACTCTGGTGCAACAAAGATAAAGGTTAGATGCATTTTAACTTACCCAATGATTTTGACGATCAGCCTCACGGCACTCTAGCATCGAGCGTGCTATCATTTCCTCTAGCTTAGTGTTTAGGAACTTGGTTTCAGTTATATCACATTCTAGACATTTGTGCTCTTCTTGCAATTGCTTCAAAACAGTTTCTGCTTCGTTCAGTTGCTGAAATGGTAACAAAGAATTCGGTTACGTAAGCGAAACTTAGGATTATTTATTTGTTTAGAACATACAGTCGCATCTTAATGAGTAGGTTAGTATAATACTTAACAATAAACATAAGCCCCTGTACATAGGCTGTTGCAAATAGTATAATTTTATACGAAGATACATTATGAAACATTATTAGACGAAGTAACCAAATTATTAATACGAAGCATCCATGTTCTTGTTGCGTTGTGTAGTTCTACAGCAACGTAGACCCAAAGCAATTCAACTACTTGCTCGAGTCTGGTAAATGTGTTTTCACCGTTAAATCTCTTTGTTTTAGCTATTACTGGTATTGTATCTTTTATTAACAGAGTTCAATCAGGACGAGATTATCAATTCGGCCAGTATTTTTTGAAGTGAAACTTCTTATTCGATTTCCAACAAGGTTGCGTTAAACGTTTAACGCTACCATCGAGGGGCTATGAAAGCACTGTTGCGGGGGAGGGGGAATAGAAAGATACAGCGCGAGATTGAAAAATTTCACTTCTTCCGCACGGAGGGACTCCACGCACTTTTTTAAATTATTATTTATACTTGATGTATTGTAAAAACAGTAGCAAGTTATTGCTCCATAAAAGGCTTTCGTCGACTACATACGCCGCAATTCCGAGAACCAATACTTTAAAACTGTTAAACTGTACCTTCGTGGCGCTGGCAACATCACTCTTTGCTAGTCTCAGCTTATGGTGGTATGCTGATTGAGAGACACGGGTTCCGTTCGAGCCATGTGCTTTCTCCACAGAGGCCGCAGCTCGTGTCTTCTCAAGGGCATTCTCCCGACGCGTCACATAGTTCGCAAGGTTCTCAGCTAGTTTCTCGCCAGTGCGACGGAGTTGGTCACGACGAGCCTTGGAACATAGATTTTTACAAACTAACTTATCTAATAGGTACATAATTATGTATTTCTATGTTTCAAACTACTTTATCATAAGATCAAAAAACGTTTTTCTATTCCGTCGTTATCTCATCTCATGTATTGTAAGTAGATATGTTTTTTGTAGAGCCTTGATCATGTGGTGTGGACCTGTGGTGGCTTTTACCCACCAGGGATCTAGTTAGTGATTTTATGGGTACGATAACAATAAGTAAATCAAACTACTTTTAATTTAGAGTGTACTTTAGAGGACTTTTAATATTTATCTCTTCGTACAACATGGCATTGATAACATTTTCTTCATTAATACAACGCCAAACTACTATTACAGGATAAAACGAACTTAGAACTTAAGTCGATCATTTTATATTAGTCTTTTATTTTAAAGACATCAAACAAGCATATTTAAAATACTCAATTTTAAGTGAATATCTAACGAGTATAGTATCTATTGTTTTTAAACTTTCGCGATTTGAACACATAATGTTTATGATGTATCTACAGGACTTAACTGCCGAAACGTCGAGGTATTTAAACAATGAATTAAATCGTGATTAAGTCCTGTAGATACATTATAAACATCATGAGTATAGTATCGTTTTGAAACTGTTCTGTTTCCGAGGAAAGATTCAGAGTTCATCTCATAATAATAATTATGTTGGAGCCGGTATTGTTGAATAGTTCGCACAAGGAATACACTCTACGTTGTTTTTGGTAGGAGGAACATTAAAAAGTCGAGTGGCGAGTAGGTCTGCGTACAGATATCTTACGCGTAGTCTAATTGACATTAGCTACGAATTCGTCAGTGGTTCATTCGCAATTTTGTAAAACAAACTTAAACCAGGAACCTTGCGCTTTTTTGTAAGACTATTTAAGTTAAAGTAAGTATGCTGCTTGTGCTTGGTTTCGATACTCGGTAGAGTTTTCTGTAATTCGTAAACCTTGCTTAGTACTTAATTGTCTCAAAAATCGGCATGTATTGACTCAATACAATCTTTATCCACTTTGCAAACCAATTCCCAATAATATCAATACTCAACCTGCGATCTGGTTAATAATACGAGTTCATCTTAAGGTGTTTTGCTGTTCCCAAAATAAAATCTAACATTATGCTTGCTTTGGCCACAATAGTTTTGTAATGGATTTAAAAAACCCAATAAAGAATCCAACTAAACACCTAGATTATTAACAACGCACATGATATTCAGTTCAATGAACATTAAAAAAGCAAAGGACCCAAATCAGATCCTTGTGGCACCCCTGATGTCGATTCGAAATATAGATTCGAAACCACAAGCTGAGTATGCCTAATCTAATGCGTACAAACCAGCGATGAAGATTACAATGAATACTTATGTGAAATAGCTTCATTAAGCTGTTCATGGTGATGAAAATATTCTAAAATTAGTAGACACCCAGACCAAACACGATGTTCGTCGATATCCTACATCTGTATGATATTGTGTGAAGCGTATTCTAAAGTAGCACACCTACCTGTTGATTTACAAAACATTAATTAAACACTGTTTGTTACAATAATAGGAAATAATCTAAAGAGTTAAATAAACACAATACCTCCATTCTGTGTATCTCATGTCTCATTATTCCTATGTCTCCTGAGGATGATTTAGCTTCTTTCATATTTTTTCTCAGTTCTACTGCTAATATTCCCTGGAATTTGTGTTGATGCAAATATTATATCAGAGATTAAAACTAAATAGTAAAGAGTTTCAGTTTATACTTACATAACCATACCGCAATAAAAAAGAAAACCGAAGATAAGGCTGAGTTGTGTGTCATGGGATGGGCGACGCCGATTTGTAGCAGTAGACTAGAAGACTAGATAGCCTGATGATGATGGCTATCTTACACACAAAACCCTCAAAGCAGTCGCCAGTTTAGTAAACTCAGTTTAGATTCTTATTTCTTACACGTAAAAATATCTCACCAAGGTTAAGGTAAAATCTTACTTTTCTCTGCCAAATCAAAGCTTCTTTTCGGACATGATCTAATTCTTGAATGAGATTATCTTTTTCTTTGTCCGTGGCGCTTATTTCTTCCTCTAATTCGATTATTTGCATTTCTGCATTCTGAAAGGTGTGAATGATAGTTGTCAATAAAAATAAAATAATCCCATACACTATGCGTTAATTCAAATACATATATAAAACACGAGAAAACAATATGGACTAAGAGCGAAATTGCCATTAACAAATTTTTCCATCATAGGTAATTACCCGTAACCATATTCAATGCATTAATAGAATAGATTATTATTTATTTCGTCGATAACACATACACAATTTTTAATATAGGTACTACATTACGACACCACCTATTGAAACACCCGTATTAGAATCAATAGCTTGGAATCAACTTGTTTCCACGGCACTCTGAAGACGCTTTCCAATAGACTCGACATTAACATTGTCGTTTTCTTACATTAAGCTTCCGTTTTGTGCTATTTTTTATGTATATTACCATTTTTTATACAATACAATATATTTTTTGTATTTATACTTAATCCGAATAATGGTTGAAATAAATGATTTTATTCGAGTCTATCGAAAGTTTCAGACAAAGTACCTAATATAACGTTTTTCTTGTTACTCGCCTTTAAGTTAGCAGCATGCTCTTGTGTAAGGTTAATGTTTGTTCTTTTTGAGAAGTGGTTCCTCTCGGTTGCATCTTTGCGTGTTTTTTCTAGAACTTGAAGTCTACCTCTGATTTCACGTAAGTTTCGATCAACGAGCAATTTGTTTTGAGCTATTTTCTCGCAATCTGCTTGGATATGCATACTCTTTTGTTCACAAATTTGTAGTTCTGTAAAAGTGTGATTAATTGGTAATTTATTTCTGATAACATATAGACAAATAGTTAACTTCATTTTATTGTGCGTACAAAAACAACGTTACGCAGAATGGGGCTACTATGCTGGATAGAGCGCAATGTACTCCTCATAAAAGAACTTACGTTTTCTGATAAGGTTGGTTTCTGTCACCACCTTATGATACTGTTCTGTGAGTTTAACCACATGACCCTGGAGTCGGAGCCAGCCGTTCTGCAGAAGGAGTGTACGCGAGCGCATATCCTTGATCTGTTCTTCAAAGCTTTCTATACGTTTCTGCTGCGGAGTCTTAGCCTGCGATGCGTCGTAAATTTGTAAGCTTTGTAACGGAAAAGAGACACTATTACTGTCATAAATGTACAACGGTACTCATCTTTTATTCCTAACTAGCTGTGCCGGCCGCGGTTTCACCCACGTCTTCACGAGGGTTTTTTCACGGAAGCCTAATTATTTTCCTCGAGTGAGAGTAGTCTATCTGGTATTGAAAGTCCCGTCATTAGCGGTCCAGTCGTTTGGGATATTAGGCGTTACAAACAGACAGACCGACAGATAGACAGACAAACAAATGTTTTAGATATAGGTACCGTATGTATATATACTTAGGAGCTACTTACTTTCATTTGTGAAAAGCTGTTAGTTTGATATTACATAGAGACACGCCAATTTTGTATAGACGATATAAATTTTAGTAGTTTTTTTTCGACATCGTATTTCGATAACAATTTATTTAATTTTGGTGAAATAGCACTTACAGAAAGTAAAGTACTTACTTACCAAATGAGGAGTATTTTATTTTGCCAAAATTAGAATGAGATTAAGCAAGTACCTTCTACTTCAAGAGGTCGTAAATCTGATTATTATGGTGAAAACTTTGTTATCGATAATTAAATTTGTTGTGTTAGTATCTGCAGTGTCAGATTTCATCATGATTTTCAACAATTCAAAACTATCTAAATGAAAGTTTAATCCGTAATACACCGAATAATTCGCTCAACTTTTCTGCTGTTTAAATCCAGACTTGCTTTTTTTGTCGCCTAAATAATATTATTGTGTAAAATATAACGCAAGCTCTAAAGCCCCCTCTGGATCCGCTCTTAAATCTAACATTATCACTACTAACATCAAATATCTCCTTCAATTTTGTATACTTCCCGACGACTAGATCTAGATCTCGTGTCTTGTTCATCACCGCCAATGCTGTCTTGTCGTATTTCTTCTGGATGTCGTTCAATTCGTTTTCTTTTTCTTTCACTTGAGCTAAAGTCTTTTCCAGGATATTTCCATTCTTGACGCAATGAGAGCGACGCAGTTCCAGGTCTAGCAGCAACCTTGCGTGCTGGGCTTCCATTACCATCAGTGATATTTCCTGAATAATAATCATCGTCTTTAATTTATTCGAATTTAATAGACGAACTATTGAACTATTAGTCAAGGGTTGCCCGGAATAAATCGCTTTCGGAAATAAAGTTGTTGCAGTTGTTTCACTAGGATGTTTTCCTAAATTGTATGTATCATTTAAATAGTGTGAACATTAATTAATTTTCATTAACTGAATGCTACTCCAGAAGTAGCTGTAGCTGTAGCTACTAAACAGAAGTACTAGCTTGCTAGCTTGCTATCCTAGCTTGAATAACTAGCGTTATGTGGCTGAGGTAATAGGGATCCCAGTTTTTAATCATTTGCATTGACAATGCCATGTATAATACAACTAATGCTGTGCTATACTAAGTAGATCCTTACACGATTTATTTTAGCTTCATAGTTAGCTATAGTTGTTTATGTTCATTTAGTTGGCAGCTATTTCTAAAGATTTCCTAAAATAATATGGTCTATATGTTTATTTGAACGTTTGGTATTAAAAAAATTCAAGGTCAGATCTGCAAATATATTCAAGTTGTGTGCATAAGTACTACAATAATAAGTAGGTAGAGACTTGAAATATTTTAAGACTAACTTGCTTCCTTGACATCTCTCTCAAATTCTTGATACCGTTAGCCATTGATTCAACGGCTTTGTCATTGAGGAGACAATCTTGTAAGTTTGCAAGAAGCTCATTTTCCAGCTTGAGTTTCTTATTAACTTTGTGATCGTATTCTTTTTCAGAGCTCTTCAAGATATTACGTAGAGCAAAGTTTTCCTGAGGATTTGATTGATGATTACTACTTTATTACTCAACCACACATGCCTAGTAGTACTGGGAATTTATCATGGACCACTACCAAGCCAACGTCATAATTGCGTGACTCAAGCGGCGACAAATGAAACTAAATACTACTGTAAAAAATATGGGTCTAAGTCTACGCTTGTTGGCAAATTAGTAAAAATCGAAACTACGTACAAAGTGCTATGAGAGTCATGAATCTGCCTACAAATATTTTGTATGTAAAAATAGAAAACAATACTACAAGAGACTGAATAAAGAAACATCTTCATATGAACGAGGCAGTGACTGCGGCTTTATTTTATTTCTATAATAGCTTATTTTGTCCTAATATTGAATATATAGTAATAGTTTTCCCTTCTTTCTCTATCGAGAGCTATCCCTCACTCACACTTGTTGTGAACTTTAAACTTGTGTTTCCACCTATTTACCGATTAAACTTTGCTATTAAGTTAAATACAATATTAAGTTAAATAGTAGGTTGACAATTTGAATAGGTGATATCTACTTAAAGCTGATTTATGTGATCAAAATATGGCATACTGTTAAAACTTAGAAAAAACTTAGGAATCTCAACACTACAAAAGAAACTTACAGATTTAATGAGTTCTGTATCTTTATCAGTCATATCAATAGATTCATTCACTTGTCCTATTTCCGTTTCGAATGTGGTTCGCTTGTGGTTATCAATGCTCACTGAAATAGTCTCGTTTTATTTATTGCCATCAATATGTGAATCCGTAAAATTGTCCAACGTCTGACGATGGTACCGATTGTGTATCGTCACCGTATAATCTAACAACGCGAGGTTACATACCTAATAAATTAACCTATACAACCTCACACTTCGCGCTTTCTTACTAGTATTATTTATGCTGTGATATAAGCATACACTTGCAGCGCTCCGCGGTTTCTCGCGTGAATTTTCTCGGGATAAAAAATAGCCTATGTTTATTGTAATATAATATGTTATATTTATGTATCTACCAAATTTCATCCAAATCCCTTTAGTAGTTGTGCGTGAAAGAGTCACAAACAAACATCAATACATTCTTAAAAACTTTCGCGTTTATAATTGTAGTAATAGTATTAGTAGGACGACCAACACTCATAAAAACATTTGCCCTAGTGCCTGGGGATAGAATGTGGTAAGAGCCCACCAGATCACAAATGAAGAACTGACTGATGGCGATTAAACCATCACAGTGGCACACATTAAATCCCGGTGATGGGCAGCAGCGTCACCAGTACAAAAAGTTGTGCCCAAAAAGTTTACATATACTAAATAAAATATAAATAAATAAATATTGGTGGACAATTCACACACAACACCATATAAAGTTGGCACAAACGCTTTACACCGACATCACGGGTAGCATCTTTCTTGCCTTGTCGCTCTTGTGGAAGTGTCATACTTTTGTCCCGGCACATCACTCTGTTGCCATAGAAAGTATACACGTCATCTGCTTACGATGGACACTAAGGAACCGCGCGGAAAATCTAACTCTATACGTAGTACATACGGAGTATATGTAAATTCTTTGGTTGTGCCCATGCGGTTGCCAATCCGCACGCCCAGTGTGGCGACTTTGCTACTTTGGACAAAATCCGAAAAAAACCCAGTAAAAAACCAAGGACCGTTCTGAATGGCATGTTATGGGACAGGCCTATTTGGACGAATACTGGCATAATATGATTTATTTCAGAAACTAAAAACATATTTTAAAATTTTACTGTAAGCTACCTTTGTAAATCTACTGTGCATGTGTTTGTAATTAAAACTCTTCTCAAAGCTGCAGCGATTTTGAAATTTTATACACAAATGTTAGATTAACAAATTTTTGTGTTTTTTTTATTTTGGGCGTGTGTACACAAACTACATCTATCGGGTCCGCCAGTAATAAATATATTACAGAAGTTTATTTAAGTGTGATTGTGATTTATCGCTAATTATTACAAAATAGTTAAGTTCACGAACATAAATGATTGAGTTTTTCTTCATCGTAAATGAGTTTATCCTTAGTCATAGCCAACTCTATTCCTTTATTCAATTCTTCTGCTATGACTTTTTTTGTAATATCCAGGTTACTAATGAGACTGCGGAAATTATCTTGAAGTGTCCTGAAAAAAAATGTTGTTTTTGTTATCCCTGCCCTACTAATATTTTAAATGTCAATGTTTGGATGTTGCTCGATCATAGTAACGTAGCGTATGAACGGATCGGGCTAAAATTTGGAACACAGGTTAGAAGAATACATAAGCTACAATAAAACAGCGGGGCTCTGCGGTTAGGTAGTTAATAATAAACAAAACAAAATAATAATTAGTAGATTTTTTTTAAGAATTAAAAAAACCATTTGGAGATATCACCACTGGATAATTTAGACATTCCTAAGTTTCGAACGAAGTGGTTTATTATAAGCTCTTTATACAAATAACTGTCTAGTTGTTTATAAAATGCTTTGCCGAATAGATAGTTTTTCGGGGTTTCTCGGTTAATTCACTCCATCGTAGACCGCAAGATGGCGGTCAGTCTAAGCCTCTTTTTACACAAAAATAGTGACAAAAAATAATCTGAATCAGAATAGGGTAGCTAGTTTTGCATATGCAATTATTTTCAAAAGTATAATAGGTAGCGGTTTGCCCGGAGACCGCGACAGGAGACCGAGACACGTGCTGCGAGACGGGTCTCGGTCTCGGCGAGAACTGGCGCCCATATAATTCTATAGAGTCAAGTGCCTGTCGCGGTCTCCGGTCGCAGTCTCCTGTCGCGGTCTCTCAGTGCGAACATGTACATGTTCGCACCGAGACCGCTTAAGTTGGAATTCTTACACATAATCCACTCTGACGGAGTCGAAGATCTTATCCCGTTGCGAGATGTTATTGAGCACACCGTTCCACAGGCTTACGAGACGCCGCTTGTCCAAATCCAAGTCTTCCAACTCAGCTCCATAAGAAGCAACCTTGAAAAATTAAAAAATGTTTACTGTGCCCTGAGGTGTGATCCGCGGCTTGTGTGTGAACCACTTACTTAACGAGATAAAATTAATCCAGATAATATGTTCATATTTAATTTCATTTAATTCTGTTCAGTCGTTAAGAAGACCCACAAACCCATTAATTAATTTTGCCTTGATAATATGAATGCGTTTTTACAGTGATTCGTTCCGGAATGTAGTGATCGTAAACAGTAAGTGTAAGTTATGTAATTGACATGGTGTTGTTATGTCCATACAGGTAGTCTCATACAGGTAGATATTACGTAAAAATGCTCCTTTAATTTCGGAGCGTAATTCGGAGACTTAAACGAAAAAGCAAGAGCGAGCTGATGGTATCAAAGTCTGATACAAAGATTTAAGATACAGTCTGTCAGTTCCACTAACTGGCTAGTCTTAACTTCAATTCAATACTTCAAAAGTCAAAACTTTTAACAAGTTCCGTTCGCTCATGGACGACAACGCAGTTGAGGGTTGAGAAGAACAATAGGCGAAATCCAATGCGTGTCTACGTAATCTACGTTATCGTCACATACCCTATCTCTAGCAAATCCTTGGAAGATTAGAACAACCCACACCAACATCTAGCGGACGTGAAAATACATTATTATCCATTAATTTGGAATATTTATTTTTGTTGTTTGAGATTTCATCGTACCTTATCGTTAACTTTTTCTAACTCAACACTTTTGACCTCCATTTGTTTCTTGAAAATTTCCAACTTAGACTCGAGTTTCCACACCTCGTTGTTCAGTCCAAACAGATACATATCCTGCAAAAGAGATAAGTGACGATTTAACGAAATTTGTAACTTTTTTACGGTTACTTGACGCGTGGTTCATTTGTTAGTAAGTCTACCCACAAAGTTACCTACTACCGTGACTACGTGGTCGTGAGTCGTGACTACGATTCCCACCCAAGATAAATCATCATCAAACAAAGATTAAATTATGATATAATAATGTGTTTCTTAGTTTACAATTGATTTTTTTACCTACAGTTTATACTATTAGCAAAACCCATTCTATGTCGTCTATGTCCGATTCTAAGAATTAAAATAAGGTTTTACTGTCCTGTATTATATATAATTAGGGATTTAATATTGTCAAATCTACGCGGTTTGCCGACTTTATTGTAATTCTTTCTGTACGATCTTAGCCGATAGACGATCTTTGCCGAGTTGACCTTACATAAATAATGTACCTACCATTTCGCGTTTTTCAGCAACCAGTGTGCGTCTTTCCACACGCATTTTTTCAGACATGCTTTGGCTAATAGTCAGTTCTGATTGCATCTCTTCGCGCCATTTCTCCAGCTGCTGGCAAAGGGCAGTGAGGGCTTCCATCTCAGTCCTCAATTCTAGTTCTGTGCAAACAAATGTGAATTAACGCATCGAAACCGAACATTTATAATTTACTAGCAATGTAGATCATCCAAATAAATTATTCGGATTATGTTGGATATTGGTTTGGATTTTGAAAAGGAATGTTCAAAATACATTTTCTAGAATAATTTTCATGTCTTTTGTGGAAATGGGTCATGTACATCCTTTTTTGATTGGCAATAAATAAATGGATTAGTACTGTTAAGCCATGTTCCATTTATTTGTATTATCTACCGGCTGTCATGTCTTGGTAAAGTTGTTCTCGAATGCATTTCTGTTCTTCGTTAAGCTCTTTAGTCCGTTTCTCCGCTTCCAGACGCGCCGTGGTTCTCTCAGCGAGGGATGACTCATACTCCTCTATTAGTATCTAAACACATATTTTTGGATTAAGATTATTTATTTACTTAAGAAACAAAAACTATACCTATGGAAATGATAAAGTTTGTATAAGTCATTTTGTGGCACAAGAAATTAGTTTGTTTAGTAGGTATACAAATACGAGTAGATTACGGCCATTCACGATCTCCAAACTGAACCATCATTGAAATGAACGAAGGAATAATTATGATGATTGATTGATATTTGTACGCTCACTCTTTGGGCATTGCAATCCTGATCACTTTTATATATTGTTTCCAAGTCCTTATCATATGCTTGTCTTGTCAGCCGCAAGTCCTCTTTCTGTAATAATTATAAACATTATACATACATATTCATATTTTTTTTAAACCTTACATTTAACTGCGGCAAAAAAAACAGAGTAACTTACGAGTATGGTGCAAGAGAAAAATGTAATTAAATTGTGTTTGTACGTCTACAATAAATAATTGCATAACCCTAAAAGTCCTAGTGAAATGACATCAACAAAGTTTTTTTTCCTGTTGTAAATTTTTGAGAGTCTGAGCTCTGAATAAAGGCCCAAATAATACCTGAAAAGTTGACATGATCAATAGTCCTAACTGATTATTAAACTTTTTAATAATAAATACCAAGTTCATAATTTCCTTCTCAGCGAGAGCATTTTCCTTGAGCAGGAATTCTTTGAGGGTCTCCTGGAAACGCTGCATGAGAGGATGGGTGGCCTCCAGTACCGCGGGCATTGCTCCCAGCTTGCGGCTTTTGCGAAATCTAAACACAATAAGAGCTTATATATTTATTGAGGTATTTAAACAATCAATTAAATCGTGATTACAAACATTACAAACATTAAGATCTTATAGTTTAAAAATCATCATCATATCAGTCGAGGTGTATTGGTGGTAGGAAATATATGAGCTAGCTTTGAAGAGGATCACATCTACTTACATATAGGACTTCTCAAGAAGTTTCTGATCACCATAAACACAAGTGATGCTCGTGCATCGTCTGCAGATGCCTGAATAAGCGATCTTAAGCGAGGATCATCATCATCATCAACAGCCCAATAAATTTTCCCACTGCTGGGACTCGGGCCTTCTCTCACAAGGAGAGAGTTAAGGCCATAATCCACCACGCTGGCCCAGTGCGGGTTGGTGGATGACACCTGACTTCGAAAGGTTCTAGGTACATGTCGGTTTACTCACGATGTTTTCCTTCACCCTTTTGAGTTAGCGGCATTACGCACATGACATCGAAAAGGCAGTGGTGCGTGTGGGGTTTGAACCCGGGGTCTCCGGATTGGCAGACGCCGTTCTCGCGTAAGCGAGGATGGCGCACACTAATTTAACCATCTTAAAATTTTAATTCTACTATGATGTAGACATTTTAAAATCAATTGTTAATAAGGCAACAAACAAGCGGAGGATCTGGATGTTCGATAGTCACTGGAATCCATCGAAAATGGTGTAACGAAAGCATGGTAGTTAACTTACTCATCCAACGCGTTTTCGGTAGCTTCCGGTGCAAAACATTTGCACTGCTCTTCACCTTCTTTCCGAGCACTCTTGCAAACGTCCTTACCTGTTCCATTCTTATTTTTTATTTCAATATCGCATTCGCAAACCTGAAGGAACGACACCAATTCTTAAGAATATGAAGCTTTCGTCAGTATAGTATCATCTACCCAGGCGCACAGAGGATAAATTACCCTGGATAAATTACCAAAACAAAGAACCGTAATAAACTGGGTAAAACGGGCCAAGTAATACGCACCAGATGCATAAAACACTATATTTCTAGTAATAGTAATAGAAGCGAATTCTTTGCAGTAGTAGGAAGCAGACGGCATCTGAGCCCAACTCCCATGAATTCTTGATTAAATATTCGTATACTATGTAAACGTAAAATATAATTATTGTTTTGGACGCTCTAGTCTTAGGAACTGTACGTATTCCAGAAATTCTTTTACCGTTGGATATGTGCGTGATCATTGCTTGTTATATTATAGGCTATATGAGTAAGTACTTATGGGCGAAGCCGGGGCAGATAGCTAAATATGAATAAGTTCTTACGGAAGTGTTAACGAAGGTCTCGTTTTTGTACAAGTCGCAGTCAGGTCTGTGGATGACAATGTCATGCTCATTCCTGGGACACGCACAGGACCCTCTCTCACTGGAGTCCGAGGTAGAGCTGGTCTCGATGCAAACACACGGCGGGGCGGGCAGCCAGAGTTCCCTGATCTCCGACATTACACGGGGAAAACTTATAAAACAATTCCCAGGAAAGTATTTTATATGTAGATGATACAATAATCTATACTTATCGTTTCAAATAATTATTGTTTTAAACTATCCTAATTATAGTTATTTTATATTAGTAATACAAATTGTCTTAAGGAATAGGAATAATAAAAATTTACTAAGTTTCCATCAAAGAAAATGTAAATTACGTTTTGATGACATGAAATATTCAGACATACATCAGATCAACTTAAAGTCAATCGTGACAAATGAAAACAAAATTACTGAGTATGGGAAGAAAATTAATCGACGAGTTTAGATATAAAGGGTTAATTATTACGTTGTTATGTATTATTCATACGTAGAAATGTAGCAGTAGCTTTGAGTATTAGTAAGAATAATTTGTCTGAGGTGTCCTTGCATAATAACTAACATTATCTAATGGGAAATTCAATGAACTAGTAACACTCGTCGCCGTGGTATTAATTACCCTTGCAGCGACGACACGAAAAAACCTACCTTTTTGTATAGCCTGGATGAGATGGGGCTTCTGAAGACATTGCTACAGGAAGTTTGGGGCCAAGTTGACAGGGCTCTTTATAGTGGCCGCCTCAAAGTTCTATGGTACTTTTTTCTCAAGGGCCTCGTTTTCGCCTTTGTCACTCCAGTTACGCACATCGGCATTGAATATATGTAGAGAGGTGCTATGTTCTGTAGGCTCTGTAGGTGAGAGCGTGGCCTGTTGTCGGTGCCATCTTACGTCGGCTGAGGGCGTCAATATCATCACGAGCTTCAATATGAAGCACTCATGCCACAAGGCCGAAGGCCTTCTCGCTGTTCAGAAGTTGGGAATGTTTATCGACTCTTTCGAATAAGCACAAGTGCTCTGAATAACTTTCTAGCAGAATATTATCAAATACCTAGCTGTACCCTGCCACGCTTCACTGTGGCACATTGTGATGCAAAAATTAGATAAAAACAATCCTTGATGCGGATTATATATCATTCTAAAATTTCAGCTCGATTGGTGCAGAACTTTTTGAGTTTTTGAAGCGTAAGTAAACAAATCAACATAACATTTTTATAAATAGAGATTTGAAGTATCTTATACCTTTAAACGACCAATTCTTGTAGGTATATATGTATGTAGGTATCTTATCTTATGCCTTTAAATGAGCAATTCTTGTAGGCATATATGTATGTAGGTATAAATATATATATATATAGAATCTGAATCTCGGAAACGGCTCCAACGATTTTCATGAAATTATGTATACAGGGGTTTCAGGGACGATAAATCGATCTAGATTTTTTTTTTAAACATCATTTTATGCGCGTTTTTAGGCAATGAATAACTCCTACAATGTCATTAGAATACGATAACTTATTTCGCCACTGTTCTTTAAGTTTAAATGGCTCAGACGGGATATGCTCGCCCTCGGAGTCAACAGGCCCCGGTTCGAATCCTGATAACACGAGTGTTACCGTGTTCTTTCTTTTTGGTCTTTTTTATCTGAGAAAATCTTTTACTTAGAGCCCTAATTAATGAACGCATTTAAACCGAGCAAAGCTCGGTCAACCAGGTACTATAAAACATTAATTGAGACACCCGATTTCCGATATTCGATGACCACAACGACATAATATATTCTATTACCCATAAGCACAACATAATTATTATTTTATCGGATGTATTATATTTATTATTTCGGACAGTATGCAACTAATCTAATTTGAACCACATTGTTTTCTCTCCGACTGTTCGTAGCTCGAAAGTGATATCGTTTCTTGGTTGACGTTCCAAAGGCTCAAACAAAGAAGTTTACGTTTAAGTATTCATAGCCTAGACTCTAGGCCAATAAAAAAAATCTCTAAATGTGTTGCCAGAATAAGTTTTACCCGACGGCGACAGTCACAATGTTGGTGTCAAGTAGAGAGTGACTTAGTTTCTTCTGGGTAAACACGCTCGATCCGCTTCGTCGTAACAAGATGACGGTCAAATTTAAACTTACAATAACAAAAAATAAGGAGATGGATCACATCTATGTACCTACTATTTATACGCCCTTTTAGGTTATTCATGTTTTTTTTGAGCCCCGACGCCAAAACAAGGGGTGTTTCTGTGTGTGTCTGCGGCATCTTCTTTCCATCTTCGCTTAGCTTCCGAACGGGTGAACCGATTTTGATATTTTTATTTTATTTTGAAAGGTGAATTAGTTGAGACTGTTTTTATCTAAGATGCGTTTCAAAATTATCAGCTCTTTTCGTGGCTGCAGTAAGAATATTAAAGGCGTCACGGGTATTTGCTTTACAATTAGAAATAATTGCGGTGTTTTTTTTTTAATTTTTATCCTACTAATATTATAAACGTGAAAATGTATCAGAATGGATGTTTGTTACTCTTTCAAGCAAAACTACTGAAAGGATTTGAATGAATTGGTACAATAGATAAATAATGGTATGGAATCGCACATAGGCTATTACACCCTTTTATAAAGATACTTACTAATTTTTACCATACAGTAATGCTGGGGCCACACTAATGGCTAGCGTTAATGCCCATTAGCGCGATTATTATTGCAATAATTTTAACGCGTTAAAGTAGGTGGCTACATTTGAACGGGTAAGGTGAATGTCCATTGTTGATTGTTGTCCAAGAAATAATCAGGGGCCTGTAGAAAGAATTGAAAAACATGTATGTTTATTCATAACTTTTTATTTTCTCTTGGTGTGGGTATTTCGCTTATTTAAGGAAATGCTTTTAAACAATTTTTACTTTGTTTAACTTTTATTCGGGGAGCTGGCAGCAACTTTTGTGTAGGTATTTTGAGGCATACTGAAAACGTGTCACAAATCTCTCGCATTATACCCCAACACGGAGGTGCCGACCTGGCTGGCCTGTAGCGGGCCAAATCGAATCCCTCAATTTAGATCATCTGGCAGTAAGAAAATGTCTTCAAAATTATCTATCTTTTTGTGAATCGCTATTTTTTGGTCATAAATTAAAATTTAAATGAAAATTATCTAAAATAGATATTTTTAAATATTTTAGGAAAAACATTTTGGACTTTCTTGGCCATGGTTAAACCTCGACTCAATCGTCTGGCTTATTTTTTTTCTCTTTACTCCATACATTAAACTACAACACATAAAAATTGCATATTGCCTCAAAGACATGCGTTCTTATTGCCCCGCTGCGCACCAGCCAGGTCAGCTGCAGCTTCGTGTTGGGGTATAATAGGAGAGCTATGTAACACGTTTTCAGTTTGCCTTAAATACCTAGCCTAAATTTGCTGCCAGCTCTCGGAGTATTACTCGAGTGATTATGCTCGTCGCAGAAATGGCACGGGAAGTTGTCAACTTAAGCTAGGTCGTCGGATCTCACTCAGAACATTCATGTGTGACAAATGTAGATGTTTTTGGTATGTTTTACAAGTAGGTATTTACAATAGGAATGATGACCGAATCAAAAATACAATCAATTTGATTAGTCTATCAAGTAGGTAGATCATTGAAAAATTTGGGATGTCTATTTTTTGTTTTCCAAAATTATTAAACACCGACAACGATAAACCTAGATCACCAAATTACGTAGTGGAGACGTCACTCCAAACGCCACTCGAAACTGATAAGCTCCGTCTCTTAGTCATTTTTTGATTGTGACACAAAAAAACGTAAACAATATATTTTTATAATCTAACCGACAGAGTGATTACTTTTATTAGTCATCATGCCTATTATATTATAACTATAATGTCAATAATCGGGTTCCTATAATAAAATCTCTGATAAATTTGGGGCTTGATTATGTAGTGTGAAAAATCTGGACCAATTTTTTTAACTTATCATGTAGCCATCAAATTTAATCAGAGTCGGAGGACGTTTCGCTCTCGGAATCGGCATATTCGTCGGAGGTGTTGTAGGCCCAGGCCTCTACTTGGAAGGTGTATGCGTGGGCAAACTTCAGTATTGGAATACTCACCTGAAAATTGAAATTGTTGATTAAAAAAAACATTTTCAGAAAACATGCCAATGTTGCCTACGAATGTCGAAAATTGGTTGTAAAATCAGAAACCTTCTTTGGCTCGCAACAACTTTGCTAAAGATGACATGATCAAATATATAGTTTACGATTCTATAAAGGGACATACATCCAAACATTCATCATATATAATAATTTTATTCGTGCCATAATAACTTATATGTCTGGCAATGATGTTATAGGTCAAGTAAAAGTTTTCAAGTTTTTTAGTGAATTTAAATATAAGCTTGTTTTTTTTTCAATGTTTTATTTTTTACTTTTAATTTATTTAATAACTTGATTTACGGCACTTCTGTAAAAGCTTATTTTGACATTGTCCTTGTCACCCAGCCCTGAAAGTCAGAAG
Organism: Ectropis grisescens; assembly: GCA_017562165.1. Lineage (NCBI taxonomy): Eukaryota > Metazoa > Arthropoda > Insecta > Lepidoptera > Geometridae > Ectropis > Ectropis grisescens. The sequence goes on from CM029783.1 coordinate 5,267,464, forward strand.
GGGCGACGTTCTACATAATATATGAACCTTACTTAAATAAAAATTAAAAAATAAAAAAACAAAGAGAAACATGGACGACGACGACGTTGAAGTCTTTCTCAAGTTACGGCACGGTGCGACCAAAGGTACACTCCGCGAGGCATAAGCTGAGCTTTGCATTTGTGTGAGTGTACATGGATAGTGTAGGTGTGACAACCGGCCTTAGGCGCGGCGCCATTCTGTCTCGCCGCGCTCCTGCCTGATTGATGATCACTCACACTAATGCATAGCTCAGCTTATACCTCGCGGAGTGTAATAGACATTTATTTATATATACCTACACGATATAGAATTGTATAAAATATTAGACATTGTTTTAGACTTAGTTATACCTTGACTTCAGCAGAGTCCAAATCCCAAACCTTAGGATTTGCTAGCCGGTATGGCATTCCAACCTTGACACATAGAATTGAAGTTGCATCAGCGGAGTTAATCTAAAAAATATACATTAATGCTTAACGCAAAACAATAACCAATCAAAAACCAATTGAAATTAAAAATAGACCAAGCTAGCAGCGGTTCGCGGTTTTACCTGCGTAATTTCTGTTATTTTCTCGCTATAAAAAGTGGTATTTGTGCTATTTCAAATTTTAGTCTAGCTGAATCCGAAATTTCAAGCCGGTCCGTTTAGCCCACGGATATTCGGGGGATATGCCATGATTGCGAATTTAGTTCGAAACCTAGTGTCTCCGGTCTCCTCCCACCTAAATAATTACTACATAAACAAAAGTAATAATTACGACACACAACCGTATATTTTAGCACGCACACTAAGAATTATGATTGCGCTCTTTATGACAACATACATAAAATGGGCGGAAAATTTCCGTATAAACAAATAATTTTGTCTATGTAGAAGGAGTCACTCAACGCTCACACACGTAACTAGGGATTGAAATGAGCGATTGCAAAATTTATTCGACATTTTATTTTGGGCTGTATTATTATATTTATTAAGTTTTGCTAATATACAAATACGTAAATATATTTATATATAAAAATTGATACCCTCCTGTACGACATGTATTATACTATAAAGAAATGTATAAAGTTGGAGTAGGAATCAGTTTGCATTTTTCAAATTAACAGTTTCACGTCAACTGTATACGAAAATACTAGTAGTCCTCCGCGGGTTTACTCGCGTAGTTTTCGTTCCCGTTCATTTATCGAGATAAAAGTAGCCTAAGCCTATGTTTGTGTTCTTCCAAAATATAATCTTACTGTATTTCAAATTACAACTAGATCGGTTCATACGTTTAAACGTGATTGAGCAACAAACATCCAAATACCCTAACGTCCAAACATTTGTAATATTAGGTAGTAGGATTTATGATACCAATGACAAAAAAAACATTATTATTTTTTTGCTTTCCTGCTTGTACTAGGTAATCTCTGAAACGGCTGGACTAATTTTAAAGGACTTTTAATGAAAGATAGCTAATGGCTTAGCTATTGGCTTAAATAAACATTACTTTATTCCGTTTTGGAGTTTGAAGGACTATGTTGTAAATCCTAATGTCGTGAATTGGACTATCTGCAAGGAAGAAAGAGAGGCCTTTGCCCAGCAGTGGGACAATCTCGGCTAGTAATAATATTAACATTTTATTTTCATTAAGGAAGAGAAAAGTATACGTTAAAAAAACGTAAAAAGTTACGCCTTAGACCTTAGACGATCAGCTGTCTAGTAGTGAAAGTCCCGTCATAATTGGTCCAGCTGTTTGGTAGATTAGTGAAACACGCAAGATGGACAAAAAGTTTTAAAATAGTTTTTTAGGTATAGGTACCGTACATACTTTCATTGGAACTTAGTAAACAGTTGTTAATTTGATATTACATACAAACGCTCCAACTTTATTTCTTTGTATATATTATTAATAATAATCATAAAACAAGTAAAAAAACATGGATAAATAGGTAGTTCATTAAAAATTAAAAAAAAACGAACATTATCCATGTAAATTACCGAATAAACTTTCGAAGAAATTTCACATCGGCAAACTCCATTTACCCATCACTAACGCGCCAACGTACTCTCTATGCGCTTCAGAATGACTGAACGAATGTCAGAGTTATGCGGTCATATTAACCGTATCGAGAAGACACTGCCACGCCCTCAAGGCATATCCCCCGATATCCGTGGTGCTATTGCAAATTTTAGTCTAGCTGAATCCGAAATTTCAAGCCGGTCCGTTTAGCCGTTTTGTTCTGATAGAGCAAAAAACTTTTGAATAAGTAAATATTAATAAAAATATTAGTACGACCTACGGATCTACTTAACTCAAAATACAAAAACGTTCACAATCCGTTTGGAGATGATTTCTCTCGAGTTGATTTTCGAAACTGCAGCGCATGTTTATACTAAGCCATTGCCTGGAAACTAAAAGACACTGAGCAGATTCTATCACATAAGCCGGATGTTTCGTCTGTAAGGGACCATTCTGTATGTCAATTTGAAAATAACTACCTCGAGAGAGTAGGTCATGGTTGTTTTCCCCGGAGGCTTAAGTTTAAATATTTCGTGATAGAATTTGAACATCATTTCGGCAGACTCTCCACGGGTGTAGCAAGCCAGACCTCCCATCCACCAGTGTCCGTTCCAGTCGTGACCAAACGTATCGTAGTCCGGAAAAGATCGAGGCAACGCGAACCCTGTGGTCAGAAATAGATTAGGTTAGAATCATGGTATATGTTACTCGTAGAGCATGGAAAGTAAAATATTTTTTTTATATTGGTGGACAATTCAAACACTATCTGACCCCAAACTAAGCAATACTTGTACAATGCTGGCCATAGTAGCTCATATAAGACTTATATAGTTGTAAATACATACTTATTATACAAAGAAACACCCAGACAGTGCAAATATTTGAATTCATCACACAAATATTTGCACTGGCTGGGAATCGAACCCACTTAGCCACGAGGCCAGTCATCCAGGCCAGATCTATAAAGAAGTAGCATTTCAAGTATAAATTCACTGAGTAAATATCGTAACCATTTTCGCACTACTTCAGTCTAATAAAAAGAACTAGTGTTTCACTATTTGCCAATCAAATAATCTTTACCGAAAGGATCATCCTTGGAGTAGGCGCCTATCGCTTTCCCCGTTATAGCAGAGGTGATCCACGGAACGTAGGGATGGAGGAGTATGTGCCGTGGTGGAGGTGGAGGCCTGCGACTTCTGAGGGGATCTGGGCACGGTGATCCTCCTACGAAATAGTGCAGGCTAGGTAAATTACATGAAATTTATTGTCAGAAACTAAAATTATTAGTCTAGTTCTTAGAACAATTTTCTTCCTGTTTCAGAAGACAAGGTTTACCCCTTGGATTAATTGGTTTATTGAAGTTTTTTAACCCCCGACCAAAAAAAGGGCTGTTATAAGTTTGACGTCGATGTCTGTCTGTGTGTGTCTGTCTGTGGCACCGTAGAGCTCAAACGGATGGGCCGATTTCGATGCGGTTCTTTTCATTTGAAGGTAAATATCCGTGCGGATGTTCTTAATTATGTTTGGTTAATATCGATTCAAGATGGTCGTCTCCACAAAATGGCGGACAAAATATTTCTTCACAACCTACCCCAATATGGGTATCAAACGAAAGGGCTTAACTAGTAAAATACTTTGCACTATGACAAATTTCAAATCCAAGATGGCCATCTTGGATTTAAAATTTGCCACCACAAAATGGCGAATTACATTATTTTTTCACTACTACCTCAATATGGGTGTCAAACGAAAGGGCTTGACTAGGAGAATGTTGTACAGATAACAAATCTGAGGTAGTCGGGGGTTAATCAAAATTTTTATTTTGTTCTTGTTCTGTTATTAAATACGTATGTAGGCGATAATGTAGGATATACTCGTGATATGTATGGGAACCTTGTCGTGGTGCACCCTGGAGATTAATCAGTTACTTTTCTCGTTTGATTATTGTTATGTGGTCGCTAATACACAAATACATTCCATTTACGTAAAAAATTTAAGAACGAAAGAATTTTTGAAATTTGTTCTTTAGTTTTGGAGTTTCAACCGTATCAATTTACTCGTAAATACAAACATTTCCCCATTAAATGTAGACAATAGAGCTTAGAACGAACTAATATAACCTAAGTCTTTTCAAGGAACTAATATAACCTCTAGAGTAAATATAAATATAAATATTGGTGGACAATTCACACACAACACTATCTGACCCCAAACTAAGCAAAGCTTGTGTGATGGCAGCCAAATAGCTGATATAATACTTATATAGTTTTAAATACATACTTATTATACATAGAAACACCCAGACACAGTGCAAACATTTGAATTCATCACACAAATATTTGCACTGGGTGGGGATCGAACCCAGATTACAATATTTGAAGTCTTTATGCTTCTTCGACAAAATGGGTTACCAACAGGTAATTTGTTATCGAACGCAGTCTTACTCAGTTTTACTGGAGTAAACACATAAGTCATGGGTATTCAACACTGGTGAGCTTACCGACAGACATGGAGATGACAGACCAGTGCCCGGTGTGTTCGTGCACGATGCTGGGCGCGCCGGAGTGGAATCCACACCCCGTTGAGCACATAATACGACCCTTTTTCGGGATCGTAATGTTCTGAGAAAAACAATATGGCATCCAGTTATTAAGGTTGAGACTCCACCTAAGCGGATATGTGCGGAGATGTCTGAAGCGGAGACGAGAAGAGACGTTTTTCGTGACACCACCGAAGCTGTGCCTTACGTCGCCTGCGCACATTTCTCGTCTCCACTGTGCGTCGGCTAGGCACAGCTCACACCTCCGCTTTCATCGCGCCATACAAATATAATATACCTCCGTTTAGTGGTCTCACTAGAGCTGATCGGAGACGTGATGTGTGAATAGCGAAATTCTATTGGTTGTTAACAAAACATCTCGTCTCCGCTCTGATGGAGTCTCAGCCTAAGTATTTCACGGTGTTCACGTGCTATGAAGTCTTTATCCACACACATACTTTCAAATGGTCTCATTGACATTTAAGATTTGATTGATAGATGAATTGATACATGTCTTCTGATGAACTCTATTCGGCGTTAACCATTTTTAAGATCAGAAAGAAATCACGGCTTATAATATGCTAAATCATTGTGGTCCTAAAATTAGAAGTTATGTAAACTCATTGTTAGACTAAATTTAGTGACATTAGATCTTGTGTAACATTAGACATAATTTAGATGTTAAGTAAGTCATTTCTCATTTAATTAAATGAAACTTACATCTCCTGCGCCATATAAGTAGCAGAGTTCCCTTGGCAACAGCGCAATTTTAGTTATTTCTTTTTCTTCTTCCATTATGTCTCTCGGAACATCTGTAACATATTAGTATACAGCATACAATAATGGGTAGTTAAGTGTGTTTGCCGTTCCGCTCCCACCCTTATTTTGTTTAATACCTATTTGCAATTTTAGTGTATTTGTATGAACCGTCGATCTTAAGCGTGAAGTCATTTAAATGAACTGTTGCATTGCTTCGGAATTTCATTAGATTGATAATTTATATGGGAGAATATTGCATCAATGCAACGTAACGCAAGACGTGACCACAGGCACTAAAATATTATAAATATTAACTTACCGAGTACATAAAAACGAATGCCACTGCCAGATAAAAAAGAAATAAAAGTGGCGAGACGCGAACAGTGCAGTTTAGCGAATTCGAGCTTCGTGGCTAAGTTCCATCCACCACCTTGAACAGGTTAGGTACTAAGAACAGTGTGCACTGCAACCCCGGCCGGGATTGGAGGCCATGTGATTTGAATTGGATACGAGTTTGGAAAGAGAATTATCTTACAAACAAACCTGTTACGTTCTGAGGCAGTGCTGCCTACTGTCCACGGGAAAAGAAATACGCATTCCGGCCGGAGGTCCATAGACCTCACGCCTTTTTAACCCCCGACCAAAAAAAGGGGAGTTATAAGTTTGACGTCGATGTCTGTCTGTCTGTCTGTGTGTGTGTCTGCCTGTGGCACCGTAGAGCTCAAACGGATGGGCCGATTTCGATGCGGTTTTTTTATTTGAAATTTAATACCCGTGCTTTTCCGTGCGTTCTTAGCTATGTTTGGTTAATATCGATTCAAGATGGCCGCCTCCACAAAATGGCGGACAAAATATTTCTTCACAACCTTCCTTAATATGGGTATCAAATAAAAGGGCATGACTAGTAGAGTACTATACACTATAACAAATTTCAAATCCAAGATAGCCGCCACCACAAAATGGCAAATTATATAATTTTTTCACTACTACGTCAATATGGGTATCAAACGAAAGGGCTTGACTAGTAGAATACTTTGCACTTTGACAAATTTCAAATCCAAGATGGTCGCTACCACAAAATGGCGAATTATATTTCTTTTTTCACAACTCCCTTAATATGGGTATCAAATGAAAGGGCTTGACTAGTAGAATGTTGTACAGATAAAAAATCTAAGGTAGTCGGGGGTTAGTCAAAATTTTAAATTTTGTTCTTGTTTATTCTCATTTTGATGTGTTGAGATACCATATGAGGCCATAGTGACGCGTAACTGTAGTCAGTACTCACCGTTACTAAAATCGACATGAAAAAATGTATCCCTGGTCTGTGACCCGCTTCTGGTAACTACGAAGTTCTTAAACGGCAAACACGCTGGCACCATGTATTCTAAAACCAAGATAATTAGGGACGTTATTACATTTGTCACTCTGTTCAATTATGGCAGATCTTTGTAACGCAATCGCGGAAGCTATGGCACACGCAGTTTATGTTCGCAGAGCTAGGACTTGGAGCCTCTCTTAAGTAGAGAGTCAAGGTCATCCACCACACTGGCACAATGCTGGTTGGCGGATAACACACCTCGACCTACTCTCTACTCGGGTAGTAGGTGTCGAGCTCAGACCAACTATTCTTAGGGGAAAAGCCTAGTTCTGCGGTTAGGGATAACAAACCCAAAGCGGCTTTAGTTAAGTGATAAGATTGCTCACTCACCCGATTTGATCTTAGTGATCAACTTCAGTAGCGCGATGCTCTCTATCTGTCCAAAGTTCTTGTACTCAGGATGGAGCAGTACGTCAGAGATGGGCACGAGCAGCGCGGCTGTCGCACAATCCACGCCGGCTTCGACCAGCTCAACCGTCAAACCGCACTCTTGCTCATCACGCTCATACTCGCCGAAGGCTACGTTACCCCTGATACAGACAGTCAAATTAAAATTGGTGGTGGACATTTCACACCCTACACTATCTAACCCCAAACTAAGCAAAGCTTATGACAGACAGACAGCTGTTAGGTAAACAGTATAATTATATTAATATTATAAATGTCAATATTTGAATGTCTGTTGCTCAATCACGTCGGCGTCGAAACGTATGAATGGATCGGGCTGAAAGGAACACGGTTAGATTATATAGTCTGGAAAAAACACATAGGCTAATTTTTATCCTGTGAAAATAGGAACTACGGGATAGGGACCTACGGGAGTAAAACCCCGGGACACTGCTAGTACTTGTATAGTTGGAAGTACATTCATATTATTACAATTTTTCGTTGTATAAATGCTTATTTATATTTACTTAATTCATTTTTTATTTAATTGACATTCCTGAATTATGTATGTAGTCAGAAAATTATTTGTTTCTACGGTGCCAGTTTCCATTTTATGTATTTTTTATTTTTTGAGATATATAACGATCGTTACGAATAAATGATTATGATTAGGTACATTATTATTATACATAGAAACAAGACATTACAAACTAGCTCTGTCTGTCTTCTTAATTTACAGTTAGGAATACAGAGAGGCTACTAGAGTCGATGGCGTTATGGCACAATGAGAAGAGTATGTGTAAATAGATGCTGGTGAATTGTGTTAGACGATTGGAACGTTAAAAGAGTCGGCACAGAGACGACGGCAACGATATTGAAAATTTACTGGGATTTTCATTTCAAAAGTACAACAAATGTTTCGTGCTGAAGTAACGGGTGCGTAACCACGAAAATAATCCCAAATTCAAGGATTAAATTATAGCAAACAACTGTGATAACAAAGTAGTATTTCATGAAGGAGTATTCTTGCTTACAGGGCAAATCCTTCAGGGATCTGGGCGGCGTCCACCGCTGTGGACAGCACAAACTGTCGGGTAATCAAAACTACTCGTGGTACTCTGAAGTAGTGCGGCGTACCGTTCTTTACTGTGAATGTTCATTAAATAAATTCGTTAGGCAATTCTTTACTTATCAATTAAAATAATGACAATTTATTTGTTTTGATAGATGTATCAAAACAAATAAATAAAGAGATGTCTTTGCCCTGTAGTTTGTCCTTCAAACTGGAACAAGGCAATATTTGCACATTACTGTTTGGTTGGATAACAACTGTCAGAAACGTGGTACTTCCCCAGGCAATATCTGCAAGGAATCCTGCCACTACAAATGAAAGGGCTTGACTAGTAGAACAATTTCATTTTGTTTTTGTCCAAGATATAACTGATAAGTAACCCATCGCCTTGTATACTATTACAAAATACTAATCTCTTAGCAAACTACATATGTCAGGACACTGTTAGACGCACTCATGCCATGACACTGAAACGTATGGCAACCGCACTGGCAAAGTGTCCTTCCTGTCACTATAAAAACACTGAAATTTAGTCTCGTTTCCTAAAACTATTGAAATTTTAATATTAGTAGAGCAAAACTCACTATGTATGTATTGTAAAGCTCCAAGCCAAGTATACTGTAAGTACTCCAAGGGCCCCTCATTGGGTGTGAAGCTGGGGTCATCGTGGCATTGGAAAAACTGGCTTCTGTTTGGGTCAAAACCTGGTACAAAGATGCCATTTAATGTAAAATGTAATTAATGAAAAACACTTAAAATATTGTGTGGAGAAACACTCACTTTACACACATAGTATGCAAGAATTTTGATTGACTAAAATGATATTATTAACGAACAGAAAAAATTCCAGGATTTAAGTAAAATAAATAAAACTTACCCCAAATCGCTAAAAGAAATATCACAACTTTCCACATATTTTGTCAATCGTTGTTGCGTTCTAGGTTAGTACATCAGAAATGCAGTCTTACACCAATACCCGACATCCAAACAATAACAACAACACGGCTACACTTTCATTAATTTTTGTACGATTTTAAACCTTATTTGTACCAATAGTAGAGACAGAGGCGTCGTGAATACAGAGAACTATTGCAAATATGCAGACGTTTACGTTTTTCAACGACGGAGAATATTCAGAACGACGGACATTCGTAGTGTCATGCTCACGATAGGCACGGTGACAAAAAATAGTCCTTCAGTCTTAATATATATAAATCTCCTGTCACGATGTTTGTCCGCGATGGACTCCTAAACTACTTAGCCGATTTTAATCAAATTTGGACACCGTGTGTATATTGATCCAACTTAAAAGATAGGATAGTTTTTATTTCGATTAATGGGTTTTATGTGATAATATCCGAGCGAAGCCGGAACGGGCCGCTAGTTAGATTATAAAAATATAAATAAAATTATTGGTTTCGGTTCACAAACAAAAATGACGGTGGTAATAGCGTTTAGAAGTTTCAAATGACGTCACCTCTACATACGATTTTAAAGGAGACGTGACGTCACAACCACCTCCGGAAGTTTGGTGATCTATATAAATTATGTCAATTTAAAAAAAAAAAAATACAAAAAATACGTGCCATATTTTTCCATACCTGACGCACTAATTAGAATGGTATATTTTTTACCCAGCCATGATCGCAACTTGTGGTAGGTCCGGCTTCGCTCGGATAATATCTTGTAATAAACAATAAAGAAATATGGTGACTAAAACTAGAGCTACGTAAGTGCAGTTTACTCCAACTTTTTTCATTAATATTGGTGGAAAACTCACACACAATACCATCTGACCCCAAACTAAGCAAAGCTTGTAATATGGCGGCCAGATAGCTGATATAATACTTATATAGTTGTAAATAAATACTTATTATACATAGAAACACCCAGTTGCAGTAATATTTGAATTCATCACACAAATATTTGCACTGGGTGGGAGAGTCGAACCCACGACCCTTGGCTTCGCAGGCAGAGTTACTACCCACTAAGCCACGAGGTCAGCCTATTTTGAGGGATAGGATAGCTTATGAGCTATCCTACACTAAGCTATGGCTCAGCATAGCTTATAGTGGCAATTTTTTTTTTAATCATTTGACATTACCCGAACAAAGCCGGCACGGGCAGGTAGTTATTATGTAGAAATATATTTTAACACAATAAATAATCCTTACTGATCCAAAACTGAAAGATTCAATAGCAACAGCTTTGTAACGTCACACACTGTTACAAATATATTTCATCAGCTTATTATAATAAGCTGAATTCATTTTAAGGACTCTTTAAAATAAACGAACTATTACTATTATTTACTTATTATGTTACTACACTTTATTTATAAAATAAGTCGAGAGTTTACAATTTTCAGAAGAGGATAAATATTTTTCGGGATTCTTTATAAGGACAAAGGAAAAATAAAACAAATCACTCACATTATATCAAAAAGTTTAGTAAAAGGATACAGTTAACAATCACTCAAATCATTAAAACTAGTCACCCTATAAAATACAAATAAATAATCTCAAAGCTGTTTAAAACTATTCAGACTACAAAAAAAATTGTAAACGCTAATAACTCTAAAATTAAGCACAAAAACTAAAGTAAAAATGGTTGCGTACGCATTCCTTTTGACAGCACAGTAAGCGCTGCAACTGATCCTGCTGATCACCTGCGCGAAGACCAGGGTGCTGATTAACAACGAAATCCGAACGATTTTGGTACATAATGACATTCCTTATCTCTGCCATTCTAATCGTCAAAGACAAAGACAGAGTGGTTTGATTCAATGTCGAGATAAATCTAATTGCCTTGTGAATCAGACTACAGGTAAAGTTTTCTTAGTATGTTAGTTCCAGTAACAAAGACAAAACTAACATGGTAAACCTTCAACTGTCAGTCAACGGCATCAGCGTGGGTTTACTGTGCAATGATTAAAAAAATCCGCACTCTATCTGCTTCTGCTTATCAGTCGTGCCGTCAAAACGAATGACTACACAACCGTACGAAGTATCTAGGGGCAGAGTGGTTTCTCGGCTACATTCTCCTCGTCCTCTCTGATGGAGCAGAAAGTGGAAGGAGATTCTGCGCCCCGGGGGGACCCGCTGGGTGAGTGAATCTCCAGCGTGTTGGCTATCATCGCCAGTTTGTCGCCGAAGTGAGGATACTCCTGCAATAATAAGAGTTCAGATAATTCAGTGATGATAGCACATCACTGCTTAGCGGTAGAATACTGGCAAAGGCATGGAAATTTCCCAGGTGGACTCTGCAAAGAGTCTTACCACTACCGCAGTCTAATAAATCATACAGTCGTTCGACGAAGCCGTCTAGACGGGGCAATCGAACAGTGGCGTATGATTAAAAAAAATGAATTTAAATTGTGAATTAATAAAAAAAATATTAGCATTTTTGAAATTTCTACTTGTCCCAGCCGTAGGGCTGGGACGTGTCACGGAGTTGTCGGTATTTATCGCAAGGGAACGATATCATCCTACTGGTAGTTTTTCTTTATACTGTGCCACTACTATCTTACCTTGGTGAGGCTTTCAACGATATACTTGAGTCTATCATTGAGCTCGCAGGCGCTAGTGTACTCCGCCATAATGGTGGGCTTGTGCTTCTTCGTCTTCAGCGACTGCCGCTTGATGACGATCGCCAGCTCGCTACCGTAGCGCTGGCTGCGGACCACACGCTCCAGTAGCTGTAACGACAGTATATATTGCACAACTACCCTCGAAAACTCGCGAGTCTCCATATACAAGCAGGAAAGTTACGATCAATAAAAACAATTAACATTAGTATCAATAATTTGTGGATTATAAATTACTAGCATAAGCACTAAGCACTGTTTAGTTTGGGGCTAGATGGTGTTATGTGAGAAATGTTCACCAATATTTATTTATTTATATTAGGTGTTTTTTAGCTACTTCGTTAGCGTCTATAGTGATCTTACCCAGTGTTTCAGTTTGTCAGTGTCGTGACACTCTCGAATCAACGCAGCGACCTGTTCCTCCAACTGAGCGTTCAGAGACTTGGTCTCGGCGATGCTGTACTGTAGCCGCTCTTGTTCTTCTTGCAAATGCTTCATTCTGTTCTCAGCTTCTTGTAAATCCTGGATAGTTTGGGGAACATTGTCAACTAGATACACAAAACGCCCGTCATTAATCTAACAGCAACGCGATTTGCTCCTCATTATCCCAACAATCAATGAAAAAGTTTGGAAGCAATTCCGATATTGTGAACAAATACTGGTTACTTCCCGCGTTATGGGCATAAAAAGAGTTTTTTTAGAGTTGGTCTCATAGCATAGCAATATTTTCTATTATATCGTCTAATATTATCTATTCTACGCCTGATGTTAAGCGACGATACGGTACAAGATGAGGTTTGCTAACCTAGAAGAAATTGATTCTGTCTAGACCTGAAGACACTCAAATTGTATCCAACAAGAAATACATAAATAAGGCAACGCATTACCAAAGTTTAAATATTCTTAATACGAGAGTGCTGTCATACTCTCCGCTTGAGTCTGTTTCAACTCAAATCAATCAAAGTGTAGGTATTACTTGCTTAAAAATGATACTCCAACTGGGACAATAAGGGAATGTTAATATATCAAAATGAGAACCATAGTTTTGTATACCTTCGTAACTCTAGCCACATCAGACCTCGCCAGCCTCAGCTTGTGATGGTAAGTGGACTGCGAGATGTGATTTGCTCCGTGCGCTTTCTCTATAGCGGCAGAGGCTCGTGTCTTCTCTATGGCTGTCTCTCGGCGGGACACGTAGAATGCCAAGTCTTCTGCAAGCTTTTCTCCCGTACGTCGAAGCTGTTCTCGACGAACCTACCAAAATTACGAGTAGTGTCAGTAGTCCGGTTGTTAGTTCGGTTAACCGAACTACTGCAACTTTTTGGTGTCAGTAGTTCGGTTGCACGTCATCACCGAACTGTTGACACTGGGGAGTGCCAGTAGTCCGGTTGTTAGTTTCGTTAACCGAACTACTGCAACTTTTTGGTGTCAGTAGTTCGGTTGCTCGTCATCACCGAACTGTTGACACTGGGGAGTGCCAGTAGTCCGGTTGTTAGTTTCGTTAACCGAACTACTGCAACTTATAATTAGTGTCAGTAGTTCGGTTGCACGTCATCACCGAACTGTTGACACTGCGGAGTGCCAGTAGTCCGGTTATTAGTTTTTTAGTGCATTAGTTTTGAAATTCAGATTTTATGGCATTCAGGGTAGCTTTTTCGTAATCCACATGTATTTCCTTGGAATCCCACTCTGGAATTTTCGACTTTATTAATTCAAAGACGATGTTATAAGCCTTCGTGTTTTTATGGGACATGAACGCAAATGCCAGTGGTATCACGTTTATAGCTTCAATTGAACTACCCAAGTCGCCATGTATGCTGAATAATAGGCAAAATGGAATAGGGCTGGCTTTAAACGTACCATCCATAAAGTAGGTACACTTTGATGTGTTTAACCCATTATTTGGCACCGCTGGTGTCGATTTGATAATTACTTATAAATTATCGTAAGTACATATACATATGAATTAAGTAGCTTTATTCCATGTTGATAATTAGTATAGATTATATCTAAAATCTAAAATTATAAAGTAAACTTGTAAAGTAAAATGAACGACAACGCCGATTTTAAGATTAAGCAGCGAGGAAGGATGTTACTTTTTTCTGGATACCAGTTTTATAGGAACTCCGTATATGCCTCAAAAAGCAGTTACTGCCGTTGCAAATATAATAAGACCGAAAATGTGCAATGTAAGGGCTACGTTACATTATCAAAAGTAAGCGTTTCATGCATACATTTCCTTTTTTTTTATTTATGGTTTTAAGTGGAATGACATCAATTGTGTTTCAGGAAGCAGATAAAATCGAGAAATCCAGTGAGCATACCTGTAATTCGGATCAATCGCAAAACGAAATTGATGCTTTGATAAATAAAAGCATAATAGAGGTTGCGGAAGGGAAAAAACCTGCACCCAGAGTATATCGCCACTATTTAGTTGCATAAAAAATAAGGGTCTAGATTTAGCCGCTCCCAACCCAAATCCATCATTCTCTCAAAAGAAATCTACAATTTATCGTAAGATTCGCCAAAATTGCGGAAGTAGAGAAAATACGCCCAACATCCCTTTCCGAGATGCAAGTTCCCATGTTGTTTTCTGTTATTCTACTGGCAGATTATTTTGATGGTGATATTCGAATTATATTTTTTTGTAGTAATCATGCACGATGAGATCTTTTTAACACTAAAAAACTAACAACCGGACTACTGGCACTCCGCAGTGTCAACAGTTCGGTGATGACGTGCAACCGAACTACTGACACTAATAAGTTGCAGTAGTTCGGTTAACGAAACTAACAACCGGACTACTGGCACTCCACAGTGTCAACAGTTCGGTGATGACGAGCAACCGAACTACTGACACTAATAAGTTGCAGTAGTTCGGTTAACGAAACTAACAACCGGACTACTGGCACTCCCCAGTGTCAACAGTTCGGTGATGACGAGCAACCGAACTACTGACACCAAAAAGTTGCAGTAGTTCGGTTAACCGAACTAACAACCGGACTACTGACACTACTCGCAAAATTACGTATAATATGGAACGTTTGAAATACCCAAGACAGTTAAGTTCGCGGACTCCAAAGAATAAATTACAATAACTTTGTTTTTATTAACCTCCGACCAAAAAAGGGGTGTCATAAGTTTGACGTCGATGTTTGTCTATCTGTCTGTCTGTCTGTGTTTGTGTTTGTCTGTGGCACCGTAGACCTCAAACGGAAGGGCCGATTTCAATGCGGTTTTTTATTTATTTATAAATTAATATTCGTGCGGATGTTCTTAGCCATGCTAGGTTAATATCGATTCAAGATGGCCGCCTCCACAAAATAGCGGAAAAAATATTTCTTTATAACCTACCTCAATATGGGTATCAAATGAAAGGGCTTGACTAATAGAATACTATACACTATAAAAAATTCAAATCCAAAATGGCCGCCACCACAAAATGGCGAATTATATTATTTGTTTCACTACTACTTCAATATGGGTAGGTATCAAACGAAAGGGCTTGACTTGTAGAATACATTAAATACATTGCACTGTAACAAATTTTAAATCCAAAATGGCGAAATACATTTCTTTTTTCACAACTCCCTTAAATGTGGGTATCAAATGAAAGGGCTTGACTAGTAGAATGTTGTACAGATACCAAATCTGAGGTAGTCGGGGGCTAATCAAAATTTTTAATTTTATTCTTGTTAATATTTAAGCTACATGTAAGAATTAATGTTGAATTGACGGTGAACAACAATATTGTAAAAAAATTGCATCTCTACTGAAGCTCTATCTCTTACCTCCATTCTGTGAATTTCCGATTTCATTTGTCCCAGTTCACCAGCTTCAGATTTTGCCTCTTTCATATTTTTTTTGAGCTCTACAGCTAATATTCCCTGAAAAGATTATTCACTTTTAAACAACCATTATGCACTAAGTCACTATAAAATAAGCCGCATCAATCACCGTCCACATTCTTAATATTATTATCATGACAATCAAAAGTGATTGGGATAATATTGCTTAGAAAAACTTTTGTGGCCATAATTTGTCAACAATATAGTGATTTTAGTATGAAAACTAACGTGGTTATTACACATTTTACATAAATACACGGGTAACTCACGTATAATGTAGTCAGTCCAGTCCGACTCAAGTTTCGATCGCGTCCGGCGATCTTTTTCAAGGAGAGTGCGCGCGCGGGTTCGCAGCTCGTTTAGCACTGAAACTAAACGCTAACTGAAAACTAAACTAAACTGAAGTGCTAAACGAGATGCGAACCCGCGCGCGCACTCTCCTTGAAAAAGATCGCCGGACGCGATCGAAACTTGAGTCGGACTGGACTGACTACATTATACGTGAGTTACCCGTGTATTTATGTAAAATATAGTGATTTTTTTGTTGATTGTGTTTTGTGAGAGTATAAATAATAATAAGGATCCACAATAGTTAATTACGCTACACTTTTCTTACCTTTCGTTGCCATATCAAAGCTTCTCTCTGAGCACGATCTAATTCTTGACTAAGATTCTCTTTTTCTTTGTCGAAGGCCTCTATTTCTTCTTCAAGTTCAAGTATTTCCATTTCAGCACCCTGCAACATATTATTACGCTTTTTCGTTTTAATGTGTAAGTTGAACACTGTTCATTTGATATATACTTAGTTCGAGGAAATATGTATACATGTTAACAACATAATTATTATTCCCGGCTGAAATTGTTTATTTTTTTTAGATGTAGGAACCTTTTTTTATGTATTTGTTAGGAAGCTACGGCCGGTACAATAGGCAGAAAGGCAATTGCCAATCCGAGGCCTCTGGTTCGAATCCCATGCGTACACTCCGCGAGGTATAAGCTGAGCTTTGCATTAGTGTGAGTGATCACTAATCAGGCAGGAGCTTGAAATTTTGTCCGCGAGGTATATATAGGCTGAGCTTTGCATTAGTGTGAGTGATCACCAATCAGGCAGGAGCGCGGCGAGACAGAATGGCGCCGCGCCTAAGGCCGGTTGTCACACCTACACTATCCATGTACACTCACACAAATGCAAAGCTCAGCTTATGCCTCGCGGAGTGTACCACAGTATTTTAGAAATCGCGTGTGTAATGCCGTTAACTTCAAAACGGTGACCGTAGTGACGCCGACGTTTGGCGCGCTGTGACTGTTGGTTCCGCTTCAGCGCTTCCTTGCGCGTGCGCTCCAACACCGAGAGGTGTACAGTATACGCTCGTCTTGCTTCATACCATACGGGATTATCCTTAGGGAACTAGCCTTCAGATTGGCGGCGGACTCCGTGGTGACGCCGACGCTGGCACGCTGCGACTGCTGGTTCCGCTCGAGCGCTTCCTTGTGCGTGCGCTCTAACGCTCGTCTAGTCGAATACCACACGGGGGGATGATTAGGGGCTAACCTTCAGATTGGTGGCGTGCTACGTGTGACGCGGACGTTGGCGCGCTGCGACTGTTGGTTCCGCTCGAGCGCTTCCTTGTGCTCCAACACTTGCAACCCACGGTCGTCTAGTCGAACACCACGTTGGGGGGAGATTAAGAACTTACCTTCAGATTGGCGGCGTGCTCCGTGGTGACGCCGACGTTGGCGCGCTGCGACTGCTGGTTCCGCTCGAGCGCCTCCTTGCGCGTGCGTTCCAACACCTGCAGCCGGCCGCGCAGCGCGCAGGCTGCGGTCCACACTCGTCTTGTCGCGCGCCACGCTATCGCACTCCGCTTGGATCCGCATTGTCTTCTGGTCGCAAATTTGTATCTCTGGAAATTAATAACTACTAGCAGCACTCCGCGATTTTAACTTCATAGTTCCCGTTCCTCGTTCGTTTTTTTTTTAATATAAGGTGAAGGTGGCAAAGTGCGCCTAGCGGACAAGTGAGCTTACCACAAATATCTTGAAAACTACTGATTGGATACTAATAGTGACACTTTACATCGATGATACAAACTAAATTATAGTTCTTAGTCATAGTCGCAGATGGTTCTAGGCATGTGAGTTTGAAATACACGCCATTTTAGTTTCACTGTCATTCCAAGTGGTGAGGAGAGATGACTGTGGAGTAATCGTCGTCATAAATCTCAAGAAATTTAGTTTTTATTGACATACAAGTGAGGCAACTGCAAAATTTAAATATTTTTCTCTTAGATTTTGACTTTATATCACTCCTATCTAGTAAAATTTATATATTTATTTTATGGAAGTTTAATTTTTTTATCTCAAATTTGTATAGTTGGGAAAGCGCGCCATACTGATTTTTATATGGCGTACTTCGCCGCAATCCAGAGGCTACAAACCTTTTAAAATGTGTCTTTTTATAAGCTTTTATTTAACTTGCAATGTACATTTCCTTGTTTGTGAGGTCGGTTTAAAACTTCCAACTGAATTTTAAAGCAGTTACCATCAACTGACTGTTTCATAAAGATGTAATTTGCATAAACGTTTATTAGTGAAATACATCTACACAATTTCAATATCGCTCAAGCTTTTTTTATAATTTAAATTTTGTAGGCTAAAAATATATAAAGTACTTAAATAAAAGCTTTTTTAAAATGTTTCTCACTAAGTGTCTATTTATGTTTTGTACATGACTGGTCCGTGTATTTTTTTTGTTTCTTTGGTTGAATGGCTATAATTATGATAAAATTGAAAATATATTCGTATTTATAGTCTAAATGTTCACATAATTTACATACGGCATACACACTCACACGCACATACATTCACACATACAGAAGCGCATGCACCTAATATTATTTTATCTAAATATATAAAAGAAGAAACTGACTGACTGATTAAGAATCAACGCACAGCCCAAACCGCTGGGTCTAGAAACTCATCAATGATCATAAACTCATCATGGTTTATCGGGTCGCTGATTACGAAAACAACCAACAGCAGGAAGGGAAGGGAGGCAAGGGAGATAAGAAATCCCATCCCAAGAAAGACATCCAAGAATTTTATGACATGCTAGAAATAGCGATTGACGAGTTAGGGCTTCATGACAAGCCTGAAAGAATTTACAATTTGGATGAAACCAGTTACTACAGGGATCCACAAAAAACTAAAGTCATAGGTCTTAGGAGATTTCCAACAACTCGGACTACATCATCCTCCTGAAAGTCAAATAGGTGGCTATGAAGAAAAAAATAATATTATGCGAGTCGTTGCTTGTTTTCTTATAATAATATGAGGTTGTTTTTATCTTAATGCTTTATTATTGCGCTTTATTAATACCAGGCTCACTTACCCGATTTGGCGACAAAGTGCGCCTGGTATCATGTTTTTTAATTTTATGCTAAAACTCATTATTTTAAGATTCAGATTCCAATGACACACCATTGGTAGAGTACTTGCAAAACATCACAGATCCATAAAATCCCACGACACGTATCAATCGTAGACTAAAACACAAGTTATATTTCGCCAAAGTCAACTATGCAAAAAGTATGGCGCACTTTGCCCCCCTCAGCTTACAGTAACGAGACGCACAGGATATGAGCCTATTGGTAAGCAACACCACTGCCACTCGTCACTCAAATATGTATGATGTTTTATCTCTATGCCCTGTAATTTATCTGGAAACATTGCCCTTCAAAACGGAATACAGTAATATTTGCACATAGCTACTTGGCGGTAGAATAACGTGCAAAGGTATGGTTCTTCCCCAGACGGACTCTTTTCCTCTTTTTACTTATAGGAAGAAACAAATATAATATCTAAAATATTTACGAGTGCACTTAATTTTTCTGTAAAGCTTCCCCCCCGGCTAAGAGCTTTCATCGCCGCCGCGTTGCGACCTTTAACGGCCATCTTAAAGTTGTAATCCCTGATGACATTAGATAGCGCAGCCGACTCACGTTTGTTGATGAGGTTGATGTCGGTGACCATCTTGTGGTGCTGCTCCGTCAGCCTGACCACAAGACCCTGGAGCCGCAGCCACTCATGCTGCATGTGCTCCATGCGCTCGCGCATCGTCCTGATCTGCTGCTCCAGGTCTTCTAGACGCCGCTCTTGGGGGGATTTCATCTAGATATCAAACATCTATATTAATATTTTCGTCAAGTGGTACGGTAGACTTGATCGAAACCTTAAATGAATAGCAAAACACAAAAAATATTTGATTTTGAGTCGACAACATATGTTCACAAAATTCGGATTATGGAGAATTTCGTTAAATTCTGATGGCACTGACAAACAAGCCGCTGTCGCCATCTTTGGTGTGAAGCACATTTCGTTCCCTCAATCAACACATTGCGTGCGTCCGTCGCGCCAAAAAAGTATCCATCACAAAAAACTGTGACTTATGTGACGAAACGTAAAACGAAACGTCTTGCCGCCGGACCGGAATTTTATTATTAGGTACTTATATTTAGTATCAGTCAGACGACACAGTCATATCATGTGTATGGTAAGTTGGTAAACAACATGCCCGCGTACAACAGCTCAGTGACACACAGCTATTGGAATATGGAGAGTCCAAATCATTATCTAGCACTGCACTACGTTGCGCACCCAGAGATTTAAGATGTTTTATCTCTATAACCTGTAATTGCACTGGCAACATTGCCCTTCAAACCGGAACACAGTAATATTTGCACACTACTGCTTAGCAGTAGAATAACTGGTAAAGGTGTGGTACTTCCCCAGGCGGACTCTGCAAAGAGCCCTACCACTACAAATACTATTTAGTTATTAAAGAATTTAAATATTATGGGCATCATTTAGGTAACTATAATTTTATTAAAGTTATTTGCTATAGTATTGAAAAATCTGTTACTATTCATATTATATACTCACGTCAAATATTTCTTTGAGGGCGATGTATTTTTTCATTACGACATCTAATTCCCGTTGTTTCCTCAACACTAGAAGGGACTTTTGATCGTATTTGTCCTGTAATTGGTTAAGTTCTTTCTCTCGTTCCTGGACCATGGCGAGATTTTTCTCCAGAATGATCTCATTTTTTATTTTACGGTTGTTCCGAATCTCAATGTCTAGCATCAACTTAGCGTGCTGGGTCTCCATTGTACTGAGTGTAATCTCCTGTTGAATATCAGTATGTTTGTTATTTGTCTTATAAATAACTCATTTCAATTGTTGCTAATCTGGCTGCCATCAATCTTTCACTATCATTTACTTTTTATTGCTTAATTGATTCAAAAGTTACCTTTTTAATTCTTAAAAATGAATAATAAACTATTGATGAGTGACGGTAGTAGCCTTCGACCAAATTTGATCGAAGGTAGAGCGATCAAAACCATACGAAAATAAATTTTTTCAACACACTTGCTTATAAGGTGGCACTAATTTCACCGCAATCAGGGATATAATGGCCTATAATCAAAATGTGACTCTTTTATTACTATTACTCACAAGTGAGTTAGAGTTTTTTATTGGTTGAGTTGCTTTGGCCTTAAAAAGTTTCGATACAAAAAAAATCGCGTTCAATAGAACAAATCAATTAATGTAGGTAGCTATTGCTTGGTCACTTCATGCAACTTCGTATTTAAATAGATAAATTTAACTTATCTATCTATACTAATATCATAAAGCTGAAGAGTTTGTTTGTTTATTTGTTTGAACGCTAGGATCTCGGGAAGTACTGGACCGAATAGAAAGATTATTTTTCTATTGGATAGTCCATTTATCGCGGAAGGCTTTAAGGCTATAGAACATAGCGTATTAATAGTAGCGTAGTAGCGTAGAAGCGGAGCATGAATCAAGACTGTAACAAAATCGGGAAAAAATATTCCTTTTTGAGAGTTTTCGTACGTTTCGTGCGTACATGACACATGACAGCATGTGTCTAAAATTGCGTCATTGAATATAAACCTTTGCCATAGATTACATACCTCACCTTTGCTCACAGATTAACCACCTCCCTTTGCTTATCTAAATCTGAGTTGGTACGACCAATTTCCGACAGGTGGCGTAGAGGTGTTTTGTTTGAAAGCGATATTCTCAGGAATTAATGAACCGATTTCAGTCATTCTTTCACGGGATCCTGATGAGTGCTATATAATGTACCACGGGCGAAGCCGGGGCGGTCATCTAGTAGGTACGTGTATAAAAATAAAACTTTCGGTCAAAAATTATTTTTTATTTATTTAGTAATAAGTAATAAAGAAACTTTTAATTCCACTTTTTGTACGTGCCTAAAACGCTATCCGTAGATAGACAAAAAAAGACCTATTTTTGTAGTCTGTGGCTGGCCGTCATTGTAAGTTAAGCGTGTGTTAGATTAGGGGTTCCTTGGATCCTACTACCTTTTAAGTAAATAACAGCACATTCACATCTAAGCTCACAGAATTTAGGCTATCCTGACATAAATTAGGTCATAACAGCACAGAATCCTAAGATATTCTAACACGAGCATTTTTTGGCAACTGATTATTTTTCCCCGCCATAATGAAACATTTTTAAGAACTCGATTTCATAGGTGAAATTTTATTTTTATTATTATTTTATTCACAAATGTGTTGAAAAACGTCGTATGATACACGTGTGTATTGATGATTACCGTCCTCGGCTATCTTAAGACCCTAGCTAAGGCTCGGGTCTCAATAGCACCTCAGCGGTAATCACCAACATTACACACTTGTACTGTAACCTATTATTATCAACATATAAAATCTAATATTATTGTGTGTATCTAACGAAATTAGTACTTTATTATTTTGAATAACACCATATGTATCTTCAGCTCATAGTTTCTATTTACCTGCTTCCTTGACAGCTCCCTCATCTTCTTGATTCCATTAGCCATAGATTCCACAGCTTTGTCATTTAAGAGACAATCCTGAAGATTAGCGAGGATCTCATTCTCCATCTTTATTTTATCTACGGTCTTGCGGTCATATTCTTTCTCAGTAGATTTTAAAATATTACGCATCGTATAGTTTTCCTGTAAGTAAAATTATTGTCTTATTAGATTTTCAATTATTAAGTTTATACCAAAGAGTTTACATATACTACCTATTAGACTTGGAATAAACGCTTTAAACCAAAAGCACGGGTAGCACGTAGCATCTTTCTTGCCTTGTCGCTCTTGTGGGAGTGCCATACTTTTGTCGCGGCACATCACTCTGTTAGCTTCCTTATTAGCAAATATCCGCGTTATCTGCTTACGATTGGTACAAAGGAACCGTGCGCAAAAACCTGATCTATTTACTTATTATCTATCTAAGGTTAATCTGTTATAATTTTTTTAATTTACCGTTTTAATAAGTTCCTGATCTCGTTCAGTCATGCTGATGGATTCGTTTAATTGCGCTATTTGTGTTTCGTAGCCATATCTACCGCGGTCTTCAATGTCATCTGAATCATACCATAAAACGCATACCAAATTTCTATTATTGTATTTAAATTGGACATCTCACAAAAGTATTAAAGGATACCAATTTTTCGGTTAAATTTCTATGATATCCACAAAACTCGTACTTACACAACTTATTAACGTGTTCCAAGTTGTAAATAATTTGGTCCTTGGCCATGGCCATCTCTTTGCCTTTATTCATTTCCTCCATGGTGACTTTTTTCGTAATTTCAAGATTATTGAGAAGAGTTCGATAATTTTCTTGGAGAGCTCTGAAAACGCGATGTATTCAATGGATTAGCTTTCTTCACAACATTGTAATATAATCTTATTATTGTTACTTCTTTTGACTGCGAAATACCCGCCGTTATTGGGAGAATTTACGCTCATTTCGCGTCAGGTTAAATGTAAAAAGCATTCACTTGTAGTCCTCCTTGACGGAATCGTAGACCTTGTCCCTCTGCGAGATGTTGACGAGCACAGAGTTCCACAGGCTGACGAGGCGACGTTTGTCCAGCTCTAGGTCTTCCAGCTCTGCTGCATACGCCGTCACCTAACCAGAAATAATTCAACTTATGAAAATTGTAATAACCAATGCCGTAGAAAGCGATGTATAGTTTTTAATAAGATATGCATAAGGTGCAGTAGAAACAAATCCAGAAATATATTGTCTACTAATATAATAAACGCGAAAATTCGGATGTTTGTTGCTCAACCACGTCGGAACTCGCTCAATACACCCACATGTCCGGATCGTCTCATTAGTCTACACTATAAAAAAATCAGTTCTCGCAATTTAGCCACATGCGGTGCAAATACACTCTCAAAAGTTACCTTATCATTTACTTTCTCCATCTCTCCATTTTTAATTTCTAGCTGTTTTTGAAACATCTCGAGCTTGGACTCGAGTCGCCACACCTCATTACTCAGACTGAAGATTATCATGTCCTGGAAAATAGTCAAATTCGTTACAATAATTAACAGCTATCTGCCGTTTGTGTTAATCTAAAATAATCTCAACAAAGTCCTTATCATAACATTACATGTGGCTTATTCAGGGCACTGAAAGGAACAATCCTTCCTCCTACGCTAATTTCTTATGATGTGCTAATCTGGTGTCATAATTTGGTGGTGATAGTCTTGCCGTAAAATTTCAAGTTAAAATTACTTGAGCTAAAATTACAGTTCTATTTTCAGCAAAATAGTCGCTTGCCCTGAGGAAAATGGTCCAACTTCTACACAAATAGGCCGCTCTACTTCTCTATGATTCATTAGATATCATTGTCTGATAAGCGAAATGAATATTTTCGTCATCTCTAAAACCTTGAATAATAAGAAAATGGACGTGATAAAAATAAAAGTGCTTGCGCTGCAAAGACGTTTATTTCCGTTTTCTATAGTCGAAGGACAATTAGGACATATAAAGTTTAATTGGTGCCGCTTGCTACTGGGCCTTCTTCTCTATTTTTTTTCTGGAAAATGAGAACCTTTGAACCGGAGTACAGTAATGTTCTGCATTGCCGTTGGGAAGAATAACTAGCAAAACTGTAGTATTTTCCGAAATTATGAATACTGAAAAAAATCTAACACTAACAAATAAACCGAACTAAACAATTTAAATAGTCGTACCACCGCTCAAATTATGGGAATCAAAACATTATCTGCTAGAGATCGCTTTTAGCGAAAAGTTCGCTTTTTCTACTTACAACGTGTTGTTATTTTATAAGTTACCTATCGTAAACTTTTCTCATGGTCCCAATAAAGTTTTGTATAGTATGGTATCCGTCACCGTCAAATCGTAAATACCGTCAAATTGTAATCTAACGACGTCAAAATATAAATAAATAAAAATAAATTAACTTCAACTAACCTACCGTAGGATTATAATCTGACGGTGCTGGAATGCTTACGATGACATTTATAAGTACAAACCAATCCAATATAACTTTAATTTAACCGATGGGATGACGACTGTATGAAAATGGCCTATATATCTTTTTTTTCGTTTTTGTCTTTCAAAGCTTGTTATCCAGGTAAGTTGATAACATGTTTTTGAACAATTTTACGGTGAAATGGCGAAATAAACCCATACCAGCTCCCTTTTGTCATCTGCCAGTGCCCGTTTCTCGGCTCGCATCTTGTCGGACATGCGCTGGCTAACGGTTAGGTTCGACTCGGTCTCCTCACGCCATTTTTCCAGCTGCTTGCAGAGCGCTGTCAGGGCTTCTAACTCTTCAGATGCTTCACGCTCTAAACAGAATACATACGACACATAAAATTTTAAATGTAGGTACGATTGGGTAAGCACCAACTACTAATGTAGTTTTCCGATTTATGCAACGTGTCCGGTGTGTGGTATCGAAGCCATTAGGGGGATGTAATACAGTACTAACTATTGTCGACAATCCACTCCCATAAGTAATTATTCTCCCAGCAAAATGCCAGCCATTTTGTATATTTTTTTTAAAGAAACGTGAGTTTATATTAATTTAGCCATTACCCTTGTAGATACACAAAATTCTTGTCATTTGAGAGCGAAACATGGTTACCATAAACATTAATGGTAACCATTTTCAATATTTTATTTCAGAAAAGGGCAAAAAAAAATATCAGCACTGCACTTGGGTCTTGTTTCTGTAAATCTGAGCTACATAGATAGATTCACGATAAAAATATATCTGAATAAGGTGGGAAATTGTATAATTAAATACCAGTCATCAAATCCTGGTCCAGTTTCTCTCGAACCCGCTTGTGCCTATCAGATGCTTCTCTGACGCGCTGTTCCGCCGCTTGCCTATCTGCTGTTCTCTGCGCCAAAGATCCCTCGTACTCTTCTATCAACACCTACACCAGTGCAACAGCGTTAGCGTTAAAGACTAGACATTTTACTAGTAATAAGACAATACAAAGTCCCCCTGGGGAACCCTTGCCAGTTTTGCGACAAGCGGTAATACGCAAACATTACCGGAACCGAAATCACAGTGATGTTCGCACACAACCTCTTGGCGGTAGAATAACTGGCAAAGGTGTGGTTCTTCTCCAGGCGAACTCCAAAGAAAATGACACATGTTATGTTTCTTACCCTTTGGTTGTTGGTGTCGTGGTCACTTTTGTAAATATTTTCCAAATCCCTTTCGTAACCCTGCTTAGTCAGTTTCAGTTCATCTTTCTGTAATAATGGAGAATTTTAATTATACTTATGTACTTGTACCTACGACATACGACATACGCTGCTTCAATACTTCGAGTATTGAAGAGGCGATCAAGCAGAACAAAGGCTCAAAAGTGTTCGCAAGAAATCTGTCTCTTGGGCAAAGTCAGCTGGCCAAACTGAAGACCGATAGTGGTAACGTTGTCTCGTCGAAGCCTGAGATTTTGGAGGAGATTGAGAGGTTCTATGAACAGTTATACACCTCTACGCAAGCACAACCTGTCGTTAGCATGGCAAAAGACCCCAGAGCCAAGCTGACCCGACACTTTACCGAAGATATCCCAGAAGTCAGCCTGTATGAGATTAGGATGGCCCTCAAACAACTTAAAAACAACAAAGCACCTGGCGACGACGGAATTACGACTGAGCTTCTGAGAGCGGGTGGAAAACCGGTACTTAAAGTCCTCCAGAAGCTGTTCGATTCCGTCATACTTGACGGTAGTACGCCAGAAGCGTGGAGCAGAAGTGTGGTGGTGCTCTTCTTCAAAAAGGTGACAACACCTTGTTGAAGAACTACAGACCCATCTCACTTCTGAGCCACGTTTATAAGTTGTTTTCGAGGGTAATCACGAATCGTCTCGCACGCAGGTTTGACGACTTCCAGCCACCCGAACAAGCCGGTTTCCGAAAAGGCTATAGTACCATAGACCACATTCATGCGCTTCGGCAGATTATACAGAAAACCGAGGAGTATAATCGGCCACTATGTATAGCGTATGTGGACTATGAGAAAGCCTTCGATTCCATCGAGACCTGGGCAGTGCTTCAGTCTCTCCAGCGATGCCGCATCGACTATCGCTATATCGAAGTGTTGAAGTGTATTTACAGCAAAGCCACAATGTCTGTCCGATTACAGGACCAGTGCACAAAACATATCCAGCTACAGAAAGGCGTGAGACAGGGAGATGTTATATCTCCGAAACTGTTCACTGCCGCGCTGGAAGATGTTTTCAAGCTACTGGACTGGAACGGATATGGCATCAATATCAACGGCGAATGCATCACTCACCTTCGGTTTGCCGACGGCATAGTCATTGTGGCGGAGTCGATGGAGGACCTCGGTGCTATGCTCAGGGACCTTAGTAGAGTATCCCAACAGGTAGGTTTGAGGATGAATATGGACAAGACGAAGGTCATGTCAAATGTTCATGTCTCACCTGTACCGGTTATTGTTGGGAATACCACACTCGAAGTTGTTGACGAATACGTCTATCTGGGTCAAAAGATCCAATTAGGTAGATCCAACTTCGACAAAGAGGTCCAGCGAAGGATCCAACTCGGATGGGCAGCGTTCGGGAAACTTCGGCACATCTTTGAGTCCAAAATACCCCAATGCCTAAAGACGAAAGTCTTTAACCAGTGCGTGTTGCCAGTGATGACTTATGGAACTGAGACGTGGTCCTTCACTGTTGGTCTCATAACGAAGCTCAAAGTCACACAGCGAGCTATGGAGAGAGCTATGCTCGGAGTCTCTTTGCGCGACAGAATCCGTAATGAGGATATTCGCAAAAGAACGAAAGTGGCCGACATAGCTCAAAGAGTAAGCAAGCTGAAGTGGCAATGGGCAGGCCACATCGCTCGTAGAACTGACAACCGATGGGGAAAAAAGGTTCTTGAGTGGCGACCACGAACCGGGAGACGCAGTGTTGGACGGCCTCCCACTAGATGGACAGATGACCTCACAAAGGTCGCTGGAAACCGCTGGTTGCAGGTTGCGCAGGACCGTTCGTTATGGAAATCTAGGGGGGAGGCCTATGTTCAGCAGTGGACGTCTTGTGGCTGATGATGATGATGATGATGACTTGTACCTATGTATACTCAGCTTATAACCGATACTACTATTATTTCGGAGTATTTGCTTGCAAGATACACAAGCACTTAAGATTTTGAACTATCATTTCAGAGTACTCACTCACACGGTACGCGTCGGTTACAGATTTTAAACTGTTATTTCAGAGTATTTACTCACACGGTACGCGTCGGTTACAGATTTTAAACTGTTGTTTCAGAGTATTTACTCACACGGTACGCGTCGGTTACACATTTTATGTAAACTGTCGTTTCAGAGAATTTACTCAACACGGGACGCGTCGGTTACACATTTTAAACTGTTGTTTCAGAGAATTTACTTGTACGGTACACACCGACTTCAGATTTTGAGTTATCGTTTCAGAGTATTTACTTGCACGGTACACAACGACTTCCGATTTTGAGCTATCGTTTCAGAGTATTTACTTGCATGGTCCACAACGACTTCAGATTTCGAATTATCGTTTCAAAGTATTTACTTGCACGGTACACAACGACTTCAGATTTTGAGCTATCGTTTCAGAGTATTTACTTGCACGGTTCACAACGACTTCAGATTTTGAGTTATCGTTTCAGAATATTTACTTGCACGGTACACAACGACTTCAGATTTTGAACTATCGTTTTAGAGTTATTACGCACACAGTACGTACCGATTACAGATTTTAAACTGTTGTATCAAAGTATTCGTAAAGAGTTGTATAAAATTACGGCTTGCTACTCATAAAGATTACCAGTTTAAGGATCTCGTCTTCAGCGATGGCATTCTCCTTGATCAGGAATTCCCTGAGCGTTTGTTGGAAGCGTTGCATGAGAGGATGGGTGGGTTCTAGAACCGCGGGCATTGCGCCCACTTCGCGGGCGTTGCGCCATCTATCGGGGTAAACAAACATGTTGCAAACATTTTCATGGTTGACATTTTTAGGGTCAGTGAAAAAGCGGGATCCAGGGGGGATCATAGGGGTCACGACCCCCACGACCCCTCCTGGGCTGGATACCTAGGTGGGTTACTAATTAGCATGCATGTACTTATGCACCAGTTTTGACTTGAGTGACAGAGTGACTTGACCACGACTATGTGACTCCCCCCCCCCCCTGGATCTAAAGCTGGATCCGCGGAGTAGTGCCGAAATTACGGCTAATCTAATCGGGAGAACGGCGACTGTCGTTCCGGAACACTTAGACCGAATCCTACGCGCACATGTCTTTTCGAATACATATGCGTAATACCACCTACATAACAGTCAAGGGAAAAATCGAGAGGAAATTGACATGTTCCTACCTATCAAAGCGACATGTTTTTTTCCGAAATGTCGAGAACGTGCGTCATCCACTAATCCAGGGTTTTAGTTTTATTGTTATATAAGTTATTTCTAACGCAGCTTTGACTTATAACATCATGGGGGGCATGACCCCCTGGGTTCGGTCCAGGACCTAGGTGGACCACTAATTAAAACGCACGCAGGCACTTATCGCACGGTCTTGTGCCTTGACCTTGACTACGTCAATTACTAGCGGTATCCCAATCGGAAGTGATCGACTCTACAAACAGACGAGCACTAGAATTAGATTTTAAATGTACCCAACTTCCCCTATTTTCCTCTTCTTCTCCTTAACTTAAAGAAATTAGTAAAAAAAAGATAAAGTGGCTAATTTTAAATAATAAAAAAAACTAGTACGAGCCCCCCTAGCGCCAAAGCTAGATCCGCCCTTGGAATACTGCTTTAATTAATTACTAATTTCTAGGTGTACAATGCAAAATATGTGACGAAACACAAGAGCTTCTCATACAAAAGTGTTTAAAGTAACTCACTTGTCGAACGCTTCCCTGCCGGCTTTCTCTACACTGGTTTGCTGGAATGCTTCTATCTCGCCCTTGAAAAATTATGACAAAAAATAACAACAGTCCAATCAGTCTGTCAAAGTAGATTATGGAAAAATATCGGGAGAGATTTTTTGTTTTATCATCTTATTAATATTCGACAAAGATATACATAGATCATCAATTTCCAGAGAAAGGGGGCTGTGACGTCACGTCTTCGTAAAAATTATACCATGCAGTGACGTCACTCCAAACCTCTAAGCACGGCATCTTCGTTTTTTTTTGTGTATGAAACAAAATAAAAAATACGTGTCGGAAGAATTAATTGATTTTTTGTCTTCCCTTCATCATCATCATCATCATTTTCAGCCTGTATCGACTCACTGCTGGGTATAGGCCTCCTCACCTCTGTGCCATTGATCTCTATCCTGAGCTGATCTCATCCACGTAATCCCTGCGATGGATCTGATGTCGTCGACCCATCTGACTGGTGGTCCTTTTTTGAAGTCAGTTTATAAATGGCAGCCTCGCGAAATTGCCTCAAATTCAAATCAAAAACTTAAAAGAAATGAGGCGTACCTAACAAGCGTCATTACCATAGTAATTATAATTATAGTTAACTAGCTGTACCCTGCCACGCTTCGCTGTGGCACATTATGATGCAAAAATTAGATAAAAACAGTAAAACATATCATTCTAAATCTAAGTTCGATCAGTGCAGAACTTTTTGAGTTTTTTAAGCTTACACAAACCAACATAACGTTTTTATATATAGAGATATACTCACTCCTTCCAGACAGACTAATGTTATATGTTATCAGATAAATTACAAGACAAGAAATAAATCATCTTACATCTGTTTGTAACGAGCGCAATGCAGTGCAAGTAATTATTTGGATGTTTTATGTTCCAATAGCTGCATATCACTATGCTGTTATGGGCAGGCATGTTGCTTACTAAAATATCAGCATGGTGGATTATGGATGGACTTTCACATTGCCAGTCAGTCCCAGCAGTGGGAACATTTAACTGGCAGCTTATGCTATCACTTACATCAAAAATAAAGGTCTCATTTTTAAAAAGCGGACAGTCCTCTTGATGAAGAACAATCCCACGCTCGTCTCTCGGACACCCCAGACACTCGCAGGGACTCTCGCTAGATTCTGTCGAGTCATCATCCGCACAAACACACGTCGCCCTAGACTCCGGTACAGACATCTTAGAAACAAAAAAAAATATTACAAACTTGGTACAGTAATTAACAAAATTATTCTCAACATTTCACGATTGAAAAACTATTAAAAGTTTTCAACGGCGTCGTTTGTTGCCTAGCAACAAAGAGAATGTAATATGTACCCTAGCAACACAATTAAAAAAACAAATCACAGACTAAGTAGAGAGTAAATATATGAACAGTTTCAAAGTTTCAAACGAAATATCTATAAATCAAAATGATTCAAAAATATTACTAGAATATATCTATGAGATTACTATAGATAGCATAGATCTGTGGATAGCAAAGGCAAACTCTCTACTTAGTCTGTAGAAAGAAGAAGAAGGAAGTAAAAATATGTAATCTGTGAGGTAAAACAATGTTTGAGAACCAAAGAAATTGGAAAATTAATTTGAGAAGAAGAGAAGAAGTGATGGTGGATCACAGATTATTGTGGATGCATCGATATAAACCAATGGATGTGCCCTGAGTAACTTGAAATTGGTAATAAATAAACTGCGTCTCTATGTGTGTCGTAGTTTACACATAAACAATCTACTTGACCCCTAGAATAGGCGTGTCGACTCATTTTTGATTTAATGTGCCATCAAAAAACTACTCAATAACTGAAACATACGTGAATGAATTACTTCGTTATCTTAAAAACTTCCCGGGATATCACGATCTTAAAATCGCAATTTTGGACTCTCCTAAAAACGCTTCATACAAAAACACTACGAAGCGTGACGTCACAGTGCCGTATTTTCTATGCGTCGCGCGTAAAGTTTGTATGGTAGCTATATTAAATATTGCGTTTAGGAAACTGGTTTCATAACAAAAGTAACTTGAAATTGAATGGGTTACCTAATGGTAAATTCATTTTCTAATAATTTCGTACTTTTAAAATGGACTTGCCCATCCAGCTTTGAATGATCATAAAGTAAGTTAAACTAAAAAAATATCAAAATTAAATTTGGTACACATTTTATTCTATTTAAATACTGTCATTATATCAAATAATGTAATATAATTGCAGGACCTGTCGACACGCCTATTGCTAGCGGCGCGATATGCTGTGGTTCTACTTATTTTGGTTGTTGACGACGAATAATGATAAGTAAAAACGTCCGGCGTTCACCGCTTCCTGCAACCGACTGGAACGGAATGAGCTCACTCATTCTTCCCAACAGTTACATGATTCCGTGCACCCTGAAGTTTGGGAGGGCACATCTGTGTATTGAGATCTTTGGGTGGAGGTATGTAATCTGCTCAGATTACGGACTACCGACGGACTACAGACTCTCCGTCCGTATAACCGACTTTACGTGGACTTTACAAACAACCAATTTTTTTAAGCATCTCGTTTTTTGTAGCTTTGTAAGCAGATCCACCCGTTTGGAAGATACGCCGGAATAAAGAAATTTACATTTTTATTACAGGTTCATTCTTCTGATTTTAGGTACCTATAGGTTTACACCTACCGCCATCTCGCCTGAAATCATTGAAGTTAATTTACCTAAAACTTATTAGGATAGCATAAAAACTTATTCGTGTCCCAGATTATACAAAATGTTGCTAATATTAAAATTTATAAACGTAAGAATACCACATGCATTATAAAAATACGTATTATATAATAGAAATACATATATTTTACAATTTTGCTATCTAGATAACTTTAATTCATTTTAAATTACAACAATCTCAAAAAAATTTTTATTTACCGAATATGGTACCAAAGAGAATGTAAGTCCTTTTTTTATCAATGAGTGACGTGGACGCTTTTCGTTACCATGGGAACTGTATTGTCAACAAACAAACTGCAATATCAACCTGTGATATCAACACTTTCGAGTGATTTAGCCAAAAATATCAGATAATCATAAAAATAGTAGAGTATCTTCCTACTTATTCTGCGATTGAAATATCAATAGTTATTAGGAGTAAACTACTTAAATCATGGTGAGTTTCATTCAACATGCTAATTAAGGCCAGGTAGTTCTGTCAAATTA
Source organism: Ectropis grisescens (assembly GCA_017562165.1). Taxonomy (NCBI): domain Eukaryota; kingdom Metazoa; phylum Arthropoda; class Insecta; order Lepidoptera; family Geometridae; genus Ectropis; species Ectropis grisescens. The sequence continues at coordinate 5,300,583 of CM029783.1, forward strand.
GGCATTTAACGCTGCCTTGTTCTCGCGACCGTCACCGACCGCGGAATCGGTGCCACAGTGCAGAAATAACATTAAAATATTGGACTATGTAATTTAAACTCATTTTTTGTTCAAGATTTGTTTATACTAGTGATAACAATTTTGTGAATTGTGAAGTGATAAGAGTTTTTTTGATATATGAACTAAGAAATTTTAAATTTATCTATACTCGTAGATATACAAAACTCAACCTTTTCTTTTGGTCACACTATAAGTTGAGAATTTCATGCATCTTTTGAAAATGTTTCCTAATAATTCACAAGTTCGTCAAAAAATTAAAAAAAATTTACTGAAACGTAATGAAAGGTCAGTAAAAATAGACGGTTTTGGTCAACTTTGCACTAAATTTCTAATCAGTTTTTTTTTTCTATGAAGTAATAAAGATCACTTACTGAGCATAAAATTACAAAATGCTCACAGATCTAGGTAGAGCTTCAAACGCCAATTGAAAAAAAACTGTTTTAGCCCATATTTTGGAAACGATATATTTTGACAATAATTGTAGAAAATAAAATTTTGCATCTTTTGTTGCAAGTAAACTTTTTTTGTAAAACTTACCGTTTACGATTTATAACCCATTTAATGATACGATTGCGATGATGCCGATAATGGTGGATGAAAATGATGTGGTCTACGATGGAACTTGTTTCTCTAATAGAAACAAGCACAGTGTACCTCGTAACGTAACCCCAAGGTTCGAACCTTCGACAAAAACCCACTCTGGCAATGCGTTTCACATCTTAGTTGTTCTTATTACAAAAGTGGAGACCAAACTCTTCGTTCAACTCTTCAATCATGATGATGAACGGTGCTGTTTATTCGAGCAACGAGCAATATGATAGAATAACATTAATTTAAAAACCCCGACTACAAAAAAATGTACACGTAAAAAAATATTACCTACTATCTAACGACACTTTGGCGAGTCTGACTATACTTAAAATATCTTTGTTACCAAAATCCATCCAACCGTTTGGAAGATATGTGGAAATAAAAGATTTACAAACATAAAAGATGCGCGCGAAAACATAACCCTTCTTCCATTCCGGAAAAAAGGGACATGCTTATGCTACTGGGAACAGAATTCACATCTTATTATTTTTACATTGTTATCACCAAATTTGACATAATAAATCGTAATCGGTAAGTTCGAAAAAAAAGTTTACTGGCAACAAAAGATGGGAAATTTTATTTTCTACAATAATAATAGGCTTTATAACTTTTTCAGAATATCGGCCAAAACGTTTTTTCGAGCTGGCGCTTGAAGCTCCACCTGGATTTGTTATTATTTTGTGATTTTATGCTCAGGAAATAATTCTAAACCTTATATAAAAAATACGAATCGGAAATTTAGTGCAGAGTTAAATTCTACGAGTAATTTTACTGCCTAAAAGGCTTCTTATCAAATTTGGTCGAGTGTCTAAATTTCTATGAACAATATTAACATTTTCATACAAAAAAAAGGAAAAAACAATAAATTTTGGTGGTGTCACAAACTTGGAAAAGAAAAAAATAAAAATTCTAACAAAACCATACGTGTATCTATGGAAAGGTGTTCAAAATTGTATTGAAGTTCCTAACATTTTTTTTCTAAACTGTATAGTTTGCGCGAAAGTCTCTTCCAAAGTGGTAAAATCTGTATGTGAGGACTTTTTTTCCAAGTACTAAGTACCTTACTACCAAAGAATTTACCTAAATGGAATGGCATATAAATGCAAGTTAGGTATCATAAATGATACCATTTATAATAGGGGATTTACGCAGGGGATTTCTCCCCTCTAATTATTTCCTTATCCCGATCTCTGATTTAACGGACGAATATTTTACCGATACTTATCTATTTTCTATTGCATTGAATCTTTTACTGATGTGGTATCGACGTCAGTTTTTTGAGACTCCCCTTTTGGTCTACAACATAAAGTAAACAGCGTACTTATTAGTATCAGCGTCTATTTGTAATTCCAATGAAAACGGTATCAAAAATCAAGATCATAGCGTGCTTCACTAGTAATACCTACTGATATTGTCATACTGTGGCACTATGATCGTAATATTTAAAATTTATCGGTTGTCAAAATTACAAAGTCAAGCACAGGCCCGTCGTCCATGAGCGCCGAAACGCGACTGATCAGGCTTGCCGAACGGCGCGCTATATATATGGTAGATATTAAAACATAGTGAATAACTGATACTTTTTTATGAAGTCAAACTCTGCGAATGCATCTATAACTTTTTAGTGGCTTTCGTTGAGTACAAAAATTTAGTAAAAAAACTCATTAGTTTAGTCATAAACTTGAAAAAACTGTTTGAAAAGGGGTAACTTTGAGATTTTTTTCTATTAAGTAAAACTCATTAAATCGTGTTATAGACTGCGAATTGCACTAGATTAGATCCTTAACTATTACATTTTTTTTTTCAGAGTTTAATACACTATTTTAAAGGTCTTAAAGTTGTTTTAAAAATTCAGAATTACGGCCCACACGCCCTTAATTCTAGGGTATAAAGGGAGCAATTTTACAATGGTGTTCGAAACTACTCATCCTTATTTTTAAATAATATTCTATTTCTTGTTTATCTAATTCATTAAATAGACATGATTACTAAAAAAAAAATTAGTCTGCCAGCTAGAATATTAAAAAAATATGAAGATGCCGTGCTGAGGAGTTTCGATCGACGTCATATTACTGTACAATTTTTTTTTAAATAAATAGTGACGAGACTAGCTGGACATGTGCCTGATGGTAAAACAACATGCCTGCCACATAACAGCACAGTGACACGTAGCTATTGGAACATAAAGAGTCCAAATCATTACCTAGCACTGCACTGCGCTTGTCACCCAGAGATCTAAGATGTTGTATCTCTAAGCCCTGTAATATCTTTGGAAACATTGCCCTTCAAACCGGAGCACAGTAATGTTTGCATATTACTGCTTGGCGGTAGAATAACTGGCAAAGGCGTGGTACTTCCCCGGTGGACTCTGTCAAGAGTCCTACCACTACGTGCATATATAACGGTATATTTTCGGCCAAGTCATTAAACCCAATTTTGCAACAGATTCTCTCTCGTTCGAAACCGGCCGCCGACAGCCGCGGCATCACCGGCGGCAGCTCTGCTAAGAAGAACTTCCCCGAGCTCGAAGACTTCATCATGAAACGGGACTATGTCGGCTGCCTCACTCTGCTCGAGGTTAGAATACACTTTTATACTCACTATATTTGAAGTGAAAGCTTTTTATCCGCGTTGAGCGGCGGAGGCGGCTGATCATGTGGTAGATGGTGAGTGAAATCTTGCGAGCTCACGTCATCGACATTCGTAATGCGTAGTAATATATGTACTCTGTAGCTATATTATACCTTGAAACGAGCAATGCCTGTAGGTATGTATATACATTTTATATAGAATCTGAATCTCGCTAACGACTCGAACGATTTTCATGAAACGATAAAAACGGTTTCGGGGACGATAAATCGATCTAGCCAGGTTTCATTTAAAAAAAAACGCCGTTTTATGCGCGTTTTTAGACAATGAAAACTGTTACAAAAACATTAGAATGAGACGGTAAATTTCGCGACGTCGCGCGACAGTATATTAGCTCAGTCGGGAAGTTAGGCGGTCATATAATATTATGGTAGATCCGGGTTCGAATCCAGCCGGCCGCCTTTCTTTTTCCAAGTAATTTTTTTTTTGCGAAAATCTGTATTTAGATATCTATGTAAACGAGCAAAGCAAACCCAGGTACTAAAATATATAAGTGACATATTGAGCAACATAATTGTTACTAAAGTTCTAAGTTTTCCCTTCTATCGATCCATTATCCATTTTTTTGTACTGTTGACTACAAATTCCCCGATTTTAAACCTAAATGCGCATAAGGATGAAACACGCTCGCCCGTCTTTGTCTGCTTGAGTAAAATGTTGTTATACGAGCGTATGTTATATTAAACAAGTTACCTACGCAATAATGCAGCACATTTATTTTGCTATAAGTTCAAGCAATGTGTGTTTTCCAGCCTATTTATATAACCAAATTTCATCCAGATTAAATAAATAATAAATAAATATTGGTGGACGATTCACACACAACACCATCTGACCCCAAACTAAGCAAAGCTTGTGTGATGGCAGCCAGATAGCTGATATAATACTTATATAGTTTTAAATACATACTTATTATATAATACATTCCTACTGTAGTTTTTACTTGAAAGAAATGAACATCTAGATAGACATAAAAACTTTCCTACTTATTAAGCAACTTATTAAGCATAATATTAGTGTGATTAGATTGTGCATAATTCAGTTTATAAGAACTTGATAAAAACAAAATAATTTTAATTGTGAGGTGGTTTATAAGCGACATTACAACAAGCAATACCTTCCTTTTCTATTCAATCATGTACTTTTGCCCCAGTTCCTAAAACACGCTGGCAACACCGAGGTTTGGGTGGAGGTGTGGACGGCTTGGAGTTGGTTCCACCTGGGCGAGTACCGACGCGCACTTGACGTCTACTTGGAGGTTGGAGCGCGGGAGACACTCGACCCCAGGGTTAAGGACACTCTAGCCTTAGACATCGCTGTCTGCTACTTTTATCTAGGTGAGAATAACTTTGAGAAAACCTTTAAAAGTAAAACCCTTACTTAGTTTGGTAAGGAACAAGGAACTTGCCTAGCCCAAGTACCTCAATCCCGGTTTTGACTCAAATAGATACAAAGTACGAGCTTTAAACAAAGCCGTTCTTAATAAAAAATAATTAAGGTTCATTATGTTTTAAATAAATAAAATATTTATTTTGCAGGGATGTACAAAGAATCTCAAGACGTCGTAAACGATGCACCGAAATGTGCATTGAAGGTATTTGGATTATGTTGTTAATTAATCACTTTAGATAATTATGACATTTATACTAATACTAGCTTTTACCCGCGACTTCGTCCGCGCCACATATTTATTAAAGTAATTGAGGCAGTACCTACTCGTACTACCATACAAATTCACGTTTCCTAATCAAAATCGGTCTAAGTCAAAGTTTTATATTTATTAATAAATGTACAATTTACACGACAAATTACAAAAAAAACTATGTTCTCAAAAAAATAATCAAAAACAGACTTTAATTTAAAATCATATTGGGACGGTCCACCTAATTTTATTAGAGTCTATTAGTAGATATTAGTAGATATATCGTCTGATTACATGAACGCAAATTTTAGTTTGTTGTTCATATTTCAAAAACCGCCCCACTGATTTCGATAAAATTTATATGACCACCTCTGAACTATAATCTACCAACCAAAAAAAATAACCATCTAAATTGATTCACAATTGGAAATACAACTGGATTGATAACCTCCTCCTTTTTTGAAGTCGGTTAAAATAGCATACAAAGAGTGCAAAGATCCTTCCATGCACACTTTTACTCCTCATTTCCACTCTTTTCAACTCTTTTTCTGTGATAAAAAGTCGCCGTTGTCCTTTCCTAAGTCTAGTCTATCTGTGCACCAAATTGTAACAAACTCTTTAAGTGGCTTAGGCGTTAGACGGCAACGGACAGAGAGAGCTACTTTCATATATATAATTTCGTATTAGAATTGAAAACAGGTGTTCCTGATCATTTTATAGGAGGCAGTTGTAAAGATTACCGAAAAGTAATACGTTTACTCCTCCAAAAACTCATTTTCGCAGTTCTTAATTTGCCTTAATCGAGCGTCCATCATGCATAACATTTGATAAGACACCATGGAAATCTCGTCGACTATCAAAATTTCTGTCTGATACGCCATTTAGTGGCTGCGCCCATCTTAAATATTGAGGTTGTATAGTGCACTGTATTCTTCTTGTCAAGCCCTTTTATTTGATACCCATGTTGATGGGATTGACAAAACCTAAGTTATCCGCCATTGTGTAGAGGCCGCCATCTTGGATTTTAATTTTATATAGTACGTTGTATTCTACTGGTTGAGCACTTTCATTTGATACCCATATTGATGGGATTGATAAAACCTACGTTATCCGCCATTTTGTAGCGGCCGCCATCTTGGATTTCAATTTTTTATAGTATATTGTATTCTGCTTGTTGAGCCCTTTCATTTGATACCCATATTGATGGGATTAATAAAACATAAATTATCCGCCATTTTGTAGCGGCGGCCATCTTGAATTTATTTAAGTACATTAATTATAAATAAATGATACCGCTAGAAGCGTCTTGAAACGCTCTTGAGAGTAAATGGCTCAAACGGGTAAAAGTAAGGTGGCACTTCATATGCCGAAACATAAACACCGCACTTATGTAACCTGACACCCGTTTTCCCGCCAAATTTGTAAAACGCGAAAAGCGGCCAGTGTATCAAGTGGTTATATAAGTATCCCCGTATAGTTAGAAATTATAAAATTGCTGGAACAAACGTTTATCGACTCCATTTCAAGTGTCTAGATACAAAGTTTCATGGTTTTATCTTCAATAATATTGAACTTCCAGACTTTCACCCCCAATTCCACCCCCGTAGGTACAGTTCGAAACTACAAAACTGCTTAAATATACATTTTATGGTTTCGTGTTAAATATCTAGACGTAAAGTTTCATAGTTCTTCAACAATGACGAAGTTTTCCATATAAACTTTGATCCCTTATTTTAACCCTTTTAACCCTTTTTTCGGAACAAAAAGTAGCCTATGTCCTTTCTCGGGATCTATTCTATCTATGTATCAAATTTCATCAAAATCTGTTGGTTGGTTTAGACGGTAAAGAGGGACAGACAGACAGACAGACAGACAGAGTTACTTTCGCATTTATAATATTAGTATGGATTTTAAAGAAAGAAGAGTTTGTAGTTTAGTTCGTAATGGATTTCCTCAAAAACGAACTAATATATTTTTAGAATTCATTTACTAATAATAAAAAGCTTATAACGGTATTATATTGACAAAGTATGGTCACAATCGACTTTTTGTGATCTCTACGAATCACCGGTACCTATCAACGGGGACACCGGCACCGGTCCAATGCACGGAGGGTATAGGTACGACATCTCACAGGCTTTCCTGGATTGGGTACCAATGCACTTCTACATGGATAAAAACAAAATTACAATTACATCCGTATGAAATGTTTTTGTGATGTTCTAAGCAAATAAATATATTTCATTTCATTTCACTATACCATGAAAACTGAGAGCTGAGCTGTTAATAGAATATTCAAGTATTTTTATAGGTTTACCTACACTTGATCACCATCTCGCCTGATGTTAAGCGACGATGCGGTCTACGATGGAGCTTGCTTACCTAGAAGAAACCGATTCACTCGAGTTTTCTTACTAAGTTTCAATGTGATTGATTACTTACTGATTATCAGAAAAAGTTTGTTGTTAATTGCTCTGTAAACTGAAACATAATTTCAGAACAGGCTGTCGTTCCACCTGTCCCACAAGCTGGGCTCGGAAGAGTCGCTGATGAAGGCGCACGCAGCTCTGTGTGACGTGCACGAGGACCAGCTCAGCCTGGCTGCCGTGCATTACCTGCGCGCGCACTATCAGGAAGCCATCGACGTTTACAAGAAGCTGCTGGGAGAACGACGGTATTGTCGATAATTTATGTTCTCCGAAACAAGAACTCGGATTTGTTATTTGTACAACATTCTACTAGTCAAGCCCTTTCATTTGATACCCATATTAAGGGAGTTGTGAAAAAAGAAATGTATTTTGCCATTTTGTGATAGCGGCCATCTTGGATTTGAAATTTGTCAAAGTGCAAAGTATTCTACTAGTCAAGCCCTTTCATTTGATACCCATATTAAGGGAGTTGTGAAAAAAGAAATGTATTTTGCCATTTTGTGATAGCGGCCATCTTGGATTTGAAATTTGTCAAAGTGCAAAGTATTCTACTAGTCAAGCCCTTTCGTTTGATACCCATATTGAGGTAGTAGTGAAAAAAATAATATGATTCGCCATTTTGTGGTGGCGGCCATCTTGGATTTCAATTTGTTGTAATGTATAGTATTCTACTAGTCAAGCCCTTTCATTTGATACCCATATTGAGGTAGGTTGTGAAGAAATATTTTGTCCGACATTTTGTGGAGGCGGCGATCTTGATATTAACCAAACATAGCTAAAAACATCCGCACGGATATTAACCATCAAATAAAAAATCCGCATCGAAGTCGGTTTGTTTGTTGAACAAGTCAGCTGATATTCCCGAAAGTTGGTATTTACGTGTAATTTGTTCCAACTTGAGAGATTTAATACCAAAGTTTGCATTTACTACATATAGAGGTAGATTTTCCGCACGGTTCCCTTGTGTCAATCGTAGGCAGATGGCATGCATACTCGTACTTTCTATGGCAACAGAGTGATGTGCCGCGACAAAAAAAAGTACGACACTTCCTCAAGAGCGACAAGGCAACAAAGATGCTACCCGTGCTTTCGGTATAAAGCGTTTGTGCCAACTCTATACTTAGTATATGTAAACTCTTTGTATACCGCCGGCGGTAATTAGGTATGTCTAACTGAGATATTAAACGTCTTGACTTTGTGATTTTTCGGTATTTTTTGTACTTGAAATTAAAGAGAGTAATTATTTTTCCTTAATTTAAAGGGAAAATCATTACTTACTAAAAATTAAGCCAAAAGTGTTTTAGTTAGGGGGTCGAAGGAAAAATGGGATCGGGAACTTCCATAAAAATAAGAAATCTGGCGAGAAGACGGTCAAGTGCCAGCCTATTGTTGTTAAGTAAAAATCAGAAAACAGTTTAAAAACTCTTAAAATAGGAAAAAGATCACAAAACAAACGTTCTTACGTTTATTTTGCAATTAATTAAGTAGTAGGCATTAGACATTATTTTACACTCTTACCGCTTAAAGCTATCTATCTATTAAAGACAAGCTTGCTTCGAAAATCATAATCAAGAATTAATTGTTAAATTAAATATCTGTTACAGACATAAAAGACATTCTGAAAATGATGATATGGATTGGGTGAAAGCTTTAGCACTCGCCTCAGGGTAACATTTCATATGATTTTTAGAATCACCTTTGTAACTCATTCGATTAGATACGAGTTGGTACTTTTTATTACGAAATTGTCTGTTTGTTTGCCAAATACAACTTTATTTGTTTAGAAGCCATTTTAGATAATGAATGTTGCAGTCACATCTGTGATCAGTATTCTAGATAGATTACTACTCTTCTTGTATGTTACGTAATTTTGTTCATTTTTTATTATGAGGAAGCTAATAGAATACTACCAGGTGCATAGTAGGTACCTGGATCTCGAGCTTAGCTTTGTTTTTCATTGCCTGAAATATAAAAATATGAATAAATCGACATTCCTTGTTCATCCTCCTCATTAAGCCTTGTTCCAAATCTCCGAAATCCCCTGCATACTTAATTTCTTGAAAATTGTTGGAGCCGTTTCTTAAATTTAGATATTAAGTGCATAGAGATTCAATTATACAAGAATTGCTCCTTAAATTGAACTTTTTTACAATGGGCGTGAAATGTAAACTTTGCATTTTATTACAGGATTAATTAATATGGTAAGTACCTAGAAGTTAATGCAATAGTAAACAACATTTCAAGGGCTTACTTGTGATATATAAATGTAGGTACAATAATGTGAATCTATAATAAAAATATGTGATAATGATTTAGACAGCACGTATGCATCATTCCGCGAATACGCGTAAAACGCGTGAGGGGTTAAAGGTAATAATAGACTAGATGTATGGAGTGAGTTTAAGTACTGTTTTCTTGAAAATAATTTATATTTTCAGTAGCATCAATAGCCCACTTTGTCTCTCTTCTATGATCCACCTCGATAGCCAAAAACGGGTTGGTGGAGTCTAATTGTTTTGACATGTCGATTTCCTCACAATATTTTCCTTTACCTTTAAAACATCTGGACTGGAAGGCTTGTGGAATCCTATAATCTGTGTCATTACTGTGGTTGAGGCTTAAATTATAACCTGAGATGTGTACAGCTTCACACATTTCCATCACTCCAATCCTCTTAAATATATTTTCAATCTGTTTCTGAAATGTAATAATCGTTTTTCCAAACCAGGGGATATATGGCGCTGAATGTGTACGTTGCCCTGTGCTATTACAAGTTGGACTACTATGACGTCTCACAGGAGGTGCTGGGCGTCTATCTCGCACAGCATCCTTCCTCGGCGGTCGCTGCCAACCTGAAGGCTTGTAACTTGTTCAGGTAAATCGCAGCAAGTAACCAAATAATATATAATGATTTCGCGTAATAAACTATTCTCTTATTTAAAAATTCTCGCAACCAATCTTAGGATTACAAACTATTAAGGTGAGAACGCATTATGATGGTATTCTCACTGTCCCACTTGTTCGTATCTTCGGTGATCGCTGTCTTCTACAGGAATTTTTTAGAAACTTTTATTCAAAAATCCTACATTGTACATCCATCTCTCAATGATCTCATCTCTAAATGTCTATTTTTGTTGTTGTAGATTGTACAATGGCAAAGCTGCTGAAAATGAGTTAAAGCAGATATCATCTGACCAGCACACGTTCGGGCAGGACTTGGTTAAGCATAATTTAGTCGTGTTCAGAAATGGAGAAGGCGCTCTCAAGGTAATTTCTGCTTTAAACTTTCAATCATTCAGATGTTAGAAACTTCAGTTTCATGTACTGAGAGAGAGTATAATGAACGTGTCAAGTTGGCTCTTGAGACAGTCCAGTTAAGTTTAGCAAGAATAAACAATTTTCGTACAAAAAATTAAACCGACTTCAAAACCACAAATAGGCACTCAAAAGCGAAAAATAAACTAAAATCATTATTATAAGCGCTACTCACTCATCTATTTGAAGTCGGTGCCAGCTAAATCTAACAGGTATAGGATAGATACTACTTACCTGTGCCTACATAGCATCAATCTACTAACTTTTTGACCTGACTGGCACCGACTTCAAATAGATGAGTGAGTAGCGCTTATAATAATGATTTTAGTTTATTTTTCGATTTTGAGTGCCTATTTGTGGTTTTGAAGTCGGTTTAATTTTTTGTACGAAAATTGTTTATTTTACTCTTTTTAGTGTACAAGAACAAAATTAAAAATTTTGATTAAACCCCGACTACCTTGGATTTGTTATCTGTACAACATTCTACTAGTCAAGCCCTTTCATTTGATACCCATATAAAGGGGTTGTGAAAAAGAAATGTATTTCGGCATTTTGTGGAAGCGGCCATCTTGGATTTTAATTTTTCATAGTGAAAAGTATTCTACTAGTCAAGCTCTTTCGTTTGATACCCAAATTGAGGTAGTAATGAAAATATAATATAATTCGCCATTTTGTCGTGGTGGCCATTTTGGATTTGAAATTTGTTATAGTACATAGTACTCTACTAGTCAAGCCCTTTCATTTGATACCCAAATTGAGGTAGGTTGTGAAAATATTTTGTCCGCCATTTTGTGGAGGCGGCCATCTTGAATCGACATTAACCAGACATAGCTAAGAACGTCTGCTATGGTATTAACCTTGAAATAAAAGAAACCGCATCGAAATCGGCCCATCTGTTTGAGTTCTACTACGGTGCCACAGCAGATAGACAGACACACAGACAGACATCGACGTCACTTATAACACCCCTTTTTTTGGTCGGAAGTTAAAAACAAGTTTTTATTAAAGCATTTACACAATTTTGTATTGACAGGGTCGAGATTCATAACTTTTGTGAAATCTTCAACGTCATCCAGATACGCAATTTTTCAGTTTTTGGTTCATATTTCAAAAACTACTAGACCGATTTCAAAAAAATTTATATGGGACCATTCGGGAAGCATACCCATCCGAACACAAAAAGAAATTTTAAAATCGGTTCAGAGGTTCTCGAGAAATCAGGTAACATACATAAAAAAAAAAAAAAAACATAGGGGTCGAATTGATAACCTCCTCCTTTTTTTGGAAGTCGGTTAAAAAGACGCAGGCGTGTCTATCCTCCGCAAAAAGAAATCAATTCCAACAGGTTCCTACTTTTTTAGGTGTATTCGTGTCATATTTTTTTTCATATTCATACTGACAATCTCGAGCTTTTGGGCGTTACTTTAATATCTACGCTCAATTTTAGCTCTTATATAGCGAATCCAAAGCCAAATTAGCTATAAAAAAACTAGAGGTCCTCTCAAGACTGCGAAGGTACTAAGAACCAGAGCAGTTCCTCACTTTACTTCAATCATAAGTTCGCTTTTGTACGGAAGACGCACTGTTCTCTGTAAGCACTATTCGTACCTTTTGGATGAATCGTTTATGTCAGCTGGAGGGTTAAGAATCAATGGAGAGACGTGGAGAAAAGGATTAGACAATGACACCCTTGTCGAAAAAGACTTCAAACTTGCATATGCTCGTGTAAAAATGGGTAAATACAGATTAATTTGCTCTCACATTAAAACTGTGAAGAAACTTCAAAACAAATAAATTTATTTTCTTCGGCAGGTCTTGCCAGAATTGGTAGACGTTGTGCCAGAAGCGAGGCTAAATCTGGCCGGCTACAGGCTCCGCACCCGAGAGCCCCTGGAAGCCAGGTCCCTGTTGGAGCCGCTGCAGCCAACTTCTCCGTTGCACTACATACTGAGGGCCGTGGTGGCGGTCAGGCTTTACAACGAGACTGGAGATGCGAGTACTCTTTTATCTACTGATGCATTTCATTTCATGCCCCTTTTTTTGACCCCGTTTCGTATAGATTGGTCTAAAATGTAAACAAATAAATGTAATTACATTTTAGACAACAGACCATTTTTGGCACCAGCCAGACCAGCATTTTTCAACCTTAGTTTATTTAACAAGTTACGAGTATTTCGTAATACGCGTCTTTGTTCGCCATGTAATTTTTTTTTTCGCATAACAAGGCTTGTCTGTCGTAAAAGATATTCCGAGTGTATCAGCAGTTTTCTTCACATTATCTGTTAGTAACCAGCATTCGCTATCAGGCCAAGTTTTACACTTCCATCACCATTACTTTTTCTACGGCATCAACAATCACATTCAAATGCCTATTTTCTATAAAAAAAAATATTTGCATATCGGTGTCACGAATCTATACGATTTCCCAATTTCAAAAACTGAAATCGCGGCTTATAAGTTTTCAAGTTTTCACTGCAATGTTTGCAGAAAGTTAAAAGCAATATAAGACATATTGACGTTTCCAAAAAACATTAGGAAGAGCAGATGCAAAGACATGTTTTCGTTTCTAATAATCCAGGAAGAACAGATGAAACTGGCCCAGCAAAGTTTCCACCTCGTCGGCAGTTCGGCATCAGAATGCGACACCATCCCCGGTCGGCAGTGCATGGCTTCCTCGTACTTCCTCGCGGGACACTTTGAGGAGGTCCTCGTCTATCTCAACTCCATCAAAAGCTTCTTCGTCAACGATGACACTTTCAACTTCAATTATGCTCAGGTGAGACAATGAAATCCAACTGTAACTTAAATACTGAAAGAAAGAAGTTGGATAGTGTGCGCGAATGAGCGAGAGCGAATGAGTGTGAGCGAGTGATAGGTAGCGAGAGTGAGCGCGAATGAGCAAGAGTGAATGAGTGTGAGCGAGTGTGTGAGTGAAAGTGAGCGATAGGGAGCGAGAGTGATCAAAAGTGAGCAAACGTGAGTGAGAGTGAGTGAGAGTGAGTGAAAGTGAGCGTGAATGAGCAATAGTGAGCGATAAAGAGTGAGATTGAGTGAGAGTGAGCGAGAGTGAGCTATAGTGAGTGAGTGAGAATAAATTAATGTGAGCTAGTTAGTGAGTGAGCATGACCACGGACATCTAGATCATCTGAGTTTACCCGACTTTTATTTACGAAAGTGACGCTTGAAGTCAAGTCACAACCCACGGATAAATTTGTACGTGAAGTGAAAAGTTCTTTTGGCACACTAAAAGAACTTTTCACTTTAAAAATTCATCAGATGATAGTGCAAAGTGAGTAACGTCAAAGTTTCAATAGTAAAAATAAATAATATAAGTTTCTATCATAGAAAATTATGTTTCAGGCAAAGGTGGCCACGGGCTTCTACCGCGAGGCAGAGGAGTCTCTGCTGAGTGTTCAAGATGATAATATGCGGAATTCTTTCACGTTTTTGGCGTGTTTGTGTCGCTGTCACGTCATGAACAAGGAAGCTCACCTTGCCTGGGAGATATGCGTCAAGGTAAATAGAAATTAATAGTTTCAACTTAAATAGGGTGCATTACTTATTAACATAATAGCGGTAGCATTAGAGGTAAATGTGATGAATCCAAATGTTTGCACTGTGTCTGGGTGTTTCTATTTATAATAAATATGTTTATAAAACTATATAAGTATTATATCAGCTATCTGTGTTGTGTGTGAATTGTCCACCAATATTTATTTATTTATTGAACTGTTTCATACATTATCGAACAAAATATTGTGGCCCAAACTAACAAAATTTTGTACTATGGGGGAGCCAGATAGTTGAAACAATACTTATGTAATTAATTAGTAAATAAATAATAAATATTAATAAATAAATATAATATAATAATAATATTTGCCTGGATGGGAATCGATCCCACGAATCACGGATTTGCAGGCAGTCGTACTACCAACCAAGTCTGGCAATTAGTAAATACATACTTGTGATTTTTACGCCAGGTACGCCAAGACTTTTTTTTTAGTCCATTGGTCCATTGGACTTAGAATAAACATTTACATCGATCACACAAATATTTCTCCTACTTGTCACGACAACATTGTAGGCAGACTTACCTACTATAAATTGAGCCACAGGGTCAGGAAAATAATAGCTGTCATTGATAATTATCAAGACAATTTAATATTTTAATCATTTAATGTACCGGTTCCCTGTTCAGTCCGCAGGCACACCAGATAGTTTTGCCCTGCTGCAGCTAGTGGCCAACGACAGCTACAGGATGGGACAGTTCTTGGTCGCAGCAAAAGCTTTCCACATGCTGGACAGGTAAATATTTGCCATGCACATCCTCGTCTTCCTCAAGGCTAGTCAGAAGACCCAGAACTAATATAACTACAGGGCATAAACTATTCCATCCTTTCGGTCTCTCTTTATTTTAAAGAAGTCGAATATATTTTTAACATGTATTACAAAGTAACACTGGCCCACTGTTATACTGGCGCAGTTTCCGTTTCAGTTATGCTCCCTTGATAAAACGTATCATATGTGCTATTCTAGACCATAAACTATCTGTGTGACAAATTTCAACCTGATTTATTCAGCCGTTGCGACGTGATTGAACAACAAACATCCAAACTTTAGCATTTACTTATAGTAATAGTAGAATTGAAAATCAGAATGAGCTTTATTGACGAATTTGTTCACTTAATATTCTACCGTTAGACATTGGTGGCGAAATGAATTGCTGAGATACATTTGGAATATATCATGTTTTATAATTAGCATTTGCAGTGATATTTCATAATAGCATAAGCACAAGCACTAAATGTTCCCACTGCTGGGGCTCGGGGTCTTCTCTCGCAAGTAGAGAGTTAAAGCCACAATCCACCAGGCTGGCCACGTGCAGCTGGATATTGTCATAATAGGAAGATAACTAATTGGTTTTGGTCCTAGTAAGATGTTTAAAATCTGATACATCAGTCGTCTAAGTAGAAAGTTAAGTCCTGCTTTCCATGCAGAATGGACGGCGGCCCAGAGATGTGGGAGGGACTCCGCGGGGCCGTATGCGGCTGCGCCCAGGCCGCTGCCGCAGGCCGGGCGGGCGCCGCCGGCGACCTGAGAGACGCGCTGGCATTGCTGCGGGGACCACGAGCCCATCCGCGGGCCGACCACGTCGTGCGACCCATCGTGCGCTGGTGCCAGCAAAACAGGATACCTATCTAGATCTACGCGCTGTTTAGACCTGATCACTGGAAAAGCTTGCGCTGATCCTAAAATTTCGGCTGCAGTCGCGGTGCCATCTTTTTATCACAACAGGATTCCGATGTAGATGTACGTAATTTCCACGATTAACTCAAGCTGATATCTGGAAGAGATATTGCTTGTCTTAGGATTCTGGCTCCAGTAGCAGTACCATATTTTTATAATCAACCTCGTCGGGTGCCAGATCCAACAAAACACGACCTATCTAGATATATGCTATGCCACGATCGACCCAAGCTGATCTCTGAAAAAGCTTGTGCTGAACCTAAAATTCTGGCTACAGTCGCGGTGCTATCATTGTATCAAAACAGGATACCTCGACAAACAGGATACTAGATCTTTGCTGTTCTACAATCGACCCAAGCTGAAATCTGAAAGAATTTGTGTTAATCTTAGGATTCTGGCTCCAGTCACAATACCGTCTTTTTATATTCAACCTCATTGCGTACTAGATCCAAAAAAAAAACAGGATACTTATCTAAATTGATGCGTTGTTTAACAATTTACATACGCAGAACTCTGACGGGACTTGGACGTTTTACTCCAGATATCCAGCTTCAGCCATATGCTATCATATTGATCTACGACTACCTGTATGCCACGCTAAAGTTGGCGACATCTAGAAAACCAGTTGCACCTGTGATGTGATCATTATCGTCATGCTCATAGACTAAAGCCAGCAAAACATGATAGTCCAGTCTATTTTGGATCTATGTGCATCGTAAAAAATAATTCCAGTCTCGGTGGTTATAATAATTGATAAAGGCGGGTTTGTAGATCTCTCAATGTCATCAAGTCCATCTCCACGTGGTGCTTGATGGCATAGATCATAATAGTAGTGATAAGAAAACTTTCAATAAAACGATTTAAAAACATTTTCTTTGTAAATTATTTTTTCTTCACAATATGGTTGCGTCAATATGTACGCGACTTCACATGTGTAAGTAATAAATTAATAGCTAGTTTGGCTGCTTCGAAGTCAGATTTTTGGGTTATCGTTTTATAATTAATGCATCTCCACCATGTGTGACACTCCACTCGCCCTGATCTTCGGCTTATGCAAACTGTATATCCATATACCAATCTATTACTAATATTAAATTTATACCAGTAATTCACATTACTAATAACTAAATTTAAATTACCTATGGACATAAATTCCGACCGGAAAAGAACAGGTTTTCCTTGGTAAATAAAATTCAAATTATATTCAGCCATATTCGCGCGGATGTTACACAATCCCGCTTGAGTGCTTGAGACTCGTTTTTCCTTCGACGAGACGATGTTCCAAATGTGGTTTCCGCCGGACATTGACTATGTATATAAATCCTTAAATTAATATGCGTAAATTATTTCTTCATTACAGGCTTAAGTATCGGCGTGAATCCAGAGATGTAACCAGGAGTAAAAAAATAATTAAAAAAATATTTACCTTTCTATAATATTAAGTCAGAAATTTGTGTTAAGCGTTAAGCCAACTTAGGTATTATTAATCTACTTTAAACATCTTAACACATTTCCATCTTTTCGTATAGATGGTAACTCAAATTTTCTACAGGTTGGGAGAGATCGCTTTTAGCGACAAGGCCGCTAGTCTTATCTCTTTGTTTATTTATTTCACAGACTAAGTAGAGAGATGATTTATTTTGGTGATGTGGACAGTACAGAGTATGTATTTTATCTAGCATTGGAATACATAAAATTGAATGAATCATTTTTGAAGAGAAAACTTCTTTGGACGAGTTTAGGACAGAATTTTCGTGGGCTGTGAATTGAAATGAACCGTCACGCTCGGGTATGATGAAAGCTTTTCGAGTAAACTCGGGATGCTAGAGCGAGCAACTAAATACAGCGAACAAGGTCGTCAGAGCGAGAATGATAATATAGTCCCTGTGTACCTGTGTTTATTATACTTATATCGTTTTATACCGACATTAACTTCTAGGTACTTATTAAATTTGCATTTCACATCCATTACAAAAAAGTGTTTGTTGTAATATACTCGTATTGCTTACTGTTTTATCACAGCACTTACACTACGTAAACACACAAAATAATACCTATTTTCATCACGGCACTTGCACATACACTTTAAACACAACATATAAATGCATCTTTAGCGAAATGCCTATAAAATAAATAATAGCATATACTAAAAAATTTGCTAGTCAACCCCTATTTCCGAACCGCGTAATTTTTTATTTTATTTTATTCTTGGCCATAGATACTATTAATCATTTCGCCACATGTTATTCTCGTGTTGCTGTGCTTACTAGGTTTAAACTAATTTTCAATTTCTAAACAATTTTTATTTTTAATTATTAATATTATTTTGTGATCTTTAAATATAAGTAAGTATTTCTTATTTTAGTTTTCACTTCTGCCGCGCGGTGTTAAGCGCACACATTTTTTGTCGCTCTTTATTACAGCTGACAAGTATAATTTAAACTTAAGTTCATAAATAATTTGTATGACATTGATTTTATTGCAAACTAATGCTTTATCTAGGTCTTAGAGCATAACTTGTCTGAGTTCTAGGTACGGCACTGTATGCTATTCGCTCTTTGGAGGCAGGCGCGCCTTTGGTGACCTACTGGAATCCTAATTAAACTTGCACGTGTGGTGAATAAATTATTATTTATCATTCACAAAATTATTGGAAATATTTACTCGTAGCTAAAATAATTATTCTTAAATAAAGAATTCATTTTGATGGTTATATAAAGTAAGTAATTGTAGTAAATCTTAATATGTGAAACTGTGATATTAATATGTAAATATGTCCACCATTTAACGATTTTTATATTAAAATCGCTAAAGCCCCGAGTGAACTATGTTTAAAGTTTTTTGATGTTTATACTAGTTTTTTACAGGAATAGGTTTGCGCTTGACCGCTATCTCACGTTCGACGATGTGGATTTCTAAATGATGATAAATATTTATTCTTACATTCTTTCATTCTCAAAGTATTTTATATAAAGACATACAACGTGTATACGTTGTATCTCTAGGATTAATTTGATTAGTATTTTAGAGCATAAAATACTTTGAGGCAGTTAAGGGACAAATACTTGATTAAATGTATGAAACACGTTCATAGGGCTAGTTTTGGAGTGATTGATTACTTCCACTTCTGAGTAATGGTCAGATTAAAACTCGCACGGTTTAGCGGAGTAAACAGAGCGCATTCCTATATACAGGTTACACAGATCACCTACAGTAACCGAAAGAGTTACCTTAGAGAGACCTTAGATATATAATAAGTAAATAATAGATCTGGTTTTTCCGCACGGTTCCTTTTTACCAATCGTAAGCAGATGACGTGCATATTTGCTATGGTAACAGAGTGCTGTGCCGCGACAAAAGTATGATACGTCCTCAAGAGCGACAAGACAAGAGCGATCAGACCCGTGCTTTCGTGTAAAGCGTTTGTTCTAACTCTATACGTAGTTTTTGTAAACTCTTTGGTACCTACTGGTATGTGTTGTTCCATATGCTTACTATCTATCTACAGACATAAATATGCAAAAAATTGCATCTAAATCCCTTTAGTAGTTCTTGCTTAGAAAAGTAACAAACATCTATAAATACATCAAAAAAATTTTCGTCTCCTCACTTTATTGTAAATGAAAAAAGTGAGACTTGAATGAAATTTGGTACATTAACAGATAAATGAGTGTGGAAAAACACATAGGCTAATTTTTATCCCAGGAAAATAACGAGATCAATCGTGAGTGAAACCGCGGGGCGCTGCTAGCTTGTAATATTAATGGAATGTTCAAAACTATTAATAAACAGGTCCGTGTTGGAAAACGAATTTGGCTGATGGTAAGCGATGTTGTGGTCGACAATGACGCTCGCTGGCCTAGAAAACATTCGGATTTTTGGAATAGCCACAATGCATGGGTGTTAGTGTGCCGACTTACTACTTGACCTGTAGTAGAAAAGCAGTATAAGGCCATGTAAGCCCGCCGCACACTCTCCCATATGTAATCTGTAAAAAGTGACAGTCTAGCTACTTTTAGACGATGTCCATGGCTAAACAGCTTTTTGCTGCTATCTGTACGTCACCTATTAGCCGAACAGCACGCCGGTCTAACGAGTATCAAGGGTTTCGAGCTACCTTCTACCTAGATACCACGCCGAAGTTTTATCACAAAAATATTAATCTTAACGATCTTAATTGATAGGGTAACGAAGGTCCTAACTATCTAACGTCGCAATAAAAGGTAAGCAATGCATGGGGATTAAATCAAATAATAGAGTATTAGCGCATAAAGGCATTTAATTAAAACTAGAAAATTATATTTACATTAAGTAAATAGTTACAACGCGTCAAGATCGAGTCCGTGGGCACAGTCAAGCATTACAATAAATAAACAATAATTTATGTCCGTTGGCGAGGTCGTGGATTCTCCTACATTGCTGTTACAGCTGCCTTTTATCAGACTGCGGCCAGATTGCAGAGGGGTCAATCATAATTCAACGCCATTCCCCCTGCAGTGTAACCGCAGAGCTATTCCGTTCAATGGCTCCTTTCTCTTCAAACAAAAATATTAATTGTCCGTAAATTTTGGCACTCTACAGACTACTCGTTCGAAATCTGTCCAGCATTCGTTCCTCAGTCTCTAACAGCAATGTGTGAAGGGTGGTGGGTGTGGGCGTGGGTGGTTATCCCCAGGGGTGGGCGACGCCGATATGTCCGAGGGCGGCTGGTAGCGTGTACCTGGCCACGGGGGCAGCCACGGCCACCGGCGCCGGCGCAGCGATCACCTTGGCGATAGGAGCGGCCGCCACCTGACACATACATTGCGGTTATTTTTCAGTTGCTTTTTGTAGTTCTATGACACATCAAACACAGAATATTAGCACGGATATGAAATGAATACGGCAGCTTATAAAATATAGGTTTACATTCGGAAGCGTAGCGTGCCTTATGCTAAGTAAATTCGCGGATAGAAGGAACCTGTTTCCTCTAGATTTGAAAACCAGGTTGCATCTATAGAGAAACAAACTCTGAGTGTTGAACGTCAACCATGACGCTATAATTCCCTGATTATCCTGATTGTGTTTAGTCCTAAATGAACTTTGATGTAATTCTAATTAATATAATAGTGTTGTGCAATTTTTTACTTACCTATTGTATCCCGAAATAAACTATGTACATATTTCGTACAACTCAACTCAACGTCGCTCAACTTTGGCTTATAGCAGGCGCGGTCCTAGGGTCGAATTTTGGAGGGGGTTACCAGTACGCAGCCTCAGATTTTGGGGGGGTCACCAGTAGAAATACAATAAATCCAGTAAAAAAATACTTCACTAGTAGCGTCCCACGGCTTTACCCGCGCAGATCCCGTTGCAGTTGTTTTCCCCGCATTAAAAAATAGTCTATGTACTAGTAGATATTTTTAATTTTTTCTTCACGTCGCCTTTGACCCCCTTCGGACTGCGCATGGTATATAGAGTCCAAGGCTAAATTAGCTGCCAAAACACTAGGTGTTCTCTCAAAGGTGCGAAGGTAAAACATATATTTACGTTATATTCGATTAAGGTGGAAGATGTTACGTTCTGGTCCTTCTATTTTTCTGATCCCTTATTCCAACCTAGTTACTCACCGCATGAGCACCGCCGGTTCTCTCAACCACCGCGTTGAACCCGTTGATTTTGTCGGCGGTGTAGGTGACCCGTCGCAGGTGACCGTCAGGCTCGACGAGGCTGTAAGACCCGTGGACGACGCCGTTCTGCAGCGTCTCCGACGCGTCTTTCTGGTCGCCCGTGTGAGGGTCCGACACACCGTACGAGAAGCTGTACGCTGGGTTCGGGTCTATAGGCTCTGCGCGGACCGCTGCGTGTACTGCGACCTGATACAACAAAACGCAAATATACCTAGTTCTAAATCTATAAATGGTGACGCCAATGTTTTAGGCATATTGTAAGAGAAATTTAACGAAATACAACATTCCGAAATAAAAATACGATTCAAATATAACCAAATGAGAATGCATTCGTCACGTACGTACCAAATACATTTATAGGCCAATCATATTTTTTTGTGAAATACAGGTACCTACATAGGTAGGTATATACGCAGGTCGGTACTCGATAGGAAACACGGATAGGATACAGAAGACGAGAAATTTTCATCGAAACCAAAAAAAGAAATTTCAGTTTCAAACATCTAAATACTTACCTAGAACATCCATTTATTAACTCAGTGCTACGAAGACAAAGTGATTACGATGATCTCATTGTAAGGCGTAGACAGATGCTACGAGCATATAAAAATACGCGTAGTAGAAATGACGTTACAAAGCAATAAGTGTAGCATTGATTGGTTCTACATAAGTTGCGATATAATTATTATTATTGTTTTTGTTGGGTTGTTGAAAAGCATGAGTTTTTTTACAATATAAAATGACGGGACGAGCAGGACATGACCCTGATGACAAGCAGCACGCCGCCCATAACAACAAAGTGTCACGCAGCTATTGGAACACGAAGAGTCCAAATATTACCTAGCACTGCACTGCTCCCATATAAATCTCTGTGCTCTGAAATTTCTTTGGAAACATTGCCCTTCAAACCGGAACACAGTGAAGCTTTCTTTCTGAGTAAATTACAAAAACTTAGTAAAAGTTTATTGCTGTTGAAATTTTTCGTTTAAAATTAAATTGTAGCACTATCTATATATTATGTTAGCGACATTACGCACAACATTCCGAAAAGACAGTGGTGCGCGTGGTTTTGAACTCGGGGTCCCCGGATCGGCAGTCGCCGTTCTCCTAACTAGACCAGGATGTACAAAAAATATCAAAACATTAAATTAAGTTCCTCGTTCCACAGTTTTTCAGGACGACGCAACGTTTTAAGGAAGAAATTTCGAAACGAAATTTTCGTTTTAAGCTATTTCGTTTTGTTTATGCCGTTGAAATAATCTTTAGAACAACCAATTTTACTTTTTGAAAGGTATTCACAGTTCTCCAAATCGTTATAGACTAAGTAGGTACTACTAATAAGCTAACTTTACGACAATGTCTGCTGATTTGAGAGTTTCGACTAAGATAAACTAAAACTAAAAACGTAACTAAATACTAAACTAATAGTTAAAGGAACAAGATATATTTGTTACAGAATTGTTGCCTATAGTTATTTAACCCTGGGCAAAGACAGAATAAGAAAGAAGAAGAGGGCCAAATAAGATAATACAGAACACGGACTCACAGGAGCAGCGATGGTTTTGACGACGGGCGCAGCGATCGCGTGTGTAGTATAAGCGGGAGCGGCATATGCTGGGGCGGCATACGCAGGGGCGGCATACGCGTGGGTGGCATACGCGGGGGCGGCATATGCGCCGTACCCGACACCGTACCCGTCGAGGATCCCCGGCGCTGCCACAGCCGCCGCGCACACGCAACTCAACACGAATACCTGTAGACAAATTACAGTATTCTTATGAATTAAATAATGTATGTTATCCAAAACAACAAAAACCGACTCTAATTTAAAATTAACATCAAACACTCGACCAAATTTCATAAAAAAAACTACTCTAAAGTCGTATAGATTGTATTTTTTCATATTTCAAAAACCGCCAGACTGATTTAGATAAAATGTATTTAAAGGGCCACCTGTAGGTGTTTTCTACCAAACCATAATCAAAACTATTGTTTTTAAGCTTTCGCGATTTTAACACATAATGTTTATAATGTAGGTACAGCTGCCGAAACGTCGAGGTATTTAAACAATGAATTGAATCGTGATTAAGTCCTGTACATTATATACATTATGTAATAATCAATATTGATTCACAATTAGAGGAGCTATCGCGTACAGAACTTCCAAATTTTTTGAAACATTGGCTTGACAAGCCGTCAGGGTGATGCTTTCATCTGCTTGAATCTAAGAAATATGACTTATGATTCAGTAAAATCCAGTTAAATTTAATGATACAGACTTCAAAGAAGAAAAAATAGATAAGTAAGAGCTTCCTACAGCTTGTAAAACATTATAAGTAATTTTTCTGAAATTATCTTACTTTTTTTTCTTAAAAATGTCTACATTTATTGAAATCAGTTCAACGCTTGCTTCAATTTTACATATCGAGAGTTTAATCCTATTATGACATGGTATTTATTGATACCGATATACGATTTCACATATATTTTTTTTATTATTATTATTCGTAAATTACAATAAATTTTAACAACCAATCAGCACTAATAAACCTCGCAGAGGTTTGTGTTAGTGCTAACATTCTCGAAAATTAATAAATACAATTACAGAAAATACAATACAATTCGATATTTTTTTGATTGAATTTTGAAATTCTCTAGATTCATTGAATCACAAAGATATACTCGTAAGTTGCGTTTGGGCTGTGAATTATTATTATGAAATTGAAATAAAATTGTCTCACCTTAGCGATCATTTCGGCGCGTGCGATAGCTGGTGAGTCCGGAGCACGTGTGACCATTGACGGCGATGCAGCCTATATAAAGCAGTCTCGGGATCTGAATGTTAAACTTGATACAGATTTCGCAACCAATATGCCACATGTGGAGCCACCGGCTCGGTGGAAACCCGGGATAGCTTATAATGAATGGTCCAATCATTGGCCATGTTTAATGCAGATCTGATTGTGTGAAATAATTTTGCTGAACTTTTAATTAATTTTATCTGAACGTGGTGGAAAAGCATTTTGGAATATTTGGACTCCTTGTAGAATTCGCCTGGGGAAGTACCAAAGTACCAGATATCACCGCTAAACAATAACGTGCAGTTCCAGTTTGAATTGCAATGTTTCCAGAGAACTTACAGGGCATAGAGATAAATCATCTTATTATGTCAAGGTAACGAGCGCAGTGCAGTGATAGTTATTGATTTGGAGTCGTCATGTTCCAATAGCTAGGTGCTGGTACAGGCAGGATCGTGAGCAATCACTGACATGTCCTGTCACTCCATCCGATATAAAAAAGTTAGAATATCTATTTTTGTGCCCTTTCAAAAGGTTTCCTTTGAAGTATTTCTGCGATTCTATTTCACTGGGAATTTCAATGAAAGTTGGTAGGACTCCTAGCAGAATGCGCCTGGGGAAGTACCACGCCTTTGCCAGTTATTCTACCACCAAACAGTAATGTGAAATCATCTCTGTGTTCCGGTTTGAAGGACAATGTTTCCAGAGAAATTACAGGGCTTAGAGATATAACATCTCTGATCTCTGGGTGATGAGCGCAGTGCAGTGCTAGGTAATGATTTGGACTCTTCATGTTCCAATAGCTGCGTGTCACTGTGCTGTTATGTGGTAAGCATATTGCTTACCATCAGGCACAAGTCCTGCTCGTCTCGTCACTTCTTAATTAAAACAAAAATTAATTTGTCTCAATTATGTCTGACATCAAACACTGAGTGTTATTTAACTTTACAAGGACACGTACTGGGTCGAAGACCGTACGATTCACCGTCGTGAGGTCGTAGGTTTGAGTCCCACCTGCACCTCTTCATATTTTTCCAAGTGTCGGTGACTTTAAGGAAGGAATACATACATCGAGGAACAACTGGCGTGGCTAAGTATCTGTCAAGGTTTGGCGTTATGCACTAACCCACACTAAGCTGGCTGTGGTTTACACTTGACCGCCCTCAACATTCCACAGACTAGACGAAATTTAACAAAAGTACAGTCAATGCTCCTCGTTCAAGTCTTTGGAACATTATGCAAAACACGATGTTATATTTTGAACTACGAGCCGATAGAAAATCCCTCCTTGGAAGAAAAAGCCCCGAGTCCCAGCAGAGAAGCAGAAAGTCCCAGTGAGAACACTCATTGGGCTTATTAAGAATGAAGAGAATAGAAATATGCTTTATTGTATAAACTGTGTACAGAGTATAATACAATTTCTATAAGTCCCAACAGTTTTGTCCATTACGAACATACAACATTTTTGACCATATGAAAATACAATAGTTAATCTAACATTTTAAGTTTTTAATTAACATTATAACAATTCTTCTAACATATTAAAAACTACTTACTGGTCAGACCTTGACCAACTGGTACCACCTGACCACTAGATACCAGCTTACAAATGAAACAGTAATGTCATCAAACTTTTTTTCTATGCAATCATACCTAAAAATAAGGGTACGTACGTTGTATATTTCTTAATTCCTTATTAAGAATTATCAGCTCGTATCATGTTAGTCTCGAACATCGCCGGAAAATTGCTAGCTTATCGGTTTTTTATCGGATACACTTCGGAGAGTGTGCGACTGATTTATACGATCTAATACCACCTTGCCCATTTTTCTATCGGAATGCTCGTAGCTCGAAAAAGCGACATCGTTTCATGGTTGATGTTCCAAAGACACGAACGAAGAGATTTGACTCTACTTTTGTGATAAGAACGTCTAGGCTGTGGAATACGTTGCCTGAGAGGGTTTTTCCCGATAGTTACAATCTTTGTGTCTTCAAATCGAGAGTGAATCGGTTTCTTCTAGGTAAACACGCTTCATCGTAGACCGCATCATCGTTTAACATCAGGCGAGATGGCGGTCAAGTGTAAACGTATAAAAGTTAAAAAAAAAAAAAAGCTAATGCTCCTTCTGCGCTAACTAACATCAAGATGTCGAATTTGTGTGACGGTATGCTCGCATCGCAAAAAATCACTCTAAAAAGACGTTAGTTTCGGTGTGCCCGCGCATCGTTTATAAAATATATTCACATCTTTTTCAAGCGCGCCATAAATAGTATGTACTTTAATTTTTTTTCAAACGTTTTAAAACAGCCCTCATCCTAATAATATTAAAAATGTTTGGATGTCTGTTGCTCAATCACGTCGTAACGTATTAACGGATCGGGTTGAAATTTGGAACAGAGGGAACGATGCTGGTGAAACAGCGGGGCGATGACAGTAATCTATACTTATAATAAAACTGTAACGGGTCGAATTCTGTACATTGAAGATATTTTGAAAAAAAATTTTTTAGAGCACTCCATAGTCGATACTGATGGCGAATCTGCATTTTTTTTCTTTCATGTCTGTCTGTCTGTCTGTCTGTCTGTCTTTCTGTATAGGGATCACGCATCACGCCGAAACTACTGATTCAATTCAGCTGAAACTTGGCATGATTTTAGTTTAAACTAAGGAAATTGCTGTAGGCTACTTTTGATCCCCAAATTCTGATCGGTTTTCTTGCGGGAGGGGGTGAAAGTCAGAATGTATATTTGGTTGTAACTCATGTTTGCGTTGTTTAATTTCATTAATTCTTTTTTTGTTAGAAAGAACACATTTTTTATATTGACCCATCAAAATTTGAACATTATCGGTTTGGTGGTTCGGAAATTACACAAACATTAAATAATAACGACACGCACGGCGCGTTCGGTACATACTAACTTCTAAATATTCTGTGTATCACAGACGATCCACAGAATATCTAGATTCTAGATTCAAGAAGTGCCCACGTGATCGCGTCGCGTCGTCTTGAATGACAAAATAATTGTCAAAAATATATTTTTGTTTGGAAAAAGGAGGAGGATGAGAACATCCTCCTTCAAACAAGGAGGATGTCCTCAATCGGGTTGCATGTTTTTTTATTTGGTTTTATTTTACACGATAATTCCGCTAATTGTGAGTTGATTTTGATAATTCTTTGATTTTGATAATTATTTTTTTGTTTGGTAGAAAATACTGCAGAGGTGATCTTATATATCGAAAACAGGGAGGTAGTTTTTCAAATATCAACAAAAAACAAATATCAGCGTAGATTTATCTGTATTTAGTTAGTCGAACGACAGAATTAAATTACCTGTCATTAAAGTAGATTTTT
The DNA here is from genome assembly GCA_017562165.1 of Ectropis grisescens. NCBI lineage: Eukaryota > Metazoa > Arthropoda > Insecta > Lepidoptera > Geometridae > Ectropis > Ectropis grisescens. Next base: position 5,328,339 of record CM029783.1, read on the forward strand.
GTATTTTGGAGAAAACATATCAGCATAATAAGTAGCAGCATAAACAACCCATTAAATGTACCCACTGCTGGACGTTGGGGCTTTCTCTCGCAAGGAGAGAGACAAGGCTATAATCCACCACGCTGGCCCAGTGTCGGTTGGTGGATGACATATGACATATGAATTAGAACTTAGATTCTAGGTACATTTCGGTTTCCTCACGATATTTTCCTTCACCGTTTAATTACCGGCATTACGAACATGACTCAGAAAAGATAGTGATGCGTGTGGTTTTGAACCCTGGGTCTCCGGATCGACAGTCGGCGTTCTCCCGACTAAGTCAGCTGTAGCTTGCTAGACCAGCCGTAACTTAAAGTATTATTTCAATCCAAATACTGTTTAAAATTTAAAGGTAGTGTTCAACAAGCTTCGGTAACCGAAGCAGACCGTTGTTAGGGTTCCGTACCTGACTTCGCTGTCCGTCCATCCTTCCGTCTGTCACCAGACTGTATCTCAAGAACGGTGATAGCTAGACAGTTGAAATTTTCACAGACGATGTATTTCTATTGCCGCTTTAACAAAAAATACTAAAACTAAAATAAATATTTTAGAGGGGCTTATTTCCATACAACAAACTTGACTTTTTTACCGTTTCTTGCTCGATACTAATAACGTACCTGTCATAGGTTGACGCTTTCACTATTCACATAATGTTAAGTTTTATGTTCTCTTTTAAATGTAATTAATTAAAATAAAATAAATTTTTAAGGGGGCTCCCATACAATAAAATCATTTTATTTGCTAATGTTTCAGAACCCTTCGCGCGCGAGTTCCACTGGCATTTGACCGGTTTTATTTTTTCAAAAATTTTGTAATATCCTATCCTTTCCTAATATTATATAAATATGTCAATATTTAAATTTTTGCTGTTCAATTACGTTGGAATGGCTGAATGTATCGAGTTAAAATTTGAAACATATTCTTGGCTTAGCTTAAGTAACACATAGGGACATATAGATAAGTAACTATACATAGGCAATGTTTGGCCTATGTGTTCTTCCAGACTATAATCTAATGGTATTTCAAATTTCAGCCCGATCACTTGATACGTTCCGCCATGATTAAGTAACAAACATCCAAACATTGACATTCATAATATTTACAGTTACAGGACAACGTTGGAACGGCTGAACATATTGAAACGGCTGAAAATTGAAACAGATAACTTATAGTCTGAAATACCACATAATTATATGTACTATCTATCAACCTGAAAAGAAGCATGGGCCCTAAGGAAACAAATATTAAATATCACGTCAAAACGGCACAACGAATTGGGTTGGCATACGAAACACAGATAGTTTAGAGTCTAAAATTTCACATGGGGTCTAAGTCTATATTTTCGTTTAACTCCATATTAATCTATAATCTATACTTCTATACTAATATTATAAAGAGGAAAGGTTTGTTTGTTTGTTTATTTGTAATGAATAGGCTCCGAAACTACTGGACCGATTTCAAAAATTCTTTCACCTTTGGAAAGCTACATTATCCCCGAGTAACATAGGCTATATTATAATTAAAAATAATTAGGAATCCTTACTAAAACTCCAATAATGTAACATAAGGTGTAAAAAAAAGACCTGAAAAATTCCTTACGTCGCGTGCGCTGCGAAAACTATTGATGATAGAACAAAATCATTTACTACGACTTTGCAGAACTCATCATTATCTACAAAAGTGTCGCGAGTCAATGTAATAAAATAAAGTGCCGCGCGGCTCACTCGCGCGATCGGCTCCCTACGCAGCGGTCGTGTGCGTGATCGTATGATTTTAGCTTGAAAAATTTTTGAATTCGCTTTAAATTCGTTTCGTAGGTAAATAAGTATATGATAATAAATATTATATTTTAATGCAACTTTTCAAACTGCTTATAGTAGTATTTTATGGGTATTCATTCCTGTTCAAAATTTAAGCAAAAATTTAAGGTAGTTTTCTACGCCCATATTTTTAATTTTCTTTCTATAAGTACCTACTACTTACCTGATAATAAATATTATATTTTAATTATTCAAACAGCTTAGTACTTCATATAGTTCAATAAGCAAAAATTTTGTAAAAGCCTGTTTAATTATTTATTTCCTTCTATTTTTCATTTTATAATGCCCTAAAATGCCAAAAAGATCAAGATATCAACTTTCTAAACATAGTTCCCAGGCGAGGGCAATAAAAATACGGCGTAATGAGGAATCTTCATCAGAAACTGAAAATCGCCTTGCAAGTCGGAGAGAATACGCGTCGCAATCGCGTGCTAGAGAGTCAAGTATCGAGCGTTCGCAGCGGCTTGCTGAACAAAATTTTATCACTGGCCCAGCAGCTGGTCAACTAGCTCATATACCGAGGATACCGATGATTCCAACTGATCTGCCAATCCCTTTTAAACGACTTCAGTTTCCGGTGAAATCATCTTTCGCGTTAACTATTAACAAGTCCCAGGGCCAAACCTTCGAATTATTAGGATCGACCTACGAAAATAATGTTTCACTCATGGCCAACTGTATGTTGGCCCACGTGTCGGAGCTCCTGAAAATCAATTTATTTTGCTGCCACAAAATAAAACTACTTCAAATATCGTTTACAGGGAAGCTCTGACTCACTAAAACTAATGGCTTTTTTTTGTAAATAATATTATATATGTATAAAATTTTAAAATAAAAAATACAAAAAACATTAATAAAAATAAATCATAAAAAAATTCAAACTCCTTTATAATTTTACTTTTTTAAACCCGATACAAAAAAAAAGGGTGTGTGTGTGTGTGTATGTACCCGTGCGAAGCCGGGGCGGGCCACTAGTAAGTATATATTTTCGTAAGGAACTTGATGTGATGGTAAGGTAAGAGCCAAAAATGAAAAATATATGCACCCGTTTTGGCGTAGATAATACAGGTGATTTACGTTCACAATCAAAATAACAAGCAACATTATATTCTCATTAGATGGCGCTAATGCCAGTTTAAATCTAAAAGCACTAAAGGCCATTTAAATCAATGTTTTGTTATTGTGGTATGTATTTTTTCTTTCATCACTAGGTGGCGTTACTGGTATTCTAAATTGTACTAATAAGTTTTTGCTGCTAAAAGGATTTTAATGCCGAATTTGGATTCTTTGGTTCTTGGATTTTTTTTCTGTGTTACAATTAAATTCATACATTAACATTTCACTAAGACTTGGCTTAGATTTACGGGTTCAACTTGCTTGAGAATCTATCATTAAAACTCAAAATTTTAATCGTTTTGATTCCACACAGGCTTCGTTCAAAATTTTACGCGGGCGAAGTCGCGGGTAACAGTTAGAAAACAGCTTGCGGATAAAAAGAGATAAGTAGGTAATCAGATCATGCACATCAGCTTCAGACTTTTCGTAATGTATCCTATAAAAATCCTACAAACTTAACACTTGCGGCTATGTTCGATACTACGAAACCTTAATAAGTATGTTTGATTTTGTTTAAAAAAAGAAAAATAAAGATTATAAAATTAAATAAATTTTGGTGTGGAAATACAAATTCACTCAAACTCAAAGGGTTTTCAATGACTACTTATCCAAATATTTGACGGACGATACTTCCAACTAATGTATACGTCAGTAACATCTGCTTACGCGAACGAAGTAGCGGGTTCAGCTAGTAAATAATATAATTGTTAAGTCAATTTTAAAATCTACTATTTTAGGGTTCCGTAGCCAAATGGCAAAATACGGGACCCTTATAGATTCGTCATGTTTGTCTGTCTGTCTGTCCGTTCGTATGGCACAGCCACTTCTCTACGAAACTATAAGAACTATACTATTGAAAAGTGGTAAGTAGATGTATTATGTGAACCGCATTAAGATTTTCATATAAAAAAAATTATAAAAAACATCAATACATTTTGGGGTGTTCAATACTTAGAACTGAAATTTAAAAAAAACCCATCAAAACCACACTTGTGTGTTGTCTATGGATAGGTCTTCAAAGATGAGGTGTCTAACATATTTTTTTTCTAAACTGAATAGTTTGCGCGAGAGTCTCTACCAAACTGGTAAAATGTGTCCCGTATTCGTTTTATTTAATTTAAATACGTCATAAATTCACTATTGTTAATATACAAGAACTTTTGTATTTTGTTTCTTTGCTGTTACGAAAGCCTTCATGGGCGAGTCTGACTCGCACTTGACCACTTTTTATTTTTAACTGACTTTATAATCACGAGATTGTGCCAGTCCAATTAGATATATCAAAAACTCGTTCATAGAATTCTGATGCAATTTCTACAAAGTTGACGGTTTTGTCGTGCATTTAATATCGGCGTGGACATGTGGGCTAGGTCCACGTACGGTCAGGCTCGCTGATATATTTACATAATTTACTTAGCCATTAATAACCTGCAACTTGCAACTCACTTACCGTGTACCGTGTGCAATATTTTAGAAATTCCAATAGAAGTTAGACAACGCTTATTGTAATATTTTTGAATAGTTTTTTAGTAGTAGTAGGTAGAGTGACAAGATGCACAAGAATGCCTGATGGTAAGTAGCACATAAGCAGCCCACTAAATGTTCCCACTACTGGGACTCGGAGCCCTCTCTCGCAAGGACAGAGTTTTAAGGCCATAATCCACCACGCTGGCCAAGTGCGGGTTGGTGGATGACACATGACCTCGAAAGATTCTAGGTACATGTCGGTTACCTCACGATGTTTTCCTTCACCGTTTTTAAGTTACATGACTTCGAAAAGACAATGGTGCGCGGTAAGTAACACGCCTGCCTGTAATAGGCAAGTGCAACCCCTCTCTTTGAACATGAAGAGTCATCAATGTATATCGCTTCACTGTACTCGTCGCTTGGAGAAATTTTACGCTTCAAACCAGAAAACAGTAATGGTTGCACATTACTGCTTGACGGTACAACAACTGGCGCAGGCCTACAGCTGACCACTACCACTTAAGTTACCGCTTAGGGACCACTCCCTAAGCGGATTCCGCAAAAAGACCTACAACTACTAATTTGTAGGTCTTTTTGCGGAAAATCAAAAGTCGCTAAAAGCTTGTTTATGCAGCGAACTATATAACTTATAAATTCAACTAAACCTACTGTATCTAAACGTATTTCTGTCTCAATTTTACTCCCTCTAGCTCCGTGTGTTAAATATTCTGCAACTTTTCCTTTTAATACTATTAGATTAACATAATTATAACGACATATTATGGCCCAAAGAAATATGTTCAATAACTTGGTTTCCTATTTATGGAAACTGGCGGCTAATCATATTTCACTAAGCATATTTTAAATGCGAAAGTGTATCATATGTAGACTAGAGTATGTAGACATATTATAATTCATTATTCATTATAAAGATTTTAATCTACGCTCTAGTTTCGCATGTAGTTAACTATGTAGCTGTGGAACTTATATCTTTTGAATTAGTATTTAATGTAAACATTAAGATATAAGAAAGCTTAGTATATTTCGAAGAATGGTATTTAGAGGTATATGACAATATTTTAGTGGTACCGGAACGGGCCACTAGTATCTAATTTTAAACCTGAGTGGGGTTTCCCGATGGATACAAGGTGAAATAAAATGATTTATTTAGATACATTACGAGTATGAGAAGTATCTACTAAATAACCTAGAAAAAATATTATGTAGAATATTGGTGTTAGTGATGGTTGTTATAAGTACGAGTATGTATTGGTTGTTGGCTCGGGAGCCTCCACGTGGTGCACCCTGGGCGTTACACAACAATTTGCATCGGTGGCATCTTGTTGTGTGACGGCGAATCCCGGCCGGGGCTGGGAACTTGTACACACGCCTCTCCCTCTTGAGCAGCAGTGCGTGTAGAAGTTGAGGAAAGGCACTGGAAGATTTAGAATGGTTACTCGGTTGATACTCCTATCGCCTCCTATTTATTAGTCTTCTAAATGAGGCTCTTCAGCGAGCATTCTTAGCAGAGTGCTCTGTGGAAGGACCCGCGAAACCGCGGCTAGGGACAGGACATGAAGGCGAGCCTCTCGCTGCCGACCATCTTAGCCAAGATGATCGACGGTGAGACGTCGTGTGAGGCAGAGGGGCAAGAGTTGTGAAAACCTCTAGCTTCTCCACTGAGGCGGAAGCGGACACAGGAGCGTGCCTGGAGATCAGCCACCCTAGCTCGCATCCCATCTCCACTAGAGGGCCTAGGGCGTCAGACGTTTGGGGCCATAAGCCTTCGAGAAGGTGACATGCCGCTGATTTCCGACGCATCACTAGAGCCACATGTATGGTGCGGTGGATTGGTGTATTAAATGACATTAATATGGAAACTATGAATTCCCTACACTAACTAACACTAGGTTTGGTGATAAGTTTGTAGATAGTGTTAATTTAATATTTTTAGAACTTTTTAAAATTAAGTAGTAACTAAGTATTTTGAAAATACCTACCTGCTCAGATACCTACCAAATTTTGATAGTTCAGCAAAAGTTTATTAAGACTAACCCATTCTATCGGTTGTAGAGTAAAAGATATTTCATTATAAATCCAGTCCATTTCCTTTACCTACGCTATTTAACTCCTAGGCAATGTCAATCGCTGCACTTTTTGTCTCTCCGACAACCGGTCCGAACCTTGTATGGGGAGTTTAACCGGGCTAAATGAATTCCATGTGTTACTAAAATAGAATAAAATAATTATATTTAGGTTAATTGCCGACGATTAAGGAAGTTTTCGGGTAAACACTCAAAGCTATATATTCTATATTTGTGGTAAGCGAAGGCAAATAATAGGTAATAATGTAACAACCCTAACCACTGGTAGCTTGGGCCCTGCCCCCGCTGCTGGGGGCACCTAAGTTTTATATAATGTTTATATTTTTTTATACGTATTGTAAAAAACTAAGAAGACAAATAAATAACTACTAATAATAGTAAATATTGGTAGACAATTCACACACAACACCATCTGGCCCCAAACTAAGCAAAGCTAGAAAGCAAATGACGAATGCGAGTCGTTTCAGCTATCGTCGCGTTACTCTAGCAAATATGTGAGAAATACGAAGGTTCTCCGTTATCGTGAGGCTCGGGTTTTTTATAAAATAGAATGGCGGCACAAGCAAGGCATGCGACTAATGGTAAGCAGCCTGCCTACCTATAACAGGACAGTGTCACGCAGACATTCAAACATGGAGAGTACGAACTGCCTACCAGTATATCACGCACATCACTCAGCTATATACCTCATTAACTTAATTTTTCTCTTTATTAACAAAACTAAAATACAATGAGAACTACACTACAAACCTGCCTAACTAACTACTTACACTAAGCACACATGAATTATCCATAGACCACTGTAGGTCTACAGATAATCAAGATGTTCAAGCCCACTACCAATCGGAAGCGTACCCAGCATGCTGGCGGCATTGCCACGCTGAATGACAATGCTTATGCGATGGGCCAAATAAACGCCACCATTTTGGGCACGCATCGCGGCGACCAAGCGCTCGGAAAGGCTTTTGAATTATCTCATTCCCTTTTTATTTTTCTTGATATTGCTTGGTAGCATAATAAAGACAAGGGTATGGGACTTCCCCAGGCAATTACAACAAAAAGTGCTACCACTACGCACTACGTCACTACTCCGTTCTATTTCCCAAAAAAAATGCGAGTCTTGACGTTAACAGTGATATACTGTGAGTATGCACGGTCCGAGGGGGGACAGGGGACATGACCCCCATATTACAATCTTATTACTTTATACACTTCTGTCGTCCTACATAAGTTACCTGATGGTTTATTTGACCCATAAATTTTGTTCACGGGCCTGCAGTCTATGACAACACTTATCAACGTATTCAATTCGCGTAAAGAAAATCGGCCACCCTCCAGTTTATTAGCGTTCTCAGCCTAATTACCGTGCATTTTTTCATTAATTTAACTTAAACACATTAAAATATGAACCACTTCAAAGATTCCAATTCAGCAGTAGATGAGGCGTCATAGTAAGTGTCAGTATAAACTATTATAAGTGGATTTCTAGTCATTAAGACTTAAAAATTTTAAGGGCATGGTAATTAGATAAACTTAATATTTATTGCAATGAAAAAGCAAAGCAAAAGCAAAGAAAGTTTCCTAAAATTCATGTAAAATAATAAAAGTGATAGATGACAGAAGAATACTGATGACTGAGATGGGGCGGAAACATGGCCACTGACCAAAGGCCTCGTTCACAAACTCCAAGTTGCACATCGAGCTATGGAGAGGGCTATGCTCGGAGTCTCTCTGAAGGATATAATCCGCAACGAGGATATCCGACGGAGAACTAAGGTATGCGACATAGCCTTGAGAATAAGCAAGCAGAAGGGGCACTGGGGGGACCACATACGTCGCAGAGCCGATGGACGTTAGGGAAGAGGGGTTCTGGAGTGGAGACCACGTTCAAGACGCCCTGTGGGAAAGCCTTCCGCTCGGTGGACCGACGACCTGAAAAGACTGGTGGGAAGCGGATGGATGCGGAGAGCCGAGGACCGGATTTGGTGGTGCAACATTGGAAAGGCTTAGGTATGTCCAGCAGTGGACGACCACAGGCTGAGGATGATGATGATGAATAAAAGTGATACCTAAAATCACGCATTAATAATTATTTATACACTAGACAATTATAATAATTAAAACATTAGAAATAACAATAGCTTTCTTAGCTGATTTTTAATTGACCTGATCTTTGTTAGTTTCAAACATAATATCTAATAATTTATTAGACACCTTATATGTAACAGTACATACCCCGCTGACATAGACATAGCACACGACCTTTCGCTCACGGACAATACTGACCTAGCCCAATGAATAACGTGTTGTCCGCAGCTGCGGCTTTGTGTGCTAAATCTTTGTAGCTACATACGTCCGAACGTATCGTTGGGTTCTATAAAATTTGTATTTGTACTTACGATTTATAAATTCGTAAAGTAAAATGGAATGTTACAATCGATACCTATTACTAACTTTATAATAACAATCAAACAAAAATTAGGTACCATAGGTAGTGCAATAGCTATACTGTATTTGACACCTGCAACTAATATGTTACACCTTCTCTGTTCTCAGGGTACATATTTGAACCGTTTCAGGTTGACATATACCTAGGGCCTTTTACGTTGAGATAGCCTTTAGGGCCGGAGTCCTTTTCATTTCAAAACCCTTTCCGAGTGCTTTGTTGTCGTCGTTTATTCCACAGAATAAGATTTGTTTAAACTAGTGGAGTTAACTACTCATGTCATTTCACTGAACTACTCTTTTATTTATATATTTTATTTCAGATAAAATTAACTTTTCCTTTTATGTGAGGCTAAGCCACAAAGAGTCATTCATTAAAAAAAACTTTTCTTTTTCACCTATACTTTATAATTACTATTTGTTTGATTAGGTACTTACTAACTTAGGTTTCTATATAAAATAGATCGCTGTATAAAAAATGACAATACAATTACTGTGTAATATTTTATAATTTCGAAATACGCAATTTGTAGTGGTAGGACTCTTGGCAGAGTCCACCTGGGGGAAGTACCACAACTTTGCCAGTTATTCTACCGCCAAGCAGTAATGTGCAAACATTACTGTGTTCCGGTTTGAAGGGCAATGTTTCCAGAGAAATGACAGGGCTTAGAGATATAAGATCTTAGATCTCTGGGTGACGAGCGCAGTGCAGTGCTAGGTAAGGATTTGGACTCTTCATGTTCCAATAGCTGCGTGTCACTGTGCTGTTATGTGTCAGGCATTTTGCTTACCATCAGGCACATGTCCTGATTGTATCGTCACTATTTATTTAAAAAAAAAACCACCAAGAATCTTCTTCACAATAAAACCGAAAACCATCCTTCATAGCTGAATATATTTTGTTAAATTCTGGGACAGAGTAGTAGGTAGAAAATACCATTTTAATTGTTTATCACCGCGATTGTTCCAGGAGTAGGTAAGGTCAGATTCTAGATACATTTCTGAATGTAGAGAAAAATTTCTCCGAAAAGTGTATCTAAAATTATTAGTGTGTCACTATAACTATATACTGATATAATATGAAGATAACATCTTAGATCACTGGGTGACGAGCGCAGTGCAATGCTAGGTGATGATTTGAACTCTTCATGTTCCAATACCAGCTCAAAAAAAAGAGAGAGTAGCGTTACGCAAAGCAGTGCTATAAGCTATTATGATATACACCGTGGCTAAGTAGTGAGACGAGTCTCAGATATTTCGATGCAGTATCGTGCATAACATTCTCGTGCAATTCAAGAATATTCTCTCACTCTCTGCGTACACGAGTAGAGTAGTAGCTACTATTAAACATGTTAAATATCCCGTATTTATAAATACTAGTAGTTAGTGCAAACGCAAAACTTTACAGAAGTGTAAGCTTCGATGAACTCCAAATTGTACCCTCGTCTTCCATTACTCATATCTTCTTCACCATCCTACGGTTGCCTGGAAGAAATCGCTCTTAACGATAAGGTCGCCCATTGTTACTTTGTTTTAAGGTGTTTCTGTATTATGTTTTATTATATAAGTGCAATAAAGAGTTTATCTATCTATCTATCTACGCCTAATATAAGGTTTGTATATTTTCGCAGTTCGAGACACTCAACAGGCTTAAATTTTAAGTGCGTTGAACTAATTAACCTTTTATTCGCGCTCTATTTCGAAACCTTGTCACTCTAGAAGCCGCGTGAGCATCGATCACAACGCCATAACACCAGTCGTTTTCCCATATTTGGGACAGATCTTCGATCTACCTTGATTAAATCAGAGGCAACAAAGTATCCAATTTAAGGCTAGTATATAGCAATAACTGTTCCTATACCTACGATAGGCATTTAGCCGCAAACTGGGTCACGCAAGGTACGCGTGTGCAAGCTGGTTTTAAATTCATAAGAGACCGCGCCCGTTTGTGTGTCAGACATATAATTCGAAGTAGATTAGAACTGATACCCATGTGTTGCAAGGACATGTCTCGAATGCGGCTTGTGATAAATTTGTTTCTGGTATTTCAACTATATAGATTTAGTTTAGGTCTCACATCGTTTGCTTTGGATCTATTTCCCTTCAAACTGGAATACAAAAATCGTAGCGTGGTGATAATGTCCCTGTAGGTACGCTAAAGAAGTCCCGAGATGCAGTAGACGTCATTTGTGGCTCAAAAATAGGTGCTTTACAACTTACAAATGATCATAAAAGAATAGATTTTGACGGTTATTCTATCGCCAAAGAGTAATTTGAAAACATATTGTGTTCCGGTTTGAAGGGCATTGTTTCCAGTGAAATTACAGGGCTAAGAGATAAAACATCTTCCATCTGTGGGTGACGAGAGCAGTGCAGGGCTAGGTAATGATTTGGACTGTTCCTGTTCCCATTGGTTCCTATAGCTGCGTGTCTAGTTGTTACTTTCTTAAGGGTGCGTAGAGCAGGAGTAGTGGTTGTAGTGGTAGGACTCTTGGCAGGCTCCGCCTGGGGAAGTACCACACCTTTGCCAGTTAATCTACCGCCTAATAGTAATGTGCAAACATTACAGTGTTCCGGTTCGAAGGGCAATGTTTCCTGAGAAATTACAGGGCTTGGAGATATAACATCTTAGATCTCTGGGTGACGAGCGCAGTGAAGTGCTAGGTAATGATTTGGACTCTTCATGTTCCAATACCAGCTCAAAAAAAGAGAGTAGCGTTACGCAAAGCAGTGCTATAAGCTATTATGACTATTTAGCCACGGTGTGTGGCTAAATAGTGAGGCGAGTCTCAGATATTTCGATTCAGTATCATGCATAACGTTCTCGTGCAATTCAAGAATATTCTCTCACTCTCTGCGTACACGAGTAGAGTAGTAGCTACTATTAAACATGTTAAATATCCCGTATTTATAAATACTAGTAGTTAGTGCAAAACGCCTATACTAAACCTATAAGGGTCAACTTTGTATAGAATCGCTAATACAAGTATTTTAGCGATTTGGAATGTGGTCCTATAATAAAGTTATTATACTGAAGTAGGTACCTACCTGCCTACGAATCGTAGATAGGAACATACTCATTAATGTTAAAATTACCTACTTCAGTATAATAGGGAATTCCAAACAAAAAAATATAGAGTAATAAATTTATATTCACTAGTTCAAAACTTAAAAAAAAAAAAAGACATCAAGCAAAACTACTACTATTACATTATTGAAAGTAATTTACACTGATCCTGATACACCTACATAGGCAAACAAGATTGTCTTTATCAACGCTTTCTATGTAATATCTAATGTAATTACGAATTAATCGCCATTCTTACAGTTAGGTACTTATAATTAAAAATAAATTGATACATACAAGGAATAAATAAGAAGAATAACCGCTACTGACAGATGTAACCACATATTTAAACTATAGGGTTCATTTTACTGCCTCCCAAATATAACAAAATTACAAAAAATGTACAAAAATAAAAGTAAAACAAAATAGAAAGCCTCGAAGTCTGTGGTTTAGAATTATAATAAATTGGTAGTCATAGGAACTGCCGATAGAAGTGAAAACTTATAACTCAGAATTTGATAGCTCACTTTGGAAACTATGCGGGTGCAACCGGAGGCGTGGCCATGACCATGGCCATCTAGACGTGCATCACCATATCTAGATAGCCATGGTCTCGAGTTCATACGAAGATTTCTTATCATTTTCATAGCGTGACGACAGAATTCAATTCAGAAAAGCCACCAACCAAAATATTCCATTTTTATACCTGGCTGCGAAGTAGTTGCGGCCGAGTGTGCAATGGCACCCTTAAATTTTCGAATTCTTTACATACATTGCTGATGTGGATTAAAAAGTAAATGAACGATTTTTTTTTTTTGGAAAATTAATTAACATTAATTTAAGTAATTAAAATTACTTGCGGCCACTTATTGACTGATAACCAATGTATTCTCCTAATCATAAATGTATGTTCCGTGTTCAAATGTGAATTTGTTTAACTACGCGATGAATGTAGACATTTTGCAGCCGGATCTCATACAATAATAAAAAAGTTTAAATCACGACTGAACGGATCGGGTTAAAATTTGAAACACAGCTTATAAATAAATATATGTAGGTCGACACTTCACAAACGACACCATCTGACCCCAAACTAAGCAAAGCTTGTAGTATGGATAGCTGATTTAATATTTTTTAGGGTTCCGTAGCCAAATGGCAAAATACGGGACTCTTATAGATTCGTCATGTCTGTCTGTCTGTCCGTCCGTATGTCAAAGCCACTTTTCTCAACTATACTATTGAAACTTGGTAAGTAGATGTAATCTGTAAACCGCATTAAGTTTTTTATAGAAAAAATAGAAAAAAAAATAGGGGTGTCCCATACTTAGAACTTAAACACAATTTTTTTTATCAAAGCCATTCGTGTGATCTATGGATTCGGGGTATCTATGGATAGGTCATCAAAAATTATATTGAGGGTCCAAACATATTTTTTTTCTAAACTGTATTGTTGTTTGCGCGAGGGGCTCTTCCAAAGTGGTAAAAAATGTGTCACCCCCCTGTAACTTCTAAAATAAGACAATGACAAAAATAAAAAAAAGTGTATGATGTACATTCTTTAAATTTATCCATGTAAACTATCAACGAAAATTGGTTTGAATGAGATCTAGTATCTATATCTAGATCTATATCTAGTCTAGTAGTTTTATTTTAATACGTCATAAATTGATTATTGTTAAAACACTGATTAAAGTAACAACGAACTACAAGAACTTTTATATTATGTTACTTGCTGCTACGGAAGCCTTCATGGGCAAGTACGACTTGCACTTGACCTTTTTTATATTTTAATACATACCTATTATACATAGAAAACTCCCAAAAACCAGCACAGTCCAAATATTTGTATTCATCGCACAAATATTTGCACTGGGTGGGAATCGAACCTACGACCCACGGTTTCGCAAGCAGAGCTACTTCAAAGAAGTTAAACTGAACTAACCAGACTTACTGAAGGACTACAAAAGAGAGTTGAAAAGGTGGAAAGATGCATCAATGTAAGATAGAAAAATAAAGCTATTCTTGCGAAAGTAAAAGTTTGCTCTCGACTACTAAAGACCTCAGTAGTAAGTCTCTTTTTCAACCCATTCTGATATATTATTTCTGATGAGGTAACGCCTTAATTCATCACCAAAAATCATGAACGTTGCAAAAGGCATCGCTGAAAATAAGTCGTACCAACTCAAAGGTTCTGTCGAAAACACCTCATTACAAATCGGCATATACGTCACTATCAGTGCTAAAACTAAATTAACAACAATACTTGCGTTCAAAACGTTATTCTTCATGCCTTTTCTTAGCAGCGACACTCTTCTGGTCTTACAAATTATCACATCTGACACTTGAGTCACGCAAATAGCGAAGAAGTACGAGGTTTGCGCTTTCCTTTCGATCCGTTTTCTGTCAACGAAGAGCCACGGACGACCTAGTGTGTCTTTTACTGATTCCGAAACTGATTCCCATTCCTTGCGGGTGAACATCAGGGTAGAAGGAAAAAAACCCTCTTGAGCGAATATAATGAAATACGAGAACATTCCAGCGAAAAACTGAATGAGACCTACTTGAAAGTAGGCCATGAACAAGAGTACTCTATCAACCAAATGGTCTGTGGGTTTACGCGGCGGAATTGACATAATGTCTGACTCTGAATCCTCGTAAGCCAGGCTCATTGCGGGTAATAGATCAGTTCCAACGTTTACAATTAGGATCAGCATCAACGTCAAGGGCAAGGGCATTCCAAATATTGCGTATATTACAAAAGGTAACATTTCTGGCGTGTTTGATGTCAACGTGTACGCAATAGTTTTCTTCAGATTGTCAAAAATACGTCTCCCTTCTTGAACTCCCAATACGATTGAAGAAAAGTTGTCATCTAATAATATCATGTCAGCAGCTTGTTTCGAAACTTCTGTTCCCGTGATGCCCATCGCAATTCCGATATCGGCTTTCTTCAGCGCCGGAGAATCGTTAACACCGTCCCCTGTTACCGCAACGACATGCTTCAACGCTTGGTATGATTCTACAATAAAAAGCTTTTGTTGCGGACTAGTCCTGGCGAACGTGATTTCCTCGTATTTATTTTGAGCAGACTTTAATTCATAAACTGTCATTTTACGAAGCTCGTCTCCGGTAATAATAGCAGCTTTGAACTGATTTTTTATATGTGGCGGTACGTCGCTCAATTCAATATGATGTTCAAAAGCATAATCATAAGCAGTGGGCTGTGTAATAGTTCCACATTTGCGTGATATCGCCAAGGCAGTGACCGGGTGGTCCCCGGTCACCATCACCACTTTGATTCCTGCCTGACGACACATCCCTATATATCTGTCGATGTTTTGCCTCGGTGGATCAATCATGGAGAGCGCCCCTAGAAAAGATAAATCTTCAAGGGGAAAATTTTTCGTTTGAGTGTCGAATTTATAATTCAAGGGATAACTTTCTAGTGCCAATTTTAGATCACAGTAACCGATCACGCGTTCTCCCATGTTTGCGAGTTTAATAAAATAAGCTTTGAGCTCTTTTTTTAGTTGCGGTGTCATAGACTGTTCTCCTTCGTCAGTGTACACGCTGGAGCAGTATTCCAATACTATTTCAGGAGCTCCCTTCATTATTAAATAATAACTTTGGGTCGCTTGCATACAATGTATTGTAACTTGGTATTTATAAGCAGAACTGAAAGGTATTTCTGCTTCTTTCGGATTTTCTCTCTGTGCTTGTAAGGCAGAACGGTGCATCTCCATGTACCGCAATATGGCCGACTCAGAAGCGTCTCCTAAGATTTTTCTTTTTTCTATCGCTAATCCCATGGTTGTGAAATCAAATGTAGCTTTTAGATTTAAAGAAGCGGCTAAACACAGAGCCGAATACGTCGGTTTTGCAACCGCACTGTGATCGTCTTTGTCGTAAATTTTGAAATCGCAGAACAAGTGAGAAACAGACATTCTATTTTCTGTCAAGGTTCCCGTCTTGTCCGAGCAAATACAAGACGTAGATCCGAGGGTTTCTACAGCTTGTAGAGTTTTAGCGAGACAATTTTTTTTCTTCAGCTGGTTCGCTGATAGCGTCATGCACACCGTCAGCGTCACAATCAAGCCTTCCGGTACGTTAGCCAATATGATCCCGAGCATGTACATCGTGGCAGCAATCCAGCTACCCTGAGTAAAATAAACCATCAAGAAAAACACGAAACCCATAACGAAGGCCACACCGCAAATTAATTTGACGAAATGAGTGATTTCCTTAGCGATCGGAGTCTCTTCTTTCTCGAGCCCCGTAACCAACCCAGCTATTTTTCCGATTTGTGTCATTTCTCCGATGGCTATGACAATTCCCCTGGCTGAACCTTCGGTAATTGGACAGCCGAAGTAGGCCATGTTTTTAGACTCCAGCGGATTGGCATTAGTGCACACGTCTTTGTGCGATATCGGTTCAGACTCGCCAGTCAGTGATGCCATATCAGTTTTAAAATTGGTACATGAGAGGATTCGAATATCAGCCGGAACGACTTGTCCGCCGGACATCTCGACTATATCACCGATAGTGACCTCGTTATTGGGTATAACTTTCTTAATTCCATCGCGGATCACAACAGCGTTGGGTGGAACCAATTTCTCAAAACCGCTCATGAGGGCAATATTCCTCGCTTCTTGATAGAATCCAAAGAGGCCGGTGCCCACAATAGTACACGTTATAACTATTCCCAAGTAAAGATATTCCATACTCGCATGTCCAGATTCCTCTGCCCCAGAATCGATATTTCCAGCGAAAAAATATGCTAAAAAGTTCAGAATGGCGCCAGCCCAGAGCAGGCACTGGAACCAGCCAAACATATTGTGGCGGAAGATTTTCCAGTAGCTAGTGCCTTTGAGTTCCTTGAGTTCATTGGGGCCGTGAATTTCGTAAAGTTCTCTGGCCATTTCTTCTGTGAGGCCTTTGGTGCAGCTAGTGCGATAGACGACCTCAAGCTGAGCGGGTGTAAGGAAGTGGTCGCCAGTGTGAGTCTCCTCCTTGAGAAGATTGAGCTCAGACATTAAAATTTCGGCGTTGGAGGTGCCCAGGATACTAGCATGACGCCCCAAAGAGATGGTACTCGAACGCCTGTGCGTGTTGTGCGGCATTTTCACGTATATCTCACTGACAAGGATAGAAGAAAATACTCAAGATCACTGCTGGACGGATTACCCGCTAATAAATTATCTAATATTACGATCCCATATATTCAAAAAGCACGTACCTACAATTGTTTAGAATAAACGGCCGCAGGAATTACGATTTAAATTCTCTTTAACCACTTTGAACGGTCTTTGACAGGTATTTTCAATCTGAGGGTATATGTCTTAAAAATGACAGTTCAAATAACGTCATTTGATGTCTTTGGAATCGTAGAATCAAGCATAAAATTAAAGAGGATTAAACATGTACCTATTGAACTAAAACCCGAGGTTGTTCGATTCAGAAGTAAATCCATAGTAACCTTTGAGGATTAATTATTTAACCTTTGAGGATTGATTAATTAGTTGGTCTGAGATAGTAACCTATGGACTTAGGATTCATTCCTATAACCAAAGATCTCAATAATAGCCAGATGTGCCCTCCCAAACTTCAGGGCGCACGGAATCATGTCATTGTTGGGAAGAGTGAGGTCACTCATTCCGTTCCAGTCAGTTCCAGGAAGTGGTGAACGCCGGGCGTTTTTACTTATCACTATTCGTTGTCAACAACCAAAATAAGTAGAACCACAGCATATCGCACCGTTAGCGATTTTAGGGGTCAAGTAGATTGGTTATGTGTAAACTACTTACGACACACATAGAGACGCAGTTTATTACCAATTTCAAGTTACTCAGGGCACATCCATTGGTTTATATCGATGCCTATAACGATGTTCGATGAGCTGAGTTAATCAGAATCTTTATTGATATACCTAAATATAAGAGTTTTGAACTGACCTAAAGTTAAAAAAAATCGAGATAACTACAGTAATCTGTTACTGAACGACCATTTTACAAAAGTAGAGTCAAACCTCTCTGTTAGAGTATTGGGAACGTTAATCATGAAACGATGTCGCTTGTTATTATTAAGACCCTCTCGTCGAGTAAAACCTTCCTCTATTTTTCTCTTACCGTCCCATTTTGCCTTCTGTATCCGGCTTGTCCTGGATAAATTGGCTAT
Source organism: Ectropis grisescens (assembly GCA_017562165.1). NCBI lineage: Eukaryota > Metazoa > Arthropoda > Insecta > Lepidoptera > Geometridae > Ectropis > Ectropis grisescens. Next base: position 5,346,572 of record CM029783.1, read on the forward strand.
ATCGGCTGCCCAATTAGTACTTATATGTACTGCCGAAGCAAGTACAATCGTCGGCCCAACTTTGTTCAAAACAATCAAATTAATTAAATTAATCTTACGCTACTAAAAGAATTTTTCAATTTTTGTAGTAAAGTTCAATAAAATTGGTATACCTATCTTCCTCTTTCTTTGTGGTATAGGCAAAGAGTTCAACTTCAACTCTTGGTCAATGGCTTTTATTGTGGTTTAACCTCACAATTCCGCCAATGTCACGTAGAAAGATAGGCCATCACAGACTAAGTAGTACACTTAGACCATCAAACGAGGAGGTAGGAGGAGGAGGCAAAGAGTTTACATGTACTACGTATAGAGTTAGATTTTCCGCACGGTTCCTTTGTGTCAATCGTAAGCAGATGACGTGCTAACTTTATGTGGGTAGCAACGAGGTAGCAACAGAGTGATGTGCCGCGACAAAAGTATGACACTTCCACGAGAGCGACAAGGCAAGAAAGATGCTACCCGTGCTGTCGGTGTAAAGCGATGCACAAACGTGTGCCAACTCTATGCGTAGTATATGTAAACTCTTTGGCTATACTATCAGGCGCATGTCCTGCTCGTCTCGCCACTCTATACAATAATTTAAAAAATACAGCGGTAAGTAAGGAATCCCTAATTAGGTGATACAAATAAAACTGAACTGTGTCATCCAAACTTTTATTACAAAAAATATCTAATACTATAAAGCATAATTTTACAACAGCTCACCATTTATACAAATTTTACAACATAATTCATTTACTGTTTATATATCTATCTGCATTTATACAAGAATCGTTTTTCTCGTAATTGAAACGGTACTTAATTGCTTTACATTACATTCTATGAAAACAACATAACCACAATACTGTTTATAGAAGTTAAAATACGGGACGTAAGAAGGCTTTTTACATAGTCTTTGGTTACTTTGTACTGGAATGAAATGTTACAATACATAAAAAGTGATAATCGTGATACTGTGCTCTAACTGTGTCAGCTTTGCCATTTTCTGTACAGTAATAGTAATCTTTGATAATATACTTGTCTAGATGGAGCGTTACGCTGTAATTGCGGCAAAAGTAACAGACCCGGTTTCAAACCCTTGTGTGCGTGTCACAAGTGTTGAAACACAGACACTTGTGTTCGTAACATGTTTTTAAACATGGCGTCAAATGACGCTGTCCTGAAACACAATGATTTTTTTTAAAATCAATTGTTTCTGTAACTAAATGATAATGTAAAGGTTACTTACCAATTGTTAGCTAACGTTTTTAGTTATTTTAAATCGTCCTTTCTAATTTTTGCAGACTTTTATTGCGGCATATTCAAGTCACAAGACACGTGTTTACCGCACAGCGTCAGTGTCGCAACTAAACTGGCAAATCGAACTTATCAGCCAACTGTTGACTGATATTTTTTTTTGGTATTTCTACGCTCGAACGGTTTATGGAGACAAGTGTATAATCAAAGATAGTAATATATGTATGTCACCATAAAATTATCAACACCATCAGATTATATCTAACGCGTGAGATTATAATATCACTACAGTTTTTTATAATTGAACACTGACATGACAATTACTTGCAAGCACAATTAACCGCCCACCTACATATAGGTATCTTTTGTATGCTTGTCCTTTGCTTTACATTGTATGTTGACGATTATGGCTTTACATTTCATGGTGACATATACATTTATTAACATCAAGTAACTAATTACAATTCTCAAATTGACAGACATTAAAAGGAATCTTTATATTGGAATGTTAAAAGTAAATATCATACATATTTTTAGTAATAAATGTAAAAGTAACGAAATTAATAATAAAAAACATATTATATAATTTGATTTAACAATAATACAGTCAAACCTAGATAAGTGAGAACTGAGTTAGCGAGGATATATTTTAAATAAATATAATAAATACCAGCAGCGCTCCGAGGTTTTACCTGCGTAGTTCCAGTTCCTTGAATTTTGCCGCGATGAAAAGTATGAATGTAAGTATAATGAAAATAAGCGCGAGCGTTGTAAACAAAATATTTCTACTTTCCACAACTTGACATTGGATTTTCATAAGTAATACATTATTTTATGATATTTCGAGCATCTTAGTTAAATACATGGCATGGTTATTTGTTTTTTTTCCTACGATAATTAAACAACCCGTTGTATGTCATACCGATCTTACTACTCAATCAATCAGACTTTTTTTAACATTTTTAGGAAAATGTATTTGAAAAATGATATAGACATAATTAAACCTAATCAATAATTTACTTTTATCCGCAGAATCATTCATTGAATGGGATAGAGATAATGAGAACGCTGTACCCTCAGTTCGCACTTATCTAGGTTCGACTGTATAAAAAAGTTATAGTAATAAAAAAGGAAATAATAATAAATTGATTATGCTTATTGATCGAGATCATTGTTATTTTTATTTTCTTAGCATTTTCACTGATTACAATCACTATTGCAGTTGGCGTCAGTTGGACTCTACAGCCTTCCGAATTTTGGTATAGTAGTTTTATCTCACGAAGCGACGCGAGCTTTACTTGTGGTCACGATGTTCACAAACACTCTATGAATGTGTGCGTGACCACGGACGTTCTCAGTATCGCACGAAACGCGGGCGAAGGTATTTATTTTCATGTAATATATCATATATGATAAGGAACTTCGTTGTAATAAAAATAATAAAGTTTAGGTTAGAAGCCTACGTTTTCTGCGCTAACTCAAAGTTCGGTGGGGGGCTTCAAGTATTACGTAACGCATTCTTTAAGGTTTTATATGTATTTATTCTGATATTTTAATTTATATTTTTATGTGACGATTGAGACTGATTTTATTTTTATGAGCAGGTTATATGCATTTATTTTGACATTTTATTTTTATGTGACAATTGAATACTATTTTTATTTTTATTTTGGATTTTTATGATTTTATTTTTAAATTGTAAATTTATGGGTATAATGGCCTGTAATAAATGTATTTTAATTCTATACCCCCCAAAATCACAACGTGCTTCCAAGTGACTAGTTTTACTTAAAAATCACCAAACAGGATACCTACTTGGGATATTTTAATTTTGTATTTTTTAATACATTTTATTATCTTCGTGACACACCGCAACGTTTTACAAGCTTGCGTTACGTAACACTTGAACGCTAGACAGTAGTCACCACCTGCCCTTGTACGGCCTAAATAAATCGGCTATGGCTTTGCTGTCTCTATCATTTCAAGTGAAAAGAAAAGGGAGAGCAATTTCAAAGCTAAGACAGTATTAGTTAGGCGGTAGACTTTCTGAAGCCAACTGCCCTATGTTCATTCATAAAGAAAATGAGTACAAGGGGGACTATTCTCTTTTTACAATTTTATTGTTCCAGTAATTATCACCTTTCAATACTCGAACAAGTGAGGTTTTCTGATTTTCCCGGTAATCACTTAAACGATGTATCACAGTTTGAAAAAATCACATAAGTACTATTTTATTCACCGACTCCGGAAAGGTTCTATTTTCGACTGGTTTTATGACTTGTTTTAAATATATAATTAAGCTCATTGGTAAGTAGTGAAAATATTTTCCAATTAACTGAAATTTTAGTTTATGGGATTTAGAAGTACGTCGCAAAAATGTTTTACAATACGAGGCACTTTATCGGTTACTTTCTTTGTGTATCACCTTAATAAGGATATTATTAATATTATGCTAAAATATTAAAATGAGCTCTACAGAAATCGCTCAGCTTTACATGCGAAATAAAGTTTATGAACATTTTAAATTGTATATAATATTGGGTGACACAGAAAAGCATACTAAGCGAAAGGGTCGCGACCTATTTATATTTATGAACAACTTTTACTATGGCATCACTCCCAAGGAATCACAAAAACACGGTTATGCCATAAAAAAATTAAACTAAAACCTATTATTGGTTACCTATATGGATTGGTAGTATTGGTTTATTGGTATAACCTATATGGATTGGTAGTATTGGTAATTATTGGTCAATCGTCGTGATACAGGATTTCCGTGTCACCCAGCATTTTGTTTAAATTATTATTATCTACATGAGTTTTAAAATTATATTTACATTCAACATTTTATCTTAGTTTAAATGTACAAGCTTATCTCAACTAATATCTACATAATTTCATCTATAGGTACTAATATTTTAAAGAGAGGAGGCCGGAATTGTAAGTTGCGTTTGCGTTTATACCCTATAAGAGAGTACTAGGTAAATGGTTTAGGGCTATGGTAAAATCCACATTTAAAATTCCAAAAAAAAGAAATAGACTTTAATCTTTGATTTAAATATTATTTCTCGCAACTTCCAAAGTAATGGTCACCGTCCATTATCTTGCCAATAAGCGGGAGCACCACCGTTTTGATTACAACTCACGTAAGACATTGAAATGGGCATTGTCTAACATGTAACTCGGAACACTTCCTATTTTTTTAACAAGGGTAGGTTCGCACTTAGTATTAAAAACCTTCAGCTGTCTCGGCTTGACTTTTGGTACATGAGTGCGCTGCGTTTAAATCTTTTTTGATAAGTAGTGAAAATCTAAAATTGCAATGTTATATTTGCCTGTCAAATTGTCAAATGCTGTTTTATTTGATAAATGGATTAAATAAACCACTAAGTACTTTTTCGAAATATTATCGAGTCTCTTTTACACTTAATATATGTGAAGTAATTTTCGGAACTACTGTACGAATAGCGATAAATCTTTCACTATCAATAGTATACTCTGAAAGGCACAACTCGCTATATTGAAGCGGGCTATATTTTATTAGAATAAGGTCAAATTGGACAAAGGAACGATTACTTTCATTGGTATTTGACGGGACGATGTACGAAGATGTGACGGCCCGCTAGTTGTTAATGAGTTCTATTAAATTATTTTTGTCTAGGAAATACTAATGAAAAATTTACATTCGATTTACTTACAATATTTTGAGTTTTTTTTAACATACATGTATTTTGTTTATTTATTAAATTCCTATAATAATTATTGAATGTGGCTCGTATTCGCGTCGGTCGCGGTGCACGGAATTTTGAGCTATAATATTATCACAGGTCTACGATTTCATTACACTCCCATGATACTTTTAAAATCATTGTTTCTTTATAGTACCTGAACTATCAAGGCTAAAGCTTAATATACTTTAGTTACGATGTACAACTCATGTTCTAACGTTACACTTTCATCTTGGCTTTCTAGTAACCTCGACATAGATTTGTTACAACCCAACAACATTATGGTTTAACATTATAATCCCATCTTGGTTTTATTTTAGACTTGGTTCAGTCACAATACCACAATGGTTCTCATATCACCTTGGTCCTCACACGGTTATAATCTCATCATGGTTTCATCATTATAGTACTGTCCTATCTTGGTTCCTTTATGCCCGAGCGACACGAGGCTAGTTTTTCAAGCTAGGATAGCAAGCCAACGTTAATAAGCTAGCTTGTAACTTCGTGTATACAAAACTAACGTTGCGTAGCATTGTTTACACGATGTCAGAAGTACTAGCTTGCTAACACTAACTTACTATCCTTTATATCATTAATGTCTTAGTATCTTACATCAGACTATGGTAATAATACAGTGTTATCTTAGTTCCGTTGTATATCTTCGGTGGTTGTGTGTCTCTTATTATAGTTGCGATTGGTTAAATCGTGATCCCGTAACAGCCTCATCATAACTATTTATAACACCAAAATGGTACACCCATAATACTACGGCTCTAAGACCTTACCATTCCTCCCTCACAGTCCTGTGGTCCTGCCCCATTTCATCAGCACAGCAAACTGATGGTCCCATTATCACTGGCGAGTAACAGCAACCTGTTAAGCGGCAGCACGGCCATGCAGGTAAGGACTCCTCGGATGGAGTCGGAGCGCAGCTTGGTGCTGGAGTAGGAAGCGTCGGGCCCGAGGGTGGTGTGCACGCCGACCCTGTTATTCGTGGTCCCGGTTATCAGCTCGCTGTTGTACACGGAGAGGCAGTGGACAGGTTCCGTTGTACCTCTGGAATGGAAATTTCTTTCTTTTTTATGCATAGCATTACATAGAAGAAGAAGATAGATAATTTTAGTATAAAAAACTAACGTGGTTATTACACATTTTAAATAAATACACTCACGTTTAATATAGTCAGTCCAGTCCGACTCAAGTTTCGATCGCGTCCGGCGATCTTTTTCAAAGAGAGTGCGCGCGCGTGTTCCCTGCTCGTTTAGCACACTAATCGCGCGCAAACGCAGTTCTAAACGAGCGGCGAACACGCGCGCGCTCTCTCCTTGAAAAAGATCGCCGGACGCGATCGAAACTTGAATCGGACTGGACTGACTATATTAAACGTGAGTTACCCGCGTATTTATTTAAAAAGAAGATAGATAACTTTTTGTTGTGACACACACAAACAGAGATAGGATAGTAAAACTCTTTGGCTGATCTAGTGCCTTAGTAGGTGGTAAGTTGCCTGGGAAGTTGAAAGTCGTAGGTTCGATTCTCACCCAGTACAAATATTTGTATTCTAAATGGTGCGATATGTAATTCCGATAAATATAAATTACGCTACTATGAATTTTCATCCTAAATCTTTTCTGGCTGTATGCAAACACACTATATGTTACGAAACTTCGACATTAGCACACTCCACTAAAACTCCATACAACCGCCGCTGTGGAGTTGCCTACTCTTCACACAACTACGCAGATGTCGTTCGTACACACGCGTGAATGTGTGCGTTAGCGCTAGGGCTACTGAATTGTTTTATTGAATAGTTGTCCCCCTTGAGTTCACCTGGTGACGTAGTCTATAAACTTGCTATAATGTTGAGTTACATAAATAGAATGAAGCCAAATTATACTATTCTAATTAAAAGGGTATTTGCACAGATTTCTAAATTGTTTCAGAAATCTGTGTGTGTTTGTATTGCCGCGTAAAATGAAAAGAAACCGATGATATATTAGATCAGGTACCTAGATATCTATTTCTGTTAGTAGGTACACATTCGCATTTTATTTTACACTTACCCATGAAGGAAACTTTATTCTGTCACTATAATTATTCCTCCAGGCATTATCAATCCGTGCTTGGGCACGTAAGTTACTGGCTGTGTGAGTTACGAACTTTGAGTTAAAAACGACTTCGTTATTATAAATAAATAAATATTGGTAGACAATTCACACACAACACCATCTGACCCCAAACTAAGCAAAGCTTGTAATATTATAAAGCAACGTTATTGAAAAGTTTCTAATCTTACGTTATTTTATCATTAGGAAATTAAATAAAGCTTTTAATCTTGTCCCGTTTAGTTGACGGACAGCCGTAAACAGCACAACAACCCGCCATGATGTTATTTCGTTAGGAATTAGATGTTCGATACCAGCCCTTCGTTGAGTGCTCCTAGCGTATCCGAAACGGCTTGAGGGGTGAGGAAGCTTGAAATTGGCGGGGGGTGGGGAGTGTCCGTTCTATCTATATTATCTATTCTATGACATTAGGCAAGACAACTGAAAAAAAAAACGATAAAGTCCGTCAGCTTATTTTTCATTAATAAAAAAAATTGTACACGTATTTTTAGGGTTCCGTAGCAAAATACGGTACCCTTAAAAATAAAAATTATTTTTGATCAAAACCCTACGTATGTGGTATCTATGGATAGGTCATCAAAAATGATATTGAGATTACAAACATTTTTTTTTCTAAACTGAATGGTTTGCGCGAGGTACTCTTCCAAAGTGGTAAAAAATGTGTGTGTGTCCCCCCTCCCCCTCTAACTTCTAAAATAAGAGAATGACAAAAATAAAAAAGTGTATGATGTACATTACCATGTAAACTATCAACGAAACTTGGTTTGAATGCGATCTAGTAAGTAGTTTTATTTTAATACGTCATAAATTGACTATTGTTAAAACACTGATTTAAGTAACAACGAACTACAAGAACTTGTATATTATGTTACTTGCTGCTATGGAAGCCTTCATCGGCGAGTCCGACTCGCACTTGACCACTTTTATTTCTTATGTTTCACAAACAAAATATTCCGAAGATACAGTGCTTAGAAGTTTCGAGTAACGTCACGTTATGGTACGATTTTTACTACAGAGTGATGTCACAACTCAAGAATCAAACTTCCGAAGTTTGGTAATCTATATCTCTGTTTTTTTTTTTAAACAAGCTTACGTGTTTCGTATTTTTCCATAATCTACTTGACGAACTAATTTGAATGGTGTATTTTTTGACCCTGCCGTCAACCCATTTGCGGTATCAGTACGACTTGGCAAGTCTTTCTCTTGTAGTACTAGCAAAGGAAGATTGAAAGTGAAGTAGGTAGACTCACTTCATGTGCGCTATCAGCTCCCCGTCGTCCGCCTTCCAGAGCGCCGTGACCTGGTCCAGGCCTGAGCTGAACAGCCGATGTTCGTCCACGGCTGCCAGGCGGAGCACCTGCCAATAACACGCACTTTTACAAATACATAAAATAAAAATAAATAAATATTGGTTAACATTTCACACACAACACTATCTTATCCCAATATAAGCAAAGTTTGCTGCACTACGAGAGTCAAATATTTATTTATTTTCATCAATTAGTACCGGCTTCATACCGAATTATACTAATGAGAGTAACATTTCCAATATCAAAACTAAATATAACACAGCAATTATTTATTATTATAGCATTATTTATAAAGCAAACATTAAATTATGTATAAAAACTACAATTTAATAAAAATAAATAAAATAAAATATAGATGTAAAATAGATACTTATTATACAGAAAGACCCAGACACCAGAGCAAATAATTGTATACATCACATAAATAGGCTGTGTCATAGGGTGCCTTATTCATATTCTACATATTTGGTCATGTTTACATGTTTGGTCACATCTGAACATCCGAATGGATCAGCTTTAAATTTGGAACATAGTTAGATTGTAGTCTGGAATAGCACATATGTAGGTTTAAAAAATAACGTGAACTAGCCTCCCCCGGATCCTCGCCGCTTCGATTATTAACATTAAATGTTCCCTAAAATGTCATTTTCAAATGTATGGTGATGCGACACACACACTACGCGCGGGTGTACACTGTACAGTGCCGCCGGCAAAGACAATTACCCATTTGACTGATCGTACAACTCTCCCGCCGTAGCGTTTTATAAGCATAATTGCACGTCTAAAATACCGTTGAACCCGTTGATGTCTTTCTTTGCATCCTGCTCTTTCCTTAGAAGTTCGCATAACTCTATCTCGTTTTTCCGATCATTGGTGGAAATTAGTGCCACGTGACGTAGATTTCGGCTTATAACAGCACGATTTTTTACCTCGTCCTGCGCCCCCGCTGGTGACTTATGAATTTAAGCAGATTCGTTTCATGGTCGATCAACAGGGTGGTTAATCTATGACCAAGGTTACCTCCCCGTCGTGCGCCTTCCACGCGGCGCGCGGCAGTCCGCTGCGCAGCTCCACGACCGCGATGTGTCCGGACGCGAGCCCGCACGCCGCCCACGTCCCGCTCTCGCACACGCACATGCAGCGGACGAACGTCGTTGCCGACATCGGAACCTGCACACATACATATTTGTATAGTTGCCGGCAAACAAGTTGACCCAATGAAGTTAGCTGCGCAGGGCTGCGCAGACACGTTTTTAAGGTTTAGTGGAAGTACACATAATAAAGAAAAAAGAACACAGGCTATGTGTTCTTCCAAAGTATAATCTATCAGTATCAGTAATCTAACCTATACTGAGGGTAGAGTTGTGTAAAAATATGTAATCCGCCTTTTTGTAGCGGCAGCCATCTTGGACCGATTTTCATATTCAATAGCATCCCGTTGCGTTTGCGTCGTAGGTTAAAAAAAGGGATAAACAAGGGAGTATTTTATTGCAAAACTTACTTTGAGTTCATACATGGAATGCGGCGCGCGCGCATCTATGATCCGCAGCGCGTCTCCAGTCGCGGCCAAGATGGCGGCTGAACCGTCGCCGAGCGCGCGGACTATACTCACTGGCGCTTTCAGGTGATCCAGCTACAGACAGAAAAAAAATACCACGATTATTTTATAATGTGTGTTTTATTGTATGGGAAAGTTAGGTATATTGGACCATTCGTTAAGTTGGACCACCATCAAATATCAAGTTCATTGATTTTAAAAAACAAATTGAAATTTTTAAAAAATTTAAAAAAAAAACTTTTTTTTTTAATTTGACGTCTAAATTGCACATGTAACAATAAAAAACTTTGACTTTGGCAACATCAAATGACAATCAACTAACTTGTCTACATATCGGCCATTTTGGATTTTTCATAAAACAGCGCGGCTAGTTGTCATTAGCTAAAAACAAATTTCCTTGTTTTTGAAATTTAGACAAAAAATGGCTTTTTCTCAAAATGGATATTGTGTGGTTGGGTTCCTGTTTGCAAAAGTAAGTCAAATTTACGACTGTCTTAGTAAATAAATCACCTGAGACACAACACATTCCATGAACGGGTCCCATATGTGCACCACGGAGTCGGTTGAGACGGCGAGACGCAGCGACTCGAGGAAGGAAAGGGACAGCACTCCTTTTTTATGCCCCGTATACGTCCAATTGCACTGAGTTACTGCGTTGCCGTCTCCCTGGAAGAATTATATTTTGTTTAAAATTTACATACATCATAGAATAAGTAAAGCATAATCACTATACTATACTATATTTTTGTACAAAAAATTAAACCGACTTCAAAACCACAAATAGGCACTCAAAATCAAAAACTAAATGAATACCTATCATTATTACAAGTTAGGCGTTTTATTTCCCCTTTTTTAATCTATCCGCATTACGCTCTTTCGAAAAGACAAGTAGCCCGCGTGAGATTTGAAACAGGAGCTTCGGAACGGCAATTGCCGTTCTTCCAACTAGACCAGCCGTAACTAAAGTGTAAACATGAATATAAAAATAGATAAAAAATGGTAGTCATAGGGACTGCCGATAGAAGTGAAAACGAATCACTCAGAATTTGATAGCTCACACTGGAAACTACGCGGGTGTACGCGCCGTTCTTTATAACATATTTACTATTTATCTATGATTACACGCATACACGCACACACACACGCATTACTCACTCACAAGAAACTCATTCCTTCATTTTCCTACCCTTCAGTCATCAGTGACAATCAGTGTGTCGTTGAACCCCGCCTAAAACGCATTCGCGCTATCTCTGTGTAAAATATACTCAAATTAATAAATCCGATAATTCGCGGCAGCGTGTAATAAACCTAATCAACTGTGAGAAAATATATATCAGCGCCAAGGACTACAGTGACATTCGAAGGACTCCAATTAAAACAATAAGTGAACGTATCATCAAGAAGACACCAGGTACCCACTTTATCCATTTCCTATTAGTTATAAATTTTCCTCACAAGTTTCAGCGGGTGAAATCGGAGTGCGTGGCCATGACTATGGCCATCTAGATAATTTCTTCCGAACGTGACGCTTGAATTCAATTCACAGCCCAAGGAAAATCTGTCTGAGGCGCGTCAAAAGTTTTCACTTAAGAAAAAGCGTCTGACCTGATTTCTCAGCGACCACAACTTGACCGTCTTGTCCTTCGAGCCGCTCATGAAACTGCTCTCGTTGTCGAGACAGTGGAGCGACTTGACCGAGTGGGTGTGTCCCGTGAACGTCTGCAGCTTGATCTGCTTCAGGTTGAAGCGAGTGTCCTTGTCGGGCCGGCCGATCTCGTGCTCCCAGTAGATGAGCCAGTCGCCGCGCAAATGACTGGAATAGGGTTAACTTGGCTTAAGCATCTTGTACACGTAAATCTACAAACAATAAATTGATCCCGGTTCTTTTTCATTCATTTATTTAGTCTTCACGGACTCATGGGTCCATGCTTTTTACGAAGGTTATACATTTTTTTCTCTTTTTTTCATTTGGAAAGTGGAGGAGGAGGAGTAGGAATAGAGTGGAGGGTAGGGAGGCCTTTTCCCAGCCTTTTTTCAGCCTTCTTTTTTATTGTTCTTTTTCTTCTTGTAATTGGGACAATACAGGCAATACATCATAAATAATAAAAAAAAACATTTGGAATGCAGGAAGCGTCAAATATTACATCTGATCTTAAAAGTGTGTCTAAAACTATTTATGAATAATTTACGGATAGGGGACATAAGTTTTTTTTTTGTAAAGCTAGACTAATCTGTATGTGTAATAAGGAGTTTTTGTTCTAACTGCTCCACAATTCACCACGTGGACCCACATAACCCACCGCGCTGCCGCTCGCCCTGTGCTAGTTGGCGGATCACGCATGACCTGCAAAGAATCTTGAAACATGCCGGTTTCATCGCGATCTCTCAAAGTGATTGGTGAAAAATGCTTTGTCATAAATGCTACAGAACTCACCGATTGCTCTTGACTCCGTTATCGATCTTACATGCGATGACATCGAACCCGTGCGGACTCGGCTAGTTGGCTCCGAAACTGTTAGAGCTCATAATAGAACAGGAGTAACTTGTACTTGAAAAAAAACACAGCGAGATTTGAACCACGACTGACGTCAAAATTGTAAATAGGATCTTCCCATCTGTAGGCAAACTCGGCTTGTTAGGGCCTGTATGAATTTGAGAAAAGCTGTAAGGTGCATCCGGCTAGCCACCTTACTTATATTTATTATTCCTAATCGGGATTAAAAATAACAATGCACTTTAACAAATTTACACGTTTATTACTGCTTAAGATTCGGAACCACACATTTATTACACGGAAATTAAAGAGGTGTAACTTACAGCTAATTATAGGTTGAAACCTAGCTTCAAATATCGTTAGCCTATGAATTTATTTATAGCAAAGATTATGTTAATTTTAAAAACAACAGATAACACGGCTAGTGCATTCCTCTAAATGCCAATTATCAATATACAAAAGCAGATGCTTATATCCAGAATCTAATTATAGAAAAGTTTACACTTGCATTTACGACCATCGATATGAATGGATGGATGTGCCCTCCCAAATATTCAAGCGCACCGAATTACGGTACCGTTAGGACAGACCTCGCCGCTAGCAATTCTAGGGGTCAAGTATATTGGTAGTTCTAAACCATACGCGCCACACCGAGGCACTGTCTCAACGGTGTCACCTTTTTTAAAGTATTCAGGGCACGTCTTTGGATTTATATCGATGCTCAAAATGCTAACATGGGAGAAATAGATAACTGATAACTACAATCATATTAAGTTTGCTTGCATTTACACAACACTAGAAGGTTCCTACGGGCTCAATAATTAAATAAGTACTGCAAGGGTTCACGTTAAGTCTATAGCCCGCTTGTTGGGAATAACAATTTGACGATTATAAAATATCAGTACTCCGTCATCAGGGAAAACATAATATCCCTTCTTTCACAATAAAATCAGAATAAAGGTAGAAATGAGATTAAGGTTAGAAATAAAAATAAGGTTTGAAATAAGAATAAGATACGAGTTAAGTATGAGAACAGAAACAAGGTACTTTCACGCAGCAGGCGTCAACCGGGTATATAAAAAGAGTCTAAATTCACCGATAGAAATTGGGTGACGTCACGAGCGGTACTCCACAGTCCGCGTTTCTTCCTTCGATGGCTTCGGGATGCCGGGAACGCAGGGAACCGAGCCTCGCATAAAATACGGTTTAAAACCACCCACCTGAGGTTTTGATCACTTTACCAGATGGTGACAAGCGATGATCAAATGGTGATGAAAGTGCAGATCTGATCTCCAAGGTGGAGAGCTGATCTCCAGAAAGTGAAAGGTTTATCTCCACAAGGTGAAAGGTGCAGAGAAGTGGCCGCCCCTGTTATTGGCCTTCTGGTCCACTTCGCTAGATATGCACCGCTGCTGACCTCTTTTCCTTTAGGTCTCACGTATTTAAATCGCCTTCTGCCGGACACTTCTCTGAAATCGAAATACCGAATTAAACACTGTCCCTTCAGGATTATCCACGGTTTATTCAATACGCGAGCTGCAGCAAAGACTTCAAGAAAACGAATCCTTACCTGCACCTTCAGGATTATTCACTATTTGTTTTATAGGCGACTTGCAGCTAGGACTTCAGGATATCGAATGACCACGTTCAATTCTCTCGTCAAAAATGTAAGCGATCTATTACTCGACCTTTGGACTCCGACGCTCGTGACTACGACCTTGAGTGCTGTTGGCAGAGGACCTCGCACCGTTTCCGGGTTTATTCTGAAAGCCTTAAGGTCTATTTTTGCTGAGCGTCAAGAAGATTCTCGAAATTACCAGAACAATTCATCTATTTCCGTTTTCTAGTGGATCGTACTTACCTCAGTCTCTCATAGATGTCTCTGCGATCGGCGCAAGTTGCCCGCCGGAGACGTTGATTTTTGACGGCACCTAAAGCTTCGGCTGATTTACCACAGATGTCGCTGTTAATAACTTTACTTTAAAATATTTTTTATAATTTTCTTTATGCACCAAAATTCCACCGTTACAAAGCTAGGAACATTTATATCTGCATATTACCGATTGCTCTTGGCTCCGTTGTCTAACTTACAGGCGACGACATCAAACCCGTGCTGACTTGTCTCGCAGACATCGCTAACGACGTCGATCCTATGCCCGACCGGCGCGGCGTTACGTTGGACCCGAAACTGTTGGATCTCAAGAACAGGAGATGATACATGGCGGATTCACCTTAGTGTGATGTAATGTCATGGTGATGTTCATGTCTTAGTGTGAGTGGTAATGAGAAACTTGAAAATACACAGCGAGATTCGAACCACAACTGACCTCATGATTGTGACTTTCTCAACTCTAGGCATTCACGGCTTGCTTCAGCGTTTCCAGTGCCTGCATGAATTTGAGAAATGCTTTATCCAAAATGCTACAAAACTTACCGATTGCCCTTGACTCTGTTGTCGATCTTGCAGGCTCGTTGCAATAGATCCAGTCGTTTCTGAAATTGGCGCGTTCAAACTAATAAACTTCACCTTTACAATATTCGTATAGATCATTACGTACCGATTGCTCTTGGCTCCGTTGTCGATCTTGCAGGCGACGACATCGAACCCGTGCTGGCTTGTCTCGCAGACATCGCTAGCGACGTCGATCCTGTTCCCGACCAGCGTCACGTTGGACCCGAAACTGTTGGAGCTGGATATGTGGTCGTTCACGATGTCCGGCTTCGTGGGGGTGACGTCACGACGCGCCAATGGCTCGTCGCTCAGGGAAGATTGAAAGCGCTTGTCGCGGCTTATTTGGAGCGGAGAACTGGAAAATGATTCGAGTTATTAAAGATACCGAAATGTGAATAAGACTATCTCAAAGTCAAAGTTATTTGTAAATATACAATTTACACGTCAAACAGTGAATAAATCATTTAATTTTAGCCGAAAGAACAAAAACCGACTTCAATTTAGAATTCTCGAATAATGTTCATACTTTTTGTGCAATCAACTAAATATGCTGTTCCAATGAGACAGCAAGATTTCAGAGAAAGCAATAATTATAATATAAACAAGGTAAGTTTTTTTGTTATTAATAAACGGCCATACCGATTTTGATAAAATGTATTATGGGACCATCACTGAAGTATGGACTAGCAAACAAAAAAGAGTGATCAAAATAGTTTCATATTTGACGGAGCTACCGTGTTAAAATTTATGAAAATCGTTTCATTATACTTGAATGCTCCCATACATACATTTTCAGTAACAAAATAAATTTTCAAAGTACGATAATTACGGTACGGATAAGATTCAATGATTTAATTACAATAATTGTACTCGTAATGAGCGCTGTCAAGTCTCTACTATTTTATGATAGTTTTACTATGGCTTTCTAAGAACATAGTTGAAACTATGAAAAGTTTGATTCGATAAGTTAGCATTTTAATTTATTTTTGAAGCCCGCCGTTTCCGCCACAAAGAAATTTAAACTTTGTTTCCAATTACCTTATGGCATGGTTTTGCTCGTATTTCCTGCAGAGCGCACGTATCGTGTCACTGTTCTTGAGGCTCCGCTCCAACGCGTCGACGCCCACCAACCTCGCGAATGTCGTGTAAGTTTGATAGGCTAACTCCTCGTCAAACACCATTAGGAGTTCCTCTTGGGCCTAGAAAATCATAAGAGAATTCGTTTCCAGACAGTATAACAAAAAATATTCAAAGCAATTATGGTAGACTTTTGTAAAAAAAAAGACATGTGACATAAGTGGGGTGTGCCGGTTAGGCGCACAAATGTCAAGTAGGTATCGATTGATACCTACTAGTCTATTAGATCAGCCGTAATCATAGGAGATAGATAGATGGTGGCATTCATAAAGGATTTCCCCTGGGTGAAGAAAAACACACGTAGTACTGAGCGATGCGGACGAGCCGATACCGAGCAATACCGAGGTCGGGCGCGATCGACACGGTCATCCTGTAATCGCCACTCCCCCGTCGAACCCTCGCGACAGATCTCCAGGATACCTTCAACTTTGCTGGAGAAAAGGTCCCGACTCCCAGTAGTGGGAACATTTAAAGGGCTACTTAAGCTCATGCTGAAGTATGTACAGTGCTGAAGTGAAGTACGTACAGTCAGCGCGACAAGCTAGAGGCGAGCACGATAGATCGGGCAGGTCTGCGCGCTCAACACGGCCATCCTGCACGCACCATTCCCTCGTCGAGCCGTCGCGGCGGATCTCCAGGAATCCATCCGATTTGCTGGAGAGAAGGTCCCAAATCCCAGCAGTGGAAACTGGAAACATTTAACTTATGCTGAAGTAGTACGTACAGTAAGTGCGGTGTGGTCGGGTGCGCAGGCGGGCGGCGAGCACGACAGGTCAGGGAGGTCGGCGCGCTCGACACGGCCATCTTGTACGCGCCACTCCGCCGTCGAGCCGTCGCGGCAGATCTCCAGGAAACCTTCCTTGCTATCCGGCGGCTCCAAATCCGATACCTGAAACCATATTAACCTCAAACCATTTCACTTGCAGCTGATGAAATGTTAAAAAGCTATCGAAAATGTTGTATTAGATTATAAATTAACATTTAAAAAAAAACTTTCTTAATTACCAATGTACAATTTTTCAAAGGACATTTTATTTACTCGAAAGCTATTTTTATAATTTCTTATGCCAGATATCTTGGCAAAATAGAATGATCGCTCAAATATTTTTTATCAACATCTCAATATTGTACCTACTCTATTTTATATGGAATAAATTTCATTCCATTTCAATAATAGATTGTCTGTCAAGAGAGCAAAATAGTTTTTTACGGCGAGGACGCTAATTCGAACCACGAGCCAAGCGAAGGATTCAAGAATTCTATGTTAGAATCTTGAGCGCAGCGAGGGATCCAAAGTACATCACCCCAAGAAAAAATAATTAGCTTTCATGTCATATACCTACCTACTCTATTTTTTACCCCCATTCTATGAGAAAATAAATAACAGACCACCCCGCGGTTTTACCCGGGCAGTTCCCGTTCAAGTGGTTGAGTAGCATATGTTTTATTCCAGGCTATAATTTAACTGTGTTTTAATTTCAACCCAATCCGTTACAACGTTAAGTGAGCCACAAACATCCAAACGTTGGTATTTATTGTATTAGTAAGATTCAAACAGCATACATTTGCAACATTAAATAATAATTTATGACTTTTTACTAACTTACCTTGTCGATTGCAGTCTCATCCTGCTTTGGCCAGTTATCAGTTTTACCAGTCGCTTTGTCAAAAGCCAAGAAGAACCTGTCAAAAGTAAAAATGTTTGAAGTAAAACTCTTGTCTAAGAATAACAAATCCATAGCAAAGATTCTGTACTTCAAGAAAAGGCCTGTGTCGGACAAGGGCATGGTGCCGAGCTCATACCCATACCCCACCATGTCCCTGCATGGTGGGCAAACCTAAAAGTATTTCCCCCACATAAAATAAAATAGGATAACATAAGAAGGCACAAGGTGTTACAAGTTTAACGTAAGTACAACAATTGCAACATGGAACAAGTATATCCAACAGTGTACCATGTAACAAGTTCAATATATGACAAGTGCAACATGTAATAACTGTGTCAAACAGAGTACATAATTATAACAAGTGCAACATGTAACAAGTGTATCAAACAACAGTGTACCATGTAACAAGTGTATCAAACAACAGTGTACCATGTAACAAGTGTATCAAACAACAGTGTACCATGTAACAAGTGTATCAAACAGCAGTGTACCATGTAACAAGTGTATCAAACAACAGTGTACCATGTAACAAGTGTATCAAATAACAGTGTCCCATGTAACAAGTGTATCACGTAACTGCAATAAATAAAGTCAAAATAAGAGAGTAGTAACCTCTGCAGCGGCGGCGCGCACAGATGCCGTCGCGACATCTCGGGCCCGACTCGCAGCGCTAGCGCGGCCAGCGCGGCGGCGAGCGCGCGGCCCAGAGCGGCGCGTGCGCCGGCGCCCGACGGGTACGACGACCGACTCGTCGACGCCAGGCGCAACGCCGGCTGTAGGATCGACTTCAGAAACGTGTCCTGGAACAATGATTGTTGTTGAAGCAAAACTTTGATGATTTTCATCAAAGTTTCGGTTAGTGAATATTTTTCGTTCGGTTCGTTAGGTTTTGAAAGCTTCTTTACGCACGTCAGACTAGGGGAGTAAGCCGGTGAATGCTTCACAAGAGCGTTACGAAAGATGTGATCGGGCGACGCGAACGTAAGTTGAGAGAAACATATTGTTTCAGTAGTGGTAAGATTATTTGCAGTCTGTCTGGGGAAGTACCACACGTTTGTCAGTCTTTCTACCGCCAAAACAGTAATGTGAAAACATCACTTTGTTCCGGTTTGAAGGGCAATGTTTCCAGTAAAATTACAGGGCTTAGAGATAAGACATCTTATATCACTGGGTGACGAGCGCAGTGCAGTGCTAGGTAATGATTTAGACTTTTCATATTCCAATAGCTGCATTTCACTGTGTTGTTACGAGCAGGCGTGTTGCTTAACATCAGGCCCATGTCATGCTAGTCTCGTTACTCTCTCCTATAAAAAAAGTTTGTAAATGGAGAAAGAGCGAGTTACTATTTTCGTTCAATTTCTTTGGAACGTCAACCATGAAACCTTGTAGTTGTGTTCCAACGCCTCCAGCTGGTATTTAGCCGACCCATTGCAAAGGTGCGAACAAAATTCCATACAAAATCGAATCTGTGCTTGGTATAACATGAGCAACTATTCAGATAGATTTAGTGTACCTTCAGACATTTGAGAGGGTGCCTAGTTTTCATCCGACGAAAACCCCGATAAACTAGATATTTTGCGGCGAAGTTTAATACTTTTATTTTTCGAACAAGGGGTGTATCTTTGCATATGAGCCTTTTAGCAGGTCTTCATCGATTCGATAGCTCTTTCGCTGGTATTACGTCAAAATAGCGGGTTCGTATCGAAAAGACATATAAGCAGAACGCCCTAATAGCAGAATGTCCTAAAAGCAAAACGGTATATTAGTATAACTTCCTACTAGCAACATGACTTACATGACCTAATATCAAAATGACATTGACATTCATGTACACAAAAAAATTGAACATGTTAATTTCATTTAGATGTTTCATATGAATTTTCCAGATAATGTTATTCAGATATTGAAAGTATACCAGCGATTGTAAGCAAAAAGACACATTAAACCGCCCGAGAAGAAATTAAAAAAATAATCAAAAAACTGAATTTAAAAAAGTGGAGATACCTCATGTTTTGGCTGACAAATCTTTGGTATGTACTGACGGAAAAAACGCTAACAAAATTGCGTTATTTGCCACCCCAATGGATGTTCAATAAATGAAAAACCTCAATTCAAATGTAAAACTTTTTTGGAGACATTTGTCCCGTTTGTATTATGGAAAAACCTGCCATTAAAGATTTAAGTTCATGAATTTATATTTAAATAAATATATTGCTGAACGTTCTGCTGACGTTCTGCTATTAGGGCGTTCTGCTTATATGTCTTTTCGATACGAACCCAAAATAGCTACCTGTAGTTGTTCCATGATCTTGACATCGCTCATGTACGGTATGAGGTGCACGACGAGTCGCAGACACGCCACGACTCCGCCCTCCAACGGGGCCGACAGCCGCTTGCGACACGACGCGATCAACTCGCTCATGTGCGGCAGGTATTGGAATATTATCAGTTGTTCACCGTACATTGCTGGAAGGGAAGAGGAAAAATTTCAACGGTTCAGTTATCACGGTTCATGTGATACAGCCTGGTGACAAATGGATGGATAGTGGAGTATCAGTAGCATGGCCCTGTTTCAGCAACACGCTCATGTGCGCGTGTGTGAAGTTATTGGAATATAATCAGCTGTTTACCGTACATTGCTGGAAGGGAATTGGAAAAAATCTACTGTTTAATTATCACGGTTCATGTGATATTGCCTGGAGACAAATGGACGGATAGCAGAGTATAACGAGTACTTATCAGTAATAGGAGCCAGTTTTGCCCTTTGAGTGCCCCAAAAACAAAGTAATCATTAACAGCCTGAATTTATGTTTTCACTGCTAGAACTCAAGCATTCTCTCACAAGCAGATAGTCAAAGTCATAATCGACTACGCTGGTCAAGTGCGGGTTGACGGATAAAACACGGACGGATCACACACATATAGAACATAACAACTTAACAACCACGTATAAAATTGACACTCCTCAGGGCCCGCCAATTAGAGGTAGGACTCTTGGCAGAGTACGCTTAGGGAAGTACCACACCTATGCCAGTTATTCTACCGCCAAGCTGTAATGTGCAAACATTACTGTGTTCCGGTTTGAAGGGCAATGTTTCCAGAGAAATTACAGGGCTTAGAGATATAACATTTTAGATCTCTGGGTGACGAGCGCAGTACAGTGATAGGTAATGATTTGGACTCTTTATGTTCTATGCGTGTCACTGTACTGTTACGTGGCAGGCATGTTTTGATGCATGCTTACCATCAGACACATGTGCTGTTCGTCTCGTCACTTTTTGTTAAAAAAAATATCGGTTTTACGGATTCAGACACGATGGACGGCGTCGCACAAACATGCCTAATGTTTAGCGTGACTACATGAACTAAAATAATTCTAGCTGTAACGTCTGTTCATACAGGGGTGTCCATGTACATATATGTGTGAGTAGTAGTTATTTATAACGCGTCGTCTTACTTAGATCTGAACGAGTATCCAGACCAGGATCAGTGTTAAAATGATGCCGCCGCCGCATTAGACGACGGAATTTATGTTTTAAATCATACTGTGGAACGTACTTACCGACAATAGAAGTGAGGCAGTTGATCACCTTCGCTGCATTTCTATCACCCACTATTTTACTATTCACTATCGAGATCTCATCAAACTCGTCTTTCTCATCCGTCTCCCATGGGCTTAAATTCTCTTTGCCAATATAACACAAAGTCAGCATTTTAAGCAAATTTCTGGTGATATATCTACATGTGAGAACAGGGCCCAATCGGTGCGCGAGCCATATGAGACTTTCGGAACTCATATCGGATATTTTACAAGCAGTATCGTCTTTGGGAACGAAATCTTCTTCCAATAATGGTGGGGGCACTTTTTGAATAGGGACATCTACGTTCCTACCCACATCTAAGCTCTTTGATTGTCTCGCGTGGGACTCATTGCGTATCTCAACTTCTTCGTCGTCTTCGGTAAAATGTATGTAGCTTGTGAACATGGATTTAGTTGGAATCTCTATCGTTGGAGAAAGGGCCTTCTTTGGGGTTGATTCGCAGACAGCCTCAGTGGTGATCGTGACGGAATCTCTTTCTCTGGCCTGGAACTTCGAACTAACAGGTGAAGGAATTTCTTTCGATGGAGACGGGGTATAATTGTCCTGTGCAGCGTTTGACGAGTTAAACGAGTCTATAGATTCAGCAGGAGACTTGCTGCGACTGGTTCTGCTCGGAAGCCGGTCTTTGTCCGTTTCGAAATGAAATAGCTCGTTCTCGCTCCTACTATCTGTGTCCTTGTCTTTCAACGCATCATGCATAGTCTTGTCGACGCTCGGGGTTGCAACATGCTCCGATCCGTACGAGGTGTCGGGGGAAAATATATCATTGTTAGTTGTAAGAGCGTGCTTGACGTTGTCGTCTGAATATCTCGGCTTCTTATTGGCCATGGAGCGATTGTGACATAAGTGGCCAGGGGAACCTACTTCCGTATTGACATCTTTATATCCACCGACTGCTTCGACTAAGTGTTGTGTGAAATTGTCTAGAAAACACTGTAGTCCAAGCCTGACCATCAGCTGAAGCAGAAAAATGTTATGGTACAGCTTCGCAAACTTCTGTTTGTTTGAGTTCACCCCGCTAGCTGTCGTGGCGTCTACATCCGTCACTTTATGCTCCAATTTATCCACTATATAATCATCATCTTCGTATAGATTCAATATATGCTGAAGAAGCTTAGTTCTCGTTTTTTTCGGACCCAGGGCTTTGCTAACAGTATCGAATAAATACCACGCGGCCAATACAGACGTATCTTTATTACGCAACAGTTCTATGTAATGTGCTAGAAATATATCCAGCACATCAAACTGACTGTAATGCACCTGACTTAGCAGAACTTCCAAATGTGCGGCGCACGCTTGTACTTTACCTTCGGCTATCTTTTGAGTGAAAAAGAGCTTTGTTTTGTCGACGTTTTGATACTTTTCGCATTGGATTCCGTCGCATTCGTACATGTAGAGGATGTTCAATTCGTTGCTCGTTAGTTCGTACTCATGTAAGGTGCTGAGTAAGTTGTATAGAATGTTGAAGTTTTGCGGGAAAGGAATAAGATGTTGCATCAGTAAAGGTTGAAGAAGTTGTGCTGGTGTCGGTGCGGGGAGACCTTTATCTGTGACGACTACCTTTTTCAAAGGATCGTCTTTCTTCGGTATCACGTCATTTTTGAACGACAAGCTCAGCGGTTGAACGTTCAGAAGCAAAGACGCGATGTAACTCATGCATTTCGGCATCACGCTAAAGTTATGTTTCAAAACCGTTCTGCAAGTGTGGAATCTTTCCAGGAAACTATCACTCATTGTCCTCAACGGCCGCATTTGCGTATGCAGAAAGATCTCCACTATGAGACAGCCGACAACCAACATATCCTGTCTTCTGCTCTCGGTCACAAACTGTTTATAAATCGATGCATCTGTGGTATACCGCGAATTGAACGCCCTGTTTTTCCGTTCCTTCAAAACGTTTTCCAAGTGGGCGTCTTGGCTGAACTTCTTCAAATAGCTTTGCTCGTACGACGCTAAGAACATGTGATTCGTGAAGGCATTATCATTGTCTTTGGAGCCACTAGCGCTATCTTGTTGTATCTCTTGCTGAACTGGATACAGATTTAACGTTGATAAGTTTTCTTTGTGTTTTTCTTTGTCCTCGGCTTTGCTAAGGAAGCATTTCGTTTTGAAATTGTCCAATGCTTCCAAGGCTTGGATCGATGCGACAGGATTGAATTCCTTCGGTAGATATATGACTCCTTTCCCAAGTTCTGATCTTTGTACCCTGTAATGTCTTGAGTGGGAGGAAGCTCGTCCTTCGAGGGAATGTGAGTGTGGGGAGTCCTCGACACCTTTAGAGAGAGATCGAGCTCTACTGCTACTCTTGCGTCTCGATCGCACCCGTTGAGGCAGTACGTGCAAGCGAGACACGTGCTGAGGCAGACTTGTGGACTCTTCTTCTTCATCGGATATCTCATCTGAGCTGTCGTTTTTAACTGATTTTTCTGGAAGAAATAGTAACTGCTATAAATAAAGATACAATTATATAACTCATTTTTAGAATAGTTTTTGATAGTCGAAGATAGTTTTAAAAAGTCGATAGTTTAATCTAGTATGCTTTTGTGTAGTTTTCTGTATGCACTTAATACACATTGCGAATTTGTTTCGATGTAAATTATCCCTCCAAGTTACTGCGGTCCGCGCTTTCACTTATAGAATTGGAGAACGAACACAAAATTATGACGAGATTATTACATATCATCATAATTTTTAGGCTAGATATAGGCTTTCTCTCCCCCGTGCCTTTGATCTCTCTCCTTAACATACAGACACCTTAGTCTAGATGCTAGTATCCATTAAAATTACATGAACGCGAGCCGAAGCGTAATGACTTAGATGCAAACTGTTTACTAGTATCTCTGGGCGAAGTCCAATGCATCCTGGGCGGTGCGGGGGGCAGAGCCCTGGCGGCGCGCGGGGGGTGCGGCGCGGTCAGCAGCTGCACGGGCCCGCCGCGACGCGTGTTCGTGTGCCCGTCTACTAGCGACAGGCAGACGTTCTTTGCTTTTATGGCCGCTGGCCCGGACAACCTGAGGAGACGCTTGTTTTTATAGGATGTGGTCATGGTAGATGTGGTTGACAAGCTATTTCAATTAAAAAAATATTAAACTACCCGAAATTAAAAATTTATTAGTAGTGGCAGAGTCTGCTTGGGGAAGTACCACACCTTTGCCAGTTATTCTACCGCCAAGCAGTAATGTGCAAACATTACTGTGTTCCGGTTTGAAGGGCAATGTTTCCAGAGAAATTACAGGGCTTACAGGAGATAAAACATCTAGTGCAGTGCTAGGTAATGATTTGGGCTCTTCATGTTCCAATAGCTGCGTGTCACTGTGCTGTTATGTGGCAAGCATGTTGCTTACCATCAGGCACATGTACTGCTCGTCTCGTCACTTTTTATTTAAAAAAATACATTTTATGAAAGCCCGTCCTGAGTTGCATTAGATACACACATATTGACGCAGTTATGAAAAAAAATGAATAAGCCATTTTGTAATATTGGTTGCGTTCAATGCGTCGCCATAGTAACAGATTAACGGAACGTTTCATTTTAAAACCTACACAGAGAGAGTGAGGAAGACGCAAATTAATTACAAGTTATAAGCAAATAGTATCATAGATCAACACATACTTGTATCCAAACGTGATGTCGATCCAATGGTGAAGGTTTTCCGAAACGTGACTGCTCTCCAGCGCTTCCCGGTGTTTCGCGATGAAGTCCTCAGCGCAAGTCGCCCACGTAGGCACGCCTAAATCCTGCAACAAGCAAATAGATAGATCAACTCGTAAGTTTAGTGCGATACGATTACGTAAGTAGTTACGATTAATTTTAGTATTAAGCAGCACGAATGTTACACAATACGTCACCTGTGTAGCTATAGACTACAGGCCCGTTAACAAAATGTATGAGTCATATGAACCACCAGGAGATCTATGTAGGATGATAGAAGAGTATGTATTTAGAACTATGTAAGTATTATAACAGCTATCTGGCCGCCATATTACAAGCTTTGCTTAGTTTGGGGTCAGATGGTGTTGTGTGTGAATTGTCCACCAATATATATATAATAATAAGATTCAGCACTATGCCGGCATTTGTAAGCTGTCCAACTGACTGCAAGTTGAAGACGGGGGTTGCAACTCTCGATCATTTCTCCTTGTCGCATGAGGGCATATTGTAGGGCGTTGCGGAATAATGGGACTAGAAGAGTTATTGTCACTCTGACGCTACATTACCACGTCGGTAACGCGAACTGATAAGATTTACCAAATTGTTCAACACGGCTAAACAAGTTTTCATTTCAACATGCGATATTCGGTTTGTTTTTAAACGGAGAAAACCATGTTCCAGGAATCTTTCGACGTCACGTCATATGTCCGACTAGACCAGTGTGGTGGATTATGGCTTTGACTCTCTCCTTACCGGAGAAGGCCCGTTATTTTGGCATCATTTAACGGGTTGCTATGCTATACAAAAATACGTACAGGCAAATCTTCGTGTATGCTCTTGAAAACAGTTGGGTCGGTGTAGAACTCTGGTATGCACTCATCAGGAGTCCACTCCTGCATTCGTTGGATAGACGCGGGGTATTCGGCCGGAACCCAATTGTGCCTTACGTGTTTGCATAACACTTCTTTTGGTGTTCTAAAAATAATAACAAAAATAGATCAATGTCATACGTCTTACTATAAAATATAATAAATGCCCGTGATATTAAAAAAATATCCCGCGGTATAACAGCCACTAACATAGCCCCTGCGCAAACAGAGATACTTTTAGTTAACGACACTGAGCACTTTTTGATTGTATTTTGTGTCCGTGTGTTTGTGTTACGGATACAAAAAATGTTTATGTTAGCGCAGGGAGCGGACGATTCCATACTGGTTCTATAGAAAACAAATATTCTTCAGTAACTTGTATCTAACACAGGACAGAAAATATGTCTCCACTTGCACCCTGTCTAAAACGGGTTAAAAAGTGGCCTATGTATTTTAATAAATATATGGCCCAGGTAATATTATTACTACATATTTAATTTAATTTAAAGTATATAGCCGTTACAGATATATGTGGGAACAAACATATACGCCTACACACATGGAAACACACAAACTTTTGCTCTTTATGATATTAGTGCGATTAATTCGATTGTAACCCTACGTTTCACACACAGGCGCACGTGTACAACTGCGACGTCAGTGTGTGTAGGTAGTTAGAAAGCATGTATAGAGAAGGGACCACGATGAATCCTGTGTAGGTACTTAAATCACAAATTTTCAAATTAGTGTCGCCGCCTACAGGCTACACGCGACAGCCACAAACATCGCCACAAGAAGCTAGAACCGACTACAAAAGTAGCTGAAGCGCGCGACTGCCACATGTAGCCGTTGGTCGATACACGCGGTCAGTGGCTGCTATCTTTTTAACTCATATTAATTTATTCATAAATATCATTTACATGTCAAACATTCCATACAAGTTATAGTTATAAAAATTGCAACTAAGTATACGAATACTTATATATATAGTCAAATAGTACAAAATAATTTTCAATGACATAAACTGAATTTTATCAAGAATTCAGTAATTACTCGTATTATTAGTTTTGCATGTCAAATGTTTAATTAAAATAAATACAAATTAAATAATCTAACTTCATTATCAAAATAATAATAATAAAATTAAATACTCATACACCAAACTTATTGTACAACAGTACATTCCTTATAATTATAAAATTCTGTCAAATTATAGAACGCCCGATCGACCAGCCAACGGAGGTGTTCAATCTGAGAGCCAACGCCTCAGGCAAGACTTGAAACAAGTCAGACTTGGTGCAGTGGTGACACAATTTGGTAACTTATTAATACTGTCGGTCCCATTACTTGTGTTAGTTTGTCGGACTTTGCCAAGATCCTTGGAACACCTACCTACTCATGCAGTACATATTATAATGGACTCTGACGAATGTTTAATTGCACTACTTCTGATTAAAAAAATGTCACCTTGGAAGATGAAATCGTTTTAACTAAAGCCAAGGGAGAGAATGGTGGAAATCGGACGAGTGGCGCGTATTGGAGTGTATTAGAAGGTGGTTCCGACAAAAAAAAAGCGAAAACCGACGTTCTCTTACATAAATGCATGAATACTGCAGGAAATATGTCAGTGGCGGCGTTGTGTTCGGTGACCCGTGTGCGGCCACGCTTATTCATACCGTTTAAATGCGCCTAATAAAAATTCCTACTAAAGTCACGGTCTGCTTTTCACTTAATATTTCAACATTGGACGAGTTTTCAAGAGGTCCAGATTACTTTGAGTATACAATTATAAGTTTACACTTGACCGCCATCTCACCTAGTTGTAAGCGGTCTTTTTTTTAACTTTTATATGTTTACACTTGACCGCCATCTCACCTGGAGTTAAGTAGTCTTTTTTTTTTAAGTTTTATAGGTTTACACTTGACCGCCATCTCGACTAGTGTTAAGCGACGATGCGGTCTACGATGGAGAGTGTTTACCTAGAAGAAACCGATTCACTCTCGATTTGAAGACTCAAAGAATTTACATAGTCTACGGTTTGAAAGTGCCGTAGTTACCGTAGGAGTAGTACGTACCTAGAAGGAACTTATTCACTTTCGATTTAAAGACACCAAGATTGTAACCATTGAAAAAACCCACTCAGGTAGGTAAAGCCTCGACGTTCTGATCACAAAAATATAGTCAAACCTCTTCATTCGAGTCTTTGGAACGCCAAACATGAAACGATGTCGCAGTTTCGAACTACGATTCGTCAGATAAAAAAAGGTAAGATGGTTCTATATAGATCAGTTGCACACTCCCCAAAGTGTATTTAATAAAAGAAACTGATATCATAGGAATTTCATGGCGATGTTAGAGACTTTAAAGTCTTTTTCGAACAAAGTCGACGTCGCCTATGAGCTTTTTGGTACGTCTTACGATCGAACAACGAACCAAACTCTTTCATAATTAGATTTTTGCATGTCTGTTTGTATGTAGGTACTTTTTATCACGACAAAATAACGGGAACGGGAACTAAGCGCGTAAAACCACGGGTGCTACTAGTATAAATATAGATCAACATCAATGATAATCAGTGGTCGCATGGACTATGTATACACTATACTACATATAAAGACGTAGGCAAAGTCGCATCAGCGAGGTTCTTTTTCCCAAGACCTACCCAATTAATACAATTTTCTTACTAAACATGGAAAGGAAGGGCTAGTAATAAAATTTGTAAAAAAAATTGACAGTCCTAAATACCTGCCAATAGAAGTGTAAACTTATAACTCAGACTTTGATAGCTCACTTTGGAAACTACGCGGGTGAAACCGCAGAGTGCTGTTAGTCTGGAATAAATCTTCAATGCGTGGTTGTCTAGATTAAGTCTTCAAAGCATGGTCATCTAGAAATGCGTTAGGTACCGAGTTCACCTGAACATTTCTTTCACTTACGAGCGTGACAATGAGATTCATTCACAGCCCAAGAAAAATCTGTGTGATGCGCCAAAAGAAGTCATTTCAAAAACTAGGGGTTTTGTTTTGATGTTATTTCAGGATCAGGAATATTTTAGGCCAATATTTTTAAAGGAAAAAATTGGCAGTCTTTGGAACTGCCGATAGAAGTGAAAACTTATAACTCAGAATTTAATAGCTTACTTTGGACACTATGCTGGTGAAACCGGAGGGCGTGGCCATGAGCATGGCCATCTAGAAATACGTTAAAGCTGACGCATTCCTAGATGGCAAATGGTCATGGTCCGGAGTTTACCCGAAGATCTCTTATGATACCCGAGCGTGACGCTAGAATTCAATTCACAGCCCACGAAAAATCTGTTGTGGCGCGCCAAAAGAAGTTTTCACTTCAAAAAAGAGGCCTCACTTTCAGCACTGAAAGGCCCCCCACTTAAATGTACTTTCAAGTGCAAGGCCGTAAACGACTTCCCACTTCGCCCACGCCTAGCGACGCCCCTGATGATAATTTAATCGTATCCAACAATTAACCTTACTGTGCTAACAATTAGGTTGAAATATTGAAATACCTCCGTGCCAGATATACATAGCATGTGATATCAGAGAGTGCGTCGGACACATGGTGTGGAATTTGATCCTTGCAGCTCACATCATATGTCATGTCCAGCTGCCTATCACCTTTGTTGAGACGGTACTTGGATTTGGTGAGATCGCGCCAGCATCTGCCTGGAAGTTTCAAATTCTTAATAAGGTCCAATATTACCAGCGAAAACCATTTTTTAAGTGTTTCCTTGAATTGTTGAATTGTTATTATTTAATGATTGTTGACGTGACAACGTCTTATAAATTGGTTTGCCGGGTGACACTTCAAGAAACTGCGTTACGCTCCGCTCACGTTATGCGCTCACAACGAGAGCGAGTGAGAAGCACGCGTCCCTTCCACTCGGGCATGGTTAGCCCGCCTAAGAGCGAGAGAGACAGACATAAAAAGTGAAAGGCACGCGTCCCTTCCGTAAAATTATTTTACCACTCAAAGTCGTTGTCACGTAAAACTTTCGCCCGTATACCGACTTTACAGGCAACCAATTTTTTTTATTTAGAATAAAATAAAAGAAATAAGTATTATTTGTTTAAAATTTTAACTTTATTTTTTGTCATAAAGCATTTTGTTATTTATTACATATATTACTCGTAGTTAGATGTTGTATTTTTATTGACTACTAGCTGTACCTTGCCACGCTTCGCTGTGGCACATTGTGATGCAAAAATGAGATAAAAACAATCCTTGATGCGGATTGTATATCATTCTAAAATTTCAGCTCGATCGGTTCAGAACTTTTTGAGTTTTTGAAGCATACACAAACCAACATAACATTTTTATATATAGAGATAGGCTTAGGTCATCATAGGCCTCTATACTCTTTTACGTACACAATATTAAATAGATCTAGATGAAATTTGGAACAGAGATTGATTACAGTCGGAAATAATGTGTTGTAATAAAAGGCTATGTTTAATCATGGAAAAATAACGGGAATGGTAATTATGAGAGTTAAACTACTACTAGAAATTAAATTAATTGAATTGTATTTTTATAAAATAAGCTACAATGTAACAGTTTTTCAATGAGGGTACTTGCAAACACTGTTAATGATTTTTCTTTGTGTAATCTTGGTTTTAAAGTATACTTGATGAGACTTAACTAAATGATATTTATATTAAAGCTAGTGTGTAATTACAAATCCCATTGAAACTCATCATAAATATGTGGAATACATTAGTATATACAAGTACAATACAAGTCTAGATTGAATGCTAAACTTACTTTCTTGGTAAACATGTTACATCCCATGATATTGCTAACAACAAACAAATTTCGGCCAAACAAATAGACCTATCTTATTAAAAAAAACTAGGCCGTTTTTGTGGGGAAAAAATAAAACTACATAAAAAATATGCTTACCACATCGGGATGCAAAGTCAGTGACCCAGGGCACCATAAAATGAGACTGAGGGTCATCCGAACTCCTCCCTGCCAATATGTTCAAATGCAGCAGATAGTCCAGGTTTGATATCCGGCCTCGCACCCACAACATACAGAGCTTCTCAAGTTGAACACAACTGTTTCTCCAAAATTCATCCTTTTTCCCTTGACTTGGGGTATTTATAACAGGACTTTGTTTTCTCTGTTCATATATTAGTGATGCGTCTAAACAGTGTATGTTATTGGTCATCGGAGGCAACACTTGCAACCACAGATTCTCAGATAAATAGATATCTTGCAAAGTAAGCATCCCTAAACTTAAACCTCGATCGCTCATTGCTTTTGACAAATATAACAATTGATACACTATGAATAACCCCCTACAATAGTTCATGTCTATTAAATTAGGACTAAAATTCAAACAGTCTAGTAATGTATTTTCAAAATGTTCTCTATACACTATGTAGAAGTTGTTATCGGTCTCTAAAGTGAATAATGCAGCTAGTAAATTGACATGAGTTTCATAACATTTGAGGCTTTTGTTTGATATCATTTCTTTGTAATCTATGTGATTTCCCGCACTATCTGTCTTAATTCTAATTATGTTGCAGCCATACAGCCTCAGAACTACCTCTGTTATAAGCTGATCATGTTCTAATAAGTTCACTATGGTGCTCTCTTTACTTGTGTCGTTGTTTTGACAATATTTCTTATAAGACTCTTTCCAGAGCGATCTCTGGTTACTGTGTGAGACATACTGAAGAAGTTGTGAGAACGTGAGGGTTGTGTCTGATGTGTTCTCATTTAGTTTGTAGCGAGGCAACGGTAAAACCTTGGAAATTTTCTTATTCAAAACCTAAAACAAAAATAATGATTACAATAACAATGGCATGGTAAAGACCAGCAAATAACATCCTTACAAGGATAAATAACGACACAAGCTCAATACAAAAATAATACCTACCTTTATGAATACTTTTCGCAGAGGGTACGTTACACTTTCACCTGGTTGCAAGGTAAAGTCTGCATTATTTAATGTAGTATCTACTTCCAGGTTCTTCATCCATTTCTTGAGCCATGAAGTGTGGACAACGACACCAAATAAACTTGGAGAAGTAGTGGGAAATATGTTTTTAGTACTAATCCCTAATTCTCTTGCCACAAAATCCATTATTTTGCTCTAAAATTATTATTTTTTTGTTTTGGTTGTTATCATATCTGAGGTACAATCACAGACTAAGTAGAGAGATACCATAAGAATGAACTACGAATGAACTAATTGGACTGTTCACGGTTGAATGATTTGAATGAAGTCTACTCTCATTCAGACCGACATTACGACAATTTCGCTTTAATGAATGAACATCTGGGCTACCAGATGTAAAATGTAATTTCAAATTTAACTAAAACTTTTTTAAGAAAATACTATGTTTTAGGTAAGTAAGTTAAGTAACTTGACGAGTAACATCGCCTGACGAGTAATATTGGCCTGAGCTGATCTGTCGATCGCTTTTCACTTTACTTCTACTCCACGGTCCACCGTCACTCGACATGCAATAGATGGACAAAAAAGTTTGAGGCGATGATATAAAAGTTTCACTTCAATTCCAATATTTATTGAAGTGAAAATTTCTTTTAGCGCACCACACACAGATTTTTTGTGGGCTGTTAATGGAATTAAAGCGTCACGCTCACGAATGAAAGAAATTTTCGGGTAAACTCGAGGCCATGGCCATCTAGAAATGTGTTAGCATTTTTTGATAGTCATGATTCTTAGTTAGACGACAATGCTTTGAAGATTTATTCTAGACTATCAGCGCTCTCCGGTTTCATCGACTTAGTATTCAGAGTGAGCTGTTTGATCCCTCCGGTTTCAGTTTCAAAAGTGAGCTATCAAATTCTGAGTTAAAAGTTTTCACTTCTATCGGCAATTTTTGTAAAAATATATACTGTCGATTCAGAGGTTTTGTAAAAGTTAAGAAAGTACTTGATTCGCATAGTCTTCAATAGGTGAGCGTACTAACATAATGGCACTTTATATATTATTTGATATTAGTTTTCAAATAATTTACACTTGCTATCAAGGACAGTTATATGATTTATTGATTTTGACTAGATTTTCCACACACATATTCATATTTTTGTTAACTAATTTGTAGTTCAATTTGTATTTTAACCTTTTATTGTGCAAATCCGATCTATCCTAAACAATTACACAACATGTGTTCGCAACGAAGCTCAAAGAAGAGATTTGATACAGGACGACATATTTAATGTTGGTATTTGCAACAGCTCTTTATCTTCACCGTTTTCCGATAAAGCTAAGGTGATGTTGCATCTTTATAAAAAGGTAATGTAATGATAAATATAAACCTTAATTACATTTGTATTTAGTTACGGGAGTAACATAGTCATTGTATGACAAAACTCCTTTTAATTAATAAAGATTAAAAAAAAAATTACACAACATCAAGTTCGTTAACAAAATTAACGGATAATCTAGCGGGTGGCCTAAAAAAACTTTCTAAAAGGACAATTGACTTCTAATCTAAGAAAATCTAAATACTAACAAATCTATTTGTTAGTATTTAATTTTTACTGTCTCACATAATTTTTAACAGTTACTATTTGTACGGAATCTAAACTACTGAACTGACGATATTGAAATATTTATGGAACCATTTCCAAATTTGTTCTTGCTAATAAAATACGAACGAACGAATAAACGAAATTGGGCTACGTTACAATGAGTTACAATCGAATATAAATAACTTTCAATTCTCTCTCGCAAGATATCTGTTCGGGATTTTGAGCTAAAAAGTATCCAGCTACCAGCCCCAAAATGTGAACTCAAGTCGTACCAAGTTTCATTTGAATTCAATCATTAGTTTGAGCGTGTTACGTGTTCCCCATACACGAAAGAAAAAAAATACAGTTTTGGTTTCAGTTTGGTATCGGTTATGGAGTGGCCCCGAAAAAACACTAACGGCCGATAGAAATGAAAACTAATAACTCAGAATTTGATAGCTCACGTTGGAAAATACGAGGGTGAAACTGAAACCGGAGCGCGTGGCCATAAGCATGGCCATTTAGAGATATTGACGCATTTCTCGATGGCTAATTGGAAATGCTGACGGATTGCTAGATGCCCAAAGGCCCTGTGGGGCTAGCACGGACAGTGGACTAATAGTCTTTCCACCATTTTTATCCACCTGTCAGTGGATACAATAATCATTTCCACCTTGCATAGCATGGCAACAGGGGAAAGGGATAAAATGTTTCCACTTGACGTTTATCGTGGACATTATATCCCGCTACTCCCCGCTGTATAGCACGGACTCGGGAAAACGAAGATAAATACTCTTCAATTGACATATGACAGGGGACAAACTATCGTCTGATTTGGAGGTGGGGATATAAGTAAATCTCTCTCAAACATAATGTCGCGAGCATATTATAATTATATTTTTACGGAACAAATGGAAACAATGGCCCGAAAATTGCATCGGAGATCAATAAGGGATGCTAGTAATCCCTTTGAGTTTCCCGACAATGAATTTAGGCGATTATTTCGGATGCATAAAAATATGGCATTGTATTTCGACATAAAGTCGACCAACACCCGAATTTGGGTTTTGTTGCTTCTTATTCTAAAGAACAGAAATGAAATTATTTTTATTCACATACATGTTACTAATATCTACATATGAATAAAAGAATAATTTAGTTTCTTCCGCTCATTTTTATAAATATCTAAATGCGTTCTCTTTACTAAGGTATGTTTCAACTTCTTTGGATTTAGATGAGAAATTGTTTTATAGTTGTTTAAAAAAATAAATATAACGTCAAAACGCAGCACAGAAAAAAATAAAAGTAAAATGAACGAACACATTTGAAGGTTTGATGAGTTGACAGAAAAACTGATGATTAATGCTTAATTTTTATTTAATTTTCTTATAACGGCAATACTGAAGTGATAACGCTAATACTCCCGCCGTATATCCACCGTGGAATAACTATCCAACGGCGAGTCCGTGCTCTGAAAGTGGACAAAATTGACAAGGGGGAAAGAGACTATTTCCTTTCCCGGTGGAGTAATTGTCCACTGCCCGTGCTAGCTCTGCTGGTTGCGAGTTTATCCAAAGATTTTCCTATCATTCCCGAGCGTGACACTAGAATTCAATTCATAGCCCACGAAAAATCTTAGTTATGCCGCAACAAAATAATGCTTCACTGCAAAAAGATTATGTTATTGTCGACTAAAATAGCTACTTATAGTAATTTCAAATACTAGCGAAGTACAACATAATGTAGTAAATATAACCCTAAATAATTATAAAAAGACGTAGGTATATCTAGAGTGATTTTATTTCGTGCACTGTACATAGTTCGTTTATTGATTTCTTTTAAAATTTACCCTGTTGCAAATGTTTTCATTAGCACAGACGACCCTCTTTACCTCATCCCTCCATACTCTAAAATAAAAGCAGTTAAGAAATAAAAACCATACTTTCGAATATCGATAAATTTTTAATCGAATAACATAGACCACTTCATAAAACATCACTTTCATTTATATACTACGAACAACATAATTATTATTAATAATGGAAATGTTGAATGTTAGTAATTAAACATTATTTTGTAAATGTATAGAGTGACGAGACGTGGAGGACATTGCCACAACAGCACAGTTAGACGCAGCTATTGGAACATGAAGATTCCAAATCACTACCTAGCACTGCACTCGTCATCCAGATATATAAGATGTTAACATACATGTAAAGACCGAACGGAATGTTGTTACTAAACAATAATTAAACATGTAAATGAAAGTGCTTTATAATATTATAACTGCGATTAAAATAATTTGAACTATTGATGGGCATTTGTACCAGTATAAGGCATTAGTTGGCAATGTAAAATATAATGTTAAACATATTTTACGCCTAATCTGAACTATATTACTAAACAATTAAACATATCATTGAGTTTTCTATGAGAATCCAATAAAAATACCTTGAACAATTATTGTTTACTATTTGTTTCATTATAACATTAGTTGCGAAAAAATATAGATTAATCTTGAACAATTAGGTTTTAAACATTCAAACGTAATATTTAATTAATACTAATGAAGTAGATTTACAAATAATGTAGTTACTTTTAATTATAAAAGGCACATACGTTTATAACGCCAGAGGTTGTGACTGTGTCACAAGTAGAACCACATGTAAGATTTTTGCTGCATTCATTACATATTTATGTAGCTTCAAAATATATTTATTCTCATAAAAAAAACCTGTGGTCATTCTTGACCAATTCTCCTCTTATAGCATCTCCACAAAGTTTCCTTATACAGAACAGCTTCCGAAACAGGATTGTTCGCGGTCACAATTCCACGTCCCACTACAACAACGTCTGCTCCATTTTCTATCACCACCTTCTCTGGAGTATTATAAATCTGACCAAGATTATCTTTAGAGCTCTCAAGCTTAACTCCTGGTGTTAGTTGAATGAGACCTGGATCCTTAAATGTATTTTTGTTCTGACAAACAAAACCCGTGATTAATTCTGGGTATTTCGAAGCCATTGTTACTGTAGCATCTTTATACTCAGGTGAAATAAGATTTCCCTGAAAAGAAAAATTTAATAGTATTAATGTCTTTGCACATAATTTTAATCAATTTTGCATAGGTGATAAGGATTTAAAGATGTTGTGGCTTAGGAAGTTGTAATTTGACTTACTTCACAGCTCATCTCGGCTAGTAAAAACACGCCTCGGCTTAAACCATTGCTATGTTTGTCCAGTGCTTTCAGTACTCCTTCACCTGGCAATGAATGCACGGTTACGCAATCTGCCCATCTTCCAATTTTATAAAGACCTTTTGTATACTGGAGAAGCACAGTGTTTCCAATGTCGGCAAATTTTCTATCCTCTAGAACGAGAAAATTAAACCTTTCTGCCAAACTTCTTAAGTTTTTGACAAAGTCTTGATTGTAGTCTTCAATGATGTCTATATGTGTCTTCACCATACATATGTGTTCTCCCACTTTCTCAAGCAGATCAAGGACTTCAGCTGCTTTAGTCAGATCTACTGATAAGCAAAGATTTGTTTGTTTTGTGGCCATAATATTAAACAAGAGTTTTGCCACGGCATTGTTGGCTTTTTCAAATCGTTGTTCAAATGGTAGAGTTAATCTGTTTGTTGCAGCTTCTGAAACATAATTTTTCATATTATATTGAAATGTATACGTAAATACATATTTACGCTGAGTTGGTGTACTAACAAGAAATAGATTAGTGTACGTTTGATACTGGAATAAAAGGCAATGAAGCGTTTTCAAATATCAAATACGAATGAGAAATAGTAAAAAAGACATATTATCACCTTATTGATATTGAGAAATTGTGTTTATCAAATTTCTCTACCAATATTTAACATTTGGCAATATCCCGACGGGGCACTTTCGTAAATTGCGCACTATTTTGCCAGGTATTTCTGCATTCTGAAAACGCCTCATTGCCAAAAAAACAACAAAGTACATGTCCTAATCTGATCATAAGACCTTTTCAAAATATATGAAAAAAGTAGTTTTTGAATTACAGCATGCTTAAACGTTTTCTGGTGTACCTATACAAAGCAGATATTTCAAATCAAACTAAGATTTATTTATTTTATTTCATATGCAAAGTTTAATAACGTGTAATTACAGTGCAACCAATATTATCACGAAGAGGAAGATTCGTAAAAAATCCATCAACACACGGTTATGTGATTGTGATCGAAACAAATAGACCAACCGTTAGTAAACGAGCAAAATTGTTAACTCAAAAAAAAAACAAACAAAAAGCGGCTATCTGACACCTAATATAACTTAAATATTTTCGTCCATTGACGTATGATTTCCTCATACGTAAAACTGACATTTTTATTATGATGTAATTGAGTATTATTGATTAGTTCACTTTGTTTACTTGTACGCGTCATCACAATGAGTCGTTTTCAGATGATAAAAACAAAGAAAATAAAAAATAATGTGTTGGATGGTGGAAAATCTCAGCCGGGGCGAAAATTTCTATTAGCGCTCCTCTCTCCATTGAGTAGTAGTGCGTGTAGAACTTGGGGAAAGGGAATGGAAGACTTGGGAAGGTTACTCTGGTGATACTCTTATTGGCCAAATAAAACTCCAGATGTGGGTCCTCCGCGAGCACTCTGACTAGCAGAGTGCTTAGATCAAGGACAAGAGCGCGATGTGGTTACAAAAGTGGAACCGTGGTTTTATCTTAGGCTTTCGCTCATAGACTGAGGCGGAAATGGACACTGGGGCGAGCATGGAGGGCCACTCTGGCGCTCATCCCGTCTCCATTGGAAGGCCTGGAATGTCGGACGTTTAGGGGCGTACTGTACCCCGCCGAGGAATAGGCCTTCCCGCTTCCCGCGGAGATGGCGTGCCTTTGGTTTTCTGCGCGTCACTGGAGCCAAACCCCCCGCATTCGAATCTGGTAACGTGTTCTGACGTCTCTCCGCGAGACGGGCCCGCAAGAGCGTAGATAATGGATCCGGGTAGGCTGGTGAGAGTGCGAGAAGTAACTCCGCGACACTGACCCCATGCCATCCCGGAGAAACCTGTCAGAGTTTTAGTCGGTACCCAGGGGACCACTGTTAGTGGGGTCGAGTCATCACACTCGTCGTGTCCCTGCACGGTGGAAAGTACGTAAAAGCATTTCCCCTATACAACAAAAAAACGACCAGACGGGAGAAGTAAAAACTAATTAGATTAGGTTAGAAATAAGTAATGAAAATTTTATTAATTAAATATAAATACGAATACTTATACATTGAACATAGTAAACACAGTGACACGACCGTGACAGATGTGGCTGAAGGCCTACAGTCCATGGACAAAAATAAATTAAAACAGTGACATCAGACATATAGTAGAATATTTCTCGCTCTGGTACACTCGGCGGTCCCGAGTTCACCCGAACATTTATTTATATTCCGAACATGACGCTAAGCTTCATTTACAGCTCACAAAATTCTCTGTGTGCCACCACAGCACTACGGCAAAAAATCGCCAAAACAAGATTTCACTTTTAAAAAAATGATGTGTTAGAAATTCACTACCGTCATTTAGTGCGTAATTTGGAACTATTTATTTTTCTTCAGAAAACGCATTATTCAAATTGGTGTAGTTTTCCGACATTACTACAGTAGTAATGTATGGAACGTAAACAAGGATATTTTTAATAGTTAATTAAGCACAGATTCGCTCTTGTATGGAGTACTGTTCGCACCTTTGGGATGGATCGGCTAAGTATCAGCTTGAGGCTCTGGAATCGATCGAGAGGCGTGCCAAAAGGCTCATAGGCAAAGACATTTTAGTGCGAAAAAGACTTCGAAGTCTTGAACATCGCCGCAAAATTGCTAGCTTATCGGTTTTTTATCGGATACACTTCGGAGAGTGTGCAACTGATCTGCACGATCTTATACCACCTTGCCCTTTTTACTATCGTACTTCTCGTAACTCGAAGAAGCGGCACCGTTTCATGGTGGATATTCTAAAGACATGGACAAAGCGGTTTGACTCTACGTTTGTAATGAGAACGTCTAGGCTGTGAAATGAGTTGCCTGAGTGGGTTTTTTCTTCCCGATAGTTATAATCTTGGTGTCTTCAAATCGAGAGTGAATCGGTTTCTTCTAGGTAAACACGCTCCATCGTAGACCGCATCGTCGCTTAACATCAGGCGAGATGGCGGTCAAGTGTAAACCTATAAAAACTAAAAAAAAAAGATCTCAAATACTGAATAATTAAGATCTGAACGTACCAATGACTGGTGCTCGACATTCTTCTAAGTACTTTTGTACTTTGGAGACAGTTGTTTCCGTTATTTTTTCATTTTTGTGAAGTATTTCCATGAGAGTTGACATTGTAAACAATGATTTAGTAGCCACATCATTGGCAGTAAGATTTTCACGTCCGCCCTGTTCTCTGTCTAATATCACAACAACGTCAGATACTGCCAAACCTTCTTTACGTAGATCTTTAACGGTTTCCAAAACACTGGATCCTGAAGTAATCACGTCTTCAATAATTAAACACTTTTGGCCGTTTTTGTAATGTCCTTCAATTGATTTTTTAGTCCCGTATGCCTTGGTTTCTTTACGCCTCATTAACATAGATTTTCTAGCTTTTACACTTAGAAGCGTTGCTATAGGTAAAGCCGTGTAAGGCACACCGCATACATGGTCATATTGGAAATCTTTTATGGCATGATTAAAAATCAGGGATGTTATCAAATCCTGTAAAAGTATTCCAATTTTTATAAACGTTCAGTGGAACTGAAATATACATGATGATAACTTTACATATTACCAACATAAATAATTAGTGATTTGCTTACC
Source organism: Ectropis grisescens (assembly GCA_017562165.1). NCBI lineage: Eukaryota > Metazoa > Arthropoda > Insecta > Lepidoptera > Geometridae > Ectropis > Ectropis grisescens. The sequence continues at coordinate 5,386,790 of CM029783.1, forward strand.
ATTACATCGGGATAGCTGACTATAACCCTCAAATCAAAATATACCGGAGTTTTGATTCCACTTTTTGTAGTAAAATCACCAAATTTAACCGCATCAATTGCAAACAATTTGTTTGCAAGATCGACAAGTTGCTCTTCATAACTCATTTTTGGAAATATAGTTAATAACACGTGAGTAAATTACAACACCACGCTACACAAACTGCACCTCAACACTAATACCGGTAAAATACTCCATAACATAGATATAACCTTGAACCAATTTAATATGACCTGTTGATTTGGTAGAAGCATAGATCAAAAATGTTTCTTAATGCATAGTGAACAAAAAAAGGACCAAAACAAGCATTGTATGATTCAATTTGTCCAAATTTTATTCAAGAGGACTAAATGCTTGAAAACATAGTACGATTGAATTTGTCCAAACTTTATTCAAAGGACTAAACGGTGTGACCTAAAATGATTTCTCGGTTCGAATTCAATATTGCAATTGATTTTTTTGATATTTAATACTTTATACAATATTTCAAACACTGAACACGGCTGTTTGTTATGGTGGTGAGATGTTTTAATTTTTTTCCGAATTGGTCGTGGACAATTATATTTCGAACAAATTCATCGAGACTTCAAGTTCTTGGACAGATTTCTCATCTCTATTGTCATAGATTACAAAGTGAGACCGAACACTTCCATGTCTCAAAGCAAATTCATATTTATGTCGTAGCAATAAAATACATTTTAATTTGAATTTAAATGAATAGTTTCTGTTCATTCTTTCTTTTTATTTGGAACTCAAGTTCACTCATTCGTTCAGTATCATTTGTAAAGTGACGTGGTGAGGTGTGTTGCAGTATTTTATTTCTAACGTTTTATTTATTTTTCGTAAATTTTGAGTAAAAAGAAATAGTGAGTTGTTTTAAGTATTCATTTATAATTTGTAGCGTTATCAATTTTAACTCTAAGTGATAAACTAAGAGGCAAGGTTTTACAGAAAACCTTTCATAATGATACCTAATATTTATGTTTGAAACTTTTAGGCGCGAATTTTTTGATCTTACTGTGTGTCTTAAAAATGTTCCATCTAATTTCAATATCGAATTAGTGCGGTGTTATTATGTTAAAACTGAGGAAGATTGTAAATATCAGTATTATTATTAGATTTGTATTAAAGCGGCCCGAGCAGGTAGAGGATTTTGAATCGATGTTGGGTAGCTAAGCCACCCCTCCTAATAACGTAGTGGGGTCCCTTCCCTTCCCATAGGGGATGTTTAGGTAGACAAAGGGTAGTCACCCCAAAGAGGGGCGACCGGTCCTTGGGCGATAACGTAGGTAGGTAGGGGAACGGATCACTATTTCAAGTTCATCCTTTTTTTGCTACATTTGTCATTGTTGACGCGCGTATGGAAATTATCTTTTAAATTTTAAAAGCTTTACTAGGTATGGTTATTATTATGCTATCCCTGTTTTGTTCTCATTTTGAGTAAAGGCCTCGTACTGTTTAACTGCAGTAATTTTTTACTAGTTTGTAATAGATATGTACCTAAGTATTGTTGAACGTGAGACGTTATAAGTTTATACCTATTACCTACTATTGTTTTCAGGTACCTAACTAATTTTAAGAAATGGAAGATAAAGACCATGATGGTAAGTGTCAGGCTATACTCTCTAATTACACAATTAACAAAAAAACTAATATTTATACCTACTCTTCTCTAACTTCTTTGCTTACAGTAGAGTTGCTTCATTTACCTCCCCAAATATACCTACTTACATATTAATAATATAATTTTAAGTTTGTTTTAAATAAACTTGTGTTATTTGTTATTAAATAAAGTTAATAAAATAAGGGTCGTCTAATAATATAAGAGGTTTGCGCGCAACGTTTATTTAAATAAAGTAAGATGGAGAAAAGTAAACTAAAAACTAAAAGTGAATTACGAAGAACTGAACGAAGAGTATAGGTACTAAAAGAGATCTCTGGGTGACGAGTGCAGCGCAGTGCTAGGTAATGATTTGGACTCTTCATGTTCCAATAGCTGCGTGTCACTGTGCTGTTATAATAGTATTAATGAAACAGTAGCGTCGTATTAAAGAGCCGCGTCTTAACCTCATCACAGCATCTGGAGAACCGTCGCGCGAGCATACCTATTTTAGATTTGATGCTCAAGGCACGTCTTTGTCTATCCAGGTCCAAGGAATCCTTGAGGGTATTGGTGGTTATGTGGCAGGCATGTTGCTTACCATCAGGCACATGTAATGCTCGTATTGTCATTTTTATTTAAAAAAAAAAACTAGTAATAATTGTACACGGAAGATACAATTAATTAATTGTCGCCTGCTAATACTGCTATTCCAATCATAGATATTACAATCATAGGTACTATTGCATATGTGATAGCAAGATAGCATGGATGTTTGTTGTATGGAAATTTTACTTATTTTGTTCGGAAGTTCATATCATAGTCTTTGAAAAATAAAAAGCGCGAACCGACATTTGCGCAATACTGGCATCGATATACATCAAAAGATGTGCCCGGGAATAATATAGAAGACGTATTTTTTGTTTTATCAAATTATTAAAAATCGACACAGATAAAAATAGATCGTCAAACTCGAGTAGGTTGGGTAGGGAGTAGGTTGCTGTGACGTCACTTGTTCATAAAAATCGTAGGTAGATATCATGAACCGACGTCACTGGAAATTTCTAAGCTCTTTAAATTCGTCCTTCTTTGTTTGTGAAACAAACGAAAACTACTACCACGCTGGCCCAATGCTGGTTGGTGGATCACATATGACATCAATAGATTCTAGTCGTGTCGGTTTTCTCACGATGTTTTTCTTTCACCTTTTTTTAAATTAACGGCTTTACCCACCTGACTTTGAAAAGACAACCTCCTGGTCGGCAGTCGCCGTCAATGAGTTTACATAAACTATGTACATATATAGTTAGATTTTCCGCACGGTTCCTTTGTGTCAATCGTAAGCAGATGACGTGCTTACTTTCTATGGGAACAGATGACACTTCCACAAAAGCGACAAGGCAAGAAAGATGCTACCCGTGCTTTCGGTGTAAAGCTTTTGTGCCTACGTAGTATATGTAAACTCTTTGGTCGCCGTTCTTCCGACTAGACCAGTCGTAGTTACTAGTGAGTATATTATGATACAATTTGTTCCTCTAGATCCGAACTCCATTGAGAGCCTAATGAAGCGGAGTCTTCTGGCCAAGAACAAGCTGGCCATCATAACGACGGGGCCGGAAGGATCAGAGTACACCTGCGTCCAGTGCCCGGCCCGGTACTCCAACAAAGACAAGCTGGAGCAGCATCTGTTCGTACACAACAACGTGTACAGGCATTTGTGCGGGATTTGCGGGACTGGGTGAGTGTTTTTAAAGTGAACACTTCGTTTGGCGGCACCACATACAGATTTTTCGTAATAAATGAGGCCAGGCCCGGAACTAGGCGGGGGCGGGGGCAAGTCAGGGCCCGTGCCCCGGACGACACGCCTCAGGGGGCGCCAAATTGACCGACTCATCACGTATTTCAAGTCATCGTCGTAATATCCGATCCAACATTATCATCATGAATTCCTCCTGCGTCATGTAGGGGAGGTAGGGGAGCTAGATACTCGGGAAACTAAGTGCAAGCTTCATAGGGACAACGGGTTATGTCCCTCCGATGTTCTATAATAGCTAATAGGTAGTTCTATAAATGACGCTCAGATGAAAAAATAGTTTTCCTAATCTCAAGATCAGTCTGTCAAACAAAACAACAGACTTTCTGCTTTATACACAATAATTATGTACACATAATTGTGAAGATTAACCTGTGTAGGTACTGTTATGCTCTCCTCATATCTCAGTAATTGGAATGTTATTATGTTACTGTCTAATAGTATTTGGGGTGAGGGGTAGGGGTCTGGGTATCCAGTTACGCCCTAATGCCCTAAGTCCCCTAAAACTAGGGTTGCCAACTGTCCGGGTTTCCCCGGATTTGTCTTAGTTTAGAGGGCGTCCGGGGAGCGTCCGGGCGGGGTTTTATTTTCAGTTCGGGTTAAAAAAATGTCTTAGGCCGCCCGTGACACACGCACTGTGCGATCAAGCGACGAACCGACTCGATAAATTCTTTATATTAATCAAATCATAATAATTTTTAAAATTATGATAAAAGATAACTAAATATAATTTTAAGATCTGAAAATAAGTACTAAATAAAAAAAATCGGTTGACATATCCGGGTTATGGGCTCTAAAATTCGGGAGTTTTGCGCGCCTTCTCCTGGTTGCCAAATTTTTGAAATGGTAGCCCTACTCAAAACATCCTAGGGTTTGCGTATTTGGTAGCTTGTAACCATGTCGATTGAAATAACAATATTTCGAAACATATAGCATTTCATTTTTAAATAAAAAACTATTTACACCTACCTATACAAACCGTATTCAAATAGCAAAAGCAGTGATACAGTGAGTGTGTTTTGTCGAGATTTACATTCCGAGCTCGAGTAACAATAATAGTAATTGTCCCAAAAGACTAAAAAGAGGGTAGTTCTAAATGTCTGCCCGTGATTGGACTTTTGTGTCAATTCCCGCCATTCGTCAGTTTACCCGTGCCGTGAACTTGGTTGAATGAAACTGCTTCGAGTTAGTGACTCGTTCCTCCATTTAACCATGATAATTAATAATACTTACTCACTAATACTAATGTAGTGAACAATATTAGCTTAAAGCAATATATCTTTTGCACATTGAGGGAAAATTTCAATAACATTTTGAGATCGAATACTGCGCGCTTTTAAAGTTTTGATATCAACTACCGTACCAACTACTACTGCAGAACCCGGCCACGGTTCAGACAACCCACCCATCTTGAATTTATATATATATATATAAATGAATTCACATTTCCCTTGGTCATAGCGTGAACGACTGGACCGATTTAGCTAATTCTTTTATTTTGCTTAGTCTTAGTTTGCCATTCAACTTTGTAATAGGTACGACACATCCTCCTAGGAATACAATCCATCATCATCATGCTGTATTCGTCTACCGCTAGACATTGGCCTCTCCCATAATACGCCACTCAGCCCGATCCTCGGTCTACCACCGCCACAGCCGCCTTTCGTATATCGTTATTCCATCTAGTCTCAGGGCGTCCTACACTACGCTTGCCGATTTGCGGTTTCCACTCCAGAACCCCAACGGTTATCAGGTCTGCGACATAAATATGTGATCGGCCCGCTGCCACTTCAGTTTGCTAATACGCCGAGCTATGTCGGTGACTTTAGTTCAAGCATAATATCCCTTTCCATAGCTCGAGTGACTGAGCTTACCGACCATTTTCAGTCTCCACGTTTCAGCATCGTAGGTCGTAACGGGTAGAACGCACAGGCTGTACACGTTTGTCTTGAGACCTTATGAATTTGACGAGAAGACTCGACGAAGTTTCCAAATGCCAACCATTTGATTACCTTTGTCAGGTTGAAACGCAAGGAGCACCTAGACCGCCATCTCTTGGAGCACCAGCAAGTACGGCCGCACGTCTGCGAGATCTGCTCGAAGGCGTTCAAGCGGAAGGAGCACCTCAACATTCACAAGAGCATCCACTCCGGCGACAAGACGGAGGTCTGCATGCTGTGCCAGAAATGTAAGTTTATATAATTTACTAGCGGCCCGCCCCGGCTTCGCCTGTGGTACATGTATATAACCTACAGCGTTCAAGGATTACGAACATGTTTTTTTTAAATCGGTCCAGTAGGTCCCGAGATTAGCGTGTTCAAACTATGTATTTGCTATAGGCTACTTTAGATCCCCAAATTATCGTGCTGTTTACTGGGTCAGAAGTGACACCTGTAGACATCTGGCGGCGATAACAAATGAAATGACGATTGATCAGTTTTCGACCGGAGAGGAAAAATGATTAAATTACTAAAATGGCTATTAAAAAAATAAGGGTTGATGGTAGAAGGGTGAAAATTGAGGATTGTATGTATTTTTGTATGTTGTATCTTGAAAAAATAAAAATTAAAATTTTTGTCTAAGTAATAAAATAATAAATTTAGGGTTGGACTACCCCTAACATTTAGGGGGATGAAAAATAGATGTTGGCCGATTCTCATAGATACCGGATAAGCACAAAAAATTTCATTAAAATCGGTCAAGCCGTTTCGGAGGAGTATGGCAACGAAAACTGTGACACGAGAATTTTATATATTAGATATTATGATATATTTTGCAGTGAATTTTGCATAACTTTTATTTAAATTTTGTAGGGTCGCGTCACCAACATGCGTAATATTAGAATGTCTCTAACTATACACAGGCGCGGTCCCAGCATCGAATTTTGGAGGGGGTCACCAGTACGCAGCCTCAGATTTGGGGAGGGGGGGGGCACCACAGTAAAAATACAATAAATCGAGTAAAAAAGGTTTTAGTAGTAGCGTAGCGCCTCCCGATTTTACCCGCGTAAGAACAAACTTTAAAATTTCAATTTACCCCCCGACTACCTAATAAAATTTGTAAATTTGTAATCTGTACAACATTCTACAAGCCCTTTCATTTGATACCCATATTGAGGTAGATTGTGAAGAAATATTTTCTCCGCCATTTTGTGGAGTCGGCCATCTTGAATCGATATTAACCAAACATAGCTAAAAAACACCGAACGGAAATTAACCTTTAAATTCACAAACCGCATCGAAATCGACCCATCCGTTTGAGCTCTACGGTGCTAGGGTGCTACGGACAGACACACATTCAGACAGAGACAGACATCGATGTCAAACTTATACCCCTTCAGACCGCGACTATTTACAGGTAGCGAGCAACATTCTAATCTAAGCTATAAGTTTTCACTTCTTTTGGCAGTCCCTATACCTGCAATTATTTTTTTAGGTTTGTGTATCGTTTACCATGTGTCACATCAGAGCAAAGGTCTAAATTCCCATTACGTCTTCTAATCCTGAACGTATATTCAGGGCTTTAAAAGTTGATAATCGTATTTGGCAAAAATAAATTACCGTGAAAAACTGGTAGTTAAGCTATGGGTTAGGTACACCGAGGGGGGTCGCACATAGTGGGTTTTATTTTAAAAAGTAGTTGAGTGCTACTGTGGGATGGAGGGAAATAGTGGACACAATAAATCCAGTCAATTAGACCACCGGGCGCTCTACAACAACGATCAACAATTCAACAGGTGGTCTAAAAGGCCATTATAAAGTGATCACCTAATGAACAATCTTTCAGATTAGAACAAAGAATATCTACCTTTATTGCACTAGGCATTATGGTCTATTTTGACTCAGCATCTCCGTTATTAAGTCAAGATTTACCAGCCTAAGATATACCTACACGTGTTTAGCGTTAGGTCAGGCTAAATCAGGCCACAGGGCTATCTTATCCACGCTTATACCGAACTGGTTTAATTTCCCACTATTGTTTAAATCTGTATGTATTATACGACTCCAAAGTTCCTAGCGAAATACATAAACGGCTCAAATTCCCACTGTTGGGACAAGGGGCTTTCGCTCACATCTCACAAGGTAGAAATTAAGGTCGTAACCCACCGCGACGTCTTCAACAACTTAACGGCCAGCATTAGTACGTCACTTCTATTTCAATATTTCAAACAACCCGCTCTAAGCTGTTCCCGGTGCAAAGGTACCAAAAACGCTGGCTGCATTGCCAGATTGCCACGCTGAATGGCGATAACCATCTTTTGGACCAGAAATGAGCCAGAGCTACGGTGAATTTCGACGCTCAATCTCACGTAATAGGTCCTTCGCATTGGCTCCCTAACTGCCCACAGTTTCTACAGCTACTGGAGCAAAACTGTGACTCCATTGTGTGTGAATTGTCTACCAATATTTATTTATTGTTCGGTAATTGGGTCAATACTAAATTATCTGATATAAAGATACCTATACTATGTCTATTGGAAGTAAACTCTACCGATTAAGTATTCTTTCTATTCCGAAAATGAGACTTCCGGTCAGCGTACGTATGACACATTCCCTTTTGTCCATACTAAATTACTTATCGCAGCAAAATTTTATTGTCATCCATAAAATTCGAGTCAAAAGAATACCCCTAAAAACGTCTAACGGTTCCCAAATATAACAAGAATTCGAAAGTCCCTTCCATCCCCGACCTTTTCCCAGTGGGGTGCGTGATTTTTTTTACTTGCTTATTTTACCCACCCTTCCACGTATGGAGTAGGGGAGTGTTCTATTCTGTATTTTTATTATTTTTAAAAGCGAAGCTTAAAACCCGCTTTTAAAGGGTTAGTTTTTGTCATAGATATCTTAGTGACGTCGGAAATGGTTTGTTCATAATCTGGAACATCGTGATTATTTTGTATGTACGTGGTTACGTTTTAACGTGAAATTTGACGGTCCTGAATAATGGACACACGCAGTCGTGTTATATTTCACGTATGCATGTATTATTTTTTGAATAAAAGAATGAAAATTCTTTATTGTTCACACATGAACTCTTAAAAACGGCAGAAGCGGCAAACACACGTCTACTATGGCGATGCAAAATCAGGTGACGTCTCTTGATTTAGTCTCAGTCGCAACAAGGAGTTGTGTACGTTCGCTGACAATTCAATTATCAAATTTTTCAAACAAATTATCGCCACGTTATGTTGTCTTTAGATTATAGCATACCTCATCTTCGTTTCTTTAATTATATCGATGTGTTCACAACTTAAAATCACACTTATAACATAGGAAAACAGTAAAACTATAGTTAAACAGCGGCCTTATCGCTGTAAGCGTTTTTTTATATAAATCTGAAAAAGTAGATAATAAAACTAACTCATTGTATTAAGTTTTGGTTGACAATGTCTTATGCAGCTAATTTTGGAAATGTGTTAATACTTGTTATCTTATCACAACATGTTTACCGGAATAATATTTGATGAATGGAGCCTTTATTAATGTCATCGTAAAATTGTCAACACCATCAGATTATAATCTAACGAGTGAGAATATAATCTCCCGGGAGGTTAGTTTGTAATCTGACTTTGTTAGACTACCTATAACTTGGCGGTTTTAACAATTTTGTGGCATACAGTTTACAGTTTACTAAGAGTTTATAGCTAATTACTTTGTCAATGGCCCCAAACTAGGCTATGCCTGTATTGTATCTTGGGCGCTCTGGTCCAAATTTATATTTAACAAACCAAAATACAACGAGAACTACGCTAGGCTACATTCCTAGCTACTAACGCTAAACACGTCTGAATTATCCATATACCAATGAAGGTCCAAGTCCGAAGATACTCGTAATCAAGATAATTGAAATTGCTTTTTATGTGAGGCATACCATGGACTATAAATAGGGCCATGGACTGTTTTAAATAAATACACGGGTAACTCACGTTTGATACAGTCAGTCCAGTCCGACTCTAGTTTCGATCGCGTCCGGGTTTTCATACTAAAAAAGACCATGGACTGGTCTAGTAGGGATAACGGCACGAGAACGACAGCTACCGATCCGGAGACCTCGAGTTTAAATCCCACGCGTGACGTCCTCACGTCACCACTGTCTTTTCGAAGTCATGTGCGTAATACCGCTAACTTAAAACGGCGAAGAAAACATCGTGAGGAAACCGACATGTACTTAGAATATTTCGCGGTCACGTGTCATCTACCTTCCCGCACTGGGCTAGCGTGGTGAATTATGGCCTTGACTCTCTCCTTGCCTATAGCTCCGAGTCCCAGCAGTAGGAACATGTAGTGGGCTGGTTATGTTATGCCATGGACAAAACGTGGTTACTTTATATTGCGAAAATATTTGATGGTCCCGGCTTAATGGCCACTTGTAGCGCCATGTATCATAGTGTGAATACAACCTGGGTACTAATTGACACGAAAATGTTTGATGGTCCCGGCTTAATGGCCACTTGTAGCGCCATTTATCATAGTGTGGATACAACCTGGGTACTCATTGACACGAAAATGTTTGATGGTCCCGGCTTAATGGCCACTTGTAGCGCCATTTATCATAGTGTGGATACAACCTGGGTACTCATTGACACGAAAATGTTTGATGGTCCCGGCTTAATGGCCACTTGTAGCGCCATGTATCATAGTGTGGATACAACCTGGGTACTCATTGACACGAAAATGTTTGATGGTCCCGGCTTAATGGCCACTTGTAGCGCCATGTATCATAGTGTGAATACAACCTGGGTACTCATTGACACGAAAATGTTTGATGGTCCCGGCTTAATGGCCACTTGTAGCGCCATTTATCATAGTGTGGATACAACCTGGGTACTCATTGACACGAAAATGTTTGATGGTCCCGGCTTAATGGCCACTTGTAGCGCCATTTATCATAGTGTGGATACAACCTGGGTACTCATTGACACGAAAATGTTTGATGGTCCTGGACCTTGGACACTTAGTTGGATGTGACGTATAGTGTGGTTACACCATGGCTGTTTTTGTGACACAAAAATTGTGGAGACAACGTGGTTATTATTTGATGTGATAATATTGATCGGCCCCCGTAGTATGTTTACTTGTATTTTTAACCCCCGACCAAAAAAAGGAGTGTTATAAGTTTGACGTCGATGTCTGTCTGTGTGTGTGTCTGTCTGTGGCACCGTAGAGCTCAAACAGATGGGCCTATTTCAATGCGGTTTTTTATGTGAAGGTAAATATCCGTGCGGATGTTCTTTGCTATGTTTGGTTAATATCGATTCAAGATGGCACAAAATGGCGGACAAAATATTTCTTCACAACCTACCTCAATATGGGTATCAAATGAAAGGGCTTGACTAGTAGAATACTTATACACTATAACAAATTTTAATTCCAAGATGGCTGCCACCACAAAATTGCGAATTACATTTCTTTTTTCACAACTCCCTTACTATGGGTATCAAATGAAAGGGCTTGACTAGTAGAATGTTGTACAGATAACAAATCTGAGGTAGTCGAGGGTTAATCAAAATTTTTAATTTTGTTCTTGTTAATACAAAAAAGTGTTTTGAGGTAGGTTGTGAAGAAATATTAGCCATCTTGAATCTATATTAACCATACCTAAGAACATCCGCACGGACATTAACTTTCAAATAAAAAAAACGCATCGAAATCGGCCCATCCGTTTGAGCTCTACGGTGCCACAGACAGACACACACACACACACACAGACAGACAGACAGACATCGACGTCAAACTTATAACACCCCTTTTTTTGGTCGGGGGTTAAAAAGTAACCATGGTCTTTCTCGAGCTCTAAACTATCTCTGCCCCAAAGATCATTTAAATCGGTTCAGTAGTTTAATCGTGAAAGCCTATCTAATAGACGGACAGAGTTACTTTCGCATTTATGTTATTCTTAAGGATTATAATACATTATTTTTTGTAATTAATATTCTCAAATCTCTCATTCCATCCTATGGTTGCCTGGAAGAGATAGCTTTTAGTGATAAGGTCGCCAATTGCTACTTTATTTTGTGTTGTTTTAATTGTCTTTTGTTTATTACTAAATTAAGTGCAATAAAGAGTTTATCTATCTATCTATCTAATTAATATTTATGATGAGTTCAATAAATTGAAACTTTATTTTTTAATAGTCTTCATACCTCGGAACCACTCGTGTACTCGAACTGTCTCGAACACACCCTCGTGGTATTTTAGTAAAGTTCCACAGAACACCGACACTATCCATGTTGACCTTTTCAATATGCATAATTCGAAAATGGAGGAAGGTACCTACCTACATGTACGGTTGTGCCAATTTTTAAGTACATTAATAAAAAAATAGTTATTTTCTTCTTTGTAATTAATTGAATTGCTTTGTAGATATTCGTGGGAAAAGTTAAGACATGGTTATCGTTTAGTTTAAAAAAATCGTAATGGGTAAATAACAGAATACAATAGTGATACCCTTTAGCCAGGTAGTCTCTACCCAACGGTGATCTCAATCCCCTCGATGATCGCATGGGGGTGAGGGGGAGGAAAGGAAATTGTTCGTTTGATTGTAATTTTTTTTTAATGTCATAAGAAATTATGCGAGTTTGAAACTATTATGAAAATAATTCTGATTACCTACGTAAAAAGAAGGGATTGGTCTAGTCGGAAGAACGACAACTGGCGATCATGAGCTCCTGTTTCGAATCACTTTCGCACCACTGTATTTTCAAAGTCGTAATGCCGCTTAAAAACGGTGCTTCCTTCGCTTCGTAAAACTTAAAAACGGTGTAGAAAAACATCGTGAGGTAACCGACATGTTTCTAGAATCTTTCGAGGTATTCGAGGCCTACGATATGGATACTTGGATTATGGCCTTATCTCTCTCCTTGCAAGAGAAGGCCTCGTGTCCCAGCTGTGGGAAAATTTAGTGGGCTGCTTATGCCATAGTTTGTTCTTATTCTAGGTTAGCCAACGCGCGATGTAGTGTACTATTTTGGATTTAATTTCTCAGGTCATTAGAATCACAAAATTGCGCTCCAAAACCAAAATCATACAGGAGTCGACTATGAAACTGTGAAGAACTGTGTAACTGCGAGGGAGATGTTTGCTTAATGTCCGAACACAAAAGGACAAAAGTCACAGTCTCCGGGTCGACCCAGACGAAGGTGCCGTAACTGTGATCGATTATAGAGATAAGTCATTATAAATCTCCGGGTGACGAGCGCAGTGTAATGCCATCATTTGGACTTTTCTTGTTCTAATATCCACGTGACACTACTTTTTTGGGCAGGCGTGTTGCTTATCACTCATACTGCTCTTACCGTCACTCTTTACTGAAAAAAAAGTGTATCTATAGAAGTTTGTTACTCTTTTACGCAAACACTACTGAACGCATCTGGATGAAATTTGACACAGACAATAGATAGATAATAGCCAAATACGTGGTACTGTTATTAGCAGGCTTACCATCAGCTACGTCTTACTCGTAACGTCATTCTACAGTACCAAAAAAAAAAACAGTACAAAAAAATCGGTTTACGTTCCATCCAACGCAAAATTAGGACAGTGACCTGCTTGCAGGATAAAATTATTGCGTAAGAAAACAAAATACGATCGCCTATCGTCAAATGTCTGCCGTTCGTTCTAAATTCAAACGTCACGGAACGTACTTGCAACTTATCCCCCATGGTCCGTGGGCGACCCCTTTCCTAAGAGATGACGCGTACGCTCGCACACATGCGGACCGTGGAGGGGTAGGCACCCCTACCGCCTCTTGACTGAGCCCCACCACATCTGCTATTATTGTAGCCTTGTGAATTTAACCGCCTCGACCTTTTGGGGATACGTTAACGCATTTGGAGATAGTTTAGATGTTTGGGTAATTGTTAACGTTTAAATAGGAGGAGTAACTTGCTTATGTTTATCCAACGGTAACTTCGTGATTTGTGAACTGTGTCAAAAAAAGGAGTAGGTTCTCAATTCGATCGTACGTTTTTTTTACGCGATAGATCCGCCAATTGTGAATCCATTTTTATGCTCTTTTTATTGTAAATCATGCTTCATATGTATTCTCCCATGTAAGTTTTATCGAAATCGGGGTAGTGGTTTTTGAAATATTAACAAAATTATAAAATTTGGTTAGAAATTTGGTTAGGTGGTATTACCTCTGTGTTTCATTGGAACTTGGATGTTTATTTGATTTCACAAAAAAATATGATGTTCATTGGATGTTTATTTTATTTCACATAAAATATGAAATTCGAGTTCCCGGGTTTAATTTTAAATTGAAGTCGATTTTTGTTTTTTCGTAAAAAAACAAATTATTATTATGTACCTAATTCATTTTAAGCAGCCCGTAATTTTTTTTTTCTTAAGTAGTCAAGGCCATAATCCACCAAGATAGCCTATTACGGTTTGGCGGATAACGCGTCTTCGCAAGATCAAAAAAACATGCCGGTTTCTTCGCGATGTTTTTCTTCACCATTAAAGCTAGTGGTGCTGACAAACCTGTACATCTATACTTACTTTAAAAAGCACTTTGAAAATTACTCAACTTATCCTTTATACTTAAAAAACGTCTAAACGCTCACGTAAGACTTGGCAGAGTCCGTCTGGGGGAAGTACCACACCTTTGCCAGTTATTCTACCGCCAAGCAGTAATGTGCAAACATTACTGTGTTCCGGTTTAAAGGGCAATGTTTCCAGAGAAATTACAGGGCTTAGAGATATAACATCTTAGATCTCTGGGTGACGAGCGCAGTGCAGTGCAAGATTTGGACTCTTCATGTTCCAATAGCTGCGTGTCACTATGCTGTTATGTGGCGGACATGTTGCTAACCATCAGGCACATGTCCTGCTCGTTTCGTCACTTTTTTATTTAAAAAAAAATCACAAAATCGTCACAGATGAGAAAATAGTTACCCCCGTCCCGCCCCTCTACCGCCTAACTAAATCGACTATGGCTTTGCTATTGCTGTCCTTATCATTACAAGCGAAAAGAAAAGAGAGAGCAATATCAAAGCTAAGACAGATTTAGTTATGCGGTAGACCCTCAGAGCTGCCAGCAGGTCTACTACGAAGTCAGATAAACCATATATCGGCCGAAGTTATGGACGTTTTATACCACGAAACACAATCGGTCGGTTGATGACACAAAAACTGTCAAATCAGCGTCGGTCGGGAAGAACGAAACGCCAGATCAGATCAACCGACCGATTGTGTTTCGTGGTATAAAACGTCCATAACTTCGGCCGATATATCGTTTATCGGACTTCGTAGTAGACCTGCTGCTTTATTTTTCAGATGATCGTGCCGTAAATAATAAAATTATGTTTTGTTTTTGCTAATCGTGCTGCTTCTGTATTATCCGAATGGACTTCGTTCTTAACTGATGTCCCATGTCATCATAACTTTTTATATCAGTAAGATTATCTATACTAATATCTATCTATATATATAAAAATGTTATGTTGGTTTGTGTACGCTTCAAAAACTCTAAAAGTTGTGCACCGATCGAGCTGAAATTTTACAATGATATATAATCCGCTTCAAGGATTGTTTTAATCTAATTTTTTGCATCACAATGTGCCACAGCGAAGCGTGGCAGGATACAGCTAGTGTATTATAAAGCTGAAGAGGGTTTTTGTTTGAACGTCTCAATCTCAGGAACTTTACTACCGCTTTCAAATATTCTTTCAACGTTAGAAATGTACGTGATGAGTGCTCTAAGCTATGTAATAGTATACTTATATGCCACTGGCGAAGTCGGGGCAAATCGCAAGTTATTAATGTAGTTGCAAAAGATTCTATCATCCATCCTATTATATCCATTATAGTATATTGTATTACTCGTATATACTCGTATTGGTAATTCTCAATCCCCACTCATTGTGCAAACAACGGTGGTTTCCACGATCCTACATGGTGCCTTTCTTCCAGCGTTCTACCGCAAAGACCACCTACAGAAGCACCTCCAGACCCACAGCAAGATGTTCCTGGAGAACAACGTCCTCTCGGACCAGCTCGTCGTGAAGGCTGAGGTCATGGAGGTGGACGTCTCCGATCGGTTTGATGACAGCTCGCAGGAACAGGACGTGGGGATCGAGGTGAGACGACATGATTATTTGGTTATTTACTAGAGGCGCCCCCTTTCCAGTTATTTTCCCGGGATAAAAAATAGCCTACAAGTTATATGTATACGGTTTGAAGGGCATTGTTTCCAGAGAAATTATAGGGCTTAATATAATATCTTAGATGTCTGAGTGACGAACGCAATGCAGTGCTAGGTAATGATTTGGACCTTCATGTTCCAATAGATGCGTGTCACTGTGCTGTTTTTTTTACTGATATGGGTTTGCACTTGACCACCATCTCGCCTGATGTTAAACGATGATGCGGTCTACGATGGAGCGTGCTTACCTAGAAGAAACCGATTCACTCTCGATTTGAAGACACCAAGATTGTAACTATCGGGGAAAACCCACTCAGGTAACGCATTCCACAACCTAGACGTTCTTATCACAAACGTGGAGTCAAATCTTTTCGTTCGTGTTTTTGTAACATCAACCATGAATCGATGTCGCTTTTTTGAGATACGAGAAGTCCGATAAAAGAAAGGGCAAGGTGGTATTAGATCAGATCAGTCGCACACTCTCGGAAGTGTATCCGATAAAAAACGGATAAACTAGTAATTTTGCGGCGATGATCATTTTGCTGTTTTGCAGTTATGTGGCAGGCATGTTGCTTACTATCAGGCACGTGTCCTGCTCGTCTCGTCACTATTCTATGACAAAAAATAACATACTCGTAAGTACTCGTACATTGCCATACCCGATCAGGGGAGTTATGGAGACCATTAAGAGACGATCTTCTTAGCATTCCATGGATTCACCGTGCGGGTGCCGGGTCCATCGTGTGGCAGAGAGAGAAAACCCGAGTAGTTCCCGAGACTTGTGACTCGGGCGTAGGTTTAAGGGGCCCCTTTCTGACGTACAAAGATAATAATTTATAAGACCTACGAATTACCGTAATATTGCCCAATAACGTGGCAGTGATTTTGTGCGTAGAATTTCGGAAATGCCTACTTACCTATTTGATGTTACTGACAATCTAATCCCCCCCTGCTGTGAATATTTGCTTATTTATTTCAATACGACCTAATCAGTAATTTTCCATGAACGACCGAAATAAACCCATCTCAATAGCCTTGTAGATCAATACGTAATCACTCGCAATTCTGCGAAGCGATTTCCTGAAGAAATGGAAAATATTTCTTTCAACCTATCTGGTCGCGTGTAACCTAATTTTTAACCCCTGACCAAAAAAGGCGTGTTATAAGTTTGACGTCGATGACTGTATGTCTGTCTGTGTGTCAGGGTGGCTGTGTGTGTGTCTGTCTGTGGCACAGTAGACCTGAAACGGATGGACCGATTTCGATGCGTTTTTTTTTATTTGAAGGTTAATGTCCGTGGGGATGTTTTTAGCTATGTAAGGTTAACAGTTAGGGCTATGACTAGTAGAATACTATGCGTTATGACAAATTGCAAATCAAAGATGGCCGCTACCACAAAATGGCTAAATACGTTTCTTTTTTTACAACTCCCTTAATATGGGTATCAAATGAAAGGGCTTGACTAGTTGAATGTTGTGCAGATAACAAATCCGAAGTAGTCGGGGGCTCAAAAAATTTTATTTTGGTCTTGCAGCAGATTGTACCTCTAGAGGATCTCTCTTAGATCCTATTGCAAATAGCGTTTTTATTTACTAGAACCAAAGACTTTAAATAGAACGGATACTTCGACTAAAACTATGTATATCAAAAAAATCTTACAACTTACAACTTAGTTTATAAATTAAACTTACACTCTCAGCTCATTTTAGTAAAAACTGTAAAATTTTATGGTATGAATGTGAACTAAAAGTATTGCTCCAGTGAGATAGTAGGGCTTGGAAGTAAATTTAAATAATGTAAACTAAAATAGGTACCTATCTCTAAATTCCCTCACCCACTTCTACCAATCTTCAACTACACGGGGCCACCTACGCGACCTCACAGCTGTAGCTGGAACGAGAAGCACCCACACTTTTTGCATAACCTTTCTACCGCTTTAATAGTCTATGTCTATTCCGCCGTCGATGATGACGAAAGCGAAAGGCTTTGCTATTGCTGTCTCTATCATTTCAAGCGAAAAGAAAAGAGAGCATTATCAAAGCTAAAACAGTTATACTTAGGCGGTAGACCCTCCGGACGACATCATCGCAAGCGACCCTTCAGCTTCCGGTAATCGTAAATACACCAGTTTTGGTATAGTTGCCGGACACCACCGAAATTATTCCGCAATGCCGTACAAAAATCGTACGACAAGAAGAAAAGATCGAGGGTTGCAACCCGGCTTTTCAACTTGCACTCAATTGGACAGCTTACAAATGCCGCCATAGTGCTGTACCTTATTATTTTATACCCTTCTATCATCCTACATAGGTTTCCTGGTGGATCTTAGGACCCATACAATTTGTTAACGGGCTTGTAGTCTATAAAAATCAGTCGGCCGACACTTGCTTGTTAAACATAACAATCAGTCAGCCTACTCAGATACATATTTTGCAACAAAATCCCCCCTAAAATTAAGCCCCTAGCAGACGGCGTATTTTAAACGCGCGGACGACACGCAGATAACGCGCGTATACGCGCTTCAAACATACGAAAGATAAGACTCAAAGATACGAACGCAACCTGAAACCTAGGCACAACTACCGCAAACAATAATGTAAAAACATCACAGTGTACTGGTGTGAAGGGCAATGTGTCTAGTGAAATTACAGGGCATAGAAATGATAATACGTCTCATTATATCTCGGGTTTTTTTTTAATTAGGTATATCTAGGTGTGACGAGCGTAGTAGTGCAGTGTTAGTTAATGATTTGGACTCTACATGTTACTCTGAGTGGCACTGTGCTGTTATGGGCAGGCATGTTGATTACTATCAGGCACATGTCCTGCTCGTCTCGTCACTCTATACTTTAAAAAAGGTTGTAAATAAATAAAACTGACTACCTGGACCCCACTCTACCTTGGTCGCCCTAGGCTGGAGCCCGCCCCTAAACCAAAATGTTTTTTTTTCGCACATTTTTTTCTTGTGTTTTATTGCATGAATGTTTTTTGTTAAATTCACAGTAAAAAAAACATTCAGACACAAAACAAACATCCATATTTGTCCCTCAGTTATTTGTTTTGGATGTGCATTGAACCCACAACCCACGGCTTAGTGGGCAGACTCACTACAATCTGAATCACTTAGCCAGTCACTACCTACTCAGTGCCCTAACCATTCGTTAGGCGATACAACCCGATGCAAAATGTATGTCTCATTGTTCAATTATTATTATTTTTTCTAACTGACTAACAGTAGCTTGCCTGCTGACCTCTACTACCTATCTGACTATTGAGTTAGTGCCGAAGGCGCAGGACTCAAAATTACCTAACCTGATATTCCTAACATACTTACGCTTATGAAAGCATACATCTGATACCTGTAAAAAAATCAAATTATCATTGTTCAATTATGTGATTGCAATATTTATACAATTTTGTACTCACAAAAATCGTAATTAATAGAAAACAAAATCCGTACTTCCCTAGCTAGTTATCTGCCGGATATCCGTTTCCGGGGATATCCGAAGGAGAAGAAAGATTATTATGATATTATTCGTATTCGTGTCCGTTAGTTTTTCTGCGGGTCTTTTACTTTACTAATTTTCAATTCATAGATGAAATTTTAATTATTTATCCCATAGGTGATTAGGTAACTATGAATAAAAATGATTGTGTGATTTTACGAAACCACGGTAAAAGTGAAACTTATTTTAACGTCGTAGACATTTAACTAAATTTTTATTTTTAACTTAACTAGTAACGCCGCCATATTGGCCTCGGCTTCTCTGTCTAGCGCCTTTCGCTTTACCCCACTCCGTGGCCGACCGTCACGCGACATGCAATAGTCGTAGATGGACGCAAAAAGTTCGAGGCCATGATATAAAAAACTTAAAATTCATTTTAAGTTATTGTTATACCTTAAAATTTAAAATCATATTTTAGCACTTACATTGAACGTATTGAACCGCTGTGGTACACTGAGCGACCTGTGCGAAGCAAACCCTGTTGCGGTTTCTGTAGCCGCTCATTGGTCAGAAATTGTTTAATTAAAAAAAAAAAGAAAAAAAAGTTTAAAAACAAAAGACAATTTTAAAAAATTATAAAATCAATAAAAAAATGTTTTAGATGTAGCCAGCCCATAATTGATCGCACGACAAGAAGAAGAAGCACTTACATTGCAAACATCTCTGTATATAAAAATGTTATGTTGGTTTGTGTACGCTTCAAAAACTCAAAAAGTTCTGCACCGATCGAGCTGAAATTTTAGAATGATATATAATCCGCATCAAGAATTGTTTTTAATAATAAGTATGTATTTAAAACTATATAAGTATTATATCAGCTATCTGGCTGCCATCACACAAGCTTTGCTTAGTTTGGGGTCAGGTGGTGTTGTGTTTGAATTGTCCACCAATATTTATTTATTTATTTATTTATCTAATTTTTGTCTAATAAAATAAAATAATCTAATAAAATCACAATGTGCCACGCTTCGCTGTGGCACATTGTGATGCAAAAATTCAAAATAATTCGCTACTGTTCTTTAAGTCTAAATGGCTCAGACGGAATATGCTCGCCCTCGGAGTCAACAGGCTCCGGTTCGAATCCTGATGGTTACACTCGGAATTTTTCCTCTCGGCTTTTTTTTTCTGAGAAATTTTTATACTTAGAGCCTTTGTATAAACGCATTTAATTCGTATCTAAGTAGTTCTAAGTAAGTCATTACTACGTAATTCGTACCTGCCTAAATATCATTTAAAAATCCGAACAAAGCTCGGTTAACCAGGTACTGCTTATTAAAATGATGATACGTGTAGGTACATATTTACACATATTTCTTGTTTAAATAAATTGTGTGTTGTATGAGATAAAAAGAGTTAAACTTGATAAGAATAAGAATGTCTTTATTGAGTACCTAATGAAATATTTAAGTTTAAAAGAGAAAGTAAAATTTTTGACATGCATAGGTTCGTAATATGCCTAAAATACATATTTACATTATTTCGCTAGTATGTAATCATAAAGTACAATCTTGATTATTTCTACACTTTTATCTGCCCATGGATATTATAATGTCACCGTAAAATTGTCAAAACCGTTAGATTACAATCTTAACGACATTAGATTATAAACTAACCTAATCTACCGTGATTTTATAATCACACGCTTATATTGTAAACGACGGCGATTGCAGTTTTACGGGGACAGACACATCAGATGTGCTAAGTGTAGGTAGTAAAATAGTCTTTGTCCCCCAGGATATAGAGATAATTCCAGACCAACAGCCGACCCTTCCCGCCCGGCCGCTCGACGCCGAACGACCGTACGCTTGCCCCCTGTGCGAGAAGACTTACAAGAGGAAGGACCACCTCAAACTACACAGCCAAACCCACATGAAAAAGGACAAGATATGCTCGGAATGCGGACGTGGTATGTTCCTTGTTTTAATTATAATACTGTAACAATAGGCACGATGTTGCGTCAATTAGATTATTAACAAAATGTAGGTACACGTATTTTTTCTTTTGTTAAAAAAAAAATCACGAGGAAACAGTAGCGACTTTACCTAGGATACCTACGATTTTTACGAACAAATGACGTCACACAGTCAATCGCCCAGGTTTGTTGATCTATAAATACGTCTTTGTCCATTTTTAATAATTAGATAAAACTAAAAATACGTTTTCCAAATGTTTCAATAATCTACTTGACGGACTATAATTAGGATGGTATATTTTTGACCCAGAGATCATCCCAATTGTAGTTAATACAAGGTTTTATCAAATGTTTAGACCAGGATTTTTTTTTTAAAACGGTTTGACGTTTAACGTGTATCTGTCTGTGTAATGTGTATGTGGCATCGTAGCTGCTGTAAACCGATTTTGATTTTGAAGAATAAACAAAGATCACGGATCACAGCCGAACTTCGTGCAGTGGTTAATTTAATATAAAAAGAAAAAATATCCGGAGTTAATAATATAAGTGTAACGCAGACATCCATAATTATAATCATCTTTATTGATAACATTATGTTATTAATTTGAATACATGATTCAATTAACAAAATAATTATAAATTAATAAAATGACAATTAACAAATACTAATACTAATTCAAACTCGATTGGCACAGAACCGAGGAAGATGGCATGGGAAAAGAGAGACCTATACCACAGTAAATACATAACAGTAGGTTATCTAAGGCCCGCCCGCCGAATTATTAGCTTACTCTTGCGGTGATACACAGGGTTGTCACTTTTACTTTTAGTTAATATTTTTGAACAAGCAGCACTTGATCTAAATTTGTGCAATAAAAAACATATTATGATTTAATATTTTACCAATTTGTAAATTTAGTAAAAATAAAAAGCCTTTGTTCACATAACATATTATTCTGGTTCAGTAGGAACTATGAAGAATGATAAGTCCGGGTTTGCGAAATCGTTATTGAGGCACCCGAAAACACTACAATATTTTTTTCCCCTGTTTGAAGTCATGATATTCGTAATAATTAATATTTTGGTTTTACGTTTGTTTGAAGATGTTTTACTGTATGTTTACTGTGCCTATACCCAGCAGTGGGAAAGAGAAGGCTGTGGATGATGATGATGAATTCAAAACCATATATCAAAATCGAATTAAATATTATTGGTGGAAACACTTTGCTACATAGGTACATTTGTATTTTGAATTCAGTAAAGTTATAGAACGTGTGCTTGACGAGACAGCGTTTGAGCCTTGACTTAAATATTCTCAAACATACAAGCATTAGCAATTATAATATACTAGCTGACCCGGTGAACTTCGTACCACCATACTTTTTTACGTCAACATTTTCTAAATAATATGCTATACTAACCATGTTCCGACAATAACGAATGCATTGAACAAAGACTCATCCAATCTGGTCCAGTCATTCAGAAGTTATGAGCGAATTTTCGAAGATACATTTTTAAATATGTATAAAGAAACCTCAATTATGCACCGATCAAATGTTTCCAAATATACCTCTAAATAAAATCATACAATATGGATACAAAATAACATTACTGCAATAATTTGATGATGAACAACTCACAATCATTAAAAATAGGCGAGCTCGGTATGCTAAATTTGCATTTATTAAAGCGTCATGGGAATCTATTAAGTAGATTGTGAATATTAGGTTCTAAAACCGAAAAAGAGTTTATGTTAAGTTGCCCATTTTAGTGATGGTAGTGCGTGTACGTTTCAAAGTTTAAAAAATAGTCACTGTATAAGACCACTTCCACTAAAGACCATCGCCAGTCCCGCTCGTCACGTTATATGGTCTCATTCCTCAGGGAACATGTTCCAAGTAACCACATTAATAACGACTGTCACAAAGGGGGCGATGGGTTCTAAAGGTCCCGGCTTACGCAGGTAGTGGGGCGTCGATTCTCGGAACCGAGGGAAATTATATGC
This sequence comes from Ectropis grisescens, assembly GCA_017562165.1. NCBI lineage: Eukaryota > Metazoa > Arthropoda > Insecta > Lepidoptera > Geometridae > Ectropis > Ectropis grisescens. Next base: position 5,409,809 of record CM029783.1, read on the forward strand.
TTTCATATTCGAGGTATAGTAACTCGGCGCTAATCTGCCCGCTGTGACGTCTCCTTTGAGGATTTATACCGAAACCGTAGTTTGGTATGCTTCCTTGAAGAATAGAACGTGGTATTTCTTTTAGCTATAAAACTCTTTGTAGTGACGAACACAAATATAAATATCACGGTAAAAAAAAACAAATGAAGTACTAGAGGTACGCTAAATTTGTGTCGATTCATTACGGGAAATTTGAACTCCGTGGGTGAAACCTCGCGGAGTTACTGCTGACGTAATAATAAAATTGGAACAAAAGATCATCAAAATAATAATTAAGGTACTCAAAAATAACTCGGGCTAGTGATCATATTGCATCTCTGTGGTATGTTGAGCAAACGTAATAACATTTGCTGAAATTAAGATAAATACATCCAGTATGTACTTAGCAGGGGGAAAGCGATATTAATTAACAATACTACAAAATTAATTTATAGGACCCATGCTATAAATGAATGAATATACATTTATAACAGTGCGTATAAAATAAATAAATAATATAATTATTATTTTCTCGTTGTTATCTTTTATGATGTATGAGAGTAGGTATGACGTTTCCTGTCTGTGGCATCGTGGCTGCGATTTGTGTTGGGAGTAACTGAACATTGTTTACTTCAATCTTTGCTATAAGTTTCTTATTACATAAGTCAAATGGGTGATTTAAAAAAGTATAAACTTGTGAAATCAAACACATGTAAAATTTAAATTTAAATGAATTACTATGCCTTCTCTCACAAGAAGAGAATCAAAGCCAACCGACAACACTAATATAACTGCAACAAATTAAATGGCAAAAATATATAGGTTAGTTAAACTATGCGAAGTTTTCTGCTACGAGTACCTATAAACCTATAAATGTGAGAATGGTTATTACGCAACTTTAAATCGATACACATCCTAAAAGGTCAGCCAAATCAAAAAACGTTGAAAGAAAACTAAAAGAGAATCATAGTTTGAAAACCAAACTATAAGACACGGGGAATGGGAGGTTGACCTACTGACCTTTCTAATATCTGTCTAATGTAGGCAAGTGGCACCTTATAATAATCTCTATTGAGTAATTTCCAAATACATACATTCTAAATACATGTGATGTCAACGAATCGATATCCTATTTTGTGGAAACTAGGAACTAACCCTAGCATTTGTTTATTCGAATATCATTCTTATGTTTTGTAAAATAAAGTTTAAAATATAACTTCTACATCATAGATAATATTTAAGCAGTAGACCATTTGACACACTTGTTGACTAGATGCGCCACAAACATGTAAGATAGCTGTTACATTTGCAGGTAAATGTGGCTTTTATAGAGTGGTAGGTTAGGTTATGGTATAATAAGGAATTAGATTTCATTGTCTAGTTCACCTATGCGTATTGTTTAGTAGGCGGAGTACAAATACCAGGGTGTTCGGTAAAACATAATAAACATTAGCAAATCTGTGGAAAATAAGAGCACAGTCATTATTCACAAAACAATAATTGGTATGACGACTGAGTCAAACATATACCATTCTAATTAATCCGATTATGGCATAATATAGAAGACGTATTTTTATCAAATTATTAAAAATCGAAAAAGCTCCTACCTCATCAAACTCCGGAGTGGGCCGGTTGTGACGTCACTTGTTCGTATAAATCGTAGGTATCCATGAACCGACGTCACTGGAAATTTCTAAGCAATGTATCTCTTCGTCATTTTTTGTTTGTGAAACAAAGGAATATTTCTAAATGACAGACAAATTAGATTTTTTAGTCCTGCCTATTAGTATACAAACGTGTAACTCATGCATACACCTTACTTTAAATACAGCTCAGCTATGGACGAATAAAAAAAGTTTGACGTAGTCAATTAAAACAAAAAACTGTGTCCATAGGGTCGGCCAGAGCGCTGTGTATCCGTGCGTGTCAACCTGTATGTGACAGCGCACCGGCCGAATTTATAGACACAGTTTTTGTTTTAGCGAGACTACGTTCGACTTTTTTTATACGTCCATGTCCTCAGTAATCGCGCTTGTTTTCAACTTAGGTTTAAATATGTGTTCGTACATTGCCTACGTCTGACATACCTATACTTCCCTTCTCATATTATGCATTTGGATTTCAATTTTACATTCTCACACCTCGCCATTTTGATGCTGTACGTCGAATACAAATCCCATGAATTACAGACAAACAGTAAAAAACAAAATAACCAGCTTTACAGCGCAACGTCGCTCGAACCCGCCGCAAGGCAAGGTCGACCTTTAGACCTTCCCTTCTCTAGGGTCGATCCCCCATGGACAACCGGAGGGGGTTTAAAATACCCCTATTTGGGGCGCACAAAATAGGGGGCGCGAGCCAACGGATCCAATTTATTTCGGGGAGGGGCGACCGTTGAGGATGGGGGCTTGCTTTATTTTTACATGTGAATATCGATTGGAGCGTACGGTTATTATTATTTGGTGGACAGTTGGACCGGCGTTGGTTTTAGTGAGGTTCGGCTGTATTCGTAAATCTTTCTAACATCATAAACGCGAAAGTTTCTAACTTCTAAGTATGGATGCATGGATGTTTGCTACTGTTTCACGTAAAAACTTCTGAACGGGTCGGGCTGAAATTTGGAACATAGATTATAGTCTGGAAGCTATTAGGTAGCTGCTTTTTATCCCAATAAAACGGGAACTATGTACTTGGGTAAACCCGCGGACACTTATATATAGTTTTAGTTCACCGAAAATAATTCTTTTGACTTTTGAGAATGACCCTAGAATGTAACTTGGTAAAAGTGAAAGGAACAATAAAATAATAATTCAATAAATAGTTACAGCCTAAACATTAGCAGCCCACTAAATGTTCCCACTGCTGGGACTCGGGGCCTTTTGTCCCAAGGAGAGAGTGGGTAGGTGATGACGTATCCCCCCGAAAAAACGTGTTGGTTTCCTCACGATGTTTTCTTTACCGTCTTTAAGTTTGCCGCTAACATGACTTCGAAAAGAAAGTGGGTGACAGTCGACAGTCGCCGTTCTTCCGACTAAACCAGACGTAACATAGACCAACCGTTTATTAAGCAACATATTGCGAGTAGATATCTATCTCTTTTATTTACGGCTCTTTTATTTTTGAAGACTATAAGATCTCTAATTTGGCGCGTGCTCTTTCTGTATCGATTGAAGGGAACCAATTCCGAAGGAAGAAGGGTAGGTGCAATTTAATAGGACGAAATTGATAGTTTTTTGACTTGAGTGAGTGAGTAGCGCTTATAATAATAATTATATCAATTTATTTTTCGCGTTTGAATGACTATTAGTGGTCTTGAAGTCGGTTAAATTTTTGAAAAAAAATAGTTTATTGCTGTAAAAAATACCTAATTAATTGTTTAATTACCTCGACGTTTCGGCAGCGTTACAACCGCCGTCGTCACGAGAGGACTGACATACTGAATTGCTTTAAAATTTCACCAAAATACGTTTAGTAATTAGTAACAAATATCCATCCATCCAAACTTCCACCACTCACAGACTTCATAACATGATCGATGGCAATACATAACCAATATTATCCTAGAATAGCTTAGCTAGTGATGTTTCGGACCAATACCGTAAATTAGATTATTAAAAAAATATTGTACAAGTAAACGTATTTTTTTCCTTTTGTTTCACAAACAAAAGAAAATGACGAAGATACAGTGTTTATAAGTTTCGTGTGACGTCATGTCATTGTATGATATGTACGAAGACATGACATCACAATCCGGAAAATTCTTCTTCCGGAAGATCTTTGTCGACTAATTTGATAAAACAAAAAATATGTGACCTACGTTTTTCCCATAATTTACAAAAAATATGTTAAACTATATAAAATCAAAATGTTCAAAGTATCAATTGTGTTTCCACACAGGGTTCGTGACCGATGAGAAACTGCTCCAGCACATGAACGTCCACCTCCACGCGTACTCCATCATGAACGGTGATGAAGACAAGTCGCATCTGCACGCGCTCCTCGCCGAACACAATATCGACTCATCATTCGTAAGTTTAAACAAATACATCGGTAAAAACCCGATTTCAAAACTATAACTTCAAGTCACAACTTAGAATGATTAGTAAAAAAAATTGGCAGTCATAGGAACTGCCGATAGAAGTGAAAACTAATAACTCAGAATACCGAAGCTACCCGAAGATTTCTTTCATTTACGAACCGGACGCTTGAACTCTATTCCCAGCCCACGGGTACCTAATCTGTATGAGGTGCGCCAAAATATTTAACTTCAAAAATTTACGCGTAATTTATCAGTATAATGTTGTGATGGCACCATGATTATATAAACAGCGTTGTTTAGTGACGTCTACCTGGGTCAAAAGATCCAATTAGGTAGATCCAACTTTGACGAAGAGGTCCAGCGAAGGATTCAACTCGGATGGGCAGCGTTCGGGAAACTTCGGCACATCTTTGAGTCCAGAATACCCCAATGCCTAAAGACGAAAGTCTTTTAACCAGTGCGTGTTGCCAGTGATGGCTTATGGAACTGAGACGTGGTCCTTAACTGTGGGCCTGATAACGAAGCTCAAAGTCACACAGCGAGCTATGGAGAGGGCTATGCTCGGAGTCTCTTTGCGCGACAGAATCCGTAATGAGGATATTCGCAAAAGAACGAAAGTGGCCGACATAGCTCAAAGGGTAAGCAAACTGAAGTGGCAATGGGCAGGCCACATCGCTCGCAAAACTGACAACCGATGGGGAAGAAAGGTTCTCGAGTGGCGACCACGAACCGGAAGACGCAGTGTTGAAGAGCCTCCCACTAGATGGACAGATGACCTCATAAAGGTCGCTGGAAACCGCTGGTTGCAGGTTGCGCAGGACCGTTCGTTGTGGAAATCTAGGGGGGAGGCCTATGTTCAGCAGTGGACGTCTTGCGGCTGATGATGATGATGATGTTTAGTGAAAACGCTACGCTGTTAATTGAACGGCTGATAAAACTAGTTGGCTACGACGGCACTATAATCTATCTAGTATAAAGACCAGTCTTCATTGTTCTATTGTTTCCCAGCTACAGACAGACGACAACAACCTGCTAGTTCCTCGCGCCAGCGTCCCGGTGATAGACCGCTCGGAGCGGCGCCACGAGTGCGATATCTGCCACCGCCGGTTCAAGCGACGGCAACACTTAATAGTACATCAAAACGTCCATCTGAAGAATCGACCACAGCACCAGAACTTATGGTGCACGACTTGCTGCCAAGGTAAACAAACACACGATAAACTTTTCGAAGTTATACTGCTTCTCTTCTTGTACGAAAAACCGACAACCTGAAGTTAGCTAGTCGTCATTTTTTTTAAAATAAAAAGTGACGATACGAACAGTACATGTGCCTGATGGTAAACAAGATGCTTGCCACATAACAGCACAGTGACAGCTATTGGAACATGAAGAGTCCAAATCATTACCTAGTACTGCACTGCGCTCGTCACCCAGAGATCTAAGATGTTATATATCTAAGCCCTGTAATTTCTCTGGAAACATAGCCCTTCAAACAGGAACACAGTAATGTTTGCCCATTACTGCTTGGCGGATCATTTACGAACGTGACGCTCGAGTTTAATTCACAGCCCACGAAAAATCTGTCTGTGGTACGCCAAACAAACATTTCACCTCAAATTCAATGAAACACTTAAATCACTTGATCGCAGGGTTCTTCACAAACGAGGCGTACCAGTCACACAGCTGCTGCAACGAAGACATGATACAAGGGTACCTGGACATCACGATCGAGGACCCGCCGACGGAAGAGTTGGATGTGCAGATAGTGAACCCGCCCGTCGATGCTAAGAAAGAGAACGAGTGGCCGACCACAAACGTTGAGATCATACCGGTATGGATCTATTGATTTAATGGCCAAGTTTCCAGTGAAATTATTTTATTTAATGGAAAACTAACAGCATTACACAATCAAAAATTGAGATGAATAAAAACACTAAAGGCAAATACAGTATTCACTAATAAAACAAAGAAAAAGTGAATACAGGTAGAACAAAAATTGCAAAAGGTACCTACCACAATAGGAGGAGCGAACAAACATATATATCACTAGTTAGAAATTTACAAATTATGTTTAAAATTAAACAAAAGTTAATCAAATGAATGGTTCACATCAATTTTACGTTTAGCTTTAAACCTGTGTTTTGTTAAAAAGAAATTCTTACTCTTTTCGTACTTTTTTACTGGTCATAGAGATAAAACATCTTATATCTCTGGGTGACGAGAGCAGTGCAGTGATATATATCGTTTAGAACTCTTGATGCCCCAATAGGTGTTTCACTGCTGTTATGGGCAATGGAAGGAAATGCTAGTGCCAGCGAGCAACACGGAAGGGAGTAGGCATACACAGCGTTTTCCCTCTGTCAAAGTACAAGTTCGCGTGGACAATGGAGTTTGATAATATACTGTGGCTGAGGGCGGGGCTAGATTTGTGAATGGTGCTTTATTTTTTATGTGTTAGTGATTGGGGTGTGTGAGTATGATCGGCAATGGATCAGTACAGGTATGTTTTGTATGTAATAGTCCGGCTGTGTGCTAGTGTGCAACTTTCCCCTCCCGCAAGAAATGACAGAAAGATTTGAACAATATTTTTTAGCTAAGGCTAAAAAATAGTTAAGTTAAGTAAGGCTAAATTCCGTGCTTGCGCGGAAGATCGAGTTGCTCGATGTGCAACTCGATCGCTCGGTGCTCGATGTGCGAAGTGCATTTCTAGATGGTCAATGGTCATGGTCCCGAGTTTACACGAAGATTTGATTCGAGCGTGACGCTTGAGCTCAGTTCCACAGCCCGCGAAAAATCAGTGTGTCAGAGGCGCCAATAGAAGTTTTCACTTCAAATTTATTCAAGTTGTTTTTAGTTTGTTGGGGCTAGATGGATTTGCGAAATGTCTACCAATATTTATTATTATTTATTTAATATTTAAATAGAAAGTCGAGGGTTCGATTCCCACCCAGTGCAAATTTTGTGTGGAATTCAAATATTTGCACTGTGTCTGGGTGTGTCTATGTATAATAAGTATGCATTAACAACTATATACATAAGTATTATATCAGCTATCTGGCCGCCATAGTACAAGCTTTGCTTAGTTTGGGGTCAGATGGTGCTGTGTGTGAATTGTTCACCAATATTTATTATCTAGCAGTGTGGCCAGCCAAGTTAATTCAAGTAAGCTGGCGAGCCGCACCATGTGTATTATTACACGAACCATTAGGAGTTATTTATTAAATATTTATGTATTATTGTTTACCGCATTACAGCTAGAGAAGGAAGAAGACGAGACGCAGTACCTGATACAAGACGAGTCGCACCTGCCCACGCCGGTGCGGGTGTACGTGTGCAAGTTCTGCCAGAAGCCGTTCAAGCGCAAAGACCACTACAAGATCCACCTGCACATACACACGGGGGTCAAGTCTTTCTTCTGCTCCGAGTGCGGGAAAGGTACTATGTGATTTTTTTTTAATATTTACCAGCGACCCGCCCCGACTTCGCACGGCTGCAATGCTGATACTAAGTATAAGTACCTACTAATAAAATCCTGGTCCTGGTCGGCACCAGGACGTTTCGTTTTACGTAATCACATAAGTCAGTTTTTTGTGATGGATACTTTTTTGGCGCGACGGACGCACGCATTGTGTTGATTGATGGAACGAAATGTGCTTCACACCAAAGATGGCGACAGCGGTTTGTTTGTCAGTGCCATCAGAATTTAACGAAATTCTCCATAATCCGAATTTTGTGGACATACGTATGTTGTCGACTCAAAATCAAAAATTTGTTATTCATATAAGGTTTCGATCAAGTCTACCGTACCCCTTGACGGAATTATGAATATAGATTACAGACTAGCGTACCGCCCCGACTTCGCTCGTGGTTCGCATAATAGGTTATATGCGTACCACTTTTATAAAAATGTGTAAATCTTATATCAGCTATCTAGCTCCAATAGTACAAGGTTTGCTGAGTTTTGGGCTACATAGTGTTGTGTGTGAAATAGCCACCATTATTTAATTTAGTTTGATACTTTTTTCCAGGTTTCTACCGCAAGGACCACCTCCAGAAACACTCTCAAGTGCACTCGAAGAGCAAACTGCCAATGAAGCCAAAGAAAGCGTTGCCAGGACTCTTCCCCATCAACGCGCTGCCAAAGAAACACGACGACATGAGAAATGCTGTTAGGAAGGAAGTTATGCCTGAAATTACTATCCATGTAAGTACTATACTTTAGTATAGAGGCAGGAGGGTCTGCGCCGGGAGGAGGCGGCTTAAGCAAAAGACGATGTCGAGTCGATTACTATCGGAATCCCAACCGGTAGTGATCGGCTCAACAGACGAAATCGGACTGAATAGTACTAGAATTAAATGTTCACAACACCCCCCTCCTAATCGAAGAAATATGTAAAAAAAAAGATCATTGTAATAACAAAGGTCACGGACCCCGGAGTCTGTGGTGCGGCAAAATAATATTATAAAAAAAGTATAGAGCCAGCTTTCCCAAAGTGGGCGATAACGCCCCCTTGTGGGCGCTGCAGCCCTAAAGTCCCTAAGTGGGGGCAGTAAGAGACCCAGAAAAAAAAATGGGTGCGTTGTGTAGAAGCTTGGAGACTTGTGTTACTACCTACTGGGCTCAGGTCACAAATTAACTCTTGCGTTGAAGTCTCAAGTTAACCCTTAAGTGAGTCATAGTAAAGTCTCATCTCAGTAAAAAAATATAGCTCACAATAATAATTCATTAATTTAATTTTAAGTTACAGTGGTTATTCAGTAAGCATGTGAAAAAATTAGGGCCCTAAAAAATAATTTATTCTCAAAGTGGGCTGAACACAAAATAAGTTTGGGTACCCCTGGTTTAGAGTGACGAGACGAGCAGGGCCTGATAGTAGGATAGTAGAATTTTAGTAGTAACTTGTATTTAATACAAGTTGAATACTAAAATTCTGTGTTATAGGTTTTCACTTCTATCGGCAGTCCCTATGACTGTCATATTTTATACATTATCTGCTCTGTTGTCTCTTATTCACTATCAGATTATTTTAAAAGCATTTGGTCCTTACAGGCGCCATCAAACACGAAACTACGAGTGCCGCTGCAGATCAAAGTGCCGTACCAGATGGTGATGTCCATGGACAACGGCGAGCAGCGAGCGGTCACCATCGACCCGCAGGCCAGCTCTGAAGGTAGTTTATAGGTGACCAGGCGTGCTCAGTAGATTCTCTATTTATATCAGGAACTGGATTTTCTGAGATAAAATGTTTGTTGTGTTATTACTCTCTAACACTGTTCAAGTCTTTTTTTGTAGACTCTTTCCAGAATCCAACTGAGGAAAGTACCACACCTTCACCAGTTATTCTACCATCTTACCATCAGGCGTGTGATCTGCTATAGAGTAAGATCCCAAGGCCGCCAGACGTCACTTATTTTCTGATGGATGAAATGTGGACGATTGAGTAGAGCTAGTACGTACTAAGAACACATGATTACCCGCTAACTTGCTTAGACGGCAAATTTTGAGATATGGAGTCCAGAAGATACATTACTTCACGTATTTTCTGATAACTGATTTTCACGTATGTTATAGGCAATATCTTTAAAAATAAGGCCCCGATACTCTCATACACTATCCGTCGGCCGTTTTACTTAAAAGACGTTTAAAAACTCTTATTATAATTATAGCGGGTAAGCATGTGTTCTTAGTACGTACTAGCTCTAGTACTAGTTCCATACTACTAGTTCCATAACGCAAAACTAATAAAAAAATGTACAGAAACAACAAAAGCATACAATACATTTGAATTCTATTAACTTGTGAAATGTGAAGCAACAAATTTCAAGCAACAACAATTCTGCTTCAAAATGGCGGGTATTCTGCATATAAATAGTACTAGTAATAAGTACGAACAAAGTATCTGTGCGATTTAATTTAAAAAAATAAAAAGATCGCCTTGATATGTTGCATAGATGACACTATACAGGGTTATCGGTAAACAGCCTGCATTCTTATATGTCTATATATCATTATATGACAATAGATCTATGTCAATTTTTGTTCGACAGTTTAAAAAAATCGTATATTTTCTTTCGCATACAAATTTTAAAAATGTGATTTCCTTGGTCTGAAAATATCAAGTTTTTCATAACAAGGGTGCGCGCATTCTTTAACCCTCGATAAATGAAAGCCGCGTAGCCGGCGCGAATAAACAGTGCTAGAGAGGATAACAAAAAGTATTTTTTTTTTTTGAAATGTATTGTATTTTATCAAAAGTTGTAAAACAAGAGATGTTTTTTTAAATATTTAAAACAAGCCCTTAAATGGAAGTAGGAACCTGTAACCCTGTATATGATTGAAAACAATCAAATACTTTTACTATGAAGACTAACGTCGTTGCTTAGTTAACAGGTTGTATTTCTATGATTTTACAAACTAGACTATTTTTTATTATACTAGGTAATATAATTTTATGTTAAAATAAAATTTCCCAGATCTCACATTTCAAATTAAATCTTTGGGGTCCAAATGCTGCTGAAGCAATTTTGATATTTTAACGAATTTTTTTTTATAAATCGCTATATTTCCTAGATTTTTACAAGAGAATCGTTATAGATAATCATGGTATTTAATAAAATACACGAATTTCTACCACTACACGAATATATTTGTAATTATTTTGTAAGTGTAGTTTTTATCTTAATTATAAGTAGGTAATATCTGTAAATAATGTATTAAAAGGTAAATGTTATCTGTTCCCTTTGGCATTAAACATAAAAAAAAACATGGCGGCGAACTACAACTTTTGTAACTGTGTAAGTATAACTTAGTAATAAGGTTCCGTATACCCTTTGAGTAGAGAACCCTAAAAAAGTCATGAATCCCATCGTTCTGTTTATGCCAGGTGAGGGTGAATAAAAATATACAGTGCCACCAACTTATCTGTAGAACAGTCAAAACGGAACTACTGAGTTACGACTAATAAATAACACACAGAAGTTGTCTAATTTGGTTATCACTTTTCGATCGTGGCGCCATCATCACATTCGACAGATAAGTTGGTCGTATTAAAAATGAAATTTTGCCACATGTCGTGCCATGTGAACCAAAAAAACTTAAGTTACTGATTTTCTGGTATTTTATTTGATTTTTTCTAAATGAATTGTCAATACACACCTTTATCATTCTCTCAATAAAGTGTTTTTATATTATTGAAATTTAGAAAGTCCACAAACTCCGGGGTCCGTTACCTTTATCATTCTTGTTTTTTTTACATGTCTTGGATTAGGAGAAGAAAAGGAAATAGGGGGAACAGAGAACAGTTGATGAAATGAGGTGTCTTCAAAATGACGGATATGATTTCAGTCAGTGATTTTAATCGGCAGGGGGGGGCGCCACTCTTGAATTGCGTCCGAGATAACTCGGTTGTCCCCTTAAGCAGGAGTAGGCGTAAATGTATTTCCTCCTCGTATATTATTTTTAATAAATTATGCTCCGTGGGCAACTCGGTGCCCGAGTGAGAGCAGCGAGTCAGTATGACACATGTGCCATCCATCGCTCTCTAGTATTTTAGCAGGAACAATTGCTCAAGACGTTTATACAGGACAATAGTTGCACAGTTAGTTACTTTACTTAGTTTCAGTTAGGTACTCTGGTCAAGTAAGTTGCTTTGAGGGTGGGATGAATCATCTCATCCTCCAAACTTATAAATCAGTCAACGCCAAAGACAAGATTCTCATTTTGATCTCAATTTAAAGTACTTACTAATTACATTTTTAGCCAAAATGCTCCAAAAAATGAGTATAATTTTTTTTTGGCTGTTTGCAAGTAAGATAATATGAAACATTTTAAAAGCTGACCCATACAAACTGGCTTCTACTTCTAGAGGCATGCAATATGTCTGGCAAAGCAATTGGTTTTAATCTTAATATAAATCTACAATGAAAAAATTATATAATTTATACAATAAAAACAGAATAAGTAAAGAAAATAATAGTCAGCTCATCAAAGTCTTCTTCTTTTCATTTCTAGCTTTTATTCAGATGTGTGACATAAATAATTATGTCATCTGATTCTTCATCTTCTATTTATTTCTTGCTTCTATTTGGTTGTTCTATGAATGTGAGGTATGTTTGGTGAGCACAATTACGCCAACGTTTTGTGTTTCAGCAGGATGTTGTGTTAGTAGAAATATTAGATACAGTAGTATATCTTGCAGTTCAGCCGAAAAAAACACTTTTCCAAACTACGCTCGTACCTACTTCCATTCGGTAATATCACCGCAATTTCGCCAGTGGCCACCGTTTGAACATAGAGGCTCATGGAACGATTTTTGCCCGCGCCGGTTTTAGTTACAAACTCATGAGAACTCGCCGAATTTCGCGGTTTCGCAGCCGCTACGGCTGAGATTATCGCCCGCGATCATGGAGGGTGACGGGCAGGCGACGACCGCGGGCGTAAAACGTGTCGTGAGTTGTGTGAATTTTTACGAAGTACATTCTACAAAAGCTGCGGGCCCGCAACCGCGGCGGGCGCGGCTGAAAACCGCTCCATGAGTTCTTGCCCTAAGTCCTAGACGTCTACTACTCCCTTGCTACGAAAAACGTGATTTCGAAATAAACGCTCGACTTTCCTACATCGGTTCTACTTTGTTTCGTCCGATCGACCATTGTTTGACCCTAATTAGAGTAGGCTTACAACATTTAAACGGACGAATCGAAGAAGTAGGAACCGTCGCGAGTTTATTTTTAAATTACGTTTTGCGTAGAAAGAGATTCGACGCATATCTAAATAAAATATTTAGAGTGTATCCAATGTTTTAAATATAGAATAGAACAGAATAATTTATTTGTCAGATTAAAAATCCATATACAGAGTATTAAATTAACAGAATTGAGAAAACAACACCATATTAGATAAAGTAATAAAAACCAAATTAAATAATAACCAACTAAATTACATCAAATGAATTGAAATGCAAACAAATTACTTTAAGTTATACAAAATAAAATCAAATTACATCATATAGAATCAAATCAATTAAATCATATCAAATAAATTAAATCAAATTAAGTCAAAATAAATCACTTGGAATACATCAATTAGAACTAGATCAAAATAAATAAATATAAGTTTCGCGAAAATTGTATAGTTAAATTCAATTATTCAGTGACAGTTTATAAAACATCCGCCTTTCTTTTTGAGAAGTCTTGTATGTATTAAATTGTGTGTAAATAAGTGTTAAGATTAAGTAATGTTCCTGACTCGTGAATCCCACTATTGTGATTTTACTGTTAAGTCCATTGTAAAACGTTGTACCTTACGTCTTGGAGTACGAAATAATAAAATATTTTGCACAATACCTTATTGTTTTTTTGTAACTTAGAGTGACGAGATAAGCAGGATCCTAATTCAAGTATCTTTTCAGCGTATGGTAAGTACGAAGCAGGCTTCCAATTAGTGCCATCCTTAGATAGAGAGTAAGTAAATAGATCAGGTTTTTTCTGCACGGTTCCTTTGTACCAATCGTAAGCAGATGACGTGTATATTAGCTATGGCGACAGAATGATGTGCCGCGACAAAAGTATGACACTTCCGCAAGAGCGATCAGACCTGCCCTTCCATCGCCTCACTAACTAAATCGGCTTTCGCTTTGCTATTGCTGCCTTTATCTATTCAAGCGAAAAGAAAAGAGAGGGCGACATCAAAGCTAAGACAGATTTCATTAGGCGGTAGAACCCCCGTGCTTTCGGTGCAAAGCGTTTGTTCTAACTCGTATAGTACGTACGTAGTAGGTAGGTATATGTAAACTCTTTGGTACCAACTGTTTATGTTTTAGAGACAATTCATGTCTATGTCACACAGGTCACGCTCACTAATAATCTTGTTTGCGTGGCCCCTATCTCTTTGTTTGACGGCCTATCATTTAACGTGTCTTTGGCGGAATTGTGAGGCTAATCCACAAAGAGCCATTCATTAAAAAAAAACTTGTTTGCGAGCAAGTTTGTTGCCGGGGGAAATTATAAAGTTTGTTTGCATTCAAACAAACTTTCATTTTACACATGAAAAGTCGGAGTCGAGTTCAATTATAGGTTTCATTATAGCTATTAGGGTTGTTGAAGTCTTTTTATAAGGGGACCTAGTATTATATATTTACTTCCCGTTTGGGGTTGAAATAATAAAATTGCCCTGTCTTATCTAAGTAGTACATAGGTAAAGGAAACCACCGAATGGAAGATACATATTTTATTAGTTAGGAATGGAAGCAATGACAATTTAAATTTACAACTTAAGTAGGGTTTATATAGAACCGATGATAACTAAGATTATGGATATATAGCTGTAAACATAATTTTGGAAAGTAAATGTTGACAATGTTGATTTTTTATTGCCTATATCAGGGGTCGGCACCACGCGGGCCGGGCGGGCCGCGACCTGCCTCCTTGCGGCCCTCGACGGAAATTAAATGAAAAAATACACAAATACAACAAGGAACCGACTTCGGGCAGTTCCATTTCCCTGTTCCCATTAGAGAGGGTGGGGGGGTGCAATTACAAATTTAAACTTCAGGAGTGCGGCCCGCTCTTATGAACTTTTTTCACCAATTGGCCTATGGCTCCCAAAACGTTACCGACCCGTGACCTATATGAACTATTCACTTGACGAGTAGATGCCCGCTACGTCGTCATTGATCCTTAATTTCTGCTCAAGGTTCACGTAGATTTGCACCAGTGCCTTCTCAGAATGTACGAGAGCAGAGAACATCCTTGCCGCACTTGGAGCATTAGCACAGTATAAAGAAATACTACCAGTAGTTCGTCGCCTTTGATCTTGGGAGAAACGCCGATAATGTCTAGACACGGGTAGGGTCGCCGCAAACAAAAATGCTTATTACTAAAATAAAATTGAAACATACGGAAGACGTCAACCCAGAGCCGCGCTCCTGCAATACTAACATTGTAATGTAGGCAATGCAGGAGCGCGCTTGCCGCGACTCACCCCGACTGCATGATTTAATAGACTGTGGCAATAGTAAGAATAATTTGTCTGAATTTTCGCAAAACTTGTCTTCATTTGGGAAATGAGATTCTAAACAATGGTTAATGATTTGTTATCGATGATTAAAACCTACTAATATTGTGAAACTAAGAATAGATGTTTTTCATTTTATTTCGAGAACTGAACGGTTAAGCCAGAAATTTAAACTAAAAATAGTCCGAAACATAAAATGGACATCAACAATTTACCCGAAAAAATGCAAATATTTTCATTAAATCTACGCGGACGAAGTCGCGGGCAGAGAGACGATCTTCTTAGCATTCCATGGATTCACAGGAGTGGCAGAGAGAGAAAACTCGAGTAGATCCCGACTTGTGACTCGGGCGTAGGTTTAAGGGGCCCCTTTCTGACGTACATCAACACTCACCTTCACTACTCGTTTTTCTCTCCCTGCCCAGCCAAATCTGATATGAGCCTACTAGTGCAGCTTTAGATACTCGTTCTAGTATAGAACTTAATGCACTCCTGGATAAGCCAAGGTCTTTCAGCAGGTTATAGAGAGATTTTGCTGGTATACCTCTCGCTCCCACTTCTACAGCGTATAAACTAACTACATAGCCGTTTTTTGTTAATTCGTTTAGGAGGTCGTAATACTTATTTTGTTTCATCGCGTGGTCTTCAGGTATATTAGTTTCCACGGTACGGTAAGTTCTACAAGGACTATGCGTTTCATAGCTCTAGAAAAAAGGAAAATGTCCGGTCTGGATGACGAAACACCCACATCCTCTGGGAGTTTGTAGTGCTTTTCATACGTGTCCATTAAAATAGTCCAATCAGGTGCTGTACCCAGGATTGAGTAAGGCTTGTTCCTGGAGTTTGAAGTTGAGCCTTCTTTTACAAAGTTAATTTGTCTTTTGTTTGTCTTTAATCTCTTTTGGGCTCTAGCTACTGAAAGGCTCATGGCTTCACGTATGATTTCAAGTACTCTGTCATGGCGCCGTGAGTAATGATCCCCATTAAGGAGCACCTTGCATCCCACCAATATGTGCCTTGCTGTACATATCGCCTCTCCACAAGTATAGCAACATTTTTCAGAGGCTTTTCCCCACCTTACCAAGTTACTCTGATCAGGGAGGGTCATTTGGAATGCATTTAGATAAAATTTTAATAAGGCAGGAGACCAGTCATAGATCAAGGTGCGCCACTTTAGAGCTAATGAAATACAGAACTCACCTATGGTTAACCACTCACTTTGCATTTCTAAATTCATAGCGTGCACTTTGTAACCGTCATTTTCGTCTTGTTGTAGAAAGGTTTTTACCATGTCTCGGTCTTCCCTTTTCTTTCTCGCACCCAACCCAGCAGTATTTACTTGTGCACCTGCCATAAATTGTTTATGGAATTGAAGTCTAGATTCCAGGTCTGAAGCAGTTTTGTCTTTTGGGAGAGATGTAATTAATTCGTCTTGCGACTTTTCCAAAACATGCGTTTTTGTAACTCTTAGTTGTTTGTAAAGTTCAGACGGTTTCTTTAGTTTCAGCCCAAAACTATTGTGATCCCTTTAAGAGTAGAGGGATCAGCCGGGTGTGCCAATCCGAACCATCAGCCGGGTGTGCCAATCCGAACCATGACTTCATGACATTGGCATGTCATATCTTTATGACATTGGCATCTAGCTTTGCCAGGAGAGTTTTACCGATGTCATATACTAGGAAAGGCCAAGTGAGACGTGATGTGAGGTAGTTGTCATATATCCATGCTTTTTTATATTGCTGATAGGCTGTTGGTCTACCTTATTGAGGTTTTTCATGAAATTTTCAACAACCACCTCTAGTGATGGTGTACGTCCTTTGTGATCTATCTTTCTACCAAGAAATTTGAAAGGCACTGCCTCTGAATTGGCAATTCAGATTTAGATTATCGCAATTGTGGCAATTCCTTGGCCACTTATGGAGAGTCCCGGATCGTAAGAAGTATATTTGGTATGTCGCCTACCCAGACAAAGACAATGACATTTAGTTGGTTTTGTCCTCATTCCCTCCGTCCATGTACAGAACTCATCGACTTCGTTCAACAATTCCTGACACTGTTTGGGATTGCTAGTTGATGTAAATAATGGTAATAATAATTAATTTTGGAAATAAGATTAATCATTCCCGATGTTATTGACAAACAATCGAGATTTGCCTACCTTTTTTAAATATTTGTTAAAATTTAAGAGATAATTTTTCGAACAATTAAAACAACTTGGCAAAAAATGTCTAGAATACAACTATCGGTTTTATCTGTCAATGTCCAAACCGCCGCCCAAGTGCGAGTGAGAATCGAGGACGAAGGGTTCCGTACCATTAGCAAATAAACGGTGAAACCTACTTTATTGTATGGAAGCCCCCTTAAATTGTTAATTCAATGTAGCGGGCGCCTTTCACTTTACCCTTACTCCACGGTCGACCGTCACTTCGGCCGACCGGTTTACAATAACTTTTATAGGTTTACACTTGACCACCATCTCGCCTGATGTTAAGCGACGATGCGGTCTACGATGGAGCGTGTTTACCTAGAAGATACCGATTCACTCTCGATTTGAAGACACAAAGATTGTAACCATCGGGGAAAACCCACTCAGGCAAAGCATTCCACAGCCTAGATGTTCTTATCACAAAAGTAGAGTCAAATCTCTTCGTTCGTGTCTTTGGAACATCAACCATGAAACGATGTCGCTTTTTCAAGCTACGAGCATTCCGATAGAAAAAAGGGCAAGGTGGTATCAGATCATGCAAATCAGTCGCACACTCTCCAAAGTGTATCCGATAAAAAATCTCGATAAGCTGGCATTTTTTCGGCGATGATCAAGACTTTGTAGTCTTTTTCGCAGAAGAGAGTCATTGCCTATGAGTCTTTTGGCACGTCTCTCGATCGATTCCAGGGCCTCCAGCTGATACTTAGCCGATCCATCCCAAAGGTGCGAACAGTACTGCATACAAGAGCGAATCTGTGCTTGATACAATTGCCCATACAATTCCATAGAGTCAAGTGCCTGTCGCGGTCTCGCGTCGCGGTCTCGCGTCGCGGTCTCGCGTCGCGGTCTCGTATCGCGGTCTCCGGGCGAACCGCTACCTTAAGGCCAATAAAAGCCCAAACTCAACTTGAAGTACAAAAAAACAATTGTACTTTTATGAATGCAATGATATTTTTGTTGCATAATTATTAATTTTTCGTCCTACGGTACCTTAGTACCTACCTGCAAATACAAGAATCATGATTAGCGATAAAATAACCGACAGACGTGGTACTACCCCAGGCGGAATCTAAAAGGAGTCTGTGTGTGTGAGTAACGAATTTTCCAAAATACTCCAAAATATTAATTAATAATCACGATGCCTTTACTTTCCATTCTTTTTTGCCAAGCTGTTATTGGAAATACGAAAAATTTGCAAATATTCTATTCTTGTACGCCTACCCGCATTAATTTACAATTTCCTAGAAAAATAATTTATTTCAATTTCTATGCCTATAAAGTTATAAACGTCCTTAAAGTCTAGATTTAGTGGAACTATATTTAACTTGCCCTTATGATACACCATTTTATACAAGATAAATAACAAATCTATTTATACAAGGCTATTTTTTATACTTGTATCAAAAAAATGTTTTGCACAAGGAAGCATCATTTTCATTTTAAATTTACCCTTATCGATAATTAGTTTATGTCTCAACAGATTTTATTGTTAAAGTATAAAATTTACCACTAATTATTTTTTCATGTAGGCAAGTTTCACTCACATCTTGACCAAGCTATCTTCGGTCGAAGGTTGTGTGATGATAATACATTTTTTGTATACAATACTTATTATATTATATTTACTACGACTAGTTCAGGCATGCTCTATCTACATATATTATGTACTTATTGAAAACTTTTCAGTACTCGTAATGAAAAATAACCTTGTATAAGTAAATTAATTCCGTAGTAACTCTACTTAGGTACGATAAATCACATGAAAATTCTTTTGAAACGTTATCCGAGAGCTGATGCGAGTTTTTGGGACATTTCTCTGAGGGCTGTAACCATCGAGTGTTTTCATCAGGGCTACGCTGATGCCCTAGTACTTGCACGAAAGGGTCGTGTTTTATTCACTATTATGAACAATTTTGAAGTGAAACCTTTTTAACCGACTTCTAAAAAGGAGTTTTCTCAATTCGATCATAGGTATATATCTTTTTAAGTGCGTTTGCCATTTCCTTTCACCATTACCGTCACCTCTGTAAATGTAGGTACTAATTTTCGTTTCTGTCAGCACTCCCGGAGTGTCACTGTTTATTTTTTTATAGCACCGACCCGTAAAAGTCGAAAAATTCGGCTAGCCGACTTGGCTGACTAGAGCCAAGCCTCAATCCGCATAAACATTTTCTGCGGATTAAGGGCTCTATATTACTACTCTATATTCTACATATATTCATTACTTCATTATGATTAGCAGCAAACTATCCTTTCAGCATAGTACACGTTTTGCGTACCCTGTATATCAAAAGGCCGAAACACTTTATTCCCACGGAACAGTCAGAAAAACTCGCAATTAACACTCATTTTGTATTAAAATTTAGAAACAGATAATCATAACATCAAAACAAACTCTTTTAGAGGTAGCCAACGAGTGCTTTGCGATACACACAAACACATATTCTGATTCCGCTCATAATCATTGTAAGATATCATAAATTTATAACGAACAATAAACATTTTTTAGAAATTGATCAAACGTAAATAAACAATTTATCCACTAAAATATAACACATTTCCAAAAGTATGCTCTCAAGGTCTATCTACTCTTTCGTTTCATAGAAAGAGAGTTGACCTCCTGGCTGCAGAGAATTATCCGTTCTATCTCCATTTAATAAATCTAAATTCCCGTTTGGTCTGAAATAACCTTATCTTCTCACATAGTTAACTTTCAGGTATTTTACCTTCTTATTTTATTTTTATTTTAACCTTCTGCAGATTTTAAAGTCTGCTCCAAGACCAAGCCAGTGCCAATTCCCTCCATTGCAAAAGAACACTAAATAAAAACGTCTGAACTCTAGCAAAAGCTGGTTCTTGTCCACTGAGAACAATATATTTCAAAGTCTAGTTTAAAACACTTCCTTAGCGGCGGCGATGAGCGTCATTAGGCTGAGGTCGTGCTTGTCTTCGGGTCAAGAGGGCTCGGGCTCTGGAGCGGGCTCGGGAGCCGCCGGGGCTTCGCCCTGCTGTGACAGTTCAGCCTTCACGCGACGCGCGATGTGCGACCGCGTGTGCTTGCGAAGGTGGTCTTTGCGGTAGAAACCTGTGACAAAAAATATTTGTATATAAGTACCCGTATCAAACCATAAGAGTTGAGGCAAGGGTCTCCCCCTAACCAAGTAGGGAAACTTCCACCAAGCTGGCCAAGTTGCGGGTTGGCGGACTTCACTTATCTGAGTGGGTTTTTCCCGATAGTTGTAATCTTGGTGTCTTCAAATCGAGAGTGAATCGGTTTATTCTAGCTAAACACACTC
Source organism: Ectropis grisescens (assembly GCA_017562165.1). NCBI lineage: Eukaryota > Metazoa > Arthropoda > Insecta > Lepidoptera > Geometridae > Ectropis > Ectropis grisescens. The sequence continues at coordinate 5,430,379 of CM029783.1, forward strand.
CATCGTCGACCGAATCGTCGCTTAACATCAGGCGAGATGGCGGTCAAGTGTAAAATTATAATAGTTTAAAAAAATGTGTGGGCTTAAAACCGCACGGCAGAAGTGAAAACTAAAATAAGAAACACTTATATTGAAAGACCACTAAATACTTTTAATAATTAAAAATACAAATTCTTTAGAAATTGAAAATTAGTAAATACCTATTAAGCACAGCAACGACAATAACATATTATGGCGAAATGATTAGTATCTATGGCAAAGAATACATTTTAAAAAAATTACGCGGTTCGGAAATCGGGTTTGACTAGCAAATTTTTTAGTGTTTGCTATTTATTTATTTTATAGGTACCTATTTCGATAAAAATGTAAATGTATGTTGTGTTTAAAGTGTATGTGTAAGTGCTGTGATGAAAATAGGTATCATTTTGTGTGTTTACGTAGTGTAAGTGCTGTGACAAAACAGTAATACGAGTATATTACAACAAAAAAGTTTTTTGCAATGGATGTGAAATGCAAATTTAATATTTCGTGACAAGTTCTAATGACATTAGTGAGGTAAGAAGGTACCTAGAAGTTAATGTCGGAATAAAAAGATATAAATATAATAAACACAGGTTCACAGGGACTATATTATCTTTCTTGCTCTGACGCGCTTGTTCACTGTATTTTGTTTCTCGCTCTAGCATCCCGGAAATTATTATCATACCCGAGCGTGACGATAGAATTCATTTCACAGCCCACGAAAGTTTTGTCTCAACGGGCCTAAAGAAGTATTAACTTCAAAAAAACTTAGAAGTGTTAAATCTAGTCCTACGGGGAGGTTTCCTTTTTAAATTTTATTATGGACATGACTTCGAAAATGCAGTGGTAAGCGTGAGCGTGGTATTCCAGGCAAGGGCTCTAGATCAGCAATTGATAGTTCCCCGACTAGACCAGCCGTTACTTACACGTACACAAAACCACACCTATGCCCAGAACTGGTGGCATACGGCATACCCAGAACCTGTGTAATGTGTACTTTTTTCATTGCACATCTCATGATGTTTTAGCGGTTGTAAGTGCTGGCTTGTATTGAGAGTGTCTGAGTCTGTGAACCAAACGTCCATAATCACCGGAACTCATATGATTCATATGTACTATTATTTGTATACCTAGTAGTCTGGGGAAGTATCCCCCCTTTGGCAGTTATTCTACTACTAAAGAGTACCTAACGTGCAAACATTAATATGTTCCCAGTTTGTTTCCAGTAAAATTACAGGATATAGAGAAAAAAGATCGTATATACGATATAACTCTGGGTTACAGCAACGCAACGCAGTGCAGTGCTATGTAATGATTTGGACTCTTCATGTTCCAATAATAGCTGTGTGTCACTGTGCTGTTATGTGGCAGGCTGGTCGCTTACAATCAGGCGTATGTCCTCCTCGTCTCGTCACTCGAAACTAGAGGTATAAAAAAATGCCAGTTTGGCGTTTAAGTAGCCACCATCACAATGTAAAATATAAGTTGATAGCAGTAGTGGGTTCGTTGTAATGGTTACCTTTCCCGCAGTCCATGCAGACGTGCCGTTTCTCGCCCGAGTGGATGACGCAGTGCAACGTCAGCTGTTCCTTGCGCTTAAAGGCTTTGAGGCAGACGGAGCAGACGTGCGGCCGCTCTGGATTGTGCGACTGCTTGTGCCGCGTCAGGTGATCCTTGCGCTTCAGCGCTGCGTTGCAGATATCGCAGATAAACCTAGAAATCAACACAAAATAGGATAGTGAACTCTTTTGTATAGTTCGCCTGGGAAAATAGCACACCTTTGCCAGTTGTTCTACCATTAAGCCAGCGTCTTTCAGTTTGAGCAACAGTTTACGTTCAAAATATTGCTTGGAGCCGTGCTGTCATGGGGAGATTGTTATTACAGTAAGCCCAGATTGTTCACCTCGCATCTATTCTTAAAAAAAACACGTTTCACTTCTTTTCAAATTAATCTATTTTAGTTCAACGCTGAACGTAAGTATGTTTCTTCTGTGACATTTATCGACCCACAGATACCTTTCCATATCCTACAACTACCACTCTTGCGTCAATCAGTAAATTCAACATACAACTTAGATAAAACACTTCATGACCGTGAATAAAAGTCAGTACCTTGCGCTCTGGACCAAATCCATCGCCCACTAAATTAGTAGTTAAGTAGAAAGTAAGGATATAAAGTACTAACTTCCTCTCCATGGTGTGCCCAAGCAGATGCTGCTCCAACAACCCTCGCTCCGGGTACGCCATGTGGCACTCTGGGCAGCAATACAGCGTGCTGCCATCTGGGGATTTATTTACATACATTGCTACCTAGCCCCATGTGCGGAAGAGGGCGGGCGACCAGTATGCGAATGGATTGTGTAAATGGATTGTGCAAAAAGAGGACGGTGGAAGGAATGGAGGAAAAAGACACAAGAAAGGTGTTGTACCAACCCCACATAAAGTAAGATAAAGGTGAATTATAACCTCATGGTATCACTGGTCGATTTTAAATAACTCATAATATTTTTCAATAATCTAAAAGAAAAGGGTACTCAAATATAGGAAAGATTTTTTAATCCTAACTAGTTGCTTACCATCAGGCACATGTCCTGCTCGTCTCGTCACTCTTTATTTAAAAAAATGGATCGACTCCGACGATTGGTGATTATTTTCTAATCAAATGCTCAACTGTGAAAGAAAACATAACGCGGAAACCTGGCCAAGAAACATACGTTACGCAAAATATACGTTATCCCTCTCAAATTTAGATTTTGGTAACCGCTGGAAGCCATCTAAGGCCAACTAACATAGTACGTAACAAAACGTAAGCTGCACATGTATGTATCTTTACCAAACTTCTAAAAGTAATAGTTACCGAGCGCAGTAGTGAGTCGTATCTCGCCGGGGCGCGGCCGCGTCTTCTTGTCCTTCTTACATTTCTTATTCTTCTTCTTCTTCGGGGCGAGCACGATCGTGTTCGTCACGTTTGTGTTTGAGTTCACCGTCTGGTTGACTATGGTCGCTGTTTGGACGACCACGCTGTTTGCAGGAACCTGAATTTTGAAAAGGTATTTTTAGAACCGTTTTTTATCACTAATTATGTGTTTAAACTATGTTTAATATTCACTAGAGGGTATACAAAGAGTTTACATATACTACGTATAGAGTTAGAACCAACGCTTTGCACCGAAAGCACGGATCTCATCGCTCTTGTCTTCTCGCTCTTATGGAGTTGTGGAAGTGCCATACTTATGTCGCGGCACATCACTACGTCGCCATAGCTAACATACACCTCATCTGCTTACGATTGGTACAAAGGAACCGTGCGGAAAAACCTGATCTATTTACTTATTCTTTATTTAAGAGGCTAACGTTTCACCTTGAGTTGTCTGATGTTTTCCAATACCATACAAATGGAGAAGCGACATCGTTTCATGGTTGACGCTCCAAAGGCTCGATTGAGCTTTGACTATTGTAATAAGTTGGTTTTTCCTAATTATTCCAATTTTGGTGTGTTCAAGTAAAAGGTGGAGCAGCTTCTTTTAGATAACCAAGCTTCATCGTAGACCGCATTTTCACTTAGTTTTCTTAGTTTTAATAGTGAAAGAAAACACAATGCAGAATTTTATGTAGAAATATGACTCTGGGCAATGTTTAATCTTTTCAAAAAAGAAACCTTCAAAATCGCAGTAGGCTGTATGGTGGTGAACGAATTTCGGTATGCAAATTTGTAGGCATAGGATCATAGATGTAGCATAAGGTATACCTAAGTATCTATATGTAAACTCTTCGGGTAGGTCTCTTTGCACAGTCCGCTTCGGCAAGTGCCACAGCTTTGTCAGTTATTCTACCGCCAATCAGAAATGTGTAAACATCACTGCTTTCCTATTTGAATGGCAATGAATCCAGGGAAATTACAGGGCATAGAGATAAAGAATCTTTTATCTCAGGGTAACCACAGTCCAGTGCTATGTAATTATTTAGACTCTTCATTTTCCAATGGTTGCGTGACGCTACTGTTGCAGACAGATGTGTTGCTTACCATGACGCACATGTCCTGTGGTGAGAGTGTCCTGGACAGAGGGGGGGGGTGGGGTTCTAAACCTCGATCATTTCTCCTTGCCGCATGTTTTTTGTACGGCATTGCGAAATAATGTATTAGAAGAGGTATTGAAACTGTATGGAACCAATGCCGTACATAATCAAATGACCAAACTTACTTTGTAAATCGTCGGAAAATCATGATTTTTTTTCACAAACTAACAATTAGAATATATAACTTTATAATTTTTTTTGTTTCAATACCTCTTCTAATCTATTATTCCGCAACGCCGTACAAAAATCATGCGACAAGGAGAAATGATCGAGGTTGAGAACCCCACCCCCCCCTCTTCAACTGCACTCAGTTGGACAGCTTACAAGTGACGGCATAGTGCTCAATCTTATTACTTTATACCCTTCTATCATCCTACATAGGTCTCCTGCTGTATCAGATGACCCATAAATTTTGTTCACGGGCCTGCAGTCTATTAGTGTCCACGTTTCAGCAACGTACTTTTAGCTATTTGAAGATAGCTAGCAATGATGATGATAAGAGTTTTTTTATAATGATGTCTTCAGCACCTGTGTGATAGCGGTGACAGGAATGACGTTCCCGTTGACAGCAGTCACGATGGTAGGCGCCTCGTCCCGCTTCTCGGCAGGGGCGTACTTGAGGAGGTGGTGCAGGGGCAGTGGTAAGGCAGAGAGGTAGTCAGCCACGCCGCCGCCCAGCGTCTGCCACGTCGCGGTGTCGGATACGTCGCCGATGCCTAAGGATTAAGCACATATATAATAAGACTGGATATGGATGATAACTGGCTCAAAAATTTACTAATTAGTCCGTCAGGTAAATTATGAAAATATATGGGATATGTCGGGCTATTTAAGAAACTTTTAAGGACATATTTAATAAAAACGCCTACCTTATTATTCTTTGAAAGAGTTTTTTGGTGACAAATACCACAAACGATTGTTTTAGACAATATTAGTACTATTGTATTCCCTTTTTAGTTTTATTGAATAATTAGTGTATTATGTAATTTGGAAATGCTTTTTACCAAAAAAAAATCTGTATCTGTGTATTTTTTGTTTAATTTTTTTTAATCGCCATAGGTCATCAAACTACCCGAGTGGGGAAATGACTTCACGTCTTCGTAAAAAGCGTTCGAGTGACGTCACTAGTAACTTATGAGTATCTTCGTCATTTTTTCTTTGTGAAACAAAAGAAAATAATAGGTTTACAAAAATATTTTAAAATCTAACTCACGGACTAAATGGCATTCCCGTTATATGCGTGATATGGAATCAAAGTAAAAAGAAAGACTGACAAAATTGTCACTTGCTATAATACTTGTACAATCCTTGAGGCCGTCTTATCGGTTGTCGGCAAGGATTCATATTCATATTCATATTCTTTATTAATAAAATATCATTTTACACGTCAACTTAAATTAAACAATACAAATTACATTTATAATGTAACTAGAACCGAAAATAGTATGTAAAATTAATTAAATGATCTTTAATTCATTAATAGTTCAAAACCAATAAATTTAATAAAAATAATTGCACATTAGATTCGTCCTTACGGTCCGCGTATCGCTCATTGTACAGTACTTGTATAAGCACATACGGTTCTTACGATTATGACATTGTAGTATGGGCACACAGCGTGCACTCTAAGCACACACTGTGCAGTAGGGTACACACGGTGCACCATGAGCACACACGGTGCAGTATGGGTACATACGGTGCACTATGAGCACACACGGTGCAGTATGGGTACACACGGTGCAGTATGGGTACATACGGTGCACTATGAGCACACACAGTGCAGTATGGGTACACACGGTGCAGTATGGGTACACACGGTGCACTATGAGCACTCACGGTGCAGTATGGGTACACACGGTGCACTATAAGCACACACGGTGCAGTATGGGTACACACGGTGCACTATAAGCACACACGGTGCAGTATGGGTACACACGGTGCAGTATGAGCACACACGGTGCAGTATGGGTACACACGGTGCAGTATGGGTACATACGGTGCACACTATGAGCACACACGGTGCAGTATGGGTACACACGGTGCAGTATGGGTACACACGGTGCACTATGAGCACTCACGGTGCAGTATGGGTACACACGGTGCACTATAAGCACACACGGTGCAGTATGGGTACTCACGGTGCACTATAAGCACACACGGTGCAGTATGGGTACACACGGTGCAGTATGAGCACTCACGGTGCAGTATGGGTACACACGGTGCACTATAAGCACACACGGTGCAGTATGGGTACACACGGTGCACCATGAGCACACACGGTGCAGTATGGGTACATACGGTGCACTATGAGCACACACGGTGCAGTACGAGTACACACGGTGCAGTATGGGTACATACGGTGCACTATGAGCACACACGGTGCAGTATGGGTACACACGGTGCAGTATGGGTACACACGGTGCACTATGAGCACTCACGGTGCAGTATGGGTACACACGGTGCACTATAAGCACACACGGTGCAGTATGGGTACACACGGTGCACTATAAGCACACACGGTGCAGTATGGGTACACACGGTGCAGTATGGGTACACACGGTGCAGTATGAGCACTCACGGTGCAGTATGGGTACACACGGTGCACTATAAGCACACACGGTGCAGTATGGGTACACACGGTGCACTATGAGTACTCACGGTGCAGTATGGGTACACACGGTGCACTATAACCACACACGGTGCAGTATGGATAAACACGATGCCTACGTCGTGTTCGACGGATCTCGATCTCGAAGGGTGCCACCTGTATGGTCGAGCAGTCAGAATATTGTTTGATCACGCGTGAGAGATCGCAGTTTGGTTTGCGCTGGCTGAGCGATACTCACTGATAAACTCTGCAGGCGCGGCGTGGTGCGAGCGCTCGGTGCGCGTCTCCTGCTTGATGTGCCGCGCGAGCGCAGCCGCCTCCTTGGGCTCGTGCACCACCACCAGCAGCTGCTGGCCTTGTTGCAGCGGCGTCCCGGACACTGCACACATTTTTTTTATGATGTATAGTATTCTACTACTACCCTTTCATTTCATACCTATATTGAGGTAGGTTGTGAAGAATTATTTTGTCCGCCATTTTGTGGAGGCGGCCATCTTGAATCGACAATAACCAAACATAGCTAAGAACATCCGCACGGATATTAACTTTCAAATTAATAAACCACAGCGAAATCGGCCCATACGTTTGAGCTCTACGGTGCCACAGACAGACAGACATCGACGTTAAACTTATAACACCCCTTTTTTTGGTCGGGGGTTAATAAATAAAATGTCATCCTCATCATGTCATGCCCCATGTCATCAAAAATAAGCAAAACAAATGACATACAAACAAATAACATATTTTAATGTTTAGCTGTTTGATGCTCAATTACGTCAGTGAACTTTTTTAAAGCTATTATTGGATCGTGAAGCGAGATTGGGTATTACAAAAACACTGAATGTGAGAGAACGTACCCTGATGCTGCTGCATCATAGTGGCCATGAGGTCGTGGTGCACTTCCTCTCGGTACTCCCTGCGGTCGGCGCGGTGCTCCGCCTTCATCTGGTGCACGGTCTCCGCTTGCACGTAGCTGGTCTGGCCGCCGTACGCGATGTTACCCAGGTTCACTGACGATGATGAGATGGTCTGGTATTTCACGCCAGTGTTCACTGCGGAATTTATTCGTAGGGACCACATAACAATAATCCTTTTATTCAGACATCAGAAAATGTTTCCAGTGAAATTATAGGGCTTAAAGATAAATATCTCTGGTGACTGGCGCAGTGCAGTTAGGTAATGATTTGGACTCTTCATGTTCCAATAGCTGCGTGTCACTGAGCTGCTATGTGGCAGGTATGTTGCTTACACGTGTACGTGAACTGCTCGTATCGTTACTTAATACTAAAAAAAATTGGCAGTGATAGGAACTGCCGTGAAAACTGATTACTGAAAAAAAAACTGAAATTACTCTGATTTGATAGCTTACTTTGGGAACTACGCGGGTGAAACCGGAGGGCGAGGCCATGAGTATGTATTATTTATTTATTTTACCCGAAGATTTCTAATCATTCCCGAGCGTGACGCTAGAATTTAATTCACAGCCCACGAAATATCTGTCTGTAGCGCGCCAAAAGAAGTTTTCTCTTAAAAAAGTCCTTGGAAAAATTAAATGGTAAAAACAAATTAAAATGACTGGTTTAGTTTGTTAAAATACAATTAAAATGTCAAAATGAAATAGAATAAAACATACGAACACAAAATACTCTAAACTTATAAGTAACACTATCTTAATCAATTTAGATTCTGCAGGTCTACTACGAAGTCCGATAAACGATATATCGGCCGAAGTTATGGACGTTGTATACCACGAAACGGTCGGTTGATCTGATCGGGCGTTTCGTTCATCCCGACCGACGCTGATTTGACAGTTTTTGTGTCATCAACCGACCGATTGTGTTTCGTGGTATAAAACGTCCATAACTTCGGCCGATATATCGTTTATCGGACTTCGTAGTAGACCTGCTGTTTATATCCGGAGTGCTAAATGTACAGTCTTGTACAGCACTACGTCATTGAGCATCCCAGATCCCAGAACCATCCGTCAGAAGAACAGCTGCAGGTACGTAGTTGTTAGGACTTACCCGCACTCGACGCGTCAGGAAACATATCCAAAAAACCTGAGGCTATGCAGTGGAAGGTGGAAACCCCTTGCTGGCCACAAATTATTTTAAACACAAAATGAATATTTTTTTGAGTCGAGATGTTCATTCAATAATTTCTCGCGAAACTGATTTTTTTAATTGAAAACTTATTTTGCTGCGCCACAGACGGATTTTTCTTGAGATGTGAATTGAATTCTAGCGTCACGCTTGGGAATGATAAGAAATCTTTGGGGAAACTCGGGACCATTGGCCATCTAAAAATGCGTCAGCATTTCCCATTGGCCATGATCCATGCTCGTGGTTATGCTCATGGCCATGCCCTCCGGTTTCACCGCGTAGTTTTCAAAGCAAGCTATCAAATTCAGAGTTATTAGTTTTCTCTTCTATTGGCAGTTGGCAGTTCCTATGACTGCCCATTTTATTTTTTAATTCAACGCACTTTAAAAACATGGGTAAAACAGGGGGGTGAAAAAGACAAGTTGTAACTATAGTTCGTGCCTAATGGATTAGCAATGAAGGTTGTTGACTTTTTTGTTCAAGGACGTTGACTAGCGGCGGTTACAAACCTTTTTATCATACCTAGTTGTTAAAATTTACTTAGCACTTTGTTTCTATTTACAAGAGCTCGTATTGGTAAGTACTAATAGATTGGCAATGGTGATTTACCATGTTTTTTTTTAACTTTTATAGGTTTACACTTGACTGCCATCTCGCCTGATGTTAAACGATGATGCGGTCTACGATGGAGCGTGTTTACCTAGAAGAAACCGATTTACTCTCGATTTGAAGACTCAAAGATTGTAACTATCGGGAAAACCCTCTCAGGCAACGTATTCCACAGCCTTGACGTTCTTATCACAAAAGTAGAGTCAAATCTCTTCGTTCGTGTCTTTGGAACATCAACCATGAAACGATGTCGCTTTTTCGAGCTACGAGTATTCCGATAGAGAAAAGGGCAAGGTGGCATTAGATCGTACAAATCAGTCGCACACTCTCCGAAGTGTATCCAATTAAAAACCGATAAGCTAGCAATTTTCCGGCGATGTTCGAGACTTTGCACGAGGTCTGGTCTTTTTCGCACGAGGATGTCTTTGCCTATGAGCCTTTTGGCACGTCTCTCGATCGATTCTACAGCCTCTAGCTGATACTTAGCCGATCCATCCCAAAGGTGCGAGTAGTACTCCATACAGGAGCGAATCTGTGCTTGATATAACGTGAGCAACTGTTCAGACTTGAAGTAGGTACCTTCGCACCTTTGAGAGCACACCTAGTTTTTTGGCAGCTAATTTAGCCTTAGATAAAGGGATTTTATGAAAAATAGTACATAAAATGACTTCTTTTTTAAAAACCAGTTTGATTTTACTATGTTTTAAAAATATTGTGTGACCTATTTGAAAACATTCGTGTTTCCTGTTTTATATACAATAATGACTTGTAAATAGGGATGTTAACACTAATCACAAATTAATGTTTAATATTGATTTTATGATAGTTTGTATTAATAGAATATCGAAAAACACATTATTACAATTTAATATTACGTAATAAATTTATTAAAAATGATTTTAAATGCTACATATTTAATCTGTTGTCACGTGACTGGAAACACCAAATGAATTTATTACGTCACTAGTCGCAAAACAAGCTATCGAAAACTGACTAAACTATTTCCTTTACTGCATTTTTATTATAGTTTGCGATCTTAGCGACGACGATTTTGATTGTTTGTATTCAAATAATGATAAGAAAACACATAAACTGGACATACAGTCATGGATCGCAACCAATATTTTGCGACTAGTGACGTCATGTCAGCCGATAGTGTTTTAGCGGCAAAATTCAAAATTAGTCTAACATCGTATATTTACTCATCGATATTTTGAAATAGAACGTTATTTATTACGGTAAACATGCGTCAATCTTCAAAATAAAAGCAGTTCCGAAAAATTGTTAACATCCCTATTATATTCTCGCAAGAAAATTCATATCAGACATTATATCACCAAGCAGTATCAAGTAGATCGGCCACGCTTCGGAACTCTGTGTTATCAAGGTGCCTCATCTCTGGCGAGTGACGTCACAAAATAGCCGCGCAAAGACGCGCAACTTTCTTTTGGTATCTTTTCGTAAAGGAGTTTCGTAATTGTTACAAAAGCTATTCTAATGCTTTTTACTTAAAGATGAATGATTATGAATACTGGTGCTGGTACAAATTATTAAAATAAATTATAACAGAAAATAATAGCCGTAGGAAAAACAATATTTTTACAGAAAAATAGACAATAATTATATGAAGATAGTGTAAATAGGCTCTTGTGTGTTCTTGCATTATGTGGAATTGTAATGAAAATCGATGTATTATTATCTACTTGTGAACATTTTGGCAAAATTTTGAGTTACACTCTTTTGTTTACTAGCGGGCGACAAGAGGTGGACAAACTTCATTGCCAATCCATCACGGATTGCCAATCCATCGTGTTTAGTAGTTGGTTTTTTTCAAAGAGTGTCAATTGTGTCCTCTCTGTTGTTATAGAGGTCCTTTTTCAACTCTATGACCGGCCCACATGACACCCAAAAAAATCGTATACCTACGCTACACTAAAATCTAAAAAAACATCTAATAGTGCATAGACTATTTTTTTGAAATCGTTGAATTTGAACATTGACTGTTAAAATGCAATGCTTATTAGGGATCCCTCATGTTACTACTTATCTTTGTATCGAGGACGTGTTCTATCTGTAAAAGCTGTAATGTAATACCTACTCGAAATGAAGCAACTAAAGATTGAGAAGGTATTCGATCTCTACATTTATTAATTTAAGAATAATAATATAAAGATTAATAAATCTCACATAGGTGCAATAGGGATATTGATAGGATTCCCTATTGTAAGTAAGTAGCCGATGCATGAAGCACAGTAGCCGGTACGTGTTAGTATTTAGAATGTGTGCTAAGCCGCCTCCTTCCCCCTTCTCGCTCCCCCATCCTAAAATTTCAAAGGGTGAGAGAGAACACCTAAAAACGTTTTATGCTACGAGTGTTTTGTTTCTTCGTATAGATGCAAATTAGATATGTTAGAAAGAAATGCATGCATAACATGCGTTTTTAATCCCTATATCAATTGTGAAATTAATGTCGAAACACGACAGAGACAATCCCATACGTTGAAAAACAGTTAAACACTGAATATTTATACGTTCATCATTTCATGAAACATTGAACATATGTCTTAACAACTTAGTGAATTTATCAACTAACGATTATTGTTATTTTCCGGTGACATATACAAGCGAAAGTAGAGTGGTATTATCAAGCTACGATACCTACCGGTGTGTAACGGCGCGAGGCCGGCCAGGGTGAGGGTCCCGGGCTGCGCGGCGCTGACCACCACGACACTCTCGGCCTGGCGGAACTTGACGCCGTCGAGCGTGACGCCGCCGGCGGCCGGCGCCGACGACACGAACTGCACGGCGCCTCCGCTGGCATACCGCGGCTCCTGCACCGGCGCGCCGCCCTCATACCCCAGCTTCGCAGCAAACTGCTGGATCGTCGGCAGCGACCCCGACGGAACGTGCCCGTTGAAAGGCGCGAAGTTCATCTTAAACCTGAAAACGCGCGAGACATTGCACTAGGGGCGGACGGGAGACTGCAGTAGGGCGCGGCCCCTGAGCCTCAACCCCCGTCGGTGCCCACCCCGGTCCTAACGCTCTATTTTTACCGGGACCCCACACCGCGGTCGCACTGGGACGGTTACCTTCGCAGCGGCGGTGGAATGGGTTCGCATTGCGTTTTAATTGTCGGTCGTGGACGAAAACAGGGTATAGTGAGGGTCGTAGGTGTTGCGCGTTGGGATGCGCGGTGTAGGGCGCAGGCGCGGCGCCGGCGGAGTGGGCAGGGAGGCTCCGTCGGAGCCCGCACACGCGGCGCAGCGCCCTTCGCTCGCTGCCCGCTCCTTGCCACATCCTTGGGGGAATGGGGCCGTGGTGGTTACGAGACGGTCACTCACCCACTCACCTCTGCCCTTGGTACTACATTTTCACTCGCAGAAGTGGGTGCCCTTTCAGATTCAGATTACATACTCGTAATCTACGGTACAGTTTTGCGTAACGTTTACGACTAGTCGAGTAGTCTTGGATCTACAGCCAAGAATAATTTATATACCTACTTAGTGTAAACGGTTCAAAATATACTTACAACTGGTGTTTCGGCACGGTAATGTTATCTTTACAGTATTTTAACTGAGCCCTTTCTTTGAAATTTATCCCATCAAAAACATAGATGTGAAATGAAAGCCAAGTTCATTACCCTTTTATTTTCTTAATTTATTATTATTATTTTTTTAACTGTAATAGGTTTGCACTTGACCGCCATCTTGCCTAATAAGCGATCTTGTTAAGCGATGATGCGATCTACGATTCTACGATGGAGCGTGCTTACCTAGAAGAAACCGATTCACTCTCGATTTGAAGACACCAAGATTGTAACTATCGGGGAAAACCCACTCAGGTAACACATTCCACAACCTAGACGTTCTTATCACAACCGTGGAGTCAAATCTTTTCGTTCGTGTTTTTGGAACATCAACCATGAAACGATGTCGCTTTTTTGAGATACGACAAGTCCGATAAAAGAAAGGGCAAGGCGGTATTAGGCCATGTAGATCAGTTGCACACTCTCCGAAGTGTAAATAAAAAAACCGATAAACTTGCAATTTTGCGGCGATGATCAAGACTTTGAAGTCTTTTACGCACACGAGTGTCATTGCCTATAATCCAGACATCTTTTGTTGCGGATATAAAACAAAACTCATATTACCATTAAAAAGTCACACATCATGTACACTCCGCGAGGCATAAGCTGAGCTTTGCATTTGTGTGAGTGTACATGGATAGTGTAGGTGTGACAACCGGCCTTAGGCGCGGCGCCATTCTGTGTCGCCGCGCTCCTGCCTGATTGGTGATCACTCACACTAATGCAAAGCTCAGCCTATACCTCGCGGACAAAATTTCAAGCTCCTGCCTGATTGGTGATCACTCACACTAATGCAAAGCTCAGCTTATACCTCGCGGAGTGTACCTACATAGGTACTAGTAAGTAGTGTGTAGTGGTAGGAATCTTGGTAATAGAGTCCGCCTAGGGGAAGTACCACACCTTTGCCAGTTATTTTACCGCCAAGCAGTAGCCGCCAAACATTACTGTGTTCCAGTTTGAAGGGCAATGTTTCCAGAGAAATTACAGGGTTTCTGGAGATATAATATCTTAGATCTATGGGTGACGAGCGCAGACACGCAGACAGACGTCGCGTCGATGTCAAATTTATAATACCCTTTTTTTTGGTCGGGGGTTGAAAAACTAATCTAGCATTTATTTATCGTAAATAGGGTAGTTAGAATTAAAATTAACGTGGGTGTTACACATATTTAATTGGATAACAGGACACTCACGTATATACGGTCGGTCAATCCGACTCGAGTTTCGGCCGCGTCCGGCGGCCTTTTTCAAGGCGAGTGCACACGCGCGGTGGCTGCCCGTTTGGCACCGACGGTGCCAAAACGGCCCGTTTCAGTTGGCACCGTCGGTGCCAAACGGGCAGCCACCGCGCGTGTGCACTCGCCTTGAAAAAGGCCGCCGGACGCGGCCGAAACTCGAGTCGGATTGACCGACCGTACACCTCAGGTGGAGTAGAGTAGTGACCGAGTGGTGGCCGAGGCAAGGTAAGCGGAGTGTAGGACGTCCAGCTGCAAGATGGGTCGACGATATCGTTTCTATCGCGGGTCGAACCTGGACTCGATTGGCACAGGACCGAGGAACATGGCATGGGAAAAGAGAGGCCTATACCCAGCAGTGGGACAGAGAAGGCTGTGGATGATATACGTGAGTGTCCCGTTATCCAATTAAATAGGGTAGTTAGGTAAATACTTGCATATTCCGAATTTGTTGTATAACAAAAGAGATGAATTCTACGTGTGTGTAGTACCTACCGTCGCGTCGTAGAAAAACGTAAACATCTTTCTACCTTATGACGTCTGGAAAAGACCATAAAGTTACGGAAGGTATTGTAGTGAGAGGCTCGGCAACCTCCTCGTGATGCACCCTGGAGGTCAGTCGACAACTTCCCGGTGGGTTCTTGTCAACTGATCGCTAATCCCGCCCTTCTACCGCCTAACCGAATCGGTTTTGGCTTTGCTTTATTGCTGTCTCTATAATTTCAAGCGAAAAGAAAAGCGAAACTAATATCAAAGTTAAGCAGTTTTAGGTTAGCGGTCGTGATAGAAACATCTGCGCGTGGGAACGGAAACGTTATAGACTGCAGGCCCGTGAACAAAATTTATGGGTCATATGATACAGCAAGATACCTATGTAGGTTGATAGAAGGGTATAAAGTTAAAAGATTGAGCACTATGCCATCACTTGTAAGCTGTCCAACTGAGTGCAGTTGAAGAGGGGGGGTTCTAAACCTCGATCATTTCTCCTTGTTGCATGAATTTTGTAGGGCGTTGCGGAATAATAGATTAGAAGAGGTATTTAAACTTTATGAAACCAATGCCGAACATAATCCGAAAAAGCTGTCCAGCTTACAAGTGACGGCATAGTGCTCAATCTTATTACTTTATACCTTTCTATCATCCTACATAGGTCTCCTGCTGTATCATATGACCCATAAATATTGTTCACGGGCCTGCAGTCTATTACTTGGTTGATATTCTAGAGTCTAGAGTAAGATCCCAGGGCCGCCAGACGTCACGTATTTTCTGATGAATGAAATGTCATATTGAAATGTGGATGATTGAGTAAGTTAGTACGTACTAAGAACACATGCTTACCCGCTAACTTGCTTAGACAGCCAATTTTGAGATATGGAGTCCAGTAGATACATTACTCACTTCACGTATTTTCTGATAACTGATTTTCACGTATGTTATAAGCATTATCTTTAAAAATAAGGCCCCGATACTCCCAGACACTTTCCGTCGGTCGTTTTGCTTAACAGGCGCTTTAAAACTCACAAAATAATAGAGTCTGATACTCAATCGTCCACATTTCATCCATCAGAAAATACATGACGTCTGGCGGCTCTCGGATCTTGGACTATTCCTATATTTGTAGTCGAGTAACAGTACTAAGGCTCAAATCACACAAGGAGCAGCGGCGAGCAGCGCAACGACGACCAGGTTCATTTGTGAAATCGGGAGCTCGTTCTCATCTCACATACCGACGACTACTACGCAGCGGCAGCGCGCGATTTCTAAAGCGAATTTGCAGGCCATAGATATAAAACATCTTATATTCTTATATATCTCTGGGTGACGAGCGCAGAGCAATTATAGGTAATGATTTAGACTCTTTAATGTTTCTTTAGCTACGTGTTACTATGCTGTTATGTGGCAAGCACATTGCTTACCGTCAGGCACATGTCCTGCTCGTCTCGTCTCTATACTATAAAAAAAAGAGAGGAACCGATACTACTTATGTATTATAACAATACATATTAGGTTTAGCGCGTCGCTGCTCCTTTGGTGTAAGCTGAGCCCGAGTCTTTCCAGAAGGACTCTCGTAAAACGCCCGATTGCAATTCCTGTTATGTGATCCCTTGTAAAACCTTAAAACAATTTTTTTTAAATCAAATACCATAACTTGAATCAGTGAATTTATTTCAATCTCATTACCAGTACTGTGTTTTCTTAATAAATAAACCTCATACAAAAAAATACATTTGAAACTTCGAACCGAAGTGTTTTCTAACGCTAGCCTAATGTCTTAACTTATAATACTCACAACTTTCTTAAATAAACACTACTAATTTCGAACAAAGTACAAAAATATCCATCTACACTAAAAACTACGCATATTATAAAGTTTGAAAACAATCAAGAAAAGTTTCAATACATCAGTGAACGATTAAAACAAAGTAGGTACATAATACAAATATTTATGTGATTCAAAATATTCATGCTAATAGAATTTGGAGTCAGTATGTTTCTAGGACTCCAAATATGCTGTAAAAAGAATTAAAAAGCACCATTTACTAGATTTTTTTTAAAGTATTACTTATATTTATTATTCCATATTTTTAATTTGTTCAAATGTTTACTAAGTATTTAAAGCAAAACATTAAAATTTGATTGAAAATTGTAATATTCGTTCACTAACTAAAAAATGGAGATATAACTTCAACATCTTTGAGATTATAACATAGAACGCTACAATAAGACAGTGATGTAAAAATATGCACAATCATAAATAAATACACACATGATTTACGAACTGGATACAAATACATTAAAACGTGGGAGCACCTTAATTGAATGATTCATATATAGATACATCATTATAAGCATATAGAATGATGTGTGTAGTTACCGAATGGAGCGCCGAATTTTTTGTAAGCTATATTTCAGAATATAGTTTCTTAGCATAATACGATAATGGCGCCGTTAGCAGGCATGATTGGTGTCGCAGACATCGTGAGCCAAATAATAATCATATCTAGAGAACTTTAACAAAAAGCTTGGCTTAAAAAAAAATCAAAAGACAGCGCTTTAACAAAAAAAGATAAGAAAATGTTACAATTTTTTTGTAAAAAAAATATTGTCCAAATTAAAATATTTCTTAGGAACTCGCCTAGAATCTGAGCCACATATTCATAATTTCTGAAACTATATTTTAATAAAGCTATCTTTTTGCGATCATTTCTATTATTAGGCAAGTTTTTGTATCCACCGCGTCCCACTCCGCTAAACTATTGGCGATAGAATCTAGATATTCCTGACAAAATAATAAAAAGGCACGAAAGTAATACAAATAAGAATGCACCTTAAAACAACGCATTAAGGTCAGTGATAACTTAGAGGCTAACAAAACTATATACCTGTCTCCTTCCTAAACCGTCAACTGTAAACCAGGCTAATTTTGCTCGTGGGCCCGTAAATTTCTCATAAAACCCTTTTTTTTTACTTTTAATATATCTTTTGCTCATCGAGCATTGCTATAAATCATTGTTATTATAATATTCTGTGAAATGACAGGATTGAGTTCCAATCTCTGAAATATAACAAAATCAGCGAAATATTATTTTGGTATCTTTTTAAAACTAAATAACTCATAAGCCATCACTTTAACAAAGTTAGATACAGTCTCATTTTGTCTGCTATCTGTTTTCCATGAACTAGATTGAAAAGACAAAATGGTGTAATTGCGTTTGATAAGTATCGTAATTGACGTAAAGAGATTGATTTTTATCTCGACACGGCTCGGAAGAGCGTTTCGTTTCGTAATCTCCAAGTGTATCACTATTTAGCTACGAATAACTATACCTACAGAACAATACGCAGACACACTTGGTAACCAAAATTAGAAAAATATGTTAAATCTATAAAACTTGTTGTAAAAACACCAGTGGTTAAAATTTCAACGAGTATGGTCTATTTCTTATGACATATAATCTTGTTAATCCGTTTACAATATGAAACAGTAGGCTACAGACGAAAATATAACTTACAACTCTTACCTTTTCGCATTTTAAACAACTGCAATCACCGTGCAATTTTATAAACAGTTTTTTTTTCATAATTTTAAGGGGATGTTTGACGCGCTGTTAATTCTATAGGTATAGTCGTCCTTAGTTATAGCAAGTTTTACATTGTGATGTAAAATACCTAAATTCTATAATAACTCTCTGTCGCAAGAATCTAAAGCTTATACTAAGATAAATGGGGTCCGAAAACGCGCGATCAGCTAATCCTTAAAAAAAATTAAACTACGTACAAAAATATAATTCGAAATCAATTTACGTCTACATGGTACTTACAAGGAAGAATGATCTCTAATAACGATGAAAATATAATCGTGATGGTATGTACTGATATCTTACCTTATAATTTCCGAACGTACGTAAATTTCCACCTTAAACTAATGATAATAAGTGCGGAATTAGTGTAGTAAAAATTCATAATATCGGTCAAATATCACAGTGGAGATGGTATTTACAATGGATATTTTTACACATGCATCTATTCTAATGAAAGTTCCCGAAACATTGATTGTGCTTGGTTACATACAAATCATGTTAATTCTTATAATTGTCATGTCTATAGTCTTTAGATCTCAAAGGTTAATATAATAAATACATCAATAAGTTTTTTGAGTCGTCCAATCGAATCTACATAGAAGCTGCGAGTCAGAGAGACGAACCATATAATAACATAACGGCACAAATAATTTGGGTCACGTTATAGAATTTAGTATAGTCCAAATATATTTAATCGCATTTCAAAGAAATAAAATTCATTTAAATATCGTTCACATGAAAAGCGATAATTATTTACGTGGCTTGAAAATAAAGCTTACAAAATACATATATATAAAACGCACCAGAGACACCTTAGTGTTTGAATAATTAAATGAGTACCGAGATATGATTAAATAAGACGGTCACTTTATTTTAAGTGTTAAAGGCTTAATGGCTACATTTTGTTCAACTGAATTCAGAAATAAGTTAGGGAGGGAGCAAGCATCCTCGTTACTGAATTATGATAACTTACTGAATGCTATTTATTACACACCACTGAATTCAATAGTGACTAAATTCAGTCCACTAAATTTAGTCAAGTGTAATAACACTTTTATTATTGCCATAGGTGTACATTTATCGGACTAAGGTGTGGCTTTTTTTTTCAAAGCAAGGGATCAGATATGCACTACAATAGCTGCCTATTATTAAATAAATATAGGTAAATATTACTCACACAATATGTATAAACGGTATCTTAGCTTTGCAACCTACATATAGAGACATCAAACCATAAATATATGTTTTCTACAAATAATGTTTATTCAATGAGTCCAATTCTGAAGGAGTAACTTTAATTAACAACTTAAATTCCATATAGATCATTAATTCTTTGAGCTATTCTGAAGGCACATTCTAAATTATTTAAGAATGTGAACTCACTGTCCCTTTTACAATGAGATAAGAACAGCGACATCTTAATTCTAATCCCATCTAAAACTATTTTCATTAGTATTACTTATTTAGGTGGTATTTTATATATTTTAAGAGCAATTAATCATATTATAACAATTATGATTAATATGTGATTCAACCTTTTATAATAATACTAGGTAAATTATTAACAGATAAATCCGAATTCATATTTTTTCAATCCTGCTGGAAAATTTAAAATGTCCCTTCGGAATACATCCATAAGTTAATTAAAAAAAAAAGTTACTATTCTAGATTTAAAAATACTCACAGGTAATTCTGATATACTTATAGTCAACAATGATATGTACTCAAATCAAGTCCTTTACTTTTTATTTTAAAGTATTTTATAACATGAAATTTATTGTATACTGGCTCTTCCCTGCATAGTGTTTGCCTATTTGATATTTGACAAATAGAAACACTTGATACTGCGTAGATGTAAGATGGCCGTATTGTATCATAGAAATGTTCGCAAATTTATAAAACACAAATAGGTGCAAATAATTATGTTAATAACCAGTATTACCTGAACCACAACTGTGATTCCAAGTTGCTATCAAACTATCAACACTAGCTGTATAGTGTATACACATCCCAAAACTAACTTAGTTATGATGACATTAATGTAAAGTCATAGTTTTGTGTCACAATTACAAAGATATTAAAATTGTGTCACAAACAACATATTTCAGTAAAACTCTTATGAACTAGGGCCACAAATGACAGACTTAATAAAGCATAAAGTAACATTTGCCTACAGACAAGCTTACGCGATGGGAATTGACGGGATATAAACTAATAAATATTCATAACTATTGTGATACGCGACTATGATTATATTGATTCGATTAATTTGGGATTTGATTGGGAAAAGCTGCTTCAGATCCAATATAGCAATGTTGAGTTGACAGTAAGCAAGAAAATAACAGTATTACTGTAGTTGTAGAAGAAATCTTTAATGAAAGCTACTGAACGATAGTGAAATTGACGATACAGTGCGAGTAATGTTAACTATTGTATTCGCAAAACATTTAGAAACTTTGAAAGTATAAAACTCAGGAGAAAAAGGATATTAAGTATGAAATAAGTATGCAAAAACTCCATAGCAAACCTCAAGGTATGCAAATTAACGAGTAGGTAAGTTTGTGTAGCTCATTTATGTAAATTCTGCGTCTTTGACAAGTTAAGCTCGTCTTAATTTCGAGAGCTCATAAAGTTTTGCGGAAGTTATAATAATTATAATCTGTGAAATACTAAGTCCATTATAATATTCTAGTAAACGAAAGCTATTTAAAAATTCCACTCAAGACTTGGGGCCCTCGCCCACGGCTACTATTTACAGCGATGCAGTAGCGCGTTTCGTGAACGCGAAACAGCACGGCTACTAACGCGTCTTCGTTGCATTTGCAACGTGCTACAGAAGCGATGCAAGCGCGATACTAATGCGTATCAAAAGCTGATATACGATTATTATTATATACGCTGCTTAGATATCAAAAGCAGCACCTAAGACAACATGACTAACGTTGCCTATCTTGCAACTGTAGCAAACGTAGGCATATTTGTGCCGTTAGTGAATTGCGTTTGCATCGTGTTAATATGGGCGAAGGCACACAGCTAGCTACTGCATTGATGCGAACGATGTTTTTTGCAGTGATCAATGGATCGCTGCAAAAAACAGCAGCAGTTTTTCGAAAAAGTCGCCGCGGACGAGTCCCCTTAATAAGTGAATTCCGGACACGTCACAAACGTCCGAAACCAAAGACAGAAAGAGCCAGTTCACGTTATAGTAACATGCGCTCACATGCTACTATAAAATGTTAAAGGTAAAGCTTTTTTTTAATTTATTCTTGGCCATGGATACTACTACTCCTACAGCCGACGGGTAAAGCACCAAATTAGCATTACCAACATTAAAAACTACAGTAGATTTGCTGATTTAATTTTACGATTTTACTTTTGTCAAATAACTTCGCTAGTGCGACTTCGACTAACAAAATTGGCAATAGAAATGAAAACTAATAACTCAGAATTTGATAGCTCAGTTTGGAAACTACGCGAGTGAAACTGGGGAGCGTGGCCGTGGCTATGGCCATGATCCCAAATTTGCCCAAAGATTTCTTTCATTAACGAGCGTGACGCTTGAGCTCAATTCACAGCCCACGAAAAATATGTGTGGGGTGAGCACAAAAGAAGTTTTCACTTTAAAAAAATCATAAGTTTCCATATTCCCTTGATTGTTAATAATCTGACGTTTAGTTTCGTAAGTTTGGCCACATTACTACTGAAATGATATGTGACAACAATTCGGTCACGAATCAGCTTGATCGTTAATCTCACAATTGCAATATCTCGTTTACGCTGTGCGTCACGAGTGTTGAGCGAGCAAGGCCTCCAGTTGGGCCTGGTCGAGTTGTTGCTGCGCCTGCTGTTGCACCTGTTGCGCCTGCTGTTGCGCCTGTTGGGCCTGCTGCGCCTGCGCCGCCGCCAGTGACGTCACCACGTGCTGCGGGATGTTTATCTGGACGGGGACTTGTACGTTCGCACTTGTCGGTACCTGTGAGAAAATAAACAACATTATCATGTAATACTCGCAATGTATATTTCGTAGCCAACGGTTACGGCTGGTCTAGTTGAGAAAACGGCGACTGCCGATCCGGAGACCTCGGGTTCATACCCACGCGCACCGCTGTCTTTTCGAAGTCACGTAGGTAATGCCGCTAACTTAAAGCTGTGAAGGAAAAACACCGTGGGGAAACCGGCATGTACCTAGAATCTTTCGAGGTTATGTGTCATCCACTAACCCGCAGTAGGCCAGCGTGGTGGATTATGGCCTTGACTCTCTCCTTGCGAGAGAAGGCCCCAGCAGTGGGAACATTTATTGACATAGTAGTGCAGCTTACAAAACAGCCAATTACACTACAACGTTTAGTGGGCAACTTATAATCATAGGTGCAGCAGTAGTATCAATCTAATTAATGCAGTACCAGTCTTTAAATCATACAGTCGTACAACGAAGCCGTATAGACGGGTAACGTGCGTGGCGTGCGGAGTGAGACGCGGGCAGCGTACTCCCGCCATTGCCGACATTACAATGTTAGTATTTCGGGAGCGTTAGAATAACAATTCGTGACGTGACTAGAAACTTCTAAGCACTGTATCTTCGTCGTATTTTGTTTGTGTTTGTGTATATTATTTTTTAATAACCGAACTAATTACTTTTATTTAGTCGTCTCGCCTATTGCTGGTAGTATATGTTTATAGTGTGTTAGTGGCGAGCACTCACGTGTATGGTGATCTCCGGCAGGATGGCGTTGCCGAGGTCGGGCGCCAGCTCCGGCTTGCCGTCGGCGGCGGCGCCCTCCGCGGCGGCCTCGTCGCGCGCGCGCTTGTTCTCGTGCGACCGCGTGTGCTTGCGCAGGTGATCCTTGCGGTAGAAACCTACGAAACATATACAATATAATAGCCATTCGAAGGGCCATCAATAGGAAAGGATTAAGTTAACACGATTGGAGGAGGAGGAGATGTTGTACCGACCCTACATAAACGACGTTATAGCTGGTCTAGAAGTTATGGCTATTCGGGAGAACGGTGACTGCCGATCCGGAGCCCCTGATTATTGAGCCCCTATGAAATCCAAGTTCATACCTCATCCGCCAACCTGCGTTGGGCTAGCGTGGTTGATTATTTGCTGTGTGGAATCGGGGCCTTCTCTCGCGTAGTCAAGGCCCCAATTCCACACAGCAGGGCTATTTTTGGTGGGCGGCTTGTATTACATACGAGGGCGGGTCAATAAGTCCGTGACTATTTCAATGAAACACAAGTTTTTTCATAAAAAAACGTTTTATTTTTCATCATAGTCTTCTTCGAGTTCTAAGCACTTAGTCCAAAGGTTCCTCAATTTTTTTATTCCTTCAAAAAAATAAGATTTGTCGAGGGCATCAAAATAGGCAATTATTTATGAGATGATTTCATCATTGCGAGTCAAATCTCTTTCCACCGAACCATTTCTTCAGATTTGGCAAAAAGAAATAGTCACTCGGTGCTAAATCCTTAATATAGGGTGGATAACAACTATACTTGTATAATTTTAAATACATACTTATTATACTTAGAAATGCCCAGACACAGTACACAGAAAAGGGGTAGTAAAATAAAGAAATCACGGACTAATTGACCCGCCTTCGTAGTATGGTGGTGGAGGTTACCTTTCCCGCACTGGTTGCACATCTCTGTCTTGACGCCGGAGTGCATGACGGTGTGCAGGTTGAGGTGCTCGCGCCGCTTGAACCCCTTCCGGCACACGCCGCACACGAACGGCCGCTCCGGGTTGTGACCCAGCTTGTGCCGCTCGAGGTGCTCTTTACGCTTCAATCTGGAACAACATATTAAAATTTTGAATTCCTACCGGATATCTTAGGTTTGAAATTTATTAGTGTATAATAATTTACTAGTCAAGCTTTTTCATTTAAAACATTGTGTGTTGCGAAAAAAATACGATATCCGCCATTTTGTGGTGGCGGCCATCTTGGGCCGATTCTCATCAAACATAGCTCACTCTCGAATAATCTACCTTCGTGAAAAGGGTCAGAAATGTGGCAAAGAAAGTCAGGATAGCGTGGTACCTATTAAGCAGCAGCATTAGCAGGTGAAACTAAATAAAAATTAAGTAAAATAAATAAATAAAATAAATATTGGTGGACAATTCACACACAACACCATCTGACCCCAAACTAAGCAAAGCTTGTGTGATGGCAGCCAGATAGCTGATATAATACTTATATAGTTCGTTAGTACAGCGACTCCCGGCCGGTTTCTTCTTATGGATAGATAACTCTTTATTGTGACACAAAACAGAAAAAATACAGTAACACACATTATGAACTAGCCGCCATAAATGGCGGCCTTACTGCTGTGGCCATAAAGGAAATTCGCCTAGAACATAAATTATATTTGCTCTTTTTTAAGATCCCCATCAATAAGCTCTCTTACCCAGCGCCGCAGATGCCGCATATGAACCGCCTCTCGATCTTGTGCACGACGAGATGAGCCTCCAGCTGTTCCTTCTCCGGGTACGCCATCTCGCACTCGGGGCAGCAGAACACGGAGGAGCCGTCGGCCGCGGTCGCGATCACCACCGCGCCGGGCCGCTGCCGCGCCGGCCCCGGCGGCTTCTTCTTGTACTTCTTCTTCTTCTTCGTCTGGATGTGGACGGTGCCGTCTGACGCGTCATAGAAAACATTTTAAAGTTATAGGTACGTCTTTTCAACCGATTTCAATAAATAAGACGAGGATGTCAATTCGACCGTTTTTTAACTGAAAACTTATTCTGGCGTTTACACACAGATTTTGCGTGGGCTGTGAATTGCAGTGCTCAAACGTCATGCTGGTGAATGTTATAATTTTTTTCGTGAACTCGGGACCATGGCCATGGCATGTTACCATGGTAACCACTACACGTTTACACATCTTATTTATTACTAGATGTCCGCCCCGGCTTCGGCCGTGATACATTATATAGCACTCATAGGGATCCCACGTTCGGGATTCATGTCAAAGCACGAAACGTACGAAATCTCTCAAAAAGGAATATTTTTTCCCGATTTTGTTACATTCTTGATTCATGCTCCGCTTCTATTAATAGTAGCGTTATGTTCTATAGCCTATAGCCCTCCTCGATAAATGCACTATCCAATAGAAAAAGAATCTTTCAATTCGGACCAGTACTTCCCGAGATCCTAGCGTTCAAACAAACTCTTCAGCTTTATAATATTAGTATAGATTGAAACGACAATGGTTTGAAGATTTATTTCAGACTAGCAGCACCCTCCGGTTTCCCCCGCGTAGTTTCCAAAGTAAGCTATCAAATTCTGAGTTAGAAGTGTTCACTTCTATCGGCATTCCCTATGCCTGCCAACATTTTTTTTTTTTATGAAGTGAACACGTCTTTTCGCGGCCCACACACAGATTTTTTCATACGCAGTAAATGAAGCTGATACGACACGCCGTTCTGTTAGGTGAAAGGCTCGATCGGGTGAGGAAAAGACAGTCAGCTCTCTTTACTGCTATTTCGCTGTGTTAACCATTTTGAATAGTGTAGAATAAAAAAATGACTTGTTTTACATTTATCCTACTACTACACAATCATGGACATAAAAAAAAACATAAAAAATGTATAATTCAGTCAGATCATAAAAAAGTCGGACGTAGTCTCGCTAAAACAAAAACTGTGTCCATCGAGTCCGCCACATAATATGCACGTGTGCGCTGTCACATACACTCACGTCATAGGCTGACACGCACACATCAGCGGTCATTACACGCGCTACTTGTGTATGTGTGCCTGTCAGCCTATCAGTGACAACCTGATAACGCACACGTGCAAATGTGGCCGACTCTAGTGAAACAGTTTTTGTTTTAGCGAGACTACGTCCGACTTTTTTATACTTTTATGTACACAATTCAGAAATTCGATGTTTTTAAGTTTGTTGCCTCTTATCTTTCGACTGAATGAACAGATTATGCTGCACTAGTAGGCTCATATCAGATTGGGCTGGGCAGGGAGAGAAAGACGAGTAGTGAAGGTGAGTGTTGATGTACGTCAGAAAGGGGCCCCTTAAACCTACGCCCGAGTCACAAGTCTCGGGAACTACTCGGGTTTTCTCTCTCTGCCACACGATGGACCCGGCACCCGCACGGTGAATCCATGGAATGCTAAGTAAATCGTCTCATTCTTTCTTTGTTCATAAGGGTGGACTTCCTGAATGGTGCATTTAATGGACATTACCATAATGTCCATTCAATGGTATATCATACCTAAAAGTATATTCGGTGATGCGAACTCATAGATTATTTCTGTACCAAAGAACTCTGCCATTTATGGCACTAGTTATAAGTATTTCATGTTTTGTATATTTTGATTTATTACTGGTGTGCATAATAAAGCGTTTCTGTCTGTCTATCTGTATGAGATGTGCCCACCTTCCCCGATGATGGCCTTAGCGACGGGCTCGACGTCATTCTTGTCCGCGTCGTCAGTGTCCATGGCGTCGTCGGCGCGCGCGCCCGCCGACCACCCGGGTAGCTTGAGGAACTGCTGTAGCGACACCGGGAGAGACTGCGACTCCTGGAATAAATAAAAGTGGTCAAGTGCGAGTCGGGCTCGCCCATGAAGGCTTCCGTAGCAGCAAGTAACATAATACAAAAGTTCTTGTACTTCGTTGTTACTTTAATCAGTGTTTTACCAATAGTCCATTTATGACGTATTAAAATAAAAATACTTACTAGATATCATTCAAACCAATTTTCGTTGATAGTTTTCATGGTAACGTACTTACATCATACACTTTTTTTTTATTTTGTCATTCTCTTATTTTAGAAGTTACAGACACACTTTTTACCTTTACACTTTTTCGCGCAAACTATTCATTTTAGAAAAAAAAAATGTTAGAAACCTCAGTATCTTTTTTGATGACCGATCCACACATATGGTATTGATCAAAAAAAATTTTTTTGAGTTTCAGTTCTATGTATGGGACACCCCTAAAAATTTTTGTTTTTTTTTTCTATTTTTTGTATCAAAATCTTGAAGCGGTTCACAGATTACATTTACCTACCAAGTTTCAATAGTATAGCTTTTATAGTTTCGGAGAAAAGTGGCCACCCAGGCAGCTACCCAAAAAATCATTCAAATCGGTCTAGCGGTTTAGGAGTTAGTTCACTGTCAACACACGTACAGAAGAATTATATATGTGTATAAAGGTAAACATGAATGAATGACTGTTTGTCTGTATGTCCTTTATAGAATCGTAAACTATGCATGTGATCACGTGACGATCTTTAGCAAAGTTGTTGTCCATGAGCCAAAAAAGGTTTCCGTGTTGGTGCGACAAATTTTCATTGTGATAAGAACGTCTAGGAATGCGATGCCTGAGTGAGTTGGAATGCGATGCCGATTGTATCAGTCTTAGTGTCTTCCAAGCTTCGGGAGTGAATCGGTCTCTTCTAGGTATGCATCATCATCATCATAATCAGCCGCAAGACGTCCACTGCTGAACATAGGCCTCCCCTGGATTCCTACAACGAACTGCGCAACCTGCACCCACCTGTTTCCAGCGACCTTTGTAAAGTCATCTGTACATCTAGTGGGAGGCCGTCCAACACCGCGTCTTCCGGTTCGTGGTCGCCACTCGAGAACCTTTCTTCCCCATCGGTTGTGAGTTCAATTGTCACGTACGCATGCTCCATGGTAAACCGCATCGTCGCTTATCATCAGGCGAGATAGCTTAGCCTAGTCAAGTGTAATCCCACAATAGTTAAAAAAGTGGGTTGCTCATGACCGCTTTTTATTCCTGTTAATTTTGACGTACGTATTATAACGTACGTAGTTATGAGGCGAATTAATGATATACTATTTATGCTGTGAGAGTGAGAGGACTGACCTGTTGGTTCAAATTGTTTAAATACTTGACGAGGTTGGTCGACGCTATCGACTTGATCTCCGGCATCGGCCACGACGGGCTCTCGCTAGTCTCGGTGCCTTGCGAGCTCTCCTACAAAACAACACTCATATTACACATTTTACAAGAACATACCATATATACATACATATATTGTACAATTACCATATTAAATAATAATTAATTATATTTCAAGCAATAGATCAAAGATAGATACTCTTTTTAGCACTTCTATATTTATAAAAAAGAATGTTTGTTTGTATTGCCTTTATAGAATCGTTAACTATGCATTTAATCATGTGACAATCTTTAGCAAAGTTGTGGTGCGTGAGCCAAAGGAAGTTTCCGAGTTGGTACGACCAATTTACTACAGATGGCGTAGAAACGCGCGCAGGGAACAGCTACTGCATTATAAAAAAAAGATAAAAATACAGAAAAATCTATTTTATTATCTATAGTCTGTGTTAATTAACCAAAACAGTACTATGTCTCTCGCACATCTCCGATATTGAGCGAGTGAGACGGATCCTTGATCGGGGCAGAGCTAACGCCTTGTTCTTATTTTAAAATGGTCAAGGGCCGTTCATATTGAGTACTACTAAAATTTAATTATTATTTTGTTGACTCACATCGTCACACTCTTCTTTGATGATGATGCTGGCGGCGTGTTCCTCCGTGTTGTTGTTGTTATTGCTGGTGTTGTTGTTGATCGTCTTGTTGTCCGTCGGGCTGTTGATGATTATTTGATGGTTCGGCGTTATGAACACCTGACAAACAAAATACATATATTGCAGTGGATGATGATGGAGAATAATAGAGTGAATACACAGAGAATGGTAATTTATTAATATTCATACAAAAGAAAACCGGAAACAACACGAATATGAGGGAGAGGAGAGATGTCATAGTTTCGCCAGGCAGCTGTCCGATACTGTGACTCGTATTAGGCATAATTATTAGTTGCAATTATTGGAGGAGCATGCAAATAATATGAACTTACATAAAAAATTATAGATATTTTTCACACAACGCCATCAAGCTTCAAACTAAGGAAAGTACTATGTGGCACGAGATAACTGATATAATACTTATTTTATATTCATACTTATGACACATGGGAACTATGACACAAATTTTGCTTTACAGTGAATGCCCTGTAAAATAAAACTATAATCTTCTCCATGTATAATCTTAATTGTTATTTGTATATTTTTTGTATTTATTCATAAAAAGCACGGACTACGGACCCCAGAGTCGGTGGAGTGTAATTATATGTATTTTAAACATACTGCTTGAGTGGGTATTTCCCAACTAATACAACTTGTGTGTCTTCAAATCTAGAATGAATTAATTTCTTCCAGATAAGTGTGCTCCATCTTAGAACGGCATTGCGTTACATCATTAGATGACGGTCAAAAACAAGCTTATCTTTTGTTAAAAAAATTAGTTAAATAGTTAGAGCATATGTAATGTACCTGATGTATGCTGGACTGTATCTGCGATTTGTCATCTGCCTGTTGCACCAACTGCATCTCTTGTGGCAATGCCGTCACCACTTGAAGACCGGCTGAAAAGTAAAATCAATTAAAACTTAGTATGTACTAGGACCGCCATTTCTAGTAGCCGTTTCGCCATTTCTCTTTATTTTTCCGCTACGAAAAGTGTTGAAAAAATTGTTTATGTACCACAAAAGCAAACTAAATAAATAAATATTACACTATTTTGTTTTGACAGTTTAGTTAAGCCGAGGATACACCGCGAGGTACAGCTAGTAAATGCATAACAAGAACTAAATTAAAAATTGTGAGATTTACCCACGACTACCTTGGGTTTGTAATCTGTACAATATTAGTCAAGTTATACTAGTTATACTAGTCAAGCTCCTTTCATTTGATACCAAACATTATCCAAATGCCCTCAGTAGTTTTAGCGTGAAGGAGTAAAATATATACTTATAAAAAGAAATAATTAAAAAGTAATTTATTTCCATAAGAATAACATCCCATGAGTAATTGATTTCGTTGAAATAGTGTCATAGCTGGATCCGCGGTTTGTGTAGTGTGTGTAGTGGGTCCCAAACTAAGCTGCGCCTGTATTTTAGGCACCCAACAGTACAGTTATTGCAAGAGACTTGCGATGGTCGGGTTTACTAATATCCATTCATGCTCACAAAGTTATGTATTTATAATATTAGTTGAATAAGTATAATATAACTGAAGATCTAATTATCCAGTGTGAATCAGTTTCTTCTACGTAATCACGCGCCAACGTAGACCGCAAGGTCCCTTAGCATCAGGCGAGATGGCGGTCAAGATACTTCATTATACTTCTTATATATATTCATCGTGCTAACAAATCTAACTTGAATGATAGATAATAACTTCAACGTTAGAAGTATCAATCGGAAGTTAGTTACATGTTTGCTAATAGTCTAAGCATGCGCGCTCCGAAGGGGAGGGGTCACAGGGGACATGACCCCCCCCCCCCAAATCGTATATGTTACATAAAAATCTAAAAAAAAAGAATCTATTAATACATAGGCTATTTTTTAACGCGGGAAAACAAATGGAGCCCGCGTAAAACCGTGGGACGCTACTAGTAAAGTATTATATTTCTACTGGTGACCCCACCCAAATCTGAGGCTTTATACTGGTGACCCCCTCCAAAATACGAGGTTGGGACCGCGCCTGAGTCCAAGATCCCAGAGCCGATAGCAAAACGGCCGACGGAAAGTGTCTGGGAGTGTTGGGGCCTTATTTTTAAAGATATTGCCTTATAACATACGTGAAAATCAGTTATTAGATAGAAAATACGTGAAGTAAGTAATGTATCTCAAAATTGGCCGTCTAAGCAAGTTAGCAGGGTAAGCATGTGTTCTTAGTACGTACTAACTCTACTCAATGGTACACATTTCGTTCAACAGAGAATACGTGACGTCGTGCGGCCCTGGGATCTTACTCTATAAAACGTTGACTAGGTGTCGTGACGTAGACAGGTGTCAGTTTTCAGTGATGGGCGAAGTATGGGCGAACATCGTAAATAGTTACTCTAATTTTTCCCTAACGCGCAAAAGATATGTAAATTTAAAAAAAAAACTTACATTCAGTGAGCGAGTTTTGCGCCACTAACTGCAGCCCCCCGGTTTCGGTCGCGTCCGGCGAATACTGAACTGTCAGCACGGCTCCACCTATGACACAAATGTAAGCAATTGTTAATTTTAAATATGAACAAGAGAGACTTCCACCATATCTCACGTGAGGTACCATTTAATTAATTTAAATATTATTGTCTAATGACCACGTTAAATTGATTACTAAAGAGAGTTTATACCTACACGCTTGTACTTGGAACAAGAACAAAATTAAAAATTTTGATTAGCCCCCGACTACCTCAGATTTTTTATCTGTCCAACATTCCACTAGTCAAGCTCTTTGATTTCATACCTGTAGTGTATTTATATGATGATTACCTGTAGTTTTGATAATTATGTATGATTTGTATAAGTACCCTCAGATTAAATAAAAATCAGTTTTTGCTTCTGACTCAACTAATGGCGTTTACTTTATTGGCGACGAGGATAATTTATTAATTTTGGAAGAGAAATGGCTTCAAATGTAGCTAATATTGTGTTTCCCGGTGAATTTAATCCGAAAACCGACAAATGGTGCGATTACAAAGAGCGTATGGCGTGTGCACTGGATGCGGCAGGTCACGAAGACTTCACGACCGACCGGGCGCGGTCCCTGTTCCTGTCGCAGTGTGGGAAGGATACGTTCGCGCTCATCGCCTCGCTGCTGGTTCCCGCCCGCCCTACGACGGTGACCTTATCACGTATTATCGAGGTTTTGGACCAATTCTATGAACCAGAAGTTAGCGAGATTTTGCAAGCTGGGAAGTTTCATAAACGCTCACAGCTAGAAGGTGAAAGCGTGCAAGACTTCGTGGGAGCAATAAGTACAATCGGAGCCAAATGCAACTTCGTGGATTTGGAACGTCAGTTGAGAGACCGGCTGGTGCTTGGGGTGCGCGACGAGCGATTAAGGCGGGATTTGCTAAAACGAAGGATTTAACCTATCAGTTGACACTACGGATGTGTCTGAACTACCAAGCGATATTTCCCGATCTGTACCCGGCGGCCGCCGAGTCTAAGCAAACTCACTCGGACAGCGCTGTACCTATGGAGATCAGTAAAGTGAAAGCGGTGCCATGCTGTCATTGTGGTCAACGACATAAGGCAGACGAACGTTGTCGGTTTGCCGCAGCAAAGTGTTACATTTGCAAGAAGACGGGGCACATTGCAGCCGCATGCAAGAGAAAACATGTAAAGTGTATGATGTCGATGAAGCGACATGCAGCAAGTCAGAAGACCCTAGTAAAAGAGACGGAATGTTGAGCCTGTATGTGTGCGGGTGGGGATTACCAACCTCCAATAATGACTGATGTAATTATCAACGGTGCAAAGATTGCTATGGAAATAGATTCAGGAGCATCAAGATCTATTATTTCTGAGGCAACATACTTGAAACTATTGCCTGTTCCACCACCACTGAGCCCGACTAATGTGAAGCTGGTAACGGTAACTCGAGAACCACTGAAAGTCCAGGGATTGTTACATGTACGGGTGGTACTTGGAGAAAAAGAAGCTCAGTGTGAACTCCTAGTGGTGAACAGAAATACTCCAAGCTTGCTAGGAAGGAATTGGTTCACTGCCCTTAATATTTCAGTAGCAGGTTTATGTTGGACGGAGGAAAAGATTGTACCGTTTATGCAGGAGTTTCCAGACTTATTCAAGGAAGGACTTGGAAAGTACAACGGACCAGAGGTGTCACTACATGTCCGAGCTGATGCTGTGCCTAGATATTTTAGATCACGTCCAGTGCCGTTTCCACAAAAACAACAAGTCAATGAGGAACTTCAGCGCATGATTGATGAAGGAGTGTTGACTCCAATCAAATATTCAAACTGGGCTTCACCAATAAGAGTTGTGAAAAGGAGGACGGTTCACTTCGGATATGTGGGGACTATCGAGCTACTGTAAATGCAGCAATCGATGTTGATACCTATCCACTTCCTACTTCAGTAGAAGCTTTTGTGAAGTTGAGTGGAGGGCGTGTATTCAGTAAATTAGACCTGAAACAAGCGTATACACAGTTGAAAGTGGATAAAGAGACTTCAGAGTTGCTTACACTGAATACCCTTTGGGATTGATGAGAATGAACCGTCTGGCCTTTGGTGTGAGTGCAGCTCCAGGAATATTTCAAAGAGTTATGTCCACAGCACTCGCAAATATCGAGGGTGTGGCTTGTCTGTTGGATGATGTTGCCATAATGGGACATAATTTGGAGGAACACAATCAGAGGCTTCGGAAGTACTGTCCAAATTGACTCTAATGGGTTTCAGACTCAATGTTAAGAAATGCACATTTGCTTCAGAAAGTATAACATTTCTCGGTCATATGATTGATGCGGAAGGATTACATCCATCCCCAGCAAAGGTAAAGGAAATAAGGAGAAACCAGCCCCTACTAATAAAGAGACATTGCGGGCCTTCCTAGGATTATACAATTTTATGAAAAGTTCTTACCTGACAAAGCTACCTTGCTGGAACCATTGTACCGGTTACTAGAAGCAAAGAGAAAGTGGGTATGGACAGAGAAGGAACAGAAAACATTTGAAAAGGCCAAGGCTCTTATATCATCGGACCTAACACTAGTGGGATATGATTTAAACAGGGAATTGGTATTGATTTGTGATTCATCGGAATATGGATTGGGAGCAATTATTGCTCATGTTATGGAAGATGGGGTGGAGCGACCTGTTATGATGGCATCACGAACAATGCAACCACATGAAAGACGGTATGGCCAGATTGACAAAGAAGCACTTGCCATTATGTTTGGACTTACAAAGTTTCAAGATTTCTTGTCTAGTCGGAAATTTTGTATCGTCACAGATCACAAGCCGCTGGTAGGGCTGTTTAATCCACAGAAACCCATCCCAGACCAAATTTCCCCAAGAATGCTGAGATGGTCATTAAAGTTGGGTTGCTATGACTATATAATTAAGTACAGAGCAGGGAAATTAATTGGAAATGCAGATGCTCTAAGTAGGTGGACTGAACCTAACACACCAGGATCCTTTGAAGAACCTACAAGAGAAGTACTACTGCTGGAAGATCGACCAAATGGATGGGACTTGAATGCCACTCAGATTGCAGCTGAAACAAAGAAAGATCCTGTGCTACAGAGAGTGATGTTTTATGTGATGCATGGATGGCCTCAACATAATTCTAACCGAGAGTTACAGCCGTATTGGAATCGGAGAGATGCCCTCTCACAGAGTAAAGACTGTCTTCTGTGGTGTAATAGAGTCATTATACCAACATCTTTACAACGAGAAGTATTGTCCCTGTTACATGCTCCACATGCAGGCATGGTGCAAACGAAAGCATATGCTAGAGGATATGTGTGGTGGGTCGACATGGATAAACAGATAGAGAGAGTTGTAGCAGAATGTGAAGAATGCCAATTGGTCCGAAACAATCCTCCAAAAGATCCACAGACATGGGTGCCTACTGAAAAGCCATGGAGTCGAGTACATGTCGATTTTGCAGGGCCATTCCAGGGAAAGACTTTCTTTGTCGTTATTGACAGCTACAGCAAGTGGTTAGAAGCTGAGATTGTACCATCTGTAAGTAGCGGGACGGTCATTACAATGCTGAGAAAAATATTTGCATATCAAGGTTTACCTGAGGTGCTAGTGTCGGATAATGGCAGAGCATTTAGTTCAGAACAATTCAATATATTTTTAAAAAGGAATGGGATTAAACATCTGTACTCACCTCCATATCACCCAGCAACCAATGGTCAGATAGAGAGAGCAATTTAGACATTTAAAATAAACTGAAAAGATGGAGAGCTCACAGATGCCATGGAGTGAGAAAATGGCAAAAGCATTGTTCTACTTAAGAACCGTCCCAAACAGTTCGACTAATAAAACTGCGGCAGAGATGCTAAACGGACGAAAGTACAGGACTGCTGTATCGAAGCTGCACCCAGAGAATTTGCCATCACGGGCAGATGCCCAAATAGAAGAGCAAAGGCCCCCAGCTCGGCGTTTTCAGATGGGCCAATCAGTCTTGATACAACGGTATGGCCCAGGCAAGAAATGGGAGAGAGGCACTGTGGAGTCCGTAGAAGGCCCGAGTTCATATAGGGTGAGGACAGAAGGTGGAGAATTGCATCGTAGACATGTAGACCAGATGCTGGCGCGAGCGACGCAACAGGTAGATACAAATGAAAGAAGACTATCTTGGGATCAACCAGACACGGATAGAGACGAGGAATCTGCAGAAGAGATTC
This sequence comes from Ectropis grisescens, assembly GCA_017562165.1. Lineage (NCBI taxonomy): Eukaryota > Metazoa > Arthropoda > Insecta > Lepidoptera > Geometridae > Ectropis > Ectropis grisescens. The sequence goes on from CM029783.1 coordinate 5,465,934, forward strand.
CCATCAATATACCGGATCAAAGTCTGTGGCCTGACATCATTGGTGTATGATCTGAATTATGTGGGAAGATATGTAGTGTATTTATATGATGATTACCTGTTGTTTTGATAATTATGTATGATTTGTATAAGTACCCTCAGATTAAATAAAAATCAGTTTTTTGCTTCTGACTCAACTAATGGCGTTTACTTTAATACCCATATTAAGGAAGTTGTGAAAATAGAAATGTATTACGCCATTTTGTGGTAGTGGCCATCATCGGTTTGAAATTTGTCATAGTGCAAAGTATTCTACTAGTTGAGCCCTTTTGTTTGATACCCATATCGAGGTTGTAGTGAAAAAAAAAAAAGTTATTTGCCATTTTGTGATGGCGGCCATCTTGGATTTGAAATTTGTTATAGTGTATAGTATTCTACTAGTCAAGCTCTTTCATTTGATACCCATATTGAGGTAGGTTGTGAAGAAATATTTTGTCCGCCATTTTGTGGAGGCGGCCATCTTGAATCGATATTAACCAAACATAGCTAAGAACATCCGCACCATCCGTAATTAACCTTCAAATAAAAAAACCGCATCGAAATCGGCCCATCCGTTTGAGCTCTACGGTGCCAAATCCCTTCTATTTTCCTCTTCTCCTTATCCAAGAAATGTGTAAAAAAAAAAGATTATTGTGTTATTGTTAATGACAAAGATCACGGACCCCGGAGTCTGTGGAGTGGTAATTAAAAAAAAAAAGAGCCGGTGCCACAGACAGACACACAGACAGACATCGACGTCAAACTTGTAACACCCTTTTTTTTGGTCGGGGGTTAAAAATATTCAGATATCAGACAGGTTTCAAACCTACTAATTTGGTTTTGGGAGGACGACCAAATTAGTGGTTTCCAACTCGTCCTGACATTTGTCTGATGGTAAGCAACATAAGCCCGCTCATAACAGCAGTGTCACGCAGCTTTTGGAACAAAAAGAGTGTAAATCATTACCTAGCACTGCACTGTACTCGTCACTAGGACAGATAAGATGATTTATCTCTATGCCATATAATTTGCAAACATTGCCCTTCAAACCGGAACACAGTAATGTTTGCACATTACTTCTTTGGCGGTACATAACGGACAAAGGTGAGTGTGGTACTTCTCCAGGCAGACTACAAAGAGTCCTATCACTACTAAAACACTAGTGATGTTATCTTTTGACTTTGAGTATATTTAAGAACTCCATAAAAGTACCCTGTAAGGTTAGATGGAAGAGTTTAGTTACAAACTAATAAAAGTGGTCAAGTGCGAGTCGGACTCGCCCATGAAGGTTTCCATAGCAGCAAGTAACATTATATAAAAAAAAGTTCTTGTAGTGTGTTGTTACTTTAATTAGTATTTTAACAATAGTGAGTTTATGACGTATTTAAATAAAAGTACTTACTAGATCTCATTCAAACCAATTTTCGTTGAAAGTGTTCACGGTAATGTACATCATACATTTTTTTTAGTTTTGTTGTTCCCTTATTTTAGAAGTTAGAGGGGGGGGACATTTTACCACTTTGGAAGTCTCTCGCGCAAATTATTCAGTTTAGAAAAAAAAACATGTTAGGAACCTCAATTCGATATCATTTTTGAAGACCTATCCATAGATAACCCACACGTATGGTTTGGATGGAAAATTTTTTTTTGAGTTTCAGTTCTAAGTATGGGACAACCCTAAATTTTTTTTTTTTTTAATTTTTGTAATCTTAATGCGGTTCACAGAATACATCTTACCAAGTTTCAATAATATAGTTTCGGAGAAAAGTGGCTGTGACATACGGACGGACAGACAGACATGACGAATCTATAAGGGTCCCGTATTTTGCCATTTGGCTACGGAACCCTAAAAATGGCCTGCAAGGTAAGAGTTTGGTTGTTTTGGAAGAAAGCGGGTACCTTGTTGGAAGCCCTGTATGGGTATCTGCATCTGGTATTTGGGCTGCTGCTGTTGCAGCAAGTTGGGGTTCAGTACCTGGATCTGCACCGTCGGTTGAGGATCGCCTGCGGAGAATACAACATTACATTAAGTATTTTATTTGCCTTTGCCAGTTATTCTACCGCCAAACAGTAATGTGAAAACATTACTGTGTTCCGGTTTGAAGGGAAATGTTTCCAGAGTAATTTCAGGGCTTAGAGATATAAAATCTTAGATCTCTGGGTGATGAGCGCAGTGCAGTGCTAGGTAATCATTTGGACTCTTCATGTTCCAATAGCTGTGTGTCACTCTGCTGTTATGTGGCAGGCAAGTTGCTTAACATCAGGCACATGTCGTGCTCGTCTCGTCACTACATCTTTAAAAAAAAAAAATCGCTTAGATTAGTGAGACATGCAACAATCATGAAATTGTTGCAGCAACCAGTATCTAATACTAATATTATAAAGAGTTTATTTGTTTGAATGCGCCAATCTCAGGACCTACTGGACGGATTTTAAAAATTCTTTCACCGTTGCATGTGTTCCTCATCCCTGAGTGCTATAGGCTGTACATGTACCACGAGCGAAGGTGGGGCGGACTGCTAGTAACAAATATTATGATAAGTGAGACATGCAACGACAATGAAGTGTTTTTATAGGTTTACACTTGACCGCCATCTCGCCTGATGTTAAGCGACGATGCGGTCTACGATGGAGCGTGTTTACCTAGAAAAAACCGATTCACTCTCGATTTGAAGACACCAAGTTCTTGCAGCAGCCAATTTTATAAGGATACTTACTACTCTTAGCACCGTCCGTTGTTTTATCGACGTGGTTCTCTTTCCACAGTGGGACTCTCCAAAGTATCTATGTACTACTATGAATGCTGTTTTTAATGACAAAAATTAGAGACACAACCCAGTCGTCTTATAAGATAATGATAAGACGGACAATGTGCTAAATAGTAAGCGACACAGTTGCTCACAACAGCACAGCACCACACATTTTTGACAAGAAGAGTTCAATGGTCTGTCCCCATTACTTGTATAAGATGGCTTATCTTTTTGCCCAGTAATTTCTCTAGAAAGAAATCTTTTGATGTTCAAACTGGTAGACAGTTATGTTTGTACATAAGTGATTGCAATTTAGATCGGCAAGCTGCAAGGCGGCAAGAAGAGGTAATGGGTAGGCCAATCTGTAGAAGAACCGATAACTGCATAGTAGTGGTATTCTAGAATGGAGAGCGCGTAGATTGGTGCGCCCTGTAATAATACTGCACCTTGTAGCGATGAAAAGGCCCACATCCAACAGTAGCCAAACGTTGGGAAAGTTTGGATGATTGTCGCTCAGTCACGTTACATCAGAGCACGTCCGAACGGATCGATTGGAAGACATAAACTTATTATCCAGAGGAAAAATAAAGGGAACTGCGTAGGCTATAACATAACTGGCTAGCATGTCTTGATCATGGTACTTCTTACACCATTACAAAATGCACCCTATGTAAAGTAGCCAGAGTCGACGTCTGCTCAGCACGGCTGCGTCGTCCACGGGGTAGTGTACGCAGCAGGAGCTAGTTACCGGGCTTGGCGCCGGGCAGCGCGATGGGCACGGAGATGAGGTGCGGCTGCTGCAATGCGCCGCCGTCCACCGCGCGCACGTACTGCACGCCCCCCTCCACGCCCACCATCCCCACCACCTGCACCAACAACGCGACACACACTCATAAACTAGCTTCAGTAAAAAACTACTGTAATATATACTCTCAGGCACAATTAACCGCCCTGTTTCATTTAGTTTGCAGAAATTGTAAATTTTAAAGCAAATTTTATGGTAGTAAAACTACGTTGAAAATTATCATCAAGCAATAACAAATAAAGATATCAAAACCATAAACGGTTTTTTTTTATAATCCCACAAAACCGATTTTGTCGAAAAGATCGAAGTGACGAAAAATATAGGTGGGTTAATTTTGTGCCTGTGAATATATTTAATATCTCGCTAAGACATAACATAAATGTTAATATAAATATAATATAATATAATCTTTATTGACAAAACACACACAAGATACATTTATACATTGGATTCGTATTTTAATATAATGACAATATACATTACAATATAATTAGATGTTTCACCAATATCGGCATGTAAGAACTGTGTACTATTTTTAAGTTGACACTCAGTTACCTATGCTAGGTGTAACCAGTGATACAGGTAACTGTTTATTTAATATGGCACAGTTTAATCAGTCATAATATGTGTAAGTAAATTGCTATGGTGGTATGTACAATTGTCAATAAGTGAAAAGTTTTAAATTTAAAAAATGTGAAACTACCCTCATTTCATAAATGAATGTTTTATGATAGACAGTAGAAGCAGAACAACATTTTTTTTGTAAGGGTGGTGGCTGACTGGTCTCTTGCGCCAAGTAATTAATAAATTTTAAGACAGCGAAATAGACCGTAATAATCGTTTATAAAATATTATCTATAAATATCTATAGCTTCAATCAATGGCTTCATATTTATTTAAGTATGTGCTATCCTCCAGGACTGGTGTATTTCATCTGTGCAATTATGTAAATACCAGAACTACACGCAGCATGTCACCGCGACACCGTCAGCTTCGAACCTCTAAAGACTCCTCTCGTCTTTAGAGGTGAACCTTCCCATGTGTTAGAGGTGTGCACAACTCGTAAAGTACTTAAGCGAATCATGTGCCCAATGCAGAAACTGCCCTACAGAACGGGCTGCAAAGCCCTAACTGTCTAGTGATTTAGGATGGGTACGTATCTCCTTACGGTTCAGCATCATGAGAGTGAAGTTTCGACATGTCGATCCCTTCCCCGTGTTTCCCGCTTTCTCCTATTAAGAAGATCCATGTACCACGCATACATCTTTGCAGTGGATTACTTTCTAAGTAAACGTTTTATATACTAGGCCGCTATACGAGTAATTGCTTAAAACAGGCATATCGCGGTGAAACATACATGTAAAATCTTTCTAGTAAAAAAAGTTTTAAAAATGTGAAATTAAAATAAAACCCGTAACAGGGCAAAAGGCAGTAAAAGGCAGTCCCAGAATTCAGTAGACAGTAACACAACAGGAACCATAAAATGCGTAGTTTCTGTGTACCTTAGAAGTGACAGTGAAAAACTTGCAAAATTTTAACCGTCACAGACAAATTTTCCAACATTCACTGGCAAATCACGAATGAACTAAACGTTTTGCTGTTGTTATACAAATATTTATGTTTTTTTTTGTCCAGTGACATGTTCGCAGAGGTTATCGCATCGCCATGCTAGAATTCTTAAACTAGTAAGTATGCTGTGTGCTATGTATAGATAACAGAAGCTAGTTTGTTGCATATTCGTGTTAACCGAAGAGTCTCTGCCGCCTATCTGAAACTTAAAGGCTTATCACACGTGGCTAAATTTAGTTGCTACTGAATTCAGTGAGCAATCAGTGAGATAGCATACTAAATTCAGAACCGAGGATTGCTTGCTTCTCGTCATCATCAACCGCAAGACATGTCCCCTGTGACCCCTCGGACCGCGCATGCTTATTAGATTTCCACAACGAACGGTCCTGCTTGCTTCTGAACTCAGTCGACTAACCCTATATTTACTAAATTTAGCCAAGTGTAATAAACCTTTTAACTTTGTTATTGCTCTCTCTTTTCCTTTGAAATCATAGAGACAGCAATAGCAAAGCCAGAACCGATTTAGTTATGCGGTAGAAAGGCGGATAAAGTGACGTCACAAACGTCCTTGTACACAAGTAACTGTTAACCCGTGAACAAGGCTCATGAAACGACACTAAGCAACTAACAATTACATCATTAACTCCACTATATACCCACAATAGCATATGCATCCCACTAAACGTTCCCACTACCTCGGGGACTCGGGGCCTTCTCTCGCAAAGAGACAGTCAAGGCCATAATCCGCTACGCCGCCCCAGTGCAGGTTAGTAGATGACGTACGACTTCGAAAGATTCTAAGTACATGCCGGTTTCCTGACTATTTTCTTCTTCACCGTTTTTAGTGGCATTACGCGCATAACTTCGGTACATATCCACGCCATCTATAATAGCCACGGTAAAGGTCCCATATATAATAAAACTAGTGTAAAATACGTGAAAGTTTCTAAATTGCCGTCACTTACTTGCGAAAGAGCATTCCCATTGTTCTGTTGAAGCTTGGCGACGGGTAGCGGGCCCCCGGTGGTCACGAAGTGAGCCCCACCGCCGCCGACCGCAGAAAAAGCTGCGAAATTCATCTCCTCGTCTTCCTCGCTGGAACAGATACAGAAATACTTATGGTACCAGTTATACTGTGCTACCAACAGAAATACTTATGGTACCAGTTATACTGTGCTACCATGTCGGTAGCACGAAGCCACTAGTTTAGTCGGGAGAACGACTATTACCGATCCGGAGCTCCTGGTTTGAATGCCACGAAGACCTCTTTCCGAAGTCATGTGCATATTGATTTGTTACTTAACAAAAATGCAACATCTAACAGAAAAAATATATTGTGTGTTTTTATGAAACCACGGTATAAAACTGAAACTTTTTTCGTTTTTAACCGACTTCAAAAAAATGAGGTTTCTCAATTCAACCGTATATATGTTTTTTTTTTCACATTACCTCTACTCCGAGGCCGACCGTCACGCGACATGCAATAGAAGGACGAAAAAGTTTGAGGTGTACACTTTAATCGTAAATACGTCGCAGCCATTGTCAAGCCACAACAAAACCGTGCAACAATTCCGTGCGTGCGTTTTTATTAGTGGTTCCACCTAGTGACGAGCGCAGTGCAGTGCTAGGCAATGATGTTCCAATAGCTGCGTGTCACTGTGCTATTATGTGGCAGGCAAAGATACAGCAAAACCTTAAAACCATAAAACCAAATAGCGATTGACTACTTCACTCTGATATAGATTCGCAAATAAGACCGATTTATCTTCAGTGTACTTTGTTAAAATGAGTTCAAGGTTGATTTTCTGTCGATTTTCCGAGAAAGAACATCTATTGTTGGCATTCTGCATAAATTTACTCTTTTGTCAAGGTTATTAGGCTATCGGTAACTGTTACGACTTAGTCAAGTTATTTTTCCTGCTTTAATTTTTTAAACATAGTCAATTAATGGAATACTAGTAGTGAGCCGCGGTTACAACCGCGTAGGTGCAAATTATTATTCTGTGACGAAAAGTAGTCTATATGTTATTCCAGTGATCTAAACTTCAACCAGATCCGACAGGCGCACCGACGTTAATGAGCAAAAAACATCCAAACTTTCGCATATATAATATTAGGACTAGCAGCGCCCCGTGGTTTTACGCGTAATTCCAGTTACTGTTGTTTTTCGGATATAAAAAAATCGTTTCCGTTATCGTAATTTTGGTACAGTAAAAAGTAACCTATATCTATACTTATTCCAATCCGTACTGTGTTTCAAATTGAACCCGATCCGTTCAGCCGTTCCGGCGTGATCGAGCAACATACATCCAAACTTCTATGTTTAAAATATTAATAGGATTGCTCTAGTAAATAAATGTAACTGACAATCATAAGTGTGCTGGCTGTACCAATAAGAAATTTAAGATTTGATTTGGGGCATGCATAAGCCGACCACTAAATGTTCCCACTGGACATACAAGCATCAAGACTCATAATCCACCATGCTGGCCCATTGCAAATTGCTGTCAATTTGCACTGGGCCAGCATGGTGGATTAAGCATGACCTAGATGAAGCATGACCTGGAAATGTTCTTGGAAAGTTTCAATTTCTTCACTGCTAAAGTAGCAATGACAAACTTGTACCTCTGCATTTGGAAGTATACTCATGAGGAGCTGGGATTCGAACCTGTGGCCTCACGAATGTGAAACTCAAGTTCTAACACATGCCGAGTGGTTAGATCCATCCAGATACCATATCTTGATTTGAGGTATTTTAGTTTTATTCTCTAGAACTCTAAATAGCTATTTTTTTCACCATAGTCATTGTTTGTAAAATACATATCTAGTAATCTAATATTTGTATAATAACAGAGTAGTGACCCACTGTGATAGCTTCAAACAATTACAAATTCTTATCATCAAATAACTAATACACATGCTCATACATTTTGATAATACCGATAAATACACTTCTCAATGTTACGATGTTTATTATCACTGCTATATCATTTTAAAATAGTAATTCAAAATGAAAATTGCAAAGCTAAATCAATTTGCCCTGTTTAAGCGAAAGTTTTTTTTTTTGCGAAGTTAAATCTGTGGCTATACATATAGGCACAACTAAGTGTTTTGAATACATTCGGGCAGAGGTCAGAGCGCAGTGTTATCTTGGACCTAACATTATATTTCAATGTTTATTGACATTTGACTGGTAACAATTTGTGAATAGTTATTTGAAGCATTTAATTAAGTGAATTGAATAATTGATTAGTTAAATATTGATTTTGTAATAAACATATAAACATATTTGTAGTTATTACTATTACCCCTATTATATTATGCCCTATTCCACAAAATGTTTTTGTATATGCTTTTAGGTATGCTCTTGGTATGTCTAAGGATAGTAAATGTAGTTTTTTATGACCTTAATATGACTATCTAATATATAAAATTCTCATGTCACAGTTTTCGTTGCCATACTCCTCCGAAATGGCTTGACTGATTTTGATGAAATTTTTTGTGCTTATCCGGTATCTATGATAATCGGCCAACATCTATTTTTCATCCCCCTAAATGTTAGGGGTAGTCCACCCCTAATTTTTTTTTTATTTTTTAGACAAAATTTTTAATTTCTATTTTTTTATGATACAACATACAAAAATACATACAATCCTCAGTTTTCACCCTTCTACGATCAACCCTTATTTTATTAGGAAATTATTTATATGGCAAAACAATGTTTGCCAGGTCAGCTATAATAGTATTCCTGTAAATATATATGTATATTTGTCTTTATCCATTTATATCTACTATGTTGTGATGTCATGTGTTTGTCCCTTCCAGTAGTTATAGACTAACAATCAGTAAAATTACAAGAAGCCTACCGACCAACGGCCCATGTCTACATAACGCTGCGCCTACACCGATTAAACCCTGAAAGATCGTACCAGCAACAACACACAAGACACTGGCGAAGTTACGGTCATGCCGCATACAGAAGCTAAGATAAAAGAAGTTAAAGTTGACCTTAATATGCCTTTTGTGTAGAAGATGCCACCTGAGGCCAATTATCAAATTAACATACCTTTAAAAAACCAATTAGATTTCTGTTTAGGAATCAGATTTCACAGGATTATTATGCATGCGTTTTACATAAATCACTCGATATTAAATACTAGCAGCGCCCCGAGGTTTTAACCATATAGTTTCCGTTTTTTTCGGGATAAAAAGTGGCCTATGTGCCTACGTACCATGGGAAACTAACATAGCTAAAGACCACACGATGAAGCAAAATAAGTATTACGACCTTCTAGACGAATTAACAAAAAACTCACTGCACTTCTGGATAAGCCAAGGTCTTTCAGCAGGTTATAGAGAGATTTTGCTGGTATACCTCTCGCTCCCACTTCTACAGCGTATAAACTAACTACATAGCCGTTTTTTGTGAATTCTTTTAGGAGGTCATAATGCTTATTTTGTTTCATCGCGTGGTCTTTAGGTATATTAGCCCTCGGTACGGTAAGTTCTACAAGGACTATGCGTTTCGTAGCTCTAGAAAAAAGGAAATGTCCGGTCTGGATGACGAGTGGATGGATGAAGAGTTTGAAGTTGAGCCTTCTTTTACAAAGTTAATTTGTCTTTTGTTTGTCGTCAATCCCTTTTGGGCTCTAGCTACTGAAAGGCTCATGGCTTCACGTATGATTTCAAGTACTCTGTCATGGCGCCGTGAGTAATGACCCCCATTAAGGAGCACCTTGCATCCCACCAATATGTGCCTTGCTGTACATATCGCCTCTCCACAGAAGTCGTAAGAGAAAGAACGAAGGTAGTTCCCATAGCAAAGACCATTAGAAAACTAAAATAGAGATGAACAGGTCATATGGTAAGAGGCATACAAAAGTGGTCTCAAAAGGTAACACACTGGTATCCTCGAGAGGAAAAGAAGACAGCAGGAACCACATGGACGAGGAAGGCGGGTAACAGAGAGGAATGGAAGAACTGGGAGGAGGCCTATGTCGAAAGACAAACTGGGGTGTAAATTATAGAATTAGAATAAAATAAATATATACTGTAAAAATGTATTCAATACTCTAGAAATAAAGGCTATCTTTATCTTAGATTGTAACTTCAATTAAAAGTTTTCAAACTTGTATCATAGGCTCAATGAGTTCATAGAGTGTGATGGTAAAATTAGAAAAATGACATTTCATTTTCAATACTTATTATTTTCAATACTTATTATTATTTGTATTTTATGACACATACAGTGTAAACTATATATAACGACACTGAAGGGACAGTCCATTTTATGGCGTTATAGAGAGATGTCGTTAAATGGGGTTACGAAAAATCAGAATTAGAAAAAGATAAGTTTATTTAAAAATAGTGTTAGTAGTCGTTATCTAGTAGTTACGTATATAAAAAAATAATCTTAATTGAACGCTATTGCGTATAGTCTGTTATTTTTTGCTGCACCAGGAATTATTTTGTATTTTTTTTAACTTATTTTATTAATATCTTGCAATATTGAACCATCTTGGCGATAAAGGAAATAATGTCCAATAATTTAGCTGCTTTCACTTATCTTCTCTCCCTTCTCTATTGCGCGTATCAGTAAAACTTTTGCGTTAATAGACAGTGATTTTCCTTTAGTAGCCATGTTTACAGTTTAAAAGTTTGTAAGCAACTAAGAATATGATAACGTAAAGATAACTCCTACTTATTAGTCACGGTCAATAATAATCTACAGGTGCAAGCAATCCCAATTTGTAAACAAAAGAACGAATTTCTTAGAAAGTTGTTACATGATGCGGACAATCGAATTTATTGCAGGCTAGGATAATAAAGCGACAAAAGAACACAGCTGTGCAGTTTTTACTAATTTTAACACCTTAAAAGGTACTTATTATTACTCAATTGTGGTTGTTATGAAGAGTGGATGTAATGCTATGTAGAGTGTATTATTGTATGGAAGACAAGCTAAACCAACCAAAGCCAATAGATTTCGACGCTTTAGGGAGTTTGCCGTTAAATCGAGGGACGTAAGGTGGAGTTTACACTTTATTTAAAAAATAAAATATTTACCATTTACATACATAATACATACATTTATAATTCATATCTAATTGACTATATTGATTATCTATTGAATTATTTAGGCCGCATTACTGTATAATATCTTATCAGTACACAGTTGCCTGGAAGAGATCGCTCTAAGCCAGCCTGTCTCAAAGTGAGCTCCCAAAGTGGGCGATAACGCCCCCATGTAGGCACTACAGGCTTAAAGGGTAAGGGTAAGACCAGAAAATAAATATGGGGGTGTTGTGTAGACTTGGAGTCCATTGTGTACTACCTACTGGACTCAAGTCTCAGGTTAATCTCCGCTAATATAGCTCACAATAGGTAATTTATTTAATTTTAAGTTATAGTGGTTTTTAAGTATGTCAAAATTTGTGAGTGCATAAAAATTATTTATTCTCAAAGTGGGCAGCAGACTAAATAAGTTTGGGAGCCTCTGCTCTAAGCGATAAGACCGCCAATTAAAATGTCTAGCATAAGTTATTATTAAGTTTCTTTAGTGATTTTGGTTTTTTGTATGTATGTGACTTTAAACAAAGAGTTTTCTTATCTTATTGACACATTTACCAAAATAAGGAATAATTTGTAAACGGTATGACTCCACTTATCCTTACCATCACACCACCTGCTTGTTACACACTTTACTAAGTGGAGTGACCTGAACATTAAAATTATATCAATTTGTATCCATGAACCATATCAGGAAACTTGTTTCCCTCGATCATGTGAAATTTGTTACACAAGAGTGAAAGCAGGATATGATAAACCTAGATACAAGCCATAAATACCTGTAATACCCAGGATTTTATAAAGCAATAAATAGTCTGCAGTTGCATCAAAATAAAATAATACATTTATTTTAAAATAATAATTATTTTGTAAAACTATTACATTCTCTTAAAATTATTATTTAGCCTAATTTTAAATAATATGGAAATTTGTAGAACATTATTCTGTTTTACCACTCTAAATAGTAAAATAAATGACCTATTATAAATTAGCAGAGAATAAAATAGAAGAGACCCCATACCAAGAGGCGTCCTCTCTTGAAGGCATTTTCTGCATGTCACACATGTCTGGCACTGCAGTGGAACAAATTTAAAAAAAAACAAAACACTGTCCCCCCAGTCCCAGTGAGGCCGCGGCGCGCGGTCCCCCCTCGCGTCCCACCACTCGGGATTAGGGAGTATGGTAGGGCACACACCACCACCAACCACACACCACACAACACTAAAATCAAGTCAGCCTTAGTGAGAGGCGCAAGATCGCCGCCGACGACGATGAAAGTGGGTTAAAGAAAGTTTTTTTTACATAGTCGACAGACAAGTCGCTTATATGTACTGCACTATGTGGCTACGTGTGTCTGTAGCGTGATACTCACTTTCTCTTTGCTGTACTTTCACAAGACACAGTGAGGTGTGGTTGTGGTTCACTGCTTGACTGACCATTTAGTAATCGGTGCACTGACCGCATTCTTTTACATCAATCTACTAGTGTGTTGGAGCAATTTCAGTAGTGTTTTGTGTTTTACTATTAGTGGAACTTTATGGCAAGGAAATTTAACAGATTCAAGATATTTCTGTGAAACCTTGAAAGATTCTATGCCTCCAAATGAGGGCAACTTGGAATGTCAATGACCTCAATTAATTGCGATGTGAAGTGGCTTTAAAGTTTAAGAAAATTGTTTTGTTATAAATTACTACCTATTATTTTAACATGTTGCCCAAAAACCGTTTACCTAGTTTTCTCCAACAAAAAAAAATATTCTGCTATGTTTGAATACAAAGGACAAAGGAACGGTAAAGTCGGTCGGAGTCTTTTTTTACGTTACGCAATTAAATAGAAAATAGTAGTTTGTTAGGAAGAGGGCCTTCCCTCCGGGTGTCAGATGTGATTGTGGGCGGAACCAAACGGAGTATTGAGGTTGTTCACCCCTACCAGTTCCTCTCCGGCGACGACAGAGCGTCCATATCGCAAGTACGGCGCATCCCCACCAAGCGGGATCCCCTCCATGCGAGACCAAATCACTCCCGCTCCCGACTCCTTCCACCACCGGCTAGGAAACGCGAGAGGAGGGGTGCGCGCGGCCCTCGCGACACTCTCACACCGGAGCTCTGAGGCCACGCGCCCCGGCTAACGGTACAAACAGAGTACCGCTTCGCTCAAGAAATAAGGTCATGGATATTCACACGTTGTAAACAAATACTTACGTATCACTGCTCCGTTGAGTTTACAAGTCTCTCGATTGACAAGTAATTTATTTAGTAAACTATCACACACTTTTCAGAACAATACATTTTCATTTATAGTTTTTACGAAAAAATTGCCCTTCACTTTTACGAATATTATAACAAAATGAATGAAGTCAGCCATACTGTTTTCTGTTTTATTTTATGGCACCGTCGCCAGATGGCGCCGACTGTTACTTGTGTGATTGGTACATTTGGAGCAACCAATGAATTTTAGGAAATTGCCAGGAGTAAAAACATAAACAAAAATACCACATGCATCACAGATTTTATTGAAATGAGTAGTAATATGGCAAAATTTCCAATAATAAATTAACTAAAAACTAACGATAAACAATTAACAATAGCATACACACAAAACTTAACACTAAATTCTTATTAATATGGATACTGTTGCCCAGATCTCTGTATTCTTTCCATGTGCAGTTCAAACAACAGCTTATTATCAAAGTAATAAGTGCTATCAGAAGAATTGATTCCTGGGTCATAGCTTGGCCTCCTATCTGATTCAGCTGACGAGCCAGGAGACGCGATTCCGTTCTCTGGGAGTATACCGTTGACATGACTAGATTCTGGTACATGTGAATTCTGCACAAGGCTGTTGTTTATATGCAAGTTGTTGATCCTTTTCGATAATGGCATAAACTCACAAGCGTCATCTTCTCTAGGTCGTTTTCTGAATAAACAAATGAGATTATTATTCGACACATTCATAAATAAACAATTTAGAATTTCGTTTCTGTAAATAATAATATTGTAGTCACCTATTCTCTGACATGTTTGCAGAGTTAAAAATGCCATTACTTGTCACACAAGTATTCCAAAATAATGTAGCGTCTTTTCTAAAAGTCATTAGTGAAGAATAATTGTATTTATTTAAGGACTCCTTAGTTATAAATTGGTATAGCAATCAATACAAAACAGTAAGCACATTCCATGGAAAGGTTCAACTTCAACTTGATGAAAACAAAGATGGGTGACAGGAGTGTTTCCACAGCGAATTTTCGTTTGTCCCGAACTATTATCTAGATTTGACCCTAAAATTCGCAGGGTGATCTAAATATATGCGTGTGTGCTTAAGACCACACGGCAGAACTGAAAACTAAAATACAAAATAACTATAAAAAACCATAAATAAATAAAAATAGAAACAATAAATTACATACCATAAATGGAATATACCTAGTTATGCCTCGGCAGCGACAAATGCGGCTAAAGGTGTATTATATAAATACGTGACGAAGAATAAATTAAAAAAAGCAAAAGACGTATGTGGTCTGTAGTGCGCAAAAGAAGATTTTAGTTCAATAAAAGTCTATACTAATATATAAAGCTTAAGAAGTGTTTTGTTTGAACCCTCTGATTTCAGGAATTACTGGACCTATTTCAAAAATTCTTAAATCACCGTTGGATACATACATGATCCCTGAGTGCTATAAATGCATAAGTTATCACAGACACCCGCGGTGGTTCCGAAGTAACCCAAATGAATCTTTCACTTACAAACGTGACGCTTGAGTTCAATTCACAGCCCACGAAAACTTCCGTATCAACGTATCTTCTTAAATAAGATTTTTGTAGTGAAAACTTATTTTGACGCACCACTACAGACAGATTTTTCGTGAGCTGTGGATTGAATTCTAGCGTCAAGCTCGGGAATGATAAGAAAACTTCGGGTAAACTCGAGACCACGGCCATTGGCATTTCTATAAAAATGCTGATGTATTTCTAGATGGCCATCCTCATAGCCACGCGTTCCGGATTCACCCGCGTAGTTTTCAAAGTAAGCTATCAAATTCTAAGTTGTACGTTTTTTAGTTAAATCATAGAGTAGTTTTAGATATCTTTATTAGGGTATGTCGCAAAGAGAAGTCCAAGGCGTAGTGAGGGGCTGGCTTTGAGTTACGGGATGTCGGATGAACTTGTTAAGGTTTACGATCACGATATTAGAAGCTGTCCTACACCATCACCCGTAGCCACACACACGTCTACCCTAGGAAGTTCACCCCGAAACCAAATTTCGTGAACCGATAGTTCACGAAATGTGAAACAAGTTGTCAAATGCACTGACACTTCCACACTTATACACACAATCAAACACCCATACCTTCACGTAGACACTTACATACATTATACATTCACCACACGTCCATTTACACCATACACGCACACACTCTCTCACATCCACTTACACGCTTCCACCCCTATATTTATACTCATACATACAAGTGCGCTTGATCTTCACTAATTAGCTAACTTTACGTTTTTCTAAGACACAGTACTTCATTAAATCATCTACTTGTAATTTTATGTTTAATACGAGTATCAAATCATAATTTTTAATTGTACTTTTATTTAGATTCTGTAAAATTGTTTCGCGGTGATTTTTGTAAATCAAATTGAGGAATACCAAAACACTGGCCTAGCCGAGTTTGGGTTCAGTAGCAAATTGTAAAAATGTATACTTGTGAACTGAATAAAATTTTATCTTATTTATCTTTATTTAATAAACAGGTACAGATATCCATTCATTAATACCACAAAAAAGAATGGTAGCCATAGGGACTGCCGATAGAAATGAAAACTAATAACGTAGAATTTGATAGCTCTTTCCCTCAATCCTTCTGTCTTGTTAAAATAATCCCTAGAAAAGCTGAATTTCAGTTAGTTTTCCCTAAAATAGGGAAAACCCCTAAAAGTGGCAGCACTGGGTAGCACATACCACAGACATTTATTTGACACTACTGGACACTACGAAACAAAAATGGAGTAAACGTTACAAGATCAACTTCAAGTAACCATATTATGTTAAGCATGACAGACAGACAGAGACATAATGCGCAATAGATTAAAAATGTACTACCGGCACTTCACTTGGAGTAGTGTATTTAGGTATTTTCTGTAACTTAGTTTATTTATATAACACTAAAAATTGTCACATATTTTTATATCAGATATCTGGCTTCCATAGTACAAGCGGTGTGGTGGGTCTTTTCCTACAAACTCGTATGTGCTTGCGAGACCCTAGTCCGCTCGCAGCACGCAGCACTTACAAAATGATAATAACTTAGTTCGAAATTAAACAAAGTATTGTACAAAATTAGAAACATAACATAAAAAGCATTGATCTGGAATCCGTAGAGCAAAGTTAAAAATGTTTTTTATCGTCACATTTGTACGATAGTTCACTTTGGAAACAATGCGGGTGAAACTGAAGGACGCTGCTAGTCTGGAATAAATCATTAAAGCAGTTTCGTCTAAAAAAGTATTTTAAGAATGGCCATCTATACTAATGGTCATACTTCTAAAATAAACAAAAACGATTACTACATTTTATTGTAGTTAACACAGCGACACGACACTCACGACCAACTCACGACCTCGGCTGAAGGATATCATACTCTGTGTCAAGCGTAAGTTGTCCCCAGCCCCAGCGAAGTTGGAAAATGTCCCCGACCCCGTCGTCCCGCAGTTGTCCCCACAGATTCCACACCTCGTTGTCCCTTTGTTGTCCCTTTGGCATAAGATTGGCAGCATTGCTCACAGTGTTGCCAACAAAGTATGTAGCGTTTACCTCACATGGTGATTAGTGCTTACCACAGAGTAAGTAGAGATGAGAGACTTCGTGCTTACCGGCACCATTATCATTATCATCATACATATTATCTATTATATGCCATTATTGAAGTAAAAACTTCTTTTGGCGCACCATTTACAGATTTTTCGTGGGCTATGAATTTGGCTCAAGCCTCACGTTCGTAAATGAAAGAAATATTCAGGTGAATTCAGGACCATGTTACCATAGTTACTATTACATTATGTATTTGTAACCATGGCTAAGGTGGGGATGTTAACACTACTCACGTTAATTTTACGATTTGTTATGACTGATGATTACGATTGAATTAAGTTTGTGTCAATAGATTATCGAAAATCACATTTTTATTTTTTAAATATTTGTGGACAATTCACACACAACACCATCTGACTAATTCTGACTCCAAACTCCAAACTAAGCAAAGCTTGTTCTATGGGGGGTAGATAGCTTATATAATACATATATAGTTTTAAATATATACTTATTATAAATAGAAACATCCAGACACAGTGTAAACATTTGAATTTTATTAAAATTGAACATTACATAGTAAAGTTCTTAGAAATCATTTTCACTCATGAATCGTGACCAATGTTTTGCGACTAGTGACGTCATTTCAGCCGTTAGTGTTTTAGCGGCAAAATTCAAAATTATTCTAATATTGCATATTTACTCATCTAAAGTACTAATATTTTGAAAAAAAAATGTTATTTATTACGGTAAACATGCGTAAATCTTCAAAATAAAAACAGTTACAAAAAATTGTTAACATCCCTTCACCATCTAGCGACAAAGTACTCATCTAGGCGAATAAAACGAGCCCTAACTCGATGGGGCTATGTCGTTGAATTACTGATTTCCTATGGCCATCTTCCAGCTTCATCATCAGACCCTGGTCACCATACATAGCAACAAAGTACTCAAGACGAAATTAACGAGTCTGTGAATGACCTCATCTTCACGCTCGTAAGTGAAAGAATTTATATATTATCGTTTGAATTCGGGGCTGCTGTGTGCTTCGAGAAATACATAACTGCAGTCTGTCTGCTGGCACAGTCTTTATTTATTTATTCTTGGCCATGGATAGTAATCCTACAGCCGCATCTGTCACTGTCATGTCGCTGTGTTTACTATATTCAATTTAATTGTTTAATTTTTATTTTTAATCATCAAAATAAAATTATTCAACACTTATTTCCTATTTGGGTTTCTGCCATACACCGTACGGTTACAGCATAGCAGCAACTTTTTGAAGGAAAACTTCTTTAGGCGCACCACAAACAGATTTTTCATAGGTTAATTTTATTGACCTCAAGCGTCACGTTCGTAAATGAAAGAAATCTTTGGATGATCACGGGATCACGGCCTTCTAGAAATGCGGCAGCATTTTTGATAGTACGTGGCAATGGCGTGCTACCATGGTTACTATTACACATCTAACCATGGCCATAAATAGATGGCAAAGCTTTATCGTATAGGTACATACTAGTATATACATAAGTCCTATATTCCATACTCCTATATATCATATAATAATGTATATGTATATATTTTTTTAAATAAAGAGTGACGAGCCGAGCGGTACATGTGCCTGATGGTAAGGAACATGCCTGCCACATAACAGCACAGTAACATGCAGCTATTGAAACATGAAGAGTCAAAATCGTTACCTAGCACTGCAATGCGCTCGTCACCCAGAGGTCTAGGATATTATATATCTCTAAGCCCTGTAATTTCTCTGGAAACTTTACTTACACTACGTATTACGTACGTACGTTTACTTATACTACGTATAGAGTTGGCACAAACGCTTTACACCGAAAGCACGGGTAGAATCTTTCTTGCACTGTCGCTCTTGTGGAAGTGTCATACTTTTGTCGCGGCACATCACTCTGTTACCATAGAAAGTATGCACGTCATCTGCTTACGATTGACACAAAGGAACCGTGCGGAAAATCTAACTCTATACGTAGTGTATGTAAACTCTTTGCATGCGAGTATGTATCTACACGTAACTTAGTCAGTTTAGTAACTTGGGCTACCTACTCTTACTTGAGCATAATAAACAGTCCGCGAAATAAAATGAAAATTTAAAACTCGCGTGAAATCGCGGGTACTGTAAGTATCACATAAAGATATCTTGCATCTGCTGCACTAGACAACTTGTTATATGAGAACTAGTTCCTGAAAATATATATTTATGGTACGGAAAACAGGTTACCTGTATATTAAAGGTAAAGCATTTTCGGAAACAAAAAGAAAAATCTGTTCTCTGCGGTTTTATCTGTCGTAGTTTCGGTTTTTTTACCGGGATAAAAAGAACCCTATTTGTTATTTCAGACCTATATTTTTTTTGTATTTCAAACGACCCGCACCATTCAGGCTTTTCGACATTGAGGAACTAACTTCCAAACTAATAATATTAGTACGTTAATATATTTTGTTACATAAATATGATAATCATTTAATAATACGTCAATGACTATCATTTTCAAAGCGTCTTCTTTTACTTTTTAGATTGTAATTCTTGCTTGAGCTAGCAACATTTTTAACCATCGGTTTATTTATTAATGAGCCATCTAACGGAGACTTTATGAGCTACTAGACCAAAACCGACTCTAAACGTAGAATTTACGCAATCTTTACATACAGGAGGACGCTCTACTCGTTTCTACTGCTTGTTTCTTGTTTTTCTACGAAGAAAAATAAGATAATATATATTATCTTTTCTTCGTAGAATTAATAATATTAATCTTCATGGAATAATAAATTCAAAGGTCATCCAGGTTCAATAAGCAGACGGCAGAAGTAATCTGTGAGTGTATTTAATAGTGTTTTATTTTATTTATAATTAAGTGCACTCCAAACACTCCATACGATTTTTAACCGACTTCAAAAATAAGAGGTTTCTCAATTCGACCGTAGGTATGTTTTTTACAACTTTACTGCAACCTAACTTAAAAGGCCCTTTTTAACCCCCAACCAAAAAAAGGGGTGTTATAAGTTTGACGTCGATGTCTGTCTGTCTGTGTGTGTGTCTGTCTGCACCGTCCCGTAGAGCTCAAATGGATGGGCCGATTTCGATGCGGTTTTTTTTATTTGAAAGTTTATATCCGTGCGGGTGTTCTTAGCTATGCTTCGTTAATATAGATTCAAGATGGCCGCCGCCACAAAATGGCGAACAAAATATTTCTTCACAACCTACCTCAATATGGGTATCAAATGAAAGGACTTGACTAGTAGAATACTATACACTATAAAAAATCAAATCCAAGATGGCCGCCGCCACAAAATGGCGAATTATATTATTTTTTTCACAACTCCCTTAATATGGGTATCAAATGAAAGGGCTTGTCTAGTAGAATGTTGTACGGATAACAAATCTGATAGTCGGGGTTAGTAATTTTTTTTAATTTTGTTGTTATGTGGTGGAAATACAATTATGCAGAGACATGGTGAGGTATGTCGGGCTTGACACCGTGGGATACGACCTACCGACTAAAACCCCCACAGATTTCTCCTGCATGGGTTTGGGTCGCGGGTCACTTTTCAAAAAAGTCTTTGAAAAAGTCTTTCTTGGTTTGGAGTCTTTGGAGTGCACTTAATTATAAATAAAACACTACTAAATACACTCACAGATTACTTCTGACGTCTGCTTATTGAACCTGGACAACCTTTGAATTAATTATTCCATGAAGTATTAACTACCTGTATTAATAATCAGTTTTGATCTTAGTTTTAGTGTGTGAAATAACTATGCCTTACGATAAGCTCTAAAAAAAATAGAAAAAAAGCTACCGCTACCCCCAGCCATAAAAATATCAATGCCTCCGGCTTAAAAGTTTATCATGATAGGTACCACACTACCACCGTCTAATATATCAGTTGTTCTTTATATTGTGTTAGTAGGGTCCTGGGTCCTGTGCCTCAAGCGCTAACTCAACATTCGTTAGGCATGCCCATTTGAACCCAACTGCTGAAGAAACCCTAAAAGCCTTAAATAAAGCTGTAGGTACTTATACCCGTATTTTGCTGATGGAAAGTGCAATACAATACTTATTATCATAAAACTTGTCAGTCAGCATGTTCAAGTGCCGATTATGGTTAAAATGAGACCGTGGCGAGCGCCGCGGCCCAAACAAGGCAAACGCGTGTCGATACCTTTTTATGGGTAAAGAGAACAGAAGACATTGCGAGCCGACATCGCTTATGGTGTCTTTCATGGCTGTTCGTTGCAAAAATGTCGCAACGATTTGCCACTTTGCCAGTAACGGATGATGGGATTTTTAGATAGGACAAAAATACTAGTGATTGCCAGACAAATACTAGGTAGGTAGCGTGCGAAATTTCATACACCTCAATTTTCGTAAAAAGGGACACCAACAAAGTTTTTGTTTACACAAACGATATTTATTTAACAACCTCGTAGGTAAATGTAGAATTAAAAACACAAGATTTTTCACGATTTTTTCGATCGAGAAAATTTTATTATGGTCAAATAGCTGAGTGCTGTGTGGAACTGTTATGAGGTTATGGAGGCGTGATGCTTATCATCAGGCGAATGTCTAATTTCTCTTTCCGAAACACTACATTATTAAAAAAAAGAAATGTGGCACTCGGGAACTGCCGCGGTAAAGCTATTGCATGTTGCATGCATTTTTATCAACATAAATTAAACAATAGGGATGTGTTGGAGGGTTAAAACCTTATTGCTAATCCTGGCCGACTTCAATTTATTGAAATGACTGACATTGTGTTCGGTTTTTAGTTAATAAAAAATGTTTTATGTCATGTATTGTGCTTAATAAATTCTGCTTATATTTTACACCAAATATGTGTTTAATATGATTTATAATAGGTTATGGTTCAGCAAAAATAGTGCAACGTTATTGTAAATATGTCGGAAACGAAAAATCATAGTTTTTCACATGAAAAATTACGCGGACGTGAAAATTACGTCGAGTGGAAATTTGTTATGAAAAATGCATTGATTCACGACAATTTATGGATCTGTATAAGCGGTTACGGTAAGGATGACAAAACAACGTCCGAAGTGAAAAATCGACGTGACGAAATTGCAAAATCTAAAATTTGCTTGAGCGTTGAAAAGTCATGTTTTTCACATTTGATGTCAGCGGATACGGCGAAAGACGCCTGGAATGCACTGGAACGTGCATATGATGATAAAGGACTCGGTTCAAGAGTGAGAACTCTTCAGAACTTGTGCGCTGTCAAACTGGAGAACTATTCTAGCATGGAAGCTTACGTCAATGAAGTATTGTCATTAGCGCAGCAATTGGCGAATATGAACAAACCTGTTGAGCTTTGTCTGAAGCTGCCAAAGAGGCGGTATACGTCCGTGCGGTTCTTGCTGAGTTGATAGGTCAATGTCACACTGTAACCCTGTATAGTGATAATCAGTCTGCGGCGAAGCTGGCTAGTAACCCAGTGTTCCATAAGCGAACAAAACATGTGGACATTAGATATCACTATATTCGTGAAGCTGTTGAGAATAGGGTGCTAGAACTGATGTACATGCCAACAGAGCAGATGACTGCTGATGTGCTCACGAAGGCACTGCCTAGCTGTAAGCACTTGTCGTTTGTACGAGATATGCTTGAAGTCCTCCAGGATTAAGAGGGCGTGTTGGAGGGTTAAAACCTTATTGCTAATCCTGGCCGACTTCAATTTATTGAAATGACTGACATTGTGTTCGGTTTTTAGTTAATAAAAAATGTTTTATGTCATGTATTGTGCTTAATAAATTCTGCTTATATTTTACACCAAATATGTGTTTAATATGATTTATAATAGGATGTTAACAATTTTTCGGAATTGCTTTCATTTTGAAGAGTGACATTTGTTTACCATAAAAAATATCACGGGAAATCCGTTAAGTGGGCAATACTGCTAAGAGCATTTAGTCTGTAAAGCTAATATAAATAGGATTCAAAGTCGAATGACCAAGTGGGGAGGACGGCCTTCCATCCCTCTTTCTTGTGAACATAAGAAAGAAATGCACGATCACTAAAATTCGGTCCCCTGGCCCGCGATAAAAGCTATGCAATAGCTTAAAAAACTGGCAGTCATAGGGGCTGCGTATAGAAATGGAAACTTATGACTTAGAATGTTAGTAATTAACTGCAGTAATGTAGCACATTAGGTCACTTGCAAATTATAGATATATGTACTTACATGACTTAACATGATTTCATCCACCCAAAAAATGTCAAATACGCCAAAGATCTCAAAACATTGATGTGCCCTCCCAAACTTCAGGGCGCACGGAATCATGTCATTGCTGGGAAGAGTGAGGTCACTCATTCCGTTCCAGTCGGTTGCAGGAAGTGGTGAACACCGTTTTACGGACGTTTTTAACCGACTTCAAAAAAGGAGGTTTCTCAATTCGACCGTATATATGTTTTTTTTACTTATCACCATTCGTTGTCAACAACCAAAATAAGTAGAACCGCAGCCTATCGCGCCGCTAGCGATTCTAGGGGTCAAGTAGATTGGTAATGTGTAAGCTACTTACGACAACATAGAGACGCAGTTTATTACCAATTTCAAGTTACTCAGGGCACATCCATTGGTTTATATCGATGAAATACGCACGTCCAGCTTCGCTGTTCTGCCGCCGCTCCATTGCAAGTCGGTGATAAGAACGCATGATATTTAATTTTAGTTTAGTAGTGGTAGGACTCTTTGCATTGTCCGGCTGGGGAAGTACCACACCTTTGCCAGTTATTCTACCGACAAGCAGTAACGCGCAAACATTACTGTGTTCCAGTTTGAAGGTCAATGTATCCAGTGAAATTACAGGGCATAGAGATAAAACATCTTTTATCTCTGGGTGACGAGCGCAGTGCAGTGCTAGGTAATTGTTTGGACTCTTCGTGTGCCAATAGGTGCGTGTCACTGTGCTGTTATGTGGCAGGCATGTTGCTTACCATCAGACACATGTCCTGCTCGTCTCGTCACACTATTATATAAAAGAAAATCTACCAAACCGGCTAAAAAGTTCTCAAAAAATCTTCTTCTTATCCAGATTATACATCACCTAGAACCACAGATAAAATACCCTGCCTAGAACTAACGTTATTAAAACTCATTATGTGGTAACATTAAAATGCTGTTACTCATCAACTTAACAAGGCTATAAATCGAACATCTCTGCCTCTCTCCGTTCATAATACTATGCCAATACAATCAGCCTGTCCACGCTCGCAGGTGGATAAATTAATAAGAGAGAGCGTTATAAAGTAAACTAACTACTGGACAAAATCATCAAATTAGTGGAATCCGTTACGTTGTGAGCGCTTCAGCGTTGGAACGTCTCTCATGTCTGAAATCTTTGAAATAATCGCTCGTGCAACAGAGCGTGGACGTACAAGACTTAGGCTGCTTTGCACCAGAGATATGCTAAGCTATGCTAGGATGCGAAAGATATTTTAAGAAACTATTATGTTACTGTTTCCAGTAATGCTAAGCTGCATAGCTTAACGAGTAGGATGCACCGCCGCCGCCGCGAAGTTAAATGCTTGGCTCGATCAAGCTATAGATACGATGCGGCAGTGTGTATATCTCACCGTAACATTGTAAAAACCGTTAGATTACTAACACCGTCAAATTACAAACTAACTTAACCTACCGTGCTATTATAATCTCACGTGTTAGATTATAATCTGACGGTGTCGATAATTTTATGGTGACATCGACAGTCGAGAAGGCACGGGGGTTACACAAAGCCATGAACGTATAAAAAAAGTCGGACGTAGTCTCGCTAAAACGAAAACTGTGTCCATCGAGTCGGCCAAATTAATTGTACGTGTGCGCTGTCCCATACAGGCTGACACGCACACTCCAGTGGGTCATTACACGCGCTACTTGTGTATATGTTGGGTGTCAACCTATCAGTGACAACCTGACAACGCACACGTTCAAATGTGGCCGACTCTAGTGACACAGTTTTTGTTTTAGCGAGACTACGTCCGACTTTTTTATACGTACATGCATAGTCATAGTCATAGTAGCGCTCCGCTCAGGCTTTGTGGGCGGGCTGTTTCCGCAACTCGACGTCTTGGTGCGCCTGTTTTGCGTGTGGGGAAGTGGGCTTCACTCCCGCCAACCCAACTCCAACAGAAAGCCCAGCAGCTTCTTAACGTTGCCGCATGCTTCACGGAGCGTCCCCGGTGTGCCCAGGAACTTCGCTCGATGCGCCGCCACTCCTGTGCACTCCATGAGCACATGAGCGGCCGTTTCTTCAGCCTCAAGGCAAGCTCTGCAAAGAGGACTGTCGGTAATACCTAGTCTGAATAGGTGTTTATTGTACAAACCGTGACCTGTCAGTGCGCCCGTGACCAGTCGCAACTGTTGACGATTCAGGCTTAGCAGCTGCCGGGTGTACCGTGAGTTACGGCCCCCCAGTGCCGCTCTGGACTGACTACAGTCCGACCTCTTGGTCCAGTTGTCGTTATGCTCTTTCAGTGACCTCTCTCGCAGCCATTTCCGTACCTGCGACAGTGGGAGCGGGACAATCGGTTCAGGGCCCTGAACCTGTTCCGCTGATGCCCTCCTCGCCAGTTCGTCCGCCGCGTCGTTACCTCTCGATCCGCTATGGCCTTTAATCCATTGGAGAACGATTTGATTGTGTTCACAAACCTCCGTCAGAGACTTGTGGCATTCAAGGACTAGTCCCGAAGCGATGGTGTTGCTCTTTAGGGCATGTAGGACCGCCGCGCTGTCAGAGAGTATGCGGATGTTATAACCCTGCACCCTCCTGTCGGTGATTATGGTAGCAGCCCTCGTGATGCCCACGCATTCTGCCTGAAAGACGGAGTTGTGGGCCCCGAGAGATGTGTGGTACCTGATATTCAAGTCTTCCGAGAAGGTGCCGGATCCAACGCCCTCGTTGGTTCTCGAACCATCGGTGAAGACCATCAACTCGGTGGAGCTATGATCCCCGGAGGAGGCTCCTCGAGTTGAATTTTGTATTTTATCAAATACATACTGTTTGGGTATTCTATCACTTATCGCCAGCAGCATGGGTTGATGCTTCAGATTGTCTTGAAGGACCCGCGTGAGGAATACCTGTGTCATGCCAGAGACCGAGAGTCCGTAGTCTTATTGCAGACATCGCCGCCTCCTGCTGCACGTGTGAATGGAGAGGAGGCAGATCCAGCATTATCTCCAGGGCTGCCGTTGGTGTAGTGCACATACCGCTGGTAGTCGCCAGACATGCCAACCTCTGGAATTGTTGCAGCTTCGCGATGGTTGTAGCCAGTGTCGTCCTGGTCCACCAGACCAGAGCCCCGTAGGTGATTATTGGCCTGATCACTGTGGTATAAAGCCATAGGGTGACCTTTGGGTTAAGTCCCCATGTCTTACCTATCATTCTACGACATTGATAGAAGGTGATACAGGCCTTGTTGATCTTGTTCTCTAAGTGCTTGTTCCAGTTCAGTTTGCTGTCGAGGATCATCCCTAGATACTTTACCTCGTCAGACAGCTGTAGCGTCACGCCATACAGACCTGGTAGTGTGTACAAGCCCAGAGAGCGTTTGAGTGTGAACATGACCAGTTCCGTCTTTGACGGGTTCACTGTTAAATCGTAGTCCGTACACCATCTCTACTAGTCTTAGAGCCGCGTGCATCAGGTCACAAGCGGTGCTGGCGTGGATACTAGTTATAAGTATTGCTATATCGTCGGCGTAGCCTATCGTGTAGAAGCGCTGCGCGTTCAATACCTCGATTAAACAGTTAACCACCATATTCCATAGCAAGGGCGAGAGGACTCCCCCTTGGGGGCATCCCTTCGCAACTAATGCTATTTTGGTTGCATTACCTGGTGGTCGTACGATGCGATGACTCAACATTTTTACTATCCAACCTGATAGTAAGGCGTCCACTCCATGTTTGTTCAGAGCTGATTTAATGCTAGAGAACTTTGTCTTGTCGAAGGCTCCCTCAATGTCTATGAAGGCGCCCAGACATACAGATTTGGATTGGATGGCTGCCTCAATTTCACTTACGATAGCATGTACAAAGCATACGTACATGCACAAAGCACACACACACGCAGCTCGTATCCATAGCACGCCCCCTTCTATTTAAAAAAATACTTAGCTTAGTTTGATTCGTTTTCACCTCTGTTACACGGGCCAATAAAAAATTGGTAGAAATCTTCTATGGCAACGTAGCATAGCAAATCTCTGGTGGTAAAACAGCCTTACCCGCTTCGCTGTTTGTCATCAGGAATTCGCCATATATGGTCACCGTATAACACCGCACCTAAAATCATTGTCGGGAAGGAAAAAAGGGTGTGGGAATCAACGACCGTGACCAATATTTGGGTTAACTGCCACGAGCCTGCCATTCAACCAGTTTGATGGATTGCTATCATTTTCCTTCACGTTTTTGGGCCAAAAACCTCTTATTAAAACACAAGTCATCGTTTAATATCTTCTAATTTCCGCTACAAATACGGAGTCACTTTCGTAAAGATCCGTTTAGTGTTCACATTCAATGCTTTCTCTATTCATATACACTTTCACGACTGTTCATTATGAGAGCAGAGAGACGCGAACTTGTAACCCGATAAAGATCTATTGTTGCATGGGATTGTTTAAAAATTAGAAGAAACAAGTGGCATACATTCTTTGTGCGTTTCTCAATGTATGGGAGAATTCTCGATGACAGCAAAACATATTGTTACGTTTGTACTTTTCTTTATCAGGGCTGAAGCTTTTATTACACTATCCTTCGATGTGAAGTATCCACAGACCGATGAAGGTTTAGAGGTTATCAGGCCCACTATCAGTCGGAAGCAAACTGGCTTAATTGCAATGCATAAAACGTTGAGCCAAATAAAAACCAGAATTTTTGTCGCGCGTTGTGTCGACCTCTCGACCAAGCGTTCGGAAAGGTTTTTGAAAATGCGTGATAATGGTCTCACGGGCCCAATGTGCGGACACCAAACCTTTCAAATATGTCAACTGCTTCCGAGGTTTACATATACATATACAAATATAACATGTTTGTATTTATAATCCTTGCAGTCGTAGATGCAATTGGCTTAAAGCTGGAATGGTTAATAGCTTTAAACGGGCAATTCTAGACTATAATACGTACTCGTAGGTATTTATGGAATCTGAATGTCAGGAACGGCTCCAACGATTTTCATGAAATTTTGTAGGTATGTTTGTAGGGTTTCGGGGGCGATACATCGATCTAGCTAAGTTTTATTTTTTAGAAAACGTCGTTTTCATCTTTGTTGTTAAACAATATAAAACCAAGCAAAGCTCGGTCATCCCGGATGACCGATCCGGGTACTATTATCTATCTATACTCGTAATAATGTATGGTTTTTAGATTTAGATAGATAGGACTTTATTTATTTATTTGTTCATTCAATGAGCACACAAAACAGAATGTAATAAACATAAACTATAACATAAGAGTATATATACTGTACAGAACTGTATTACATTCCAAACTATGTGGGCCTAGAAACAACATTTATTTAAATATTTATTAGGTGTAAGGTTTGTTGTATGCAAAATTAACAGAATGTATGTATTTTTATCTCATAATTAAGTTTTATCAATAGTCTTTGCTGCGTAGTCTTTGAGTTATTCAAGATGTTTGTCCATCCCAAGATTGCCTGGAAGAAATCGATTTCAGCGATAAGGCCGCCAGCTGTTTGACTAGTCTTACTTCTTTCTTAAATTGTATGTATCATTTTTAAAAAAGAAGCGATAAAAAAGAACTTTCATTCACCATAGGTGATAATCAACATTTCAACATTCTAGAGGTAGAGACGGAATGCGAGCATCGCCTCACCGTCCAAAGTCTACAAAACGACAAAACACATTTCACTCACACTAATTATCGAAAGAAATCTCGTTCGGAAAGCCGATAGATTATATCTTAACGACTCTACAGTAGGTTAGCAGACGGTTCTAATCCCAGCCAACTTGTATTACATGCGGCTAAGCGACGGAACTAAAAAAACGCTTATTTTGTTCGTAAGATAGTGCGGTAATTGCTCTCTCACGAAACTGTTTGAATATTTTTGTGTTCAGAACGGTGATGAGTTGCAAGAAGTCTAGTAGTCGTGTCTTACGGTTTATAAAGCGGTTTCCTAATAAATGCTGTCCAGTGATATTATGTCAATGTACCGTATGTACAAATGCCGTAACGTTGTCTCACAATTTTTGAAGCGAAAATTTCGTTGAGCACTTTTTGTTTGGGGGAAATCATGGATGAATAAAAAAGTCGGACGTAGTCTCGCTAAAACAAAAACTGTGTCCATCGAGTCGGCTACATAATATGCACGTGTGCGCTGTCACATACAGGCTGACATATCAGTGGGCCATTACACGAGCTACTTGTGTATATGTGTGCGTTTCAGCCTATCAGTGACCACCTGACAACGCACACCAACTCTAGTGACACAGTTTCTGTTTTAGCGAGTTTTTTTTTGTTTTTAGGTTTTGTGTTAGGCGCGCTACAGACAGATTTTTTGTGGGCTGTGAATTTTTTAGCGTCACGCTCGGGAATGATAAGTAATCTTCGGGTAAACTCGGGACGATGGCTATTGGATAAATGCGTCAGCGTTTCCCATTGCCAGACGCATTTCTAGATGGCCATCATATCCATGCCTTCCGGTTTTACTTTCCTGTTTCCGTAGTTTCAAACCGTCCGTTTTCCGTAGTAGCTATCAAATTCTGAGTTTATAAGTTTTCACTTCTATCGGCAGCTCCTATGACTGCCATTTTTTTTTATTACCGGTTGAAGTTACTGCCTGATCGACAGGATGTGTGACCAAAATTCTGGCGTTTTATTTTCATTCAGCGTGGTACTGCCGTCAGCATGCTGGGCACGCTTTCAACCATCTTGGTTAACTATAGATATTTTCAGATTACTACAGAATTCAGATGTACTCTTATCAGACATAGTTCGTAGCTCTACGATCTATGTTATCAGGTATTTTCTAGGTCAGCGTGTGCTATTACAAAGACGTAAAAAAAAACGAAATCTATGGTGTCGTATTCGACCAGTCGACCACACCATCGCATAAAAGACGAATAGGTTGTCAAACGCGGACCCATGCGCGATAACAAATAAGTTACTTTGATATGTAGGTATGAAGTATAGTAGTTTTAATTGTAATTTACTTTTGTAAATAAAGGTCCTACCAGTTTATTTGACTCGTCCTTGTATTATGGACCCAGAGATACGAGTATGTATACAATATAGCAAATTTTAATGTAATATCCAAACGAATTACTAACGTTAGCTTATCAAAATTAACTGGATAAAGTTAATTTTAAGTGTCATCATTAAAAGTGTGAATTTATCAGAGTGCGTAAGTGTGATTCACGCTAAAACATTCACTATTCGGTCGAAAGTAATCCCCACGATACTTTATCAATGATACGCAGATATTATCTCATTATTCACATGAATTGTTTCCATGCTAAACTACGCGAATTGGCAACAGGCCACTCCCTTGATAGCACTTCCAGTATTTTCAATACCATTATCCTCGTATTAAAGTAATAATTTAATTTTCACTGCGAAAACAAACATCGACTTCAATTTAAAATTATACTCAGACACTCGGCTAAATTTCATTTTTTCTTGAATCAACCAAACATTGATATCATATAATGTGCATGCAAAATGTATAATTTTGTTGATTTTTCGAAATCCACTGAACCTATTTTGCTAAAATTAGTATGGACCACTTGTGCAGTACTTATGTTTTATCTACCAAACAAACTTTAGAATTTATTTCTATTCTATTGGCAGAAGCCAACATTTTGGCTAATTTTTGAAATAAAATAGGATGGATGGATGGATCCTACTCACTCACTACACTGACAGGACTAAAATTAACTTCCCTGCTTTTGTTTTCGTTGTATAATTGTATTTATTCAAACAAAGGAACGGATAATGCCGACTGCATGTAAGAGAAATACGAATGATAATATACAATTGATTTATTTCAAATGAAAGTAATTTTACAGCTTTCACCATATATCATTTATTATTAAGTATGAAAAATGCTTGTTTACACTGAAAACGAGAAAAAGTATAAATTTATGTATTTTTTACAAAATTTGCGTAGACAGAGGATTGTGTAATTTCGCACACTGCCCTATATTCCGAATTTTGTAATTATGGTAAATTGGAGAGTGCTGCCTCACCACTGGATGTGTGCTGCAAATGGGTAAAATAAAATTAGAAATTAGTATCTACTTAGGTATATTAAGAGACAGGGGACGGACGTACGTAGTAATAACGGAAAGTAGTATCATGTAGTATGAAGCTATGGCTGGTCTAGTCGGGAGAACGGCCCCTGCCGATCCGGATGACGACACGTGTGTAATGTAATGCCTCTAAAAAAACGTGGATGGAAAACATCTTTATGAAACCGACCTGTGAGCAGCGCGGTATATGTATTATGGCCGTGGGCTATGCGCATGATTAGGGTCTGAATCCCGTAAGAGAAGATTCGAGTCCCAGCTGTGGGAACATTTAGGTTGCTTATGCCATGAATGTACCACCACTGATAGCAACAAACGTCGAGAAGCATCAGTTTTCGCATGAGGTTTTTTCCACCCCCCTTATCACAATGAAGGCTAAGAAGTCTTCTATAAATAAGAGATGATGTTCGTTTATCACACTGCGTACGATGGTGATGTAATTCTTTGACGTATTATTTTGATATGACGTTATGATCGTTAACGTACGAAAATTCAAAGGATGCCTGCCTCCATTCAAGGTCATGGCGACCTCGTCGGAATCCTAAGACTTTAGATTGAAGTATGAGCGTAACTATTTGTTTGCGAATGTTATTCGATTTACTTAATCTTGTTATGAGGAGTTGTTTTTAACCCCCGATCAAAAAAGGGGTGTTTATAAGTTTGACGTCGATGTCTGTCTGTCTGTCTGAGTGTCTGTCTCTGGCACCGTAGAGCTCAAACGGATGGGCCGATTTCGAGGCGGTTTTTTATTTGAAGGTTCCGGAGGAACCGGAGGAAGGAAGGAATATCCGTGCGGATGTTCTTAGCTACGTTTGGTTAATATCGATTCAAGATGGCCGCCTCCACAAAATGGCGGACAAAATATTTATTCACAACCTACCTCAATATTGGTATCAAATAGAAGGTCTTGACTATTAGAATACTATACACTATAAAAAAATTCAAATCCAAGATGGCCGCCACCACAAAATGGCGAATTATATATTTTTTTCACTACTACCTCAATATGGGTATCAAACGAAAGGGCTTGACTAGTAGAATACTTTGCACTATGATACATTCAAATCTACCACAAAATGGCAATAGTTATTTGTTTTGTCAAAATTAGAATCCTGAGCGTAGCAAGGGAATCAAAAGAGCACAAGGTGAAAAATCTATTCAAATTTACTTTAACCTCTAGAGGGTAATTTTCACATTCAAATTCAATTTTAGAATCCTTCGCTTGCTCGGTCACCAAAATTGAGCACGCGGTTTAAAATCAACTTTGCACTCTTGTTTAACAAATAACTATTCTTTTTTCACAATTTCCTTAATATAGGTATCAAATGAAAGGGCTTGAGTCAAGCCGCTTGACTAGTAGAATGTTGTACATAAAACAAATCCGAGGTAATCGGCGGTTAATCAATTTTTTTGATTTTGTTCTTGTTATTATTGTGGACTAGCGGTTAGCCCCAATATGGTTCGCGTTGAACAACTAATACCACTAATATTATAAATGTGAAAGCTTCCGTGTTTGGATGTTTATTGCCAAATCACTTTGGAACAATTCAACGGATCAAGTTCAAATTTAGATACAGTTTATATCGCGAGAAAATCACGGGAACGAGAACCACATGTGTAAACCGCGGGCACTTCTAGTGTACCAATGGGGCGTTTTCCAGATTCAAATTTACTTGTCAAAAATAGTTCTAAATTTTGCCATTGTGTGGCACCACTTTGTTTTTGTGAAATTTCGCTAACAAAATAAAACATTAGCGCTACCTATGGTGAAATTGGGAACTGTCTTTGACAGATCTTTTTGCATCTTGAAAACGCCTCATTTGTTTATATAAATATGTGAACTCAGTTGGCACTGAATATTTTGACTTATTTGTAGCTCTTTTTCGTCTAAGTTACGTAGAGTACTTTTCGGGACTTCCATCCTTACTTTTTCCAGTTTGAGTAATGTCCTCATCTCATTACATCTCTAAGACATAGAGCCTAACCTATGTCTAATTTGTATTCGAACTAGTAAACTATAGGTTTTGACCATTTGGAGTATTGTACATTTCAAACTATGTAAGTTATTGATAAAAATACATACATACATTGGCCGACATTTGTTAGTAGACGTTATCAATCAACATGGTGAGGTAATCTCTAATATCCTAAAAGATTTTGGTCAACAAATTATTGTATTGTTTGTGTAGAGATATTATATCGATATTAGTTTAAGGTAGTACTGGTAGGAAGGAGCCTTTGCAGATACCACTTGGAGAAGTACTATTCATTTACAGTAACGTGCAAACGGTACTGTATTCTGATTTGAAGAGTAAAGTTTCCAAAGGAATACAAGGTGAAGAGATAAAAAAAACATCTTATTTATTTGGACTCTTCATGTTCAATTAGTAGCTGATTGAAAATGTGCTGTAATGACCAGGTGTTTTGCTTTTTATTAGAATCACGTCTGCACGCTCATCCCGTTAGTCTATACTCTATATTGAAAGAGGTCCTAAATGTTTGAAATTTTCCAAAATGAAATTTGTCAAATTTGAAGATTAGTTCTTAGGGAATATTTTAAAGTAGACCTTCAAAACTGGCAATGGAGCATAAATATTATGTGCATAAACCTTCTGCGCAAAGTTCCTGTCTGGCCTACCGAGCCACCCTCAATACCTCAATAACGGCGACCCTCAATACTAGGCTTCACTTCAGCCAGAGCGCATTCATTTTAATTAGATATAGTAACTGTAATACAATTAAGTTAGCAATAAACCGATTGCAATTACACATTTTGTTTTTGTTTCTCTTTCTGTAAAAAACAAACATTGATTTAATTATCAATGGAAACACAAAATCCGACATCAATTCAGAATGAGGCGTTTTCCAGACGCAAAAAGACTTGTCAAAAATAGTTCTAAATATTGCCAAGTGTGGCACCACTGTTGGTTTTTGTGGAATTTCTCTAACAAAATAAAACAGTGGCGCCAGCTACGCCGATATTATGAACTGTCTTTCACAGGTATGTTTGCCTCTTGAAAACGACCCATTGAATTCAGACACTCAATTACATTTAATTTTAAAATTAAATTTCATTTAAAATATTTTTTTATTTTTGTTGAATCTATCATTAAGTCATCCAGGATCCAGGTAAAGCGAACTTTAGATATTTGTCGAAATTTCTAAAACCACTGCACCGATTTCGATAAAATGTATAGAGAAAGTAGTGAGACGGTTTTCTTAGCATTCCATGGATTCACCGTGCGGGTGCCGGGTCCATCGTGTGGCAGAGAGAGAAAACCCGAGTACATCCCGAGACTTGTGACTCGGGCGTAGGTTTAAGGGGCCCCTTTCCGACGTACATCAACACTTACCTTCACTACTCGTCTTTCTCTCCCTGCCCAGCCAAATCTGATATGAGCCTACTAGTGCAGCTATACCTATATAGCAGCTATATACTATATAGGAATTAATATGTTATTTTCTGAAAACTGGTCACGAGAATTTCATAACTTCCCAGATTCGACACTATTTCGTCTTAATCAGCAAGCTATTTAATTTATTTATATCTGTACTAATTATTATCAAATCAATTATAAATATTTTAATATTACCAGCTATTGTAACAACATGATAACTTTCCATATTAGTTTTATCTAAATGGTTGTTTTTTTTTTTTTTTTTTTCAACATGGGTGATTAGACACTTCGACGTGGACAAGGACGCCATCATTACTACAACAACTGAGGCAGCAAAAGATCTAAGAGAAAAGCTATCGCACCGAATCGGAAACCTGGTCAAAACCAGAGTGCGAACCATGGCTTCTGCTCTAGTAAATGGTTTCGGTAGAGAAAGTTTCAGCCGCCTCATGGTGGACGAAGCTCTCATGAACCATTTTGGAGCCATTGTG
This sequence comes from Ectropis grisescens, assembly GCA_017562165.1. Lineage (NCBI taxonomy): Eukaryota > Metazoa > Arthropoda > Insecta > Lepidoptera > Geometridae > Ectropis > Ectropis grisescens. The sequence continues at coordinate 5,501,144 of CM029783.1, forward strand.
ATGGCTTCAAGGCTGTCTGGTGTTGGCGAAATTGTCCTCATTGGAGACGTCAATCAGTTGCCTTATATCGACAGGGAAAATCTCTTCGAAATGAGGTATCATCGCCCGAACCTGGTAACAAAGATCAGCCAGGAGTTGCTCTGCACACATCGAAACCCAATGGACGTCGCATATGCACTGAGGGAAATATACTCGGGTATGTACTCCTCAGCGTCCCGTATAAAGTCCCTAGAGCAGAGAAGATATAAGGGAGCGCAAATACCCAACACCCAACCAAACACCCTCTTCTTAGTTCACACTCAAGAGGAGAAGGAGACCCTGACAAACCAGGGTTATGGGTCAGGCACCGGGTCACGCATCCTTACCATCCATGAAGCTCAGGGACTAACATACGAGTCGGTAATCGTAATCAAAACCAAGGCAAACATGAAGCTGCACGAGAGCGTGCCCCATGCGGTAGTTGCAATCTCACGGCACACGGGGACCTTCACATACTACGCTGACGACACCGACGACGCCATCGGTCGGTTCGTGCGGCGAGCGTGGGCTGCATCATCGAAGACCATCCGCGATTTCAACCTACAGATGGCCATCAGGGACAGAAATGCGGCCGTTGTGGAGGCTCTGGGCCGGGAGGAGGCAGCTTAGGCAAATGGCAAAAGGCAATTAGGCAAACACTCGATGTCGAGTCGATTACTAGCGGAATCCCAACTGGTAGTGATCGGCTCTACAGACGAGCACTAGAATTAGATTTTAAATGTACCCAAATCCCTTCTATTTTCCTCTTCTCCTTATCCAAGAAATGTGTAAAAAAAAAAAGATTATTGTAATGACAAAGATCACGGACCCCGGAGTCTGTGGAGTGGATAATTTAAATAAAAAAAAATAAAAAAAAATGGTTGTTTTACGCGCTAACCCTTATCATGGTTCCAAAAATTCACGTTATCTAATACCTAGATAATATTTATCGTAATCAGGTATCGTAGACTTATATCACAGTTAGTAAGAATTATTAATTTTAATTCTGATTAAATAATCCAGTCATTAAATGAAAAACAGGAAATCAATAATTACGACGAATTATTAAGGAAACTTGAAAACTATGATTACTTTGAAACAAACAGTGTTCCGGAAATATTTTATGTATAGATATGAGCAATACATGACAAAATGTGTTGTGCCGGTAAATTAAAAATAAAACTTGCAGATGTTGAGTCTAAATAATATATGTGGTAAATATTAAATAACTAGTAGCGCTAGCTGCTCCGAAGCCGCTCCGACGCTACTCAACTACGCCGCCGTCGCCGTCGGCGTCTACGATATTAGCAAGTCACTGACGCGAACCCTAAAGATTTTCTCTTGTTAAAAAATACTCAACGCAGTTTAATCAATCAGTTTTCACTTGAAAAATACAACGGAAATGAAAACCATTACCGTTTTCGAAGACAATTAAAAACAGCCGTATAAATGAAACAGTACCAAAAAATAACAGAAATCGAGCGAAATTCACCATTGTTACGAATAGATCGCTATCTATTACACAAGTACTTACGTTACGGAGCGCTCGGGAAATGTTTTGCTTATTAGATATCCACACGTCATAATAGCTCTAATGAGAAAGGCACATTCCCAAATATGATAGAATATGCGAGAACTTTCCGAGATGAGACAATGGATCGTAAAGAGAGACAATGGTTGCGCCCGCGCCGCATCCGTTAGCTAAATCTGCGCGTGGAATGAATTTGAATTTAACGAATCAGGGGCCAAGGACCGCTGTGGCGTCGGTGCAGATTAAATACCAGATTAGTCCACATGACTGTCGGAAGCATTGGATACCTACAATTTTGACGGTTATTTTACAAGCTAACAGTTTCTAAGATTGTGTTCGTGGATAAGAGTAAACACTAGCACACAGATTTAAGAGAGATACACTCTATCAAGCTAGCTATGACAAATAGTATGAAAACTAACGTGGTTGTTACATACATTTAATTTAGTCGCGGGTAAATCACGTGTGAAATGTTCGGTCCAGTCTGAGTCAAGTTTCGACCGCGGCGAAAAAGGCCGCCGGACGCAGTCGAAACTTGAGTTCAGAGCCAAAGAGGGTAAAGGTACGCCCTGAAATAGGTTGAAATTATCTAATGTAGACGGAGATGGTGATTTAATACATGCTCTAAAATTAATTTATGAAAGTTTAGTTAATTAGTAACTATAATTCCGTTAGAACCATGCGGTGTTTACCCAAGTTCGGTAAACAGTAAGCAATCGATGTCAAATGCCTAGGTCTTTTAAAAATACTTACAACCACATTTAAGAATTGTTCTTGACGGTTTTAGTACAATATAACATTCAGGCCAAACAGACCGCAAACATTTGGTTGGATCATCCGTTTTTTGAAGGAGTCTTTTAAAAATATAACGTTACAGCTGGCTGGTCGGGAGAACGGCGACTGTCGATCCGGATGTAGCGGCCGCTACAACAAATCTTGGATTTGAAAATTTTCATGGTGCAAAGTATTCTACTAGTCAAGTCCTTTCGTTTGATACCTATATTGTGGTAGTAGTGAAAAAAATAATGTGATTCGCTATGTTGTCGTGGCGTCTATCTTGGATTTGAAATTTGTTATAGTGTATTATAGTATTTTACTAGTCAAGCCCTTTCATTTGATACCCATATTGAGGTAGGTTGTGAAGAAATATTTTGTCTGCCATTTTGTGGAGGCGGCCATCTTGAATCGATATTAACCAAACATAGCTAAGAACATCCGCACGGATATTAATCTTCGAATAAAAACCCCGCTTTGAAATCAGCCCACCCGTTTGAGCTCTACGGTGCCACAGACAGACACACACACAGACAGACATCGACGTCAAACTTACAACACCCCTTTTTATGGTCGGGGGTTAAAAATCGACACTAACGAAAACATACCTATGATTGAGCAACGAACATCCAAATATCCAAACAGACATATAATATAGTTGGATTTCAAAACTTAGGTAGTCATAATATTGAAGATGTCGGTAGGAAGTCTTCTCAGACAAATTTCCATAGACTCATTTTTTTTTTATATTGCGATGTTGACATTTTTTAAAACGCTTTGCTACTAAACTTTTCTCCAGACAGCATGTAAGTAAATATTGGAATTCTCGAATCGAAACCTGTTCTATCGGAGTTTCCCTTGCGTAGGAGTCTTGGGCTAATCATTTTCGAAACTGTAGCTCCGATTGCATTACCCGACGGTGAGATCATGTTGTACCTATTGACGCTTATCTATCTTGTTCCTTTCAAAAGCAACAGGGTGAAATGTGGGCCCGGAATGTTTTGGTGGACGGTGGACGTGGCTATGGTCAGGCCGCGAACACGTCCATTATTTTCAGAGTAGGACATACAGGAGTGATTACAGGGCAAATACTTTATTCGTCATAATAACAATACCCCGCGCTTTTGCCTGTGAAGTTCCCGTTTAGGTCAGCGTCCCGTAAAAAAATTAGTCTATGTTTATAAAAGTAAGTAGTCCATGTTTACCAACTTTCAACCCGCACTTCTACCGCCAAACTAAAGTGCCTATGGCATTGCTATTGCTGTCTCTATCATTTCAAGCGAAAAGAAAAGAGCCAATATCAAAGGTAAGACAGTTTTAGTTAGGCGGTAGACCCTCTTATCCGCTCAGTCTTTCTGAGATTGAGCCAAAAGCATCCTGACTTTCGCATTTATAATATAACTAACAGCACCGCGGTTTTACCCGCGTAGTTCTCTTTACAGTTATTTTCCCGGCATAAAAAGTAAAATTCAAATAAAAAAAAACGCATCGAATTCGGCCCATCCATCCGTTTGAGCTCTACGGCGCCACAGACAGACACATACAGTGGGTGCCCTATATTGGAATCATCGATGACGAAGAAGCAGATTGAGCAAAGGAACTCGTTACTTATAGATGGGATACCGAAAAAGCACTAACTTCAACTGACTTCTACTGTTTGAAGTGCATTTATCTGTTCCTGCTTGGGTCCATCCATCTCGAGTTGTCGAGCGTCTCGAGCTTGGGGTTACTTTGCTATCTACGGTCAATTTTGGTTCTTTCTAAAGTAGGTGTCAAAAAACTCCTCCAAGTTGTCATCCTGCGAAGGCTGTTCAAGTTTGAAGAGTTGCTCATGTTATACCAAACACAGATTCGCTTTCGCTTTCGAACTCATATTGTGTTCTGTTTGCACCTTTTGGATATGTTGACAAAAAGTAAGAGCCTAACAGCAAGGCGTGACAGGTTCGTGGAAGAATGAAGAATGCTGTAGTTTCTGTCATAAGCTGCAAAAGCGGAACCCCGCGAAGTTAGGGGCGCACTTTTTTTTGTTTATTGACCGCAAAGAGTTTACATAAATATGCTACGTATAGAGTTAGAACAAACGCTTTACACCGAAGCATGAGTCTTGATCGCTCTTGTGGAAGTGCCATACTCTTGTCGCCGCACATCACTCCGTTGCCGTAGCTAGTATGCACGTCATGTGCTTACGATTGGTACAAAGGAACCGTGCGGAAAAACTTGATCTGTTTACTTATTCTCTATCTAAGACTGACTGAACCTATAATAGTAGGCGGTGGGTGCCCCGACTACCTAACGGACTTTGGGTTAACGCAAAAGGCATAGGACCCGAAAAACCTAACCCTAACTTACATCAAACATTACGCTATATAGCATAGGTACAACTGATACCTGAAAAGGAGTTCGAGTGAAGCTCTAGCTAAGATCGAACTAGGTATCTGAAAGGTGAATTATTACTTTGGTCGTGTCCGACATAAACCGACCGTACCCCGCCTGGCGGCGAAAAAGCAAAGATAAATTTCCTCCAAGTAGCAAAAATATTTTCTCGCAATTTGGAAACATCTCGTTGATTGTTAGCGAAAGATTTCGATGTCATTTGGAACACATCGGTATGAGATTGTATAGGTAGTCGCAATTCTGTGTAATATTTACACGTGTGAAATCTCAGATACCTATTATTATTTTGTACTATTTGTTCAAAATCAGACATTCCATAAAGTATCGTTTGTTATGATTAAATTCCATCATTATGAACATAATCAATTTAATTTGATAACATATAATGAACGTGAATGTTATCTCAAGTATTACACATAGTTAACTGAGTACGCACTTAACATACTCAGGGTATATATAGAATGTTTTAATAAAACAATATTAGTTATTTTGTAAAACAATTCAAAATTGTTACCTTTTTCTTAGCAGTGGTGCAAAATCAGCAAATAATTAGAAGTTTGATTTTTAAACTTAGTACCTACTTGGTTGACTTTTATGGTGTCGAGTCGAACATACCCATGGGTCTACCGCCTAACTAATACTGTCTTAACTTTGATAATGCTCACTCTTTTCTTTTCGCTTGAAATGATAGAGACAGCAATAACAAAGCCGTAGCCGATTTAGTTGGCGGTAGAGGGCCGGACCGTCCCCCTTAGCCCGTAGGTGGGATTACCTAAATGCATTATCTCCACATCTATACTAATATTATAAAGCTGAAGAGTTTGTTTGAACGCTAGGATCTCGGGAAGTTCTGGTCCGAATTAAAAGATACTTTTCTATTAGATAGTCCATTTATCGAGGAAGGCTTTAGGCTATAGAACATAACGCTACAATCAATAGAATCGGAGCATGAATCAAGAATGTAACAAAAACGGGGGAGAAAAAATATTCCTTTTTGAGAGTTTTCGTAGCGTGCTTTGACCACAGACTAAGTAGAGAGATTCTCTTGACATGACAGCATGACAGCGATTATGTCAACTTCAAATTTTTATTTCCATTCGGTAATGTCACCGTAATTTCGCCAATGTCCAAGATTGCGTCATTGAATATAAACCTTTGCTAATCAAATTTGTTTATAAATCTGAGTTGGTACGACCAATTTCCGACAGGTGGCGTAGCAGGTAGCTTTAGAGGTTTTTTTGTTTGAAAGCGTTATTATCAGGAATGGCTGAACCGATTTCAGTCATAATATTATACCGTTGGATATGTACGGGATCCCGATGAGCGCCCTATAATGTACCACGGGCGAAGCCGGGGCGGGCATCTAGTTATAAATAAATTAAAAATAACTCTAGCGAGAGTTGTTAAAAACATTTTTTTATTAACTTTCTATACCCTACCTTATGGTAAATGGTAATCGCTGGTTATGGACATCTGCAACATCTAAGCGGCTGTCGATGCTTTAGGCATAATTCCACGTGATTGAACAACAAGCATCCAAACATTCACATTTATAATTTATAATATTAGTAGGAACTTACCCACTTCTGCAGTGCGTGTAGAGGTTGCGGAGAAGGACTGGAATACTTGGGAAGGTTACTTGGCTGATATATCGGCCAAGTAAAATTCCTAAGTTTTCCAGATGACGAGATCCTCCACGAGCACTCTGAATAGCAGAGTGCTCAGTGGAATGACCAGGGCCACGATGTAGCCGCAGGGGAACAGAACATCGGCTATCCCTAGCCGCGGTGGTGAAGACGTATCTGTTGCTGCCGACCATCTTATCCAGGATGCCCGACAGTGAGAGGTCGTGTGAATTAGAAGAGCGAGAAGGAGCATTCCTCCACTAAGGCGGAAGCGGAAACGGGGGCGAGCCTGGAGAGTTACCATTCTGGGCTCGCATTCCGTCTCCACAGGAGGGCATGGGGCGTCGGACGTCTAGGGCCGTCGGGCACCGCGGGCGGGGACGGGCCTGGGAAAAGTGACCCTGCGACCATGACCCCTGGCCATGCAGGAGAAATCAGTGGAGGCTTTAGTCGGTAGGGCCACCATGTCTGTCGTCGTCATGGTGTCGAGTCCGACCCGACACACCTGCCGTATGTATCCCTTCATGGTGGAGGAGCGTAAAGGCATTTCCCTCACAAAAAAGGTGTCGGTTTTTCATGAGGCGCTCGAATCGTAAATATAGGTTCGCATTATCTTTCCCGAACCCGCCAACGGAAGTAGGTATAAATAAATAAATATTGGTGGACAATTCACACACAACACCATCTGACCCTAAACTAAGCAAAGCTTGTACTATGGCGGCCAGATATCTGATATAATACATATATAGTTTTAAATACATACTTATTATAAATAGAAACACCCAGACACAGTGAACTTCAGAAAGACTAAATGTAATTATCATAGCGTCACAAATAAATACTGTAGACTCTACAGTGTAGACAATAACATTGTACAGCGTAACGAAACTTCCGTGATATAAAGTTTACACACTTAATTTAGCTGTCAATTTGTAGGTAGCAAATATTTTCGCGTAATAGCTAGGCGTGGGCGAAACACGAGAACAACCGTCCTTATAGATTGTAAAATTGATTGTTTCAATTACGTTTATTTACAGGTAATTTAGTTTAGATTTTGATACAAAAACTTATGTAGCCGGGTTTCACAATCATTAGTAGGGGATAATTTTGTGAGGTCGTGACACTGACATGCGTAATAGCTGTAAATCTGTAGTCTGTAGCTAATCTCTAATCAGTCTAATCTACTCAGCGGTGAAATTTCTAAGTTATACCTACCTTATTACTTTTACCAACAGTCCATATAAATGCATTTTATAACAGGCATCCCTTATTCAAACTGTAGTTTTGATTGTCACAATCAAAACTACAGTACCTACATAAACATAAGCAGCCAATTTTATATCCCAGCTGTGAGACTCGGGGCCTTCTCTCATAAGAAGAAAGTCAAGATCTTAATCCACCACGCTGCTAAGTTTGGGCGAAAGACGCATGTTGAAAGATGTCTTTCATGAAACATTAGATTTTTCGATTAATTGGAAAATTTAAATACCAGGCCCCATTATATAGAATTACTAGATGTCCGCCCCGGCGTTGCCCGTGGTACATTATATAGTACTCATCAGGATCTCGTACATATACAACGGTGAAAGAATGACTGAAATCGGTTCAGTAATTCCTGAGAATATCGCTTTCAAACAAAACACCTCTTCAGCTACCTGCTACGCCACCTGTCGGAAATTGGTTGTACCAACTCAGATTTAGAAAAAAAAATTGATTAGTAAAGGCTTTATATTCAAGAGGTATGTAATCTGTGATATTCAATGACGCAATCTTAGACACATGCTGTCATGTGTCATGTCAAAGCACGAAACGTACGAAAACTCTCTAAAAGGAATATTTTTTCCCGATTTTGTTACATTCTTGATTCATGCTCCGCTTCTGTTAATAGTAGCATTATTTTTTATTTTTTATATATTTTTTTATTCCTCGATAAATAGACTATCCAATAGAAAAATAATCTTTCAATTCAGACTAGCACTTCCCGAGATCCTAGCGTTCAAACAAACAAACAAACTCTTCAGCTTTATAATATTAGTATAGATATAGATTTCCGTAAGGCAGCGGAAAAACTCATTTCATAATGTTTGCGCCCCGTGGTGTAACCCGCGGTTTATAAACTGCTTTTATATACAAAAAAATTAAATCTATGGATTCATTTTGCACCATGCCTGGTGATCTGCACGTCTGCACCTCCGTGGTGGGGTATAATAGTAGAGCTACGAGGGGTGATCCAAAAGTAATGATAATCAGTTATTTCTAGTGCACACAAAAATACAAAAAAATTACAGTCACTTGCTCAATTACCCACTAGTTCAGGAAAAAAAAATCATATAAATAGGCCACGATTCCCGGGAGCTACATTCATTTGAATACGGACTGTCAAGGAGTGAACATCAAAATGGAAAAACACGAAATCAGAGCTGTCATTAAATACCTCTGCTTGAAAAAAATGTCTACCAAAGACATACACAGCGACTTGGTGGAAACATTAGGGGACTGTTCTCCTCCATATTCCACAGTTGCACGCTGGGCTAAGGAGTTTAAGCTGGGAAGAACATCGACGGAAGACGAACACCGCGAAGGGCGCCCATCGACGTCCCTCACTGGAGAAAATGTGAAAAAAGTTGAAGAAGTTGTATTGGAAGATCGAAGAGTGACTATCAGGCATGTAGCTGAGGTCACAGGGATCTCATATGGCAGCATTCAAAGAAACCTTGTGAACGAATTGCATATGAGAAAGGTCTCCGCGCGTTGGGTACCGAAAATGTTAAACGACGAGCACAAGAAGAAACGAGTCGACATGTCAAGAGCAAATCTCGAAAAGTTCCAGGCAGACAAGGATAATTTTTGTCACGTTTTGTGACCATGGACGAAACCTGGATCCACCATTTTGATCCTGAAACAAAACAACAATCGATGACATGGAAACGATCCGATGAACCGACGCCGAAGAAATTCAAAGTGTCAAGCTCAGCAGGGAAGGTTATGGCGTCTGTTTTTTGGGACGCTGAAGGAATAATCATGGTGGACTACTTGGAAAAGGGGGCCACTATTACAGGCTCCTACTATGCAGAACAAATAAGAAGATTGCGGGAGGCTATTAAGGAGAAAAGGCGAGGCAAACTGCGGGCTGGAGTGCTGTTCCATCAAGACAACGCACCGGTTCACAAAGCTGCAATTGCCATGGCTGCCATTCAGGAAGCGGGCTTTGAGCTGGTGGAACACCCCCCCTATTCACCAGATCTAGCCCCCAGTGACTTCTATCTCTTTCCACGACTCAAGGAATACCTCCGGGGCAAGAAATTTGACGATGATAGCGACGTGATGGCCGCGGTTGAGGACTTTTTTGAGAGTCAAGATAAAGATTTTTTTTCTAAGGGAATTTTAGGTTTAGAAAAGAGATGGACTAAATGTATAGACTTGCTAGGAGACTATGTTGAGAAATAAATTTAGTTTTTCATTTTATTCATTGTGTTTATTATTGATTATCATTACTTTTGGATCACCCCTCGTATGTGGCAAGTTTTCAGCTTGCCCCAAATTGGTGCCGGCTCTCGGAAAAACAGGGCCATATGCAATGACCATAAATACTTATTTATAAATATTGATGTACTAGCAGCGATCCACGGGTTTAGCGCGCTGGTCCCGTTCCCGTTATTTTCTCGCGATAAAAAGCAGCCTATGTGATATTCCTAGGGTTGTCATCCGTCTGGGTTTCCCCGGATTTGTCCTAGTTTAGAGGGCGTCCGGGGAGCGTCCGGACTGGACTTCATTTGTAGTCCGGGGCTTAAAATTTAGGTTTGGCCATCTAACTCACGCACTAGGCCTGGACGCAGCGATAAACCGATGAACACTAAATTCTTACTCAAAATTATGACAAAAGATAATTTATACAAAATAAAATTTTAAAGGCCTGCAAATACATAAAAAAGATGGTTTAAATCATTTTCAATAGTTTTAATTGCACTGATTATTACGTTTTTAAATAAATATAAATATGTTGGTGGACAATTCAAACACAACACCATCTGACCCCAAACTAAGCAAAGCTTGTAAAATGGCGGCCAGATAGCTGATATAATAATCATAATCATAATCATAATTTATTAATAAAATATCATTTTACAAGTCAAAAAAATATTACAAAATATGTCATTAAATAAAAAAACTAGTACATGTGCCGTTGCACTTAATCATAAATTCTATAAAAATAATGTCAAACTTATATTTTGAAATCATAAAATTCATTAAAGTCATAAAAAGACTGCTCGACAAGCCATTTTTTTAAGCTTGATTTTAAATAGGTTTAGGTTCTCTATTGCCGTGACGTCATGGGGCAACTGATTGTAGACAATCGGAGCCATGACATGCGTCAACTTGGAGGACTTAGTGAGGGAGTGTGGGACCGCTGCCAGCTTGTGTCCAGCCCGTGTGGGGTATGAGTGCCGGGCACCGCATTCCTCGTACTCGCCGAGGTTGATCCTGGCGTATACCGCCACCTGATAAATCAGAATGGCGGGCAACGTCAGTATCCCCAGGTCCTTGAAATACGGGCGAGCTGGGGTATCCCATGGGACACGCGCTATACACCGAACTGCCCGTTTTTGCATACGGAAGGCCCGTTCCCAGTCCGCAGCTCTTGCCCACATTTCAGCGCCGTATTGCAACTGTGAGTGCACCGTCGCGAAATAACACGCACGCGCTACTTCCTTAGGGACCAGCCTCGCCACTCGGCTCAGTGCAAAGCACGCGCTCCCGAGCTTTCCGCATAATTTTTCGATGTGGCGATCCCACTTTAAACCACAGTCCAACTCAAAACCGAGAAATATGGTCGATTCCTGCTCATCAATACTCATTCCATTCACTAGCACTTTCAACGGTCTCGATGGCTTACCGGACAAGCTAAATTGCATGAAATGAGTCTTGGTAAGGTTCAGAACCAGACCACTCCGATTGAACCAGGTAAAAAGCTCAGCGGCGGCATCGTTAAGTTTCTTCTCCAGATCCTCCACAGTCGGTGCCGTGACCACTGCCACCACATCGTCCGCGTACATCAGTATTTCTGCAGCGGTCACCGCCTCGGGCAGGTCGTTCATGAGCAGTGAGAACAGGATGTTGGATACTGATGACCCCTGAGCCACACCCATTTCCGACGTCATGGGATCAGATTTCCCCAATCCACCGACGACTACTTGAGCTCTGCCCTGCATCAGACCCGTCAAAAGCGAATGAGCAGCACCAACCACACCGTAATGCTGTAGTTTAACAGACAGCACGTTGCGGTCGGCGACATCAAAAGCCTTAGACAGGTCGCAGCACAGAATCGCCACTAGCAGTTTGGGCTTGGACTCCCGGGCCATCATGACACGGCGCACCGCTTCGCGAGCAAGAGCGGTAGTCGAGCGTCCCTCGCGATACGCGTACTGTCTATCGGAAAGAGCGCCCGTCTCCTTCAAGAATTCAACAAGGCGAGAGCTGAGACCATTTTCAATATAGTTGTAAATACATACGTATGTATTTACAACTATATAAGTATTATATATACGAGTACATAGAAACACCCAGACACAGTGCAAATATTTGAATTCATCACACAAATATTTGCACTGAGTGAGAATCGAACCCACGACCCTCGGCTTCGCAGGCAGAGTTACTACCCACTAAGCCACGAGGCCAGTCATGTCCGTGAAATATGTTGACATGTCCGGGTTCTGGGCTTTAAAATCCGGGGTTTTCATGAGTCTTATCCTGGTTGCCAAACTTTAGAGATGGCAAGATGTTCCAGACTACGTTATATGTCAGGGGTGGTGCACCGCGGTCCTGATCCGGACCGCCGACTCATTGTGTGCGGACCAAAAAAATATATCCCCCGGAGTGTTTTTGTTGACGTAATGTATATAATAGCTTGCACCAATTTCATTCCAAACTTCAGACAGATAATCAGCAACAAAAAATTACACTTTTCCCATTGATAGACATAGACCTTTGTAATTTCCATAATTATTTAATAAATAATTTTTTAATGAAATGTGTTAACCGCGAAGGTCGTTTCATTTCTTAAAATGAACCCCGAGCGAAACTAATTGGTCGCCCCTGTTCTATGTCCTAAACTCCAGCCCGTTTCATTCAGACTTTCGGATGAGGTTCAGCAAATATGCAAACTTTCGAATCTATAATATTAGTAAGATAGATTAATATGTACGTAATGAAGCTCCGGGGAATAAACTAACAAATAGGCACTGAGAGGAAATCTGAATAATTAAAATTTTCCTTGTATAAATGCTTTGTGAATTGATCAAACTTATTTATAGGCATCAGAAGTAATAGACCCACGAGTAGTAGGGAACATTTATTTATACAAAATATAAATACCTATGTTCGTCATACAGACTATCTCCACAGGTTTCCACTAATCATAATGTTTCTTTGAATTATCGTAAAAACAAATCCATATGTAAATTAGTAATTTAAATGTTTTCATTCAACCCGACCCGTTAAGGTGTTCCAACATAATTGAAAAACAAAAAGAGGGACACCAGGTAGTAACGAAGTTCCTTCGGACAACATAGAAGCAACACAATTTGAAAAATACAGTTAGCAACATTATCTGTTGTCACTGTTCACGGGCATTTTGACGCGTCACTTGCATTTTATATTTTTCTTATAGAGTAAGATCCCAGGGTCGACAGACGTCACGTATCTTCTGATGGATGAAATGTGGACGATTGAGTAGAGTTAGTACGTATTAAGAACACATGATTACCCGTTAACTTGCTTAGACGGCAATTTTTGAGATATGGGGTCCAGAAGCTACACTACTTACTTCACGTATTTTCTGATAACTGATTTTCAGGTATGTTATAGGCAATATCTTTAAAAATAAGGCCCCAATACTCCCAGACACTTTCCGTCGGCCGTTTTGCTTAAGAGCCCTCTCACAAAACGACAGAACTCAACTTTAGGTAAAATCCTGCAACATTGTCAGCGTGCGTCCGTTCGATTCAGCTCGAGCGTTTAGGCGGACAGAACGATCTTGAGCCGTAACGGCAGTGTACTAAAAATTTTGATGAGATTTTCTGACGTGACAACGTCTACTAAATCGATGAACGTTGGCTGCGTGCACGAAACTTGATGACTTATTGTCCCGTTACGTCCGTTGTCCCGTTACGTTACGATAAATTATTCTTGCATTTCAAAAATCTGATAACTAGTAAAATTTCTTTTTTTATTTTAAGGGTAATATTTGTGCATTGGTTCTTAGCTATGTTTGGTTAATATCGATTCAAGATGGCCACAAAATGGTGGACTAAATATTTCTTCATAATATACCTCAATATGGGTATCAAATTTAATGAAAATCTTGACCAGTAGAATACTATGCACTATGACAAATTTCAAATCCAAGATGGCCGCCACCACAAAATGGCGAAATACATTTAATTTTCACTTCTCCTCAATATGGGTATCAAATGAAAGGACTTGACGAGTAAAATACTATGCACAATGACAAATTTCAAATCCAAGATGGCCGCCACCACAAAATGGCGAAATACATTTCTTTTCCTACTTCCTCAATATGGGTATCAAATAAAAAGACTTGACGAGTAAAATACTATGCACAATAACAAATTTCAAATCCAACATGGCCGCCACCACAAAATGGTGAGATACATTTCTTTTTCACTACCTCCTCAATACGGGTATCAAATAAAGGGCTTGACTAGTAGAACACTACGCACTATGACAAATGTCAAATCCAAGATGGCCGCCACCACAAAATAGCGATTGTCATTATTTTTACTACTACCTCAATATGGGTAACAAATGAAAGAGCTTGACTAATAAAATACTATGCACTATGACAAATTTCAAATCCAAGATGGCCGCCACCACAAAATTGCGAATGTCATTATTTTTACTACTGCCTCAATATGGGTAACAAATGAAAGGACTTGACTAGTAGCATACTATGCACTATGACAAATTTTAAATCCAAGATAGTCGCCACCACAAAATGGCGACTGACATTATTTTCACTACTTTTAATATGGATATCAAATGAACGGGCTTGACTAGTAAAAACTACGCACTATGACAAATTTCAAATCCAAGATGGCCGCCACCACAAAATGGCGAATGTCATTATTTTTACTACGACCTCAATATGGATAACAAATGAAAGGACTTGACTAGTAGCATACTATGCACTATGACAAATTTCAAATCCAAGATGGCCGCCACCACAAAATGACGAATGTTATTATTTTTTATTTTCACTAGGTACTTCTCAACATAGGTATCAAATGCAAGAGCTTGACTAGTAAAATACTACGCACTATGACAAATTTCAAATCCAAGATGGCCGCCACAACAAAAAAAAAAACTTAAACCTGCACGGGCACTAACTCTATAAAACTAAAATACCTAGGTACTTATATTTTAGATGTTATCGCACGAAATAATTATATTTACAGATGTTTGTACCGCGCTGAACCTGCATCAATCGCAAACAAAATGATTTTGCGTTTCACGCGTGCCCATCCCTAGTAATCCCCAACGTACATATCTATGTAGCTATACATCATCTGCCTACGACGCGCACTAGGCGTCTAGTGTGGTGTTAGCACTCTATACTTTAGTTATTTGTCATCTATGATTTTTAGCTAAGACAGCTCCCTTCCGTGCTTGCGCGGAAGATCGCGTTACTCGATGAGTCAAACCCTTCCAGTTGGATATGAAATTTGTCATAGTGCATATTATTCTACTAGTCAAGCCCTTTCATTTGTTACCCATACTGAGGTAGTAAGTAGTAAAAAATAATGACTTTCGCAATTTTGTGGTGGCGGCCATCTTGGATTCCAAATTTGTGGCAGTTCATAGTATTTTACTAGTCAAGCCCTTTCATTTGTTACCCATATTGAGTTGGTGGTAAAAAATAATGTCAGTAGCCATTGTGTGGTAGCGGCCATCTTGGATTTGAAATTTGTCATAGTGCGTAGTATTTTACTAGTCAAGCCTTTGCATTTGATACCTATATTGTGAAGTAGTGAAAAATAATGACATTCGCTTTTTTGTGGTGGCGGCCATCTTGGATTTGAAATTTGTCAAAGTGCATAGTATTCTACTAGTCAAGCCCTTTCATTTGTAACCCATATTGAGGTAGTAGTAAAAAATAATGACATTCGCCATTTTGTGGTGGCGGCCATCTTGGATTTGAAATTTGTCATAGTGCATAGTCAAGCCCTTTAAATTGATACCTATATTGAGGTAGTAGTAAAAATTAATGATGATTAATTAATATTGGAAGTTCGTTGCTCAAACACGTCGGAACGGTCATTGGTCATGGCCATTGCTCATGGTCATTGGTCGTAGTCATTGGTTATATCCGTTCCTCATGGTCATTGTAATTGGTCATGGTCATGGTAATTGGTCATGGTATAGAGGTAGTAGTGAAAAATAATGACATTCGCAATTTTGTGGTGGCGGCCATCTTGGATTTGAAATTTATCATAGTGCGTAGTATTCTACTAGTCAAGCCCTTGCATTTGATACCTATGTTGAGAAGTAGTGAAAATCAATGACATTCGCTTTTTTGTGGTGACGGCCATCTTGGATTTCAAATTTATCATAGTGCGTAGTATTCTACTAGTCAAGCCCTTTAAATTGATACCTATATTGAGGTAGTAGTAAAAATTAATGATGATTAATTAATATTGGAAGTTCGTTGCTCAAACACGTCGGAACGGTCATTGGTCATGGCCATTGCTCATGGTCATTGGTCGTGGTCATTGGTCATGGCCGTTCCTCATGGTCATTGGGCATAGTCATGGTCATGGTCATGTGCATGGTCATGGTCATGGTATTGAGGTAGTAGTAAAAATAATGACATTCGCCATTTTGTGGTGGCGGCCATCTTGGATTTGAAATTTGTCATAGTGCATAGTATTCTACTAGTCAAGCCCTTTCATTTGTTACCCATATAGTGGTAGTAGTAAAAATAATGACATTCGCCATTTTGTGGTGGCGGCCATCTTGGATTTGAAATTTGTCATAGTGCATAGTATTCTACTAGTAAAGCCCTTTCATTTGTTACCCATATTGAGGTAGTAATAAAAATAATGACATTCGCAATTTTGTGGTGGCGGCCATCTTGGATTTGAAATTTGTCATAGTGCGTAGTATTTTACTAGTCAAGCCCTTGCATTTGATACCTATGTTGAGAAGTAGTGAAAATCAATGACATTCGCTTTTTGTGGTGACGGCCATCTTGGATTTCAAATTTATCATAGTGCGTAGTATTCTACTAGTCAAGCCCTTTAAATTGATATATATATTGAGGTAGTAGTAAAATTAATGATGATTAATTAATATTGGAAGTTCGTTGCTCAAACACGTCGGAACGGTCATTGGTCATGGCCATTGCTCATGGTCATTGGTCGTGGTCATTGGTCATGGCCGTTCCTCATGGTCATTGGGCATGGTCATGGTCATGGTCATGTGCATGGTCATGGTCATGGTATTGAGGTAGTAGTGAAAAATAATGACATTCGGAATTTTGTGGTGGCGGCCATCTTGGATTTGAAATTTGTGACAGTGCATAGTATTCTACTAGTCAAGTCCTTTCATTTGTTACCCATACTGTACATACTTAATTAATATTGGAAGTTCGTTGCTCAAACACGTCGGAACGGTCATTAGTCATGGCCATTGCTCATGGTCATTGGTCGTGGTCATTGGTCATGGCCGTTCCTCATGGTCATTGGGCATGGTCATGGTCATGGTCATGTGCATGGTCATGGTCATGGTATTGAGGTAGTAGTAAAAAATAATGACATTCGGCATTTTGTGGTGGCGGCCATCGCGTTCATCGACTTATTAGACGTTGTCAAGTCAAAAAAAAAATTGACAGATTCTGCTTCTTCATGAAGTAAACAAGATCAAATGTGATGGTCCGATCCGAAAAATCAGAATGAAACGTTATAAAACGCCAAACGAATTAAAATTTTGTGGTCGCACTATAATTATTCTAGTTTATGTCATAAACGCGCGAAATATTACGTAACCGACTCCCACGCTAACTGACGCAGGTCCTCCCCCGACGGCCGCTCGCGGCATACTAAATTGCGCAGCGTAATTTATTGTAATTTCGACTGCTGGTAATTTATATTTTTTGAAAAATTGACAACTATGATTTGAAAAGTAACTATAGAATTGGATTCTACAAAGAACAAAGTATTATCGTGTCTAATTTTTATTTTGGAGTTATTGTGTATTTTACACAGAGACAACGCTAAAACTGCAATATAAAACTTAAAATTGGCTTATGATTTTGTTTTTTTTACTAATAAATGGGACCAAAATTCAGATATATGTGACTTGAATGAATTAATAAAATATGTGTATGATGTTCCCCATATTTTTTTAAGTATAAATTTTGAGTATCACTTGTAGATTTAGAAGTCTGAAACTGACACGGCGGCGACTTTTCGGCGAAATGGTCATGGGAGATCGTTCCCTACGACTAAAGGCTTTATTATTAGTAAAATTGAAACAAGGAAACGTCAACAAGAAAGATCGGCCTATTTTTTGAACGTAATTATCTTTTTCTAGATAATACTAAAGATGGAAATATCGGAACACAAACTTTTTGAATTTCGTGCGACGACGTGAGCCGGCTCTTCATTTCCAAAATAATAGAGTTTAAGCAAGGTACTGCGAAAACAGTTGTCCTGTCAACATTTTTTGTGATAACCAGTCAGCCATAATAAATGCTAAAACAGATAATATGAAACGATTGAAACATGTTGACATTCGTTACCATTTTGTGAAAGATTTAGTTAAACAGAAGAAGATTTGTATAAATTATGTTAACACTAGTGAGCAACCAGCAGACATATTAACTAAGCCTTTGAGTAAAGAGTTGATTACAAGACATTTAAATAAATGTGGTATTAAGGATGTTGTTATTTAGTTAGTCATGTTTAAAGTTAAAAAAAATAATGTTTTGTTGTTTTAAGTTTGAAGTTAATGTGTTTACCTACTACATTGAGAAGGGGTATTAGAATATGGCAATGTAGTATATTAATTTATATTGTAATGTTGGTGCTCAGTCTGAGTGTTTTTGTGTGTTGGTGGTATGTAGTCTTCCGGCTGTCACTACTGCCAAGTTATGTGAAAAAAGATGGCTTACTAAAATATATAAAATACATCTTGTGAACTAGCGCCTTTTATTCCTAGAGTAAAGATATTGCCTATAACATAACGTCGAAGCAAGTTAGCGGGTAGTCATGTGTTCTTAGTATGTACTAACTCTATTCAATCGTCCACATATCATCCATCAGAAAATACGTGACGTCTGGCGGCTCTGGGATCTTGGACTATTACGGTTTTAATGTCACATTATTTTCAGTTCAGTCACGCAGCAAAATCTCTATTTCCTACTAGCCTGCAATAAGGAGCACCGTACCAAAAATCTAAGCCGCCCTCGATGACCTTGACGTAGTTTTATTAAAACCCGTGTACTATTTTGGGACGACCTCACCTCATGTATGTTTATCCGCGACTCGGCCGAAAACGTTCCTCGGCCTGTTAGCCTTGACACCGGCTTATCTGCTTCCTTCCGCCAGATGTGAGCGTGCCACCTGCCGCCTGCACTCACCAGCTTTCACTGTCATGTGATTTTTGCTAATCTTATGTTTCTGAAATTTAAACTTTTTTAGTCGCAATTAGCTATTTTTGGTACGGGAAAATGTATAAATAAATGGGTAATAGCAGTCTCTGTAGTAACGTGTGTAAGTGTGCAACATCAGTGCTGTTTAAAACTAAAATCCTTAGTTATACGTTTCACTTCTATCGGCAGTCCCGATGACTGCCAATTTGTAGGGTTCCGTAGCCTAATGGCTAAATACGGGATCCTTATAGATTGTCATGTCTGTCTGTCCGTCCGTATGTCACAGCCACTAGTGTCCCATACTTAGAACTGAAACTCAAACATTTTTTCTCCATCAAAACCATACGTGTGGGCTATCTATGGATAGGTCTTCCAAAATGAGTTTCAAAATGATTGAGGTTTCAAATATTTTTTTTCTAAACCGAATAGTTTGCGCGAGAAACTCTTTCAAAGTGGTAAAATGTGTGCTGTAACTTCTGTAACTGTAAACTAAACTCTAAAACTGTAACTCCCCCCCCCACTGTAACTTCTAAAATAAGAAAATGACCAAACTAAAACAAAAAAAATGATGTACATTAACCATGTAAACTTTCAACGAAAATTGGTTTGAATGAGATCTAGTAAGTAGTTTTATTTTAATCATAAATTGACTATTGTTAAAACACTGATTAAAGTAACAACGAACTACAAGAACTTTTATATTATGTTATTTACTGCTACGGAAGCCTTGGGCGAGTCCGACTCGCACTTGACCACTTTTATGTTTAAAGGGTCCTATGGCAGTTGACGTGATTGGCCTCTAATGCGTACCGAACAAAACCTCAAAGTATGTCTAAGTGTACCTTGGAGTATGTTTGGTGTTTGGTAACACGTAACAAATTTCTAATTCGATTTACTTTGCTTACAAATACAGGTTTTCAGATCGCATAAGTTTCAGATTATGGTGGGTGACCAATTCACCGATTGTGATAAAATTCTGTTTCTTTCTGTAAGTTAACTAGATTATTGTTTGTCAATTAGTAATCCAAAATAATCCGTAATTAGGATATTCGCAAAAGAACGAAAGTGGCCGACATAGCTCAAAGAGTAAGTAAGCTGAAGTGCCAATGTCAATGGGCAGGCCACATCGCTCGCAGAACCGACAACCGATGGGGTAGAAAGGTTCTCGAATGGCGACCACGAACCGGAAGACGCAGTGCTGGACGGCCTCCCACTAGATGGCCAGATGACTTCACAAAGGTCGCCGGAAACCGCTGGTTGCAGGTTGCGCAGGACCGTCCGTTGTGGAAATCTAGGGGGCAGGCCTATGTTCAGTAGTGGACGTCTTGCGGCTGATGATGATGAATCCAAAATAGGTCCAGTGTTATTTAACATTACCTTAAATGTGCAAAGAAGCAAATAGTATCAGAGCTCTTACATTAAATGTGTGTATTATTAGTATTTTAAGTATAACTACAGTGTCAAGACATGCTCGTACACTACCCTTGAAAAAGGCCGCCGAATGCAGCTGAAACTTAAGTTTTGGAGCGACCACATCATATATCATAATTGATATCCGCAAAATTATCTAAGTATTAAAAATGTGTCTCCAACCACGTCAGTTTTCATAGGAAAATAATATTAGTACCTAGGTACTAATAATATGCCATGCCAATCAATTTTCCTGTTTCGTTTGTTGCATGGAAGATGCTTTCAGCATTAAAGAAATTGTAACTTGTATAATGAAATACTGGTTTCTGTGCGTGTTGGGTTAAACTGTTAGCATTGTTAACAATTAGTACCTGGTTGACCGAGCTTTGCTCGGTTTTTTTAAATGATATTTAGGCAGGTACGAATTACGTAGTGGTGACTTACTTAGACCTACTTAGATACGAATTAAATGCGTTTGTAAAAGGCTCTAAGTATAAGATTTTCTCAGAAAAAAAAAACAAAAAGAAAAGTCCCGAGTGTGACCATCAGGACTCGAACCGGGGCCTGTTGGCTCCGAGGGCGAGAATATTTCGTCTGAGCCATTTAGACTCAAAGAACAGTGGCGAAATAAGTTATCGTATTCTAATGACATTGTAGGAGTTTTTCATTGTCTAAAAACGCGCATAAAATGATGTTTTAAAAAAATAAAACCTAGCTAGATCGATTTATCGTCCCCGAAACCCCCTGTTTACATAATTTCATGAAAATCGTTCGAGCCGTTTCCGAGATTAAATATATATATACCTACAAGAATTGGTCATTTAAAGGTATAAGATTGTTTAAAAGAAAGAAATAAGGTCGCCACTTATGGCGCTAGTTCTTAGATGTTTTGCTGCTCTATTTCTATTTGTTTGTGTCATAGTAAAGAATTTTCAATCTATCTATTTAATACAATAGTTGAAACGTTAGATGTCCAAGTGGAGCGATTTGTATAAATATAGATCTTATCCATTGAAATCAACCAAGCTACGGCCTCATTACATTTGCGTTTCCATCGCCGTTATGGAATACACCATCTGGGTAAAGGCAAGGCACAAATGTGTTCCTGCCAAGGTTCGATGGTACACCAAAAAAGGTCTGCGGTTGCGCTTGCGCCGAGCTAGGCCTTTTACGGTCCCAGCCTTTAGATGGCTAACTGCTTCGTCGGTCGAAGGCAAGCGTCATATAGAGCGGAAATTATCCTAGGTATAACTGGACTTATTTGGTCCGTAATTGACATTCTAATTTAAATATAGTAGGAAGCTCTGTTATTTAGATTATGTACTATGAATTTGGGATCGGTAGGTACCTACAACATAATTCATAACCTCTTTTCAAATGTAGGCATATCTGGGTACCTACTTCTTCTGAGTTTTGCTACGGCAAAACAATGTCTCTAAGCAATTTCAAGGTTTCTAATAAAGAAGGGTTTTTAATGTTATTTGTGTACCGATCTAAGTGCTTATAGATTATTTAATTTCGTAATTTACCGCAATTAATATATAGGGCAATTGACAATCATGTAATTGACCTAATAGATTCCAAACGCTGAATTACAATTCTAAGTTACAATCTTACAATCAAAAGGTTAGGTAACCCTAACCTTTTGATTGTAACTTATGGTGCAGGTAGGTTGTTCAGCTGATTCGATTCTAATTGGTTTATCAGTTTTAACTAATATTCTATTTCTATCCTAGAATGTCCCAATATAGAAAAATGGCCTCTCTCTTTTCCTTCTACCATTCTCTGTATATATGGATAATTTGGGATTGGGGCCTTCACTCACAAGGATACGGTCAAGGCCATAATCATAACAATATTTCCAGAGACATTTCAGGGCATAGATAAGGATCATCTTACCTATATCTCGGGGGAAGAGCGCAGTGCAGTGGTGGATAATGATTTGGATTCTTCTTGTTCCAATAGCTGCGTATCAGTGTGTTGTTGTGGGCAGGTCTGTTGATTACTATCAGGTACATGTCCTGCTCGTCTTCTCACTCTGCACTATAATAAAAGTGGTCAAGTGCGAGTCGGTCTCGCCAATGAAGGCTACCGTAGCAGCAAGTAACATAATATGAAAGTTCTTGTAGTTCGTTGTTACTTTAATTTGGGTTTTAACAATAGCGAATTTATGACGTTTTAAAATAAAACTACTTACTAGATCTCATTCAAACCAATTTTCGTTGAAAGTTTACATGGTACAGAAACCGCAATATCATTTTTTGAAGACCTATCCATAGATAACCCACACGTATGGTTTTGATGGTTGGATGGATGGATGAGGTATGAGACACCCCCAAATTTTTTGTTTTTTTTCTCTATTTTTTGTAAGAAAATCTTAATGCGGTTCACAGAATACATCTACTTACCAAGTTTCAATAGTATAATTCTTATAGTTTCGGAGAAAAGTGGCTGTGACATACGGACGGACGGACAGACAGACAGACAGACATGACGAATCTATAAGGGTCCCGTATTTTGCCATTTGGCTACGGAACCCTAAAAATGGTTGTAATTATATTATTAGATATAATTATTATATTACATTAATTTAATATATTCGATTAGCGAATAACGAATAGCGTCGCTACGTCGGTCGTCGCGACGCAGTGTTGGACATGAGGTATTCAGAACCTCGCCCTCGCTCCGTGTGCAGTGAACTTGGTTGGAGTCACGCTAGGAAGGTCGCTTCCTTGCGCAAACATAGCCTTACAAGAGTTTAAAGGCTTATTACACTTTGCTAAATTTAGTCGCTACTGAATTCAGTGGAGTGTAATAGCATTTAGTAAGCTAACATATTTATTAAATTCAGAAACGAGGATCGCTTGCTTCTTTTTTATAGTTATACAACTGACGCCATCTCGCTTGATGTTAAGCGAGGATGTGGTCTGCGAGCGTGTTTACCTAGAAGAAACCGATTCACTCTCGATTTGAAGACACAAAGATTGTAACCAATAGGGGAAAACCCATTCAGGTAACATATTCACGTATACGCCTAGACGTTCTCATCACAAAAGTAGAGTCAAATCTCTTCGTTCGTGTCTTTGGAACATCAACCATGAAATGATGTCTGACTTCAGTCGACTTTTGCTTTTAGATTTGCTTCTGGATTCAGTCACTAAATTTAGCCAAATGTAATAAGCCTTTTAGACCTACTAACAAAACAAAATTTTAATGAGAACTACAAATCTCATTACTTACACTAAGCACATCTGGATTATCCATAGACAAATGAAGATATAAAAATAATCAAAATGATCAACCCCAAAACTGATTCACAACCATCAAAATTAACCACCGGAGCTATTGCGTAAGTTACAAAAAAAACATACTTAACTGAATTGTAAACATTTATTTGAAGTCGGTTATATGGTATAAAATCTTCATTCTATTAAGCTATTAGGCTACTTTAGTGATTTTGTGTGCGGCTGTGCCCCAAACTCGTAAGACATGGCTCGGTATCGTAATGTGCAATGAACTTGGACTTGTCTGGCCGACCTTGCGCCCGTCGCGCCGCGCCGCGTCTGTTTTATCGATCCCGTCTGCATCGTGAATCAGCTCCACCAGAACAATGGGGAATTATCATACGTGATGTCTCATAATATAACCAGCTCTAAATAACATATTCAGATACTGTCAGGAGTGGTCACAGCCTCAAATTTTTAAGGATGTTCACCAATGATATTACAATGTGCCAAATAAAATAAAATAACTCTAGCGCCCCGCTATTTTACCCCTGTAGTTGTCGATTCAGTGTTTTCCCGTGGCAGAAAAGTAGCCTATGTGCTATTCGATATTTTGTAAATTTTTCTATTCAATACTACAGGTAGGTACACACCTACCTATACGATTTTCATGTCCCCTGTGACCAGGGCTACGAAATCTCAGGATTTGTCCTAAGTTTTCAGGATTTTTGGACTCTTCTCTGAAAGGGGTGCCGCTGCCACACGATTATAGTGCGATGTGCAACGCGTGAGCGAGATCCGCAGTACATAAAAACTACTTTTTTTAAATGTGTAATACTTTCTAATAATACTTTTTAAAGTACGTTTGAGAGAAAAATTTCAAACTTTAGATTTGAAAATTTCATATAATATCAGGATTTCGGACTTTTGATTTTTTTCTGTGATACTTATGCATATATACTTCGATTACCATATCTCAGGATTTGTCCTGAGATTTCAGGATATAAAGACTTTTCTCAGGAGGCCGGATTTTGATAATCTCATGAAATGTCAGGATTTTAAGAATTTTTAATAAACATTACATTTGAAATATCTCTTTAGTAAAAAGTTAAAAAATCTAAAAATAATTTTCTTTTGGTAAGTAATAATGGCACAATCAAAATCAATACTTATTTGTCCAAGTAGGTATTTAATCAGTTTTATCATACCTAATATGTGAAGACACCTTTTAACGAGATCCGCAGTGTACGAAAACGATAATATTACAACTTTTGTAAATTGTTAAAAGTACGTTTGAAATTTTCATAGTATCTCAGAATTTCCCAATGGAAAAGAGGCCTTTTCTCCGGACTTTTGATTTTTTCATCTGGTAACACTAGTCTTGGGTCTAAGGCTCTAAGGCAAAAAACGTACAGGTATTCATAAAGTAAAATAAGTAAATTATAATTCAAATAGAAATCAAAGCCAACATATTTCCATTAGCCAAGCTCTTTGAACTGATAAGAAATAAGAACGTTGATCTCATGTACTCTGCTTCAAAGGACACAAGTTTAGTGTCAGTGGCCCCGTGAAATCTAATATCGCGCTCGACGTCTCGCCGAATGGCTGAAATAAGCATGG
The DNA here is from genome assembly GCA_017562165.1 of Ectropis grisescens. NCBI lineage: Eukaryota > Metazoa > Arthropoda > Insecta > Lepidoptera > Geometridae > Ectropis > Ectropis grisescens. The sequence goes on from CM029783.1 coordinate 5,526,410, forward strand.
AAAACACCTGTTTGGGCTCGTCAAAGGACCTCCCAAGTATAAAGACGAAATATTTCGTGAATAAAATATTATTTTTATGATGATAACGATTAATAAATAGTTTATTCTCTCCGTAAAAACAAAATTTAAAATTAAATTCAGACACTACCAATTTGGTAGTGAAATTTGAAAAAGTGTTCTTATGAAATTTTCATAAGAGCCGTCATCTAGATAAATGAAAGTAAATTATAATTTTAAGCTCCCGGCCAAAAAAGGTGTGTTATATTTGTTCATAACGATGTAAAAACACCACCAATTTCGATAAAATTCATAAATATGGGATCCTCTGAACTATGATCTACCAGACAAAAAAAAGGCCATCATAGTGAGTCCACAATTTGGCGGAGGTTATAGCACACACACCAAAAAACATATCACAGAATTGAGAACCTTTTTCCTGCTTTTTTTTAAGGTCGGTTACAAAATAGACGCTAAGTGATATGAAATGTTAATTCCTGTTTTGCAATTTTTACTGGAAGCATTCCCATTCAAACTGGAACACAGTAGGTGTCGTAGGTGTAGTAAAAATCACTCTACTACGATCTTATGCTCTTTCTTACACACGACATCTCTGAATCTGGGTTCAGACATAGAAGTTTGAAATATTCTTGAGGTGAAAATTTCTTTAACTACCTTGAAGAGCACTTTTTGGTAGGGGGAACTTGTTCGGGTTCGCACCACTGACATGTGTAATAGCAGCATATCGTGACGTATTGTGCAATATTCTATTGTTCTGCTGTTTAAAATGTTAGTTTTAAACAGTGAAAACTCAAAACTTACAATTTTAATTCTAAGTTGTGAATTTTCGCTTCTATCTTCTATAGTCGTTATGACTGTCAATATATTTTTTATTTCCGTAATTCCATGACTTTTTTTTTTAACTTTAATAGGTTTACACTTGATATGACATATTGAATTTTGCTCACAACAATGTGTCGTATTGTTCTTGGACATTTTCCTTTTCGTTGAGGACAACATTTACTTAAATATAGACATTTAGCCCTGATTGCTATTCTGGATACTGCCGTTGTCGTATGACCCGTACAATTTAAAATGTTTGGATATATCGGTGCTACCTCTCACTCAGACACGATGCGATATGAGGAAGAGGACATTTTCTTTAATATGTTTGTATTCTTTAATTGATCGGACTACACAAGATGGCACGTCTTTATAAGGACAATAGTCAATAACCGAGTATCGCCAGCCCATGAATCACAAACAATACTCATTTCCGTCGCAAACTGTTTTCCTGTAAATAAAATTATTTATTGTTAATATTAGTAATGTCATACCGATATATCACGTATGTAATTAATATTTGTACTTATATTAATTATAACAGAACGGGGAATTTTATGCAATTCAAACTGACAGGGATAATGTAGCTACTGGGTTGAAAAACGTGTCAAAAACGTAAAATCAATTTGGATATAAAAACAACATGATACCATGACCGTGATAAATTAACGTATCAACATGGACATAGGTCGAAAAATTGAAATCTATGTACTATTCACATCAAATCAGATATTGCTATCATATTGGCTATTGGATCAGGAAAAACAGGGCCATAAAAGAAGCGAATGAGAGATGGACAGAGAGAGAAAAAATCAGACTCGACATAAGCCTATGTAAAGGCTGTAGACGAACGTGATAAAAATAATAGATTCAATTTCAGAGACAAACTCCTTAATGAAGATAACAGATGATATTTTTCAAAACAAATTGATACAAGATGCGTCATTAATTGAAATAAGACGTCATTGCTGAGACAAACAGCTGATGATCAAACAAATCGAGAGGTATCGCCATCGCCTCAACGTCTAATCGATTACGTGCGATGACTCATACTTGTCAATCCAAGAACATGCCGCGATCAGAGCATGAGTCATACGAAGGGCCGGAGTCTACATTGCTGCAAGAGGTTTTTTTTCAATGATTCACTTTGCACTTTCTAAATAAGATGACTGTCTACGTTAGGATCTCTCCTCGATGAAATATTATGATTACGTTATGCTGCTGTAATTAGTTTCAACTGAGCAGCAGACTAGACAAACCGTTTATTAGGATACTTTGACTGCTTTATGGAGTGTAAAAGATTTGTAAGATTTCTCTTCACTGTCAAAATGCATATTCATTTTTATTTTAAAAATTAAAATGTTTAAGCACACCTAGCATGAATAATGATTTTAACTCGCAAAATCAGTGTGACTTTTCGGATGTGAATCATGATTTTATGAATATATGTCAATTGTGATAACAGATAATACATCCATACTCGTAGTTACACATTCTAAAAACATGTGGTAGCTACGGAAACTTAACAATAAATCTAGTCATACGTAATCACGCTGCAACGATAGGAAATCAGAGATCACAGACTTTAATCCAGTGAACTATAAACTCATTTTACAATAGGTACGTTGACGAAACTACTAACAAAATCTAGAATAATTAAGTCTTTAACTTTCTTCCTTTCTAAAGAGGTCCTTTTATAACAGCAAGTATGTAAACATAATTATTGGTCATAGTCGCCAGTGAGACTGGAACCTCGTCTGTCACACGGAACACCCCCTCCATAAACAACGGTTGTTCATCAAACACTCAGATATAGGAAATGAGGGTGCGTCCGGTGAATCATCTGTTTGCTGTTATGGTTGTCAGCTGTCACAAAACTTTTTGTAAAACTTTATATTGCAAAAATTATAGTGGGATCCGCAGTTTGAGCGTTCCTCTATGATATTTAGATGCTTCATTAAGTTATTTAAGGTTTATTCGCATCTAGACTTTCCGTGTCTAGACAATATCTTTTGAAGACACCGACGCTTAATGTTGCCCTTGGAAGACGTGCATAATCTACATCAACAGAATTCCCATTAGTTCCAATTTCACAGTCCATGAAACAATTGCTTATACCTACTTAGATTACCACAAAAAAAGTGTGCAGTATTAGACAGTATCCTAGCGACACTATAAGCTTGCATCTGCAACCCTAGCAAAAACACCCCCATAGACAGGGGTGCGTCACGTCGGCTGCACCGCACTCAGACTGCGGAGGGAAGAAAATCAATACATGCAGTCAGCTTACAAGAACATTTATTTGAACAGGACACCGGTCCAATCTTTGAATTATTTTCTAGGAAATACTGTCCTAATGAAAAGAGCCTTCTTTTACAGACCAAATATAAAACGAATAGCTTCGATTTTATCGTTTCGTGTTGTGGTAAAAACTTGTATTGTAGCGCCTAAACTAGATTTAGATTTGATTTTGATGGTGGTAATCAAATATTAACGCAGATACTTAGAAAATGTTTTCTAATATATGTAGGTATTATTTGTCAAATATATTGGCAAATATTGACAATATAAGTAATAAACAAAAATCTCAAGACAAAAACTCAAAAGTTTTATACGTAATGTCTTTGAGCAAAATGTAACTATTGATGCCAAGTGTTACAACACAAGTATACAACAATTCCGGTCGTTTGAAAGTACCTAAATATACTCGTAAGTCCGATTAAAACCACTTTTAAGTAATGGTAAAAGACACACACAATGCTGCCTAGTTTCATGAATGTTATCACAAAACAGCAATGAAGTTATCCGTACTTGAAGCTTCGAGGAAACAAATATTTTTGTCAGTAGAAGGAAATATAACTACAGAACTTGAAAACATGTCCCATATAATTGTCATTGACCTGATCCTATCCTCATTTTCCTCACATCAATCTAATTAGAGTTCCCTTTACTACAATGTTTATACCTATTGGGAACACCAAATCATAGCATAGTAGACATTGAAACTAAGAGTTTGTTTAGATTCCACAAATTTAAATAAATGTGTAGGTTTGCTTAGTGGATACTTTAGGGGCTTATAGTTTGACCAGAATATTTAATTCAATTAGTCAACCTTTTTTTCAACAATTCATTTCCATAGTGACTCAGCCCGTGTTTCATGGATATTTTGTTTGGTATTCTGGTCTACAAACACAGCCGGCGATGGGCAAAAAATATTTTTAACACTTTTTGCATACGAAGTTTATTTTAATAGGTACTGTCGTTATTGTAAATTGAGTTTCAAAAAACCAAAAGAGGGAAAACCGTAATTGGGTTTGAATGAGAAAATGAAATACCATAAATAAACAGGATCTTAGTTTTTGAAACGTCTGTTTGTTATTTTCTTGTTTGTTTTATTTTTTCTTGGATCACCAATAAATAGCACTGTTTATTTTTAAATGTTTTTTGATACTTTACAAAAGCATGTTGATAATTTTCTCCGATCGATTGTTATCGCGTCGTAATGCCATTGTAAGACGTAGTAGGACGTAGAAGACGTGAGTTTGGATGTAAGATTAGTCTAAGATGAGACCATTAAGAGTTTAAACACATTAGAAGCATATGAAACAATAAACGATTCTCAAAAGATGAGTCTACAGATAAAACACTACGATGCTTTCTGATCTCGTGATAATTATAATATTTTCAACAGTTAATGCAATTTCCGTACCGTCTACTAATTAAATATTTTAGATTAATCTCGGTGATGGCAATTAGCGCGAAACAGCCGACTCACACTCAGAGAAAGCGTCGAAACACTAAGAAGATATTCAGCTGTTTTTACGTAGCAAGAATGCGATCATTGAATTAGCCGTAAGTTAGCACTGACGCGTCGCGGCGCTGGTAATCCAGGTTCCACGTGAGTGGTTTGGCGTAACCTTATCGCTTATCAACGCATAGCATCGTTATCAGATGTATGTGGATAAAGTCGAGTAGCCTTACCATATATGGTGACAAAAATTGAGGCAGCATCTACAAGTCTGTGATTGGTGGAACATACGAGTAAATTGTTGCCGATAGTATACCTGCGATAGTGAGCTTCTCTGATAAGGCGCGTTTTATATAGTTTATCCTCGCGGCCCGGCATTCATTTAGTGAAGTGTGCTTGCGCCGAGCACAGCGGACCCGTTACTAGTCATTTATTTAATTTATTTTCCCTGTAAGTTCATTGTTTTATTATTTTAATTTAAATGTGAAAAGTTCTGTCGATTGAAACGAGTTTCGTGGGTCATGCAAATTAGGCTTTCAGTGTTTACAATTCTATGGGATCGTGACATTACGAGTGCTGCCTTCAGCCGGTGTTACATAATAGTAATGGTTGCGTAACCAGTTCAGTGGAATTTTATGACGAGGCTCTAGCCTACAGGCTGCATTGCTTATCATTAATTCAACATTTTCGTCATGTGACTACTTACCGGGAATTAGGATCTGACAGATTTTTTTTTACTTTCCAGACTAATTCAATATGTGCGACGAAGAAGTTGCCGCGCTGGTAGTGGACAATGGGTCCGGTATGTGCAAGGCCGGGTTCGCGGGAGACGACGCGCCGCGCGCCGTGTTCCCCTCCATCGTGGGCCGACCGCGCCACCAGGGCGTGATGGTCGGTATGGGACAGAAGGACTCGTACGTCGGCGACGAGGCCCAGAGCAAGAGAGGTATCCTCACGCTCAAGTACCCCATCGAGCACGGTATCGTCACCAACTGGGACGACATGGAGAAGATCTGGCATCACACCTTCTACAACGAGCTGCGTGTCGCCCCCGAAGAGCACCCCGTGCTGCTCACCGAGGCTCCCCTCAACCCTAAGGCTAACAGGTAAGCGACCGCGCCCTCGGGCTCCGCCCTAGCCGTCTCGTCTCCGCCAGCCGCCCGAGCTGACCCCCGCCTCCTTGTTACAGAGAGAAGATGACCCAAATCATGTTCGAGACGTTCAACACCCCCGCCATGTACGTGGCCATCCAGGCCGTACTCTCGCTGTACGCGTCCGGTCGTACCACCGGTATCGTGCTGGACTCCGGCGACGGTGTCTCCCACACGGTCCCCATCTACGAGGGGTATGCCCTGCCCCACGCCATCCTCCGGTTGGACTTGGCCGGCCGTGACCTCACAGACTACCTGATGAAGATCCTCACGGAACGTGGCTACTCGTTCACCACCACCGCCGAGCGCGAAATCGTGCGTGACATCAAGGAGAAGCTGTGCTACGTCGCGCTCGACTTCGAGCAGGAGATGGCCACCGCCGCCTCCAGCAGCAGCCTCGAGAAGTCCTACGAGCTTCCCGACGGACAGGTCATCACCATCGGAAACGAGAGGTTCCGTTGCCCTGAGGCCCTCTTCCAGCCCTCGTTCCTGGGTATGGAAGCCAACGGCATCCACGAGACCACTTACAACTCCATCATGAAGTGCGACGTCGACATCCGTAAGGACCTGTACGCCAACACAGTATTATCCGGTGGTACCACCATGTACCCTGGAATCGCCGACCGTATGCAGAAGGAAATCACAGCCCTTGCGCCCTCTACGATGAAGATCAAGATCATCGCTCCCCCTGAGAGGAAATACTCCGTATGGATCGGAGGTTCCATCCTGGCTTCCCTCTCCACCTTCCAGCAGATGTGGATCTCGAAACAGGAATACGATGAGTCCGGTCCCTCAATTGTGCACAGGAAGTGCTTCTAAGCGCCAAGTAAGACTTTTCCTAATTTATGATGCCCTACACCAAGCCCCTGAAAGGGCGGCTCAAATTACGCTTGTGATCTTTTTAATTAAGTTCAGTATTTAAATAGGTTGTAAGGTATCGTAATATGCATATTACGAGTGTTGCGTGTAACTGCTGTTGCCGTTTTTGACAAAGATTTTTATTTATTTTTAATGATCGTTACTAACCTGAACATTTGTAATAAAAGTTAATTTATATACCGGTATAAACATGACTTTTCTTCTAACCACTTGTAGTTAATAACCCTCAAAATATCTATCTAGTGTGTAGAAATCTAGTTGAGACAGACGTCTTGTTGGCTAGAACGTCATCACATAACAGTGAAGATACAGTTTTAGATAATTCAAATTCATGATGATACAGTTTCTCGCCTGGAACTCACTTATAAAGTTTCTATTTGTAAAAAACAGCATTCGTTGACCGTTAATTTTCGAAATTAACATAATTTTGGCATCTCATCGGCTGCGTTCGAGCAAGTATGGTACCATCTTAGAAACTAAAATAAGTAGGTAGTTCATTTTGTTTTACGTTGATACATGGAACACAAATTTATCCTTGAATAAACATTATTATCCCTTAAATAGACTAGCTGATGTATATCCTCGTAGGTACTATGAGGTTAATGGACTTGCATGTAGGTATGTTGAAAGTAGATACACATAATTATGTATTTGATGGAATTTAGATTAATTTTTCACTCAGTTTTGCACGCACTATGACTGAAAACGCTATCGTAAAACGATAAGGTTCGGGGTAGTGACGTACAATTGATAATAATGTTAGTGATAATGGTCGTTGAGTGAGAATTATAGGTAGGTGCTACACGATACAGATCCATAGACATATCCTTATCTATTTTATAACTTTTTTATTTGGGGTTGGATTTTAAGTTTAGGATAAGTACCTATAACTTAAAAAAATATCAAACACTAACTAGGTTATTTACCTTATGCAATTTGTTTATCAGTGGCATATTGCGCTGATAATTCCATTGATCCGAGCTACCGATAACACCTTTCTCGCTGTCACTTTATCAGCATCAACTGGCACCAACTTTAATCTTTGACTTCTTTCTACGGCAGCCAAAGAAATTGGCGGCAGCACTATTTCTATCTCAATCTTAGTGATGATAGTGACAGGTTGGTGTCAAAACATCCATCTGTTTATTCATAAAGTGAGCTTTGAAGTTATCTAAGTGCGAAAAGTGCTCATTAAAAAGACATAAGACATAGGTACCCAAGCCTTCGTGATACATAGGCGTGGCTAATTTTATTGTTTATTAAATTTGCTCAAGGGTATTTTGCTGTAAACACATAGCTACGAGTATGCCAGGATAGGGAAAACCACACATTTTAGCTTTTACCTCAAATGCCATAAATAGCTACAGCCTATATATACCTATTTGGCTTTATACGCAGTTAGGTAGCCAATGCGAACGAATTCCTCTTTATTGTTATAAATACTAACTAAACAAACATAATAAGCAACTATCGCTACAATACTAAACACCATAGCCATGGACGTATTACGTCCATGACCATAGCATACTTGTACTAAGTATAGCATACTTATACTAATATTTATTCTGAGACCATAGCCATAGAGATACGAGTACATTAGTCAACGAGGAATAAAAAACATTGTACAAGGATTTTGTTCATCTGGAAATCTAGAATGCACCTTACATCGAAAATTCTTGAATACCTACGTAAGAACATCGGAGTTTCCGGTTCTTCGTAGATTTAACTTGAAGGGATTCATTATCGACAGACTATGTTCGTCCACAGCTGGACATAGGCCTCTCCCATAATTCGCCATTCTGCCCGATCATGGGTCTTACGTTTCCAGCCGCCACCAGCGTCTCGTACGGATTATCCCTGGTATATGTGCGGCAGCTGAAGGTATTTCAATAGCAAATAATTATGTACATAGTTAACAGCAAAATGCCACGCATTTATGATCTCGAAGAGTTCTAATCACTGCCTTAAACTGCTATGTGCTCGTTCTCCATAGAGAGAGCTGTATAGTACCTATAAGATTCCTATTTGTAGGTAGGTACCTACTCTTTGGCACGTGACGTCTAATTTTCTAGTCTATATATCTACGCAAAGACTTAAATATGTATGAATTAATAAATAATGGGTTTTTTTTTTATTTAAATTATCCACTCCACAGACTCCGGGGTCCGTGATCTTTGTCATTACAATATCCTTTTTTTTTTACACATTTCTTGGATAAGGAGAAGAGGAAAATAGAAGGGATTTGGGTACATTTAAAATCTAATTCTAGTGCTCGTCTGTAGAGCCGATCACTACCGGTTGGGATTCCGCTATAGTAATCGACTCGACATCGAGTGTTTGCCTAATTGCCTTTTGCCATTTGCCTAAGCTGCCTCCTCCCGGCCCAGAGCCTCCACAACGGTAATAAATAATGGTAACTCTATCGAGGTGGAGTAGCGAGAGGAGGAAACATCTCGCTCATTCACTGAGGCGGTGGACAATTGGACATAGCTGCGAGCCCGGAGGTCTACCGCCTAACTCTCCTCTCTTTCTGCTTTGCTTTGATTTGTGACGTCATCGGCCAATTTGGTAACGGCGATGAAAGCAGACAATTACATCTGCTTTCCGTATGCAACTAAACGGACAGCAGATATAGTTGTCAGCTGCGTCACAAATCAAAGCATAGCAGAAAGCAGGAGAGTGACGGAGGGGCACTTTGGCTGTGATCCCGTCTACACTGGAGGGCCTGGGGCGTGGGATGTTTAGAGCCGTCCGCACCCCACCTAGGGATGGGCCTTTCCGAGGGGGTAACGAGCCGCTGGTTACCGACGCGTGACTGGAGCCAAATGCGGGGGTCCATCCCCCGCGAGGTGGGCGAGAGCGTACCGCGATTCTGCCGTTAAACCATGGCTGGAGAAACTAGAGTTCTATCGGTGGGGCATCGAGCAACTCGATCTTCCGCGCAAGCACGGAAGTAGCCTTAGCGAAAAAATATTGTTCAAATTTTTCTGTCGTAACTTGCGGGAGGGGAAAGTTGCACACTAGCGCAAAGCCGCACTATTACATACAAAACATACCTGTACCGATCCATTGCCGATTTGCCGATCATACTCACACAAATAAAAAATAAAGCACCACTCACAAATCAACATTCCCCGCCCTCACGCCACAGTATATTATCAAACTCCATGGTCCACGCGGACTTGTACTTTGACAGAGGGGAAACGCTGTGTATGCCTACTCCCTTCCGTGTTGCTCGCTGCGGTAGGGACACCAACACTCCGTGGTGTCGAACCCGATATAGGTACCCCATCATGTCTCTGCATGGTGGACATGCATAAATTGCTTTTCCCACATAAAAAAAGAGAATGGGCTGCCGTTTCGGTAAGGAAAATCAACGATCAGACACCCTTTCCAACTCTATACCAAAACCCAATACAGACAGACAGACAGAAACTCTTTATTATGCACACCAGAAAATTACAAACACATAACACACAAGTACACAATAAAAAAACAATAACTTAATATCTAGTGCCACAGTTTTTGATGAATATTCAATAAATTGTATCTAAGTAGGTACCTATTTTGATTATTACAGGTAGATAGTAAGTAAGTATATAATTTGATATAACTACGCCCGCAACAACCGCGTATATGAAAATGAAGTAGCGAGTCCAGTGACAGGTTTAGGAAGATAGATAGGACACTTGACAAATTTTGTCTTCTAACGTAACCTAATAGGCCTTTTATAATGAGGCTTTTTCAGAACCTTACATCCTGAAAACTCATAATTGTAAAAACATTTTGTAATATTTGGTATCTACCAAGGTAAGTATCTAATAAATACTTAGAAAACCCCCGACACACATCAGTAAAGCAAATCAGCAGCCCATCATGTTTGTGTCCCCACAGCTGAGGGATCTATATCACAGTTCATTAAATCATATTATGGGTAGGTAGGGACCATGGACGTATTTTAATAGTATTTTTTTTATACGTCCATGGTAGGTAAAGTACCTACTTACCTAGTCTAGTCTAGTGCCTAGAACGTACTTACGATTAATCCATCTAAATAATTAGCTGTCACTATTAAGATGGATCTATGCACTAGATCCATGATACAATTTATTAAAGGTTAACAAAATACCTATGTAGTTAGTACTTACTTACATCCATTTCCTCAAATTAACATCATAACGAAACCTCGTTTTTTTTTTTCGTTATAAGTAAATAATGGGTAAGATTTTCCTTATTTATATCAATGGTAAGATAACATTAAAGCATTTTTTTTCTCTATTGTGGAGATTACTTATAGTTTAGTTATAATAATCTATGCTTACGCACACGCGTGCATTCTATCCCCGCGCACACACGTGTAAACACCCCCCACTGGCAGTGCCACCCGCGCCCGTGCCTCTCCCGACGAGGGTCAAGGGCGGGGCTAGAGCTGGCTGCCGAGTGCCGACACAAAATCGATAAAACAGAGTCCATTCAACTGACGGTATATCGCCCTTTGAACCAGTCTGGAATAGATGGATGAGATGGATGTTAATAGGTACCTACTGCTAATTTGTCAGAATACAGTACTTACCTACAAAAAAATTATTATCGAATTCTCCTAGTTTCAACAAAAATTCGATTTCAAAAAATTATAACAAATGTTTTATGTGGGATCGGAAATAAAGTAATTTTACCAATAGGTACTAATTCTAACGAGAAAGCATGGATAAAAGTGCAAGTGGTTAAACTGGTCAAAGATAATTGCATTATTCAGCGTGCTAGATGAGTTGACGATCGATTTCTGTCATTTCTGTCGCTCTCAGAGAGTTTCTTCAAGAAGCTTAGTTTTCCTCTGGAGCCCAATTGAAATTGGAATATTTTTGGAATTCAAACCGATCATTCAATACAGTACAATACAAAAATTATTTACACGTAAAAAAACACTTCCCGGAATCTCTTATTTAATCTTAATTCGACATAATTGAAATACTTGAATGTTTACAGGGTTTCAACTATATACTCGTAATTTATACTGAATCTCTTATCTCGAGTTGTACAAATTCAATAATGACCTAATAAGAATATGTACTCGTTTATGGTTTCTGATTAGCTTCGGCTATAAATCCACTGTCCACTGTTAAAATCATAGTATTTTTTTATACTGTGATAAAACAACATAAAATATTTTTTTCTGGAACTGTAGAGATTATTCTGAAAGCATTTATTACAACAAATTTAACGTTGTATCTACGACATTGATAGAAGTTAAATTGAATTTTAACCTAGGTTGTGCTCTGAGGTTACAAACACCGGGCTATTATCATAAATGATAATATTTAGCAGAGTTTAAGTTTTTGAATGATTGAACGTACATATTAACGGATAACCAAAACGCATAAGTTTGTTGGTTTTGACGAGGCGCAGAGAAACATTAACAGATTAACAAAAAAGCTGTCCTGCCAATCCAGTCCCATAACAGAGTAGTCCCTTGTTATTAATTCACGAGCATTCAAGTTGAGATTAAAAATGAATTTTATGTACACGGCCTTAGAATTTAAATTACTTATTTTTGTTTATATTTGCCCAGAATTTCATTTGTGTTCATTTAAGGCAAAATCAAGGATTCAAGGGTTTAAACTGGCCTTCTTACAATAAATTCAATATTTATAGTAAATAGGCCAGTAAATAGCATCAGATCTCTCACAAAGTGATGCGATCATTCGTGAAATGTGATCACAGACAATTATTTCTGTTCTAGATACAAGGCATTGTACAAGCTTACTCGTGTGTAGAGAGGCATACTATATGAATATATATAAGTAGCTGTTATTTTCCAGTTACATTTACTTACAACATTCGATTTACAAAATGTCATAACAATATATTTATGCATTTTAAGGCCTCCTGAATGGATACACTTTTAGATTAATACATTATTTCCCCGTAATCCGTAACTATTAGGTACTTTCTCATTGCGAGTAATTGACAGTATGGTGCGAGTATTTTGATTTCAGCTCATACCAATGCCATACAATCATGTTGTGACCATTATTACTCGTCTTGTTATTTTCCTGTATCCTCTCTGAAAGGTCAATTACTGCATTGCTGTAATTCCACACACATACTCACTTACAAAGTAACTTAAATAGAGGTATCTATTTATCTATATCTATCGTAACGAAACCCAACCAAAAACAGCTTATTACATTTTGAATTTACTTCGCTCAACTTACTTTAGGGTAGGCCTACCTCTTGGCATACCACTCCTCCCTTAGGTACTCTTTTCCACTTTTTACTTCCAAGAGTCTAAATAATAATTTTAACTGGTTGCCTACATTATATATATAAAAAAATGACTTCACCAACTGTACTAATAATAATCACGATTCTGATAAATAATTCCGCCAGATATTCATAATTTTAAGTATAAAACATATGTCACGATCTTAGTACCAGACATTATACACAAATAATGGTAATGACTCATTCTTACGAGAATACTGTTTTGTATTCCATAATCGAACCGTTTTTCAATACAATGCTCGTAAGAGTACTTATAAATTCTACAAGGACCCTGCTGTTTCCTTTACTGATTCATTTTATTTTTTTATAAAAAATACAATTTTACATTTATTATTAAATTATAATTATTTTAAATAGGTAGGTACCTTAACAAATAACACGTTTTTTTTTTGTTTATTGGCAACAAAAAAAACATTTTACTTTACATTTGACTTATAATCATTTTAAATAGGTACACAAATAAAATATTTTTTTTTATAATAAAACATTAATTTATCAAATTTATAATAAGCTTTTTTGTGCACTTACTGCATGGACGTATGAATAACATTATTTTCATACGTCCATGACTTACTGCTTAAGAGCGCTGATTAGCTGATTTGTTTTTTAAATCGGCAGGTTTAATTGTAGTTTTCACCTTAAGTCCTTTTTAAACTTCTTTTCGTAGTTAGTAGAGAACATAACTAATATTAAATCGTTTGAAAAATACAAGTGTTTACTCTGGAGGAAGTTAGACCACTCCGGTTTTTAATCAGGTAATTTAGCTTGTTTACAAAAAAAATGTTTACATTCATTATGATGACGAAGAAGCTATTGTCCTTTGTCTTATAGGACCGCATTATAGTATGCACCAAAACAGTCCGTAATTTTTCGGAAATACTGACCTACTCTTTACAGTTTCATATTTATGTAAAGACAATATATTATAATATGACATATGACTAGCCAAGTATTTCGTGAATCTTAAAGATTAGTCATGGAACGGACATAAGGACTTACAAAGAAAAGAATTAGTATGGTTTGACTCCTTAGCAGAGACTTTGACTCATCGAAATAGTACGCGCGCGAGTCAAGACTGAGTCATCAGCCAGTTCAAATACGTATTTAAATTACATACGATTTACTGGCCACTACCAGATAAACTAAAGCTTTATCACTGTTGACTAACAACTGCCAACGAGGGTCAACGGTCAGATAGTAATAATAATCAGTGGGATGTAGTCCAGCTAAATGGAAAATAAAAACCGGCGAAGTGCAAGTCGGTATCGTGCACGAAGGATTCCGATACATTATAATATGTACATTAAATCGGAAAAAGTCATGACTCTTGCATGAAAGCCATTTTTTAAATATTTATTTTATTTCAATTTAATTATTTATATATGAAGTAAATTTAAAACTAAACACATACCTAGTAAGTGAATCCACGTTGCCATTATCAATATAGAACAAAACAATCATGTTTGTTATATTATGAGAGCCTCCTTGAATATTTATTTCATTATGGTTTTAGTCGCTGTTATAGTGACAACAGAAATAATACACATAATTTATGAAAATTTCAGAAGTCTAATAATAACGGCCCCTCTACCCCCTAACGAAATCGGCTATGGCTTTGCTATTGCTGTCTCTATCATTTAAATCGAGAAGAAAAGAGAGAGCAATATCAAAGTTAAGACATTTTTTAGTTAGGCGATAGACCCTGGACCCTAAAAATAGATAAATATTCAAAGTACGTAGGTAGTACCTACCTAGGTACTCAACTTATTTTGTTAATTATGATAGTTTGATAATGATAATTAGATAATGTACCTACCTTTGTATGTACATAGTGAACAAGTGTGATACGAGCAATAAACCGTACACATTATATTTAACAGTTAAATTATTTGTGTTCGACTAGTTATTAGAGTTAAAATTTAACACTAATAACTAGCAGAAATATTTAGATAAGGTTCAAAAGGTTTTTAATTACTTACTATTTCTTCACCGAGAAAAATAATGCGTAGTTAGGTGAGGTAGGTAGGCACCTACTACTATTTCTAATGTTTTACCCACCACCAAATGTAAGAAAAGAAACGGCTAATTTCCTCATACTAAAAAGAGACAACAGACATAGGTATTATCCGTAACTTGCTTTTATTGGTATGTACCTACTATTCTTAATTAGGTAAATAAGGTAGGTACATGAACATATACTAATATATTTAAGCTACCTACATAATTATAAAACAAAATAGGTACATTGACCAGTGAAAGTTTGTTAGCAGTCATTTGATGAATTGATTATAATAAATTTATGTCATTTTAGTTTCCTCTCGGCGATAACATGCTCGTAGTTAGATGCATATTTTAATAAGTTTCACTTCGTTAAGACAAAGTAAAAGTAGAAAAATGCAGAAAAAAGTAATCTTTAAAAAACAACGCATTAATTTGCATTAAAATTTTCTACACTAAATTCACATAGCTATTGCCATTTTTTTTTAATATAAATAAATCTCTTAGCATAAAATAAGATAACGATTATAAGGTAGGTAGGTACGTGCCTATTTCAATTATCCGATAAATTGAACTTCTAGGTAGGTTACCTACCTACTTACCTAGCTACCTAGTACCTAATATTCAAAAAAACCGTTGATGGATATTTTTTTCATACCGATATAATTTCGTATTCGTGACCATTATAAAGACGTTAAAAAACTTATCGATAAGACACGCACAGTATCAAAACGAAGATAGTTACAGAGGATCCCCAAATCTTTAAAACTCGATACTTTTGAGAACTTCGTAACTTAGCCGCACTATTCCTTGCTTTGCAGACCGAATTGAATGGATCGTTTTGTACAACTCACCAACACAAACATAAAATGTGCTAAGTTACGTTTGTGTGTTCTATACTTACGCGACCATTGCCATCGTGAACCAATCGCAAGCCAGGATTTAACTCATGCCCTTATATGGTGAGGCCATCGGTTGCGCCAAGTGGGGAGGTCGGACGAGTCCATTGTGCGAGGAAAAACTTTGTTATCTGTTCAGCTATTATTCGAATTATAAATTTTGACTGACATTTTGTTTCGCAGATTGTCAACAGAAGAATTTTCAACACAGTTTCGAAGGTTATCGTGGCGTAATTAACTGGAAAATTTCAAATTATTTAGCACACGCAGAGGTCTCTTGGGTGAGTCGATTGTGTTGCGGGGCGCCCGGCGACCGTACGAACGGCGGATTGCCGGATTCTAGTGAAGCAGATCGAGCGACCTCAACGTGCGAGCGGCGAACAGAAGGAAACCGGCCGGCATTCATTTCTCACGGTTCGCGATCGCTCCGATTAATTAGACTCTAGTTCCACATACATTTTACGGGTAAGTGACTGTTTCCATTGATTAATATTACTAACACAATTAATATTTTAGTCTATACAAGACCTTATTGGTAAAACCGTTAAGAAACCTAACCTAGAAAAGCGCCCTAGCCGTGTCATGACCAAGTCTACCATCTGTCTGCTACGGTATTTTATTTTTAGAAGTGCATACTGGGTAGTCCCTCTGTGCGTCACCGTTTATCAGCCTGCGTTACTATCGCGGCAAACTGTTTTTTGGCAACGAGCCAGAGTAAGGTACCGCTACTGTGAACTTTCCTTAGGTAGGTATCTTATAAGAATGAAGGCACCTAGGTGTCTTCTGTAGCTAGATTCCTAGAGGGACGTGGTGTATGTCCTGACCGGGGTTCGCCTGGGTATTGTGTGCGTATTCTGTCGGAAGATCATGTCGTTATCAAGCGTCGCGGTATCAGCGGCGGGGCAGACGGGCGCGGCGGGGACCGCGCAGACTCCCTGCAGTGAATACCATATATGGCCACGAAAACTCATGTATTCTGCCTTCGAGCCGCGATTGGTCGACGGTCGCCGAAGCGGGGGTAGGGGCGCCGCGATATCCAGTCTCATTTATATAGTCCGCGGGCCGCGCAAGCTGACATTCCACGGAGTGAGCTCGAGCTGTGACGTTGTGCAGCACAAACGAGGCTGTGCAATAGCAAGTTAACTTATTTATTAACTTAGGACTATTTAAATTTAATGTAAGTTGATCATGTGCTATCATTATTTTAAGTGATTGTTTTGGTGATTTAGTGGCCCGAGGATTTGTGATATTGGAATAGTGTGTGCGGTCAGTGACTCTGTTCAGGGTTGGGCGGTGACACCGGGACGCCGGGATAGCCGGTTGCGGTAGGGCGTGGTCCCATCCCGACTTGACAGATGAACTTGAGGTCTTGCCTTCAGCATTGGACAGTGTGCAATCCAATTAGAAAGTGACTCATCTTGTGATCGACTTTCTCGGGCGGTAAGAGCAGCCCGTCTCCGCGAAATGTGGACGCGACGGCTCTGCCACGTTCGCGCATCGCCTTTTAGACCCAACCTTATTTGGTCTCAATTTGAGGCTCCATCGCCCACTTAGCGCCGTCCTGTGATTGCGTAGGCTAGCTGCCCACCCGTGGCTTTATATGGGAATTGAGGACATGTCACATTTCAAACTGGATTCTTATTTTGCCACATCTTTGCTGAATTGGATTCTGATTGTAACGGATTTTTTTGTGGTGAACTAGATAGTCCATAATTATATAGTCACTCGATCGTAACATAGAAACTATTTGCCCATTATTTGATGGAGATTCTAATTCGATCACATTCCTAAACCGAATTGATATTTTAAATCAAAGATTGTTATTACTTTTGACGGTAATCTCTCCTGATGATAATATGAGATTGTTAACTGATATTTAGTGTATAAGGTGATGAACAGGTTTGAGATGTGTTAATTGTGTCTGTTGTTTTTTCCAGACTAATTCAATATGTGCGACGAAGAAGTTGCCGCGCTGGTAGTGGACAATGGGTCCGGTATGTGCAAGGCCGGGTTCGCGGGAGACGACGCGCCGCGCGCCGTGTTCCCCTCCATCGTGGGCCGACCGCGCCACCAGGGCGTGATGGTCGGTATGGGACAGAAGGACTCGTACGTCGGCGACGAGGCCCAGAGCAAGAGAGGTATCCTCACGCTCAAGTACCCCATCGAGCACGGTATCGTCACCAACTGGGACGACATGGAGAAGATCTGGCATCACACCTTCTACAACGAGCTGCGTGTCGCCCCCGAAGAGCACCCCGTGCTGCTCACCGAGGCTCCCCTCAACCCTAAGGCTAACAGGTAAGCGTCCGCGCCCTCGGACTCCGCCCTAGCCGTCTCGTCTCCGCCAGCCGCCCGAGCTGACCCCCGCCTCCTTGTTACAGAGAGAAGATGACCCAAATCATGTTCGAGACGTTCAACACCCCCGCCATGTACGTGGCCATCCAGGCCGTACTCTCGCTGTACGCGTCCGGTCGTACCACCGGTATCGTGCTGGACTCCGGCGACGGTGTCTCCCACACGGTCCCCATCTACGAGGGGTATGCCCTGCCCCACGCCATCCTCCGGTTGGACTTGGCCGGCCGTGACCTCACAGACTACCTGATGAAGATCCTCACGGAGCGTGGCTACTCGTTCACCACCACCGCCGAGCGTGAAATCGTGCGTGACATCAAGGAGAAGCTGTGCTACGTTGCGCTCGACTTCGAGCAGGAGATGGCCACCGCCGCTTCCAGCAGCAGCCTCGAGAAGTCCTACGAGCTTCCCGACGGACAGGTCATCACCATCGGAAACGAGAGGTTCCGTTGCCCTGAAGCCCTCTTCCAGCCCTCATTCCTGGGTATGGAAGCTTGCGGCATCCACGAGACGACGTACAACTCCATCATGAAGTGCGACGTCGACATCCGTAAGGACCTGTACGCCAACACAGTATTATCCGGTGGTACCACCATGTACCCTGGAATCGCCGACCGTATGCAGAAGGAAATCACAGCCCTAGCGCCCTCTACGATGAAGATCAAGATCATCGCTCCCCCTGAGAGGAAGTACTCCGTATGGATCGGTGGGTCGATCCTCGCGTCCCTCTCTACCTTCCAGCAGATGTGGATCTCGAAACAGGAATACGACGAGTCTGGCCCCTCGATCGTGCACAGGAAGTGCTTCTAAGCGAGTCCGCCTCGCCGCAGCGGGCCGCGGCCGGCTGCTCCACTCAGGCTTGTAATCTCCGTTAATTTAATTGTACGTAAGATATTATTATGTAATTAAAACGTAATAGTGACGGCGGGTCGCAGCGCGGCGCCGCGGCGCGCTCGCCTGCCGCCCTCGGTACTGCACTCGCCAAAGGATTTTTTGTAATCTCATGAATGATGATTGTATGTGCTGAAACGGATAAGACTACTTTCTTACTAGGTCATTTATAAATTATAAAAAATAACGAAAATACAAAAAAAAAATCTGCAAAATTTAACTTGACTTTCTTTTATCTTCACCTAATACTCTCCCGCACGATAGGGCAGCCGAGCACGGCGGCAACGACCGACATTGACCTACGTACGGAAATAGAACGCGAGGCGGGCAACCTTGCCGGAAATAGCACTGTTTTACTTTGAGGCATTTATTAACGTTTAGTTGTGTAAATATTATAATTAATTGCTAAGTAACTTATGTACCGACATTCATTGTGTACTCAATAATAAAAACCGAAAAGAAGTAGGCAGTTTTAATTCTGGTCCTTTGAGAGTTGGCTGCATTTTAGAGTACCCACCCAGTTCTTTATGGTTTCACAACCAGTGTCAAGTAGGTACCTCATGTTTTTCATACAAAATATTTAACTTCATTCATGAATATTACATACCTACATAGTTACATACATTGTTCGATAGATAGATAATGATGGTACGATCCAGATAGTTTTTTATATGGTTCTAAGAGTCTTCAAATCGAAATCGATAAAACTGACAAATATGAAAACAAGTTTGCTTTCACTTCCACTTCTCTCCACACAGTTCTGACCTCTTATACGTTTACTAGGACCTCGTGGCCATAACGTTCGCGTTATTTTACTTAGGCCACGGATTGGCATGCTTGGCAGCCTTGTGTATGAATACAATAATGTCGCGAAGTAGGTGCCTAGGTACCTATTCCTTTTTAGGCCACTTTGCAGTCGTTGAATCAACACAAACATTCCGATGAAGAGCAGTGTCCTAATTACAAATATAAGTTTATTTCCTTTGACACTACCGTTTGGCACTACTGGATATATATCAAGAAGATATTATTAACCGCGAAATGCTATGTAGCCCATGAAAAAATTGTTAAAGTAACGCCACAAATACATACTTTCTTGCTATATATCCGTACGTACTTAGGTAGTAATTTCTTGTGCAATTATACCATTTGTTTTACAACTTTGTGTGGGACTGAAGCGATGGAAACAACTCAACAACAAGTAGGTACCTATACGACTGGATAGTGACAGTGCTACAATTGGACCCGTCGGACTACGCTCTTCGCTAGGTGGTACTAAGGTATTATAATGCGCGCAAGCGTGTTGTTTACACTTGCTCGTAGTAAAATAGCTTAAAAAAACACGTTAACGTATCAAGATGAAACCATGCGCAGTCCGAGGGGGGGGCGGTCACAGGGGACATGACTCCCCCCACCGAAATCGTATACGTTAAACAAAAAATCCAAGAAAATTGAAAATATTATTAGATATTTTAAAAATTAAAAAAATCCCCGGGTTAAAAAATAGTCTATGTACATAGACTATTTTTTAACGCGGGAAAACAACTAGAACGGGAACTACGCAGGTAAAATCTTGGGGCACTACTAGTAAAGTATTTTTTGCTCAATTAATCCCCCAAACCTGAGGCTGCGTACTGGTGACCCCCTCCAAAATTCGAGGCTGGGACCGCGCCTGGGCGAAACATCGGGTTATCGTAATTTGTACCTACTGAAATAGTTAAAAATGTACGGTTATTAAAGATCAGCTGTTTCAATAGTCGGTCAATGAACTTTTACAGCTGATCAGCGGATTTTTTCTTGTAGTTTACTGCATAAGTACCGTTGATCTTTCGACATGTACCATTCCATGGCTTTTGAAACGCCCTGCTGATGAACGGGACGTAAATAAGTAATAGTGTAAATTTGTCACACAACTATCAAACTTAACAAGGTTTTACTGGTATTTTCATCATCATCAATCTATCGTAGTCCACTGCTGGTTCTCCCATGATACGCCACTCAGACCTATCGTCACTCCATCCAGTTTCAGAGCGGCTAAACATTCAACCGACTCGCGATCCACGCTCCATCGTAGACAGCATCATAGATTAACATGGGGTGAGATTGTGGCCACTTGCAAGCCTTTTTTGTTGATAACAAGAACAAAATTAAACATTTTGATTAACCCCCGACTACCTTAGATTTGTTATCTGTAGAACATTCTACTAGTCAAGCCCTTTCATTTGATACCCATAATAAGGGAATTGTGAAAAAAGGAAATGTAATTCGCCATTTTGTGGTAGCGGCCATCTTGGATTTGAAATTTGTCATAGTGCAAAGTATTCTACTAATCAAGCCCTTTCATTTGATACCCATGTTGAGGTAGTAGTGAAAAATATTATATAATTCGCCATTTTGTGGTGGCGGCCATCTTGGATTTTAAAGTTGTTATAGCGTTTAGTACTCTACTAGTCAAGCCCTTTCATTTGATACCCATATTGAGGTAGGTTGTGAAGAAATATATTGTCCGCCATTTTGTGGAGGCGGCCATTTTGAATCGATATTAACCAAACATAGCTAAGAACACCCGCACGGATATTAACTTTCAAATAAAAAAAACCGCATCGAAATCGGCCCATCCGTTTGAGCTCTACGGTGCCACAGACAGACACACACACAGACAGACAGACAGACAGGCAGACATCGACGTCAAACTTATAACACCCCTTTTTTTGTCGGGGGTTAAAAAGGGTACAGCATACCACCTCAGTTACATAGTCAAGAAAGTGAGCGTGTCTATCGTGCCATCTCGTTATCACTTCCAATAGAGGCAACAAATGCACGACTAGCACGTGACTTGGTCATAGAAAATATCTCTAGATATTACGAGTATCATGTCATGTCACGTTGTTTGTCTGCGATGAACTTCTAATTACTACTGAACCGATTTTAATCGAAGAAAACTATGCAGTTAGATCCAACTTGAGAGATAGGATGTGTAGTTTATAGCTCATATTATAGCCACAATATGTTTTACTGCTAATTATTTTTAATGATTCAACCTGAAGAAAGTCGGGGCATGCCGCTAGTATTCATATCATTTTCCATGCTGAAGCGACCTAAGTTCTTTAATAAAAAAATGTTTATTGGTCAAATAATGAGTTACCTATACAGCGTGGCGCTTTGGTGCCGACATTAAATGAAACCACCTATAAAATATCATATTTTGACCTATTCTGTCATATTAAATTTCATTTATCGTTATTATTTACTGAGTTATTCGTAATTTTCCAAAATACCGTAATAAAGCAGCCTGTATCTAAAATTTCCTGCGCAGAGGTCATTACACCGCAGCCCACAGTCCCATCCGATTTATCAATTAAAAATCAGGCGAAAAGCAAATACTAAAGAAACGAGATAGGCGATGTCCTGCAACCTGCAACACACTTGTAAATGTTTGTGAATGAAATGCAGACGAAAGAGACCTATTAACTAATGTTAAATGTAGTCTTTCTCTTTCTTTTTTTTTCACTAGTTTTGTGCTAGCTGCCGGGATGCGAAGTTGACCGTAGTCCCTGACACATTTCTCTAAATGGCGCATTAAAACTTTTACTTTAAATCCTTAACTAGGGAATTTTGTAATCTAATTATTCCCGAAAAAGACGGTTACATGTTAATTTTGTTCGTTCTTTTAGTGTAATTTATTTTTAGAGTCAGTGTCAATAAGATTAGCCTGCTTTTCGTTTTGTTTGTGTGTGACTCTGATTGTGTTGTGAATAGTTATTTAATTAGTGACGTCGAACGTACAGTGTTTTCTGAGTGTACCTATGCACATGTGATTTTAGTCTGATAAGTCCTACAATAGGATTTTGAAAATCGACTCAGAGCATGTTTTCGACCGTTTCGCGCGCATGCTCAGGCCGGGCGCGCCTTGCCGTTCCGCCAGTAGGAAAGGTAAGTACCTATAACGGCTTAATTCGATTTTAAACAAAATTACTTTTTCTCTCAAAGGGGTTTATTGGTTAGATTGTTTACGAAATTGAAATCGTATTGCGAGAAGTTCTTTTATTTAATTTTAAAGAAAGTTGTAGGTACCAACCATTTCAGCAGCTTTCACGCTAAAAACGGTAATGCCCTTTGCTATTACCAAGTGCTGGTCTAGTCCCACGTTCAAATCCTACGCGCACAAACTGTCTTATCAAAGTCATGTGCGTAATGCTGCTAACTTAAAAACATCGTGAAAAACCGACATGTACTTACTTACCTACAATCTTTCGAGGTCATGTTTATGTTAACCACCAACCGCACTTGGCCAACGTGGTGGATTATGGCCTTGACTTTTTCCGTGCGAGAGAAGTCCCCGTGGGAATATTTGATGGGCTGTTTATGCGAAGTGTCCTTGATTCTGACAACGCATCTTACTTCAAAAAGCAATCATTTTGTAATGTTTCGCCAAAGTGACAATAGATACCTACCTACGCATTTACCTATTTACTTTATGTTATTTTATTAGCCTTATTATTTGGTAGGTATTATTCGATTTATTAGTGATGAACAGGCATAAAGTTGACGGGGAGTCCCCGTTCCAAATTATCGCGCATTTGTAAGTACCTACCCCCTCTCGACCGGGGCGGCGTTGCCGCGCCGTGCGCCCGCGCGCCGCGCGCCGCTTGCAGATAGGTACTTTCTGCAGTGCGACGTTGCCAGCTTGTTTTACGAAAAGCGAACGTAAATCACGCACACATCTGACGTTGGTGAATGAATCTAGTGCACAGGATGCTTTTCGTTCGATCGCTTGATACAATTATTAAGTTTGTTAGAAAATATTTTTTTTTCAAATAAGCGAATATTTATTTTTCACACCTTTTGTATGATTACTGGTCAGTAACCCTACCTGTGTGTTCATTTAATGTCGGCACCAAAGCGCCACGCTGTATATCCAAAGCTTGACTGCTTTGACTAACAAGTTCCATAGCATAGTCATAGGATCCAGAAATTAGCACTTCTCAGAAGTAGGCACCATTTCTGAGATACATGTCCAGAATACCAGTCCAGCAGAGACCGCGTACCTTCACTACCCAGGTATTGGAGCACAACTTCAAGCTTCGAGCCTGTGTCTGTGTTTACGCTCCGTGATTATGTTTGTGAAAGGCGTGTCCGTGATCTAGAAAGGTCCAACGTTTTTTAGTATATCATTTATGCCAGTGTTTATCGCACATACTCTGGGTAATGAATCGAAGGTGCACCAGTACGTTAATGAATCTGCCGAGGTGGATCAACAATGTCATGGTCCCAATAGTTACGGAGTATTTTAACGCAAAAGCAGTACTTGTTGGGATTCATACAAAAAATACTGAACATGTTTGAAGTGGCGTAGGAGCTCGCTCCGTCATTGAAGTATCTCTCTTTGGTGGTCCAGCAGGTACAAGGGTTTCAGACTTCAAAACACAGGCAGCAAATTACCTGGACTGCTGATTTAGTGATCCCTTCTACCGCCTAGTTTAAAGAACTAAACCTACCTACACTTGACTAAAAGTCGCTACTAAGTTCAGTGAAGTAGGTATAATAGCATTATCTAAGGTTAGCATACTAAATCAGAAATGCTACTAACTTCCTTCTGAATTCAGTCACTAAATTTAGCCAAAAGTTTCACGCTGCATTTGCTATTGCTGTCTCTATAATTTCAAATAAATGAGAGCAACGTCAAAGCTTAAGCACTTCTAGTTAGACGGCAGACCCCCGGACAGGTTTATAGTTTCGATATGTTGATCTCATAGTAGCTTCGATCATTGTTACTAGATCAGTGTCATCATATTCTCCGCTCGACCTTTGTCTTCGTAATACCACGCGGCGGTTATGCACGTATTTTTATTTTCCCGTCTGATTGTCCCAAGGACATTGCGTAGATTTGGGTCTATCCATGGAGGACTTTATACCATACTCTGAAGGTCTGCACCAACCAAGCAACGCAACAAAGCACCAACTGCAAGCAAATCTAGCCCATAAGTCTCAATGTACGAGATATGACAGAAAAATGTTCGGGTTTTGGGCTCTAAAATCCAGGGTTCTCAGGAGTCTTGATCTGGTTGCCAAACTTTAAAGGTGGCAACCGTAGGTAGGTACAACAATAATTAGGTTTTAACATCGATGTATTTAAGGAAAGGAAGATGAGGTAAGTTCTAATATGAAATCAACATAATGTGGCGAAAATTTCACACAAATACACAACGTGCACACAGCTACACTTCCATCGTGAGATACATTGTAATGAATGACAAAGACATCATAGCAAATTAGCAGTAGATGGAAATGAGATAGCTATACATACCACAGTCACACGTTTGTTTAAATATTTTTTCGAGAAGAATAGAAAGACGTACGAAGACACTAGCGTGAAAGAGAAGGAGTAGCCGTTGCCCGTGACGTAAACATTGGGCGTTATCGCTGCAGTCAACATATCGCTGGTCGTGTCCCACTCTTTCACGTCATGTATATCTGTCCCTTTTTACAAATGCTGAATTGTTTACAACAGAAAATATTATTTTAAATGAAATAATTAAAGATTTTGTGTAATTGCGTATGAAAAGTGAAAAGCTACGAAACTTTTTCTTGGACTTGGTACTATTTGTGCACCTTGTACACACACAAAATACACACAAAATGGCATTGTAACAGCTCAAATCGAATTTCGTGGAATTATTAGCACACATGCGCTCCATTTGTCGCTCACGTTGCGACTGATCTCAATCAGGAGACGTCACCTGATTTTACATCGCCATCGTTGAGGAGAGTATGCCGCTTCTTCCGTTTTTAAGAGTTCAATGGGTTTTAACATTAAATTAAGTATTTATTTGTCGTAATATATGTGTCGTCATTGAATAAGAGTACCTACTATAAAATTTTGCATGTAACGAGCATTTCCGTCCTTTCAGGACAAGGTCAAACCGTGCACATTTGAATATCAAGTGATATTGATGCTTATTGTATTTCTTAGAACTGTGGGCGAAGTAAGAAAACTAGTGTTGCCATTTATGGAATCTATAGGTACTAACATTAAAATGAGGTTAGGTTGTAGAAGGTAATCTTAGGTAAAGCTCTGGATCAAATGATTCTAGCTGTGCCCCGCGGTGTTTCCCGCTTATGATTATGATTATTATTATTCTGCAGGCCCGTGTACAAAATTGATGGATCATTCGAACCACCAGAAAACCTATGTAGGAAGATAGAAGGGTATAAAATAATAAGATTCAGCACTGTGCCGTCACTTGTAAGCTGTCCAAATGAGTGCAGGTGAAGATAGGGGGGGGATTGCAACCCTTAATCTTTTCTCCTTGTTGCATGATTTTTGTACTTACCAGTAATAAATTACCAGTAATTTTGAGTAGACATATAGCAACAAATTATGTTAATTAGTTTTATTACAATGAATACACTTCAGTTCTCATAAAACTTTTATTTAGAAACATCACAAATATTTTCACATAATTACACATCAATACCTTCAATACACATAATAATAAGAGTTATAAAATTGTACAAAATAAATTAAGAAGTGTCGAGGTTGCTAAAACAGTACAGCTGTCGAGGGAAAGCTATAATAGTATACTTAGAACTTATATTACAGTTACGGTCAAGTTGATGCAAATCATTATAAAGAGACCCACTGTGCCCCAAACTGTAGCCTAACATTCTTTACAGTTCGATAATATCTTGAATCTCATAGCACAGAAACTGATTTCTATGGGATTCTCTATTTCATTAATACGAGGTCTTCTTGTCGGAGACCCCAGATCTTTTCAATTAAGGTTAATTCATAAACCAACAAGCATTTTTAAAACAGATACCCACTTTATCACGCTATAGCGGCAGTGGCTGGAAGCGATAAGTCGAGTATCGGGCTGAATCCGCGTATCGCTTAACAGCGAACGTACCTATAGAATATACATAAATTGTCTAGCAGTAGACAAGACATAAAAAATATATTTTTCCTCGCAACATTATTGATAATTTATGTTGCACAAACATGCTACGTTGCTATATATATCAATTGAATATCCATTGCTGTCTGTGATCCTAATGAAGCGTACTATTTTTTAAGCCATGATGGTCAAGTGGCAAAAACGTGCGTTTTTAAAAGCGTCTCGTTGGTTCGAACTCCGTGTGCACCTGAGTATATAGCGCACATGCTCGTCTTTAACACCGGCTTTGACAATGAAGACAAACATTGGGAGGTAAGTAACCGCCATGCTCCTGTAAAGAGATTATTCGAGAACAAGCGTAATCCGTTAACCCAATCTTGGCCAACATGGTTCATTAAGGCTTTGTCTATCCTCGCGACAGAAGATCCTAGACTCACAGTAATGGGAACACAAAGTGGGCTATTTATGTACATTTGGTTTATGTATTATACATGCTCAAAATATTCAGGAACTGTATAAAAGAGAGACGGTGATTCATATTTAGGTGTTACATGCTAATAACAATTGATACACTCATTCAAACAGGCTAACTTCGTACTATCGTTTGTCCATTGTACTTTACAGCTAAATTATTCACTCGAAAACTAAAATTAACAACAGGGAAGGACAATGAGAAACCATCGCGGACGCGGTAACATCGACTTACTATTAAAGTATATGAACTATGTATAGTTTACGAATTAAAACTTATATGAAATATAATACACGAAAAACTTGATTATCATTTAATTTATTCTGTTTAACAGTCTAATTTTTAGCAAAACATTGTTTTAAAATTTATTTTGTTTATCATAAAATTCAAGCATATTTGATATATTTTTGTCGCCCTTATTTTAGAGTTAATAAGAGGAGTGAAAGAGAAATCAGTAACTCTTAAGTCTGTACGACGCTTAAAACAAATCCAAATTTTAACACTAAGCCTATTAGGCCAAAGAAGACACATTAAAAAATTAGAAAAATAGGGTAAGAGCTTGTGGACGCCAGACCTCCAACATAACATAAAGCTCAAGAGTGTTTTAGGGAGGAGGGGTATAAAAAATAACTTTTAAATTCTGTAATGTGTCTTCTGAATGAGGGCTTCTTTTTGGACATTATTAATTAACCATTTTCTTTGGTGGGTGTTGCCTATAGCCACCTTTGGTAGCTCAAACCAACCTGTTTATATTTGATCAATTGTTGGTGTAACTGAATAAACCCTGTCAGGTCAATCACTTGAGAACATATTTGGAAAATTAGTTCATGCCAATAATTTGGGTAAAGATTAACTATTTTACCATGTAAATATTGATTTTTAAATGGTACGGAATAGTTGAATTTTGGTTTGTGAGTTTTCATACTTTTTCAGACACATTATGTGTTTGAAATCTATGTAGGTAGGTTTATGAGTAAAATGTATTTTGTTTTGACATCCTTACTGACTTATAAATAATTTAGATATGGTTTAGTTTACTGACAGGGCTAAATGAAATCGAGTGCTCCTTAGTTTTACCTTATTTGAATTAATAATAGAATTATTTATTACCTAGTAAGATTCTCAAATTATAGCAGACGATGTGTTACTTACACGCTAGATTATTTTGAGACTAATCGACATTAACTTACAGGAAAGTTGGCATAAAATTCATTATCTTCTAACTGGACTAGCTGCTCCATTACGCTTATGTTAACATGATTATGAATTTGAACTGATTACAATTTAAATTTAGCCCGTGATGCATGTTCCATAATTACCTCTTAAGAATATTTTTTTCTCTAGATAATCAAGGAACCGACTTCAATTTTTATAATATGGGTAAATCAACTAAGCGCCCTGTTTCAATGAGATAGTAAGGTTTAGGAGTAAACGAAAATGTCACATAAATATGTATTTCACTTTTTAATTTTTGTAGATTTTTCCAGCCAGACTTTGATAAAACTCAAAATGCACCTGGGAAGTTGAAATTTAGAAACAAAATTATCTAAATACCTATTTAGATAATGCGACAAGATGCAGACAAGCGTCTGCGAGTAAACATGCACAAAGACAAGATTTTAATTAATTGTGGACATCGTTGAAGTCGGTTAAAAAGATTCGACTCGCATAAATGTATGCTCTACTAATTTTAAATGTGAAATTTTGGATGTTTGTCAATCATGTCGAATCAGCGAAATGGATGGGGTTGAAATTTGGAACACAGATTTAAGTCTGGGATAGTACATAAGCTACTTTTAAACGCGTGATAATTACGGGAACTGGAACCTGCGTAGTTCCGCAGTTAAACCGCGGGACGCTGTTAGGCTAAGAACTCATGGAGCGGTTTCCAACGGTTTACTGAAGCTGCGGCCCGCAGCATCTGAATGCGAATGAGATTTATAAATATGTAAAAATTGAAGTCAACATTCACGGCTCGGTTTACGCCCGCGGCCCGCGCGCCTGCCCGTCACCCGCCACGTTCGCGGGCGAAAATTTCACCCGCTGCGGCTGCGAAACCGCGAAAATAAGCGGTCTCGTGAGTTTTGAAATAAAACCAACGCCCGTCACGGCTCGCGCCCGCGCGCGTTTGGAAACCGCTCCATGAGTTCTTAGCCTTAGAACATAAGCGCGACAGGACTATTTTCTTAGGTATACTTCCAGAACATAGAGACGCACCACGGGTTAAAGGCTCCAGATTTTAATAGGCTTTAGTCGCGACCTCACTTTCTATTTAGTTACCTTACAGTATCGGTCACATACAAAGAACGTGGTCGTGTGAAGGCTTAACGTATCGATCGCGATCCCATGAAAGCTCTTTGCTCAATAGATTTGCAAGTGACAAAATGAGTTTTTTCTCTAATATTTCCTCCATGATACTAAATCTAATAAAAGCCTTAACTACATATTCAATTCCTTAAATAGAATCATGTAGCTGCGCCATGAAAGAACAGCTAACGGAGATCGTGTTCTCTTGCTCGCACAACTTATAAGAGCGAAAGAGAGAAAATGATTTTTCAAAGTTCTTTTATGGCGCTGCTAAATTTTTTAAAACATGGTAAAACTGATAACAACTAAGTGATTCAACAGAATTGTGCGATTTACAATAAGTTTATTATAATTTATTATTTCATTAAGAGATTTTCGATTTCATAGATAAGACACGTTTTATAGCAGACACAGAGGAAGCTGCAAATGCACAAATAAATGATAATTTTTAAATAGTTTGAAATAATGTACAAATAATCCATAGAAAAATAAGCGTCTTGTAATATAATAATAGATAATGATCTATACTTTTCCATACAAAGCCCTCTGTGTCCATTAAACAAAGCTTGTGCTATAGAAGCCAGATTGGCAATATAAAAATATGTAAATTTAAATACATAGAAACACCAAGACACAGTACAAACATCTGTATTTATGAACAAATGTTGATCCTGGGTTAATTCATCTACCTGCAGAGGATCAAATAGGATTATTTTTGTGCCTATGACCCGATAAGATCTTGACAGTTTAATCTCTCCATATTACGACAACATACCTTTTTTTAAATATTTTTTTTGTTTGCTCACATATGAAATGGTTGGACCAGCCCAACTTAAGTTTCAGCCGCAACTGGCGGCCATTTTCAAGGAGAGTGCGGACGCAACTTATTTTTTGTCACTGACTATAAAACGTGTCTATAAACATGATATCCTAAGCCACCATAACTTTTGTACTCTCGAATTAACATTACATTAGTACAATAAGGCCACTGAACTTACGCTACGAGTTAACACTAGGAATGACGTCCAATTGAACACATCGGAAACTTTGCACACTTCACCATAACTTTTGTAAGGGTCCAATGTCTATTTAAAATATTTGCCAACTAACATTTATGAAGACAAATCCCAAGTTTTTTGTAAAAAGGTCTCTTTGGCCTCAGGTGACCTTTATCTACTGCCATCCTTAATAGTGGGATCCATCTAAACGCCGGGTAACTATAGACAAATCCTCCTGAAAATACTCCCAGAGTCATCTTACTAGTAGGATTTGTGCTGAGGTTGACGCTCTAATTTCCACAAAACAGGATGTCTACTCTGTTTCTACGAAAAACGTAATTTCGAAATAAACTCGAGACTTTCCTACTCCCGTTCTACTTCGTTTCATCCGATCGAACATTGCTTGACGTGTAAATGTCCTAAGCCTATGTACTCTAATTACAATAGGCTTTGACCATTTAAACGGACCAAACGACGGACGGAAAGCCGCGAGTTTATTTCTAAATTACTCGTATTTTCGTAGAAACAGAGTAGACGTCCAGGTATGTCTAAAAAATCATAATTCGAATGTGTTAGCTAACTAAAATTTAAATAACACACATCAACGATTAAAATTGTTTTTGACTGTCCAACGTTCCAGTCACAATTTTCAACCACTTTTTCACCACTTCGAAATGCTATGTTTCGCTGTCTTTTATACTGTCCTCTGTCGCTCGACGGATGTCGGTCAGGGGGTTGCCGTGGACCCTGAATCTGTAGACGCATGTGTAGGTAGGGTTGCCATGGTTACTCTCCACGCGTAGCTCTATAGTATCGAAAGCTACCGGGTATTCCACGTCCCCTATTGTGGTAGTTTTAGGGTATTTGACGGGGAAGTATTGTATGGCCGTGCCGTTAGCGTCGTACATGTAGTCGCCGAAATGATGAGGTTCTGCATCTTGTTCCCCGTGCAAGCCCTGGGTAAGTAGATCGAATTATACTTTCTGAGTTGGTTGAAAGACGGTTAGCATGAAGCGGGGTTTTGGGTAATTGAGTAAACAAAAAAGCAATGACAAGCATTCAATAATTTAAAAAATATTTAGGTTTGGGTTTGACCAGGAATTGACAGATTTTATGTTAATAGTTAAGCAATAATGCATGCAATCCAATCATGTTTTGTGAAGGTATCAGAGACAACCGGACATACGCTTTTTTATACGATCGTGTTATGAGTTCATGAGAAGGCCAAGAGGTATTGCGCAACCGGAAGTGTAATTCTTGACTGCATCTAAGTATTTTTATACAGCTTAAATGTACAGTTTATAGACGTGTCTGGCGCTCCCGTATTGGTCTGTTTTACTATCAAAAGCGATATAACTTCATAAACACTGTTAATACCTGTCTTAGAAATGTAAGGCCATGTATAGAGATGTAAAAAATTTAATAAAATTATAGGTGAATAAAATTTTAACTTAATTATTTGACTTCTGATTTCAAAATACCCTTCAACATCAGAAAGCCTTTGTTTGTGCTTTGGTCTGGCTGGATAAATATTATACACAGAATAGCTGTCAGTGATTGTTTTACTCGTAGAAGAAGAAAAAAAAAGCGTGTTAATCAAATTGGGTAAGTACTATGTAAAAAATAGATTTTCCTTTTCCCAGATTAATAATAAAAAGGTTGTTTTAATGCATGACAGTTTGTTATGTGAAAAATGTGTTCACAGTTATAGAAATGTAGTTTTGAAGGATAATGTTGTGTCATGTTAGCTAAAAAACATGCAAATGTAATAGTTATTAGATTATTACTCACCCAGTACAAAACAAATATTAGAATGCAATCATGCCAAAGCACACAGAACGATGCCAAATCATGGTTTAAGCATAAAAAAATTTTTGTCGTGCATTTGCATTGAAAAGAAACTTTATTGAATTTTGTGTTCATGTAATAAATTCTTAACCTACATAGTATATACAAAATACTCTCGAATATTTACATATTTTAACTACAACATACGTTTCCACGAATCTTCTCTACTTCATATGTATTTATGTGTTTTAAATTATGTACATATCATCATGAAAATACAACAATGCTGTGTTTCGTTTAGTAAGTCAAAGCATCCAGACAAATAAAAAAAAAGGAATTGTTACGTAATTAAAGTTACTACTTAAAAACATAAAAATAAAACAGCACGATGTTATAGTAAATATGAATACAAGCATGCAATTCAGTGCTTCTTATAGAAAACCGGTGGGTTTTCTATACGAAGAAAAAAAAACAGAATTCACAACAAACCACAAATGTAGCCAATAAAATATGCACTTTAAATTTCGATGTGATTATGTCAGCAGTCACAAGGCTACACAGAACATAAAATTTGTGCACTAAGTCGTAAGGGACGTTAAAAATCAGGCATTCTACTTCAAATTGATCGCAGTAGCCCGCCTGATGGTAAGCAGTAGTTGTGGCTTATGAACAAGTGCAACATCTGAGATGCTGACGTTTTGCCAGGTGTTAAGTGTCAAAGTTTTAAAAATTTTCCTTGTCGAAGTTCCTTGGAAATATTTCGTAAATTCGTTGGATCATTGGAAATAGTTCCTTCAGAAGAAAGAAATACCATAGTCTGCGGTAGAAATGATCGGAAAAACCAGATGTTATCACATCACTGCTTGGGGGCTGAATAACTGGCAGAGGTGTGATACAACCCCAGTGGACTTTGGAAAGAGTCCTACTAGTAGATAACTACAAATAAATGTATAACCCAGTTTAATTATTCTAAGGAAACTCACATAGACTGAGAAGTTCTTAGGCGCCGATTCAATTTTCCCTTCCACAGCCAGAAGTCGGGACATGTGCTCCAAGGAGAAACCTGTCACCTCGATGATGGCGTACGTTCGCACCACTGGAATTTATGAGAAACATTTTAAACAAAAGGATTTATTCTTTACGAGAACCGAGTGAAATTTCACTCGAGTATCATTTTCAACGCTATATCAATAAAGTAAGCAAAACGATAAGTAATAAGTGTTTCGAGGTCATACGTCAGCCAACCCATACCGGGCCAGCGTGATGGTTTATGGCCTAGACGAGCTCCTTGCGAAAGTCCCAGAAGTGGGGACATTTAGTGGGCTTGATAACGCTTTAACTTATCTCGCCTAATGTTACGCGACTATGCTGCCGACGATAGAGCGAGAATTCTGTATAGAAATGCTAGTTAGAGGTTTGTTTATTTTAACTGCACTGACAACTTACCTAAATACCCAGGGAAGCCTTGGAAGGCCCAGCACTCAGCGGGCATGGCTCCCGGCGTGAGCGCATAGCGCGGGGATGTGTACACCCACCACACCGGTAGTCCGAGAATCGAGTATTGCTTCGTCTTGATTTGGTAAAGTTCTGTACACTTTGTCGATATGACTTGTCCTCCTGAAAAGAAAAAGAGTAAGGTCTATAAGTGACATTTAGGCTCTTTCTTTTACTTAATGTATTGAACATGTATGTACGATACTACTGATAGTAACTCAGATTAATGAAATATTATTATACATGTACATAATCAGTAGCAATTTAATTCAAAACAAATCAGGCTCAATGAAGAAAGAACGAAATAAGAAAGACTTACGACTTGTAGCATATTGATTGATAGGCAGTAGAGGTCTTCTGAGACTAAGTGCTATAGGTCTCATGAAAAAATGTAGCAGTCTAAAAACTGCACGTACAATAAAAACTAACTTAAGAATGAGATAAAATAAGAAGCGGTCAGGCGTACTCTCCTCTGGAAATAGGCCGCTGAACGCGGTTG
Organism: Ectropis grisescens; assembly: GCA_017562165.1. Taxonomy (NCBI): domain Eukaryota; kingdom Metazoa; phylum Arthropoda; class Insecta; order Lepidoptera; family Geometridae; genus Ectropis; species Ectropis grisescens. The sequence continues at coordinate 5,560,909 of CM029783.1, forward strand.
AAATTTAAATATTACTGGACTTACCATATCATATGTGAATATGCTGTCAATAATTTTATTAAAAAATGTGGAACAACCACGTCAGTCAAAAGTAATAACTTTTTAATCATTGTTTTATCAAAACATAAAAATAATGTTTGAGAGGTGCCTTCAGATATGGATAGGAGTATATAGAACATACCTGCAGACTCCAAAGCATAATCTACCAGCCCGGTCTTATCTGCATCATACACGTTAAGCATTCCAGCCACAATCCTCTTCACCAGCTCCACATCCATTCCAGTCTCCGTGTGGTGATGCTGCACCTCCACTTCCTTCACATACTCCCTCAGCTTCTCCGCAATCAACACCATCTGCTGCTTCTCAAACGCTGCCAAGTACTGCTGAATCATCTGCCGTATCTTATCTTCGCCCATGTCAGGCTGCCAAGTCGATATCAACCGCTCGTGAATCTCTTGACTCAGTACTTGCAGTTGTTCTTTAGACATGTAATGCTGATCGAAGTATGGCTTTAATTTGGCTGCCAGAATTTCATTGTTTTCGGTGTTGAGGATCTGTATTAAGTTTTGCTGGAGGTACTTCAACGAGTACTGTTCTATTTGGGCTTCTATATTGTCTAACTTGGATATTTTCTGATCGAAGTACTGCAGTCGGTTGTCAACGCCCAGTGCCCATCCTTCTAAAGCTGCAATACGGTTCGTCAAATCTGGGTCTTGGACAATTTGCGAGGGTTTGTACGTGTCTACTATGATCGGTTTCTCTCGAGGTATTAGCTGCTGAATTTCGTCTGCGTAGTTATAACCTGTAATGGAGAAGGAATCGGTTATTGTTGCATGTCTTGGCTCTGTCCTTCCCGAGATCGTTACATGTTTCGTAGTGAGTAAGTTTTTAAAGCAGGGAAGGACAGAGATAGAATTAAACTATATGAAAAGTCAAAGACTCACCTAAAAGTGTATCGTCCCAGAGAGTACGTCCACTTTCTTATAGGTGATGTTTGCATCTATCCTTCCCTGACTTATTAAAAACAGTTTACACAAATATACACTATTATCATTAATGACGATATATTTATAGTGTTGATATAGTTTAACAGTAAATATCGAAATATCGGCTTCCTCCCATTTAACCACGTTAAATATTCCGTAATTAAATGACACCAGTGTATTATACAAAATGTTTTATACGCAATTTTACCTGTAAATTCTTACATTTCAAAGTATATTGGTACAAAACCACAAACCATACTTTTGATAGTAATGTAGTGTAGCCCTAAGTTCCCTCTATAACATATCACTGTTAATCATCAGATTATTGGAATAAATCCAGTCTTAAAGATGAGCTCGACTGAATCGATTCATTCCTCTCCTAATAGGTCATACCTTTACAGTACCTAACACACTTGTTTTGGCACTAAATACTGCCAAGGCTAGAGTTACCAGTATGTTAGGCAATGAGAAATACTTCGCCTAAACGAATTAGCCAGAATGCTGTGTTCAATTTCAAACTTCAAAAAACTTTAGATCAGTTTAAAAGTTATTTTTTCCTACGGTGAGTTACCATCAGACATAGTGGACTGAGTTACAGAAATATATATAAACAAGATGAAAAATTGTTTAGGTTCAACGAGTAATGTATATAGTTCATAGTTTGCAGAAAAATTGCCTCAAGTATTGTGACCGTGATGGCTTAGTGAGTACGTCGATTTCACAGATCGTAGGTTCGAATCTCAACTGCACATAAGCAATGAGTATTTTTCCAACTGCGGACGTACTAGTTTGGCTTTAACAGTGAATAAAAACATCGTGAGGAAACGGCATGTTTGCAGAAAGATATTTTTGAGAAATTCGTAAACCCGTACTGGGTTAGCATGGTAGATTATGGTATTGACTCTCTTCTTGTTAAAAAAAAGAATATGCAATATACATAAGAAAGGGAACGTAACTAAGATGTATAAATAAAATACGCAATGCATAGAAAATTATTATAATCAAAAATAGTATTAGTAGAATAGACATTAAAATTTTTAATTTAATTGAAATCAAATGACATTAATCTGCCTACAGACAAACTAACTTAGCCCAAACAATTATTTCAATTAAAATTTTGAAAAGCAACCATTTGCAACTTAAATATAGTGTAATAAGTAAGCTTGTCACAAATTTGTTTTCACTGTAAAATGTACCTACATTGTACGAATTTAAAGTTCACTTTTCAATGTTTTTTCCACTGTGGGAGTAATGCGAATAAAGCAGAATTTAATTAATAATTTATTACAAGCTATATTGTTTAGACTCGCTTTTATAACTACTTAAAAACATCACTCTCTTGCGTAGACAATTTCTACAACAATAATTTTCAATTTGGTACATCTGCATTAATACTCAAAGTAAAGCTTTTAAATTTCCAAATATTTAAGCGACACAAAATTTTAATACCGAAAACATCCACCGAATCCTTATTAGAAGCTATTTATGACTAGGGTGTTAGTCTTTTAGCACAACTTTACAAACCAAAATACAATTTACTAAAAAGAAAACAATATGGCAGCTTCATGTTGCAATTAGGTACACAATTATAATATTAACTATGTGATGATAAAATAAAAATAAAATTATTTATGACGATAACAAAAAAATATAAATGATTTAATTGTGGAATGGAAATAAGAATAAATTATAAATCTGCGCATAAAAATGAATATTTGTCCTTAAACATGATATTTATAAAGTATTACAAGTTATATTTAAGACAAGAATGAGAGATCACGATTGATCCAGTTTGTACTAAACTTTAACAACCAAACGAAAGAAAGATACAACCAAATTAACAACCACATTTTCGATGTGAATTAAAAATAGCCTAGTGATCCAGTATTAGCCAGCTATCTGGCTCCCTTAATGCTACAAACTTTTTACAAGGTTTGGTGTTCTGGGACGAATGTCCAACAATACATTAGCATTTGTAGTACCGTGACCCCTCATTCTTGTTTACATCTAAAACTAGAAACTACAAATAATTAGGCACTGATGACTTACTGCGTATTAATTTTAATTATGTTTGTTCGATACCAATTATACATATCACTCTAGTTGATATGAAATTGTACAACATTACTTTAGGACATTTTCAATTAATTGTTTTCAGGAGCAAATAAATCCAAACTATGTAATAAATGGCGGTAGTGGATTTATTTTGGTACTACATTGCCATCATAAATATTTTCTTTAAAAATACATAAATTTCACTTGAACAACAGATTGTACCGTGACTTCGGCGTTTTAATTGTGATAATTCGTAACAGTATTTGATACCAAAACATAACTAACCGCATCGAAATAGATTTAAAAAAAAGTGAAGGTGTAATTTGTCAGTGTGAATCAACACAAATAACAGTGACAAAACCTTAGATTAGAACATAAAGTCAAGGTTAAGCGCCATCTATCATAATCTGTGGAATCTTTTTTTCTTTGAAAACGCCTCAGTCATAGTCAGGTTACCCACATGTGATATGATCAAGGTCAAGCCCCACTTAAAAGTTTCAGCCGCATTCAGCGATGTTTTCTCAAGGAAAGTGGGCGAACAACCGCGTTTCGTTGGCCAATCGTATCATACGTGTGTAAACCGTTTATTAACCGAAAATATATAAAACCAAGTTAATTTCCATATTTCCATTTAGTTACTGTGTGAATTGTTCACCAATACTACAATTGAATTACCTTAATACTATTTGCTAGTTCAATTTTAAGTACTATAAATAATCTATACTTATAATTTTAATTATGCATTTTAAACCATGATAAATTGTAAAAAAACTCTAAATAAGAATTTAAAAAATCATTTTTTGTTCAGGCGGATGAAAATTTGACTCAATATTTTTTAATTTTCTTCAAACAAAAGCTCCCAAAATCATCTAATTATTTAGTAAGGGCACTGAAAACAAACCAACCACTTTATATTTTGTTCGTTAGAGAAACATAAATTTTTGGTCGCATCGCGTATCTCCAAGAAAACATCAAGAAACACAAATAACCTCTATACCTTGATTTTTTTAATTAGTCCAAAAAAAACCAAGAAATTACCAAATCAAAATACCAAATATATTTAAAAATTCACAATGAGTAATTATACTTCACTTTGGAAGGAAGATACCCAGATTCTATTTTCCACTCGAACGACACATCCCAATTCTTTTTACAAAAGTGCACCCAAACGGTATTCATGCATTCAAATCTTTGGAAAAAACAGGGAAATTGTTTTGTGGGTGCTGTGCAACGAAACAGTTTACCTTGTTTTGAAAAAGTAGTAAAATTAGATGATCCTTGGTTGACAGATACATAGCAGAGTACTTTTCATAAAATTGGAAATTGTGCAATTTTCTTGCAGTTTTTTGAAACTGATAACTCAATTGTCCAAATTTTTGGACTAATTTAATAATATTTGTATTAAAAGGTCAATGGAAAAATAGTTCTCTCTAATAATTTAAGTAATATTCTTAAGTAGTAAGTTTTTAGTTTACAATAGGTCGGTAGTTACAGAAATATAACGACCTAAAACAGATTAGAATTAAGGAACCGCTATCATCCAAGTACTCCACGCCAGAACCGCCGCATCTCTTCGTAGCAGCTTTCCGCAACCACTGACATATAATCCGATGCGTCGGCCACTCTATTCTGAACTATATCTTTGTACTCTCGATATGTCTTCCTCATTTCAGGTAAATTGTCGCTTATGTCTGGCAAAGTGATATTTATGTCCGGTAGCGTAAAGTTGATTTTCGGTAGAATGTTTAGATCGGCCAGAGTGATATTGGGTACGGGTATGGATGGAATCCTGTTGGTAAACTCGGTAAGGTCTAGGTGGAAATCCGTAAAGTTTGGTACAGCGAGGTGGTCCCAGTTTTCGTAGGTGTAGTGCGCTGGAAGGAATCATTATGTTCATGTTGTAAACCTATCTGTACAGGAGAACGTTTTTGATAAATCTCATTTAATCAAATGAAAAATACTTTACAATACATGTTTAACCTTCCAAATATGATTCATTTGATTGGTCGACTTTCGGAAGAGTATCTCACTCACTAAGTAACACTAAGAGTACGACCACTACGTACCTCACGTACTTACGATTTTGATAAGGCGGTCCCAATAGGCTGACTTTGAGTGGGAAACTATTAGCATATAGCTGTATATTCTCAGTGTCCGCACAGCGCGTACTGTACGCAATATGCAACGTTTCCGAATTATTCTCGGTACCAATCCCAATTGGTTAGGATAATCGAGATTCTAGTTTAGTGTATTGAGTCGGTCGCTACCGAAATCGCAGTTCAGCCAGTCAACAGTCGTAGTCTAACAGTCACTGTGAGCCTTAAGGTATGATTCCAAACTCCGCTGCTTGGAATAGTGTTGCCGCAGCTCTACTCTGTCTCTATAGATTTATATGAGTCTAGCAGCCCATTCCGGCTTCGCTCGGATATTGCCATATTATGGACTATTAATCGAAATAAAAACTATCCCACCTTTTAAGCATCGATATAAACCACTAGATGTTTCCTCGTTGGGAACAGTAAGCTCACTCTTTCCGTTCTAGTCGGTTGCACAGGAAGCGGTGAATGTCGGACCTTTTTTACCGTTTTACCTATCACTATTCGTTGTCAAAAACCAAAATAAATAGAACTACAGCATATCTCGCCGCAAGCGATTCTAGGGTTCAAGTAGGTAGGATGCATGTAAACCACTTACCCTAGACACGGAGCCGCAGTTTATTACCCATTTCAAGGTGCTCAGGGCACATCTATTAGTTTATATCACTGCTTTCAAGTTGGATCAAACTGCACAGCCCACACGGTGTGCAAATTGTATTAAAATCGGTTTAGTAGTTTACGAGTCCATTGCGGACAAACAACATGATGCTACACAGCAAAATCGCGGCAATCTCACACGGGGACCTTAACACACTACGCTGACGACACCGACGACGCCATCGGCCGGTTCGTGCGGCGAGCGTTGGCTGCATCACCGAAGACCATCCGAAATTTCATCCTACAGATGGCGATCAGGGACAGAAATGCGGCCGTTGTGGAAGCTCTAGGCCTCGAAAAAAAGGAAAATCGCGGCTGCAAATGGAGACTATAATGACGACTAGTCGTGCTATGGCAGCACTGTTATGTGCAGCGGAGTTCCGAATCATACCTTTATGGGGGAACGCAACCTATAATTTGTGTATAGTACTCACATCCATATCCCAGGGCCGGCAGCAACAGAAGCAGTAGCCAGGGCCACCAGCGCCGTTTAGTTGCAGCCTGGGTCGACGTCTGCCCGATATACTTCTCACTCTCGGACACGTGGTTCGGCGTAAACTGTTGGATTACACATACAAATATGATTATTTAGCAGAGCGTCGTTTTCACTCGCGTAATTAGTAGAGTAAATAACGGGAACGGCCCTTCTACCGCTGAACTCAATCGGCTTTGGATTTGCTGTCCCTATAATTACTAACGAAAAGAAAAGAGATAGCAATATAGACAGTTTTAATTAAGACCCTTGGGAGTTACGCGGGTAAAACCGCGATAGAACCGCTAGTATAAAAATAAATATGAAATTAAACGAAATCTCTTTAGTTCATAAACATTACTTAAAACTAACAAACAGCAAAAAAATTGGCAGTCATAGAGACTGCCGATAGAAGTGAAAACTTATAACTCAGAATTTGATGGCACACTTTGGAAATTACGCGAGTGAAACCTGGGCGCTGCTAATCTCTACATATAAAAATGTTATGTTAGTTTGTGTACACTTCAAAAACTCAAAAAGTGCTGTACCAATCGAGCTGAAATTTTAGAATGATATATAATCCGCATCAAAGATTGTTTTTATCTAATTTTTGCATTACAATGTTCCACAGCGAAGCGTGGCAGGGTACATCTAGTCTGGAATAAATCTTCAAAGCATCTAGATAAATATTCTAAGCATTGACAACTAGATTCGTTTATAAGTATGGCTATATAGATTAGTTTTTTAAGCATGGCCATTTAGAAACATATAGCGTTAGTTAGGTCCCGAGTCCACTCGAATATTTATTTCATTTCCAAGCATTTGACGCTGATTTTCATTCACAGCCCACGAAGAATCTGTGGTGTGGTGCGCCAAAAGAGGTTTTCACTTCAAAACATAACAACGTGAAAGGAACAAAAGTTACCGTTTCAGTGATGGTGGTGACCGTAGTGGTGGTGATCGTCTTGATGAGTGTGTAGATCCACACGAACGGCACAGCCGCCACCGCCGCCGTCCGGGCCACGACGCTTGCTGAAACGTGCAAATCTTTGTAAATGAAATGAAAATTAATTGTCTTAATTGTTTTGTGATTCAAAACCGATTTATTATACAGTATATATATATTACAATAGACTAGTACAATAAACTCAGGGCACATCTATTAGTTTATATCGATGCTTTCCACTTTTATCGAACGGCACCGAGCACACGGTGTGCAAGTTTGATTAAAATCGCTTAAGTAGTTTAGGAGTCCATCGCGGACATACAACGTGACGCGTAATTTATATATATATTATTAAGATATCGTTCGCATTTATAATATTAGTAGCATATTGTAAAAACGTAGACTTAAGCATAGAAATAGGTAATTTAATGATAATAATAAGGGGTCTGTGTATACCTCGCCTCGGATTCCGGTCGGTGTAAGGATACCGGTGCGTAGGGCCAACGACCTTCCGGTAGGTAGTGCTAGCGCTGGTGGAGACGGCGGTCAGCATGGACACCAGCAGGCGGGTTATCCACCACCGCTCGTCCGCGGGGTACGCCGCTTTGTGGATGTACGCGCTTTCGTCGTCCGAACTCTCTACAGACTGGAACAAGAGTATTTTATTAGTTACAATAAATCAATCTTGCGTCTCACAAATATTTTTTGTAGTGGTAGGACTCTTGGCAGAGGCCGTCTGTGGAAGTAGCACACCTTCGCCAGTTATACTACCGCCAAGCAGTAATGTGCAAACATTACTGTGTTCCGGTTTGAAGGACAATTGTTTCCAGAGAAATTACAGGGCTTAGAGATATAACATCTTAGATCTCTGGGTGACGAGTGCAGTGCAGTGCTAGTGCTAGGATTTGGACTCTTGATGTTTCAATAGCTGCGTGTCACTGTGCTGTTATGTGGCAGGCATGTTGTTTACCATCAGGCACATGTTCTGTTCGTCTCGCCACTGTATACTATAAAAAAAACATTTTTAAATATAGTGACGGTATAACTACGACATGCGCCAGCCTGTGAATGCTAAGGTTTATAGCGAAAAGGACACCAACTTGTCGCACTAGTTTTAAGGTTTACTGTTATTTTTTATTATGTAACTTTACGTTATATATGAATCATATGAATGCTACGCAGCTATTTAAACGTGAAGAATCTATATATGTATAAATTACTGGTCTCGTGGCTTAGTGGGTAGTAACTCTGCAGCCGAGGGTCGTGGGTTCGATTCCTACCCAGTGCAAATATTTGTGTGATGAATTCAAATGTTTGTACTGTGTCTGGGTATTTGTATGTATAACTAGCTGTACCCTGCCACGCTTCGCTGGTGCACATTGTGATGCAAAAATTAGATAAAAACAATCCTTGATGCGGATTTTATAACATTGTAAAATTTCAGCTTGATTGGTGCAGAACTTTTTGAGTTTTTGAAGCGTACACAAACCAACATAACATTTTTATAAATAGAGATAAGTATGTATTTAAAACTATATATGTATTATAACAGCTATCTCGCTGCCATAGTACAATCTTTGCTTAGTTTGAAGTCAGATGGTGTTGTGTGTGATTTTTCTACCAATATTTATTTATTTATTTTTTACTGCCTAGGACTGTACTGTGCTCGTTACCCAGAAATAAATAAGACAATTTATTTCTTTGTCCCTTTTTTGTAGAATGAACTAGATTGTTTAGGGTAAAAATTTTGGAACCAAAGATTTGTATGAAAATTTACGCTACCATTATGAACGTGAAATATCTGATTCAATATTATATCAATATTTTTTTCCTGTTCGCAAAACATTTCCCGAAAACGTTCTTTAGCGATTAAGACGTTAAACTTCTTTCTTTCTTTAAATGTATGAATAGTAAAATTAAGGCTGCCAGATATAATAAATATTTAAACAATACGGTACATTGTTTGCTCACACGTAAATTCGCATACCATGGATGGATCTGTCAACAATTACCTACTTTTGGCCGGTTATTAGCACAAGTTAAACATAACTGTGTATTAATTGCCAGCAGTCGGCCCAAAACAACCTACTATGTTTAATTATAAGTATAGATCAAAACCAAATCGTAATACTTGAACGCTAACATAAGCTTTCCTTATGTGGTGGAAGGATGAAGGAATGTCAAATAGACCGTGTACCGCTTCTTTAAGGTGTTTGCGGTACAGGCGGTGGTGACCGTGCTAGCCGGTCCATCTAGTTCGCGCTGGGAGGGGAGGGTCATGAGGGGGCAATAACCCTCCCTGGGCTGATCAAAACCATTCATGTGGTGTTTCTATGGATAGGTCTTCAAAAACTTTTATATTTTGTTACTTGCTGCTACGGAAGCCTTCATTGGAATTGGCCTTCATACGGAAGCATTCAAGCCAGGCGAGTCCGACTCGCACTTGACTACTTTTATTTCCTTAATAGTGTTCTAAAATGACGAAATGACGTTGCACGGACCGTGTACCGCTTCCTCAGCGTGCTAGCGGTCCAGGCGGTGGTGGCGGCCAGCCGGTCCACCTCGTCCGCGCTGGTGACGGGCCCCTGCACTCGGAACTGGGACAGCGAGCGCCGCGACATGTTGGGCATGGCCACCTGTCCGGGCGCGAGCTCCACGCGGTCCTTCGACAGCGGCGAGTACGTGTAGTCCGTCTTCGGGTATTTGCTGCAAACGAAACACATTCGAAACATTAATTGACACACAAAAACTAGTGTATCTGTATTATAACTAGGATATAATTGGGAAGTACCACACCTTTGCCAGGTATTCTACCGCCAAACAGTAATGTGAAAACATTACTGTGTTCCGGTTTGAAGGACAATGTTTCCAGAGAAAAAACAGGGCTTAGAGATTTAACATCTTAGATCTCTGGGTGATTAGCGCAGTGTAGTGCTAGGTAATAATTTGTACTATGTTCCAATATCTGCGTGTCACTGTGCTGTTATGTGGCTGTCATGTTGCTTACCATCAGGCACATGTCCTGCTCGTCTCGTCACTTCTTATTAAAAAAATAAAAATAAAGAAGCTTTACTGTAACAAAGTTTCAAGTGATTTTACATACCTATTAACATTCCCCATTCAATTCACAGCCCACTAAAAATCTGTCTAGGCGAGCCAAAAGTTTTCTCTTCAAAAACAACGGAAACGGAAACTACGCGGGTAAACCCACGGGGTGCTGCTACACAGCTGATAAAGTAGCGGCTCTCAGTAATATATTATTTTTTAATAATAAATATCATTATTCATCCCACAAATAAGCCAATTTACACGAAACAAATTAACACTCACATTATTCCTTAAAAAAACTTGAATTATACATACAATTAAATATCACAGAACCTGCACTAAGCAAAGCTTGTATTCAATCAGTATCTATTGTCACTTAACCAAGACTTTGTTCGAAGGCAAGTAACGCAAGAACTCAACTAAACATAGAATTACAAAACTATGGCTAAAGGGCTAAGCAACAAAGGACCCTTTAAAATCACTTAGGTAGGTAAGTATATTAAAAGTTTATTTCAACATCAAAGGCCTTCCAAGCTTTCCAACAATTCGCCGGTACCTATAAATAGCTATAGTTACAAATGATTCATAGAAAACATTATGAAAACTTGAAAACCAATACGAAGTCAGTGCCGAAGGAGAAACAGTCGCGTGCATGTACTTCCCCTACAAAAAGGCCGCCAATTCAGCTGAAAATTTAGTCGAACTGACTGACTTACTTGGCAGGACTGACTAAAAATCCAATGCCATGGTGATTATTCCTAGTAAAGTCTTCGAAAAGTGACCGATATTCACGAAAGTTGGTATTTATGTACCTATCTATGTGTAATTTTATCGTTACTGGTTTACTTGAGAGATAGTACATAATTATAGTGTTTAGTTCGATTTATGTTTGTATTCGTATTCGAGGCGAAGTCTGAAAGGCCGCCAGTTATTTTATAAATTACCATTACTTCGCACTCTGTTGTAAACAAGCCGTTCAATGCTTTTATTCACAATCAAATTATGTAAGCATTTAATTAAGCAACAAAGTTATCAATACCTAACAATAGCACCAAACGGGAGCACTTCACGCATGACTGCGCGCCAAATTATGCGTATCTTTATCATTGCACTTGTCGATTTGTCAATGTCTGTCGTACACTGGTGTATGCAAATTCTAAAACCCAAATGCTGATTTCCTACACACATACCTACATAAGCAGTCTACTATTACAAGTAAGTTCCCACGGCTGGGACTATTTTTTTATACAACTTCGAGTGACGAGACGATCAGTACATGATGTGCCTATGCCTCCCACATAACAGCATAATGTCACGCAGCAAAAAAACGAACATAGAAGAGTCCAAATCGTTACCTAGCACTGCACTCGTCACCCAGAGATCTAAGATGTTTTGTTTCTAATGCTCGAGCTACACGAGGCTAGTTTTTCAAGCTGGGATAGCAAGCTATTGTTAGCAAGCTAGCACTTCTGGCTTCGTGTAGACAAAACTAGCGTTGCGTCGCGTTGTCTGCACGAAGCAAAGAGTATTAGCTTTCCAACACTAGCTTGCTATCCTAGTAGTGTTTCCCCCGTGTAGCTCGGGCATAAGCCCTGTAATTTCTCTGGAAACATTGGCCTTCTAACCGGAACACAGTGACTATCCTACTAATATAATGTCTAATATTTCTTGCTCAATTACGTCGTAACTTATGTACGGATCGGGATGAAATTTGGAAGACAGACTATAGTGTGGAAGAAAACACAGGCTACCTTTTATCCCGTGCAAATAACGAAAACGGGAACTACGTTGGTAAAACCACGTAACTAAAACTCCGGCCCTATAAGACTGCTATACCAAGCACTGCAACCACTAACTTTGACAAGATAAAGCGTACTACATTATAATGTATGTCTAACACAGGCACTTACTACGTTTTTAACATTGACACATACGAACAAACATGCACAATTATAAACCAAACAAACTTTCGCCTTTATTCGCGTGATTAATTTTCTCCAAATACACTGCAATCCACACGGTCTTTGGTAAATTGTCACCGATTGCACGTGCAGACCGCGCATTTGGCATTTGAGTACTAGAGTGTCCAGTGCAAATATAGAAGCATAATGTCTAATTTTACAGCCTACCGTTCCTAGTAGCGGCTCGGTACAGCTTCGCTGCTAGTTAGCTAGTGTAGCACCAAATATGTACTCGGTTTATTTAGGCCATTGAAGTGGTATGGGAGATTCTTGGATACAACGCAATTCAGACCAATTAATTTTGGTTTACGATTTGTATTACGATTCCACATACTTAATTATTAAAGACAATAATTCCTTGGTGGTATATCCTATATTAATTGAAAAATGTAACTACACACACTTGACGATTACTTTACGGACAAAAAGTCTCGTAATTTTAGAATACCATAGCTATACTGTTCCAATATACTAGGTACTTTATACGTACAGTCGTCCTTTCACAGAGTTTTCTACAACTTCCTTTGTATTGTTCAGTTTTATAGCACTTTAATCACCTACTCATTTAGATGATAATATACGCCTTAAATAAATAAGTCTTTCACTATTATTGGCGCCTAATAAGATTTATGCAAATGAATTAATTTCATTCAGTATCCTACAGGAATCAATAAACTTAACGGGATTAAACGTAGCCAGTGTTAATCTAAGTAATGTACTCGTACACTCATCTGTATTTAATTTCGTTGAAAAACGTTTAGTCATTACAGAGTTATTTGGAAACAAACACACACACTTGCAACCAAGCTCACAAACTTCGCTTTAATAATATTGGTGTGATTTAACCACTTATAAAATGTTCGAATCAAATTTTTTTGCCTCAAAATAAAGGGATATTAAATAATTACCTTATCGTCAATGTTCCTTCCACTGTTTCTATTTCGTCAATAGCTAATATATCAGCCATTGTAAATACATATAATGTCATAGGCAATATACTAAAATTAACTAAATAAATATAAATCTCTGATAATAATTCGAATGCATTATATACACTTGAAGACTAAGTTAAAAACAGCTGTTAAATGTCAAACTGAAAATGTTAAATTACCCTCATTTTGGGCTATTTTATTGTCCCACTGTTAAATTTATGACAAGTACCTTCAGAGTTGAAGTAATAAACTAAATGGCGGAATTTAAATGTATTCTTCTTTATGGAAAAAAGTGACAAAGAAACAGACAAATAGTCAGATGGTAAAAGGTTAAAATCACTTAGATCTGCCTGATCTGATTAGATCACGTCTGCTTTACCAAAGACGTTGACAAGCCTTGATCGAGCTATGTCTTTGAGGTATTTTTAAAATTTTTGTTTTGGTACGATTGTGGCGAGACTAATTGTTATTACTTATACTTACCAACGCGAACTATGGAAATTTGCGAGATTTTAGATGTATTATATGCTAGCAGTGTCCTTCTTTAGATCAATAACATTTTTTGTAAAAAAAAACTAATTAGAGACGCCATCTGTTCAAGACTGAAACTTACGCTCAATAACAACAATTATTTATTAGTGATCAGTTTATTGTTAGTTTTAAATTATTGAAACCATTAACCGGAATAAAAGCTGTCCTATCTCTCAAGTTGGACCAAATCCTACTCCTATTAAACCTACTCATAAATAATATAAATGTCAATATTTGTAATGTTTGTTGCTCAACCACGTCGTAACATCTGACTGACAACGGATCACATTCAGATTACAATCAGAAAGAACAAATAGGCTACTTTTTATCACGGGGAAATAACGGAAACTGGAACTGCGCGGGGCTGCTAGTCCGACTTGGTGAAAAGTTTATTAGCCACAAATACCATGGCACTGGATTTTGATGTCTATTCCATTATTATAAAGCTGAAGATGTGTTTTGTTTGGGTAGGGATCGAACCCACGACCCTCGGCTCGCAGGCCGCAGGCAGAGTTACTACCAACTAAGCCACCAGGCCAGCCAGCCATTATGTAGTTTGTATTGTGTATTATAGATCGCATCGTCGCGTCACCGAACACCAGGAGAAATGTAAACCAAGTGCAAACCTTTTAATGACGATAACAAGAACAAAATTAAAATTTTTGACTAAACCCCGACTGCCTCGTATTTGTTATCTGTACAACATTCTACTAGTCTTCATTCTTCAAGCCCTTTCATTTGCTACCCATATAAAGGGAGTTGTGAAAAAAGAAATGCATTTTGTGGTAGCGGCCATCTTGGATTTGAAACTTGTCATAGTACAAAGTATTCTACTAGTCAAGCCCTTTCGTTTGATACTCATATTGAGGTAGTAGTGAAAAAAATGATATAATTCGCCATTTTGTGGTGTTGGCCATCTTAGATTTGAAATTTGTTATAATGTATTACAGTATTCTACTTGTCAAGCCCTTTCATTTAATACCCATATTGAGGAAGGTTGTGAAGAAATATTTTTTCCGCCATTTTGTGGAGGCGGCCATCTTGAATAGATATTAACCAAACATAGCTAAGAACATCCTCACGGATATTAACCTTAATAAAAATAACCGCAACGGACGGACGGACGGACGGACGGACGGACGAACGGACGGACGGACGGACGGACGGACGGACGGACGGACAGACAGACAGACAGACAGACAGACAGACAGACAGACAGACAGACAGACGTCGACGTCAAACTTATAACAGCCCTTTTTTTGGTCGGGGGTTAAAAAAAAATCGAATCGAAAAATTTCAATCGCTGGTCTTCTATAAAAACCTATTGAATTAAAATATTTGTTTTTTTTTTAAATGTTAGAATTTTAAAATTTATAATTTTTATTGTTTCAATACCTCTTCTAATACATTATTTCGCAATGCCGTACAAAAATCATGCGGTAAGGAGAAATTATCGAGGTTTAGAACCCCCTCTTCAACAGCACTCAGTTGCTCAGTTGGACAGCTTACAAGTGACGGCATAGTGCTCAATCTTATTACTTTATACCCTTCTATAATCCTACATAGGTCTCCTGCTGTATCAGATGACCCATAAATTTTGTTCACGGGCCTGCAGTCTATAAACGTAATCAAGCGCGTCTCTAAGTTGACATTAATATTGTGAATACTGGCATGCGTTAATATCATCGATATAAATCAATGGATGTGCCCTACGAAATTTCAGGCGGACGGAATTATGTCATCGTTGGGAAGAGTGAGGTCACTCTTTCGTGGAGCTCTTTCAGGAAGCGTTGAACGCCGGACGTTTTTACCTATCACTATTAGTTGTCAACAACCAAATTAAGTAGAACCACAGCATATCTCGCCGCTAGCGATTCTAGGGGTCAAGTAGATTGGCTGTGTGTAAACCACTTACGATACACACAGAGACGCAGTTTATTACCAATTTCAAGGTGCTCAGGGCACGTCCATTGGTTTATCGATGGATACATTAAAGTCTGTGTTAATGAGGTCGGTACTCACTTCCAGTACTCGCCCGCCATCTTGTAGAGGCGGGACGGCAGGTGGTCGCTGACGGGGTCCGCAGTCAGCAGCAGGCTCGTGTCCGCTAGCGCCTGCTCAGCGAACGAGCTGTCTGTCGAGCACGCGCTGTAAGCGGGGCTGCCGAATCTCGTCGACCTGTGTGTAAATAAATAGATTGATAAACGTTTTATTGTGCTTAAATTATATAAAAAGCAGAAAAATCATAAAATAGCTAATCGTGCCAGTCGTAACGAGCTCTTTAAGGCAACCGTAGGATGGAAAAGTATTCGTGGAGGCATTCAGCGATACAGCGTTTCCGCCATACCTACATGGGCAAAGGGTAAAGACGAAACCCTTTTATTCGGTAGGGGTTACCACTCGTGGTGTCGCGTCCGACATAACCCGACCGCCCCCTTTAGATAGAAGGATATGCGTAAATGCATTTCCTCCACGTTAAAAACTCAGAGAATTTCTAATTACTTTTTACTTTGCTTTTCTATCTTACGGTTGCCTTAAAGTAATAAGGTCGCAAATTGCTAATCAATTATTATTAGATTACGATTCGCGCTATCTCGTATAATGTTTAGCGACGATGCAGCCTATCCAGGAGAGATCGATTAAATACGATTAAAAAAGCCGACTAGGATGTGAGGTTCAAAATTACAAGTTTCTTTGAATGTCGCAAGTATTTGTACAATATGTGTGTGTGTATTTGATGGTGTGTGTGACTCGGGACCTTCTCTCACAAGAAGAAAGTCAAACGCTATGATCTATCAGGCTAGCCGTTTGGCTTGGCCGTTGGCCGTTTGGCTAGCCTGATAGCCTGAGTTTGGCTAGCTACCGAGTTGGCGAATAACGCATGTCCTAGACCAGAAAACGCTTCCTTAGAACATGCCGATTCCCTTCCGGTGTTTTTCTTCGCCGCTAAAGCCAGTGGTGGCAACAAGCTAGTACATCTGCACTGAGCAAAATACATAGAGGTACAGGCGGTATTCGAACTTACAACCACACAATTATTATTCTTAAATTGGTTATTCTTGCCACTAGCCCAATATATATGGCTTCGTATTTCACAGTATATGATAATTTCTCCGAGGGTTCGTATTTGGAACGAGGTTATCTGTCAGAGAACCAAGGTTGTGCCGACATAGCTCAAGGCATTAGCAAACTGAAGTGGCAATGAGCCGATCATATCTGTCGCAGAACCGATAACAGTTTGGGGGTAGAGGTGTTCTTGAGTGGAGACCACGAATCAGCAATCTTCGTGTAGGACAGCCTGAGACTAGCTGAAGTGACGATAAATGTAATGCAGCTGATGGCGAATGACAATGTAAAGCTGAGGATCGACCTGAGCTATGAGAGGCCTATGTCCAGATGTAGACAGGGATAGGCTGATGATGATAATGACACTAACAAATGGTATATGTACTATTGCAGATGTAAGTATAATACTGAATACGTATGACTTACGTATACATTGCGGACCTTCTCATGCTGTATGTAGCGTTTGATAAAAACAAGGCAAATATTAATAAAAATATATCAATCAAATATATTAATAATATTACGTCCTTGATTCGCGTGTACTTATTGTGACAATCGAAACTAAATTTATCACAGTACAGGATAAAAATAATTGCCATTATTGATGCTTGTTTCATATTGATAATGCAATCGTTATCATGATAAAATGTTTTGAATAATTTACTTTCTCTTCGTACATTCATAGGTATGTGTTCGAAGTTTAATTATAAACACGTAGTGTATGCTTTCTAATGTTTTTGTAACATGTTTACGCGAATGTGTGTTGACGTCAGCAATTTAGAAGATTGTGTGGGAATCATATCATGTTTATTATACAGTGAGAAAACTGGAGGAAAGCCAACTGTGTTACATTATGAGATATCGTTGTGTAATGTTCGATTAGGTTATTGTGTAATAGAATTGAAAGTGTCACAGTGTTGTTGGAACTTTGCCCTGAAGGCGTGAAGGTAAACAAACGAATCATCATAGTTTTACTAGATAAATACTATGACTATGATTAACATTTCAAGTAATTAAAGTGTATTGTTATAAACGGTATTTTCTCGGAAAAGTTTGTTGGTGTTGAATTTCTAAGAGATAACTTGTAGGTTAGATTTAGAACTAGTTACCTTAATTATTGTTTTTGCTTAAATATGGTTTATTAATTTTATATACATATATAAGTGAGTACTTGTACATTTACAAAGCTGAGACTCGCGATGTAACCTGCGGCTTTCCAGTTTTTCAAGATAATTTTCGTATAATAATACGATTTATGGGTATTTTTTTACAATCCTTAAATGTCTTACTAAAGCGCTCTACAGACGATGCCCTGAAATCGGAGGAAATGACGTAGCTGTAGTGGAGCACTAAAATAGGGTATTCTCTACACACGTGCAAATCAGTCAGTACGATACTGGCTGTACAACGGACTGGTCGTCGATCAGAGCAAAGAGTATGTAATTACTACGTAGGAGTCGGCACTCAGTACAAACCAATAACAGCAGTTAACATGTATGTTCAATACCAACCTAACAAATTATTTAGTTTTCATAATATATGTAATATTAGATTTAAATAAAGTTTCTAGTGGAAATGAAAAACTTTTTGGTAAACTACGTTTTATATTTACAATACAATAGAAAAATAAATTTACAGCTAATAAAGAACAAAAACGCGGAAATAAATCAAAGAACAATTATGATCAACACGCAAATGCCACAATGACTAAACAATGCCAAATTGACAAATCGCCTAAATTGGTAAAGAGATGCCCGATGATATGATATTATATTATATATCGTAAAATGCTATTGCCTATTATAAAATTTGAAATCGGATCGGTTGAAATTGCGAAAACAGTTGGATTATAGTCTGGAATAACTTAGACTTTATCAGCTGACTATTATTATCATTGTATAAATTCAGACCAGTAAAAACTGTGTTGCCAGACATATTGCATGCTTCTAGAAGAAGAGGCCAGTTTGTACAGGTCAACTTTTAAAATGTTTTGAAAATGTTTTGTATCACCTTATCTTACCTTTTAGTTTAGTTAGTTTATGAATAATATTTCTAGGATTATGATGGGCAACAAATTTGTGTGTTTCTAATGGATAATACTGTTGGGGCTATTAAAAATTTATCATTTTACTATGTACAATGTAAAATGTCATCATCATCAGTCTGTATTCGTCCACTTCTGGACATAGGCGTCTCCAATAATATGCTTCTCAACCCAATCTTTGGTCTTACGTCTGCTACCGCCATCAATTGCTTTTCATGTATAGTCATTCCATCTAGTATCTCGAAATCGTATACTACGTTAATTTTTTACATAAATACACGGGTAACTCACGTTTAATGTAGTCAGTCCAGTCCGACTCAAGTTTCGATCGCGTTCGGCGATCTTTTTCAAGAGAGAGCGCGCGCGCGGGGTTCGCAGCTCGTTTAGCACGTACTTGTAATTAAACGTGAGTTACCCGTGTATTTATGTAAATTGTGTAATAACCACGTTAGTTTTCATACTACGTTGATTCACGGTTTAGCCAACAGCTTGACGTCTTGCTTGAAGTCAATTTGACCAAAAATCGACTGTAGGTATATAGGAACAGGAACTGAAACAATTTTAAATTCCAAAATTTCTTCAAATAGTGAGTCAACATGGATATAAATACTATTTTAAAGAGTAACCTACTTCTTTACACACGTATTTATTCTGTACTAACTAAAAATACTAGTTGTGGAAGTGTCATACTTTTGTCGCGGCACATCCCTATGTTGTCGTAGTTGACATAAACCTTATCCGCTTACGATTGGCACAAAAGAACCGTGCCGAAAACTCCTATCTATTCTATCTATTGACTTACATTTTATCTGGTTTCCGCAAATTTCAAATTTATTATAGACCATCTTTTCGGCGGCATTGTAGTAAAACGTATTCACTGCTTAATGCTAACATAATATTATTATGCAATATCTTCTATTCAACTTCTATTTCTTCTTCTTTTTCTATTAAGCTCCTCGATTAAAATACACGAAACACAATACAAGCAATGTGACGGACATGACCACAGACTTAAGTAGATACTTTGATATAACAGTGAAAGAAAGAGAAGCTATACATACTGTGCTCTTGACATGGACCGTGTAAATTTCATACATTTATAATTGTTCCAAGTTATGATACACTTACAACTTACAAAACTAGGGCGTGTATTCCGCAATTCCGAAATCTTGGAGATTTTTTTGATACTTAAATTCCGAAATTGAAACACTTTAATATCGTTACTACAATATCGGTATTTTGACTACCAACTTCTTTTCTAACGATACACACACGCGATAAGTTATTAAAATAAACCTGAGCGGCTCCAAAATTATTGAACTGGATTTGTTTAACCCCACCATTCTCCTACTTCAAAGAACTTTTAAATCTTTACATAATTACCATAAGCTTCCTTTTAGGTCAAAATCAGTCTTTCCCTAAAGGCCCTTCTGCTTTAACTAAAATGTTCGATGGCATATCGTTTACTTGCAGGGCGGGCGACTCAGTTATGGAATAAATTGCCCGTGCACATCAGGCATTCTCCTTCACTGAACAATTTGAAAAATATGTTTAACAATTATATTTGTTAAAATTGTAGACTTGTTGTTGGAAAATTTACTACTTATGCAATTACAGGCGTTTTTATTTATGTTGTAATCGCATTACATTTATTTATAATCGTATTAATTAGTATTGGTATTATACATCAATAATTAAGTACCTACTAGTATTGTTGTATAAGATTAACTAACTACAATATCATTATATTGTGTTTTTATTATTATTGTGTCTTTCATTCCGTTTTTTTTTTTTTGTTCTTGTTTGCGCACCCCATATTCTGACTATTTTACAAATTCTTTTCCGTCCTAAAGTTGGCTGGAATAGATCGCTTTCAGCGGAAAGGCCGCCCACTGTCGCAGTACTTTACAATGTTTTGTTGAGTTTTGCTGTGCCTTTTTTAATGTGTCAATAAAGAGTAAGCATAAATATTAATACATTTTGTAGGTAAAATCCAAATACATTTTCCAGTTTTGAAGCTGTTCCGGAATTCCGATATTGGGTATTTACTATCATGATTCAGTGCAGGAATTGAAAACTTTCCGATATTACATTCCCTACTTAAAACAAAAAACATAGGTGTTGCCATGGCACTTACTACTGAGAAAAGAGAGACTTAGGTTAAAAACTGGTTGTAAAACATCATGAATTATAGACAAAAACATTAGGGATGTTTTTTGAAAACTTGTTGTAGCGCACACACAGATTTTTCGTGGGCTGTGAATGAAATGAAAGAAATGTTCAGATGAACTCAGTATCGCCGTGAGGAGATGATCGATATTCATTGATGGTGATATCAATTTAATTTTGCAGATAAAAGTAGTACTGCGTAGTGGTACTAGGCGCAATCCGAACGGCTCAAATTCAAAATGACAATCCTTGCTTCTGTAATTCTAAACAGATAAAACAAAGACCGAGATGTGAGATTCCGTGTCGGATCAATCCGACTGGGTTTAGAATTGCTACGCTGGTTTCATTTAATTTCTACAATAAAATAGTCGTAACATATATCAACTAAAAATAAAACATACCTACACTTTTTTATAGAAAAGAGTGCTTGTCACTGTTTTCTATATAAAAGAGCAGGACATGTGCTTGATAGTAACCAACATGTCTGCCACATAACATCACATTTTTGGTAGTGGTAGGACTCTTAGCAGAGTTCGGCTGGGGAAGTACCACACCTTTGCCAGTTGTATAAGCTGTTGAATGTCCTAAGCGTGAGAAAGATATTTGTCTACGAAGGCATACGACGGTTCCATAGGAAAACAGTACCTCTCTTGATAGATGATTCTAAAAGAGATCGTCCCTGTCCTGTACCAGGCAGGAAAACTAAGTTTGCGAAAAAAAAATACGATTGCATTGTTCCATTGTTGTATAATAAAATTGACAAAGAATTTAAAATTAAAAGAAAATCGAATAACGAAATTAAAAAGATTTTGAGATCATGGTTGGCCAGATTCGATTATGATAGTATTGAATGCTTACTTGTAGACATAGATATAACATAATATGACTAACTTAATAAAATAGTATACATGGCATAACCCCGAATAACAATAAGTGTTTTGTAAAAATTTGTTTTGATATCAAATAGAATGTACTTTTATTATTTCTTTACTTCAATCCTATATATATATATGAAAGTGTGTAAAAAAAATTTGTCACAGTTGTTAATTTTAATTGATGTTTTTTCTAGTGTCATAAATGTTAAGGGAGAGGCCATCGGTTCCGAAACACAGTATTACATACTAGTTCGGAACTGATGGGTTCCAATTGATCTTGTTAAATGTATTTGTTTCAATAAAGTATTTTTGTATTTTGTATTCTACCGCCAAGCAGTAATGTGCAGACATATTGAAGGGCAATGTTTCCAGAGAAATTACAGGGCTTAGAGATATAGCATCTCAGATATCTGGGTGACGAGCGCAGTGCAGTGCTAGGTAATGATTTGGACTCTTCATGTTCCAAGAGCTGCGTGTCACTGTGCCGTTATGTGGCAGGTATGTTGCTTACCATCAGGCATATGTCCAGCTCGTCTCGTCACTATTTACAAAAAAAAACACAGTGATACGCAGGTATTGGAACATCAAGAGTCTAAATTATTACCTAGCACTGCACTGCACTCGTCACCCAGAGATGTTTTATCTGTATGCCCGGTAATTTCACTGGTAGCATTGCCATTTGAACCGGCACGTAGTAATGTTTCCACATCACTGCTTCGGGGTAGAATAACTGGTTATTTATTTCAAGATAAGTTAAGAAAATATTTTGTGTACGATTTCGATTACTCGATCGTATATCGTACTATAGCCAAAAAGTCGTATAAATACGATTTAAATCGTATGGTTGACAACACTGGCTGAAATCGGACCCGATTTTTTGATAAGTGATTTATCACGCCCCCTCCGCCCCTGTTTCGTCATTTCCTCCGATTTCAGGGCATCGTCTGTAGAGCGCTTAACGTGAATGCG
Organism: Ectropis grisescens; assembly: GCA_017562165.1. NCBI lineage: Eukaryota > Metazoa > Arthropoda > Insecta > Lepidoptera > Geometridae > Ectropis > Ectropis grisescens. Next base: position 5,583,716 of record CM029783.1, read on the forward strand.
TAACAGACTGACATAGCTACTTTTCGCGCGCATTTATAAAATTCTACTGATTCTATAATGGATCATTCATATCAGATTGGCACCGTGCACCGGAAATAGTGTTTCCTAACAGTATTCTTCTGACCATAAGCAGCTAATCGATCGGTTCTTGAAAGTCACGTGGCTTGAGGTTTGTAGTCATCGAACCTGTGACGTCAAACCTAAGCGGAACGTTATATTAATTTTCTATTATCTTGTCACATTACATTTTTTTCGAATTCGTTTTTATGTTATTCGAGACTACACTCTATTTGAGTTCCTAATTTCAGTCAGAGCCCTTCAATTGTCACCACGTGATTGAGCAACAAAGATCCAAACAGTCACACTTATTACAGTGACAAGAACAAAATTAAAAATTTTGATTAACCCCCGACTACCTTAGATTTGTTATCTGTACAACATTCTACTAGTCAAGCCCTTTCATTTGATACCCATATTAAGGGAATTGTGAAAAAGGAAATGTAATTCGCCATTTTGTGGTAGCGGCCATCTTGGATTTGAAATTTGTCATAGTGCAAAGTATTCTACTAATCAAGCCCTTTCATTTGATACCCATATTGAGGTAGTAGTGAAAAATATTATATAATTCGCCATTTTGTGGTGGCGGCCATCTTGAATTTGAAATTTGTTATAGCGTTTAGTACTCTGCTAGTCAAGCCCTTTCATTTGATACCCATATTGAGGTAGGTTGTGAAGAAATATTTTGTCCGCCATTTTGTGGAGGCGGCCATTTTGAATCGATATTAACCAAACATAGCTAAGAACACCCGCACGGATATTAACTTTCAAATAAAAAAAACCGCATCGAAATCGGCCCATCCGTTTGAGCTCTACGGTGCCACAGACAGACACACACACAGACAGACAGACAGACAGACAGACAGACAGACCGACAGACAGACAGACAGACAGACATCGACGTCAAACTTATAACACCCCTTTTTTTGTCGGGGGTTAAAAAGGATCTGAACAGCAATAAAATTTTATCAATACAAAATACATATACATATTGTATGTACAAAACTAGTTACCTTAATTATTGGTTTTGCTTAAATATGGTTTATTAATTTTATATACATATATAAGTGAGTACTTGTACATTTACAAAGCTGAGACTCGCGATGTAACCTGCGGCTTTCCAGTTTTTCAAGATAATTTTCGTATAATAATACGATTTATGGGTATTTTTTTACAACCCTTAAATGTCTTACTTACGTGAATGCGTAACAGACTGACATAGCTACTTTTCGCGCGCATTTATAAAATTCTACTGATTCTATAATGGATCATTCATATCAGATTGGCACCGTGCACCGGAAATAGTGTTTCCTAACAGTATTCTTCTGACCATAAGCAGCTAATCGATCGGTTCTTGAAAGTCACGTGGCTTGAGGTTTGTAGTCATCGAACCTGTGACGTCAAACCTAAGCGGAACGTTATATTAATTTTCTATTATCTTGTCACATTACATTTTTTTCGAATTCGTTTTTATGTTATTCGAGACTACACTCTATTTGAGTTCCTAATTTCAGTCAGAGCCCTTCAATTGTCACCACGTGATTGAGCAACAAAGATCCAAACAGTCACACTTATTACAGTGAAAAGGATCTGAACAGCAATAAAATTTTATCAATACAAAATACATATACATATTGTATGTACAAAATAGATTACATATTATGTTACATAGAAATATGTTATTTAATGCAAGTGATGTATTTTGACAACAAACTGCCGACCGGAATTAACTGTCTAATAGTACATGCTCAGATACGAAAGGTTAAACATATAAATTTAAAGGGCAGGGCAGGATTGTGTGAAAGTCAACAAAATGAAAGTTTGCACGCAAAATCGCGGTTTATCTTTTAATTATAACAATTTTGTTTTTTACGGTTCATGGTTTACACACGCTCAATGTCTGAGAATACCTACGAGTACTTACATTATTAAGGTTAACAAAATATGGATACCAGATGGGTTGTTTCCAGTTCATATAAATATGTGTTTTTGCTACTCTATGGTTGATTGGAAGAAATCGCTGGTGGAGTCGTAGTTTCGGACAAATATTTGTGCGATGAATACAAATATTTCTTCTACGTCTGGGTGTTTCTGTGTATCGCATGTATGTATTTACAAATATTATATACTAGCGGTCCGCCCCGGCTTCGCCCGTGGTACATAATACATAGCCTACAGCACTCAGGGATTACGTACATATCCAACGGAGAGATAATTTTTTGAAATCGGTCCAGTAGTTCCTGTAATTAGACCGTTCAAATAAAAAAAACCTTTTCAGCTTTATAATATTCGTATAAAAGTATCAGCTATCTGGCTCCCATTACATATACAAGCTTTGCTTGGCGGCTAGTTAGCGTTCTGTGAGGATTTCCACCAATATAGTCGTACATGGGTGGGTCCAAATATGCGAAGGCCACTAAGCATACGATACGCGGACTGAACTTGGGTAAATTCTGATTTAAACTATGTCCATGGAATAGATATTAGTATGTAGTATGTACTATGTACCACTGTCTGCGGTTAGACTTACCGGTCCCGAGTCACGTGCCGTGACGTCTGGATCGGGCTGAACGTGACGTCATCCAGAGCCGAGTACGAGTTGGACGACACCCGCTCATGCTGGCTGTTGATCTCGTTCTGTGGACAGACAGACATATTATTGTTTCCAGAGAATGTTTCCAGAGAAATTACAGGGCTTAGAGATATAAGATCTTAGATCTCTGGGTGACGAGCGCAGTGCAGTGCTAGGTAATGATTTGGACTCTTCATGTTCCAATAGCTGTGTGTCACTGTGCTGTTATGTGTCAGGCATGTTGCTTACCATCAGGCACATGTCCTGATCGTCTCGTCACTCTTTATTTAAAAAAAAAAAAAAAAAAATTATCACAATCGTTACTATATAAATAAAATAATAGGGAAAATTGATTTAAGAAGGAGGAAGCATAGCCCTATGTGGTGGACTTGATAATCTGCTTATCATTAAAAAGAAGGTGATAATGTTAGGCTGATAAATTTTACTAAATACTATGATGGCGCACAAAACAAAAGTAATAAGTTTCACATACGACAGCCCATCATAATCAGCCCATGCTCGTCCACAGCTGGACATACGCTTCTAGAGATTATAGACACTGTCACTACGTTGGGGTCGCCGGGCATGCGGGTTGGCGACCGCAGGCGCGCACTTTTTGTTGACACTACTGCCTATCACCAGCCGGAAATTAAGTAGCGCCATACTCATCATTATTGGGCCATGCTATAGCGCACGGGCCACCAATTAGTTTCGCTCGGGGTCCAGATGAAAAATGTAATGACCTTCGCGGTCCCCACATTTCATAAAAAAATAAATAAAGGTAATAACGGAAATTATAAAGGTATCTATGTTTAAGTACTTATCAATGAGAAAAGTGTCATGTTAATTTGTCTGAAGTCTTGAATGAAATTGGTGCAAGCTATTGACATTGCGTCGATACTGCGGGGGTATATTTTTTCGGACCGCACACACACAGTGAGCGGTCCGGATGCGGACCGCGGTCCGTCATTTGGTAACCCCTGCTATAGCGTAACATACGACATATACCTAGGGGAAAAAACACAACCGAATTGAGAGATCCTCCTTCTCTCCTTCTTTGAATCGATTAAAATAACATTAACGAGAGGATGAGGCTGTATGTGGGTGTGACACGATTTTAATTACTGTCGACTTAAATAGGGCATTGTTTCCAGTAAAATTACAGGGCATCGAGATAAAACATTATATATCTCTGGGTGAAGAGCGCAGTACAATGATAGGTAATGATGTGGACTCTTCATGTTCTATAATGCTTTTCAATAGCTGCATGTCACTGTGCTCCTATGGGCAGGTATGTTGGTTACCATCATGCACATGTTTTCCTTCCTGTTTGTCTCGTCACTCTATATCTGCAATAATAAACCGCGGACCATACCATTTGTGAGTACCCCGTTCAATAATTAAAACAATTATTTACCTTTGTAAACTTAAACTGATCTCACAAGGTCTACTTGAGTAAGAACGTTAGGTATAGAGCGCAAACACTATCGGTGGAACGATCAGTTCAATAACCTTTGCGTTCTTGTAAATATTATTATTCTTGTATTTTATATGCTACATGGGTATTATTTTGTTTTCAATAAGTGATTTTTATGAGTTTTCTGATAGCATAAGATTGATGTGCATCTTGTTATTGTAACGGCATATAAAACAAATTATCTTATTAATGCACAGTTATTCAAAGCGTGGCCTTCTCTCGCAAGGAAAGAGCAAGAGCCAAGGTCATAATCCACTACGCTGACCAAGTTCGTGTTTATAAATGACGTATGATTTCTAAATGATGTATTTTGAGGTCATGCGTCAAGCACACAAATCACTGTCTCGCACTCCACTGCACTCGTCACCCAGAGTATTTCCCACACACCACACACTCCATATAATTTATCTTTTAGACCTGTAACTTCTCTGGAAACATTGTCCCTCAAAGTAGAACATATGCTTGCATAGTACTGTTTAGCGGTAGAATAACAGGCAAGTAACTAACTTGGGGAAGTACCACAGTACTTCCAAAATATTTAGTCGATTGCTATAGATAGTTTTCGTCTCCTCAGCGAGAAAAAAAAACTTCAATTTAGGGTTGTCTCTTTTTAAAAACTCTTCACATTCGCGATCATACCACCGATAACAGACATGCAGCTGGCAACCTTCATGCGAAAACCAGTACCTTTTTAAGCTTTGTTTTTCAACGTTTACTTGGATGAAAGATGAATGAAATAAAAACATACAATAATTATTTTTAACAATTATGTGGCGACATTGTGATGTGAGCCTTGAATTCCGTAAGGCTACATTTTTGGTGCTAACTTATATGGCGATCTGTCTAAATGTGTTTCTTTTTTTATAATCTTAAATAAAATTTTGTTATAATCGTGTCATTATGAATTCTGCTTTGGGTGTATTCTGAAAGTTTTTACTGAAGTTTTTTTCCCCGAAAAATCATCCAACTTTAAATTAAAAAAAATAATGTGAGTATATACTACTTAACTGAAAAGAGTTAGGTACATATAAAATATTTCTTTGCCAATTTTATAGGGGAAAAAATTATGGTGGTCTGGAAATGACGGTGATATGACATACAAGAACAAAATTAAAAATTTTGATTAACCCTCGACTACCTCGGATCTCGGATTATCTGTACCTATAACGTTCTACTAGTCAAGCCCTTTCATTTCATACCCATATTAAGGGAGTTGTAAAAAAAGAAATGTATTTCGCCATTTACTGCCCTAGTGGCTTAGTTGGTAGTAGCTCTGCCTGCGAAGCCGAGGGTCGTGGGTTCGATCCCCACCCAGTGCAAATATTTGTGTGATGAATTCAAATGTTTGCACTGTGTCTGGGTGTTTCTATGTATAATAAGTATGTATTTAAAACTATATAAGTATTATATCAGCTATCTGGCTGCCATCACACAAGCTTTGCTTAATTTGGGGTCAGATAGTGTTGTGTGTGAATTGTCCACCAATATTTATATTTATTTATATTTATTTTATATTTGTGGTAACGGCCATCTTGGATTTAAATTTGTCATAATGCAAAGTAAGTCAAGTACAGTAACTAGTCAAGCCTTTTCATTTGATACCCATATTGAGGTTATAGTGAAAAAATAATACAATTCGGCATTTTGTGGTGGCGGCCATCTTGGAATTGAAATTTGTTATAGTGTACTACTGTTCTACTAGTCAAACCCTTTCATTTGATACCCATATTGAGGTAGGTTGTGAAGAAATATTTTGTCCGCCATTTTGTGGAGGCGGCCATTTTGAATCGATATTAACCAAACATAGCTAAAACATCCGCACGGATATTAACTTTTAAATAACAAAACTCCATCGAAATCGGCCCATCCGTTTGAGCTCTACGGTGCCACAGACAGACACACACACAGACAGACAGACATCGACGTCAAACTTATAACACCCCTTTTTTGGTCGGGGGTTAAAAAACAGAATTTGATATTTCTCATTTTTGGAAGTAGGTTGGTAATTGTAATAACACCCAGCCTTAACACAATAACTATTGTAATGTATCAAAGTATATTTCCATTGTTGTGGTTTTACCTACACGTGGTTTTGTGGTGTTTGGTGTAACAAAACAGGATGTCATTCAGAAAAGACTACAGAAATGGCATACAAGAGAACTAAGTAAGCCTCAGACAAGTTATTCTATAAGAATGCAGGTGCCATATTCATTGCAACATTATCTTTCATTTGTCCATCGGCAGTAACCTTCAATTGCCTACACCAGCTGCCAAATCGCACCTGCCCCTTGAGCGTATAGCCAAATCCGCGCGAAAATAAATAAAAAAACTCATCAGTCATCGCCACATCGTCAGCGATGACATCATCGGTAACAGCAAAGCAACAAAAACACGCTGTAAGAATTTCTTACAGTGCTAATTGAACCGACGAAACAGATAAGAATTCATAACTAAATTAGCTTCAAGACTTGATCAATAGATATAATTAAATATTTTGATAGATTGATGTAGGGATTGTTCCAATTATACGATGATGGCTCCGCCATAGCTGCATTTAAATAGATCGCATTGGGTTGTGAAAAAACTGCCGGCGTGATTCACGAGGTGTTTGACTTTAGAGTTTCGGAGGCACAGAAGCGGCGAACTCTTAACGGTGAAGTTTGACCAATAATGGAATCTACATCTATATAGGTACGCTTAAATATAGCCGTGGTGGCCGAGTGGTTGGAATGTGCGATTCAGAATTGTGTGGTCATAGGTTATAATCCCGGCACCTTTAGAGTACTTTTCCCAATGCAGATGTACAAGTTTGTCAACACCACGGACTTTCGCCCGGCCTGGCTTTTCGGGGCAAGAAAAACATCGCGAGGAAACCTAGGAAAGATTCTTTCGAGGTTGTGCGTCATCCGCCATTGGATTATGGCCATGACTGTAGCGTGCTGGATAGGATAGGCTATAAAATAGGGATACTAAGAAGTCTAGACTTTGGCGGGGCCTTTTCCACACCTAGCCTCTTCATTGTGCCATTGTGTCCAAGGGCCGCGTTGTTTACATCGTAATGAAATATTTTTACCATGGAACTAACCGTGAGACCGCGCATAAAAAAAACAAGTTTAATTGAAAAGTGCCACTACCAGAACGGCACTTTATTTCTTCATCTCTTATCGAAAACCAATTCACAGAACGGAACGGTCCACTGGCATAAATATATATAATGTTAAGCCATGGAAAAAAAAAATATTTTTCGTTTCAATGTTTATTGGACTGGAAGTTAACTATTATCTTGATGTCGTATATACTATACAAATATTTAATTTATTTATAAAATGTATCAGAAATACGACTAAAGGTGAAACATTTAGCCGGTGCAAGTCGGAATGCCGTCAAAGGCAAGATAATGAGGTCATTATCTTATCAAAATTAACTTGAGGATAAAACACGCGAAGCGTCTATAGAGCGATAAGCTGAAGAACCTTTACTTTATGGCATCTATAAACTCTATAGTAATATTTTAAAGAGGCATCTGCCTACCATCAGCCGGATTGCCTGCTTTATGCCGCTCTTTTTGTATAAATAAATAATTATTTTATGACTCAGTTCATCCGAATGGTCAATTATTCGAACATTTAGTCCAAAAGATTCATTGTTGTTCGTCATTAAAGATTTTATAAAAAAAAATATACTTAATTAAAAGTATACGTAACACTTGAAAATACATTTCAAGAAAATTACTGTGTAAAAAAAATTACTGTTCTCGAGAAATCAGGTAACATACATAAAAAAAACATTGTGGTCGAATTGATAACCTCCTCCTTTTTGGAAGTTGGTTTGAAAAAACCACGTTTAGATAATCCGAACTCTTGATTATCCGAATTAGCTTCAGTCCCAATTGGTTCGGATAATCAAAGTTCTACTGTATACAGAAACGGAAGTTTATCCAAACTATTAGAGAGTCGACGGCCACTCGCTAAAGTAAACAGCACAATTGTATAGTGAAGCTATTGATAGATTCATCGTATACGGATCGATACGATTCGAGGACAGCTGCTCCATTATTCAACCAGATGCGCTTTCATTTCAATGGCAAAACAAACTTAACTGCTCAAATAACAAGGTCTATAGTCAATAATACAAGTGGTCGCATTTTACATCTACTTTGTGAAAAACACTTGACTGTGAGACAATGAATTCCGAATATTTCACGCACTAACTAAAGGCCGAAAAAACAAGAGTTCAAGTTCAAAACTACGAGCCTGTACAAACATTGACTTATTGAGATTTCTTTAACAAATAGATAGCTCAAAATCAGTGAATTTAAATAGAGATAAGTTTTTTTTACTATTATAGGTTTATACTTGACCGTCATCGCGCCTGATGTTAAGCGACGATGCGGTCTAATGAAGCGTGCTTACCTAGAAGAAACCGACTCACTCTCGGTTTGAAGACACCAAGCTTGTAACCTTGTTATAACAGTGTTAATCGTTACGAAGTTTTGGAAGTAACTACCAAATGAGCAGAGGTTGATTAGAAACAGCTATACTTCAGACACTTAATAGAAGTGGAAAATCCCAGTCTGCTCGTACAAAATACATTTTAACTACATGCAAAACTGACCTTGGCTGATGGGAAATACATCTCCGAAGAAATAAAACGAACCAAGTTTACGCAATCACGCTCAATATCTCCATAGTAACTGAGGAACAGAGACCTACCTCCCGCCGGATCCTTGGCGAACTCCAAATAAAGAATCACACAGAATAGTAAACAGCGACCACGAAACTAGGTCAAGAATCCATGATTTAGCACAATAACTACGTTAATTATCCACGAAAACGGCGAAATGAGCGCAAGCGACGCTATCTTCGCGTAAGACGTAACGACTGAAAGCCAGATGCCATGAAATAATGCCCATATGTAGTGCGATATAAATACACCGACGCGGGAGATTGATCCCGGTTATATTTGGATGAAATATTATGGTCACGTCTTCCTGTTGGACAATCGCTTGGTTTAGTATAGTGACATGGGCATTGCCAGCCGTCGTGGGTCGTGGCTTAGTTGATAGTAAGCTTGACCGCGCAACAGTGGGCAGTGGCTTTGGTTCCCACCCAGGACAAATTCTATTCATCACACAAATATTTGTTCTGTCTGTTTCTACGTATTTTGAGTATTAATTAATGTTATCATCCTAGATCTAGACTATCCCAATTCTGAGCAATAGGTTCCTTCTTCCCGCCTTCCAGATAGCCAGATCTGTGGCTTTGGTGGACCAGTTTATATCGTGAGATGGTAAATCGACACACCACCTTCGTCTGGGTCATCAATGTGTTTGCCATTCTAAGTGTTATTTAACACCATTTGTCTGCGCCTTCGTCCGCTTAAAATTAATAAAATTACTATTCGTATTCTATGTCTGGCCTGGTGGCTTAGTGGGTCGTAACTCTGCCTGCGAAGCCGAGGGCTCGATTCCCACCCGGTGCAAAAATTTGTGTGATGAATTCAAATATTTGTACGGTGTCTGGGTGTTTCTATGCATAATAAGTATGTATTTAAAACTAAATAAGTATTATATCAGCTATCTGGTCGCCATAGTACAAGCTTTTTTGTTTGGGGTCAAATATTGTTGTGTGTGAATTGTCCACCAATATTTATTTATTAAAAAGTCTGATTGCACTATTTTTAGTCTAGCTTCCATCTGCTCAGAGCGAGTAACGGGCGATAAGGAACTTTATTCCAAAAGGCCCAAACCAACATAAAATATACCGATTGGAAATGTAAAATTATCTGTTATTAATATATTGCGTCGCATCGTATGGAAACTCTAGACATTTGCCATATTGCAGTGATTCATAAAATTTAGCTTGACTACAACCAGTCGAGACTGCATTTCTGTTATTTTGTGGAATGACGTCAGATTTTATTTAGATCTGTCGCAAATCCACATAGGTAACAACATTTAAAATAGTTCACGAATTATTTTCTCTGTATTGGATGTGGTATTATTCTCTTTTAACGCTTTGAGGTATACTTTATGTACTTTTCTGGTAAGTGGTAATCTCTATTCTCTACATAAGTACGTAGTCAGAGTAAGTCTAACTGAAACTGCCTTAGCTTTGACATTGCACTCTCTTTTCTTTTCGCTTGAAACTATAGAGACATGCAATACCAAAGCAGGGCAGGAACTTAAGACTCCTTAGAACGAGGAATAAACACGAGAAGTATTAACTTCTTGCATATGTAGTGCGTACATAGGAAAACACACACGTTTTTTTTAAATAGCAGCACTTTTTCACTATCACTATAGCATATTACAGACATTTTTACAACTCGTGTTTTGTGATGACATGTTTTGATGCAAATTTTGCTCTGAAATTCTATCCAGCATGATGTAATTTTTTATTTAAATCCATCCTTATCATCATAGCGTCATGGTCGTAAATCAGTCTTCCAAAGGCTTCGATACTGGTTTTCATTGACTCGTTGGATACATTAGCATAACTCCGTTGGTTGTTGCACGCCTTATATTTGACACGCGTCCAGGTATTGCTCAATGCTCAAGCTCATTCATTTATTTACATTTTCTATCTTATCATATTTTAGAGACCGTAGCGAAGGTAGGCCGACTATTTTAGGTCAAATCTTTGTTGTTTTGCAATATACAAGCAAGCCTTTTTTTGATAGTTATCTCTTTAATTATTATTTAAGTTAATTGTTTTATCAAGTCAATAAAAAACGCCTTTTTAGGTGTTTATCTCTGTTTCTGTGTCTGTCAGAGTTTAGCAGATAGCGTCAAATTACTTTAATATAATGTTATAAATGTACTGCAAATGAATTCCTCCACAATTTTGTAAATATTTAACGTTCTGACTGGAATTTTGTTTCCTCATGCTAACTAGGCGCTATTTTTGCATACCCATAAAGATAAATAAAGGGTAAATCGAATTGTTAACTCTACAACCATATATTTTACAGTTTTGTGCACAGCTCTTACAATAAAGAATTCTGATTTCTGATCACTTCCCCTTACTTCTATATCCTTCATAGACTCACAGAAAACAGAAGTAAGTTTATATGCAGAACGCAATACACAAAGCGAACCTAACATAATGTTAAAACAAGTTACTAGATAATATACAGTCCTAAGAAGCAGGAAGCCCAGTTTGAAGCTAGGTGGGCGTCTGTTAAATTCAATTGCTTCATTGTTATTTATGTATGGCTATAATTGTAATTCAATTAAGATAGACGAGACACTAATGCGCACAAGTGATGCACTCAAAAAACTACCAAATGTACATAGTATAAGGAGCAATTGAAAGTGTTTTTCCTTTGGCAGGGTATTATATAGATAATGACGGATAACCGAGTCCCGAGTTAGAGTTAGAGTAAGTGGATTAAAGTTCAGTTCTTTAATGTAATGATAACGTTTAAAAATGTATGTTAAGTAAAATATATTTGAATTGGTTACGAAAACAATTTTATAATAATGCTAGCCTACTAATATTACAAATGTGAATGCATGGATGTTTGTTGATCAATCACGTAAGAACGTCTGAACGGACAGGGTTGAAATTTAGACTATAGTTAGATTTAAATTTGGAATAGCACATAGGCTATTTTATATCACGGGAAAAACAAGAGAATTGGAACTATGCCGGTAAAACTGCGTGGCGCTGCTAATAAAAATATATTTTGAAATAGTTTTGGTCGTAGGTTCGAATCTCGCCTGCACCTCCGTGCATTTTTTTCTGTAGATGTACAGGTTTGTATGATGTACTCACTACTATAGAGTTGTAAAGTTGTGTAGAAAAAATCATGTTCCAAATAATACTTCTTTTAAGATTTTTTTTATAAGATTCTTTGATAACGTGGTAGTGGGTCTTGGCTCTCTAATTGTGAGGGAAGGTCCTTCCGTAGTCCCAGTAGTGCGACCACAAAGTGGACTGTTCATTCATATAAATAAGCTATAGTTTAGCGCGTAAATTACATCCGTGTTTATTTTAAAACTCCCATACAAGAACACCGAACAACCTTGGTACAATAAATAAATAGTACACGGTAATTCTGTTTTAAGTGAGAATGACGTAAAACCAAGATTCATACAAATTCTTAGAAGTAATGCAGATTTGGAACAAGGCCCGTATAAATAGGTCTCTATTCTGTTATCGACGCGTTTTCATTCATACGCGAGTTTACAGGGCTATGAGGTCATCGAGCTAGTAAACTTGTAACTTGTAATATAGCGTGCTAGTACTGTAAATACAAAGAACTACGCTGAAATAAGCTAATGTGATGTAGCTACATGGATATACTTTTTTTAAAGGTTTTTATTTTAAGCTTTGGATAATTTTTTTTCAGCATATCAAGGTTTACTTTTTTTATATAAAGGGAGCTATGGTAGTAAGCAGTTGGAATTAGCCTCTACCGACCGACCTTTGGTCTTTTGCGCAGAAGGCGCAGAACGTCGACTATTTCTACGAAAAACGTAATTTCGAAATAACCTCGCAACTTTCCTAATAAGAGCAAAGACAAAGCAAATAATAGTTTATTTTGAAATTACGTAGTTTTTCGTAGAAACATAGTAGAAGTCCTGGACCTTACTAATTAACAGCTATACTTACTTTTAGAAATACCTATAGCAAGTTCAGATTAGTTGGTTGGTTTTTTTGTTTCAAATGGTTGTATAATGTTATGTTCGTTCGGGAAACTTCGGCACATCTTTGAGTCCAAAATACCCCAGTGCCTGAAGACGAAAGTCTTTAAGCCACCAGCCACCAGTGCGTGTTGCCAGTGATGGCTCATGGAACTGAGACGTGGTCCTTAACTGTGGGCCTCATAACGAAGCTCAAAGTCACACAGCGAGCTATGACGAGGGCTAGGCTCGGAGTCTGTTTGCGCGAAAGAATCCGTAATGAGGATATTCGCATAAGAACGAAAGTGGCCGACATAGCTCAAAGAGTAAGCAAGCTGAAGTGGCAATGGGCAGACCACATCGCTCGCAGGACTGACAACCGATGGGGGAAGAAAGGTTCTCGAGTGGCGACCACGAACTGGAAGACGCAGTCAGTGTTGGACGGCCTCCCACTAGATGGACAGATGACCTCACAAAGGTCGCTGGAAACCGCTGGTTGCAGGTTGCGCAGGACCGTTCGTTGTCAAAAATCTAGGGGGGAGGCCTATCTTCAGCAGTGGACGTCTTGCGGCTAATGATGATGATGATGATAATAATGTTATGGTCTTTCATCCTTCATCAGTCCAGCAGCTTTTGTTTTTAATTTTTTTAATCTAAAAATAAATTTCTATCGATATTTTCGTTTACTCCGGCTAATTTATCTACTAAATTACTATGTTTAGGTTAATAGAACCCTGCGTATTCTGCACTAGTCTGAAGAGTTGGTAAATGTTAGGGTCCGTTCAAGACAAATGGTCTAGCCGAAACTATTTCGAGAGCAAGCAGGAGTCGTTTGACGCTGAGTCAACAACGTTACGTCAGTTATTGAGCCAAGCCATCTGGCCGTTGATTTAAAAAAAACGGTTGGTGACTGTCGTGTACGGACTTTTACAATTGGGCGGTTTTGATAGAAACTTTGAAGTTGGTTCTCGAACCTGAGGCGCAAAGTATACACTTGAACCTGTAATCTACGCTTGTACGTGTATACAACACTATGTGGTGTTGAGTTGGGATATCCATAAAAAAACATATATATATATATATATATGTATAGGTAAGCTGTGAGCTGTGGATTACGCCGCGGAGAGCAGCTAGTTGTAGCGGGTTCAAATCCCACGCCACCAGTCTTTTCGATGTTATGTGCGTAATGCCGCTAACTTAAAAACAGCGAAGGAAATCATCGTGAGGAAACACGACAACGACATGTACCTAAAGATCATGTGTCATCCACCAACCCGCCAGAATAGTGGATTATGACCTGGACTCTCTATTTGCGAGAGAAGGAACCCGAGTCCCAGCAGTGGGAATAGTTAGTGGCACCTTTTGCCAAAAATATATATAGGTAAACCTAGTACGTTTTCCACTGCCGACTAACAACGCAAAAGGCAAAGACAATATCCATGCTAGTCAAGTGTGCATTGATCGACTCTACGCAATAATTATCAAACCTACTATATTTTAATTTATAAAACTAGTCTGCGTACCTGATATGCTTCTTTATGGCCTGCCACCCTGTCCAGGCTTTCCTCCGAAGAGTAATCTGATGTTTTCACCAGTACTTTAGTGGAATTCCTAGAGTAGTGGGTCTTCTCCATGGTAGATGACACAGGTCTCGTGACTTCTTTTACTAGTGCCAGGCCCTCTGTGCTTCCTTTTCTGCCACGGCCAAGGTGTCTGCAACAGAGGTCTTAGAATTAATGTAGTTTTGAAAAAGCGCCTTAAACGTAAGATAATGAGATACTTTCTATAATATTTTATAACTTATTTCTATCTATTATATTTTATAACCTCCCTCACATAAGGAACCTATAGAAATTACAGCAACATCAGAGAGACAGTCGGCATCATAGGTTTCAGTTGTCCCACACACCATCACTGACAAACACTGCACTTCACATCCTTAGTAACAGAGTGGTTTACTATGTCAAGACAATATCATTTTATCAGACAATTACCTATAATTTGTTATTTCAACACTGAGATATAAGATAGAAGCATATCAGCTAATGCTGCTTGCCTATTATTCAATAAATAAATATTTGTGGAATTCTGGACAACACAACATAGCCCCCAAAATAAGCAAGCTTCTTTTAGTGCTCCGAGATAGCTGATATATTACTTAAAATATGATTGTAAATACACAATTATGAAATTTATCTATACTAATATTATAAAGAAAAAAAAAGCTGAAGAGTTTGTTTGAATGCTAGGATCTCGGGAAGTCCTGGTCCGAATTGAATGATTCTTTTTCTATTGGATAGTCCATTTATCAACAAAGGCTATAGGCTATAGAACATAACGCTACTATCAATAGAAGCGGAGCATGAATCAAGAATGTAACAAAAACGGGAAAAAATATTCTTATTTGAGAGTTTTCGTACTGTGCTTTGGACATGACAGCATGTGTCTAAGATTGCGTCATTGAACCTTTCTTTGTTTTTTGTTTGAAAGCGATATTCTCAGGAATGACTGAATCAATTTCAAAAATTCTTTCACCATTGGATATGTACGGGATCCCGATGAGTGGTATATACATATGTACCACGGGCGAAGCCGGGGCGGACATCTAGTGATATATAAAATCATCTAGACAGAAATACTTAATATCCATGTTTCAAACAATTTTTGGATGAATAAAAGATTTGAAATGATTTTATTTGAACTTAATTTTGAAATCATCAAACTCTCAACCTTTGACTCCACATGCACATGCACTAAGCCAGTTAACATTCTTTTTTATTACATGTCTGCAAATGTACACAGAATTAAGTCCAATGATATTGAATTTTACAAGAGATCGGAAAATGCTCTAACCTTGACCACGACTGCACATTGAATGATGTCAAACATTTACCTACTTTACAAAACTATTATGTTTCTCGTCTCTTATCAATGACCTTCTTGCTTTAAATAAATTTCACTAATAAATGCCATTAATTAATGTTCATCATTTAGGTTAATTATGTAAATATCCTTGTGTATTAATCTATTAATATAATGTGTATTGTATGGTATTTTTAGTGTAAATAATTTAGGTCAAACCCATATTTAAGTAAATTAGTATGAATAGTACATCTGGGGGCACAGTAGTGCCCCCGCCATATTATATTAAAATTAAATGTTTCAATTAAAATAGTATTTTCTGTAGTAAACAATTTGTCATTCGTAAAAAGGGGCAGATATACATGACGTGAAAGAGTGGGATACGACCAGCGATATGTTGATTGCAGTGACAATGGGTAAAACACTCCTTCTCTTTCACGCCTGTGAATCATCGAAAAAAATATTTAAACAAATGTGTAACTGTGGTATGTATAGCTGTCTCAATCCCATCTACTGCCAATTTGTTATGATGTCTTTGTCATTCATTGAAACGTATCTCACGATGGAAGTGTAGTTGTATGCACGTTGTGTATTTGTGTGAAATGTTCGCCACATAATGTAGTTTTCATATTAGAACGTACCTCATCTTCCTTTCCTTATTTTTATCAATGGTCTACAATCTACAATCAATATTAAAAAATGTGATAGTTTGAATTGGTTTTGATGTTTGCTGCTGTTGTAAAAACTGTATGAATGTATCAGTCTGAACTTTAGATTATAGTTTGGTTTTAGTAAAGGTTTTTTTTTATACTGAAAAATGTAGAGTATCCCAAGTTATGTAGGTTCTCAGACTTTTTCATTAATTTTAGTCAGATGTCAGGAAGATGATGGCTCAGTATATACCTACTGCATATAACTGGCAAAAAGGGCCATAAAGGTGTAGCTGTCTGTGTAAATAAAACACATGATAATAATAACTACATTGTGTATTATATCATCCTACTAATATTATAAATGATAAAGTTCGAATGTTTATCGCTATGAAAACTAAGGGGGTTATTACACATTTTAAATAAATACACGGGTAACTCACATGTATGTAGTCAGTCCAGTCCGTCTCAAGTTTCAGTGCTAAACGAGCTGCGAACACGCGCGCGCACTCTCATTGAAAGAGATCGCCGGACGCGATCGAAACTTAAGTCACACTGGACTGACTATATCAAACGTGAGTTACCCATGTATTTATTTAAAATGTCAGCTAATTAATGTTCGAGTGATCACGTTGAAGTTTGGAACACAGTCTTACGGGGTATTTTCCCATGATGTAAAGTATTACAATATATAGAAAATAATACTATAGCAGGAAATCTCATAGCGCTACTAGTAGTATTATAATAATTTGAAAATATTACTATTTATGCATTATGCACATCACACTAATATTACAAGGCAAATGTTTTGTTACTGCGGGTGTGTATATTGATCCCACATACCTCTGTAATAGCTTTAGAATTCAAAACATTACTTGTCTTGCCTTGAGGCATAGGCTACATTTTACACAATTCAAGTTATTCGTTATCATGAAATACTTAATGAAATTATTCCTTTGCGTGAGTTGTATTAATTGCTGAAATTAAATTACTGGGAAAAATCTGAGGTATTAGATTATTTGTGAAATTATCTGAGGTAGTAGATAGGCTCTTAAACTCTTGAAATTTTACAATGATATATAATCCACATCAAGGATTGTTTTTACCTAATTTTTGCATCACAATGTGCCACATCGAAGCGTGGCAGGATAAAGCTAGTTTACAATAGTATTCTTATTAGTTTCTAATTATACAATAAATTCCTACATTGTCAGCTCATGAGCTCATAGTACAAGAAATTACGTTGAGTTGTGGTCAAAAGTATTTATTTTTAATAGTGTGTGACCAAACACACACAACATTAGCAATATTCTCTAGTGCTTAATTAGGTATTTCAAAATGTGCTGACAACTTTTTCATACAACACCATCTAACCTCAACTAAAGAAATGATACTAAACTTATACTGGAACTTTTCCAAATGCCATAAATACCTGACTGTCTGTGTTGCTGACTGTACTAAGTTAAGGTCACACAAACCATGGGTTCTATGGCATTAGAACATCATGACCTCATTTTTATGTACGCTTTATGTGACATCACCAGGTAAACAAATCTGTCCTTTGTAAGTGGCCATGAATGTTTATAGGGAAATCTTTACGTAGAATAAAATATTTGTAATTCGAAATCCTGCAGAGTCAAATGTTGATTTGTAAGTAAATAGATTACAGTCCCTAGAAGCATGCAACCTATTTATTATTCCCACAGCTGGGACTCGGATCCTACTCTCACAAGAAGTGGCAAGGCCATAATCCACCATCCGTGGGTTGGTGGATAACTCAAACGTGTCCTTGATAAATATAGTTCTTGAAAAACATGTAACCTCAGGATGTTTTCATTTTCAAAGCTAGTGGTTTTAACAAACTTTTACATGTAGAACACTAATCATGAAAGTGCAAGTTTGATTTGAACATACAACATGATCATGAAATCAGAACATCTTCACCCCTAAGTCACCATACTTTGTAGACTAGAAGAAACCTATATAATAAAAACCACAACATGATGAAATAGTGGTGGACCTTTTTCAAACAAACAATCTAGCCTGAAACGTTGCAGAGCTTGGACTATGGAACTAAGATATCAAATTACTTTTCTTTGTAAGTTCATATGTCCATAAATATGAGTCCTATAGATTACACAGATTTTAATTGATTTTGTAATAAGTAAATATTACAGTGACTTGCAGGAGCGGTCCCAGCCTCGAATTTTGGAGAGGGTCACCAGTACGCAGCCTCAGATTTTGGGGCGGGTCACCAATAGAAATACAATAAATCAAGTAAAAAATACTTTACTAGTAGCACCCCAACATTTTACATGCGTAGTTCCCATTCTAGTTGTTTTCCCCGTGTTAAAAAATAGTCTATGTACTATAAAATGTTTTTAATTTTCTTAGAATTTTAGTTTAACATATAAAATTTTGGGGGGTCTCTCTGAAAAATCCTCTGAGACCCCCCCTCGGACCGCGCATGGTGACTTGGCTGACTATTAGGGCATTAGTGTAGACAAATAATTATGTTTTGTAAAACAAAAACAATCTTAATTACAAAAGTAAACCTTAATATTCAAAAGAGATGGTTTGTTTTTATTACAGTGAATGGGCTTATGTTTGGTCTTACTAAGTACCACACATGATAGTAACAAAGTCTAAGACGTTGTGTGTGTGACGTTACTTGTTCAAAAGATACCTACTTATTCACTCTTTGTTAAGTTCCTATATGTAGTAGTGTAGGAACACTGTTGCAGACAGTACGTTTCATATTGCCACTATAAAAACTTTCAGAAAGGGGCCCCTTAAACCTACGCCCGAGTCACAAGTCTCGGGAACTACTCGAGTTTTTCTCTCTCTGCCACACGATGGACCCGGCACCCGCACGGTGAATCCATGGAATGCTAAGAAGATCGTCTCAAACAAAAATGACAGCCCGGAGAGACGGGATGACGCTGGAAAGACAGATGGCTGGTGGAAAAGACATCTGACGGATGGAAAGACATCTGACTGTTGGAAAGACAGCCGAGGGTGAAGGCCTAGCAAGCCAAGCCCGGGAATTAAATCGCTAAAAGTCCAAATAAGAATAATACCCCCTGGGACAGTCCGAGAGGCGGGGCGGAAGATCTGTCCACCGTGTGATAGTAATGACGACCCTGGCGCGAATACGGACTTGAGATGCCCTGTGTGCGGGAAAATTTACAAGAGACGAGCCTGGTACCAAAAGCATTTAAAGACACATGATGGTGTTGAAGCACGACAGCCGTCGGTCAGTACTTCGACAAACACTATGGATAGAGTTGACCCTCATATATCCCAAGGTGAACCATCGAGTGAAAACTACCAGGAGTCCATTGTCATCAGGACACGTCTTGGCATTCCCAGTTTAAAAACTCTACCTGGAAAGTTCATGACGAAAACTTGGCGATCTTATTAGAACATCCTGGGCCAAAACAAGACCTAAACAGCCAAGTAGAAACTTTCCAGGACACCATATATACATACTTCTCGGAACATTACCCACCATCAACTTGTTATGCTCAAAATAGCAAGGAAAATATGTTCAAATGAAATTGCGGAGGAAGAAAAGAGAGTTAATAAAACGTCTTCGTGTAGCTAAAACCATGGGCGATAACCATCTAAGTCACCAACTGTCCAGGGCTCTAAGATCAATCCTTAAATTAATACAAGGAATATCGCTTCAAATTAGTAAAAATCGTGATAATTTTAACAGAGCTAAACACGAAGTAGACTTTGATAAAAACCCTTTTCAATACAAATATTTTCAGGGAGCAAAATGGAAAGCTTATCTTGACTAACGCGCAAATTTACGATCACTTTAAAAGCACATACGAAGTGCCTAAACGCGGGAGCTCGTACGTAGAACCAAACATCCAAAGACCTAATGATCCTCTGACAGGCTTTCAAGGCACCCCACCTAGTGAAGAGGAAGTAAACTATCAAATTAAAAAGAAAACTACTAAATCAGCTCCTGGCCCAGATGGCATTCCTTACATAGTGTATAAAAAGTGTCCATCAGTTCGTAAACATATCTTGAATATATTCATTAAGATCTGGTCAAGAAAGCAAGTCCCAGTAGCATTTGGAAGAGCAATTTTGTCCTCATCCCTAAAAAGCAGGAAGTAACTCATCCCAAAGACACCAGACCGATAGCCCTAACCAATACAATTTCTAAAATCTTTTCAGTATTTTGCAAACAAAAATGACCACATTTATGACTAGCAATAGGTATTTCAGGCCCAATCACCAGAAAGGGTTCTTGCCTGGTATTTCTGGATGCCTGGAACACAATACATTACTAGCAGAAAGTTTGAAAGATGCCAGAACACATGAGAGGCAAATTACAGTCTGCTGGATAGACCTAGAGAACGCGTTTGGTTCTGTCCAGCATGAACTTATGATATTTGCCCTAAATGGTATAACTTTCCTGCTGAAATTATTGACATAATTAATTCTTATTATTGCCACTTAAAATTCGTCATAGCAGTAAACAAGGAATACACAAAACCACTTGAATACAATGTAGGACTATTCCAAGGGTGCTGCTTATCACCAATAGCATTTAATATAGTTATAAATATTTTAGTAGACAAATTAATATCCCGTGAAAAGAAATGGGGCTACCGGTTTAAAATCAACAATAAGTACACTGAGTCAATCTTGGCCTTTGCGGACGACCTTGCAATACTTACACGTAATCCCAAACAGTGTCAAGAATTGTTGAACGAAGTCGATGAGTTCTGTACATGGACGGAGGGAATGAGGACAAAACCATCTAAATGTCATTGTCTTTGTCTGGGTAGAAGAAATACCAAATATACGTCTTACGATCCGGGACTCTCCATAAGTGGCCAAGGAGTTGCCACAATTGCAGAGGCAGTGCCTTTCAAATTTCTTGGTAGAAAGATAGATCACAAAGGACGACACCATCATTAGAGGTGGTTGTTGAAAATTTCATGAACAACCTCAATAAGGTAGACCAGCAGCCTATCAGCAATATCAAAAAGCATGGATATATGACAACTACCTCACATCACGTCTCACTTGGCCTTTCCTAGTATATGACATCGGTAAAACTCTCCTGGCAAAGCTAGATGCCAATGTCATAAAGATATTGAAGTCATGGTTCGGATTGGCACATCCGGCTGATCCTCTACTCTTTTAGGGATCACAATAGTTTTGGGCTGAAACTAAAGAAACCGTCTGAACTTTACAAACACCTAAGAGTTACAAAACGCATGTTTTGGGAAAGTCGCAAGACGAATTAATTACATCTCTCCCAAAAGACAAAACTGCTTCAGACCTGGAATCTAGACTTCAATTCCATAAACAATTTATGGCAGGTGCACAAGTAAATACTGCTGGGTTGGGTGCGAGAAAAAAAAAGGAAGACCGAGACATGGTAAAAACCTTTCTACAACAAGACGAAAATGACAGTTACAAAGTGCACGCTATGAATTTAGAAATGCAAAGTGAGTGGTTAACCATAGGTGAGTTCTGTATCCCATTAGCTCTAAAATGGCGCACCTTGATCTATGACTGGTCCCCTGCCTTATTAAAATTTTATCTAAATGCATTCCAAATGACCCTCCTGACCAGAGTAACTTGGTAAGGTGGGGAAAAGCCTCTGAAAAATGTTGCTATACTTGTGGAGAGGCGATATGTACAGCAAGGCACATATTGGTGGGATGCAAGGTGCTCCTTAATGGGGGTCATTACTCACGGCGTCATGACAGAGTACTTGAAATCATACGTGAAGCCATGAGCCTTTCGGTAGCTAGAGCCCAAAAGGGATTGACGACAAACAACAGACAAATTAACTTTGTAAAGAAGGCTCAACTTCAAACTCCAGGAACAAGCCTTACTCAATCCTGGGTACAGCACCTGATTGGACTATTTTAATGGACACGTATGAAAAGCACTACAAAATCCCAGAGGATGTGGGTGTTTCATCATCCAGACCGGACATTTTCCTTTTTCTAGAGCTACGAAACGCATAGTCCTTGTAGAACTTACCGTACCGTGGGAAACTAATATACCTAAAGACCACGCGATGAAACAAAATAAGTATTACGACCTCCTAAACGAATTAACAAAAAACGGCTAT
The DNA here is from genome assembly GCA_017562165.1 of Ectropis grisescens. Lineage (NCBI taxonomy): Eukaryota > Metazoa > Arthropoda > Insecta > Lepidoptera > Geometridae > Ectropis > Ectropis grisescens. Next base: position 5,606,078 of record CM029783.1, read on the forward strand.
GTAGTTAGTTTATACGCTGTAGAAGTGGGAGCGAGAGGTATACCAGCAAAATCTCTCTATAACCTACTGAAAGACCTTGGCTTATCCAGAAGTGCTGTAAGTTCTATACTAGAACGTGTATCTAAAGCTGCACTAGTAGGCTCATATCAGATTTGGCTGGGCAGGGGAGAGAAAAACGAGTGGTGAAGGTGAGTGTTGATGTACGTCAGAAAGGGGCCCCTTAAACCTACGCCCGAGTCACAAGTCTCGGGAACTACTCGAGTTTTTCTCTCTCTGCCACACGATGGACCCGGCACCCGCACGGTGAATCCATGGAATGCTAAGAAGATCGTCTCTCTATTAAAAAATATATATTGGTGGATATTTCACACACAAGACCATCTGACCCCAAACTAAGCAAAGCTTGTACTATGACGGCCACTATATTGATTAAACTGTATCGAGTATACATCTTTAATTAAATAAATTTTTAATTAATGGCTATTATGGTCATATATTTTATTATGTGCACCAATTGGTTTTAACAGTCACAATCATTTGTCAATAAATGTTTTACACTCTCTCATAATATATTTTTTCCTTGAATATTTTAGTAATATATAATGTAATAATATATTAATTTTAGAGAAACATTATTTGTATCATGTAAATCTGTTGTTGGCCGTAAGCTAGGTTAAGTATAAGATTTTGAGTTTCTATTCTATTAACTCTGTGAGGTTCAAAATAATAAATAAATAAAATAATAAAAAGTAAAGTATAGCTAGATTTACAAGTAGAATATTGAGTATAACAAGACTTGGTATTTAAGGTTTCTGTGTTATTTACTTTCAAGCAACAATTTTGATTTTTTTGAAATTTAACTTCGAATAGGAGACACAATAAATATCCACTATAAAACAACAACATTAAAACTGAAAGCATTTCTTTAGAACACATTTCTATAAAACTTACTTGATGGGTGTGCTCCTTTTGATAGGTGTTTTTCTACCCGACTTGTGAGTGTGGTCCTCTACTTCAGTACAGGACTCGTGATCGCAGCTGGATCTCAGGAACGGTGTCTTTGAGCGAGACCTTGACCGCATTTCACCAACGGTCAGGTTTTCCATTTTTGATCGTGTCTCCTAACTCTTGTTATCACTTCTTTGACACCACCATCTTCACACAAAATTGTAACCAAAAACACCCAAGGAAGTCCCAAAATTTAACGTGAATTTAATTAGAGCACTAGATTTCGTACACACCGAATATCGCACAAGGAAATCTATTTCTGTGGCTTCGTAAGATGCCGCCAAAAGTAACGTAATGTCTCGATGACTTTCAATACCACTAAGGTTATACCTCAATTAATATCAGTTAAATAAAAGGTCTGGCGATGAAATTACTTATGATATAAAACTGTACAATTTTGTATCTCATAACTTGCGCGTTTACAACAAAATTCGTGAATTTCGTAACTCCTTCGCTCGCTAAACATAAACTGATGACGTCATCAAAAGACGTTAGGCTAGAGATAAAAAGGGAAGTGGTAAAATCATATGAGAGAATTAGTATTCGATATTACTTTTGTAATATGTAGTATGTAAATAGTGATTTATGGAGTTGTGCATAGTAGAAGTAGGTCATAGTCATTTTGTTTTTATCAAATTAAATTTTCTCCGAACACAAACATCGGATTTGAAATAAAATACACTCTACAAAATTTCATGAATTTTGTAAGGTCATTCACATAGTTCCAACGAGGCAGCGAAATTTCGAAGGAAACGAATTTTTTTATTTTCCTTAAAAACAACAATTTTCATGTTTTTGATATTTATCAAAAACCGCTAAACCAAATTAGATATAATATATGTGGTACTCGAGAAGTAATCTATACTATTACTATATTACTTTACTATACAATATTATGAAGAGGAAAGATTTGTATTTTTGTATGTTACCAATAAACTCAAAAACTACTGGACCGATTTAAAAAAATATTTTGCCAAAAGTAAGCTGCGTTATCACTGAGTAACACAGACCATGTTTATCATGAAAAAAAATGAGATATCCTCGGAAATTATTACTAAAACCAACGCAAGGTATAAAAAAAACAGACACAAAATGACTCATCGCATACGCTGCGGAAAGTACTAATGATAAACCAAACCAATGTTCTACAATATTATAGAGCGTATTAAAATGTATAAAAAAAAACCTCCCAAGACTATTTGTCTAACTACAGTAAGTACGTCGCTACAACTACTTTCTTACATTTTAAAAGTAGATAAAAATGCCTATCAAATTCAGACCATGTTATCCACACATTTGTATTAATTCTTATCTAAATAAATTATTTCTTATTCATTTTAATACCTATTAATTACTTTTTGAAATATTGAAGTCGGACATTCCATTCAAAAGATATTACGAAATTAAAAATATCAATCCTATCGAAATGCGGCACGGTGCGGTGCAACACCGACAGAGGAGACACCGAGGCACGGGAGAGAGGTATTCACAGCTATGAAATACGAGTAGCCGTGCGTCTACTAATTCACGCGGTCGGCTCGCTACTTAGTGGACGCAAATGAAATGAACTGCCTTGCCCTTTCGCCCTTGGGCGGGCAAAAGTTTTTGACGCACATGCCGAAAACGCCCATGGCTTGTTGGGTTACAAACTTCATTATCTTCCAAATAACAAAATAAAGTAATAATAATATTGTGTAACTATTCGTTTAATAATTATTGATTCGCCACTAAAACGGCCTGCGGATATCTCAGATTTTGTTAGAAGCTACGAGTAGGTACTTTTAACAATTTGACATTTGCAGATTAACAAGTTTACTATTGTCCCGACGATATGTTATGTTTAAAGTGTATGTGCTAAACCATAATAAAAGCCATAAACCGAAAGTTGAAGTTGAAGTGTACGTGTAATTGCTGTGATGAAAATAGGTATCATTTTGTGTGTTTACGTAGTGTAAATATTGTGATAAAACAGTAATACGAGTATATTACAACAAAAACTTTTTTGTAATGGATGTGAAATGCAAATGACTGTAATACTTCGTGACAAGTTCAATTAATGACATTAATGTGGTACCTAAGTACTGTGGTACCTAGAAGTTATGTCGGTATAAAAAGATATGAATATAATAAACACAGGTACACAGGGTTTATTATCTTTCTCGCTCTGATGCGCTTGTTCACTGTATTTTGTTTCTCGCTCTAGCATCCCGAGTTTACCTGAAAAGCTATTATCATATCCGAGCGTGACGGATCATTTCAGTTCACACCCCACGAAAATTCTGTCCTAGGCGCGCCCAAAGAAGTTTTCAGTTCAGAAATTGGCAGGCATAGGGATTACCAATAAAAGGGGAAAACTAGGAGTTTTTGATGGCACGCTTTTAATTAATTACATTTTTTAAATTTTGGAATAAAACTGAGTAATTTTAAAATATCAACGGAAAACCAAAACGAAGTTCTTTGTTTACATGAGCTAGTGGCGTCGTAGCGTGTTTTAAATATGTATTTGAAGAAGAGATAAAATAATATGTTTTTTATTTTTTGATTTAATTATCTTTATCATACACACGTTTGTATGTTAATGACTATATAATAACTAAACAACAAATTGTTTTTTTCTAGATATACAATGTATTTTGATGTTAAATCTGAAAAATTATTTAGTATTATGGTACTTTTTTTAGTGGTAGGACGCCTGGGGAAGTACCACACCTTTGCCAGTTATTCTACCGCCAAGCAATAATGTGCAAAGATTACTGTGTTACGGTTTGAAGGGCAATGTTTCCAGAGAAATTACAGGGCTTAGAGATATAACATCTTGGATCTCTGGGTGATGAGCGCAGTGCAGTGCTAGGAAATGATTTGGACTCCTCATGTTTCAATGGCTGCGTGTCACTGTGCTGTTATGTGGCAGGCATGTTTCTCACCATCAGACATATGTCCAGCTGGTCTTGTCACTCTTTATTTAAAAAAAATGATTTTCAATTATTTGTATTATGTTATACTCGTACATAAGGCCAAACTTTTTTTTACTTTGGCTTCTCCTATATACTCCATGTGTATTAACATATGATTTAGCATAGGTACAAACCGAAATACAGCGGAATGAATAAAAATGGTTCAATTGGACGTAAAACATTACCTAAATTAGTAAGAATTTCCCTGGCTTGTTAGATATTTCAAATGAAATATATTTAGTATTCATATTACTAAAATACACATCACTAGCAAACTGGGGATACCAATACTAAAAATTAGATTTCACAAAACGGAAATGTTTGATCTGTGACATGGTCTTTCAAAACCAAAACATTCATAATTTTTCACCGGTGCGGCGTTCCGATTCACTCCACAAACAATTTGTTTTACGTGGCGGACAAATTCAAGGTGGCAAGGTGAATACGTGAGTACCAACCGAACGAGGCGTTTTAGTGGTATTTAAATGTAAGTACATATTTCGGCTCTGATTGTGGGTCAGCAGACCCCAAGTGGCAGCTTCGTGAGCGCTGCTACGCCTTCCCAACCTTTTCGAGAAGTGTTGAGCTCACTGAAAAATTCATTTCCGATCCTTAAGCGCATCCCGCGTGGTGCTCGTGTTTCGGTGGCTCAAAGTTTATCGTTTGTTATCAAAACTGTTCTGTCACAAAATTCGAAAGATGCTTGGGAACATTTACTCACTTTCCCATACAGTGTACTTTATGTACCTTTAGAACCGTCGAACAATAAGTCCCTTGTAAAGGAAAATTGCATTAAGTATACTGCATCAGTGGAAAACCCTTTAGATTTGAGTAGTTTTATTCCGCCCAGCGGAATTACCAAAATTCTAAAAAAAGTGATTATTCGGCTATAATTAAGATAGTAGAGAACAAAATTAGCGATGACGACATCAAAGGCGCAGCACGTATTCTGTTTTCCAGTGACACTATTGCGCCAAATACACACACACCATTCAGTCACTTTGTGACAAACATCCACCTGCGACAGCTAATCTCCACCTCCCTGATCCACCACAATCAGATGACGTCACTATTGAGGCCACATCGCAGGAGGTTACGGCTGCGATTACATCTTTTTTGAGTGGCTCAGCCGGAGGCCTAGATGGCCTGACACCTCAACATCTAAAAGATCTTCTATCTTTTAGCTCTGGTGAGGTCGGAGAGTCCCTCTTGAGAGATTAACCTCTTTAGTTAATCTCATGTTATCTGGTCGAGTCAGTAGTAACATTGTCGAAGTTTTGTACGGCGCTAATCTGTGCGCACTTTCCAAAAAAGATGGTGGGATCAGGCCAATCGCTGTCGGCACCACTATCGTCGCCTTGCTGCCAAGGTGGGTTGTAGGAAAAATGTTGCTCTTTTGAGCTTCATTTTCCAACCAATACAACTCGGCTTTGGTTCGCGGGGTGGATGTGGGACTGCCGTTCATTCTGTCCGGACCTTCTTTCACCAAAATTGCGGAGAGGTGCTGTTAAAGGTGGACATCAAAACCGCTTTTAATTCGGTTGATCGAGGAGCCCTGTTGGCCCAAGTGAAGGATAAAATTCCTGATCTGTACAATTTTCTTTGGCAATGTTATGGCGAGCCCACAAAATTGACTTATCAAAACAATCATATGCTATCCTCCATTGGCTGTCAACAGGGTGATCCCTTCGGCCCTGCGACCTTCGCCCTGGCCAATCACCCTATTATTCAACGTCTCCAGTTTGGCTAAACGTTTGGTACTTGGACGACGGAACGTTGGGGGGCGATGTGCATACTGTTTTAATTGATTTACAAAAACTTATATACGGTTTTCGTCTCATTGGTTTGGAACTAAATTTCTCAAAATGCGAACTTTTCGTTTGCGACACATGTCCAGATAAAGATTCGATAATACAGAAATTTAATGATCTGGCCCCCAACATCAAATCAGTTGACAAATATTTTTTGCGCCTCCTGGGTTCACCGATATTAAATGAGTCGTTTACACCTTTTGTCGAGGAAAAAATTCAAAATTTTACGAGAGCCTCCAATAGGCTACTCAAAGTAAACGCCCATATGGCGTATTTGTTCCGAAATTTATATACGCTTTACGATGTAGTCCACTGTGGAAACATGGTGAGCTCCTTTGGAACTTAGACAATGTGGTAAAGGAATCTTTAATATCGGTGTTGAATGTGGACCTGAGTGGGAGGGCATGGTCACAAGCCTCACTACCCATAAGGTTGGGAGGCCTAGGGGTCCGCCAAATTTCAAGTGTAGCTTTACCGGCATTCTTGTCTTCAGTTCATAGTACTCAAAATCTAATCGAAAAAATTCTCGCACCCTCATTAGGCCATTCGGATGTAGTAGTAGCTAATTTGTGCGAGGCTAAGATTGCTTGGAGGCTGGCTTGTCCAAACAACGATTTCCTCAGATGTCTGTCATCTCAGAGACAGTGGGATCGACCGATCTGCGATCTAGCACGGAACTCTCTTCTTGATACGTGTCCCAGTATCGCGGATCGTGCTCGTATCCTTGCTGTGTCTGTGTGGGAATCGGGCCTTTGGTTACAAGCTTTGCCATCTTTAAATACCGGTAGCCTATTAGATCCAACTGCATTTCGTCTAGCTGTTAGCTTGCGCTTGGGTGCGAGGTGCTATGAAGCTCATCGCTGCCATTGTGGTACTGCCGTCGACCAACTCGGTCACCATGGTATCTCTTGCTCGAAAAGCGCGGGTCGTATTGGCCGCCACGCCAGCCTGAACGACATCATACGCCGGGCTTTTTCCACCGCCAATGTCCCAGCCATACTCGAACCGAGTGGTCTTGCGCGTGACGATGGCAAAAGACCTGACGGCATGACTGTTGTGCCTTGGAAGTTGGGTCGGCCCCTAGTGTGGGACGCAACTTGCGTCGATACTCTGGCACCATCACATCTTCCAGAGACACATAGTAGGGCCGGTGCAGCGGCTAATTCAGCTGAGCGACTCAAACGGCGCAAATATGCAACCCTCGGAAGTGGTTACATATTTGAGCCCTTTGGGGTGGAGACATTGGGACCGTGGGGGCCGGGAGCTCACCTCATCTTCAAAAGCCTATCCGAGCGCTTGGTCGACACGACGCGTGATCAAAATGCTGGCGTTTATATGGCCCAACGCATAAGCATTGCCATTCAGCGTGGTAATGCCGCCCGCATGCTGGGTACGCTTCCGATTGGTAGTGGGCTTGAACATCTTGATTATCTGTAGACCTACAGTGGTCTATGGATAATTCAGGTGTGCTTAGTGTAAGTAGTTAGGTAGGTTTGTAGTGTAGTGTAGTTCTCATTGTATTTTAGTTTAGTTAATAAAGGCTCTGCCCAGATTAAAAAAAATTTACATATTTCTTATTTTTGTTTTCACTTCTGCCGTGCGGTCTAAAGCGCACACATTTTTTAATACGGTCATATTTATGGTCTAATATGGACGTGGATGCCTAGAAATACAAACGTCTTAGCTGTCAGCTTATAAGTTGCAATTTGTAATCACAGACTAAGTAGGTGATTTACATGACTAACTCGGTGGCGGCCATAACCTCTACACGTGTTTGTTTTTGTTTATTGTATTTGTGTACTATTTATTGGAATTTACTGGGTAAGTTCCTTATATTTTAGTAGCTAGTAGTGGGCAAGGAAAATGGAGAACGTTTACCCGTCGCCAAAACCCCCCGATCCGCCCGATCCATCGGATAATATGGATACAGAAACTGTGATGACCCCAAACCTTCTAAAAAGACACTTAGCTTCTGTGCCAAGCCGATCCGCACCCGTAAAGAAGTCCGTCACGAACACAGAATCACTATCCGCGTCTATTCAGCAAGTATACGTTCACCCCGCTATGTCCATTTTAGGTATTCAACAATATGAAAGCATCGACTCTGGACCCTACCTAGTTCATGTATCTAGAACGGAACCCGACCCAACCATAGGCGCAGTAATTCGTCCAATGAAATTCGGTAAATTTCTGCATACCAACAAAATCGACCGTGTCTGCCAAGATGGGGTGAAAAAAGTAGGCAGGAATAAAATTTCCATCGAATTCAAGAACTCTGCTGCGGCGAACAATTTCCTAATCAATCCCATCCTTAAAATTGGAAAATACGAGGCAATGATCCCGACCTACAATGTTACCCGAATGGGTTTAGTCAGGGGAGTCCCAGTAGAATGGTCTATGGAAGACTTTGTGAGCTCAGTCAAAGTGCCTGGCAACGGATATGTTTTGAAGGCAAGGCGGTTAAATCGGAAAACCAAAGTGGAAAATGTCATAAACTGGATTCTTAGCCAAACAGTAGTCCTAACATTTAGAGCACAGCAACTGCCATCTAAGATCTTTTCATTTTACTCATCCCTAAATGTAGAGGCTTACCAGTACCCTACCATTCAGTGTATGAATTGTCTCCGATTTGGGCATATAAAAAGTCAATGCCGTTCCCAACCTAGATGCTTCCGCTGTACTCAACCCCATAGTGGAGACGATTGCGTGGTGCAAGAGACAGAGGCAACATGCCTATACTGCTCTGAGCACCATTTCTCTACTAGTAGGGCCTGCCCAGAGCAGAACAGACAAAGAGAAATTAAAATCAAAATGTCCAGAGACGGAATCTCTTACCAGGAAGCATGCACTCAAACCGCTAAAACAACCAGAAGATTTAACCAAGTTGCCGGAAGCATACCTGTTGCCTGCACTCAAGCCTCACTACAGCTCTCACCTCTCCCAACCACACAGCCTCTCCCATTCTCTCCATCACAATCCTCCCAGTCTTACAGGAAAACAATCATTCACAATCCCCACCCAAAGCCGCTGCCTGGAAAGTCTTACGACCAAATAGTTCACCAGTCCGTCATAGCTCAAGGGCCATCCTCCCTTCCCAACGGTTATACCCTTGAGAGAGCCCAGTCCCAATCCCAAATCTCTACCTCCAACACTCATCAACTCCTCACCCAACTCCTTACGATCATCATAAGTATGATATCACAAGACCCCAATTCCTTACCGTCCAACGTTGCCCACATGATCTCCCAACTCTCAACCATAATAGGCCACCATGGATCTATGCACAATAGTCCAATGGAACAGCAGGAGCCTCCGTCGGAAGCTTCCTGAACTCCTCCACCTCATCAACAAATACAGCCCCGTCCTGGTGGCCGTCTCGGAGACATGGTTTGTCCCTGAACTCGCTATCGAGTCCCAGGATTTTCGTGTCTTCGGAGCGACCGCCAGGATGGAACTGCTGGCTGTGCAATATTTATTAAACAGTCCCAGATATTCTCCCAAATTTCTCTTCCCCGCACAGTCCTGAAATAAACGCCGTCGCCGTACGTGCGTTTAATTCCTCCTTTGTGTCCTTCTACATCCCACATCCCACTTCACAACTCATACCTGATATCCTTCTAATTATATCCTCCGTCCCCCCCCCAGTCGTGGTTATGGGAGACTTCAATGCCCACCACACTTCCTGGGGTTCCTACCACAGTGACTCTTTTGGGCGATTATTGTTTGAAGCACTGGATGAGGTAAACCTGTGCATAGGTAATGACGGCACCCCTACTCGAAGAGTTCTACCCACTCAAAATCCCAAATCTGCAGTGGATCTAACCCTGTGTTCTCCTGGTCTGCTTCCTCCCTATCTTGGCAGGTTCTCCTCTTACTAGTGGAAGTGATCATTTCCCATTTTGATCAATTTAGGTCTCAGGGTCTCCCATCCTCCCCACCTACCCCCTCCTTAAATACAGGCTGACTGGAGCGAAGTGGGATTTATACTCCACTCACTTGGAGCAAAACAAAACAACTCTGTCCGATCCTACAGAAGAAAACCCACTGGTCTGTTATGATCAACTGGTAGGTGTTATTCTATCTTCAGCAGATAGCTCCATCCCTCTGAAGAAGCCTAGAAACAATCTCCTTTCCCCTCCCTGGTGGGATTCTGAATGCACTAAAGTGATACACGAACGCAAAGCCTCTGAAACCAACTATAACCATCATATGACCACAGAAAATTTCCTCAATTATAAAAAGGTAGCTGCCAAATGTAGAAAACCCTTGCAGCTAAAAAGAAACAAGGCTGGCTAAATTTTTGCAAGGGCCTATCTCCAACAACACCCTCCACTTTAGTATGGAAACAAATCCGCAGGTTCAGAGGATCATATGGAGACAACAACCCCTCCTCTAATGATCCTTATTCGTGGTTAGAAGCATTTGCGGACAAGTTGGCTCCTCCTTTTGTGCATCAGAATCCAAACCCTCCCATCTCATCCTATCCACAAACCTCTTCACATTTTGATACCCCTTTTTCGTTAGAAGAATTGCATTTAGCTTTGGACGGGTTAACTGACTCTGCACCTGGAGTAGACGGAATCCCTATTCCTTTATCACAAAAGCCAATGACAATATCAAACAATATTTCTTAAATCTGATAAATATATTTTTTGATCAAGGTTATATCCCAGACTCTGGAAAACCCAAATAATAGTCCCAATCCCTAAACCTGGAAAAGATCCTACAGATTCCAATTCCCGACGCCCAATTGCCCTCTCCTGTGTAGCTGCAAAGATAACTGAAATTCTTATTAAAAACAGACTAGAATGGCATATTGAGAACAACAGGCTACTCCCACAATCCCAATTTGGATTTAGGAAGGGCATGAGTACAATGGATAGTCTCAGTATACTCACCACAGACATCCGTATAGCAATAAAAGAGAAACAGTATGTTGTAGCTGTATTCCTAGACATCGCATCGGCCTACGACAACGTCCAGCTTCCGAAACTCAGAAACAAATTGTTACAGCTGAGTGTTTCAGAGAAGATGGTACGGTTCATTAATTGTTTTTTGATGGAAAGAACCATTTCCATCAAAAACCAAAATGACACACCTATGTCTAGGAAGATCTGGAGGGGTTCTACCCAAAGGTTCAGTCCTTAGTCCCCTCTTTATGGCCTATACACAGCCGACTTAGACCTTACTGTAAACCCATTCTGCAATATTTTACAATATGCCGATGATATAGCTCTGTATGTCTCTGGAGAATCGGTTGCACAAGCTGAAAACTCTCTGAATCAAGCTCTGTTCTACCTAGAAGACCACTTAAATGACCTTGGATTATCCATCTCTCCCACTAAAAGTAATGCCATTGTTTTCACCCGTAAAAGAAACATTCCAGATCTAAATTTAAGATGCAACAATGAACATATTCCACAGAAAAATTGTGTTAAATTTTTAGGCCTTCTGCTTGACACTAAATTAACAGGTGTCCCACATTCAGATTATGTTGCTTCCAAATGTGAAAAGAACCTTAATATCCTCCGCTCTCTTTCTGGCGTATGGTGGGGCTCCCATCCTTTTTGTCAAAAACTGCTTTATAACTCCATTATTCGTAGTCACTTAGACTATGGAGCATTCCTGCTGGAGCCTGGTAATAAATCTGCTCTCAATAAACTTACATCAGTACAAGCTAAATGTCTGCGCATTGTCTTAGGTGCAATGAAAATCTCTCCTACTAATGCTATCCAAGTAGAAACTTGTGACCCACCTTTACACCTGCGAAGACAATTTTTAGCTGATAGATTCTTTAGTAAAATAATTCAAAATTCTGACCATCCTCTGTTCCCTAAACTCCAAAAACTCCACACGTTGACACAACAGTATGATATAAGAATGGAAATTAATCTCTCATGTATCCTTCGTAGCTACATTAAACACTCACTTCTCCCCTTCCCCACAGTGAAATTCCCCGTCAATCCCTTATTCACTACGAGCTATGAAACATTAACATATCAACCAGCAGTAATCCTAAACCTGGGCGTCAACAAGGACACAGCAGATCCCAGTAAAGAATTTTTTAAAATCATAGACACCAAATGGACAGACTGGCTCCCTGTTTATACTGATGCTTCAAAATTACACCAGGATGGAGATGTAGGTGCCTCTGTATGGATCCCTAGGTATAACATTGCTTTAAGGTACAAATGTCCTCCATTGGCCTCTGTTTTTTTACGGGAGAAGCAATTGCTATACTTGAGGCCATATGTTATGTTAAATCTCACTCTATTGGTAGAACCATCATCCTTTCAGATTCCAAGAGCACTTTGCAAGCTATTCTGGCCAACCAGTTTAAAGCTAAGACTAAATTCCCAACAATATTAAAAATTAAAGAAGAACTTCTCAAGTCCCATAAACTAGGCCTCCAGATAGTACTGGCTTGGATACCGGGGCATGCAGGCATCCCTGGGAATGAAGATGCAGATTTCCATGCCAAGCAAGCTACCGCTCATGGAAACAAAGACCACTTCCACATATTCTCCCATGACCTATCTTCAGTTTGTCAGTCCCAACTTCTTGACGCCTGGAACTCAGAGTGGCAGAGGTCCAAGAAGTCAAAGGGGAAAATTCTATAGTCAAATCCAACAAACCATTTCCCCAAAACCCTGGTTTTTCAAATTCAAAAACTTCAACAAACAAGTTACTTCCACCATCTGTCGCCTACGGTTGGGCTTCGCTTGTACTCCAGTGTTCCTGGCTAAAATAAGAGTTCGCGACCATTCCTTGTGCGAGTGCGGTTTGGCTGATGGCACAATTGACCATATTTTCTTTGAATGCACCAAAAATCGTGGTTCTTTATATGATCTGATTCCTAATGACCTTCCTCATCCTGTCTCTGTTTCCAACCTACTCCCATTAGTATTTTCTCCTTTTGTCTACGTCCTTAATAAATATATTAAAATTAATAATATCAAGTTGTAAATAGGTATCTATAATATTATATTCTACATTTTTGCAATTGTCTAATATATACCAACGTATCTTTATGTAGTTTATATTGTGACGTCATGTGTTTGTCCTTTACAGTAGTTAGATACTAACCACTAACTAAAACTACAAGAGGTCTACCGATCAAAGGCCTACATCAGCATAACGCTACAATTTTACCGAACAACCCTGAGAAGAGAGGCCCGTCAACAACACACAAGACACTGGCGAAGCTGTGGTTATGCCGCATACAGAAGCCAAAGATAAAAGAAGTTGAAGTTGAAAAGACTAAGTAGAGACTTACGTGTATATGTAATACGGAATTACGAAACAAATATAATACGGAACAAAGTTTTTCAATTTGGCGGGCGGCGTTTGCTTGTTTTGCAATTTTCAGTTTTTTCTTTCGTCATAAATATTTACTTTTGTAACTTTTGTTGTTTTGTTGTAGACGTGTAGTCTTCGAAGTTATCGAAATGGATGTAAATAAAATAACTGCTATGATTAAAGAGTTAGGGCGTGTAAACAGTAAACATGAAGAGTTATCTGAATATTGCAGACAGAAATTCGAGGAGGTAAGTACATTACTGTTACTTTTAAACCAAGGATTAGTAGAAAAAAACAGTAATATCAGATTATCACCATGTTAGACTTGCTATTTGCTTAGATATCTCTCCAGTGGCAGATTCTAACATTTACAACGGGAGGAGTATAAAACGTACCTGTCTAATAACTTAACTTGCTCTACTACTAACTCCTTACCATTGGCAGATTATCTCGTTCTTACCACGTCGGGTTGTGAACAGCGATGGACCTGACTTATTGGGCTATATACTCAAAGGAATACCAGATAGCACCGCTGGGTCTCTAAAAAATAAAGTGAAGGTAAGCCTAAGTTTAAGTATCTGCTATAATTTATAGCTTTTGTCTCTTCTGGTTTAGTGTTGATTGACAAAGAATTTGTTTGCTATTTATTTATTGAATAATAGTCAAGCAGCCTTAGCTGATATGCCTATATCTCAGTGTTGAAATAACAATTGAAAGGCCTGTAATGATTTTGTCTTTTACTATAATATACAATATAGTAAAACTATGTAATAAATATATTTACAATAGCATATGTAACTGGAATATGAGTTTCATTTCAATTTGCAAAATTCTTTTTCCATTCAAAGAGTTATTTAACAAACATATTATCAAATTGGAAATTGGTGTGTTCTGTGAAACATGTTCGTACTTGTTACTTGTTAACTTGTTATGACAACAGTAGGTAGTAAATAATTTTACCTCTCTTGTAAAATAGAGGTATCTGTCTAGGTTTCCCCTGATATGTTCTAATTTATAGGGAGTCGAGGGAGCATCGAGGTGAGGTTTTGTTTATAATAAAGATAAATATAGCCTTTATTTCTACAGTATTTACTACATTTTTACTAGTATATATATTTATTTTATTCCAACTCTATAACTTATACCCTAGTTTGTCTTTAGATTCAGATTCTTTATAGGTAACAACATTAATTACATTTTTGTACACCCAAAAAGAACCTAGAAGAGATTTCACTTAAAATAAAAAATGTGTGCGCTTAAGACTGCACGGCAGAAGTGAAAACTAAAATAAGAAATACTTATATTTAGAGATTACTAAATAATTTTAATAATTAAAAATGAAAATAATTTAGGAATTGAAAATTATAATATACCTAGCAAGCACAGCAACACGAGAATAACATGTGTATATATACATAACAGCGGCTGATTCAAGGCCAAGAAGAATCGATCGGAAATAGCATTTGACTAGCAATTTTTTTAATATTTACTATTTATTTATTTTATAGGTGTTTCGCTAAAAATGCATAAATATTTTGTGATTATGTCTAAGTGCTGTGATGAAAATAGGTATCATTTTGTGTGTTTACGTAGTGTAAGTGCTGTGATAAAACAGTAATACGAGTATATTACTACAAAAACTTTTTTGCAATGGATGTGAAATGCAAATTTAATATTTTGTGACAAGTTCAATTAATGTGGTAAGTACCTAGAAGTGTAGAAGTTAATGTCGCGACACACAGGGTATACATATTATCTTTCTCGCTCTGACGCGCTTGTTCACTGTATTTTGTTTCTCGCTCTAGCATCCCGAGTTCCTTAAACGTTAAAAGCTATTATCATACCCGAGCGTGACGCTAGATTTCAATTCACTGCCCACGAATATTCAGTAGAAGTTTTCACTTAAAAAAACCACAACTTAATTATGTTTTTTCAGATTTTTCAAATAGTATTGGAGACAATGAGAAAAGAGTCCACATCTCTCGCGCACTGTGCCGACGTCATCAGCAGGCTCTGTCTGGAGTTACCGAGGTTACCTGCAAGTGAACTTGTGAAGCTGTGCAATGACAGCGTCCAGTCCATTGTTGATGATAGCGATGTTAACATGGTGTAAGATCCTACGTTCTACTAAAATTATAAATGCAAAAGTTTATGTTTAGTTGATTTTTTTTATTATTAAAGAGTGACGAGACGAACACGACTTGAGCCTGATGGTAAACAACACGCGTCGCACATATTTAACAGCACAGTGACATGCAGCTATTGGAACATCAAGAGTCCGAATCATTACCTAGCACTCTGCACTGCCCAGTAATTTCTCTGGAAACGTTGCGCTTCAAATCGGTACGTCTTACGAAATTTAACGAAACCTATTAATATCACGTAATGTTCGCCTATTATTCAATAAATAAATAAATGTTAATGTTTGGATCTTTGCTGCTGAATCATGTCGTAACGTATGAACAGATTTGCTTGAAATTGGAACATGGTTAGATTATACCCTGGAATAGCACATTAGCTTTTTATCACAGGGCAATAACGGAAACGGGAATTTCGCGGGTAAAATAGCGGGTTGCTGCTAGTAAATATATAATTTTGGACATTTTCTACAACGGACTTGGATGGAATTGGACAATGGTCCAATAAAGAGGCTAGGTGCGGAAAAGGGCCAACCAAACTAACTAATGACATTTTCCACACAACGCCCTCTAGCCCCAAACTGAACAAAGTCAAAGTTTTTTTTTGCAAAAAGTGTTACTTCTACATTATCTGAAGGGACTTCATTTCTACCTGGTGTCCTGGTGTTGTTATAATCTATTCTTATTTTTCAGTTGGAAGGACATATTACCGAAATGCACATATACCCTATCTTCATATGACATGGTCAAGCACTGTGACACCGAGATGACGAGTGCAGAGTTCAAGGAACAGTGTGTCCACACTCTCTGTCAGTGCCGGTGGAGTGAACGGCAGCTGGTGCAACTTGCTGCTATGTTCAAGTAATATTTAAATAACAATTATTATTTTATCTTATTGTAACAGTCGTAAATACAAATAAAAAAAAAAGGTTATATTTTTTGTATAAAGTTCGTTACTGTGTCACTATAAGATTGCTTGTAGTTCGAAAAAGCGAAACCGTTTCATGGTTGATGTTTCAAAGACTCAAATGAAAAGGTTTGACTCTACTTTTGTGATAAGAACTGTCTAGGCTGTGGAAATTGTTACATGAGTGGGTTTTCCCAATGGTTACATTGTGGTGTCTTAAAATCGATAGTGAATCGCTTTCGTCTAGGTAAAGGTCAGCGCCCACTTATACAACTCCGTTCCCACCTGACGAATAAAAACACTCAAATATGAGCTTTATATCATGCTTTAAAGAAATGACCGCATCGTCGCTTAAGGTCGCAGCGGTGTCAGAGCAGAACGTGCAATTTAAGGTTGGTAGATATCTGATGGAAAATGCGTCGAGCGTATCATTGGTTGCACTAACGCATTATCGGTTGATTATGAATAGAGATATTTAATAAAACATCCAAGTTTTATTAAATATCTCTGTTCTGGCGTTACGCGATCGATAATACGCGGCGCATTTCCGTCAGATATGACCCTACCGACCCTAAGGCTAAGAACTCATGGAGCGGTTTCCAACCGTTCCTACAATAAAGATAATTTTCTTCATAATTTTCAATATGTTATTATATCATTTTTTCGGTAAGTATATAACTATATTGTATATATTATCCGCTTGCGTCACTTTCGGCGACGCTTCGGTATATGAAGTGCCGCGTTACTTGTACCTGTTGAAGCCCATTATTCTCAAGAGCGTTTCAAGACGCTTCTAGCTTTCGTTTGTTTAAATGAATGTGTTTGAAATGTAAACTAACAATTTTGACACTCGTGTCGGATTTTTTTCGAATTATCAAGTGTTCCAGAGCTATAATATCTTAAATTAGAATGTTTTAACGATTTTTCTATATGAACGAACTTTAATGTTAACGTAGTTTATGTCAAAATAAAGACCGGTTCAAACAGACTCCATTAAAATCAAATTAATGGGTATAACTTCTTTAATAAAAATACCAAAAATATTTTTTTCCCGCCAAAAGCCCGACCGCAAAATTAATTTTGTAAATTTTCGTCATTCGCTGTAATATAGTTCCCAAAGTGTGTCAAGCGGTTATATAGTTACCTATATACTTACCGAAAAAAATTGATAACATATTGAAAATCAGGAAGAAAATTATCTTTATTGTAGGAACTCTGAGCATAGACGGGCTAAAATTGTAAATCAGTTCTAACAGGAATTAATCTAATAAAGGTTTATTTTTTACAGTGACATGCAACTATCAAAGCCGAGCCATAAACAAGTAGTGAACAAGATTTGTTCATATATAATTGATATACCGCCTGAAACATTGCCACCTTTGGTTCACCAGCTTTTAAAGTAAGTTTAAACATTTTAATACAGCATTAATTTATTGATGCAAAATCCACAGCTATTAAAATATAAATTGAACATCTTACTCGTATAAATGCTTAAAGTTACGGCTGGTCTAGTCGGTAGCTGGCCAGTCGAACGGTAACTCCCAATCTGGAAACCCTGGTTCGAATTCTAAGCTCACCACTGTCTTTTCGAAGTCAAATGCAATGACTTCAAAGGATATAAAATATAAGTCTATGGTATAATGCCGCTAACGTTAAACGGTGATGGAAAACTTCGACCAACAAGTTCCGAGAGTCTTTCGAGATTATGTGTCATCCATTACCTACCACTCTGACCAAGGTGCACTTGGTCAGAGTGGTGGTTTATGGCCTAGACCTAGACTCTTCTTGTGCGAGAAGGCCCCAAGTTCTAGCATTGGGAACATTTATTGGGCTGCTTACCCTAATCCCTAATGCTATCTAAAGCTATCTTATGGCCAATAACCACATTTTGTAGATTTAAATTGTTATGAGCTTCAATTAAATACAGGAGTTATGAATATTACTTAAGTTGTGATGGCCCAGTAGTAGCTGGAACGCTATCGTGGGATCGTAGGTTCGAGTCCCGCCTGTACGTCGTGAGTGATTTCTCGAGTGCAAATGTTCAAGTTTGGCATCACCGCTGGCTTTAACGATGTAAGAAAACATCGTGAGAAAAATGACATGTTCCACGAATCTTTCCGAGGTCATGCGTCATCTTCGTGGTCGTGGGGGATTATGGTATTAACTCTCCGCGTGAACATAGCAACCGTGGTGAAATAATAGTATACGATTACATATGTTAAATATTACCTAGAAAACGAAAAAAGAAACTCTCAGAAACTGCGCCTGATTTTTAAAATAGTACTTACTTTCTTACTAATATAGAGGCACGAGAGTTTGTAAGTATGAATAGATGTTTATTACTCTTTCACGCAAAAACTACTGAAGGGATTAAATTTGGTATATAGGTTATTAATTAATAGTCCAAAATAACACGGCCTAATTTTTATCCCGGGGTTTTTGTTCGCGGTTGGAACCGCACAGCACTTCTAGTATATGCATAAAATTTATATATTTTCAGACTTTGCAAGGTTTACGACTTGGAAATAGTCTTGGCACACCTGAGCAACTATTTCAGCATACGGCTGTACAGCAAACTGGAGCCGCCGTCTTCAGACTCCGAGTCTACTACGATGGACATAGATGATATATGTACGTATCAATCTAAGCTACGATATGTACTATACTATCGTACAGCGTAATATTTTTAACCCCCAACCAAAAAAGGGGTGTTATAAGTTTGACGTCAATGTCTGTCTGTGTCTGTGGCTCCGTAGAGTTCAAACGGATGGGCCGATTTTGATGAGGTTTTTTTATTTGAAGGTTAATATCCGTGCGGATGTTCTTAGCTATGTTTGGTTAATATCGATTCAAGATGACCGCCACCACAAAATGGCGAAATTCATTATTTTTTCACTTCTCCCTCAATATGGGTCAAATGAAAGGGTTTGATTAGTACAATGTTGTATAGATTACATAATTATCTGATTTAGTCAGGGGTAAATCAAAATTTTTTATTTTGTTCTTGTTAGTGTGGTATTCTATGTTAGTATCAGACCACGCAGATCAATCGTACAGTCCAAAATATATCTGACAAAAATTGGTATGAAATGAAGTGATCCTTTGTTTGGGAAGAATGTAGGTAGAAGAGATGTTACGATGAATCAGTGTTTCCTTACAATGCCGTTTATATTGTAATGTCATATAAAGGATTTTGAGTGTACAATAAATGTTGTTTCTATTTGGACAACACTGATTTACAAAATCACAGTAAGTCAGTTAGTAACAAGCTAGCAATTTTGTAGTGATGTTCAAGACTTTATAGTTATACTAGCGGCTCGTTCCTTCTCCGTTCGGATAATACCTAGATACCGACTGCATCATCTGCCGTGTTGAATTGCAAAGCTAAACCATCCAGGATGCCACCCAAACGCATACAGAAAAAAATCATTCAAATCGGTCCAGCCGTTTGGGAGTTCAATGACATACACACGTACAGTAGAAGTATATCATCAACAGCCCACTAAATGTTCCCACTGCTGGGACTGGGGCCTTCTATCGCAAAGAGAGAGTTAAGGCCATAATCAACCACAGTGGCCCAGTGCGGGTTGATGGATGACACATGTCTACGAAAGATTCTAGGTACATGTTGGTTTCCTCACGATGTTTTCTTTCAACTGTTCTTGGCTATATTTGGTTATTAATATCGATTCTAGATAGCCGCCTCCACAAAATGGCGGACACAATATTTCTTCACAACTTACCTAAATATGGGTATCAAATAAAAGGGCTTGACTAGTAGAATACTTTGCACTATGACAAGTTTATATCCAAGATGGCCGCTACCACAAAATGTCGAAATACATTTCTTTTTGCACAACTCCCTTAATATGGGTATTAAATGAAAGGGTTTGACTAGTAGAATGTTATACAGATAATCCGAGATCCGAGGTAGTCAAGGGTTAATCAAAATTTTTAATTTTGGTAATGTATAGCACGAACACAGTTTTATTTGTCTTTCCCAGCACCCCATAACCCAGCTGAGCTGAGCCGTTGCCTTTCCACCTGCATCTACCACATCTCCCAAGGTGCCGTGGAACCTCAGCTGGTCAGGAAACACATCAAGATGTGGCCGAGGACGCAGCTGCTACGGGCACCCTTCATCATAGACGTGG
The DNA here is from genome assembly GCA_017562165.1 of Ectropis grisescens. Classification (NCBI taxonomy): domain Eukaryota; kingdom Metazoa; phylum Arthropoda; class Insecta; order Lepidoptera; family Geometridae; genus Ectropis; species Ectropis grisescens. The sequence continues at coordinate 5,626,349 of CM029783.1, forward strand.
CACTCGCTATATCTGACAAGGGAGTGGATTTCAGATCTGTTTGTTTAGATGTAAGTATTCTTTATTGTATATTTCATTGTTGATAAATGTCTTCCTTGCGCGCTGATATGCTTCCTTGTTAGGTGAGCTGATATGCTCATATCTTACAGTCAAATAAAAAAATATTATTGGTATCTAGCTGTACCCACGCTTCTCTGTAGCACATTGTGATGCAAAAATTAGATAAAAACAATTATGCGGGTTATATCTAATATATAAAATTCTCGTGTCACAGTTTTCGTTGCCATACTCCTCCGAAACTTGACCGATTTTGATGAATTTTTTTGTGCTTATCCGGTATCTATGAGAATCGGCCAACATCTATTTTTCATCTCCCTAAATGTTAGGAGTAGTCCACCCCTAAATTTATTTTTTATTTTTTTTAGACAAAATTTTTAATTTCTATTTTTATGATACAACATACAAAAATACATACAATCCCTCAATTTTCACCCTTCTACGATCAACCCTTATTTTTTAATAGCCGTTTTAGTAATTTAATCATTTTTCCTCTCCGGTCGAAAACTGATCAATCGTCATTGTGACAGGTGTCACTTCTGACCCAGTAAACAGCACGATAATTTGGGGATCAAAAGTAGCCTATAGCATATACATATATAGTTTGAACACGCTAATCTCGGGAACTACTGGACCGATTTAAAAAAATCGTTCACCGTTCTTTCATAATGTTCGTAATCCTTGAACGCTGTAGGTTTTTTTTTTTTTTTTTTTTTTATTTAAATTATCCACTCCACAGACTCCGGGGTCCGTGATCTTTGTCATTACAATAATCTTTTTTTTTTTACACATTTCTTGGATAAGGAGAAGAGGAAAATAGAAGGGATTTGGGTACATTTAAAATCTAATTCTAGTGCTCGTCTGTAGAGCCGATCACTACCAGTTGGGATTCCGCTAGTAATCGACTCGACATCGAGTGTTTGCCTAATTGCCTTTTGCCATTTGCCTAAGCTGCCTCCTCCCGGCCCAGAGCCTCCACAACGGCCGCATTTCTGTCCCTGATGGCCATCTGTAGGTTAAAATCGCGGATGGTCTTCGATGATGCAGCCCACGCTCGCCGCACGAACCGACCGATGGCGTCGTCGGTGTCGTCAGCGTAGTATGTGAAGGTCCCCGTGTGCCGTGAGATTGCAACTACCGCATGGGGCACGCTCTCGTGCAGCTTCATGTTTGCCTTGGTTTTGATTACGATTACCGACTCGTATGTTAGTCCCTGAGCTTCATGGATGGTAAGGATGCGTGACCCGGTGCCTGACCCATAACCCTGGTTTGTCAGGGTCTCCTTCTCCTCTTGAGTGTGAACTAAGAAGAGGGTGTTTGGTTGGGTGTTGGGTATTTGCGCTCCTTTATATCTTCTCTGCTCTAGGGACTTTATACGGGACGCTGAGGAGTACATACCGGAGTATATTTCCCTCAGTGCATATGCGACGTCCATTGGGTTTCGATGTGTGCAGAGCAACTCCTGGCTGATCTTTGTTACCAGGTTCGGGCGATGATACCTCATTTCGAAGAGATTTTCCCTGTCGATATAAGGCAACTGATTGACGTCTCCAATGAGGACAATTTCGCCAACACCAGACAGCCTTGAAGCCATCACAATGGCTCCAAAATGGTTCATGAGAGCTTCGTCCACCATGAGGCGGCTGAAACTTTCTCTACCGAAACCATTTACCAGAGCAGAAGCCATGGTTCGCACTCTGGTTTTGACCAGGTTTCCGATTCGGTGCGATAGCTTTTCTCTTAGATCTTTGCTGCCTCAGTTGTTGTAGTAATGATGGCGTCCTTGTCCACGTCGAAGTGTCTAATCACCCATGTTGTTTTTCCACATCCTGGAACTCCGTTGACCCACTGTATTCTCGGTACCTCCCAATTTTCCCAATCTGCTTTGACGTTTTCGTTCCTTCGATGGTCTTGGCCATCTCTAGGATCTTATCGTCCAGCATAATCTTGGTGCATCGGGCAGTAACTACAATTGGGTCGTTTGGTGGTGTCGCATAAACAGGCACTCCCGCGCGCTCTGTCTCTCTCGTTCAGTGTCACGAAGCCATTTTCAGCACTGTAAGCTGCCATATACTGTCCTGTCATGGTTCCCTTGATGACCCGGGATGTGACATTATTGTAAATGGCTGCTTCGGCCTCCTCGAGTTTCGCCTTTAAAAGGCTTTCACTTCCTAGCCTATAGGACTGCATGATGTTTTCGCAGGTCTTGAGGTTGACTTGTCGTGTCGCGCTCAGTGTGGCTATGAATTCGATGAAGGCGTTACGTGCATGGCTCCGCGGCTCCGAAGCCGTGACATAGCGGGGCGGTTCAACCTGTCCCATGTCGGCTCTCGTTCGGGCTGTTTGTTGCTGTGAAGCTGCTTTGGGGTCTTTGACGTCGAGGGGGTGATGAATGGGATGTGATTCGGAGTACGCTCCTTGCCGCTGCGTTGAAAGCAGTCACGAACGCCGTGTTGGTGCCTCGGCTGCCAGTTAGACTGGCTGAGGCTTTTTCCGCGGCTGCCCTCTGCTGTACTCTTTCGGAGCCGGTTTGGATCGTCGAACTAGGAACAGGATGTCCCCAGCTGTCAGTTGCATTTGTTTGGTCGTGCGAAGGGGTTCTGAGGAAGCTCAGATTTTCCCCCTGTCTTCGTATACGACAACCTCATGATGTTTAGAGGCCTCAATGCAACCCAGCCGGTCTGCGACTCTCGCTCTTGAATATTCGATTGCCATCGCATCCACGCTTATCACCCGGGGTGTTTCACCTGCATTTCTGCTCAGATGTGCGAGCAGCGCACTTGCCTGTGTGAAAGGCGTCCGACCTTCCGAGTACTCTATTAGTGCAATCGTTTTGTTCTTCGATCGCACCAACCGAAATCGGTGGCCGTCTAACTCGCACACCGGCATGGCGTCGTAGGTTTTCCGCTTCATCGTGACTTTTGCGGTACTCCCATTGAGCAGGCGAGACAATCCAGGCGACAAACGGGCTCGTTTCCGTTCCCAAGCGAAGCAAAAGCTTATTCCGAATCTTTCTTTGTTGCTGTCCATGAAGAGAGCCACTTCCGCGGATACGGATCCCTGCTTCTCCTGCGTCTGCGTTCTCCAGTAGTTGTTTGACGGAGATGCTCTTCGAGGAGTTATGTTGGGCGGGAACCGCATGCCGCGCGGCGTCCACAGACAGCGGGGCAGAGTGTGGTGGTGATGGGGGGCGCGTATTTGATTTAGTGGAATTTCTCATGGCCGCTATGCGGAATGAGCTCTCCATGAAGGACAGGAGCCGTGTTCTGTTATCTGGATCTACTAAGATGTTGTGGAGATCCGAGACAACCAGTCTTCTGTCGATCATAGATTCGAGCTCATGTCTTGCGACCATGAATCGGGGACAATCGATTAGCACGTGCCAGATCGTTTCGGGTTGGTCGGGGTCACACTCGCATGCCGGACTGCTCTTGAGCTTAAATCTGTACAGGTAATCTGCTATTCCTCCGTGTCCCGTCAACGCTTGTACCTGGAAGGGAGTCAGTTTCGTGGTTCTCATCACCCGATATGCGTTTGCTATATCAGGGAGGAACGTCTGGGTGACTTTTCCGGTGTCCGAGGTCTCATATCGATCCTGCCATTTCTTGACCGATTCTTCGCGGATTTTCCTTTTGACGTAGGACAAGGGGATCCCCTCGTAGTCCCTGGGTGACTCCGTGAGTGCCGCCGATTTGGCCAATTCGTCGGCTCTTTCATTGCCGACGGTGCCAACATGCGCTCTCACCCAGAAAAGACGAAGAGATCTCCCTTCAGCATTTATCTGTTCAATGTTTTCCTTTACGCACTTAACCAAGGGGTGGCTCGTTTTTGGGTTACTTAGCAGTTCGAGTGAAGATCGGGAGTCACTCAGGACATTGACTTCTGGGTCCTTGCTCTTTAACGCCATTTGAGTTGCCCGGTAAAGAGCATAAAGTTCCGATTGAAAGACTGTGCATTCGGAGTGGAGCTTGAAGGTCGAGTTCTTGACCTCTCTGCCATTCTCCCACCATGTTAGAGCAGCTCCAACTTTACCTTCAATTTTAGAACGCTGTAGGTTATATATATGTACCACGGGCGAAGCCGGGGCGGGCCGCTAGTCTAATATATAAAATTCTCGTGTCACAGTTTTCGTTGCCATACTCCTCCGAAACGGCTTGACCGATTTTGATAATTTTTTTTGTGCTTATCCAGTATCTATGAGAATCGGCCAACATCTATTTTTCATCCCCCTAAATGTTAGGGGTAGTCCACCCCTAAATTTTATTTTTTATTTTTTAGACAAAACTTTTTATTTCTATTTTTTTTATGATAGAACATACAAAAATACATACAATCCTTAATTTCCACCCTTCTACGATCAACCCTTATTTTTTAATAGCCATTTTAGTAATTTAATCATTTTTCATCCCCGGTCGTTAACTGACCAATCGTCATTTAATTAGTTATCCTCGCCAGTTGTCTACAGGTGTCACTTCTGACCCAGTAGACAGCACGATAATTTGGGGATCAAAAGTAGCCTATAGCATATTTATAGTTTGAACACGCCAATCTCGGGAACTACTGGACCGATTTAAAAAAACATTCACCGTTCTTTCATATGTACGTAATCCTTGAATGATGTAGGTTATATATATGAACCACGGGTGAAGCCGGGGCGGGCCGCTAGTATCATTGTAAAATTTCAGCTCGATTGGTACAGAACTTTTTGAGTTTTTGAAGCGTACACAAACCAACATAACATTTTTATACATAGAGATTGTCTGTTAAACTGATATTGTCTTTCACTATCCATTAGTTCAGTTTGTTCTTGAAATAGTAAATTTAGTTTAGTTAATGATCCCTGGCGAATAAGTCAATGGCGAACCTGGTTAGTTTCGATTGTGAGTTCTTAAATGGCTCGCAAAACCAAAGTTAGTTTTGAAAGTTGTATTGCATGACTGATTTAGTTAGGCGGTAGAAGGGAGGTCGCCGGAGGTCGGAGGTGTAGTGGTTTTGGAAATATGACCAAAAAACAGCTAAAATTTACCTCGATGACATAGTGATTGCTTACTTTTGAATATGGTGAAATGCCTGAATTTAATTTTAATTTTTTTTTTTTTAGAAGTGATAACTTCTATCGTTGGTCTTCATGACTGGCATTTCTTTGCTCCTTTGATAACGGTTCATTTTGAAAAATGTCGCACAAATCTGTATTTTAATTCGAAGGCAATAAGGTCGGCGATAGAACTACGAGCGATGGATGACATAAAGAGGAAGGAGTCTGCGTGGGTGCGTTCCGTCATTCCGCTCGACGTAGACGTGGTTAGCGTGCTGAAAGTGCTCACTACTGAGAGGTGAGGGTAGATTAGTACAAAAAATATTCTAAAACAACTTTTTTTTTTACTGTAACCTATCATTATTCCATTTTTTAAATGTCGTGGGTAACTAACCCACGTATACGTTGCGTCGTTTGCGTGCTCAAAGTAAAAAGTATTATGTGTTATTCCAGACTGTAGTCTATTTTTTAATTAACCTATGGCAGCTGGCCACGAGACGCCTATACTACCGAGCTGACTATTCGGGTTAGCGCCAACGGCGCAGGATCCAAAAAGAACCTAACCTATGTATAAATACATTTCAATTTCAATTTCAATGTAAAACCTATCGAAATGCTAATGCTATAGCATGGGATGATATCTGGAACGCGTTACGGCTGCTAGCACGAGGGCGCCTCAGACGGCTCGACCTAGTGCCGGGGGACAGAGTGTTTGGCACCTCCTGGTGCCCTAACGGAGTGGACAGACTACTCTATCTGTGTACCAAATTTCAACGTATAAATACATTTCAATTTCAATTTCAATGTAAAACCTATCGAAATGCTAATGCTATAGCATGGGATGATATCTGGAACGCGTTACGGCTGCTAGCACGAGGGCGCCTCAGACGGCTCGACCTAGTGCCGGGGGACAGAGTGTTTGGCACCTCCTGGTGCCCTAACGGAGTGGACAGACTACTCTATCTGTGTACCAAATTTCAACGTATAAATACATTTCAATTTCAATTTCAATGTAAAACCTATCGAAATGCTAATGCTATAGCATGGGATGATATCTGGAACGCGTTACGGCTGCTAGCACGAGGGCGCCTCAGACGGCTCGACCTAGTGCCGGGGGACAGAGTGTTTGGCACCTCCTGGTGCCCTAACGGAGTGGAGAGACTACTCTATCTGTGTACCAAATTTCAACCCTATCCGTTAAGACGTTCCAACGTTATTTAGCAAAAAACATGTAAACTTTCGCATTTACAATACTACATAGCAGCGCCTCGCGGTTTTACCCGCGTAGTTCCCGTTCTCGTTATTTTTCTGAGGTAAAAAGTATTCTTCCAGACCGTAATCTCTGTGTTCCAAATTTCAACCCGATCGGCGACGTTACGATCAGTTACGACGTGATTGCGAAACATTAAAATATCAAAATATTGACGTTTACAATATTAGTAGGGTTATTACTTTTTCCTCTGTGCTTACAGTGCGAATCACCGCGAGCTGACCGTCCTAGGCCTCATAAAGCTGGCGTTCTCCCTCCTCGCCGTGTCCCGCCTCAAGCCGACGGCGCAGGCGTGCTGGTCGCACGGCAAGCTGATACTGGTGCGACTCAGCAAGGCGCAGCCGGAGACCGCGAGCCACATACTCAGTCAGCTGGCTGACAGGCTGGTGCAGAGCTCTGTGCAGAAACAGTATACAGGTATTATGTCAACTTGTGATTGTAGAACTTAACATACTACGCTGACGACACCGACGACGCCATCTGTCGGTTCTAGGCCTCATAAAACTGGCGTTATACAGGTATCGTATCAACTTGCAATTGGAGAACTTCACACCCTACGCTGAAGACACCGACGACGCCATCGGTCAGTTCTAGTCGTCCTCAGGATGCGACCGATAACTGCCTAATACGTCAATTTCCTAAAACTACAACTTCCAAAAACGACTACTTTGTGATTCATACAAACATTATGAAAAACAAAATAGTTACCTAATTGCAAGTTACAATATTAGGTAGTCTGCCTGCGTAGCCGAGGCTCGTGGGTTCGATCGGGACCACGAGTCATACTTAGTCAGCTGGCTGACAGACTGGTGCAGAGCTCGGTGCAGAAACATACAGGTATTCTGTCAAAGTCTTAGACTCCATCTCACCCCTGGATCCGCCCTTGCTTCCTGCGAAGCCGAGGCTCATGGGTTCGAGACTTGTTTTATCCATGTTTTCAGGCAACGAAAAACCGAGCTCAGTTCGGTTATCCATTAAAGAAAGCCTTTAAAAATGTTACGTCCATGGAGGATGCACTGGTGCGAATCAAAACTCTTGGAGGTCTACGTAATCAATTATCTCTATATATAAAAATGTTATGTTGGTTTGTGTACGCTTCAAAAACTCAAAAAGTACTGCACCGATCGAGCTGAAATTTTAGAATGATATATAATCCGCATCAAGGATTATTTTTATCTAACTTTTGCATTACAATGTGCACAGCGAAGTGTGGCCGGGTACAGCTAGTATTTGATATAATTTACAAATATTTAATATCATTCCCGTCTTCGTTGGTGGCAAGTGTTGGCGCGCCGTTGAAAGCTCACTTTCAACCCTGAAGTTCCACCGCCATAAGCAATTAATTAGCAGAGCCGGACTATGGAGCGTCGTACGGAGCCTCTGTTGATATGGTGTGTGATATTAGCTCTATCTATCAGCTATAGATGTACGCGTAGAATGTGCCCTAAGTCTCCAAGCTATTGGGGGGTGCGTTGTCTATTATCACCACGAAATGTTCCAGATTGTTTGTACGTGCTATGCAAGCTGACGCCGGCATCAGTGGAGCGCTGTCCGCAGCTGTGCATGATCGTGGAGAGCTGTCAGCCGACGGCGGCTGAGTACAGGGCGGCGGCCGGCGCGCTCGACGCCGTGCGGCCGCTGCTCAACTACAGCACGCGCACCAGAGACTCGCTCGTCATGCAGTGCCGGAAGGGACTCTATTCCAGGTCACTGCTATACTGTATCTAATATATAAAATTCTTCTGTCACGGGGTGCGTAATCGAACTCCTCCGAAACGGCTCGACCGATTCTCATGAAATTTTGTGAGCATATTGAGTAGGTCTGAGAATCGGCCAACATCTATTTTTCACACCCCTAAGTGATAAGGGTTGTTCACCCCTAAAAATATTTTTTTAAATTTTGGGTAAATTTTTTTGTTTTTATTTTTTTATAATGTGGCATTAAAAAATACATACAACCCTAAATTTTTACCCTTTTATCACCAACCCCTATTTTTAATGTAATAATTATATAAAAATCAATGCCACTTTTCGTTGTAAGTGAACTCCTTCTAAACGGCTTGACCGATTTGAATGTTTTTTTTTGTATACGTTTGGCTAGGGCCCTGGATGGATTAGATTCACAAATCACGCCGGCAGATGACGCTACAGTTGGTATCTCGGTTATTATCCGAGCGAAGCCGGAATGGGCCGCTAGTACTGTATATTTTTTAAAGTGAAAACTCCCTTTGGCGCGCCCATGACAGATTTTTCGTGGAATTGAATTCTAGCATCACGCTCGGGAATGATAAGAAATCTTCGGGTAAACGCGGGACCATGGCCATTGGCCATCTCGCAATGCGTCAGCATTTCACATTAGCCATGCTCATGGCCATGCCCTCCGGTTTCTCCCGCGTAATTTCCAAAGTAAGCTATCAAATTCTGAGTCATATGTTTTCACTTCTATCGCCAGTTCTTGAGACTGCCAATTTTTGTTATAGGATAGGGCTATGAGTCGACCTAGTCATGTGCCTGTTGGTAAGCGACATGTCTATCCATAAGAGCACAGTGACACGCAGCTATTGGAACATAAGCATAGCATAAACAGCCCACTGAATTGCTGGGACTCGAAGTCCTTCTTTCGCAAGGAGAGAGTCAAGACCATAATCCACCACATTTCCTCACGATGCTTTCCTTCGCCGTTTTTATGTTAGCGGCATTACGCACATGACTTCGGTGACTCATGACATGAAGACAGTAGTGCGCGTGAGATTTGAATCCGGGGCTCTCGTGTCGCCGATCTCTCGACAAGACCAGCCGTTGCTTATGAACAACAATGAACTTCCTAGGTGGCAGAGAGCACATAATGGTGAATTATTATTTCACAAATTTCTCAAATTGGGTATCAAATTAAAGGCTGACTAGTAAAATAATATAACAAACTAGCTGTACCCTGCCACGCTTCGCTATGGCACATTATGAAAAATTAAAAAAAAAAAAAATAAAATAATGAAAAAAATTAGATAAAAAATAAAAACAATCCTTGATGCGGGTTATATATCATTCTAAAATTTCAGCTCGATCGGTACAGAACTTTTTGAGTTTATGAAGCGTACACAAACCAAAATAACATTTTTTATCAAATTTCAAATTCAAAACGGTCAGGTTGACTCAAAATTTTTAAATTGTTTTTTGTTATGTATTAAAAAATAATAATTATATTGTTACAGGGACTCGATGCACCGCTGTCTCGCCCTGTCAGGCTTCCTGTCTCTGTTGCGGCACGTGCGGCTGTCCCAGTCCGCCGCCAGCAGCCAGCACGGCGGCGACCAGTACAGTGCGCACTCCTACCTCTCCCCAGCTCACCGTCGACATGCACGCCACTCAGCTCGGGAACGTGTAAGTTACAGAGATTTAGGAGATAAGATATTGTTACAGGGACTATCCCACTCGGCCTAACCAACGATCTCTAACCAAAGATGTGCCCTCCCAAACTTCAGGCGCTCGGTATCTTGTTATCGTTGGGAAGAGCGAGCTCACTCTTTCCTTTCTAGTCGGTTGTAGGAAGCCGTGAATGCCGGGGGTTATACCAGTGGCGGATTAGCCATATAGCAAGAGTAGCAAATGCTACGGGCCCCGCGCTCCGACGTCTGTCTGACTGTAAATATGTAGCGAAAATATCTTGCATAACTTGACCCTAACCTTCCTAAACCTAAGCAAACCAAGGGCCCCTTGACAGTAATTGCTACAGGCCCCGCGCTGGCTTAATCCGGCACTGGGTTATACCTAACACTATTTGTTATCAACAACCTGTGCTGTTATGTGTCAGGCATGTTGCTTACCATCAGGCACATGTCCTGATCGTCTCGTCACTCCTTATTTAAAAAAAAAAAAAAAAAAAAAAAAAAAAAACCTAAATAAGTAGAACCACAGCATACCTCGCCGCTAGCGATTCTATGGGTCAAGTAGATTGGTGATGTGTAAACCACAACACTACACACACAGACGCAGTAGTTTATTGTCATGATTCCTATGACAGGGATCGGTCCTTCAAGAACCACCCATCTTGGACTACTTACTTACATGTATTGCCCAACCTAAAATGTCGCCCATCCCATACTGTTTACCCATTTGTGAGGGAAATGCATTTAATTATTGTGCGGTCTACACTAAGGAGAGTTGGTGCTTTTACCGACCTAAACCCCACTACCCTAGATAGTTTACCCTAGATCGAAACCAAGTCATGACCAGTACTGGACCGTACTCCGTACCACATTGGTGTTGGAAGTTACAAATTATCTCTAATACTAATTTTAAACGTGTAAATTTCCAGAGTAACATCGCGCGTGCGCAACGAAGCTGTGTGCATAGAAGTGGTCTCGATACTGCGTCGGTGTCTCGTTCAAGACGCAACCGTCAAACATCTTCTATACTCCAGTAAGTATGTTTTAACCAATTCTACACTAATTGTAGTTGTTGTCCGCGCGTTTAATCCGCGACGGATTCGCGAAATAATGCGCAAGAACACTTAATTTTTCTTCTCATTCATTTTGCATTATTTCGAGATTCCGTCGTAAGCGGCAAAGATGGAAGCTTGTGGACGTTTTAGTCAGTATGGTACACCACTCGTGCTGTCGAGTCCGTAATTACATTTTCTCCACGTAAAATACGAGTTGTAGTAGTTGTAGTCTATAAGCACCCAATTTTTTTTGTTTTATATAAAATCTAAATATAATTTCTAGGTATCTTCGATTGTGTCAGAGAAAAGACAGCCCTGCACGAGCCAATACTGGAGATTCTTTATGATCACGTCATGAAATATCTACCCGAGGACGACGGGGGCGCGAATCTCAAGCTGGACAAGTGCGTGCAAATCAGCGGGGCTAACGCTGTTCTAACTGTATGTAATAACTTTGAATTAAATAAAAAAAAATCTATTCGACGTTTTACAACTAAAACAGGAAACAGGCATTCAAAAACCTGACTCTATTTCTTTTTTTTTTTTCTATATATCCCATACTAACAGCGGCCCGCGGTGTTACCCGCGTGGTTCCTGATCCCGTAGTTTTCCCACGATTAAAATTTAAATGTACAATAAATAATACAGACAATGTTCCAAGTTTCAACCCGATCCGTTCAAATGTTGCGTTTCGTTCATTGTTGTGTTAAGAAACATGTCAAATACTACAGATTAAATAAATACGCGGGTAACTCACGTTTGATATAGTCAGTCCAGTCCGACTCAAGTTACGATCGCGTCCAGCGATCGATTTCAAGGAGAGTGCGCGTGCGTGCTCGTAGCTCGTTTAGCACTCACGCACTCACTTTAGCGAACACTCTGCATAAAAAGATCGCAGGACGCGATCGAAACTTGAGTCGGATTCGACTGACTATATCAAACGTGAGCTACCCATGTATTTATTTAAAACTAGCTGTACCCTACCACGCTTCGCTGTGGCACATTGTGATGCAAGAATTAGATAAAAACAATCCTTGACGCGGATTATATTTCATTGTAAAATTTCAGCTCGATCGGTGCAGAACTTTTTGAGTTTTTGAAGCGTACACAAACCAAAATAACATTTTTATATATAGAGATGTCTAATTACCACGTTAGTTTTCACACTAAACTACCACATATTTTTAAAAAGTGAATTTATTCTCTAGGAACCGATAGCCAGTCTGTTATATGCAATCGCGCAGTTCACGCAAGGTACTGAGGGCGAGGAGGTGGCCGATATCCTTGAGAGTCAAGGGGAGACGGGCGTCTTTCTGAAAACGAAACTCGATCGAGCCATGGAGAAACTCTGCCGTTCCGAGTTCACCATCGACTTGGTGAGAAATACGTCTTTTATCAAGATCTATACTAATATTATAAAACTGAAGAGGATTTTTATTTGAACGCGCTAATTACGGGCTACTGGACCGATTTCAAAAATCCTTCTACTGTTGGATATGTATGTGACCCCTTGAGAGCTATATTATATGTATGGTTGTACCACCAATTTGTATGTTTTTAACCATCGACCCAAAAGTCGGAGTGTCGATGTGGTAAGTTTGATGTCTCTGTCTGTGGCATCGTAGTTTTGAAACGGATGAACCGATTTTGATTTTGATTTTTGTGTTTCAAAGGCGAATTAATCTTACCTATGTTTGATGAAAATCGGGCCAGGATGGCCGCCGCCATAAAATGGCGGAACACATATTTTTTAGCAACTCCCCTCAAAATTGGTTTCAAATAAAAGGTTTTGGCAAGTAAAATACATACATACAAAATAGCAAATTTATTTCAATTACAAGATATTCCGGGGTTACTCCAATTTTTTTTTGTTCTTGTATTCAGGAAGACCCCGGTCTGTCGGACCTGACGCCCGAATCCAAGGCGAAGTCCCTCAAGGTGCAGCAACTGATTCAATGCTACGAAGCCCTAGTAGCATATAGAGTGATGCAGTGGAATCTCGACAGTAGCGAGTCTGCCGCCGCCGTCTACAAACTGTTCAAGGCTTGTAGCCACCTCCTTGAGCAGACAAAGGTCAGTTTGGTAAATTACCAGTTTTTTTAGTGCAATCTTTTTTAGCCGCGTTGGCCTATCATAAAATGTTATTGTTAGGGGAAATCTTCTTTTTTTTTTAAATTAAAAGGTTTACTTGACCGCCATCTCGGCTGATGGTAAGCGAAGATGCAGCTAAACAACATTTTTATATTTTATTTTTGTTTACTACTTACAGGCTCCCCCGAAAATGGGTAAAAAAGGCAGTAAAGCTCTAAACGATACAAAAGAAACGGCGAAATCGCAGAAAAGCCAGAAAAGTCAAAAGGAGAAAGCTAAACCCATCAAGCTCTCCAACTTGGTTAAAGATAGGTCAGGACCGTTCAAGCCACTGCCTTGCATCTGGGATCTGGGCTTCTGTGTCAGGATCATTGAGCTATTGTACAGGTGGGATACATTCATTATGATTCGTTAACGTAATAGTATTTATTTGTTTATAGTAATGAGTGATGAGACGAGCAGGACATGTGTCTTATGGTAAGCAATATGCCTGCTCATAACAGAACAGTGTCATGCAGCCATTAGACCACGATGAATATAAGATATCTTATCTCTATGCCCTGTATTTTTTCTGTAAAAATGTCCTTGAAACCAGAGCATAGTGGTGTTTACACGTAACTGCTTAGCTTGTTTATTTTGTTAAAAAAAATATTTTTTTTACATTTTGCTAATCATCATAACTATACAATGTGTCTGTCACACTCTTCAGCGCTATTTTAATTGGTCAACAGTGAAGAAATCCTGTGGTCATCGACGGAGCAGCGCAACCAACTAATAAGCCATCGGGACTTCCACCACTGGGTCCTCAAATGCGTGCAGTCTATCATCAATGAGTCGCTTGAGAAACTAGCTGTAGCGACTCACGTGCTGGCTATAGCTACTGTGTTGTATAAACGGTGTATTTGTCGGTGAGTGAAAGTAAAAATGTGTGCGCTTGAGACCGCACGGCAGAAGTAGAAATTAAAATAGGAAAAACTTATATAAAGATCACTAAATAATGTTTATAATTAAAAATAGGCCGGGAGGAGGCAGCTTAGGCAGATGGCAAAAGGCAATTAGGCAAACATTCGATGTTGAGTCGATTACTAGCGGAATCCCAACCAGTAGTGATCGGCTCTACAGACGAGCATTAGAATTAGATTTTATATGTACCCAATTCCCTCCTATTTTCCTCTTCTTCTCCTTATCCATGAAGTGTGTAAAAAAAAGATAATTGTAACGATTTGTCATTGATAACGGACCCCGGAGTCTGTGGAGTGGCTAATTTAAATTAAAAAAAAAGCCGACGACGATGCATCAAGAACGTCAAGCCTGCGGAACACATTGTCTGAGTGGGTTTTTCCCGATAGTTACAAGTAAAAAAAAGATGACGCGGCTAAAGAAGTTTTAACTTCGTTGTGTTGTAGATTCGAAGCGATGCGGGAGTTCGATGAGACGACGGCCCTGGGCTGCTTGGAGCTCTTCAAGACGTGTCTCACTCTGCTGTTCTCACCTAACTATTCATTCAAGATGGAAGTCTTTCTACCCACTATCAGTAAGTTGTTCACTTTTATACCTGACTGCGAAACTTTTTTTTTTATGAAGGGACTTTTGGCAAGTGGCCTCTACTACTTTTTGATATCAAAACTTCTTTTGGCGCGCTTCATGCAGATTTTTCGTGTAAATTGAATTCGAATTGAATTCGCTATTCGTCACGCTCGGGAATGCTAAGATATTTTCGGGTAAACTCGGGACCATGGCCATTGGCCATCTATAAATGCGTCAGAATGTCTCATTGGCCATTTAGAAATGCGTCAGCATGTATATGGCCATGCTCATGGCCACGCCCTCCTGTTTCACACGCGTAGATTTCAAGACAAGTTATCAAATTCTGAGTTATAAGCTTACACTTCTATCGGACGCTCCAATGACTGCCAATTTTTTAAAATTATTATATTCTCACTTGGTTTGGTGCTGGATTATTTTTATGTACCTATTAAGATTTATATATGTGTAAATAAATAAATAGTTGAACCCATTACAACTATAAACTTCTTTATCAATAAAACGTTTGTACTTATCTTTAGTCTTGTCCTTAGCGGCTCAAAGTGACGGCACTCCATCGATTTGTATCGCTGCGATGTTAGACCACATCCATACGGCGCTTCGTAAGACTGAGACGGAAGACGAAGTTGAAGCGAGAGATCCGATGGACAAGAAGATACACGCCTCTCTGTCGGCCACCGCGGCCTTGCTATTGGAGGTGCCGACTGAGACGAGTGTTGAAATAACCAATGTAAGTACCGTAGGAGTATGATGTAAGACTAAATAATTATTATAAGCGGGTAAAAGCGGAGAACAAGCAGTCTCTCGACCCGCGCCACTTCTGCAGTTCTCTTGAACTGCTTGTACTTGTATAACTACTACTACTTGTATAAATTGCTAATTATATTGATCTTTCAATATAATTAGCAATTTATACAGTGACGTGGATTCATTTTCTCTCCACAAATAGTAACACTTACAATGATGAACCTGACGTGATATAGTGATGGAAGTAAGTAGTGTGCGATATCGATAGATAAATAAATATTGGTGGATATTTCACACACAATACCAACTGACCCCAAACTAAGCAAAGCTTTATACTATGGGAGCCAGACATCGATATAATTAAAGAAACGAAGATGAGGTATGCCATAATCTAAAGACAACATAACGTGGCGAAAATTTATTTGAAAATTGAATTGTCAGCGAACGTACACAACTCCTTGTTGCGACTGAGACTAAATCAGGAGACGTCACCTGATTTTGCATCGCCATAGTAGAAGCGCGTTTGCCGCTTCTGCGTTTTTAAGAGTTCGATGGAGCCAGATAACTGATCTAAAAGAAATGTCTTTAATGGCGTCTAATACTTTGTAAATACATACTATGTACATTGTATATGGTACAAATATTTTTTGTATTCCTCACACAAATATTTGCACTGGGTGGGAATCGAACCATTTATTAATAAGTACTAAGCAGCCCATTTCTAAAGTATACATTTTCGAAATGGGCTGCTTACGCTGTGCTATGTTTGTAGGTGATAGTGAAACTGGAAGAGTACGCGCGATGCAGTAAACAGGACAGCAACGTATTGCTAGCCGCGTTGCTGTCAGCCAGCAATGGGAAGCAACAGGAGGCGCCGTTGCTCGACCAGTTGCTGGCGAAGCTGACAGAGACCTTGGGCAGGATCGACGTATGTACTGTTTTTGTAGTTTTTACGATTCTTTAGCAATTTTTCCGCTAAGCAATTTTTGGTAGGGGAAAATTATAATGAAACTAAGTAACAAAGTACGCGGGGTGCAGTAAACAGGACAGCAGCGGAGTACAGGCGAAGTTAAGTTAAGCTAGTCTAACTGTGATCCAAATATCAGCCAAGTTCGTTAATAAGAGATCATCAGGCGAGATGGCGGTCAAGTGTAAACCTATAAAAGGTAAAAAAAAAACGATGTGATTGAGCAAGTCAAAGTTCTTAACTCATAAATGTACAATTTACATGTCACATTTAAAAAAAACAAACATCAAATACAAATATCTTTATTGCTGATTGCAGGTAAGGTAAGTTGTTAGAAAACATTTTAAAAGTAGACCTATACAAACCGGTCTCTTCGAGAGGCATGCAGTCTGGCAAAACAATGTGTGTTGGTCTGAATTTAAACAATGATAAAAATAACAGTCAGCTGATGAAATTCTTCTTCGTGTTGTTTCATCCAAACATTGACATTTATAATATAAATAATCCTATTATAAAATATATTTACATAACGTCTCTTATTTAGGAAGACGATACATCGGCGGGCGCCGAGTCTCCTCACTTCCCGTCCATAGACTCGACGAGCGGGCACGCCGTTCTGAACTTGATCTGCGCGCATTTGAACGCGCGGTTCAAAAGCGCCGAGCATCTGTTACATCGGGCGCGCGACCTGGGCTCCGCAGTGGGGTACGCCGCCGGGGTCCACGTACAAAGGATCGACAAAGGTACGACAAAAATAGACCTAAAAGTCGACACAGATCTTTAGCAAAGTTTAGACTTATTTCATGCAGTTCTCCCGTATAATGGCGAGTCTCTATTGTCCTCGTTTTGTAGGAGATGAGGTAATTGCCCGTAAAAGTCTTCTACTTCAGAATATCCGCATTGGATGCGGGGAGAGTTGTTTCCACGACGTGGTTAGCTTCGGCAGGTGGTTTCTTACCCACTGCCTTGACGAACGCTTTTGACCCTCGATTTTGCTATTGATTTTTTAGGCAAGAGATTGTCTGTAGTACATAAGATGGATAATTCCAAGGTCGACCGTCGCCGAGTCTCCTGACTTCCCGTCCATAGACTCGACGAGCGGGCACGCCTTTCTTAACTTGATCTGCGCTCATTTGAACGCGAGGTTCAAGAGTGCGGAGTCTCAGACTATCTTGACCTGATTCCAAGGGAATCGTACCGTCCCTTCTCTTTCGACTTCACATAAATCGAGAATATGCCATCTTATGTGGGTCAGCTCTTCTTCTAGTTGAGCGAGACTTTCGTCCGTGTCAATAGCCAGGGTAAGTTGGATCGGCCTATCGTAACGCGAGGATTCTTAGTACCCCCATCGATACTTCGTGTCCTGCTGTTACCATGTCCGGCGCTTTAGCTAGGAATAGCAGGGCCTTTTGGAACTGTGAGCCTTTTGTTTCTGGGATCTATCATAGGAGGGTATTGCCCATAGTCAGCCATGCCAGTTGGCGACCGTATTGGCACAACTTCTTGCACCGGTGACGGTATTGCCCCTCATCGGCCGGGATTTAAGTTGGGCCATTGCTGTGCCAGATTAACTGCCATCAGTCGGTTTCCCATTTGGGTGGGAGACCGATGTCATAATTATTCTAGAGGTATTCCTGTATAATTTCGTTATCTTCAAATCCATAGTGAATTTGTGTCTTCAAAGTAGTGCGCGTAGTAGTTCAAAGCGCTCTCAATGAAATGTATGTAATTTTTCAGAATT
The DNA here is from genome assembly GCA_017562165.1 of Ectropis grisescens. Lineage (NCBI taxonomy): Eukaryota > Metazoa > Arthropoda > Insecta > Lepidoptera > Geometridae > Ectropis > Ectropis grisescens. The sequence goes on from CM029783.1 coordinate 5,644,240, forward strand.
GATGGAGCTGTACAAGTCGATCGTGGTGCAGCTGTGCCACCTGACGACGTGGTCGGCGCGCTGCGGCAAGCTGCGGTGCTGCGTGGGCGGCGGCAGCGACCGCGTGCTCGCCGCGAGCGTGCGCCTGCTGGCGCTGCTCGACGCGCTCGCGCGGCAGATAGACGCGCGCGCGGCGCTCGCGGCTCGGTGAGACGCGCCACATTTTGCAGTGGTAGGACTCTTGGCAGAGTCCGCCTGGGGGAAGTACCACACCTTTGCCGGTTATTCTACCGTCAAGCAGTAATGTACAAACATTACTGTGTTCCGGTTTGAAGAGCAATGTGTACAGAGAAATTACAGGGCTTAGAGATATACCATCTTAGATCTCAGGGTGACGAGCGCAGTGCAGTGCTAGGTAATGATTTAGATTCTTCATGTTCCAATAGTTGCGTGTCACTGTGCTGTTATGTGGCAGGCATGTTACTTACCATCAGGCATATACCCAGCTCGTCTCGTCACTTTTTATTTAAAAAAAAAAGTAGACCACCTGCGATAAATAGCTTTCAAAATAAATATACAAATAGATTTCGTGAAAACACGTAAAGTGTTCTTAGTTATGTTTAATGGAAATCGGGCCAAGATGGCCGCCGATACGAAATGGCGTATAACATATTTTTTCACAACTCCCTCAACATGGATATGAAATGAAACGGCTTGACTAGTAGAATACCAAAAACACCATGTCACATTTCAAACGGATGGTCGGAGGTAACTCCAAAATTTTTAATTTTGTTCTTGTTCAGAAAAATAATAACCAGCTAATATTCTTCTTGGTATCAATGGTCGTTTTCACACTGCGATGATATCCACCCCCCGCGATCTTGCTTTACCCCGCGCTGTGTCGTTACCCGATATCGTCGGACGACATCGTTATCGTTCATTGTGAAAACACTTAATGCCTCAATACTCAGTACTTGTACGATCTAAACCTTTAACATTGTCCTATTCTTATTTGCACACCCCGTATACTTGTCCAATTCCGCCCAGTCCCCGCCAAGTCCGCCCATTGTTGCACTACTGTAAAATGTATTGTTCTTTTTTTCTGTTTAATTTTATTTGGTGTGTCAATAAAGAGTTTATCTATGTATTTCAGTTTCGAGCGTCTAGTGAAGCTGAGCGGCAAGAAGCTGTCGTCGGTGCTCGACAACCTGATCACATACGTGGAGGCGTCGCAGCCGCGGACCGACGCCGGCCGCGTGCTGCGCGACACCAAAGCTCATCCCGCGCCTCGTGGGCGCGGCCGAGACCTACAGCCGGCGCGTCATACTGCTCGCCGGGAAACTAGACGTGAGATGTGTTGTTAGACTGCTGGCTTATCGATCTAACTTTTTGTAGTCACAGGGAATTTTTAGAGAGTGATGGCAAAGTTCCTATATAAAAAAATAAAATAAAAAAGAATTGACATAAGTAGTAAGTTTTGTATTAAAACAATTATTATACTCGCATAATGCTTGACAGTTTTCTGTACGATAAACGTATACCTTTAAACGAGCAATTCTTGTAGGTATATATGTATATATATATATAGAACCTGAATCTCGGAAACGGCTCGAACGATTTTCATGAAATTATGTATACAAGGGGTTTCGGGGACGATAAATCGATCTAGCCAGGTTTTATTAAAAATAAACGCCGTTTTATGCGCGTTTTTAGACAATGAAAAACTGTTACATAACGATTAGAATGTGACGGTAAAATTCGCGACGACGCGCGACAGTAAATTAGCTCAGTCGGGAAGATGGGCGGCCATACAATAGTAGGACCGGGTTCGAATCCAACCGGCCGGTTTTCTTTTTTCAAGTTTTTTTTGAGAAAATCAGTATTTATCTAAGTAACCGAGCAAAGCTCGGTCACCCAGGTACTTATTGTAATACATTGAAGTAATTATTTAAAACTTTGGAAACATGCACAAATTGTATGCTCTTTCTTTTGTTTTGTATTTATTTTTTACTAATTGACGTGTAAATTGTACACTTATCAGTAAAGCACTTTGACTTTGACTTTCACACTTCTGTAGCCGCTGTTTTTTTTAACATTAAAAAGTTCTCACTTGACCACCATCTCGCCTGATGTTAAGACATGATGCGATCTACGATGGAGCGTGCTTACCTAGAAGAAACCGATTCACTCTCGATTTGAAGACATCAAGATTGTAACTATCGGGGAAAACCCACTCCACACCCAGGCAACACATTCCACAACCTAGACTTTCTTATCACAAACGTGGAGTCAAATATCTTCGTTCGTGTTTTTGGACCATCAACTATGAAACGATGTCGCTTTTTTGAGATACGAGAAGCCCGATAGAAGAAAGGCCAAGGTGGTATTCGATCATCAGCTCATCCCGCGCCTCGTGGGCGCGGCCGAGTCCTACAGCCGGCGCGTCATACTGCTCGCCGGGAAACTAGACGTGAGATGTGTTGTTAGAGTGAACGCTTCTGTTGCCGTTCGACGACCTGATCACATACGTGGAGCCGTCGCACTATGAAGAATCCAAATTAAATAGCAAATATTGGTGGACATTTTTTACACAACGTTATCTAGCCCAAAACTAAGCAAAGCTTGTACTATTAGCCAACTAGTACACTCCGCGAGGTATAAGCTGAGCTTTGCATTAGTGTGAGTGATCACCAATCAGGCAGGAGCTTGAAATTTTGTCCGCGAGGTATAGGCTGAGCTTTGCATTAGTGTGAGTGATCACCAATCAGGCAGGAGCGCGGCGAGACAGAATGGCGCCGCGCCTAAGGCCGGTTGTCACACCTACATTATCCATGTACACTCACACAAATGCAAAGCTCAGCTTATGCCTCGCGGAGTGTACCAGTTAGCTGAAATGATACTTAGGTAGTCGAAAATACTTACTTAATTATGATACATACTATGTAGTGATAAAATCACCCAAATATCATAAATATCTGAATTCATCATATTAATATTTGCCCGCTTGGTGGGAATCGAACCCACGACAGACTTACTACCAATTGGGTCATAAGGCAAGTCAAAATTAAAAATTACTGCTCGTAAGCAGCCCGTTTTATGTTCCTACTGCGTACGATCACCAACACGTGTGATGTTAGGCGATGATGAAGTCTACGGAGAAGCGTCTAGAAGAAACTGATTCATTCCCATTAACGTAATGTTTGGGGAGGTAGTGTGAAAAGGTTGCGGTGCGCCATATTTTTTTATTAGAATCTCGCGACTTTTGTGGTGACTTAAAATGGTCAATTGGATGAAACGTAACGTTTAGAGGAGGGAAAATAGTATCAAAAAATGTTACGGTGCGTTGCAAGTGAAGGGGGGGGGGGAGCCAGTAAAATCTTCACAAATTGCGATACGTAATACTTGAGAGCTCCCATTGTATTCCACCCATTGTATTCATGGGGGGATATACACTCAGGCAACGCATTTCAGTCTTGCTGTTCGTGTGACTGCTAACTTAAAGCTTCGTTGTTTCAGGTGAACTGGCATCAGCACCTCTCGCTGGGCACGGCGCGAGACTTCAGGATAAAAGCTCCTCTTCTAGAGAAAGCTCTCAATGCGCGGGACCAAACCAGGGACGAAGACCAGGAAGATGGAGGTGAGGAACCCCCTCGGTACCGCTTAGATAAATAGATTATCGCACATTTGTGTGTGTGTGCATGTATGTATATCTTTTTTTTTATCGTACCTCCACGGACTCCTAGGCCCATGCCTTTTTTAAACATATTGTAACTTTTTTTTTAACTGTAATAGGTTTGCACTTGACCTTCATCTCGCCTGATGTTAAGCGATGATGCAATCTACGATGGAGCGTGCTTACTTAGAAGAAACCGATTATTTGCTTTTGGTTATTTTCTTTGTCTATTGCAGGAAGACTTAAATATTATATCATATTTCTAGAAAACTAAGCGTCTACATATTTATTACCTAAACTATACTAAATAGTTTAGGGGTATTTATTTATTGTAAATGGTAAGGTTTGAATGTTTGTTGCTCAATCAACCTGTATTGATTGTCTGCGGAAAAAATACTGTAAGGCATACTACGCAGGTAAAACCGCGTGCCAGTGAATAAATAATTATGGATATGGATACACTGGAACCGCCTCGCGTTGTATCCATTCCCGTGGTAAAAATTAGGCTATTCCGGACTATAAATCTAACTGTGATTCAAATTTCAATCCGATAGATGTTTTCTACATATGGTTTTAAGAATATTGATTATATTATATCAATTGAATTACAATAAATTATCTTACTGAGATTACAAGCTAAACATATATCATACATTAAAAATTGAATTGTGCTGCAGAGCACAGCAAACAGTGAAATCCATGCCTGTACGAACATCTATCGTTAATATCGCAAAACAATTAGCATTTCAACCATTTGACTACCACTATAACTTTTTTTCTTCTTCAATATGGGTAGATAGGTTTTTTAAATGTTTGCATAATAACTATCCGGTAAAATCAATACAAAATTTAGACTTTTAAAATGTTCCACTGGTCCATTTCCAATTTACAAATTCTATGTTCGATTTCATTGAGTTTTATTTTATGATATTTTACATAAAACTTAAGTTGAGAAATTATCGTCAGATGCGGAAGACAACATCAACGACGCCGTGACGGAGATCCTGCCTCTGGGCAGCGACAACGAAGACAACGGGAGCGACGATGAGAACAACGCCAGGAAACGGAGGAGACTCTCGTGAACATATCATAATATTTCGCAGGTAGCTAGTATAATTGTATAAGTCACCGTAAAATTATAAGGACCGTCAGAATAAAATCTACCGACACTAGATTATAAACTAACCACCAGTATGATCACAATCTCACGCGTTAGATTACAATCTGACGGCGTTCCTAATTTTACAGCGACATACATATAAAACGCACTACGACATAATTGGGCCACTATATTCGAGTATTTGATATATATGTCGCAGGGAAATGTAGATATCAGGACGTCTACTCTCTTTCTACGAAAAACGTAATTTCGAAATAAACTCGCGACTTTCCTACTCCGGTTCTTCTTCGATCCGTTGTTTCGTCCGTTTAAAAGGTTTAAATGGTCTCAGCCTCTTAATAAGAGTAGGCTTAGAACGACGTCAAACAATGCTCGATCGGACGAAACTTAGTAGAACCGGTATAGGACAGTGGCGAATTTCATTCGAAATTACGTTTTTCGTAGAAAGAGAGCAGACGTCCTGATATCCTCATTTCCCTGCGACATATATATCAAATACTCGAATATAGTGGCCCAATTATGTCTAGTGCGTTTTATATGTATGTCGCTGTAAAATTAGGAACGCCGTCAGATTGTAATCTAACGCGTGAGATTGTGATCATACTGGTGGTTAGTTTATAATCTAGTGTCGGTAGATTTTATTCTGACAGTCCTTATAATTTTACGGTGACTTATACAATTATACTAGCTACCTATAGATACCTTGCGCGCGTTGCTACGCCATTTGTCGATAATTGGTTGTTTGGTCAACAACTTTGCTAAATGAAGATCATCATAAAAATTGCATAGCTTACGATCCTATAAACTACATACATTATGTTTGTGGTGCAAAAAGTATGGGCTAGTCTAATAGCCCAGTCTTTAGTGCATTTGCTCATAGGGTTCGATTCTCA